>OZ022562.1:17324964-19724964 GCA_963991005.1 Barypeithes pellucidus | reverse complement strand
AAGGTAAATAAAATTGCATATAGTGGCATTTAAGTTCTTCAGATTCGACGGTGTCGTTCGAATTGAACAAATGGGAACATACCTGACCATTTATAAACTCCGCGGCGGTTCGTTCGAGTCAGTTCAAGTTTATAAATCAGAGATTGTTTCCCAGCGAACTGACCTGAACTTAAACATTTATAATAATGTACCCGGAAAAATAAACAGCCTCCAATCTGTCAAACGGTTATTGACTTTCTAAAGAGTTTAGCCTGAAAATGTGACAACACTGCTCAAAATTCACTGACATTTTCCCCGTTTTGCTTTCCCAGTGTCACCTCGTGCTTAATTTTGGTTTGACACCAGGTCATGTACAGGGCATATTAAATTAAAGCGCGATTTTTAGATATTTTTCTTCAATTTGTATTCATCTCAGGAATTGCCCCGGCCGGCCGGTTTAAATATAATACGTCATTTCCATACCACCCAGTCTTTTTCCCGTGTAATCGTCATTTATAATACAATTACAACTTTTATGGACATATTACAATTTTGCAGCTACATTAATAGTTAACCTAAAAATGCGGTATGACTTGACATCATTTAATATTTGAATTAGCGAAACTCGGCAGTGTTGTCATATTAAGATTTAAAATTCCCTAACTGGATTTTTAAACTTTTTTTATTTTAATTTTGCAAATAAAACGAAAGAGTTGAGCCGAAATAGAAAAACTAGTATAAAATCCACGTTCTGTAAGGTTAACTGAGACATGATTTCAAGTTTGTTCGAACTTGTTTGCTAATAAGCTAATCGAATATTTAACCCATACATTTTTCGGAAACGGCTAATTACGAAATATCCTTAACAAAATTTACGATTAAAAATTTGATTGAAATAAATGGCTGATACTATGTATGCATGTTGCTGTTCCTGTTTCTTTAATGGACAGATACATACGAAACAAGGTCACACAAGCACACATGTTGAAATTTACATAATTCCGTGCATTCAAATGCGCCTTTTTTAAACATTTTTCGTGCATTTTTTCCGCCATTTACTAATACGTCAAGTCAAGTGGTCAGAAGCTGAATAAACAAAACCTTTTATTTACAACCATGCATGTAATAATGACATTTCATATATCTTTGAAAGGTGGAAAGTTGACGTTTTTTTACTTTTACTTTCCACCCGGGTGGAAAGTAAATTATTTTTTTGTAATTTTTTAAAAAATCGATATCTCAAAATAATATACGAACACACTTTTTTAAAAATGCTAATAGCTTTGCGTGTTTAAATATGTCTACCCTAATTGATATAGTGGTCCTCAGCATTGAATATTAAGCCAAATCGTTGATATCTTCTTTGTCTTGACATTTTCACTGAAATAAGCTAGTAGCGCCGACTCAGAACCAGGATTTTGAACTTTGTTTCCCGTACACCATTCTTCGAAACAGATATATGGCTTATCATATCTCGGGCGGCTTTTAGTTATTTGTGCTGCTTCTCGAAAAATCCTCATCTGTTGTTAAACTAATAAATTGTTTAGTGACATTGAAACCATATTCAAAAAATGATATTTGTCATCTTGATGTGTATTATTACCTACGTTATCTTAACACCTGCGGTTACTTGAAATTTCTGTCTAATTTTTCAATGGAAAGGTCAAAATGACAGTTATCTTTTATTAATAATTTTAATTCAAAATAATAAGAAGTGGATGTTAGATGTGGTTGTAAATAAAATAGTATACAAACCTCGGTTTCTATACTGTCTCGAGATTTAGTTAACTACCGACTCTCTCGACAGGAATGAAACACGTTCCACCTCGGTACGTAATATACTATTCCCCTTGTCCTTCGATAGGATTTTTTCGACAGAGGTATTATTAAACAAAGCAACTTTGTAGCACTCTAAAGAGGATATGCGTACGTTATAAAAAAAATACATAAAATAAACTTTTGACGACACCTAATAATAAAATTATCGATTTCAAAAAAGCACGAAATTCGCGCTAACTTCATAAAACGTACCTTCGCGTCGAGGACGAACATATTAAAATTTTAAGTGGTTATTCGACGAAAGCGGGGGAACAACTTTTAGGAAAAACTTTGTTGTTACCGTAACTTTTTGTTGAATTTTATATTATAATAATTTTTCGAATTTAAGGTATTTGATATTTGGCAATATGTTTGAAAATATAGATTATCGACAATAGTATGTATTTGATGATCAATGTATGTATTTGATGATCAATATATGTAAATTATGATAAGGTATGATATTTAAGAGATCACCTGGTGTGCAGTAAGAGTTACAAACTAGGGATATGCCGCTTTGAAACAGGATCTGTTCTTTTCGAAACAGGTTCTTATGGGGAGGAACAGGTCAGAGGAGGTATGGGTCGATAGGGTTTCCTGTTTCACTGGAACAGGCTGTTTGGCTCTTCGCTGGAGGCATCTGATTCGCTGAACCAGTCTGCTGGCCGGAACAACCTGTTTCGCCGGGGCGGTCGGAACACCCAGTTTCGATGAAACAATTTCGAATGCTCGCACACTGTCTGTTGCAACAGCAGAAGAAGATAGCAGCGGAAGGGGATAGGAAATGTTTAATATTTTTCGGAAATACGGAAAAAAATTTAAACTAAATATTTATCAAAAATTATTTTTATAACACAAAATGAAATCTAAAATATATGATATAAAAGTTCTTTGGCAATTTATAAAGGTAAATGTGTCCATAGTATCAGTATGCCTCTATGCAGTATCGTAGAAATATTTATTTAAACAAATTATAGGTGAATACCTATTATCAGTATCGTCTAAATAAAGAAAGATCGTCCTCTTTGCATAGTCGGGTGTTTTCATTCAATATATACAGGGTGTCCCAGAATATGTCGGCAATCCCCCGGGTTCAGATAGAGCACTTAAAAATAACAGGAGAAGTTCCTATAAATTTTTCTTCCTACGGCCCCTTCTATGGAGATACGGGCCCATAACGGACGTCCCTGGAAATCGTTGATTTTTAAATAATTTTTTAAATGCTAGGTGTAATTTAATAAATTTTTAGTATAATGTTTACTAGATGAGTCTCCTTAAAATTCGCCCTTTTAAACACATTTGGCTTATTTAGTTTCACAGGGACGGACTAGACGTAACACAAAAATGCTTTTTTTACACCCTGTATGATGAAGGAACGACAATAATATTTTTTTTGGATACTCTAAACCTTAAGCTGAAAAAATGGTTATATTGATCAATGTCGATAAAATGAACAGTTTTCGGAAAAAAAATATTTTTGTTCATACATTAAATGCATGTCAGCATATTCAGTATCCGTAAATTCCATTACTAAGTTAGTAACTAATAAGACAAACGAGAAAAACCACAATTTTCAAGACACTACCATAAACTGACACTGGCATAAATATTCTTATTTAAATCGGTACATGTGAAAAATACCATAGCAACAATGAGGGAATTTTATGAACATAAAACAACAATCAATGAAAAAAACGATATACAGTGAGTCCCAGAAGAAATGTCTAAATTCATTTAAAATTCAGGGGTAAGTTTTTTTCAAAAAACGCTCGTACCCGTTTGTTTTTGATTTTTTAATTTTTTTTTTTGGTGGTAATTTCATGTATACAGGGTAGCTCAAAAATAAGTTACGACCATCAACTTCATTTTTTCAAATGAAAACATATATTTTTTATTTCATTTTTGAATTTTGCATTGAATTCTAAGCATGTTTCATGTACCATGTCCTATACATAAACTCAACAGTTATTGAAAAAATTAGGATTGAACATATCATTTAGGGAATCCAACGATCTATCAAATCTTCTGGCAATATGGCATTTTGGGCTCCATAATAAGTAAGAGTGTACTGTCTCACTGTCACCGTTTATTTCCATAGAAACTGTATGACAATTTTATTTCAAATAAGTATAATTATTGTCAAGCATAGTTTCAAAGTTGCGGTTTTCACAATAATGGTGAAGTTAAAGGAACGGGAAAAAAATTGAAATTCTATGCATGGTTGGGTTTGGTGATAAAACACGTACTCAAATAGAAACAGCCCAATTATTTAATGAAATCCATCCTGATCGTCCTCCCATTTGTCAAAAGATGGTGAGTAGAATAGAGGCTAAGTTTAGAGAATTCGGTCATGTTAGAGATTTGCCTAAATCTGGTCGTCCTACTCGAGATGAAAATGAACAACTTGACGTTTTGCTTTCCTTGGAAGAAAATCCATGTACTCCCCTGTCGCACATTGGGGCCGATTTACACATGCCTAAATCTGTTGTTCACCGAGTAGTTCAAAAGCACAAATATCACCCATACAAAGTTATTCCAGTGCATGAGTTATTTGAAGATGATTTCGATAGGCGAAGTGAGTTTTGCGGACGCATGCAAAATATGTGCAATCTAGATAATAATTTAGTAAAAAATATTATTTTTTCGGATGAAGCTACGTTCTATTTGAATGGTAATGTGAACAGACAAAATTGTCGATATTGGGCGCACATTTTCAACATTTAATTTGATTTTGTTGTGTTTTTTTTAATAAACAGGTCTTACTTATAGATATGTTCAATCCTAATTTTTTCAATAACTGTTGAGTTTATGTATAGGACATGGTACATGAAACAGGCTTAGAATTCAATGCAAAATTCAAAAATGAAATAAAAAATATATGTTTTCATTTGAAAAAATGAAGTTGATGGTCGTAACTTATTTTTGAGCTACCCTGTATACATGAAATTATCACAAAAAAAAAATTAAAAAATCAATATCGACGGGAACGAGCGTTTTTTCAAAAAACTTACCGCTGAATTTTAAATGAATTTGGACATTTCTTCTGGGACTGTAGAACAAAAATATTTTTTCTTCGGAAACAGTTCATTTTATCGATATTGATCAAGAGTACCTTTTTTCAGCTAATGTTTAGAGTATCCAAAAAAAATATTATTGTCGTTCCTTCATCATACAGGGTATAAAAAAAAGCATTTTTGTGTTATTCTACTCCGTCCATATCAAACTAAATAAGCCAAATGTGTTTAAAAAGGAGAATTTTAAGGAGACTCATCTACTAACCATTATACTAAATATTATGAAATTATACCTAGTACTTAAAAAATTATTTAAAAATCAACTATTTCAATGGACGTCCGTTATGGGCCCATATCTCCGTAGAAGGGTAGGGGTAGGAAGAAAAATTTATATGAACTTCTCCTGTTATTTTTAAGTGTTCTATCTGAACCCGGGAGATTGCCCACATATTCTGGGACACCCTGTATATTAAAGTTTGTTTTAGAAGATGTATGCGACATTTATAACTTACACTTTGGTTTTGTTTTATCTATTATTGTATAAAGTTCCAAAGCGGGTTATTTTATTTCATGTTGATAAACTTTTTATTAAAAATAAAAATACAGCTGAGCAGGAAACGTCCTTTATCGTTCAATTTCTACTTATCTCCGATAAAATCAATACCACATACGACTCAATTGCGGTTAAAGAGCAGAAAATCAGAGGCATTATTTGCTAATGCCCATCGATATAAGCCGACAGGACAAAAGGGCCACGTCACAACACCTCTTGAGGGACGGGAAGGGTCTAATACGTGGATCACAAACCTCCAGAAATTAATCTTACTATACTTGTTTTTGGGGTTGCATGTATGGGGTTGGGGTATAAAGTACCTCTTTGTTTGAAAGGATTCGTGGAAAAGAATGGGTATTTAAGTGTATTGTGTGGCCGGTAGCATTGTTATTTTGCATGTGGTATTTTTTTGGGACAAAATGGATATTGCGGGTAAGGAAAAAGGGGAGAAAGACAATCCATAAAACTCTCTTTTCTATATGATTTTTATAAAACTCAAGAAGTATGTAATAATATATTACGTAATAAGAGTTAGCATATTACGTATGAATGGAAAAGTGAAATTCCGTTAGTAGTATTTTATTTGGGAAAATGACCTCGGGAATGTCGTTCCATAAGGATGAAGTCCTCCAGATAAAAGAATTCTTAAACAATTAAGTTCGAAGAGTACTAAGCTTAACCACATATGGATGGGCGGTAGTGGTTCGCCGTGCATTTCTGCTATTCTTCGCTCTGGGCGGAATTAAGAGAGCAAGGTCAGCCGAGCACTTTCCATGAAAATATCTGTAAAAGAGAGTTAAATCGCCAATATGTTTTCGGATGTTCTAGGCTGTCGATGTTCTGGTTTGTTCGGGTTTGTAGGGATTATCCGTGGTCTCCAGTCAGACGAATGGCCCTCCTTTCGATGGAATCCAGTAGCCGAAGAGTATGTTTGGGTGCAGAGCTCCAGACGTGAGAGCAGTACTCTAGTTAACGTGGTTATGCCAAGACATATTTCCTCCCAGATTGACGCCCAGCAAATTAATAGATTAATAATTAACATAGAATAGTTATTCAAAGCTACGCAATTTGCACCTACTTTTGTTTAAAATAAATATGGCAGTCTTGTTTACCGTGCGTAAAGTTTAACTTACATAGTAGGTAGTATGTTTTTGGCTATTTACGGCAATGATCGTATATAAAAAAAATCATTTGCCACATAGCGCCTTACTTTAAATAAAGTTCTTTCTTTATTTTGTTTCTTAACGAATAAATGAAGCATAATTGTTTTGTGTTAGAAATTACCATTCTCATAAAGATTTTATTCACAATCCCAATAAAAATACCAAAAAAAAATGTTGGGCTTGTGTAGGATGTACTCGCTCCCTCTACAAGTTATTTAAAAAACTTAAATAGATTCATATTACTCGCCCCCAATAACCCCCTAGTACAATTTTTCATGTATATGTCTCAGAAACAGTTTAAGATGTGAAAAAAATATTAATTTAGAAATAAACATAACTTAAATAACTAAATTTAGAAATAAACACCCTGTATCTCATAAACAGTTTAGCATCAATGGATAAACCATAGAACACACTAAATGAATAATGGGACCATTCTAGAGAAATAAACGCAAGAATTGAAAAAGCATGAGCAGCATTCAACCTAATGTCCAAATTATTCAGAACACATAATGTGAATTTAAAATTAAAACTCAGACTACTTCGATGCTACATATTCTCCATGTTGTTATACGGTGTGGAGTCCTGGACCTTGACAGCAGCAACAACGAGAAACCTGGAGGCTTTCGAGATGTGGACATATAGGAGAATCCTCAAAATATCATGGATGGACAAAGTATCAAACACCCGAGTACTCCAAGAGCTTAATAAAGAAAAAGAAATAATGTATACAATAAAACGTAGGAAATTGAAATATCTGGGTCACATTATGAGAAACCAGACCAAATATAAATTATTAAAATGCATTTTACAGGGAAAAGTTCAGGATTAGAGAAGTATTGGCACAAGAAGAATATCTTGGCTAAAGAATTTGAGATCCTGGTTTGAAACGTCCACCAAAGGACTGTTCAAAGCAAAAATAAAATTATCATTGCTAGAATGATTGCCAACATTCGGTAATGGATAGGCACTTGAAAAAAAAGCAGATCTCATAAATGACCAACATTTTACCAAGGCATATTTAGCTAAAACCTATTATTTTCATATTTAAAATCTGTGGTTAATCTAGGGCGTATTCATTACAGACCACCCTGTATATTCGCCTCGAATGAAAATAACTTTCAAAACACGATCAGTCTTTATTGCAATCATTTTTATGTTGCAATTTACCATTGCATTACCTTCACTACTGGGACATCCTATATTGTACGACGTGGGAGTCTGAAACAGGGACGGAAGGCATAGGTAAAAAATAATCAAAATTTGTTCCAAGCATAGGCGTGCTAAATTCATTTCGAATCACCGTGCCCTATCAAATACTAACAGCAAACACAATATTAAAACAATAAAAGATTTTTGCTCTACAATTGCTCAGAAATTGTGTGCGGTGTCGATGCACCCTGATTACCGTATGCAATTGATATATTAATCGATCTATCTCTCTGATATTGACCAATCAGGTACCGGTGTCTTCAGTTTCGACGGCGAACCGTCGCTGTGGTGTCAGATTTACAATTTAAGAAAATGTTTCAAATATATATCATGAATTCAATTCTACCAAATATTGATATTCATAATGGCTACATTATGAAATGCAAAAAAATTTAATAACTTGCTACTTTATAAAACTGAAATTTTATTTTTTTCATGTTGGCAACAAGTAGGGTTCGAATTATAGGCCTACTTCGATTTCGTTGAAATTAGTTTTCTAGGCATTATGGATTCGACAGTCATTTTTTATAGAAAACTTTAAAATACTAACCCTTAACCTTGCAAATAGATCATTTTTACTCGATATTTATCCGAAATACCTATAATCGCAAATATATATCATACTGAGTTTGTCCGTCAACTAATTTCTAGTCACAACTATAAAACAACATAACCTCAAAATAATAGAAATATCTTCCAGTGTATTAGGCAATCCAAACCACGTGACTTTTCATCTGTCAAAATTTCCTTGGTGGGCAAACAAACCCATTGTTTGCATTGATTTAGATAGGTTTATTACCTTTCTTGGGAGTTTTAAACCATCTAAATTCTAAATATTTGCTGGTTCTGGCTAGTTCTGTTAAGACCATTTAATTGTGAAAACGTACCAGTGTGTTTTATCAGGCAGAGTTCATATTTGAAGAAATTATTGCAATAATGCTCAGACGTAGACCAGAGGTATATTTGTTTACATTTCGATTATACTTTCAATTTAAGATTCATGAGCATTTTTCTCATTTAAATAGTAAAATTCTATTCTTGAATATCATATTCAAATGATGGCAGTTGTTGATTTGGACTACACCATTAATGGGATTCTACCAGTGGCCTATCATCTCGTATTTCGATTTTTGTAGCCTTAACACATAGTTTTTATTCACATGAGCAGATGAAAGCCTACAAAACCCTTGAAGCTCATTAATATTTTTCAGCCAGTTCTGTTATAAATCTTGGAACGAAGGTTGTAAATGAGTTCTATGTCATGCTTGGAAAGGTAATTATTTTTGTTTACTTTAAGTGTTTGATATCTAGTGCAGGAGTGACCAACTTTTTTATAAGATCTTTCACTTTTGAACTAAAAAAATTTAAGGAGCGTCACTCAATTTTCGGAATGCAATACCTTATGTTACTTAATGTATATAATATTCTTTTTCAGGTGAAGCATTCACAAAAGGCCAGTGCTAAACCAATTTTTGCTGTGGAATATATCGACAGAAATAAAGGTATGATTTTTTGTAGCGATGTACCTGCCGTTATTGTCCACGGAACTGCCCATTATCCCAATTGCAAATATGAACTTCGGCACAGTTTCTGATTCGTTAAGACAGAGGTAGCTTTACCTTCAGTGTTCAAAGAAGGGATGGTAAATTTATTCAAATATGAACTCAAAACCCTGCTTACTTATTTTTATTTAATAATAATTTGTTTCCATATTTTCCATTTCGTAAATATAATATTTATATTAAATGTATTGTTTTATTTATATATATAATTCAGTGCGTATCAAACATTTAAATATAAGTACTTATACTAAATATCCTTATTTAACATGAATTGTTTTTAAAAATACCTATTATCAAAATAGGTTTATTTACAAATTGTATGTACTATATGTTCTACAAGATTCAAAATATATGTTTTAAAACTATGTAAGTATATTTTTAATTATTATAAAACTTAAGTAGATAAAGTGATAGGAAAAAATATTTTAAAGTTCTCTTCGAGTAGGGCCATTTGAATAGCTAACTACACACTCTCTGGTTGCTTAAAATTGATTCTGTAAGATCTTCCCTCTTGATAGCTACTCTATTAATCACATATCCCGCCTTTTCTTTGATAAATCGTTTATTTGTGGGTAATGAATAGTCTTTTTTACTGCGAATCAAATGAAACTAGAAATGGTCGCCATCACGACGGCTTCCACAATTTGACCACAATACACGTTGTCGGCATTTTTCTTCCACAAATACTTATTATATACACTTAAATAAATCTATTCTAATAATAAATTTGTTAACAAAAGACCACACAATCACAGTAAAACGCTCCAAAAACGCTACGAACTTAACAGTAAACATATGGACACGACCTTTGTTTGCCCACCAGATAACCTAAAAATTTTATTTGACAGGTCGTTGGATTGGTCAATGCTCTATTTCTAAAGTTTTATTCAATAAAGTACTATTTTTATTTTTAATTCAATATATTCAATATTACTTTATATACATATTTATAGTTACTGAAGACATTTCCTGGGCATTAATGCTATTCCTGTCAGATTCTGTGTCGACACAATATTTTGTTCAATAGTATTATTTATTATTTTGTTCAATATTTTGAACTTTGTTCTGCTCGCACCATAACTCAAGGTTTTGCATATTCTTTTTAAAAGTTTTTCTAGATCATTTTCTGCAATTTCTCGTATTTCTGACGGAGTACAACTTTTTTCCTGACTCATTTTTATTAACTTTAATAATACATTTATTTTTAATTATGACGGATGGGAAGAAGCTTTGTTGTGTTCAATTGTTTCTATCATGGCATATTTGATACTTGTAACGTTTTATTAAATTGTAAAAGTATTGCCAACCCAAAAAGAAAATATTATTTCAAATGGAAAAAATCTACTATATATTTTTAAGTTTTTGAGAGTTTATAGACCTAAATAGAAAAAGTATTATAAAATACACGGTTCATAAGACAATTAGAGCACTTTCGCTGGTCGTTTTCTAAATTAAACGCATGCTCTAAGATAATGTCTTATGAAACTTGTATCTTAATATACTATATTGAGATCCAGGTCTTCATTTATAAGATAATTTAAATTCGGTATTTTATTAATAAATTCGAATGAAAATTTTAATTTTTTTAATAAATTTAATAAGACAATCAGACAATTTTTATTTTGCGCCCGCATTCTTGTTACTGTTTCAAACTAATGTGCCGAAAAATATAGGCAAAATTGCAATTTAACATTGGGACACCCTGTATAGGCATTTTTCTTGCGGTTGCAAGCCGCATCGGCACAGCAACTTCTTTTACGGCAGCGAGCTTATGAATATTTATTGCGAATTTATTTTGACATACGCGCTCAGTATTTATTAATAAAAATAATTATAATGCAATGAGACATCCCAGGGGGCTTTTTATATGAAGAACGAGTCGGAGGACGTCACCATAGGAACGACAATAAGTTCGCCATGCAGTCTGCATATTTACGTCTCAATTATAATTTATGTGTATTGAAAGATAAGGGGAGGTTGAACAACGCGCATCCAACTTGTCTGTCTTTGAAGGACTATTATAGTTGATATTCTATCTTGTGATAAAATTAAAAATTCTCTCTTAAATTATTTATTCAAGAAATATATAATATATATAAACAGTATATTGCTAATACCATCGGCAATTATGTCCGCGCTGTGGGCATCGAAGGGGGCGCTGTGAATTTGCGCAGTCCGGAAATTTCCTTGTGAAAGTAAACATTCGACAGGACCGGATTTCAACTTTTTTTATGTAAATTTCACTGGTTAATTAGGAAAAATATTTCAATCAAAATTTCGATAAGTTCGATTTAAGACAGCGTTCCATGCATACGATTTCTGACGGTATGATGATCCGACAGTGCCCTGATTGGTGTAAACTTTTGGTGCCAAATTCCGTCCGAATATTTGTAACAATCGACACGAAGAGCTTTATTTTAACTTTCATCCGACGTCGTATGTTTCTAAACCTAATTTTTTTCTAAACCAAAAATTAAGAATGAATGACTATATTGACTATTTTGGGAATTATTATCAGCTACTAATGCATCAAATTAAAAATACATTAATTTTAAGATTAGGTAGTGACCACATATACAGTGTGTACATAAAGTAAGGAACAAATTCATTATCTAGGAATCTAAAAATATTTCGGAAAAATCCTCGGACACGTGTATAATAATTTTTAATGGCGCATTTTTCCCATACAAACTTAATATACAAGGTGGCTCATGTAGTAGATATGACATTATCGACGATTTTTTTAAATGGGAACCCCTATATTTTAGTTCAGATCTGTAATCTCCAAGAACAGCTGATTTCAAAAACATAACACACTTAGGGCCTAAAATTCATAGTTTCGTTACTACAGGGTAAAACAAATAATTTTATTTAAGATATTTTTTTTGGCTTGGGAGGCATCAATTAATTACGTGAGGCATTTTTAGCGATTTTTCAACCCCCCTTCCCCCAATAAAAGATTTCGTGACATTTGGCTCAATCCCTTCCGCCATGATTTGCTGTTACTTATGTTTTTTCTCAAGTAGGCTTATTTGCTGTTATATAACTATGGTATTTAGATAATGTCATTGTCATTACATTGTATTTTTCTAGTAAGTTTATTAGAAGTAATAAATTTTATTTTAAAACATATTGAGTTACTATGCGTTTATCTTTAACACAAAGAATAGAAATTCTTATGATGATTGGATATGGTGATAGGATCCGTACTCAACAAGAAGTTTGCATTTTGTTTAACACTAAGTATCCAGCAAGACCAATTACTAGATCAACTGTGAGTAAACTTGAAATAAAATTTCGGGAAACGGGTTCAGTGGAAGATATTTCCAGAAAAGGCCCTCCAACTATTCCGGATGATAAGAAATTAGATATTTTATTGGCTATGGAAGAAGATCCCCACAACAG
Organism: Barypeithes pellucidus; assembly: GCA_963991005.1. Classification (NCBI taxonomy): domain Eukaryota; kingdom Metazoa; phylum Arthropoda; class Insecta; order Coleoptera; family Curculionidae; genus Barypeithes; species Barypeithes pellucidus. The sequence goes on along the minus strand of OZ022562.1, from coordinate 19,712,258 downwards.
CGTCCGCCAGATTAGCATTGATCATGGGGCGGCTGCTATGACCGTTCATAACCTATTGACGGTAGAAAAATGGCACCCGTTTAAAATCCGATTGGTTCATGAGTTGAATGAAGATGATCTAGATCGTAGAATGGAGTTTTGTCAAATATTAATGGAAAGATGTAACTTAGATCCTTTGTTTGTTGGAAATATCCTATTTTCGGATGAATCTACCTTTAAATTAAATGGAGAAGTGAACCGGCAAAACTGTAGATACTGGGCAAAAGAAAATCCCAGGTGGATGCGCGAGCACCATACTCAATATCCTCAAAAAATTAATGTTTTGGCTGGTATTGTGAAAAACAAAATTATTGGGCCATATTTTTTTGACAACAATGTAAACGGGCTAAATTATCTTCATTCTCTTCAGAACTTTCTTATCCCTACGCTAGTTAACTTATACCCTAGTAGAAATAATCCAGGAATTCTAGATGAAAATTTGTTGTACCAACAAGACGGCGCACCTCCACATTATGCAGCAGTAGTGCTCCATTACATAAACCAAGTTTTTCCGAACAAGTGGATTGGAAGACGTGGGCCTGTTGAATGGCCGCCTAGGTCTCCAGACCTTACACCACTGGACTTTTTCTTGTGGGGTCACCTGAAAAATGTTGTTTATAAAGACAGACCTGCCAATATTGAAGATTTAAAAAATCGAATAACAACAGAATGCAGGAACATTTCAGAAGAAACCATAAGAAAAGTCCAACAAGAATTTATTGATCGCTTGGGGTACTGTCAGGCATCAGAAGGAGGACAATTTCAACACTTAATTAAATAGCTTATTTAATTTTTTTACATTTTTTTAAATTAAAAATATCTTAAATAAAATTATTTGTTTTACCCTGTAGTAACGAAATTATGAATTTTAGGCCCTAAGTGTGTTATGTTTTTGAAATGAGCTGTTCTTGGAGATTACAGATCTGAACTAAAATATAGGGGTTCCCATTTAAAAAAATCGTCGATAATGTCATATCTACTACATGAGCCACCCTGTATATTAAGTTTGTATGGGAAAAAATGCGCCATTAAAAATTATTATACACGTGTCCGAGGATTTTTCCGAAATAATTTTAGATTCCTAGTTAATGAATTTGTTCCTTACTTTATGTACACACTGTATATTATATTGTATACGAGTGACACTACACTCTCTTCTTTTTTCACAAGCGTTTTAGTGAAAGTCGGTTCCGAAGATCGAATAATGCGATAAGCAAAATATTTTCGTATATATTATGTATATACCTGAAATACTTTATACCTGGTATCGATCCACGATTTTTGCAAAAAAGCACCATGCACTTGTGTCCTTTCATCTTAAACAAAACAAGCTACTAACCTATCAAACAGCGAATCACCACAAATTAAAAACTCCTTCACAAAAATTGTTGTTAGGTAATGAAAGTTTATAGGCACAAATATACCGGCAACATTGTGGAAGAACCACTTTTTATTCTGTATTTTGAAAAATCATCCAGAACGAAAGATGGCGACGAATAACAACAAACAAATAATGTCGGGCCAGATCAGACGCGATTGATAAAATTTCCATCCTACGGCGCAAACTCAATAGGCCCGCGCCATCTCCCAGGAGGGCATTAAGGAGGCAAATGGGTTAAATGTTTTTAAAAGAAGATTGTTTCTTTATTTGAAGGATATGTAGAGTAGAGTAGGATTTATCATTTTTGTAACTGACATATAAACACTGTTTTGTAACTTGTATTTTTTAGTAATAACTAGCCAAGTGCTAAATAAAGATTATTATTATTATTATTATTATTATAGCGGGGACACTTTTTGTATTTTCGTTCGTATTGTCAATATACTGTTTATCGATATGTGGTGCTGACTGGATACCCCAGTAACACTAGTGCTTTATTGCGACCTCCAAGATCACGTTAAAACTATACAATAAAATTTCGAATAAAATCGAATAAACTGAGACAGCCTCGGGACTACCATAAAGTAGCTTCTAGCCAAAAAAGGCCCATCCAAAAGGGTCTTCGAAACTAAATTTTAACACTAATTATATTAAAACAATTTATTTTTAATTTTATATTCTCAAAGAGTTCTTATTAAAACTTATTAAGTGACTTTTTGAATTTAAAATATACTTGTAGCAGAATAAATTACCTTGAGAATCATTATAATTGTGATATGAGTAGATTTAGTCTTATAAATGACTAAATTAAAACCTTTTAGTATTAAAACATTCTTTTTAAAAGTAAAAATTATATTTTTGAATTTAATTAACTACACTCGCCGGCACAAAATTAAGCCACCCTGAAATTTTGGTCAACTTTGATATTTTCTAACTTATTTATTTTTTATGCGACTTTCATGACATTGTTTGTAGATTCATTTATTGTGTTTTTCCTGAATTATTTTATAAAGTAACATTTTTCGATTATGCTATATTATACAGGAGTAAATCAAACTGTTGTTTTTTATCGTAATTTCAAAACACTCTGAGGTGGATAATTTTTTTTTTTTTTTAATGATCAAACACAAGCACTATGGGAAAAATCCTTTAGGGCACTCTGGGAGTGGTGCGTGTGCGCAAAAAGCGATTCACGTTGGTTTTGAATCGTTGGAGGTTATATTCGTTGGGGAAAACGACCTCGGGAAGATCGTTCCACAATGATGAAGGCCTCCACATGAAAGAATTCTTAAATAATGAAGTTCGAGGAGTACTAAGCTTAACCACATATGGATGGGCGGCAGTGGTTCGTCGTGTATTTCTGATATTTGCCGCTCTGGGCGGAATTAAGAGGGCAAGGTCAGCCGAGCACTTTCCATGAAAATATCTGTAAAAGAGAGTCAAATCACCAACTTGACTTCGATGTTCTAGGCTGTCGAGGTTCTTCGTCAGCTCGTGGTCTCCAATCAGACGAATGGCCCTCCTTTCGATGGAATCCAGTAGCCGAAGAGTATGTTTGGGTGCAGAGCTCCAGACATGAGAGCAGTACTCTAGTGATGGTCGAATCTGGGCTTTGTATGGTGTCAAAAGTTGTTGAGGTGTGTACAACTTTCTGGTTCGGAAGAGTACAACAAGCTTCTGAGAGGCTATCTTGGCGATTGCCACAACGTGGTTATGCCAAGACATATTTCCTCCCAGATTGACGCCCAGCAAACTAATAGATGAAGCCAGCGGGATTGCGTGTCCGTCCATGACTATATCCGGTTCTGTAATGTTAACCTTTTTAGAGAAAACTGCTGCCTGGGTTTTTTTAGCATTAAATTCGACTTGGTTACTGTCACCCCAAGACAAAATTTCTTCCAGGTCTTTGTTGAGGCGTGATACTTCATGCTGTCTGCGAAGATGTGCGTCGGCAGCCGATGTTTGTGCATTCAAAGAGAAAGATGATAAAAGTGTGCTATCATCAGCAAAACTAACTATCGGGTTTTCGTTTTCACTAGAAGGTCGTTAATGTAGAGTAAGAAGAGAATGGGAGACAATATGGACCCTTGAGGAACACCGGCATTGATGGTGAAGGTGTCTGAGAGAAATCCGTCAATCGCCACTTGCAGAGAGCGGTCCTTAAGAAAGCTAGACAACCATGCACAGAATCGACTGGGCATACCATAGGATCGCAGTTTACTTAGAAGCCCCTCATGCCAAACACGATCAAAAGCTTTAGAAATATCCAGTGCAACAGCCCGAGACTCCCCATGATGTTCGATTGCGTTGTTCCAAATATGGGTGACATAGGCTAGAAGATTTCCAGTTGATCTGGACTTCCGAAAACCATATTGATGATCGCTAATAATGTTGAAGCCCTCCAGGTACTTTAGAAGATGTTGGTTAATAGCTTTCTCCATTACTTTTGATATGTCTGAAAGCAATGCGACTGGTCGATAGTTGTTAGGCAGGGTTCTCTTACCTTTCTTTGGAATAGGCTGGACTCGCGCCGTCTTCCAGCAAGATGGAAATATTCCTTTTTTGTAGGATAAGTTGAAAAGTCTACAAAATACTGGTGTTAGTTCATCGGCGCATCTCTTGAGAACTACATGCAACTACATGAACTACATGAATTTACATGCAGTTTCTTGTAATCTTTGATGTATTCTAAACATTTCGTTTTTTGATTCATTCCATTATCTCATTTCTGCTGCGAGCTGCAAAATTTTAAATGAAACGGTGATTTAAAGCCTATTTTTATTAAGAAAAACAAACACTAGGTATTTCATAAAGTTAATTAACAAAAACAATTTTGATATCGTGCATTTCCTCTCACAGTAATAACAGCTTGCAGCTTTCGTGACATCGAATGAATAAGGTCCCTTATCCTTTTTGATGGATAGTACGTATTGTAAGTCTTGCAAGGTTTGTGATTGTACAGGACGACGACGAACAGCCCTTTTAAGTTGATCCCAAAGACGTTCGCTTTGGTTGAGATCCGAGCGACATGCGCGCCATTCCAATCTTGGAAGTCCAACTTCATCCAGATATTCGCTCACTACATGCGCAATGTGAGGTCTATCATTATTATGCATTAATGTAAATTGGTTCCCAATGAAAGGAGCAAATGGAAAAACTTCTTGGACGATTTCCTCAATGTAATGGTAGGCGGTTAGTGCTCCATTTTTTAGAAATACACGATTGCATGCTGCGGTAAAATACCCGCCTAAATCAAGAACCCCCATGATATGAGATTCTTTCTGATATGATGCAGTCAAGATATCTTTCATTTCTACGTATGTATGTATATCCGTTCACGACTATCCGGCGACCTTATACAAACCCTGAATTCATCAGTGAATAGTACGCAAGAATATTGTCACTGTCAAATATTCTGCGTCACTATAATCGCCTACTTAACCAACGTCGATAATTTTTAACCGAAAGCTTGACACACATTTTCTAAAAATAACATCGTTTCATTTAAAATTTTGCAGCCCGCAGCTGAAATGAGATAATGGAATGAATCAAGGAACGAAATGTTTAGAATACATCAAAGATTACAAGAAACAGCATGTAAATAAAATTATCCACCTCACTTTTCCTACAGGGTGTTTTGAAATTGAGACAAAAAACAACAGTTTGATTTACTCCTGTATAATATAGCGTAATCGAAAAATGTTACTTTATAAAATAATTAAGGAAAAACATAATAAATGGATCTACAACCTGATAATAAAATCATGAAAATCGCATAAATAATAAAAAAGTTATAAGATATCCAACTTGACCAAAGTTATAAAATATCCAACTTGACCAAAATTTCAGGGTGGCGGAATTTTGTGCCGGCGAATGTACAGTTCGACAAGCAAGTCTATAGCTACGCGGTATCGGTAAGGGGGAAGCAATATCTTTTAAAACATGGCCGAGTCATGGGCGTGCTATTGTTATCTTAATAATGTAATAATATATATTTTTTCATAGCATGAATATATTTGTATCACCAGTGCAATATATTAGGCCTTTTCATTAATATTCCTCGCTTATTTTGGCATTTTCGCCAATAAAATCCATTTGATTTCAACATGCACCTCAAAGTTTCACGGGAAAATGGAAAGTTTATGTCACTTCTCAGCTGTTGCAGCAACTTTTTTAAGGTTGGAAATACTTTTAGTTCCAAATAAAACTTTTGTATTGTTCTACTAACAATGCCAAAGTCGAAGCCTTCGATTTTTTCGCCAGCAGAGAGACGGTCCCTTTTTGACAGGAGATGACAACAATTGATTCGGGTTATTTTCTTCCTTTCAGTATCTTCTTTGTGCATGTTTTTACTGCACCTACGCTTACTCCCATATACACTGTGAGCCTTTCTAGCTTTCGGTTAAGTGGCAATTTAAATGTATTAATTTGTGATTCCTCTTCACACACCCTGTACACATTGGCAATCACTTCGCGGGTTTGACTATGAAGGGTTCTACCAGGGTATATTCATTCATTATCACAGTTTTAAAACAAACCCTATCACTACGCAACTGGATGAAGCATATTGGACATCGCCGAACAAGCACTCTGGCACTGTAGGCGTGTCACCAGGCGCGTGACGTCATCCTCTGTCTGGGATATAACCTATCAAATTAGCTCTAGCCACCAGATACCCATGGTTACCGTTGATATTGTACCATGTTGCCCTATTTTTAGATTAGAAGTACTTTAATGAAAAAATATTTTACTTTGCATTTAAATATTAAAATAAATAGTATGAAAAGAAAGTTTTAAGAACATTGAAAGTATAATAGAATATTAGTTTCTTATATACTTATGACAATTTACTTTAAATGGGTAAATTTAATTTTAGGGTTTACTTGGTAACATGTTATTAAATTAAAATTTAATATATGTGACAACATTGTTATCCCAAGAAATTTTTTTGCCCGCATTCCTTTTGTAGCTACAGTTAAAGTTGTCGACCTGTATATTTTATAGGAAATCGTACAATAAAATCTTTACAATAGTATTTTTCCGTGTACCTACTATAAATAAAATTGTGGTCTGATGCTGCAAGAAAGTTTCCTCTTAAAATTATACTAAATTTAAAAAGTAACTGATTTCTTAGGATCTTACTTTAGCCAAATGTGTGAACTTTAATGAAAATTGCACCACCCCCCATAGTTCCTAGTTTCAACATTCCATAAATAACCTTGTTAAACTCTAGCCCGTTATTCTCGTAAACGAATGATTTGAAGAAAACCGAACAAATTTTCTGTGTTCATATTAATGAACTTTAAAATATTTTACAGCAGGATACCATTACTTATGTTCCGATATCTTCACGCATTGACCTTTAACCTGAAAAGGCACCGCCACTGGTCCCATAACGTTATTTATCGGTATTGCCCTCGGATTCAATTAACCTGTTGCCCGTTTGGCGCTCCTCGGCCTTCCATATTTCACGCTGGTCAACCGATATTCCCGATTGCATATCTATTGGAAGTTATCTATGGGATTTGTTTTTGAGTTACCGTAATATAGCATTTAGTTTTGGAAAGTCTCTTAATTATGGGAAAATATAATTAGTACCTATATATTTCGATATTTATTTACCAATCTGCGATTCTGAGATTATTTGAGCCATTGGCGTATCAGAGATTATGGTTTTAGAACCTTTTTTTATGATCAAATACAAGCTACTCAGTGGCGGTTCTTCCACAGGAGCAAATGCGCACGTGCACCCCCAAAACGAATAAAAAAATATTAATTTATATTCATTGAATATTATTTATCGTATAAAGTCCGACCCTCCCTAATATTTTATCGTATCGTCAATTATCGTATAAAGTCCGACCCTCAATAATATTTTATCGTACCGTCAATCAAACTGTATATTATAGGCTCTCGAACAAACCAAAAGTTGTATTTCCTTGTGTAAAATTAAAAAATAAATAAAAATATGTTTTACCTAACGCATTTTCTTATTACTTCCTTTTGTTTGGTCGTTAGACAAAATTAAATTTAAAAAATAATTTCACCATACTTGTGAACCCCCTCTCTATCATAGCTCACGAGCCGCCACTGAAGCTACTACAGGAAAAATCCTTTAAGGCGCTCTGGAAGTGATGCGTATGCGAATACAGGTTGGCAAGTTTATCTGTAGCTACGAAAGGAATGCGGACAAAAAAACTTCTGCGATTAACAAAGTTGTCACATATATTAAATTTTAATTTAATAATCTCTTACCGAGGAAAACCTAAAATTACACTTACGCATTTAAAATAGATTGTATTAGGTATAGTATAAGAAACCAATATTATATTATAGTTTCGAAATTTTTGAAACCTTCTTTTCAAACTGTTTATTTTGATAATATATATTTTTGATTAAAGTACTTTTAATCTATAAATATGGCAACATAGGCCGTTGTCAATGGCTGCAGGTAGCTAGCGCTAATTTGATTGGATATATCCCATACAGATGATAGCGCATGCATATGATAGCGCATGCATCTCGTGAGACACCCGATGGGCCATCGGACTTGTTCAACGATGTCCGATATTTATTGGATGTACCCACCCAGTTGTGTGGTGCGCAATAGTGATTGTATTGTGTCGTGTTTTAGGTTGGTATTTTAAAATTTTGAACTTTTTGATAATGAATGAGTATACTCCTAGTAAAAACCTTCACAGTCAGACCCGTGAAGTGATTGCAAATGTTTATAGGGTATGTGAAGAGGAATGACAAATCAATATATTTAAACTGCCACTTCAGCGAAAGCTAGAAATGGACATTAATACGACTAAAACTGAAAAATCATCATTAATCAATTAATCGTGTAGCTGTGTTTTCCATGTTAAAAAATTTACAACAGCAATTTTTTAAACCTTGATAAAAAATAGTTACCTACCTTCAAACATAAAAAGCAATTACTGCAGACTTTCCTATTTTTAATACATTATTTAAAATAATAATAGCACGTCCATGACTAGACCGTGTTTTCTAAACGATATTACTTCCCCCTTACCGATACGTCGGAGAACAGATCTACTTGCCGACCTGTAAAGCGATTCACATTGGTCTTGAATTGTTGGAGGTTATATACGACATCAGGAAGGTTGTTCCAAAAGAATTACGTCCTACAGTTGAAAGAGTTCTTAAACAATGTTGCTCGAGTAGTACTAAGCTAAACCACTTATGGATGGCCGACAGTGGCTCGTCATGTATTTCTGATATTTGTCCCTCATTTGCCATGGAACCTCCTCGATGTTTTGGTCAGCTCGTGGTCTCCGATCAGACGAATGGCCCACCTTTCGATGGAATCACGTACCCGAAGAGTATGCTTGGGTGCAAAGCTCCAGACATGAGAGTTAGTGATGGTCGACTCTGAGCGTCAAAAAGTTATTGAGGTGTTTCTGCGAAGCTCCCTTTACGATTGCCATGCTTATCAGATCTTGTAAGAGTGTTGATCCTCACGACGAAGATGTGGAGGCCCTCGCCAAATTTTGCCAACTGTATTTTTATTGGAAATTAGCAAATTACCGTGGATGTGTTCGGGTTTGGTCGAGGCAGAAAGTCTTCATGCGGGTGCATTACACATATATAAACAGTATATTGCCAATACGAACGTTCCAAAATACAAAAAGTGTCCCCGCGGGCCAATTGAGTTTGCGCAGTAGGGTGGAAATTTTATCAATCGCGTCAGAGCCCGCCCGACATTATTTGTTTGTTGTTATTCGTGGCGATCTTTGGTTCTGGATGCTTTTTCAAATTACAGAATAAAAAGTGGTTCATCCACATTGTTGTATATTAATGCTTATAAACTTTCATTACCTAACAATAACTTTTGTAAAGGAGTTTTTAATTTGTATTGATGCAATTAACTGTTTGGTAGGTTAGTGGCTTGTTTTTTTTAAGATGAAAGGACACAAGTGCATGGTGCTTTCTTGCAAAAGTCGCGGATCAATACCCGGTATAAAGTATTTCAGGTATGTGTATGTATCTATGCGAAAATATTTTGTTTATCACATTATCCAATCTTCGGAACCGAATTTCACTAAAAAGCTTGTAAAAAAGAAGAGAGCGTCACTCGTATACAATATAATATATATGTGGTCACTACCTAAACTTAAAGTTAATATATTTTTAATTTGGTGCATTATAGGTGATAATAATTCCCAAATTAGTCAATATAGTAATTCCTTAATTTTTGGTTTAGAAAGGAGTGAGGTTAAGAAACTCATGCTCATCGTGTCGATTGTTACAAATATTCGGACGGAATTTGGCACCAAAAGTTTGCACCAATCAGGGCACCGTCGGAACCTCATATCGTCAGAAATCGTATGCATGGAACGCTGTCTTAAATCGAACTTATCGAAATTTTGATTGCAATATTTTTTCTAACTAAGCAGTGAAGCTTACATTAAAAAAGTTGAAATCCGGTCCTGTCGAAATGTTTACTTTCACAAGGAAATTACCGAACTGCGCAAACTCACAACGCCCCCTTCGATCCCCATAGCGGGGACATAATTGCAGATGGTATTAGCAATATACTGTTTATATATATGTGGTGCCTTATCGCAGGCAGTAGTATTCAACAAGAATAATTCCTGGTTAGTACCTACGAGACGACGGCATCCATATGCTGTCCAGCTAATAACAATTGGGTACGGGCCTTTTTTGAAGGATCTTAGAGATCTGAGATGTCCCATCATCACTGCCGAAAGTAATATTTTTAATGAAATCAACACAAAATATTTCCATTTATTGCAATTTCTGATGATTGTAGATAGTTGTCACAGAATGTTATTTACACCACTGCAGAACTTGCAGCATTCCTTGGGAACAATAGAAAGTCCTGTGGTCATAATTAAATGGCATGTTCTATGTAACCTTCGACACTGTATGGAGAAATGTTTCGCATTTATGTAAAACAACTAACGGCAATTATTGTGCGTTGCCCAAGAAATTTTCTGCGGTGCGGTGTCAATTTAGAATCGAAGATAGTAAATATTCTTGTGGCAAGTTAGATAACAAACGTGTATGTATCTTGATGTTGGACGGTATATCTAAATTCCCGATTAAAATTATATTTTCTTAGCCTTCGGAAATATACAGGGTCACCGTTAAAGTTGGAACCATATGGGGAAACAATGTATTGTTATATTTACGGAAAATTTTACTTTACCATAAGTTTTTGCTTCCATAAAGACCAAAAACGATGTATTAAATGGGACCATTCGGCTTTTGTTAACTGTCAAATTTGACATTTTGACACAAAATGTCGAGAAATGGCATTTATTGATCGATTTTTAAAAAAAATTATTTGAAAAGGTTGTTTGTATTATTATTTTATGCTCACACTCCAAATTTAAATCACTTATGATGATTTTTGTTTCCTATCTATTTTTGGCCAATATCTACTTTCATTGAAAATGGAACCCTTCCACCGTAAATATATTTATTTATAAAATATTCATCGTCTAAATTCATTCTTTATACCAAAAATTCTGCCAAAATGTTCATTTTCCTCAAAAAATTAATGACACTTTAAAAATGTTGCCTTCTGTAGAGTAAACTTCTCATAACTTTAAAGATTTAACCAACGAAGAGGTGAGTCTTGTTGGTTGAGTTCCGTTTTCAATGAAAATAGATATTGGCAAAAATAGATAGAGAACAAAAATTGTCATGAAACTACAACAAAAACAACTTTTTCAAATAATATCATATTAAGATACAAATTTCATTAGACATTATCTTAGAGCACGCGTTTCGCGGGTCGTTTTCTAAAGTACAAGTGCTTATGAACCGTGTATTTTATAATACTTTTTCTAAAAAACTTTTTAAAAACTTTTAAAAATATAGTAGATTTTTCCATTTGAATTAATATGTTCTTTTTGGGTTGGCAATACTTTTACAATTTAATAAAATGTAACAAGTATCATATGCCATGATAGAAACAATTGAACACAACAAAGCTTCTTCCCATCCGTCATAATTAAAAATAAATATATTATTAAAGTTAATAAAAATGAGTCAGGAAGAAAGTTGTTCTCCGTCAGAAATACGAGAAAGTGCAGTAAATAATCTAGAAAGGCTTTTAAAAGGAATATGCAAAACTTTAAGTTATGGTGAGAGCAGAACAAAGTTCAAAATGTTGTACAAAATAATAAATAATACTATTGAACACAATATTGTGTTGACACAGAATCTGACCGGGATAACAATCAATGCCCAGGAAATGTATAAAGTAACTATAAATATGTATACTATATTGAATTAAAAATAAAAATAGTACTTTATTGAACAAAGCTTTAGAAATAGAGCATAAACTGGAAGATATTTCTATTATTTTTAGGTTATGTTGTTTTATAGTTGTGACTAGAAATAAGTTGACGGACACCGTCAGTATGTTATATATTTCCGAGTATAGTTCAGATAAATATCTAGTAAAAATGATCTATTTGCAAGGTTAAAGGTTAGTATTTTAAGGTTTCCTATGAAAATTTTTTGTCGAATCCATAATGCCTAGAAAACTAATTTTAACGAAATCAAAGTAAGCCTAAAATTCAAACTCTACTTGCTGCCAACATAAAAAAAAATGTCAGTTTCATAAAGTGGCAGGTTATTCAATATTTTTTCCATTTCATAATGTAGCCATGAAACCCAAATACAAAAATTATTTTAAAATTCGATAAATAAATGTCATTTTTCGACATTTAATTATGTATTTGGTCTTTATTGAAGCAAGAACTTATGGTAAATTTAAACTTTACCTAAATCGGAAAATAAATATTTTCCATATGGCTTCTATAGTGGTGACACTGTATAATTATTTAAAAAATTATCGGGATTACAATTTCTTTTCACGCCTTGGAACTATTTTATTAGAAACTATGAACCGGAGCATATTTTTATTTACGACCTGACCTACCTGTTGTTGATGTTGATGATGGTTTGAGAATTTAATTAAATTATCTTATAGAGGAGAATAAATGAAAACATAACGTTACAGAACTCACTGATGCGAACCTTTAATCTAATTTCTTATTTCTGTATGTCACATATGGATATGTTGATTTAAGGCGGTGGTCAGGTCGATTTCTCCAAATATTTTGAATGGTAAAGTGCCGTGTCATCCGTTCCCGTTTTTGTCCGTTGATGGTCATCTACCTGTATTTGTCTAGTTCGTAAGTTCGCTATTGTATTAGCTTTGCATAGTGCCGTTTCATCAATTAAATATCTACCTACTTCAACTCTGAATAATCACCATAAACTCTAAAATATACACTCACCACCCTGAAATTTTGGTAAAATTTTATATTTTGTAACTTTTTTATACGATTTTCATGATTTTGTTATCAGTTTGTAGATCCATTTATTGTGTTTTTCCTTAATTATTTTATTAAGTAACATTTTTCGATTAGACTACATTATACAAGAGTAACTCAAACTGTTGTTTTTTGTCGTAATTTTAAAACACCCTGTAGGAAAATTGAGGTGTATAATTTTATTTATAGACTGTTTCTTATAATCTTTAATGTATTCTAAACATTTCGTTTTTTGATTCGTTCCATTATCTCATTTCTGCTGCGAGTTGCAAAATTTTAAATGAAACGATGATATTTTTAGAAGATGTATGTCCAGTTTTCGGTTAAAAATTATCGACGTTGGCTAAGTACGCGATTATTTTGGCAGAATATTTGACAGTGACAATATTCTTATGTACTATTCACTGATAAATCCAGGGTTTGTTGAAGTTAGCCGAATGGCCGTGAGCGAGTATACAGACGTAAAAATGAAAGATATACTGACTGCACCATATCAGAACGAATATCATATCATGACGGGTCAATCATGATTTGGGCGTTTATTTCTATCGAAGCACGCACCAATCTTGTATTTATTGAAAATGGAGCTCTAATCGCCCACCTTTACCTTGAGGGAATCCTCCAAGAAATTGTTGTTCCATTTGCTCCTTTCATTGGAAATCAATTTACATTAACGCATGATAATGATAGACATCACGTTGCACATGTAGTGAGCGAATATCTGGATGAAGTGGGACTTCCAAGATTGAAATGGTCCCCATGTAGCCCGGATCTCAACCTAATCGAACATCTTTGGGATCAACTTAAAAGGGGCGTTCGTCGTCGTCCTGTACAACAATAAACCTTACAAGGACTTACGACTGGCGCTGACCGAAGAATATCAGGCTATACCTCTAGAAAGGATAAGTAACCTTATTCATTCGGATGCCACGAAGACTATAAGCTGCCATTGCTGCGAGAGGAGGAAATTCACGATATTAAAATTGTTTTTGTTAATTAACTTTATGATATACCAAGTGTTTGTTTTTCTTAATAAAAATAGGCTTCAACTCGGCGTTTCATTTAAAATTTTGCAGCTCGAAGCAGAAATGAGATAATGTAATGAATCAAAGAACGAAATGTTTAGAATACATCAAAGATGACAAGAAAGAGTATGTAAATAAAATTATCAACCTCAATTTTCCTACAGGGTGTTTTGAAATTACGACAAAAAACAACAGTTTGATTTACTCTTGTATAATGTAGTCTAATCGAAAAATGTTACTTAATAAAATAATTAAGAAAAAACACAATAAATGGATCTACAAACCGATAACAAAATCATGAAAATCGGAAAAAAATAAAAAAGTTATAAAATATCAAACTTGACCAAAATTTTAGGGTGGCGGAATTTTTTGACGGTGAGTATATTTTAGGCAAATTTTAACAACACTCATTTGTGTTTCTTTGAAGGTTAGAGACAATGCTGTATCATGAGTGATAGACGTGTTTTGGACTTCCATTGTCTTTATTTCGTTTAAATCACAACGTTTCAACTGGTAAGTATCTCCAGTCGTCTTCAGGTGAATACTGAGCAAGTTACTAAACTACGAGAGTATTTATACTAATAAGGGGGGGTGAAAAAGTTAGTCGAGTACGGCCATTGGAAACAAGGATCAAGGAACATCAGAGCCACACACGAAAGGGAGAAACAAACAGATCCGGAGCAGCAGATCACGCTTGGACCCACGGCCACCACTTACAATGGGGACAATCAAGTATATTACTTAAGGAAGAACATTGGCGAAAGAGGAAATTCAAAGAAGCAGCTGTTATCACTCAGAGTCCTGGTTGCTTTAGCAAACCCTCTTTAGATATAAGGAACATTTGGAAAGCCCCTGTTAAGCAAATGTAATCTTAGTTTAGGTACGTCCTCTAGTATTAACGCATGACTGCACCCACCTCGGTCATACTCGACTAACTTTCTCACCCCCCCTTATTAGTATAAATACTCTCGTAGTTTAGTAACTTGCTCAGTATTCACCTGAAGACGACTGGAGATACTTACCAGTTGAAACGTTGTGATTTAAACGAAATAAAGACAATGGAAGTCCAAAACACGTCTATCACTCATTTGTATTTTGATTGTGGGACGAGGTAGGTACTACCAACACATTTTACCCGATGTGTTCCTATGACACTACTACAACTTGATAATGTCTACTCTATTGAATTTCATTTAGGCTTCTCGATCTAATAGTTGCAATATTTTAAATAGCGTTATTGTTTCCTTGTTAACTTCAGTTATCGCAGTGTTCTGTATATTCTTTAATACTTACTTAAGTACAGGGGGCCTGACTTAGTTAACCAATACCGAGAATATGAAGTTTACAGTAGTAGTAGTAGTAGTAGTAGAACAAGTATGAAATATTTAACCGACGAAACGGCACTCGAGTATCTGTCTAGGGGGTAAACCGGCGAAATCGGGAACTGATGAAATCAGACTAAATCTTCCGAGTCAATTGTACATAAAATGTCACTTTATTTGAATAGATACCAGTTAGAATCAGCATTGCCCTTATAAAGGGGTTGTATCTTGTCTAGCCTTAACCTATTACTGACAAGATATTCCATTGATAAAGACTTAACAGGGACGAACTCCAGTGCTATTAACTTTTTTTATACACGGCAAAAAAGACTATAGTAAATTTATTGTAATAAAGATTCTATTGTAAATTTCTTATAAAATATAGTATTAATAACATTTTTCTATTTGGATTTCATAATGACTACACTTTATGGAACTGATTTTTTTATGTTGGCAGCAAGTAGGGTTTGAATTTTAGGCTTACTTCGTTTTCGTTGAAATTAGTTTTCTAGGCATTATGGATTCGACAAAAAAATTTTCTAGAAAACTTTAAAATACTAACCTTTAACCTTGCATATAGATCATTTTTACTAGATATTTAACTGAAATACCTATCTCGGAAATATATAACATGCTGACAGTGTCCGTCAACTAATTTCTAGTCACAACTATGAAACAACATAACCTCAAAATAATAGAAATATCTTCCAGTTTATGCTCTATTTCTAAAGTTAAAGTAAAATATCATATCATACATATTACTTTATATATACATATTTATAGTTACTGTAGACATTTCCTGGGCATTAATTGCTATTCCTGTCAGATTCTGTGTCGACACAATATTTTGTTCAATAGTATTATTTATTATTTTGTTCAATATTTTGAACTTTGTTCTGCTCGCACCATAACTCAAAGTTTTGCATATTCTTTTTAAAGGTTTTTCTAGATTATTTTCTGCAATTTCTCGTATTTCTGACTGAGTACAACTTTCTTCCTGACTCATTTTTATTAACTTTAATAAAATGTTTATTTTTAATTATGACGGATGGGAAGAAGCTTTGTTGTGTTCAAGTGTTTCTGTCATGCCATGGCATATTTGATACTTGTAACCTTTTATTAAATTTTAAAAGTATTGTCAACCCAAAAAGAAAATATTAATTCAAATGGAAAAAATCTACTATATTTTTCAAAGTTTTTCAGACTTTAAAGACCCAAATAGAAAAAGTATTATAAAATACAGGTTCATAAGACAATTAGAGCACTTGTACTTCAGAAAACTCCCCGCTTCGCGGGTCATTTTGTAGATTAAACGCGTGCTATAAGATAATGTCTTATGAAACTTGTATCTTAATATACTATTGTTCAACATAAAGGATTAATTAATGCCAATGATTTAAAAGCTTTGAATAATGAACTAATAGGAGACAAATGTCACGGACAAAACAAATATGGTTGCCATGGAACGAAGCAAAGCCTACTCGTATGATTTGACGAAAGAAATACCAAAATAGCAAAAAAATTAAGGTACTCTTTTACCCAGAACCCCGCAAATGAATTAATTGTTAAATTTAAAATTGACCCAAACTAAAGTGCTCTAATCCTTTATGTTGAACAAATATCATTAGAATATCGTTTGGCATTAATCAATAAAATGAAAAATACAATATTTTTTTTAACACCCTGCATTTCGAAAACGAAGTGACATGCGAAAAACTTTTATACCACATTTTCGTCTTAAAATAAGGAGGATTCACCTCCTTCGTTTTTTCAGATATTTTACTAAACGCCCTGTATAGAGCCACAAAATATGGTTAGTTTTACTATTTTTATAGTAAAGGAAACGTGTACAGTAAAAAAAACGCAAGTCAAACCAGCAATTACCTGTGCAACAAATCTAAAATTATATTGCTCCTATCATAGAAAATTTCTAAAGAAACACATTCAAATTGATTTTTTTCAAGCGTCTCTCAAGCATCTAACTGCTGGGATAATGCGTCGCCAACTATTTCTCTGCATGGTCAATTAAGGTTTAAAGGTAGTAAATTTACTTGTCTCATACGAGATAATCAAGCTAAATAAGTTTCTTGGGTTTATGGTACAATTGTATGTTGATTTAAGATATAGTAAAATGTAATAAACTAATTATGAATGGAAAATATTTTATTTTTTATTAGTATATTTATAGTAAAATAATTGCATAAATTACATTAGGGTAAACTTTGGAGGATGCTATAGTTTTCTAGTACATATACATACATGTAGTATACAGGGTGTTATGGAAATGACGTATTATATTTAAATGGGTGACTCCTGGGGTGTCCTAGAGAAGCGCTACATATTTTTTTTTAAATCGAACGTTTAAAAAGTGGGATAATTCACCCCTAAACCCACACACAACTCCTTGGCACATTCATATATGAAGATATTACATTGCTCAGCTGTTTAATCAACAGATGTTCAAGCACAATGTTGCCAAAATGTTTAAAAGTGTAAAACTTTAGTTTCTTATAAAAATAAATATTTAGCTTACTTAGAAAGTAAATCCAGGACGCGATTAAGAAATCCAGGGCACAGACACTTTCAGTTCTTTTTTCTATGGGAAAAGCTTTATGCTCATCACGTGTCCTGTTGATAGTGTGGGAGTGCATAATAAGCTTATCACTAAACCCCAACACTCGGAGAACATGATACGCCAATAAAAAATATGGGGTTCCATTTGAAAATCTTAACACTTACCCCCAACCGTAAAATAGGAAAAATAATTTACATGTTTTATAAAGCTATCATAGCTTTAGTCTCCTTAGAACGTGGACGAGTACTAAAATATGATGCTTTATACAGTGAGTCCCAGAAGAAATGTCTAAATTCATTTAAAATTCAGCGGTAAGTTTTTTCAAAAAACGCTCGTACCCGTCGATTTTGATTTTTTAATTTTTTTTTTGTGGTAATTTCATGTATGGTAGGGTAGCTCAAAAATAAGTTACGACCATAAACTTCATTTTTTCAAATGAAAACATATATTTTTTATTTCATTTTTAAATTTTGCATTGAATTCTAAGCATGTTTCATGTCCTATACATAAACTCAACAGTTATTGAAAAAATTAGGATTGAACATATCTATAAGTAAGACATGTTTATTAAAAAAAAACACAACACAATAAAATCAAATTAAATTTTGAAAATGTGCGCCATTTACGGCTTGACAATATCCAAGACGATCAATAAACTCTCTTTGCACGTTTCCAACCATTTCCGGAGTTATGACACGCACTTCTCTTCGGATCCTTTCTTTCAACTCCTGCATATTGTTTGGCCTGTTAACAAATACTTTTGATTTGGTTTAACCCCACAAAAAAAGTCCAGCGGAGTTAGGTCTGGCGACCTAGCAGGCCATTCGATAGGTCCTCTCCTTCCAATCCACCGATTGGGAAAGGTTTCATCCAAAAATGTGCGCACAGTGGCCGCATAGTGCGGAGGAGCACCATCTTGTTGGAATATCAGTTCTTCGTCAGGGGAGTCTGGATCCAATGGATTCAGAAATAAAGCAACTAATGCTGGAATTAATTCTAGTTGGAGAAATTCGAGATATACTTGTCCAGTTAAAGACTGTTCAAAGAAAAATGGACCAATTACTCTTTCGCGTACGATTCCACACCAAATATTTATTTTGTTAGGGTACTGGCTGTGAACCTCTATCATCCAATGCGGATTTTCTGTTGCCCAATATCGACAATTTTGTCTGTTCACATTACCATTCAAATATAACGTAGCTTCATCCGAAAAAATAATATTTTTTACTAAATTATTATCTAGATTGCACATATTTTGCGTCCGCAAAACTCACTTCGCCTATCGAAATCATCTTCAAATAACTCATGCACTGGAATAACTTTGTATGGGTGATATTTGTGTTTTTGAACTACTCGGTGAACAACAGATTTAGGCATGTGTAAATCGGCCCTAATGTGCGACAGGGGAGTACATGGATTTTCTTCCAAGGAAAGCAAAACGTCAAGTTGTTCATTTTCATCTCGAGTAGGACGACCAGATTTAGGCAAATCTCTAACATGACCGAATTCTCTAAACTTAGCCTCTATTCTACTCACCATCTTTTGACATATGTGAGGACGATCAGGATGAATTTCATTAAATAATTGGGCTGTTTCTATTTGAGTACGTGTTTTATCACCAAACCCAACCATGCATAGAATTTAAATTTTTTCCCGTTCCGTTAACTTCACCATTATTGTGAAAACCGCAACTTTGAAACTACGCTTGACAATAATTATACTTATTTGAAAGAAAATTGTCATACAGTTTCTATGGAAATAAACGGTGACAGTGAGACAGTACACTCTTACTTATTATGGAGCCCAAAATGCCATATTGCCAGAAGAGTTGATAGATCGTTGGATTCCCTAAATGATATGTTCAATCCTAGTTTTTTCAATAACTGTTGAGTTTATGTATAGGACATGGTACATGAAACATGCTTAGAATTCAATTCAAAAATGAAATAAAAATATTTGTTTTCATTTGAAAAAATAAAGTTGACGGTCGTAACTTATTTTTGAGCTACCCTGTATACATGAAATTACCACAAAAAAAATTAAAAAATCAAAATCGACGGGTACGAGCGTTTTTTGAACAAACCCGCTGAATTTTAAATGAATTTAGACATTTCTTCTGGGACTCACTGTAGAACTTGTACTTTAACAAACTTCGTCTTTTCGAACTTTTTCCCCTAACTTGTTCCATTGAAATTTTTTTTCTAGAACAGATGATCCCGTCCAATCGTATTTTACGATTTTTAGGTATTATTACTGGGGGAGATTTCGTTTTAATCCAAGTAAAAACTAAATGGCAGTGCATTTAATCGTAAAATTAAACAATTTTACTCGGCAGGTAATCTCCAACCCACCGTAAATCGGTTCGCCTGATTCGCCACATAAATCATCAAAGTCGCAATCGATAATCTGTAATACGGCGAAAAAGGGTTGCCTGTCGTATTAACATATATTCGTTTAAAACCTTATAAATAACCGACGAACTATAATTTGGGGCCGACAGGCTCATAAATCTACCAGAAAAATACCAGCGAGACATGAAATTCAATGGGCCTGTGACACTGCGAAATTAATCGTGAGTTCAAGTAGGATTGCTACCTTAG
This sequence comes from Barypeithes pellucidus, assembly GCA_963991005.1. NCBI lineage: Eukaryota > Metazoa > Arthropoda > Insecta > Coleoptera > Curculionidae > Barypeithes > Barypeithes pellucidus. The sequence continues at coordinate 19,691,977 of OZ022562.1, read as the reverse complement.
AGTTAACCTATTCATTTCACAGACATTTATGATTTCTTACCGCTATTTATAATGTCCGTGTAACGTGATCTATGTGCGCGGTAATAGATATAACTTTAGTCATTTTGTTCTTCTTTTCCTTCTTTTTCTTACGTCTTTCAGCAATCCATGTCACCGTTTCTTAAAAGTATAAGGCACCGAGGTTCTCAGGAAAACAATCTAAGGGACTGTGCGGTAGTGAAAAAATATTTAAATGAACTTTTAAATATGTTCATCTCTTCCACTGATATAATTATCTGCCTTGTACTGTCCAAAAACAGTATCGACTACTTGAATAAATGAACACCACCCAACTAGGGGACTTCGCTTATAAGATTAGAGATATTTATGATTTATAATGGTTTTATAAAATTGTTGGTTGTATAAAATTGTTGTCTAAAGGTTTCCCTTGATATACAGGACTACCACGACCAAAAGATTTACATCCTTTCGGACAGCCAGGCTTAAGGCTCTGAACTCCAATCGGTTTACTTCAAAACTTACACTGGAGTGTCATACCAACCTAAAAGTACTGGCGGCCAGGGGGAACAAGGTGGAACTCTTGTGGGTTCCTGGTCACTCCTGGATATTAGGAAATGAAAAAGCGGATGAAGTGGAGAGAGCCGGATCTGCCCAAAGTCTCAGGGGCCCTGAACCGGCCTTTTGAATATCAAAACAGGCAACAAAAACTACATTAGATAGATGGTCGGAAAAGCAACACCTATCTCGATGGCAAGAGTTGCCTGGTCTAATACACGCACGGTCCGTAATGGGAAAACCATCGAAAATACTAACAAGTGATGGGTCTGCTAACAGGCCACTGCCACTTGCGAAAACACCTTCAACGGATAGGGCTAAACATCGGATCCATTGAATGTAGACTCTGCGGCGAAGAGGATGAAACCGCCTCACACATAATATACCGCTGCATAGCGCTGTCCCGCAGAAGACAAAATATCTTCGGGAACATACAACGTGGTGACAACCTCCCACATGACAAGCTTGGTGGAAGGTTACTGGACCTCATAGTAGGAACAAACATCTTCTAGCAAGATCGGGTGATCAAGTGACTTGAAGTTCGGGCCTTTAAACCGACCCCCGCCTTTAACCAACCAACCAACCAACCAGGGTGTTCGAATAATGGATCAGGACAATTGGAGAGGTGGTTGGTTGGTTAAAGGCGTGTCGGTTTACAAGGCCCGTACTTCTATCACTGCAGCCTTTCGACTTATTGTGTACCGCGATCTTGTTAGAAGATGTTTGTTCCTTCTACCAAGTTTGTCATGTGGGAGGTTGTCACCACGTTGTATGTTCCCGAAGATAATTTGTCTTCTACGAGACAGCGCTACTCAGCGGTATATTATGTGTGAGGCGGTTTCATCCTATTCGCGCAGAGTCTGCATTAAACGGATCCGTTGTTTATATCCATCCGTTGAAGGTGTTTTCGCAAGTGGCAGTGGCCTGTTAGCAGACCCATCACTTGTTTCAACTGGGGCCGTGTCAGAGTTAGCATCCCATTAGATAGTATTTTCGATAGTTTTCCAATTACGGCAGTGCGTGTATTTCAACAGGTAACCCTTGCCATCGAGATAGGTGTTGTTTTTTTCGACCATCTATCTAATGTTGTTTTTGTTGCCTGTTTTGATATTCCAAAGGCTGGTTCGGGGCCCTTGAGATTTTGAGCGGATCCGGCTCTCGCTAGTTTATTCGCTTTTTCATTTCCTAATGTCCCAGAGTGACCAGGGACCCACAAGAGCTCTATCTTGTTCCCCCTGGCCGCCAGTACTTTTAGGTTGGCCTGGCACTCCAGTGTAAGTTTTGAAGTAAACCGATTGGAGTTCAGAGCCTTAAGAGCAGCTTGGCTGTCCGACAGGATGTATGTACATCTTCTGGTTGTGGTAGCCCTTTTCAAGATTTTGTAGTACGCATGCTTGTATGGCATGGAGAGGTAATTCTAGGTGTTAATATAAAGGTAGAAAGTCATATGACAAAAATTGAAGTTTTTGGTGTGGCTGTATGCACTTGTCAAGAAAGATCAGTAAAACACAATTATATTAATTTTCAAATTATTTTAACTAAATTAGCAGAGCGCTTTCAACCTTTCGGTCGTCATGAGTGCCTTTTTGGCGGGAATCCAGGAATTCTCCGCTTCTAACAAAGCACTCAATGAAAACATGTAGGCTCTAAGAATAGTGTTCACATTTAAAATTTAAAAAACTCTCAAAAAATTATATACCCGGTATAAAATGAAGAAACTTAAAACAAAAGTCACACCACTTATAAAGATTAAGAACATTTTTTGTTTTTTGTTTTGCGGTTAGTTTCTAGACTATCAAGTTGATATTTGACAAAGGGACTTAATTTTGGTTATATCTTTTTTATTTTGATAGTTTTGGGCGTCTTTTACCCCTTATTGGAAGAGGAACAAAAATTCCGGCCTTGAGATTTTCAGTCTAATGAAAGGAAATTTATGTCATAAGTAGCCAGACGAATTCCATCTGGATTGAAAGACTTCACAAATTGATTCGTAAGTCGCAGCATGATAGGCAAAAATGTTTAAGACTGTCTCTCATGAATTGCTACTAATAAATCCGACATATTTTTTGAATCAGTTTAGTTTCTAGTTTAGTTCTAGTTTCAACAATTGTGTAATTTTATCCGATTTAAATTATATTTCATCTCTAAATTTCCCTGGTACAAATAAATACCTTATTCTTCCTGCATACATTTCAACTCGCAAACAGACTGTGTAGTCTTCCACTATCGAACCTCTATCACACTTAATTCTCCTCAAACGTCTAGAAAGGCAACTTAAAATCCATATTTCTACCGTATACCGACGAATCTGTCAGCATGCTCGTGTTTTCAATTCTCAGTATTCTAAAAATAACCTACAACAATTGTATTCCCCAACATCGTGCACTCACCGATCATAACAATTTTATTCCCCAACATCGTGCACTCACCGATCATAACAATTTTATTCCCCAACATCGTGCTTATTCTCGCCACTCACCGATCATTGACGACAGCTCTCGGACCAGTTGAACTCCCTCTCTTTCTCTTTCAAGTAGTCAAATTACTTTCCCGCTTCAAAAAGAGTATCCGTACATCAGTTGTAGAGACAACTTGCGTTCGATAGCTCTCTGACTGTGACGTAATCACTGTCATCCTTGTGCCCTGTCAGACGCTAGGTAAAATTTGTGAACTCAACAAATGGCAGCCGCAACGATTAATTTGTGAATATTATCCTTTATCAATGCCTTTTGGCGGAAACCCGTAGCAGGGTTAATAATAAACTGCATCCTCGATAGTATTGTTCAGTAGATGAGGCATCCCGCCGTATCTATTCAATAAAAATAGTAACAAACCAAGACCCCGAAGTGTGTTAAAACTATGTATTAACCCGATGAAAGTAAAAAGAATCAGGAAGAAACTAACTTTGCTGAACATGTAAACAGAGTTGATACCAGCAACAATTGAACAAGCTAATTCACTATATTATATCATTTTCTTAAACGACACTACAATAATAAAGGTAAACTGTTAACAATATTTATTAACCAAGCAAGACATTCTCAAAATGTGATAATACCGTTGTATTGTGTATCTACAGTCAACTATCATTTACTGGTTAATTGTAACTGTCTAAGAATAAGTTTTTATATTAGTAAAATTAAGACGATCAAGTTTAATACTGTAATGAAAACGTTATGGTAAGTAACACACATTATTTAACTGTGAATAGTGTGTTATTTTGGTTTTATAACTATCAATACATTGTAATTGTCTTCTGTACAACGAAGGCAACAATTGTTGTAATATTTTCAAATAGTCACACACATATTTTTATTGGTTATTCAAACAACTACTACTTTTGCTGGTTGAAAAAAGGTTTGGCCTAGAAGTTAACACTAATAAAACAAAAATAATGATAATCAGCAAAGAAAGAATTGGAGAAGTACAGTTTACCATCAATGAAAAAACGGTAGAACAAGTGTCAACATACACATATCTGGACACAACACTAAATGAACAATGTGACCATTCTAGAGAAATAAATGCAAGAATTGAAGAAGCAAGAGCAGCATTCAACCAAATGTCCAAATTGTTCAAAACACATAATGTGAATTTAAAATTAAAACTCACACTACTCCGATGCTACATATTCTCCATCTTGTTATACGGTGTGGAGTCCCGGATCTTGACGGAAGCAACAACAAAAAAACTAGATGCTTTCGAGATGTGGACATATAGGAGAATCCTCAAAATATCATGGATGGACAAAGTGTCAAACACCCGAGTACTCCAAAAACGTAATAAAGAAAAAGAAATAATGTACACAGTAAAACGTAGGAAATTGAAGTATCTGGGTCACATTATGAGAAACGAGACAAAATATAAATTATTGAAATGCATTCTGCAGGGAAAAGTTCAGGGCAAGAGAAGTATTGGCAGAAGAAGAGAATATCTTGGCTAAAGAATTTAAGATCCTGGTTTGAAACAGGACTATTCAGAGCAGCAACAAATAAAATTATCATTTCTAGAATGATTGCCAACATTCGGTAACGGATAGGCACTTGAAGTAGAAGATTCAAACAAAACATTCAGTAACACCTAAAATATACAAAAATCAAATAAACAAAGAATCATTTATTTACCTCCGTAACTACCCTATTACAGTTCTCACTACTTCACTAACCATTAATTAATTTGGTCACCCAGTTTTCGATTGTAAAGAATTCGTCAGTTCTTCTACAATTTGTTTCGACTTTCCGGCTGCAAGCTGCAAGGCAAACGCTTTTTTGTAGTCCAGCGATATTAATTGACGAGTTATCTTCTATCATCAAAATATGCCATACGTATTATTACAATTACCCTTAAATAACAGACATTGCCACCCAAGTAATTAATTAATGGCTCGTCGCAACTAATTAGTATTCCAAACAGAATGCGTGTTGTCCCTCGGACCCCCTGGGGCCTGGAGGCGAACCGCACGGGCACAATATGATCCTCGATGACACATGTGGTCGAACGGTCGTGCATCTTCTCCCCAGTTGTGCGCCACACCTTCGCACTTCGTGACTTAATCCATTTATTTGCGACTTCGCTCGCAGACTAGACATGCCACGAGGACATTTTTTAGATAGGTAAAATGATATGTCGAACGGATGATGAAGCTATTAGTTTCCGAAATTAGGTTGTTTATTTGGCAAATTGGGCTGACGTATCCCTTCGGAAAATTGAGTCTGTAGAATTTACCCCAATCGTCAAATTGCATGCTTCTGCCTTAAATATAAATTTTGTAGAAATTTCTTTAACATTTCTCACAAATTTCTAACTAGTTGTACTTTTGGTGTCTGTGAACAGGTATAAATGCCACCTCTCACCTGGTCACCTATCAAATCTAAGAATTGACTTCTTAACTTAAGCTACAAATATTCTTATCCTTGCTCATTTCTGCTTTGCCTTTCGTTTTGTAATGGAGATTTATCATGGCAGGACGCGCAATTCCACTGTCTTCGTCTATTCATTTGCTCGGCGTCAAGCTGGGAGGTTGGCATAACCACGTTGTTGCAATTGCCAAAGACAGCTTTTCAGAACCTTGGTGTACTCTTCCGGACCAAATAGTCCTATACAACAACTTTCGACACTATACAAAGCCCAGATTCGACCATCACTAGAGTACTGCTCTCATGTCTGTAGCTCTGCGCCCAAGCATACTCTGGGACTACTGGATTCCATCGAAAGGAGAGCCATTCGTCTGATCGGAAACCACGAGCTGATAAACAACCTCGACAGCCTAGAACGTCGAAGACAGGTTGGCGATTTGACTCCCAGAGTGCCTTAAAGGATTGTTCCTATAGTGCTTGTGTTTGGACATAAAAGAGATCCATCCAATCAAATTAAAGATTATTTTCCAAATTTCCATAAGCCATATCGGCAAAAGAGTAATGAGAATAATGTAGGAGGAGCATGTAGAATATTTATATGTACCTACTCACAACTACCTAACTCTTGCTAATTCATCTTTCATCGTTCTCTTTGATTTGGCTGAAGCTCAGCTCAGACTACTAATGAATAATGACTATTGCGAGTAATGAATGAATATTTTATAATACTTTTTTTTTATGATCAAACACAAGCACTATAGGAAAAATCCTTTAGGGCACTCTGGGAGGGGTGCGTGTGCGCAGAAAGCCATTCACGTTGGTTTTGAATCGTTGGAGATTATATTCGTTGAGAAAAACGACCTCGGGAAGGTCGTTCCACAAGGATGAAGTCCTCCAGATCAAAGAATTCCTAAATAATGAAGTTCGAGAAGTACTAAGCTTAACCACATATGGATGGGCGGCAGTGGTTCGTCGTGTATTTCTGCTATTCGTCGCTCTGGGCGGAATTAAGAGGGCAAGGTCAGCCGAGCACCTTCCATGAAAATATCTGTAAAAGAGAGTCAAATCCCCAACCTGTCTTCGATGTTATAGGCTGTCGAGGTTCTTCGTCAGCTCGTGGTCTCCGATCAGACGAATAGCCCTCTTTTCGATGAAATCCAGTAGCCGAAAAGTATGTTTGGGTGCAGAGCTCCAGACATGAGAGCAGTTTCTAGTGATGGTCGAATCTGGGCTTTGTATAGTGTCAAAAGTTGTTGAGGTGTGTACAACTTTCTGGTTCGGAAGAGTACCCCAAGCTTCTGACAAGCTACCTTGGCGATTGCCACAACGTGGTTATGCCAAGACATATTTCGTCCCAGATTGACGCCCAGCAAATTAATAGATGAAGCCAGTGGGATTGCGTGTCCGTCCATCCGGTTCTGTTATGTTAACCTTTTTAGAGAAAACTGCTGTCTGGGTTTTTTTAGCATTAAATTCGACTTGGTTACTATCACCCCAAGCCAAAATTTCTTCCAGGTCTTTGTTGAGGCGTGATACTTCATGCTGTCTGCGAAGATGTGCGTCGGCAGCCGATGTTTGCGCATTCAAAGAGAACGATGACATAAGTGTGCTATCGTCAGCAAAACTAAATATTGGATTTTTAGTTTTCACTAGAAGGTCGTTGATGTAGAGTAAGAAGAGAGTGGGAGACAATATAGACCTTTGAGGAACACCGGCATTGATGGTGAAGGTGTCTGAGAGAAATCCGAACAAACCCAATTTCATTTGGTTTTATCCTTCTTCTTCAAACTATAATACTACCTATATATCGTGGAAAAAATAGTTTTACGTTGACATACTATCAAATAATCTAATAAACCTTTATGTAAGTAAACGTAATGAGGTTTCATTCCGCTCGCATCCAACAACTAATGGACCCACTTAGTTAATAGACAAAATATTACTTAAAGAGATAAACAATCGCCATTTTAATAGCTTCTTACAAATCATGTCAAGAATGTTTATTGTGTGCTCATTTGCACATGATGGCAAACGTTGCTGGAATATTGCAAATATCAAGAGATAACGCCCTTATGCTGAGACGATGATTATTGTCTTCGTTGCATTGGTTAGACACGAGTGGTAAAATAAAATTATACCATTTAGTTAAATAGAATTAATTTACTACAAAAAAATGTAAAGTTAGTTCCTGAAATATCAATATGGTTATAGTGGACCCACTTCAAAAGATTTGTTTCCTTAATAAGTTACGCAACACTAATTTACCTTGTACAGGGTGAGTCAATGATAGAGTAAAGTTAATTTTCTCCTTTATGTTGAGAATTAGATAAAAACTCGAAACATAAAAGTTGTAGAGATCATTAAGGTACACATTCTAAAATTATATTGGAGTATACAGCTGGGCCCACAAAGAAGTGGTGAATATAACTTACGGTTTTTTAAACGGAACACCCTGTATTTCTATCAATTTTTGGATTATGCATAAGATTGTGAATATTTTTTATATATAATGGTATATCTAAATTTTATAGTTTTTCCACTATTTCCATTTTTTCAGAAAAATGTCAGTTTTTCGCGGTGGATTTAATTGTTAATACCTACACTACCTTTGCAAATTAAAAGTTCATATTTGGAATGTACATTATATGGAGTTAAGGCAAATAAATTATGGGAACAAATTTACCTCACTTTTTATAGGGTGTTCAAAATAAATTTTCGAATTTCAGTAACTTTAAACAAGAAAATCTCGGTTTTTTTAAATGGTACACCCTGTATAATTTCTTTCTTTCTGATAGAATACGTGATTCTCTTTAACTTTTATTTAATATGTTTATTTTTAATACTTTTCGACATATTTTAATTTTACTCTATTTTTCATTGTCATCATCACTGCTAAGCAAGATATTAACTAGATAATATACGTAAGAGAATATTGCGCGCATCGTAAAATAATTAGTGGATGATGGTCGATGGATTTAAATTATTCATCATGTATACTACTTTACTACTAAAAGAACTGTAACAAAAGGAAACTAAAATCTGTAAAAAAATATTACAAAACATTGTTAACAAACAAAAGAAAACGTTATTTCTACCTATAGATTAAAGTAGAACTATAGCTTTAAAAAAACTATGATGAACTAAACACTGTGTACTTTACAACAAACTATTTGTTCATGCAAATACGCATGATTTCTTAATCATTTTGTGCATATTGTATATGATCATTTAAGAATAGAATCGTTAATCATTTGAGTTTTCTTATTACTTAGTCTGTTTCTTTAAAGAATGCCCAGAGCTCGCTAGTCTTTCGAATATTACTATACTCATTTTCATTTCATTGTTTCAAGCTCAAGATTTAGAAGTCACAGTCAAGTACCAAGTCAGGACCTGACAACTTCACGGAATCACATTTTAAATAATAGGTCTATATGAGATGTGATTTGAGAAAATCCATCAAAATGCAATAAAGCACGAGGTCCAGTACCCTTATCTGCGCGTCTCACGTAAAACGTTTTTTGATAACCCCTTATATAACCAATTCACCCCTTATAGAATTTTAGTTTTGAATCTTATTTGACCAGAATTTTGTTAGATGGCAATTTGGAAATTTTAATGTTGTCCCATTATTGGCTTCCCTCCGAAGGTGTATTCTCCCCCCCCAAGGAATTGATTATTTAAAGGCTATCTAACTTCTAAGCCTTTTTAATTTAAATTTTGAAAATATAAGAACTGGTCGACACTATGAGTAAAGTGGCCAGTCTTAGAAAGTAATGAAAAAACCACAGCAATATGAACCGTTCCTAATTAACTATTTTCGGACGCGATTTTTCTTTGCTTCAATGAGTTTTTTCGGTGCTATGTCAGGGATGCCGGGCATAATGCCATTACCGACACGCACGTCAGTCGGTCTTGGGTGGGCCCACCATCCTGCCCCCGCCAACTGGAAGCTGTCAGCAGCCCACCAGAGCGCATGAAGAAATGAGGGCAAGAATTTTGTCTAAGAAGTAATGACTGATTTTAATTTAAAAGTATAGTTAGTTGAACGTAGGAGGAGGCCCAACTTTTGTTCAGACTATACTTTTGATTGTATTGGCTCGGGCGCGTCCAATGTAATATAACACAATGCAAGTTGTTATATTAGAACACGGAGGGCTTTATTTATTTAATTTTAATGTCGTTGTCTTTGAGGGTTGATTTGAGGGGTAGTCCGTGCGTCTGTCAAGTAACACGAACCGAAGTACTCGTGAGCTAATTATTTACATTCTATACAATAAAAAATTAACCCACACTAGCATTCTGTTTGTTCAAACCAACCTATCACTCATCTTTCACGTACTCACTTTAAATTTTAATTATTTACATTTATTTACAATAGAAATCCAACCTAAACTAATATTTTATTTCTCAAGTAAAGAGAGCTCAGCTACCCTATAATTTCCAGGAAATATAGACACGCGGTAGAGGTTACTAATATTATAACTTAAGATATTTCATTGTTTTAAGACTTACTTCTTCATTCCGGACTCAGAATGTCTTTTATCACAATCGGGTAAATTTGGAAATCGCGGGTGGACCGTTATTGGGGTACGCACCAGTCTGCTCTTTCCAACGAAGATGATAAACAAACGATGATGTTTATACTCTGTATTAAAAAATACGGAGTGTCTCCCCACGTTGCATTAACGAAATTTCTTAACGTTTGAACTTATGAAGCATTATTTATACTCGTACGGAAGGCTACGAGTTTTCGAGGACCAATTTCAGGTTTTTATTTATACTCGCCCCAAAATACACGAGTGTTCGAAGATATGTAGGTTTTTATTTATACTCGCACCAAATACACGAGTGTTTGAAGACGAGTCAGCGTTATTTATACTTGCACTGAAACATACGAGTGTTTGAAAATAAAATTTACTGAGGGAAAAATCCGCAGTTTGACTTTTCTCGGAATTTTCGGTGATAAGCACTCTAAAACCTGTAGCCGAAAACACGGATCCCCTTTCTAACGCAAAAATTAATTAAAAAAACTAAATCGCGTTTGAGTACGACTCTGGGAATCCCCAATCGACGGTATACCGCGTAGTTGAAGAACCCGAAATCGACTCCCTTAGTCTCCCGCAGAATTTCTTTTAACGTTACATTGCGTCATTCTGACCGATATATTCTGCGTAACGACGGTGGCCATTACGACAAGAGTGAGAGAGCGGAAATTGTTGATGACATTGCATATTGAAAGATTATTATATTAACCTTCGATCCTATTTCTTTGTTAAATTATTTAAAATAATTTGACGAAAATAAATTCATTAATTTTCGGGAATTGGAAAAAAAAACAGTTTTACAACAACCAATAAAGCACGAAGTCCCGTATCACCCATGTTATTCTAACGGTGATATGCGAAAATGGCCTTTATTATTTTAACACAATTAACGTTGGTCCAACACAATAAGACCGATTATGGCAAATGTAATAAAAATATTTTTAATGGTGTTACAACAGGTCAACCCCATGGGAACAAATTTTAAATAAAAAGATAGGTTTGTTTAAACATCACATCACATCACCCTTTTTATTGCTACTAAGGAACTGTAACTACTTGTGATTTCTTGATATCAGTGATTAAAATGATTAAATTACAGTTCGTGAAATATCTCTCACCACCATACACAGGTCCGCGCTTGCTTAATCCGGCACTGATTCGCCTGAGTGACTAATGCTCCCTCGTTGCTATGCCACTGCCAAGACCCAAGGCTATATCACTTGACAAACCCTTATTTTAGCGTAAAATTAATTCAGCTAATAATTTTAATATAAAAATTACATTTTTCCTAACTTAAACGTGCTGCCATACAAATTAATCAAGCGCTATCGCATCAGGCACGATCTCGATACATATTTGCAAGAAGCACGCCATTTTTATGCAAATTTGAAATATATCTTCAGTTTATATTTAACGTTAGTAACTGACAAATTAGCGGGAAACAACCGGCCGCTTGCGCTTGGGTTGAATTTTAAAGAAATTGAAGTAATGTGGCAAGTCGACAGATTTTTTAACACATTATAAATTTTATATCAGGCGTATATTATGTATTTACAGTAAGCCCAGCAAGCTGCACAGTGTACGTCCCAAAATATTTGGTAGTCCATATGATTTTAATCAGTTGATGTTTCCTATCCTGAGGTCTGAGGAGTACCTATAACACACGGAAAGAAAAACTACTATAAAAATAACAAAATGAAATAATTCATGGCTCTATACAGCGTGTATCAGCAAAATGGAGTAATTTCTACAGGGTGTTATGGAAATGACGTAGTATATTTAAATGAGTGACTCCTGGGGTGTCCTAGAGAAGCGCTACATATTTCTTTTTTAAATCGAACGTTTAAAAAGTGGGGTAACTCACCCATAAACCCACAGGTCTCTCATCGGCACAATCATATTTCACTGCCCAGCTGTGTAATAAACACATGTTCTGGCGCAATGTTGCCAAACTGTGGAAAAGTGTAAAACTTTAGATTCTTATAAAAATAAGTATTTAGCTTACTTAGAAATTAAATCCAGGCCTCCGATACGAGTAAGGAATCCAGGGCACAGACACCTTCAGTTATTTTTTCTATGGGAAGAAGTCTATGCTCATCACGTGCCCTGATGATAGTCTGGGACTGCATAATAAGCTTATACCCACTAAACCCCATTTGGCCTCTTATTTACAATCTCGAAACATAACCGGCATATCGTCGAGAGAAAAAAATACATAGTGAAACAGAACAAATTACACTAAATCACTTAAAGAAACACACAGACATCCACGAGTTTTAAATTAGTTTTTTTCAAGATATGCACCTATTATCATATTACACAAAAGCACTAAACACTAACGCATAATTACACTATCGTACACATAGAACAACAGCACACACACAGAAGATAGGACACAAATTATTTAGCAATAGACAATCAGAAATAATAAAAACTATAATTTCTAATGGGCCTAAAACAATTTTTAATCCTTTAATGAAGAATGACGAAATAATTATGTTGACAACAACAGGACCTCCCCTTCAGTCTTAACATAGACGAGTCCAACCAAGGGTCGAGTGCTTCGTTGCCATTTCCGAGACAATAATTATACAGGAAAGTAATATTACAGAAGGAAATTCCACAATTTATGAATATAATCTTATAAAACATCGAAAGTGGCAACGCTGTATTTTTAGAAATTATATTATTTCCCAGAACACCGGATGAAATTTTATACAATAAGGGCATATATTTGTCTACACAGTAGCACTACTTCAGATTGAATGGTACTTAGATGTGTACATGAGATGCATACAAATTTACGCGAAAACTAATGTGAATTTGTGTTTTGTTCTTGTGTTTTGTGAGGTTATTGTGCCGGTTTTTGTTTGGATTACCTACTTGGTGTTTTTTTACAAATTAAGTTGGTTTTAAATAAAGCCGAAAAGGTAAATAAAATTTCAGTTTTTTTTCTAAATTGTAAAGTGGCATTTAAGTTGTTCAGTTCCGACTGGTGTCGTTCGAATTGAACAAATTAGAACATACTTGACCATTTATAAACGCCGCGGCGGTTGATTCGAGTCAGTTTAAGTTTATAAATCAGAGATTGTTTCCCAGCGAACTGAACTGAACGTAAAGGTTTATAATAATGTACCCTGAAAAATAAACAACTTCCAATCTGTCAAACGGTTATTGACTTTCTAAAGAGTGACAACACTGCTCAAAATTCATTGACGTTTTCCGCCATATGTTATTTTGTTTATCTTTCTCCCAGTGTCACCACGTGCTTAATTTTGGTTTGACGTCAGGTCATGTACAGGGCATATTAAATTAAGGCGCAATTTTTGATATTTTTCTTCAATTCGTTTTCATCTCAGGAATTGCCGGTTTAAATATAATACGTCATGTCCATAACACCCTGTATAATAAATAAATGGGGGCGTGTGCGAAAAATCGCTCGGACAGGTCGATTGGTATTTCTAGTTGCGCATTATTTGCAATAAAACCTTTTCATATAGGGTGTATCATGTAGCAGTGGCCAATACCAACTTTCTTATTTTAAATGTAATACCCTGTATATTATTCAATTTTTGGATCCCTCAGAAAATTTTAGACATATTTAATGTACAATATCCTGACCTATACCCATCTTGAACTGTTTCGGAAATATTAAGTGTTTTCTGATTTATTGCAAAAATTAACAACGCACTCAAAAACTAATAAGTAATGCTGTTTACCTCTTGATAATGTAAAAAACAATAAAAAAACATTAATGTAGGAGATGTTGAAACTGCTCGCCGCGAACGTCTTGGCAACATCCTAATCTTAAAGAGAAATTTCTTCTAACGTTACTGAACATCTCAGGCGTGACCGATCTAATTGCAAGCGTTATTCGTGTCCTTAAGTCAGCTAAATCCAGGGGTTTAGTTATATCTAGAAGTCTAATGGCGTCAGATCAGGGGATCGTGCTGGCCATTCCATCGATCCACGCCTCCCTATCCACCGATTTGGGAATACTCGGTTGAGGTAGTGCCGGACATTGATTTGGTAATGGAGCGGTGCCAGTGCTCCATCTTGCTGAAACCATATCACATTCGCTGGAAGTTGTGTGTTTGTTGAGGATATAAATTTGTTAAAGTTGGCAAGACATTATTTTGAAGCAGTGCTAAAGAATTATCGCCATTTAAATTGCCATTAATGAAAAAGGAACTTGTGATCTCCAACAATTCACTCTAAAAAATGCATTGGTATCTAAGACTAATTTTATCTTGCTGTTAATGTTTTAGCTTATGTAAAAGTAATTTCTAGTTAGCAAAACAAATTTTCATTTTAACTTAATTACGGTGAATAAGATGATCTAGTTATCAGAACTAACTCTTATTTTTAACTACTTCTTAGTTAACATAACTACATTATCATGTTGAAACCAACACTTTTTTATTAATTAGCTCCCTCTACTAATTTACTTAGTTATTGTTATTGGCCAGATATAGTAGTAGTAATAAGTAGGTACGATGTGAGACCTGATGTCACACCAACTGCCGCCGTTTGCTGCTAGGAGATGGCGCTGCCGGCTATATTTTCTCGACTACCGTTGATAATACGGCATCAGGTGATTACATCCTATCAATGGAAAGGGCTTCCTTTTCTTGGTAGTACCATTCTATCTGAAATGGTATTTTAAAGTGCTACTGTGTAGACTAAATACGCCTTTATTATAAGATATCAATCAAAATTATTATTTTTCCATACGTTGGTATTTAATATTTCTTTGCTCTTTTTTTAACAATAAAATGGGTAATAATTAACAAACACAATAATTGTTGAAACACCAACATGATGTTGCTCCTAATAACTAACTATATTGGTTATCATAAATATTTATTCTTTCGGGTACTAGAAGTACTTGGCTGACTTAAAAAGAGTTATTAGTGACTCCAAGTAGAATAATCGTAGCAATAAAATTTGGCCTTCGATACTAAATTTCCTCTTATCGCCATTTTCACTAAATTTTCTTGAGACTAAGATCTAGGTATCCTAAACTAGACCATTTTTTAGAGTGTTCCTGCCCAAATATTAACCTTTTCAGGATATTGCGTATGTTCTTCTCTAATCCAGTGGGGATTTTTTCCCAATACCAATAGCGGCAATTCTGACGATTAGCATGACCTTGAATTATAAAGGTGCATTCATACGTAAGTTTTGACGACATTTGCAGATACGCCCTTTTGATTTAACATGGCAGTATAGTACTTAGAGCAAGCGACTGTCGAATAAACAATTTTTGTATTTTTTTTGCATATTAACTAAGATGGACATGTCTGACACATGAACTCTCCTCAAATATTACAGCTTTCATTCTTTAGAACACTTTTTATATTAAAATGACAAACCGTTACCATACAAAAAATACCACAACGTTACCATATATCTCTCCTGTAAAATGTCATAATTGGCTTAATGATAAATACGTTCGCAAGTCAATATAATAAAGTCAATATAAATCACAATTACCTACGAAAATAAACTGTCAATTGATATTGACATTGTTTAATGCTCGAAATGTTGGTTATAATAGATACTTGCATTAATAATATGGGGTTCATAAGTTTTACAAAGGCTTGTACATACATAAAAATGATCATACGTCTGCTGTGTGAAAGATGCCATTGAATTTTGGTGTACCTACAGGGGAATAATGGCTTTTATGCCCTATAAAAGGGGCGATCTTATATTTCACTGGTTAGTTAGGAAAAATATTGCAATCAAAATTTCGATTTATTCGATATAAGACAGCGTTCCAGGCATACAATTTCTGACGATATTATGATCCGACGGTGCCCTGGTTGGTGTAAACTTTTGATACCAAATTCCGTCCGAATATTTGTAACAATCGACACGAAGAGCTTTATTTTAACTTTCATCCGATGTAGTATGTTTCTGAACCTCCCTTTTTTCTAAACCAAAAATTAAAAATAATGACTTTACTGACTATTTTGGGAATTATTATCAGCTACTAATGCACCAAATTCAAAATACATAAATTTTAAGTGACCACATATATATTATATTGTATACGAGTGACACTCTCTTCTTTTTTTACAAGCTTTTTAGTGAGATCGGATAATGTGATAAGCAAAATATTTTCGTATATATGTACATACCTGAAATACCTGGTATTGATCCACGACTTTTGCAAAAAAGCACCATGCACTTGTGTCCTATAATTTTGAATAAAACAAGCCATTAACCAACCAAACAGCGAATCGAATCACCACAAATTAAAGACTCCTTCACAAAAATTGTTGTTAGGTAATGAAAGTTTATAAGCACTAATATACCGACAACAATGGGGATGAACCACTTTTTATTCTGAAATTTGAAACAGCATCCAGAACCAAAGATGGCGACGAATAACAACAAACAAATAATGTCGAGACAGCTCTGACGCGATCGATAAAATTTCCACCCTACTACGCAAACTCAATAGACGGTCGTATTGGCTGCCAGCCCAGCAAATAAAATTACTTGGAAACTATCAAAATACTACGCTTAAACTTCCGAAAATACAACTAAAAACTGAATGAGAATATAAATAAACACGAATACACGATCAACAATAAACCCACGAGACGTACTTTAAGGTTAATATTTAGTAACTTTTGTTTTTGGTTGGTAATCACTATGTTTTCCACTAGACAGACAATCGGCTCGCTCCTTCCTTCAAGTATATTGCAAATGCAATGCTATGTGGCTTTTAACCAGTGTTCAGTATAGTTCTTTCTGGTATTTTCTGTCTTTTCAGACACAAGCAGACAAAAAGGTATTTTTACAATTTATCACTAGACCAGCAACTCGAAACGCATCTTCCTCTTGAATCATCTTATGTTGTTTGCATTATTTAGTACTTGGAGAAATAAAACGTTGATGTGATGTAGAATGATATAATGCTCATTTATTTCATATACAAGGTTATGATAAAGATATGGATCACCCTTTTATAGAATACCGTAACACTTAATCAAGAATCGCTCAGAACCGTCAAACTTATCGTTTTGAAATGCATTTTGTGTTGGTTGGTTGGTTAAAGGCGGGGGTCGGTTGAAAGGCCCGAACTTCAAATCACTGCAGCCTTTCGGCCTATTGTGTACCCCGATCTTTTTAGAAGAAGTTTGTTCCTTCTATGAGGTCCAGTAACCTTCTATCAGGCTTGTCATGTGGGAGGTTGTCACCACGTTATATGTTCCCGAAGATATTTTGTCTTCTACAAGACAGCGCTACGCAGCGGTATATTATGTGTGAGGCGGTTTCATCCTCTTCGCCGCAGAGTCTACATTCAATGGATCCGTTGTTTATCCCTATCCGTTGAAGGTGTTTTCGCAAGTGGCAGTGGCCTGTTAGCAGACCCATCACTTGTTTCAACTAGGGCCGCGTCAGGGTTAGCATCCCATTCGATAGTATTTTTGATGGTTTTCCAATTACGGCCCGTGCGTGTATTTGACCAGGTAACTCTTGCCATCGAGATAGGTGTTGTTTTTTCGACCATCTATCTAATGTTGTTTTTGTTGCCTGTTTTGATAATCCAAAGGCCGGTTCGGGAGTCCTGAGACTTTGGGCAGATCCGGCTCTCGCTAGTTCATCCGCTTTTCCATTTCCTAATATCCCGGAGTGACCAGGAACCCACAGGAGTTCCACCTTGTTCCCCCTGGCCGCCAGTACTTTTAGGTTGGTATGGCACTGCAGTGTAAGTTTTGAAGTAAACCGATTGGAGTTCAGAGCATTTTGTGTAGAAGACAGTTTGTATCGCGTGAATCATAAATATGCTACTTGTATCAACTTTTTACATTCTCACATTCTACAATTCTAAACATATATCTTCAACCGTTTACGAAATATGTACTTTAATGCTGGTATGCACCATTGATATGTTTCTTGACATATCAATTTTTGCAAATTTGATTAACATTCACTGACATTTTTTACGGATTAAACTTAACTATCAAAGTGTCAATGTCAATACCTTCAGGATTGTGATTCGATGTCAGAACGTTTCTATGTTGGCAAACATATCAATGGTGCATACTAGCATTAAAGTATTAGTATTTCGTACACGGTTGAAGATAGCTATAGGATATGAAAGAAATCTAGAATTGATTGTAGAATATAAAAATATAAAATATATATAATATTTTAAAACTTAAAATTGATACAAGTGGCATTTTTTGATCTTTTTCTAAAAAAAAACATGCATCTCAAAAAAATAAATCCTCATCAAAATTAATTATAATTGGATTAATTATAAGATCCAGACTAATATACGAATTTTTTACAGTTATTACGTGACGGACTGAATTTTTCCAACTACCTGGGGGAATATCATTAAAGCATTTTCGTATTAATTCTACAACACTAGAACTTAAATTCGGAGAAATATTTTCAGACCTAACCAGTGATTTTAACTGGTGCCACATATGCTCTATGGGGTTAAAAATGCAATAATAGGGTGGGAACCGTAGCACTGTATGTCCAATTTCTTCTGCCAACGTGTCACAAACACATACTTTTTTTATACAAAATGTCTTTAAAACTTCTGAAAGATCACTTTTTTTATAACTTTCTTCAAAATATATCTCATTCGCCGCCATGTAGTTCTGAATCTCCAATTTTGTATTATTTGAGGTTGGAGCTTTATGTAATTGGCGACTGTGATAGCTCGCATTGTCCATTACTATCACGCTATTCTGAGGAATGTTTGGTAAAAGACAATTCTTGAACCATTCCTCAAAAACTTTTTACCACAAAAAGATATTTAAATATAAATTAAGCAACCTAACCTACCTGATGTGCCTCTATTTAATTATAATTATTACAATCCGGTCCTTTCCACATAATAATAACAAACGGTCATAAATAATGGAATGGCCCAGGTACTTTTACTGCAGTCATTAAGTTATATCCATTTTTCATGAAACAATCTTTACCAAGTTATAATTCCTAATATTATTCTTATTGCAGAAACTTATCCCGAATGCCCCAAATCCACTAAATCCAATGCTGAATGAGGTCGACGACGGAAAGAAAGAATCGAAAATTTAAATTTCGGTAAGTTTTCTTTTAAATTATCTTGCATGCTGCTATTTTTCATGCTTTAAATTAACTTAGTCTCTATGTTTTGTTGAGGCAATCTCTGTGTTACTTTCAAATAAAATGGCATATGTGAACCAGTCAATATAATAAAAAATATATATTCTTTCAAATATCCGAATTGTAACGATGCTTACATGTCGCCAACCGAACCAATTCAATCATTTACTCTATTGGTTGCTTAGTTATGAAACGTTTTGAATAATTAAAATTAGGACACTTAAATCTATCATAATATTGTTTACCCAGTTTTATTTTAACGTTTCCGTATGAAGAGCGAGGGGAGATGAATGTATAAGAACCATGCTAAGAATCGTCTTACCATAGGCATGCTCAGACCATATTAAGTGGAAAATAAATAAATACACCGTATTAATTCCGCAGTTGAATTCTTCCTGAAAATTCAAAACTATATTTTTTTCTTAAAATGTCCTTCAGACATGTATTATAATTTTTCTATATGGGTTTCATAATGGCTACATTATGAAATGCAAAAAAATTGAATAACCTGTCACTTTATAAAACTGAAATTAAATTTTTTTTATGTTGCCAGCAAGTAGGGTTCGCATTTTAGGCCTACTTCGATTTCGTTGAAATTAGTTTTCTAGACATTTATGGATTTGACAGAAATTCTTTATGGAAAACTTTAAAATACTAACCTTTAACCTTGCAAATAGCTCATTTTTACTAGAATTTTTCTGAAATAGTACCTATACTCGTAAATATATAACATGCTGACGGTGTCCGTCAACTAATTTCCAGTCACAACTATAAAACAACATAACCTAAAAATAATAGAAATATTTTCCAGCTTATGCTCTATTTCTAAAGTTTTATTCAATAAAGTAATGTTTTTATTTTTAATGCAATATAGTATTATACATATTACTTTATACAGGGTGATTCACGACGAGCTTGCATTAGAACTTTATGGAGAACTACTCAATATATGTTTCTGAAAGTTTGGGGACTTAGGTTTATAGATATGCTCTCTTTAACTAAAATATTCACATGTTTTTGTTATGTCCGGTTATATCGGAAGTAGCTGCCAACTTTCGTTTTTTAAATACAACATGGTAATTTTTATTACATTTTTCGATTAAGCATTAAATACTAAGCACATTTTATAGAACATATTTTTGTCAGACTCTGTTAGTTTTTGAGATATCTGGACTTTTGTAATTATTTGGCTAATGCATGACGATGAAATAATCCATATAATTTTTTTACCTTAGCTCTTGGACTAAAAATTGTTTCTAATCGAATAGCTAGAAGATCATCAAATCTCAAAGATATTTCAAATTCGGCAGAAAATGTATAGGGTGGTCACAATTCAAGCTTAATTGTGAAAAAATTCAACCATTAAAAACACCCTGTATATATTTATTTAATTTGATGGCAAATTAGTTGTTCTTTATAAATAGTATTTACTGTCCTATACCTATATCAAAGCATTTTCTCAAAAAATCCAATTTTATTTCGAAAATACTATTTGTTCAAGTCTGCTATGAAAACAATTGCACTTTTTTAAATTTTAAATTATATCCTTTAAATTTACAATCGCCGCTAGCTAGCCAGTCGAAACAAAATCTATGTCGCGATGAATCCACTAAAGTGATTTGGCATTCAAAGACGCATGTCGTATCAGCCTTCTGAGCGTCAAATTCGAACGTCGCCAATCTGCACATTTCGGGTGGCGCGCGACGTCGAGCGAAGATCGGGTATCAAGTGATAGGCGACGATTTTCGTTTTTTCGCTTGAATTTATAACTAGGGTAGTATTTCCTATCGAGCGAAAACTGCTTGAATATACGAGCAGTTCTTTACCTCGAGCGATCACACTACCAAGCAGCACATTTCGGTCGGCTTCAAGCGAAGCTCGGGTATCGAGTGAAAGGTAATAAATAACAAGCGACGATTTTCGCTTGAATTTATAACTCGAGCAGTTTCGTTAATAATCGATCGATGTCGGTTATTTCAATAATCGCGTACTCAAGCGGTTTTTCGCTCGAGCGATCACAACACTACTAAAAAAAGTACTAATTAATTATAAAAACTTAAATCATCAAAAAATTACTATTTGCAACATTTTATATTTAATTGCACAATAATTAAATATAATCCCGGTCCATCTCTTCCTTTCTAAGGATTATAGAATATTTTGTCGTGTTTTCATTATGTATAATGGTACAATAATTATACGCCATTTTTCATTCAGTATGGCATCAACTGAATATTATGTATTCTTTATAAAATAACTAGTCATAAAGGAACGGTCGTGTCCAATTAGGAATCGAATGAAGGTAGAATATTTTCAAGCAATATCAATAATTTACACCAAATAAGCATTTGTATGTATAGGTATATTACGATGTCAATATATCATGTCTTTCTTATAATGCAATTCGAGATATAAAATCCCATAAGACACGATTTACTTATAATGGTATAACGGTTTTCTAATGTTTATTGCAAAAATATCTAAATTCGTAGATAGAAGATATGAAGAGGTCATGCCCATATACGGAGAGTATGGAACAGTCTTATCCCTAACAATGAAAAAGGAAAAACTTTACCTACGACCACCTACGAAAATGAGAAAAAAAGCACAGCTAACCTGGCTACAAAGTGTCTTATAACACGCGTGTTGAAAATGGTTTCATAATGGCTACATTATGAAATGCAAAAAATTGAATAACCTGCCACTTTATGAAACTGAAATTTTATTTTTTTTATGTTGCCTACTTGCTGGGTTCGAATTTTAGGCTTACTTTGATTTCGTTGAAATTAGTTTTCTTGACATTATGGATTCGACAAAATTTTTTTATAGAAAACTTTAAAATACCAACCTTTAACCTTGCAAATAGATCATTTTTACTAGATATTTATCTGAAATACATATACTCGGAAATATATAACATGCTGACGGTGTCCGTCAACTAATTTCTAGTCACAACTATAAAACAACATAACCTACAAATAATAGAAATATCTTCCCGTTTATGCTCTATTTCTATAGTTTTATTCAATAAAGTACTATTTTTATTTTTAATTCAATATAGTATTATACATATTACTTTATATATTTATAATTACTGTAGACATTTCCTGGGAATTAATTTTTATTCCTGTCAGATTCTGTGTGAACACAATATTTTGTTCAAGAGTACCTATTATTTATTATTTTGTTCAATATTTTGAACTTTGTTCTGTTCGCACCATAACTCAAGTTTTGCATATTCTTCTTAAAAGTTTTTCTAGATTATTTTCTGCAATTTCTCGTATTTCTGACGGAGTACAACTTTCTTCCTGACTCATTTTTATTCATTTTAATAATCTATTTATTTTTAATTATAACGGATGGGAAGAAGCTTTGTTGTGTTCAATTGTTTCTATCATGGCATATTTGATACTTATTGTAACATTTTATTAAATTGTAAAAGTATTGCCAACCCAAAAAGAAAATATTAATTGAAATGGAACAAATCTACTATATTTTTTAAAGTTTTTCAGACTTTAAAGACCAAAATAGAAAAAGTATTATAAAATACATGGTTCATAAGACAATTAGAGCACTTGTACTTTAGAAAACTCCCCGCTTCGCGGGTCGTTTTCTAAATTAAGCACCTGCTTTAAAATAATATCTTATGAAACTTGTATTTTAATATACTATTGAAGCAATGGTATTTGAACAGATGACAGAACAGCCAATTTGACAGTAAAACTGTTTGTTTAAAAAATAACAAACTTTCAGGACCGGTGGAGTGAATTGGGATGCTGGGTGGGGTAAAATGCACTTTTAAAAAAAAATTAAATACATTTGTTTTCTTTTTTAATTGTATGGATCTTTTCAGGTCTTTTTATGATAAATTTAAAAAAATAAGTAACAGAGAATTATTAAGCAACCCATTGTGGTCGCAGGAAAAATTGTGTACAATTCCTTGTGTAAAAGTGATTTTCTCACTAGGCCGATTTCCGCACTCGGCTGGCCCCTCCTCTAACTACATTTTCGTTCCAAATCTACCAATTATAACCAGGGTTGGCACAAATTAATTCATATGAATTTAGTCGGTGATTTAATTCGTGAATTAAATCCAGTGTTAACAAAAGAGTTATGTTTTGCTCTTATGTTATTTTTTAGTTAAGTCTTTTAGTGATTCAGTGCCTTTTACAATTTTTAGTTTAACGAACTATTAGATGAAAAGTTATAATACGTAGTGCTGTGATCGCTCGAGCGAAAAACCGCTTGAGTACTCGATTATTGAAATAACCGACATCGCTCGCTAATTAAAAAAACTGCTCGAGTTATAAATTCAAGCGAAAATCGTCGCTTGTTACTATTACCTTTCACTCGATACCCGAGCTTCGCTTGACGCCGACCGAAATGTGCCGCTTGGTAGTGTGATCGCTCGAGGTAAAAAACTGCTCGTATAATCGAGCAGTTTTTCGCTCGATAGGAAATACTACTCTAGTTATAAATTCAAGCGAAAAATCGAAAATCGTTGCCTTTCACTTGATACCCGATTTTTGGTTGACGCCGCATGCCACCCGAAATGTTCCGATTGGCGACGTTCGAGTTTGACGCTCAGAAGGCTGACACGACATATGTCTTTGTTAAAGGCACATATACGAGAAGGTGCATACAAAAGTATGTCAAATCCCTTAGTGGATTCATTGCGTCATGGGTTTTGTTTTGACTGGGACTGGCTAGCCAGCGGTGATTGTAATATTTTTAAAAATTAAAGGATATAATTTTTTTTTTAATTCAGAATCGACTGTTCTTCCTTAACCCATTAACGCCGATAATAAATATTTTTATATATTGATATATTTTATTACAACACATGAAAGAAGAAACAGTTTCTTTGAAAATGTCTTAGAAAATTTATGTTGTAAAACCAAAAATAATTGCGCAAAATGCCGTTCCCATATGGAACCACTAAGCGCTTTCTACATAATTTTCGTTTCGATAGAAATTTCAAATAATTCAAATATTATAACTTTCAGTTAACAAGAACCACCGAGAACTTCAAAACTAAATTTCTCCGTTATCAAATGGTATTCGGTATAAAAATAGATCATATGCAGGTAGCTGAAATATGCTCTATGTTTTTGCAATAAATTTTAATGTGCAGGCTGTCTGTTGGATCCGTATGATACTTTTTAAACTTACAGAAACAATCCCTGGTGTTTTATCAACACATTCTTCTTAGTAGTAAAAATTTCAGTGATTAATTGCTCGAGCGATTCACTCAATTATTAAAATCACTCGAGTATCAAGTACTCGATTATTAGAATCATCGGTTTTTCCCAACACTAATAATTTGCGATTTAGGCCTTTGTATTTGTTTTGACTTTAAACATATTAAACCATAAAAAAAAGAATGAAATCAAAAATTTTTAGTTAATTCAAAAAGTCAAGACTTTTTCGCTTTTCTATAAAAGTCATGACATATTCCAACCCTGCTTTAAACATTTGTTATCTAATCCATTGTTGCGTCACGATTAAGAAGAAAACTTATGGAGTTCTCATCGTGGCACACGTTTTCCGTTGTGACCTGTCTAAGATGGGCTGTATATTCTGAAATAAAAAGAATAATAAAAATCCGTCTACCAAGCACAATATAAGTATTACAGAAAACAAGCAAAAAATCCTGCATGGCCCTTAAAAAACAACGCGGCTGCTAAAAAGGACCCTTGAATATTGTTTGCAGGATTTTGCTGTGTGACAAGTGTGCACGGGGTGAAATACCATGAAAAACGTTGGGACTGCACATATTTCGGAGACTGAAGATTGTAAGGGAGACAAAGAAATGTTTTATACGAAAAATAAGGACCGACTATATAATAAGAAAGCCGGAATATGAAAATGTTTAATAATGTCATTAAAAAGGAATTTGACATGGAATAAGAATAATAAAAAAATATACCAGTTCCATTTAAAATAACCAGTTAAGCCAGAATAGGGTTAGTCAGTTGCTCTTAAATCGCCAATACAAACACACCAAAACTATAGTACATCTTTGACAACGTTTTTATGACACACCCTGTAGACTACTAATATTTCATGCCCATGAAGGAAGAGCCATATCATTTCTTTTTCGTGGTCAAACACAAGCACTATAGGAAAAATCCTGTAGGGCACTCTGGGAGTGGTGCGTGTGCGCAACAAGCGATTCACGTTGGTTTTGAATCGTTGGAGGTTATATTCGTTGGGGAAAACGACTTCGGGAAGGTCGTTCCATAAGGATGAAGTCATCCAGATGATAGAATTCTTAAATAATGAAGTTCGAAGAGTACTAAGCTTAATCACATATGGATGGGCGGCAGTGGTTCGTCGTGTTCTGCTGCTATTCGCCGCTCTGGGCGGAATTAAAAGCGCAAGGTCAGCCGAGCACTTTCCATGAAAATATCTGTAAAAGAGAGTCAAGTCCCCAACCTGTCTTCGATGTTCTAGGGCCTATAGCCTAGGCTATCGCGGTTCTTCGTCATCTCGTGGTTTCCAATCAGACGACTGGCCCTCCTTTCCAAGGAATCCGAAGCTAGTAGCCGAAGACTATATTTGGGTGCAGAGTTCCAGATAAGAGAGCAGTGCTCTAGTGATGGTCGAATCTGGGCTTTCAATAGTGTCAAAAGTTGTTGAGGTGTGTACAACTTTCTGGTTCGGAAGAGTACACCAAGCTTCTGAGAACCACAACGTGGTTATGCCAAGACATATTTCTTCCCAGATTGACGCCCAGCAAATTAATAGATGAAGCCAGTGGGATTGCGTGTCCGTCCACGACTATATCCGATTCTATAATGTTAACCTTTTTAGAGAAAACTGCTGCCTGGGGTTTTTTAGCGTTAAATTCGACTTGGTTAATGTCACCCCAAGCCAAAATTTCTTCCAGGTCTTTGTTGAGGCGTGATACTTCATGCTGTCTGCGAAGATGTGCGTCGGCAGCCGATGTTTGTGCATTCAAAGAAAAAGATGAGATAAGTGTGCTATCGTCAGCAAAATTAAATATCGGATTTTTTGTTTTCACTAGAAGGTCGTTAATGTAGAGTAAAAAGAGAGAGGGAGACAATATGGTCCCTTGAGGAACACCGGCATTGATGGTGAAGGTGTCTGAGAGAAATCCGTCAATCGCCATTTGCAGAGAGCGGTCCTTAAGAAAGCAAGACAACCATCCACGGAATCGTTCATCGTTCATTGCTAAAATACATTTAAAATGTGCCATTTCCTTTTAAATTTAAATTTTCAGTAATTCTATTACAGCGCAGCGCGTCTCTGAGAAACCCTTTTCCATAGTAGTCTGCATCCATTATTTTTCCTATTTTCTGGGACGAAACAGCATAAATCGAACGATCACACGTCGCGCCAGGCCAAATCCAATCAAATCCCAAATCCCGGTTACTGCAGGAAAGAGGTATGCTTTACTGCTAAATACCCCTTCTTTTACAATGCTTTACAGTAGCGTCGATAAATTAAACTTTATATCGTATATTGTCCAAATGGCAATATTAAGAACGAATATACTTGATAGCTTATTCTCTGGTCGAATTCCGTTAGGAATAAAAATATGAAGAAGCATTTATTTTACGAGACGGCGCCGGCTTCTTTACAGTGGCGGAGCTACACGGAGCAAGGGCGGGTTTATTCGACAGTTGACATCAGCAATATGTCATCGATCAGCTGCTTGAAAAATTCAATAAAATTCTGGTGATATTTGATATGGAACTGTATTTAGTAGTCATAGGAAAAAGTGTGGACGTTTGTTGTATGAGAGTGACTTTCTCAAACTCGATGGATTTCCGCACTCGGCAGGAGCCTCGTGCTAAATACCTCCTCGTTTGACATCTGCCACTTTCAACACTCGTTATGTAATATACTATTTCTTCCAGGGGAGGAAAGATGTTCATTTACAACCATGCATGTAATAATGACATTTCATCTATCTTTGCAGGGTGGAAAGTTAACGTTTCTTTACTTACCCGGGTGGAAAGTACATTATTTTTTTGTAATAGCTTTGCGTGTTTAGATATGTTTACTTTTTCCCTAATTGAGAGAGTGGTCCTCGGCATTGAATATTGTGACCAAATCGTTGATATCTTCTTTGTCTTAGCATTTTCACTGAAATAAGCTAGTAGCACCGACTCAGAACCATAATTTTGAACTTTGTTTCCCGTACATCATTCTTTGAAACAGTTATATGCGTTGTCATCTCTCGGGCAGCTTTTAGTTGGCAGAAAATCTTCTTCTACTATTTTTGCTGCTTCTCGAATTTCTGGTGGATTAGCAGCAAAATCAAATTCCTCATCTGATAGCATTTTTCTGTTGTTAAAGTAATATATTGTTTAGTGACATGGAAACCATATTCAAAAAATGATATTTGCCATCTTGATGTGTATTATTACCTACGTTATTTTACCATCTGCGGTTATTTGAAATTTCTGTCTAATTTTTCAATGGAAAAGTCAAAATGACATTTATCTTTTATTAATAATTTTAATTCAAAATAATAAAAAGTGGATGTTAGATGTGGTTATAAATAGTATATATAGTAAATAGTATACAAACCTCGGTAAAAAGTTTCATTACTGTCTCGAGATTTAGTTAACCTCGCCGATTCGCGTCTCGGTTAACTACCGACTCTCTCGGCAGGAATGAAACACTTTCCACCTCGGTACATAATATACTATTTCTTCCCGGGGAGAAATAATGCTTTCATCCCTTGGTATGTAAGTAGCTATACTTCATATCCAATTTCTGCAATTTAGTTTATTTTTAATTTGGTACATCTCCCATCATATACAAAACAGCCGCCGCGACGCCGACGACGCCTTATAAAAAGCGTACTATAAGAAAGCTTTCAGCATCTTCTTTCCGAGAAAATTACATCCGCTGTCTTGAAGACGGGTAATATCTGAAATATTGCGCGTCACACGCGAAGTGGAGCGAGATTAATAAAAATGGAATATAATACAAAGGATGCCAGTGGATGCTTTTGCTTTTATCCATTCACATATTCGGCGAGGGAGCTCAAAGCATTTTTCTCGAAATTATTTTTGTCGCATTATTTCCAACATCTTGGTTGTTACTCCACGATTTAAGTATCAAAAGAAGAAATCTCATTTCAAATCATCATTAGGTCACTTAATCTATTTTGAAGTTGAAGGTTAGCATGACAATAAAGTATACAGTGTCATTCACGGTGAGTGGCCCATTAAAAGATCTCGGGAACTAAATAATATATTTGTTTCAAATGTTTGTACTATCTGCCACTTCCGATTGTAGCGGAATTATGTCATCACATTGTTACTTTAAATAGAATGCCATGTATATTTTGATATTTTTAGTTCCTGTGCAAAAGTCAAAGTAACTTTTGTTAACAATTTCCTATACCCATCTTCAACCGTTTCTGAGGTAAAATAAACTTCTTTCTCCATCTGGCAATCATAATTTTGGAAGTTGCAGCTCTAAAGATATCTGTCGATGTGACACCTCAAACGCCTCTAGTTTCTTTTCCATGGCTGGATCAAGAGTCCATGCTTCATACCCATAAAGCAGTACGGAGAATATACATACATGTCCAAGATAAGGAGGGACAGTACAGGGTTCTCGGAAACCGTAAGAGATACGAGGTCGGTTAAATGGAGGTAAAGTTGCGCATTTACGTGCCTAATAATATGCCGTTTAGAAAGTTTTTAAATTCCTAGTAGTTCCGGAGATATCCGAAAAAAACGAAATTCTTAAACATCGTTTCATTGTTTTCCTGGTTTTTTTGAGATCGAATTCTAAAGTAAATTGCACTTTTGCATTGCCACTTTTTCCGCTCTATCTAACAGCGTTAATTGTTTTGTAATCCGACGAGTCGTCTTCGAAGGGCCATTATCAAGTTTCTTTTTTTCAATACGGTCCTGTTTTCCTGATATTGGAATTTGAGAGCTTTTTTCTCCCGAATGCAACGATGTATGACATATGGTGCTTTAATGATGTTTCGAGGGTTTTTTGAACAACATCAGAAAATTTTGGGATACGGTCCTGTATTTCTCCTAATTTTATAAATAATATCTCATAAGTAAGCTCTAAATTTTTTACTTATGTTGGACTAGTTCAATAAATAACAAATAATTTAATAATAAACCACAAATAAGTGATATATTTATTTGGAGGCCAAAACTCTTACTATGTTATACTATCTGGTCCATCATAAGCTGTATTTATCATTTATATTATCTGATAGCATTACGATGTCATCTGCATATCCAATGTTGTTTATGTTGACACCATTTATCTTAACGCCTTTTACAACGTCATTCAAGGTTTCTCTGAATATGGACTCAGAATAGATGTTAAATAACAGTGGTGACAGGATACAGCCCTGCCTAACTCCCTTTCTGATCGCAACAGCATCCGATGTTCCGTTCTCTATAAACTACAGAAATTTTTTATATAATGCCTATTTTGGAGAACAAATCGCATAATCCTGTTTGTTCAAGTACTTCATTGTTGTTTGATCTGTGGGACTGTGGAGAATTTTGTTTTTAATTTAATTTAATTAGCTTTGGCAGGACTACAGGAAATAATTAAAATTAAATACTGTTATATTTATGGGTTTTAAGCTGCCGTCAAATTTCGGTTTTTGGAATGCGCTATTTGTATTTTATTGTAATAGTAAATTGTATCTAATTGGACGTGAAAGTGGATCAAAAGCAAAGTTAATAATTAATTTAGAAAAAAAAATTATATGTATAATTTATTCGAAGAATTATATGTTAATTTAGATAATGGAAATTGTACATAAACTGTCTGGCTCTTTGATTATATACATATATAAAAATTTAATTATTTTATTTATCAAAATATCGAATATCACCAGAAAAATTATTTCCTAATTCTATTTTACTATTTTTTTTTAATCATCATTATAATTAAATTTTAATTAAAATCTTATACGTGTCACAAGACATGATTTTCAACTCTAGTGCTATTGAATATATTGAAATGATAAATTTAATTTTATAAAAATTGTTGAAATTAAATTGCCCTATTCACTTATTTCGAATTTAGTTATTTCTTCTTTTAGTGGAAACTAAAAATCCGATATTTAGCCCTGCTGACAATAGCACACTTGTCTCATCTGGGGTTCAAAAATAAAGTTTACGAAGTAAGAGTCGACACTCGGGACGTACCAATTCCACATATTAGAAATACTGCAGCCGATATTAAAGAAAGACATAAAAAAGCATGAAGCAATCAGCAGAACAACAAATGTCACACCATCTACATAGGAGGTTGCCGACACTTAAAAAAAACTTAACTAATTTATCTTCAACGACTTTTAAAACTGTTGTAAAACTACCTATTTCCGCTCTCGGCGTAACGGCCACCGCCGGCCGGGTTGTCAAGCATTTGGGAGACGAGTCAGTCGATTACTGGCATCCCCAGAACCGTGCTCACCACCGATTCGATCTTTTCAAAACCGGTGCCGCAATGGTGGCTACAGGTTTCAGAGTGTTTTTACGCCAAGGAATTCCGAGAATAGCCAGCCGCGGATTTTCCCTCCGTGTTCAATACAATAACTAGCATTATTATTGTATTCATTGGACATGCCCGAGCCAATACCAAAATACAAAGTATAGTTTGAACAAAAGTTAGGTCTCGTCCTACGTTCAAACAACTATATTTCAAATTAAAATCATTCATTCTTTCTTATGACAAAATTATTGCCCTCATTTCTTCATGCACTCTGGTGGACTGCTGACAGCTTCCAGTTAGCGGAGAAAAGATGGTGGGCCCACCCAAGACCGACCGATCCGTGAATGTCAAGTCGGCAATGGCATGAATGCCTGGCATCCCTGACCAATAAACAACGAAAAATCGAAAATCGAACATAGCGTCCGTAAAACTTATTAAGTAGGAACGTCTTCAGTTGCGATGACTTTTTCATTAATTATCAAGACTGGCGACATAACTGATAGTGGCGACCAGCAATCATACATTTTCAAAATTTTAAATGATTCAAATAGTTAGATTGGCTCTAAATAATCAATTCCTGGGTGGGGGAATACACCTTCGGATGGAAGCCAATAATGGGGCAACATTAAAATTTCCAAATCGCCATCTAACAAAATTCTAGTCAAATAAGATTCAAAACTAAAATTCTATAAGGTGGAAATTGGTTATACAGGGGTTATCAAAAAACGCCCCACGCAAAAGCGCGCAGATAAGGAGAACGTTAGAGTTACCTTTCAATTACTAAGAGCATAATGGACGTACGTTTCGGGCTACGTACTCCACTCATCATGGTATAATGTACGTACGTTCCGCTTGAAAAAATTCCTTCGTGTCTTTTTCTCAATTCGGCGACAAAACACGAACTATGCCAATTTCTCAAATAATACTGACGAATATGAAATTTAACTTCCTGGAATGAAACTGACAGATCTGAAATACCGTTAATTGATGATTTCTGAAATACACCTGGGAAAGGTATGGTTGTATCGCCTTGTAAATGTTCAAACGCAAATTTATCAATTAATTGACACGATTAGGTTGTCAGCTAATAATGCAAACTTTATAAGCGGCGTATATCTTATGGAATTTGGGACAATTGAAACCAGTGAACCAGCATAATGTATATAGCATTTAAATAATAAAATTTAATTTACGATAAGTATAAAGCGTTTCCTAGAAAAAAATACATAATATTTGAACACAGGTATGTGCGAGCATAAATATATAATTGCGGTGTCATTAGATAAAACTTATTTATAGGAATGTTAAGATTGCTATAAAGCGAGATATAGATTTACAACAGCAAAAAGCGGTTATGCTCGTGCTTTGAAAGCTTACCATTTGCGAAAAAAAGCACGCTGTTGAGTAGTGTTGGGTGGTATTTAGCGATATTTCAAAAACACCCATGTTTCGTTAGCGATAGCCTATATTTTAATATCGATGTCTGCGTTCTGAAATATCGATATCGACATTGATGCATAGATTTCAATTCTTTCGATGTTATTTTATATTGAAACAGAACTGAGTATTGCAACAATAACTGAAATAATGGCTTTTTGTCGCTGAAACGATTCTGGTTCCCGAACGCGTCAAGAATAGATCAATTAGGTAAGCATGAGAAATTTCTCAATCACAAACGCCCATGACCATGCGAGAATATTCTCAATATTCCACGTAGAAATTAATGTTTACATGTTCCTTTTTCACTAGTGTCTTGGGTTAGGACTAGCAGGTTTGGTGGTCAGTTAAGGAAACCAGCTTGATTTTTCATGTCTATATACAGTGTGTGTGTATATACCGGGTCCGCAAACAAAGCGGGGACGGAAATTAAATCGCTATCGAAGAACTTATCAACAATACTAAAACAGCTTGAGGTCTTGGATTAAAAGCGGCATGTTTTAAAAATATTTTACATTATACAGGGTGGCCCAAAAAAGTGTGACAGCATAAAGTTATATTTTTTTAAATGGGACACCCAGTATTTTATTGCATATTTAGGTTCGTATTAGTATCGTTTAAAAGTGCCTCAAATCTTATTTAATTTCGTTTCGTAGTTTCGGAGAAATAAATTATAAACTAAAAAAAAAAGTTTTGCAGTCCTGAATAAAAAAATCAAAAGAAATAATCCAAAACTATTTTCTTAACCTCGGCATTGGGTGAAATTTATGACAAGAGGTCCAGAGATACTATGAATTTAATTGCGTATATCTATTTTATACAGGGTGTTCAGAATAAGCTTTCAAATACGCCACATTTTAAAATAATTTTTCTCAAGCCCTTCATTTTAATTCTTTTGATTTTTTGCCGTCCGACATTAATTAAGGAAGTTATTCCCAAAAAACTCATTTTCCCATACTTCATGTGTTAATTCCCCCCCCCCCCTCCCCCCCCCCCCCCCCCTCCAACACCACCAGCTGGGCCAAAAGTGAATCCAAACGATAGAGGAGACTCCAAACTATAATATGAAAAAAAAAGATCAGTTTTAAAGAGTTCAAATTTTATGCCAGATCGACCCCACTATACAACCACATCTAAGATCCACTTCTTATTATTTTGAATTAAAATTATTAATAAAAGATAAATGTCATTTTGACTTTTCCATTGAAAAATTAGACAGAAATTTCAAATAACCGCAGTCCAGTCAGTCCAGAGGTTGCCGAGATATCGCGATTAACCGGAGTCTCGATTTTTAGCCGCGGCGAGAACGCCCGAGAACCGCGTTACCTTTTTTTGCAGGGAAGAAATCGACTTTATTTTTTTTTCCTCGGTTGATGGTCTTGTACAGATGACTGTGTCCAATTTTCAAGTTCCTAAGTCAATTAGGACGGGAGGGGGAGGGGAAATGAAGAAAAAAATTTAAACTGCCCGACTATTTTTATTAATTGGCCGATCTCGCACAGCCAACTTATTTATTTTCCTTATTTTCCTTGTTGATGTTAGTACTTCAATTTTCATTTATTTATTTTTTTATTTTTCGCCACAAATAAACAAGTTATGGCGAAAAAACCGTGTTTTATATGGGAAGGAAGGGAAAGGGGGAAGAAAAATTGCCAACTAACGCGTTTAAAATAGTATACAAACCTCGGTGAAAAGTTTCATTACTGTCTTGAGATTTACCGACTCTCTCGACAGGAATGAAACACTTTCCATCTCGGAACGTAATTATGTCACACTCAAATTTTGGAAAAAAAATATGCGGGTCAAATGTTATTAAGCTGTTTCCATGGGAAAATAACCAAGGTTTCTTGAGAGCTATTGATCCTGACCTGACCGATAAGATGGATGACATTAATTTACCTCACTTATTTCATCTCAGGATTTGCAGATTCAAATGTAAAAGGCAAATCCATAACACCCTGTATATATATATACTCTGTCGTCGTGCGATTTAATAAACATTTAAGATTAGCAATTTTCACGTGTCACCGCTTCTAAATTTTTCGCGAGTCCCTATTTTCCTTTCTCGTGACGATCTATAAATAATTTATCGCCTTCGAGAAAAATTCGCTTTTCCTATTGGGCTTCCCCAAAACTAAAATGGCCGCCGAATGCAAGGAAACATAAAAGGAAAATGTTAGAAAAGAAAAACTGGTAATCCGACATATACGCTGACGCACATTTGTGTGAAAATAGGGAAAGGAAAACGAATGTCTCACATGCGAAGGAAATCTCTGATAAGGAAACTCCGCCCTCGTGATCTTTATCGTGCGTAAAAGGTTTTGGGCGGCAGAAAAATATTTGGGATTATTGTTTAGAGCAGGCAAGTGATTGCGATAAATTATCGGACAAATGACTTCGCACACTATGTCAAACTCGTTCCTATACGGCGTGTGTGGTAGAAAGTGATGTCCGAAAATCAAATTTTAATTTAATTAATAACGGTGCCGTAATCCGGGGTGAATTTGATCGTTAAAAAAATTAATTTTTAAGTATTGCCACGGAACTTAAAGTAATCTTTATGAACTTTTGTCAATTAGATTACTTTCAATAAAAGTGAAAACTTCTGATAATCACAACATCGTGTGACTATAACTTTTCGGTAAAAAAATCTAAATATGCGCGATCAATTTCATGCTCTACTTGGGGTTAAATTGATCAGGGTATATTTAGTGCATTGAGATGATAGAAAATCATTTACACAACAGTCAATTTAACGCCCATGAATGTTTCTTAGTTTGTAACATTTTTATTGCTTTATAACTGATGGGGGCGAAATTGATCATTACCTATTTGATGTTACGTTTTATTTAGTTTATCTTAGTTTATTATTATATCTTCTCTTGGAAGTTTATTTAGAAATCGCTCTGGGCAAAATGGTGATAAGCCTGTGGCCTCAAACGAGGAAATAATAATTCTTTTTACAGAACTAGATTCGTTTTCTGTTTGCGTTTTTTGATCCATATGGAGAAGCGTAGTATTAAGAAGTTGAGGGAAGTCTTTCTTGTCTATGGAAGTCAATGTAGGATGAGAATTTTTCCAATTAGTTAAAGTTTCTCTCCAAGCCATTTGAAAAGGTCTGAAGAATCCAGCATCTAAGGGTTGGGATAAATGGGTTGAATTTTTAACGAGACAAACGAAACCCACATTGTTTTCTTCACATAAAGAAATAACCTCGTTAGTAAAATGGGAAGATAAGTTATCTCCAATTATATTTTTACGACCCTCTAGACGTTTAGCGTGCGGCAAAAATGTTATAATATACCAGTCGGTGAACGATTGCGGGTCAATCCAGCCATGGTGGGTGCGATTGTATCTTGCTCCTGCAGAACAATATCTACCTGTACAAGATGGCAAACCTTTGGGGCCATTTCCGGTCCACTGTAACCACATCTTATCGGCCTTGTATATAATATAGGGTGGTAAAAGCATCCCTGAGGCAGAAGAATACATCATGATAGTGGTCCCTGACTTTGTAAAATTAAAAACGCGTTCGGGATACTTTGTACCACGTCGAAATATCATTTTCTTTTGACCGGGATTATCTTGAACATTGGTCTCGTCATAATTGAAAATATTCGTAGGAGGACTATTTTCCAATTCTTTTCGAAGATTCTCAAAATATGTATTAAGACTTTCTTTCTTTTGAAACATCGGCTCTAGGTCGTTTAATATTTGTCGCAATTTTTTGGGTAACATCACTTTTATGTCTCTTTAACAGAGAATATACCCAGTCACTGCCAGGTAGATTATTGGTCAAAGTGGGCACTTGTCTTTATAGGAACGTGTCCCAAGCTTTCTTACATAATTTATTACCATATTTATTGCCTAAAACCCGAAAACAGCTAAGTTGTATAAATAAACTTAAAATCAAAGTGATCAAATTCGCCCTGACTCGAGATCAATTTCGCCCCGTATACATGATCAATTTGGCCCCACTATAAAAATTTGAATATACCGCTTAAAATCATATGTTTACAGTAATGGCGTCCATGTTAGTATTGTAGGAAAGCATTACATTATTGAGATATAAGAAGAAAACCGAACGATTTTTGACCAGTTTTTGTGTATACTTGAAAGTATATAGCCTTAAAAAACAATTAAATATAAAATGGCTTTAAAAGCACCATTTTTTATTAGAAAAAATGTACTTACGGGGAGCAGCACTAGAAATCTGCCGGACACAAAATTACTTTAAATTGCTATGTTGCCAGATCTTTTAAAAATGTTTTTAACCCTGAGAAAATACGAAATATATTAAAAAGGTTCCAGATATCAATTTCGCCCCCAAAGATCAATTACACCCCGTATTACGGTGCCTAAAATTTCTTTATGAATTTGTTTATACAGCAGCGAATCCGCTACACTCTAAAAAATGGTCTAGTTTAGGCAACCAAGATCTTAGTCTCAATAACGAGAAAATTTAGTGAAATTGGCGATAAGAGGAAATTTAGTATCGAAGGCCAAATTTTATTGCTACGATTATTCTAGTCGAAGTTACTAATAACTCTTTTTAAGTCAACCAACTACTTCTAGTGCCCGAAAGAATAAATATTTATGATAATCAATATAGTTAGTTATTAGGAGCAACATCATATTGTTGTTTCAACAATTGTGTTTGTTAATTATTACCAATTTTATTGGGTTTGTTCGAGCAAAGAAATATTAAATACCAATGTATGGAAAAATTATTATATTTCCAGACCACCCGATGATACCTTGTACAATAAGGGCGTATTTAGTCTACACAGTAGCACTTTAAAATACCATTTCAGATTGAATGGTACTACCAAGAAAAGGAAGCTTTTTCCATTGATAGGATGTAACAACCTGCAGACTGGTATCGAACTATCTAGTTATCGTCAGTACAGTGAAGTACAATCTAATACTTCATGCCGTATTATCAACGGTAGTCGAGAAGATGCAGCGCCATCTCCTAGCAGCAAATGGCGGCAGTTTGTGTGACGTCAGGTCTCACATCGTACCTACTTATTACTACTATATCTGGCCAATAACAATAATAACTAAGTAAATTAGTCTAGGGAGCTAATTAATAAAAAAGTATTGGTTTCAACATGATAATGTAGTTATGTTAACTAAGAAGTAGTTAAAAGTTAGTTCCGTTTACTAGATCATCTTATTCATCGTAATTCAGTTAAAACGAAAATTTGTTTTACTAACTAAAAGTTACTTTTACATAAGCTAAAACTTTAACAGCAAGATAAAATTTGTCTTAGATACCAATGCATTTTTTAGAGTGATATTAGATTTTTCTTCGTTTGGCTTCGCTTCGATTAAGAGAAATATCTTCGAAGACACTATTCCACCATGCACCACCGCGAATGTAAAATTTATTTTACGACTTTAAAAATACGTACCAAATTTAAAAAAAAAAATAGAAAAACATATTTTCTTTTCTGTTATGATGTATAAAGTTTACAACTTCCAGGGGGGGGGGGGGGGGGGTCATTTTGCCCTTTCCCAAACGACGCCCATGAATAGGCTGCAATCATGACTTTCATCCTTAAAAACACGCCAAAGTTGTGTTGTTGCAAATTTTTATATAATTGCAGAAAAAAAAGTTTTCTGGAATATTTTATTTTCGATAAGCTCTCCTCCTAGACCTTTTCGCTTGACTGTAGCCAAGGTCTATTCATTGAAGTTATATAAAGCGCCGTGTAATCACCATCAAAATTCATACTACCCCTGCAAAATATCTCAAGCATCTTTAACAAGTCCTTCTATACTTCCAAATAGCTGGTTCAAAAAGATTCTTTTGACGAAGTACGTGAAAAGCATTTTGTGAAGTAGCCACGTCGGCAGGAAATTTCTTCCTGCAAGTAGCAGCGAAATTAGAGCCTTTGTTTGAAATAAGTAGTGGCCATAACGTGCACTATCGGCAATCTTCGAGAATAAGGGGTTTGTTTGTTAGGAGGGGCACTATAGAAGTTGTATTTTAATAAGTACATGTTAAAAAAAATTACAAAATTAAACTACAGGCACGGAAAAAAGACTATAGTAAAATGATTATAGCAAAAATTGTATTGTAAAGTTTCCTATAAAATATTAATTACATTTTTTTTAAGTAATGGGTACCAAAATAATATTGTAAACATAATTTACAAAAAACTATAGTTCTTTTTTGTTAAAATTTTGATATAATTTTGTGGCTGTTCTTCTTCTTATACAGGGTGTTCCTTAATAACGTGCTAATATTTCAGGGTGTGATTCCTTAAGTCATTTTATAAAGAAAAGTTCAGATGAACACATGTCCGCAACGGCTTAACTTTTCTGCTACAGGGTGTTGAATTTTTATTTTTAAATGGTTATTTTTTAATATCTCCGAAATTACTTTAGATATTATTTTCAATTTTGGTATGTGTTAATAGGATATAGAACCACAAATTTGAGTTAGAAAGGTTATTCAATTGTTCCACCAGTGGCGTCCCTGCAAACATGTGCTCTGATATTTTTTACAAAAAAGATGGTTGATTTTTTCTCGTCAGACGCACCGTACTTGATTAAAACCACTAAATCGTGCTGGAAGACGGCGCGAGACCAGCCTATACCAAAGAACGGTAAGGGAACCCTGCCTAGCAACTATCGACCAGTCGCATTGCTTTCAGTTATATCAAAAGTAATGGAGAAAGCTATTAACAAACATCTTCTAAAGTACCTGGAAGGCTTCAATATTATCAGCGATCATCAATATGGTTTTCGGAAGTCCAGATCAACGGGAGATCTTCTAGCCTATGTCACCCATCTTTGGAACAATGCAATGGAACATCTTGGGGAGTCTCGGGCTGTTGCACTGGATATTTCTAAAGCCTTTGATCGTGTTTGGCATGAGGGACTTCTAAGTAAACTATCCTATGGTATGCCCATCCGATTCTGTGCATGGTTGTCTAGCTTTCTTAAGGATCGCTCTCTACAAGTGGCGATTGACGGATTTCTCTCAGACACCTTCACCATCAATATCGGTGTTCCTCTAGGATCCATATTGTCTCCCACTCTCTTCTTACTCTACATTAACGACCTTCTAGTGAAAACGAAAAATCCGATATTTAGTTTTGCTAATGATAGCACACTTATCTCATCTTTTTCTTTGAATGCACAAACATCGGCTGCCGACGCACATCTTCGCAGACAGCATGAAGTATCACGCCTCAACAAAGACCTGGAAGAAATTTTGGCTTGGGGTGACAGTAACCAAGTCGAATTTAACGCTAAAAAGGTTAACATTACAGAACCGGATATAGTCATGGACGGACACGTAATTCCACTGGCTTCATCTATTAATTTGCTGGGCGTCAATCTGGGAGGAAATATGTCTTGGCATAACCACGTTGTGGCAATCGCCAAGATAGCTTCTCAGGAACTTGGTGTACTCTTCCGAACCACCAGAAAGTTGTATACACCTCAACAACTTTTGACACTATACAAACCCCAGATTCGACCATCACTAGAGTACTGCTCTCATGTCTGGAGCTCTGCACCCAAACATATTCTTCGGCTACTGGATTCCATCGAAAGGAGGGCCTCGGCTGACCTTACCCTCTTAATTCCGCCCAGAGCGGCGAATATCAGAAATACACGACGAACCGCTGCCGCCCATCCATATGTGATTAAGCTTAATACTCCTCGAAATTCATTATTTAAGAATTCTTTCATCTGGAGGACTTCATCCTTATGGAACGACCTTCCCGAGGTCGTTTTTCCCAACGAGTATAACCTTCAAGGATTCAAAACCAACGTGAATCGCTTTTTGCGCACACGCACCACTCCCAGAGTGCCCTAAAGGATTTTTCCTATGGTGCTTTTGTGCTGATCATAAAAAAAAAGTTCATATTGAAAATTAATGATAATTTTTTTTATAAAAATTGTTGGACTGGGCAATTCGATGCGAAGAAGCATTGCCTTTTAAGTGAGGGTGGCCATTTCCAACAATTTTTATAAGACAATAAGGCCCTTCGAATTACTATCCAAGAAAATGTTTTGAATTACTCACAGCTTCAGGGACGGGCTAGCTGTGACACTCATGTCCCCTTTTTTTTAATGCCCTTCGTAAATCACTCATGACACAGCATTGTCTCTAACCTTCAAACAAACAATTACGACTCTTTGCTCATATTTATCCATTATCTCCAATTTACGAAATGGATAAAAAAACAATTCATGTTGCATTACATCTGAAAAGGATGAAATTAAGATCTGGCAATCGTGATTCCGGTCAATTGGACTTAATTCCCGTAATGACCTCCAGTGGACAATAACGAAATAAAGTTATAGCACCCAATGAATAAGTTGATTTCCCTAAAGCATGCCATCAGAGTAGTTCGTTGTTGCCAGCTGTCAGAGTTTATTGTTTTTATTTAAAGGAGATTATCTTGCAAAAAGGAAATTTTTAAAAAGGGAATAAAATAAATAAATAAAAAAAAGCATACTTCCTAGAATTTGTGCGATTTTCGATGGATGTTGTGGAATGAAATAATCCTAATGTTGAAACGAAACAGCTACGTATCTATTTAAGAAATGAAAAGTCTATGCTTGTCAGGTGGTATTAATATCAAATGCCAATATGGAAAATTATTATTTCCCAGACCACCCGATGATCCTTATACAATAAGGGCGTATTTTTGTCTATCCAGTAGCACTTTAAAACACTATTTCAGATTGAATGGTACTACCAAGAAAAGGAAGCCCTCTCCAACAAGACAAAAATACGCCCTTATTGTATAAGGATCATCGGTGGTCTGGGAAATAATAATTTTCCATATTTTTATTTGAAACAGCTAAGAGCTAGCTACCTTTGAGATGTTATCGAAAAAGTCCAGGGAACAATACGAAATTATTTAGGAAAATGGAAATTTCTCTAGTTTTTACAAATATCTCCCTCTCATATTTCGGAGAAAATCTTCATCTCTTTGGTCTCGTTTCTCAATGATTAAAGTGATGTTAATTAAATTGCAATTAGATACTAGAATCTTTTCAATCTAAAACAGCAACAAGCTGTTCCTGAGAAATTCATCAGGCGATAATTAGTTCAAGATGAAAGTAGACACTATGTTGGATATATGTGGATATGAGTGGTGATACATAAATCAATGTTCCACCAACTTACACGAAATTCCACTGTTGTTGAGCAATTTTATTTGAATATTTACAGAAAATGTCTCTCTTCTGCCAGCAGATATCGGGCATCGTCGATTTTTTTTCAAGTATATGAATAACAATTGTGCTAGAAATCCAGTTGATATCAGATATTTCGGTACAATGGCTGCTGTTATAGCAGATTTCTTTTATCTCCCAGATCCGAAGCTTCACACTGATAACTCCGTCGGTCTACGGCACCCACCTATATCTATAGATAGCCAAACTCTAAAAGCACGTGTGAACGTGAGAAGCATCGAAAGACATTGTGAATGGAAGTCCTCAATAGTGGCAGAAGAATATACCGAGTGATGCATCGTTAAATTGAACAGAGGAAATCCAATGGAATTTTTTTAGGGGGCTGAATATTGGCTCCCCTGTTCATTTTATAGAAAAACTGCATTATAACTTCTTGAAGAGGCCGACATGGTAAACCTATGTGACGAGTTTGAAAACATTTTGGTGAGCCAATTCAAGACTATTCAATTAAACGTGATGACAGAACCACGAAACTCTCATAGTTCGGGTAATATACCAAACACCAGCAAATCGACTGGAAAATGTTTAAAAAAATAATCGCGAAAATCAAGTTTTACTTGGCAACACTGCAGTTCTCTTACCTAATTACAGTATACTTAGCCGTCATTTTAGTTGTTGTACAAAAGACCACTCACTTAGCATCTTGTAACGGCCAGAAATTAAGCGCCCAGTAATGTTTTTATAATGAAGATATCCTTTTATTTCCCGCCTCAACACTCGCTTTTTTCGCACGCCATTTTATTTCTTTTTGTAGAAATGCGCCAAAAGAAATTAGGCTCAGTCTTAAAGGGACCTCGAGGGTCCAATAATTACTAATGACATGCGGCGCCAGTCGGTACAGTACCTGATAATCTTTAAAAATTCATGTAAAATGACCATAAAAGTTTTCTCCGTAACAATGAAATAAATGTTGTTTTTTTTTTGGTAAATTTGCTGTTCTCATTATTTTACAAGCACTTTGATTGATTCCGATGTAATTGCATAGTTTAGTTTTCGGGTTTGTTCGGGTGTCAAGATTTTTCACAATAAAATACGGGTATTTTAAGCTTGTTATCGTAGCTGCCAGCATTCATTGTTGAAAAATGTAAGGAAAAAATGAAAACAGAAACGCAAAATTTTAGATTTTTTCAAATGTTTTGCCTTTGGGATATCAAAACAGGCAACAAAATCAACATCAAATAGATGGTCGAAAAACAACACCTATCTCGATGGCAAGGGTTACCATCGAAAATACTATGGAATGGGATGTTAACCCTGACGCGGCCCCGGCTGAAACAGGTGATGGGTCTGCTAACAGGCCACTGCCACCTGCGAAAACACCTTCAATGGATAAGTATAATCAATGGATCCATGGAATGCAGACTCTGCGGCGAAGAGGATGAAACCGCCTCACACATAATATACCGCTGCGTAGCGCTGTCTTGTAGAAGACAAAATATCTTCGGGATGTTGTAAAACTGACTTCTTCCAATATTTTTTAATAATTTAACATGTACATAGGATCATATTTTCTTATATGTTATCTAAAAAAGATTTCTTTTATATTTCATAAAATAATAATAATTTTTAACGGATCGCTTTTGATTTGCAAAATCCGACCCGCTTTATATGCAATGTCAGCAGAAATCACGGCAACGGCTAGTTGGGCTCCAGACGCAGATAGACGGAGTCGTCAGTCGGTTTTGGGTTCTTCAAGTACGCGGTATACCGTCGATTGGTGAATCCCAGAGTCGTACTCAAACGCGATTTAGTTTTTTTATTAATTTTTACGTAAGAAGGGGGTTCAAGGTTTTAGAGTGTTTATCACCGAAAATTCCGAGAAAAATCAAACCGCGGATCTTTCCCTCAGTGAATTTTATTTTTAAATACTCGTGTTTCCGGCGAGTATAAACAGCACTGGAATATCTTCAAACACTCGTGTTTCCGGCGAGGTTAAACAACACTGAAATATCTTCGAACACTCGTGTATTTTAGTGCGAGTCTATATAATAACTAAAATTGATCTCCGAATACTCGTTTCTGGCGCGAGTATAAATAAGACTATAAAAGACGAGAGTACGTGATAGATGAATGATAGGTTGGATTGAAAAAGTCAATATTAGTCTAGGTTCATTCTGATTGTATATAAATTGTAAATAATTAACTATGAGTACTTCGGCTCGCGTTACTCGACATACGCTTAAATCAACCCTCAATGATAACAGACAGTAAAATTAAATAAGTAAAAGCCCTCCGTGTTCAATATAATAACTTGCATTGATATTATATTCATTGGACATGCCCGAGCCAATACCACAATAAGTATAGCTTGAACAAAAGATAGGCTTCGTCCTACGTTCAACTAACTATACTTTTAAATTAAAATCAGTCATTTACTTTCAGACAAAATACTTTCTTCCCTCGCTCCGGTGGACTGCTAACAGCTTCCAGTTAGCGGGGAAAGGATATGGCCCACACAAGACCGACTGACACGTGCGTGTCAAGTCGGCAATGGCAGTAATTGCCTGGCATCCCTGACAACAAACACCTATTCGATACGAAAAACCATAATCGAGAAAATTGCGTTCGAAAATACTTTAAGTAGGAGCATCTCTCTAAATTATGATGAATTTTCCATTGAATATCAAGACTGGCAACATTACTGATAGTGTCGACCAGCACTCACGCATATATTCAAAATTTAATGATTAAGAAAGTTAGATCGGCTCTAAATAAATAATTCCTAGGTGGGGAATTCAACTCTGGATAGAATTCAAAAATGGGGACAAAATTAAATTTCCAAAAAATAGCCGGCTACTTAATAATCTGATTAAATTAAATTCAAATAAAACTTAAGGGGAAACTTGGTTATACGGGGGTTATCAAAAACGTCTTACGTGAAACGCGCAGATAAGGAGAACGTTTAGAGTTACCTATCATTTATTAAGCGCAAAACGGACGGACGTTTCGGGCTACGTACTCCACTTATATCATGGTATAATGTACGTACGTTCCGCTTGAAAAAATGCCTTCGTGTATTTTTCTCAATTTGGCGACAGGGAACATACAACGTTGTGATAACCTCCCACATGACAAGCTTGGTAGAAGGTTACTAGACCTCATAGAAGGAACAAACATCTTCTAACAAGACCGGGGCACACAATACGCTGGTATTTTGCAGTGATAGAACTTCGGGCCTCTAAACCAACCCCCGCCTTTAATCAACCAACCAAATATTTTGAAAACCCCGCGGCATATTTGGTCCCATAATTACGCAACTTTGAAATTCCCATGGTGAAGGCCGAATCTGTAATACCCTGTATATGAGAATTTGCAAAGTCAGAATCCGTATTCTGATTTTTTTTAAATTAAATTGATAATATCCAATAACTTAAATGAAACCGCATAAACCGAAAGGAGAGGACTAATGGTTACCAATTAAATATGTGATACCTGTTAATTTGAACTGGCAACTCGTGAAACAAAAGCCACTTCGGACCTTTTTTGCGGGAAGTTCTGAAGATAAAAATGTAAAATTACCGTTTTGGTTTGTTGCTCGTCGAGGCAAGCCAATTGGCAATCTGCGGAAATT
Organism: Barypeithes pellucidus; assembly: GCA_963991005.1. NCBI lineage: Eukaryota > Metazoa > Arthropoda > Insecta > Coleoptera > Curculionidae > Barypeithes > Barypeithes pellucidus. The sequence continues at coordinate 19,647,197 of OZ022562.1, read as the reverse complement.
GCATATATGTACAGACCGAAGAGATGTATCGACATGTATCAATCAAATCGACACTTCCCAATCACCATATCAAAGTGAGCTTTTGCTAGGTTTTGTTTCTTTTTCAGTCAGTGGCGCACGCAGTGTTTTGGAGCCAGATATCTCTTCAGAGGACCTGAGCCCCTCGGAATATCCTGATATATATGATATAAATATACAACGTGTCCAATATAAGTAGCGCCAGTACAGGGATCTCGGAAACCGTAAGAGATAAGAAGTCGGTTAAATCAAGGTAAAGGTGCGCATTTACGTGCCTAATAATATGCCGTTTAGAAAATTTTAAAATTTCGAGTAGTTCCGGAGATATCCGGAAAAATCGAAATTATGAAAAATCGTTTTATTGTTTTCCTGGGTTTCTTTTAGATCGAATTCTGAAATAAAGCACTTTTGCATTGCCACATTTTCCGCTCTATCTAACAGCGTTGTTTTGTAATCCGACAAGTCGTAGTCGAAGGGCCATTATCAACTTTCTTTTTTAAATACGGTCCTGTTTTCCTGATATTGGAATTTGCGAGCTTGTTTTCTCCCGAATGCAATAGTGCGATAATAAATAATGCGATAGACTATCAAATTTTTAACATTGGTTCCAAATTTTCTAGAAAATAGAAAACCTCTTAAAACGCTCTCAAACGATCACAATGGGAATGTCAAGTGAAACAAATCACGCGTCACCATCTTAATTTTTTTGTTTCAAGCGCCTACTTTTCTTTTAAATCCCGAATCAACAGAAGTTTGAAATAATGTTTCTGTATTTTGTTTACTTATTTGTGGTTTATTATTAAATTATTTGTGATTTATTGAACTAGTCCAACATAAGTAAAAATTTAGAGCTTACTTATGAGATATTATTCATAAAATTAGGAGTAATACAGGACCGAATCCCAAAATTTCCTGATGTTGTTCAAAAAACCCTCGAAACTTCATTAAACCACAAAGTGTCATACATCGTTGCATTCGGAAGAAAAAAGGTATCAAATTCCAATATCAGAAAAATAGGACCGTATTTAAAAAAAGAAAGTTGATAATGGCTCTTCGAAGACGACTCGTCGGATTACAAAACAATTAACGCTGTTAGATAGAGCGGAAAAAGTGGCAATGCAAAAGTGCAATTTACTTTAGAATTCGGTCTCAAAAAAACCCAGGAAAACAATAAAACGATTTTTCAGAATTTCGGTTTTATCCGGATATCTCCGGAACTACTCGGAATTTTAAAACTTTCTAAACGGCATATTATTAGGCACGTAAATGCGCAATTTTACATCCATTTAACCGACTTCGTATCTCTTACGGTTTCCGAGATCCTTGTACTGGCCCTCCTTATCTTGGACACGTTGTATATGAAAATTATGCCCGTCAGATAAAAAATCTGGATTCAACACTGCGTTAATATTATCAGCTTCTTCTATTATAGTTTACAATCAGGTCTCTTTCTCCTTCCCACCTCTTCAAATAGTAGCTTGTTCAGCATCCAGTCAATCTACTAGATCTTTAACTTCGCGATGTTCTGGGTTGGTCCAATTAACTTGATACTGAAATCCATCAGCTGTTTGAATCTGAAAAAAGAATATTTCTTGGTCCAGAAAATGTTTTTTACCGGAGTACGAACACTCGTAATAATGCTGTTACTATTAACTAACTTAGAGCCTTAGCTACACTTGGCAAAGTGATTTCCACGATAGCCATTTTGGAAGGCATCTGCTTGGATTTTAATACTTCTCGGGTTTATTCGCTATTAATAATTAAATTAATAAATGTAAATTTTTATTGTATAAAGATAAACTTTAACAGTTGGCACTATGGTAAGGTTTATTACGTATAGCCCCACGACATGGCTTCCACATGACCACCTGGTCCAGAATATTTTTTAAAAAAGTACAACGAACATGGATTTCGGACTTCTTTGAGATTGGATTTAGGAGAAAATCCCTCAATAGATTATTGAGTTTAACTTGATCCCTCCCCACCACTTGATAACCTCCAAAGCTATGTCTTTGAAAACAGCCAAAATCAAATTCCCTTTTTCTGTATAGTAACCGCCACTGCTATGTATTAACAACTAGCTGGCAAACGAGGTAATTCATCACTCAAGGACTTGCCGGTTTGTGGTAACGCTTTCGTACACCGCATCACGGCCCTTATACAATTAGAGGTGATCTCGAAAAATGCTGATGTAAAAGAAATAATTTCACTAAATTACAGGGTGGAGTACATCGGTGTTAAAAAATTGTCTGGTTTATTCGCACCGTTGAAGAAGGGGCTCCGCCGTTTTGTCAATACGTGGTACCCCCGAAATGCTGCGTTCAATAGTTCAAATTAGAAAATGATTCTGGTCGTCGCGTAGCTGCTAATTTCAGTGTCGTTTCAAGTCTTACTATGAATGTTTGCTACTGATTTTGACGTGATACCTTCGTCCATCGTCGAACATATGGTTGTACCATAATCTGGCTTGTCGGGCTCTACACACTGGCGGCGATAGGTGTCTCACAGGGCCGGCCGTGCTGGTATTCCCCAGCTTCGAGAATGGGCCCCCAACGACCCACTTTGCCGTTGTTGGCGTTGGAAAAAGCCATACTTGGCAAAATCTGACGGGAGTCCGCTAAATTAATATCGCTGACACTCAAGGATCTTAAATCAAGGAGGATACGGCTTTGGTTCACAGTCTTTGAAGAATAATCAATTCACATTCTTAGGTAGGCTATAAACAACTTTCCAGAAAAACAAGCGGGAAGCTTTGAAAATTAGTATAATTTTTCTTTGTCGTTTTCTGTTAATTAGACAAAGCCGTTAGGTCGCCTTCGAGCGCTCGTATCGTACTTTTGATAAATTCCTTATTGGAAGTATTGTTTGTGGAAAAAAATTGTATTTCTTAACTCAATATGGTAAGACTGTACCAAGTCTGCCGTAAACTGGATAGAAATACAATGATACCTCGAGATACAAGTTTAATTCGTTCCGTAACCTTGCTCGTATGTCAATTTGCTCGTATCTCAAAGCCATTTTCCCCCATTGAAATTAATTGAAACGCCATTAATCCGTTGCAGCCCCAAAAATGCTACCCCAATTTGTTTTCTTACGTGTTTTTGAATAAGAAAAATGTATTTATAAATGATAAATATTGTATAAAAACATAATAACTTACACACAACTTAAATGCCACTGTATGCTTAATTTTAGTTACTGCTTTTCTCTTCACTGTACCTTTTTCGACGGATTCAAAAGAAAACTGTCCGAAGAAGTTTGTTTCTTCCTCCCTTGACATTGACCACTGGCAACTTCTTCGGGGTGTTTCTTTTCCACGAACTGTGAAACTCCCTCCCACGCGTCGCAGCTGACCGCTCCTCGTAACTCAAATTTCGCTCGTATCTCGAGGTACCATTGTATATACTTTTGAGTCACGTCCGTCGATTGTTTGCTTATCAAACCGATTAGCTGTCAGAATGAAAACAGAAATGGACAGTAAATAAAAAGAGATGGGGATTTTACAGATAAAATCCCCATCTCTTTTTTGTTGTATTTATTTTCGTAATGACAGGCGTGTTTCAAGTCGATGCTGGCACTACAGTATGATGATATAAGAAACCTCACTAAATACATATGCGGTACCAGCATAAACATATGATCGAACCGCTTACAATCCAATAATATTACCATACATATCAAATAAAAGGGGAGACAAAACATTCCATTCTTAAAACACCATTTATTTACAATCATACACAGTTCTACAGTTTCAAATAAGTTAGAAGAAGATGGCTTTAACAAATGGCAACGCTGTAATAAGGTACGCGTTTAGATAATTTCGATCTAACATTAGCCATAAATAGGTAATCGTTGTGGGTGTTTTTTACAGAAATTCAGATAATATGAAGAGAAAATCCATATTTTTGCAATATTTACTTAAAATATAGAATTAACTACACCACTGCTTTACCTGCAGAAAAACGTAACCTCATTATTCTCACTTACCGACGAAATATTAATCCGGGGTTAGAGTAGTGGAATTTCTTACACACCACGCACTGACGAGCCATTGTAGATGGCTAATAAATAGCTCCAAATAGTTTTAGTTCGAAAAAACTAATCCAAAAACACAATAGTTCACAAACAATCACAAAAACAGCAGCGAATAAGCGCTAACAACATCGCCGCCAAGAAATTAATGAGAATAGTAAACTTCAGGGTCAAGCAGGTAATAAGGACAATACAGCGTTGCCACAGTGACATTGCAATTTGATGTTCTTGGGAAACTATAAATAACTTTACGAGTAGAAAATTTCAAGAATACACACATATTTAGTACAATATTTTTACTTAACAGGTACACATGAGAAATGCATTCAATATAATTAATAATATACTTTTCGGTTTCACACGTACGCGGTAGATTTAGGACTTGCGGTACAGACTTGGCATCATTGATTACTGTTTAAAACTTTGTATGATTCTGACTGAATAATAACAATTCTGTATTAATTAAATATTTTTCAATATTACTAGGCAGCCTTTTTAATACAAGGGAATAATTATACATCTTGGCAACGCAGCGCGGGGGCGAATTAGAATTAATTGGTGCCGTCGGGACTCGGTTACCGGGTCGATGCGAAAGTTGGACAAGATCAGGGTTCGCTAATGAAAGTTGTAAGAGAAAGTTCAGTGATCGCGGCAACTTCCCCCCTTCGTCCCCGTTAATGGGAGTTTCGTAACTCCGCGGACGCTTTTAATGACTTCCGGGCGGCGTGCCGACTCGCCCTCACTTCTCTGATGTCTTCGTCCTTACCGCTTCTCGGGATAATTGTTTCTCTGCCTGCCTTTCGGGTAATTGAATTTGTTTGAATTTCTTCCTGGGAAACTTTAAAATAAGACGGGTCATTGTTTGTTTCCCTTCAGCACAGGTTTTAACGATGCGCTTGGAGGAAAGCTTTGGGTGTTTAAATCGACGATAATTTAAATTGTCGGAAACGAAACGACATTGCAATAATTACATAATATAATTTGAATTTTTAGTTAGTAATCGCTTTAAAAAAAAAAAGAATTTTTTTTTTATATATTACGTGCCAAAGTGTGTATGGGGGGGGGGGGTGGTATGGTCGTTATGAAGTTAGTTTCACATCCTTATATACCGGGTGATGCATCGTTAGATTGAACATAGGAAATCCCATGTAATTTTTGAGGTAACTGCACTATAACTTCTTGCAGAGGACGACATGGTAAAACTATTTGTCGATGATGGCAAAACCACGAAACTCTCATAGTTCAGGTATTACAGCAAATTACTAGCAAATTAAATTTTGACATTGACAAAACGAGAATTAGTGTCAGTGATAATATTTAGGCTTACAGCTTTACGTCAATGGCAATAGCGTCATAAAAAGTGTTTGTTGTATTATATGAACTATGAGACTTTCGTCGTTCTGTCATCACATTCAATTGAATAGCTTATGATTGGCTTACCAAAATACATTCAAACTCGGCACATGGGTTTACCATGTCGGGCTCGTCAAGAAATTATAATGCAGTTTTTCTATAAAGTGTACAGGGGAGTCAATATTCAGCCACCTCAAAAAATACATGGAATTTCCTATGTTCAACTCGACGATGCATCACCCGGTATAACTATGTATATACACTGAAAACTCTCCTAACGGACACCTCTAATAAGCGGACATCTCTATTAAGCGGACATATTTTCATAATCTGGAACTAGATATATGAAATTCTATGAAATCAACCTCTATTGGGCGGACTCTCCTTTGGTCGGACGCGGACAGGCTGTTTTCATACAAAGAGTGCGAGATCCCTGCTTTAAACGGACAAAAAAATTTTTAAAGTATTCGGGAGACGAATAAGTACGGTGCAGAAACTCTCTGAAGACAGACCGGCAACCAATCGCGTATGCGTGGCAGAGCGAAAGGACTTCGCCGAATGAAAGTATGTGTGATTCCCCGACAGCAGTCCCGCGTTTATTTGCGAGTTGTAATAAAAATCGTAAACAATGGCACAAAAATGTCACGTTTTGAGTCTGAAAGAGAATATTGATGTTGTGGAAGTTTCTAATTTGATAACAATGATTTTGGCAAGTTCATTAACATTGATAGCAATGTGCTATTCGAAGTTGATAGTGACCCCATTCCTACCGATTATGTAATCCCAAGTGAAACCACATTACTATCTGACGACTCTGATGATGAAGTTGAATGTAGTAATCAAACAAATGTCACCAATTATCAACAAGCCATTAGTATGGTAAAGGAATTATAAGAGCATGCAAAGAATAGATGTGACTCTACAGCAAGGGAATTGTTATCAGACTCGGAATTACATTTTCTAGATTGCAAGTATAAAACGCAAACACGTTAAACTACGTTATTAGATTTTTGTAGTACTACATCCTAACTAAAACTAGTGTATTTTTGTTATGTTATGTTTAATTGTACATACATAATATACATAGTAATAATTTTGCATTTACATATTACCTAATAACAAATTTCCCATGGGCGGACACCTCTATTAGGTAGACGGTCCCGTAGTTGTCCGCCTAAGAGAGGTTTCACTATATATCATAAATTAAATTTTACGAACTTGTTAACTGATATTTTAACTTTGAAATTGTATAATTAATTAAAGAACATACAGAACTCTAGAACCTAATTAAAAAATAACGAACATTAATGGCACTTCTTAGCAAAAATTTAAAGACTCTATACATCGATGAAGGATTTTCTTCGTAATTAGAACATTATAAGGTTTAAAGGCCTTTGTAACTTGAAATGAGTGCCCACTTGCACTATAGAAGAAGTTCTTTACGGCACCCTGGGAGTGGTGTGTGCCAATAAAGCGATTCAAGTTAGTTTTGAATCGATTGAGGTTATATTCGTTGGGAAATACAACCTCGGGAAGGTCATTCCACAAGGATGACGTCCGCCTGATAAAGGAATTCTTAAACAATTCAAAACACCAGTTCTGTTATCAAATTCCGTGCACTCGACACATACCCCCTCCCCACACCCGCTGACGTATATCCTTTCCCGGCTGTTTTTTTTCTATTCTGGCCAAGCTCCACAAATCCCATCAGCTTCGCGTTCCGAATTTATTGCAAATCAAAGTCGGCGGCAGCGACAACGGAAGAAAATGGAAGAAAATGCAATAAAAGCGGGCTCGACGTGTGCGACACATGGCGAGGGGGGTAAGGTGACGGAGGCGAGGGAGGGGGCGACCCACCGCCGCCTCCGGCGAATCAATCGCAGCACGGCCCCCGGATTCCCGGATTGCAAAAGAGTTCTACGTGTGTACGTGCTCGAGGTGGAGAGAAGGAGAACACGTATATACGATCGGATTTTTGCGAAACGGGCGGAGCTGGCATGAATTTGAATACGAAAAATAGATATTGGGCTTTCGAGATTTTGAGGTATTTTGACATCTGAAAATAAAAATTAAGATTAAGATTATAATATTTGAACAAAGTAAATAATATCACAATGTAAAGAAATCTTTAAGATCATTAAATTTTTATTGTACACGGAAAGAAAACGTGGTTAAATTTACTATAAAAATGGTAAAACAAATCATAGTTTATGGCGATAAGAGATACGAAGTCGGTTAAATTGGGTCAAAGTTGCGTAATTATGGGCCCAATAATATGCCGTAAAAAAATCAAAAATAAATACAGGGGCTTTCAAAATATTTTGGAAATTATGGGCCCAATAATATGCCGTAAAAAAATCAAAAATAAATACAGGGGCTTTCAAAATATTTGGAAAAATCTAACATTTTGCGTTTCGGTTTTCCTGACTTTGTTCGAAGAGATGTCCAAGATTTCGCTTTCCCATTGCTAGTTGTTATTCTCCACGAGATGGCATCATCAGAACTTCATGCGACGTTTCGTCTTTATGTCACCATCATTAACTTAATTTTTTTAAATACGGGCCTCGATTTTTTGTTTAAGATACGACAGAGGATTGAAATCTACGTTTAGTGGCATAATGGTTTTCCGACGTTTTGTTCTTTATATTTACCATCCTTATTAAAATAGTCCTAGTACGTTCCTGTAATTTACTTTTGTTTCGAAGAAACTTTACAGAAACTTCGTGTACTCTGCCGGACCAAAAAGTTGTACACACCTCAACAACTTTTGACACTATACAAGGCCCAGATTCGACCATCGCTAGAGTACTGCTCTCTTGTCTGGAGCTCTGCACCCAAACATACTCTTCGACTACTGGATTCTATCGAAAGGAGGGCCATTCGTCTGATTGCAGACAGCTGATCTTGCCCTCTTAATTGCGCGCAGAGCGGAGAATAGCAGAAATACAAGACGAACCACTGCCGTAATTTGTTAAGCTTAGTTCAACTTCATTATTTAAGAATTCTTTCATCTGGAGGACGTCATCCTTATGGAACGACCTTCTCGAGGTCGTGTTTCCCAACGAGTATAACCTCTAACGATTCAAAACCAACGTGAATCGCTTTTGGCGCACACGCACCACTCCCAGAGTGCCTTAAAGGATTTTCCTATAATGCTTGCGTTTGATCATAAAAAAAATATTAATACAACTAAAATTTTTCTCTTAAGCCAACACTTTCTTAAGACTTTTAAAAGAGGTATTGAGTTTTACATTTTCGAATTATACCGACTTTAAAAAAAAAACTTTTTATATCACAATAAAATCGTTACTATAATAATTTTACTAATAGTCTCTTTGCCATGACGATTATTTCGATTACCCTTCTCGGTATCGTCTCAGTTTGTACCACGCAAGAGTATACTTCTTTTAGTTTCAGTTTGTACCGTCCAGTGGCGGCTCGTGACCTATGATAGAGGGGGTGCACAAGTATAGCGAAATTATTTTTAAAATTTTATTTTTGTGTGACGACCAAACAATTACTTTCTAGGCGTTTTAAATGTAGAAAGAAAAAATTAATAAGAAAATGCGTTAGGTAAAACATAAATGTATTTATTTTTTAATTTTACACAAGGAAATACAACTTTTGGAAAATAAGAAAGGTTTTGTTAGTGTGTATAGCTGTCGGATCTTAACGTCGTCGCATGCAACCCTCGTAACATTATTTATACAGTCCACTACTAATACTACTAAAGCCATCTACGAGCTATCAAGAAAACCGAATGATGGCCAATACTACTACCGCCATCTACGAGTTATCAAGAAAACGGAATGATATCTAATACCACTACGCCATCTACGGCTACGTCATTAGGCGCAACCAAAACGAGAACAATAGATAACTATTTTATGACGAGAACGAATCGAGCCACGACACTGACAAGTTGGCATTCTTCATATTTTCATCGTTCTTCGGTTCTTAATTGTAGAAAATTGATCAATAACAGCCTCATTAAGTTTGGAATACCCTCTATAAATTTTTTTTGATATATTTTATTTTTAAACTTTCTAAAAAGTCCCTAGATTTACCCTTTGTGGTCTGCGTTAAATTAATTTCGGGTTTAGGTGTTCCCGCATTCTTCACTTCAATTTTTTGCTCCAAACTCAAAGAGCTAAAGTTATTTCTTAAATAGTCCACCGTCAACTATTCATTTTAACTTAATAAATATATAATATTAAAACATACACATTCGAATTTCTAACTAGATGCACAAACAGACAACAGCGCGGTACACACAAAAACTGTGCGCCTTTTCAATGTTAAATCGCCATAGCCCCGCTATCCCCTGCTGCCACCCGCCACCTGTTACTACAGAGAAACTGCACTACTTAATCGCACGTGCGAGCAAGTCTCGTCATAATCGTCATTTACCTCGACCGAGGCACGGTTGCCGGATCTATACAGTTTAGTTTGACAGGATGATAAAATATTAGAGAGGGTCGGACTTTTTTAGTTTGACGGTACGATAAAATATTAGGAAGGGTCGGACTACGATAAATAATATTCAATGAATATAAATTAATATTTTGTGGAAGAACCGCCACAGGTACCGTCTCTTCTAAAAGAATTATTGACAGGCTCATTGTTGACATCAATTTGCAACTTAGGCAATTTCAAATAGACTTTAGTACTAATTTGTTTTAATATATTTTACGTAAATTATCAACATTATGTCCTCAGTTTTCCGTGCGAAAGTTCGCAATTTATAAATCTTTTAGATATTTTTTTTAATAAAACATAAAAGTCGATTTTCACCTCGTTCCGAACGCTATAGCGGCGAAAAATAAAATTCTACTCCAAAAAATAAAAAAATATATAAAATTCTCTCTCAGTAGCGACAAGAAGAAAAACCGAATTCTTCGTAGTCGATAAAATATTTAATTCCGGCGTTAGAATTTGCGCGTTCGCGGCATTTAGGAAAAATTATTAGATTTTCGAATAAATTGGTCGTCCATTAATTTGACGTAGAGCGAATTTTATAAGAGCAAATCTGATTTGCCTCGCGAAGCCGCCTGGAATATGAAAGGAATGCTACGTGGTTAAGTTTGCTACAAACTGGCATTAAGGGTAGGCTTTTCTTGTTTAAGTTTTCCTTAGAGTCGACTTTCTTGAATCTTTTCCGAAGTTGCATAAGTTCAGTAAGGTTTTTTTTTTAATTATGTTTGCTTAATCATCGAGTTTACTCAAGTAAGTAGAAAGAGATAAGTCGGGTAAAAAATTGAGTCCCGTACACGGATAGAACAATTCAGTTAAATTTACTATTAAAAGGGTATCATTTAACTGGATAGCAAAATATTCGTATTTTTGCGAACAGAAAAATGTAATCGGTCAGCCAAAATGGCTAGTTGGTCAGCAACTTATAGACAGCAAACATTTCTGAATCGGTCAGTAATTAATGTCATACTAAAGTGCTCGAAATTATTTTCGTACGCAAATTAAATATATCAGCTGCTATGAGCAATCCACTTTTAATCAGATATTGATAAGCAATCAGAAAAATATTTAATCTTGGTCATCACAAAAAAAAGCAATAAAACGTGAAATGATGACAGTGCCCTGGGAAAACAAGTAAAAACCCGCCCCGCTACACCACCTTTTGGGCCTTGACTACTACACCGAATGAAAACATACGCACGCAATTAGCTACTCGTATCACGCGACTGCTTTCGCTCCGCCCACAGTAACGAACTTTGCCGATTATCCAAAACAAACGCAATGCAATGATTTATATTGATAACCATTCGTTTAATATGCAAACCTCCGAAGTAAACTGCTTCTAGACATGTTTTTTTCTACTGACCAATTGTAAAATCTCGCTGACCAAGTAATCATTTCGCAGCTCGACTGTTAATTAAGCGACCACATGATATTACAAGCGGGCTGATATCGGTTAAATTGTTGACAGGGATTTTTTTCAGAACAAGTGTTACAGCCTGACTCTTATTTATTGCGAGCAAAATCTTTTTATGCTGATAACGGCAAACCATTTAATTACTTCTCCTATTAAAAGAGTAAAACTAACCATAATTTATGGCTCTATATGTAACTTAGATTAAGAACTGCCATTAAATTATAGCAAAAGTATAATTTACATTTTTAGTAGAAATTACAAAAATATTTAGTAAACCATTTATATGAAATGAAAAATGTACTAAAATCTTTTGTAAAATTTACTAAAATCTTTTCAAAAATTTAATAAAACATTCTGTAAGTTTTTTATAACAATTTTAACTCATAGTATTACCGCGCGGTCACCAATCCAAGTATAAAAAAAATACTAACCGTGTTCTCGTCTTTATTTGTTACGAAAAACGAAATCCTAGGAATCCGTTGGACCTCATAAATATGCCTTTTATTCTTGTAAAATTATTATTTACACACGTTTAAACTTTTTAATTTTTACAATAAATATTATTTAAATAATAGCCAGTGATATGTAAGGTACATTTTAAAATATATAACTACTGTAATTATAAATAAATTATTTTCATTATACATTCGTTGTAAAATTTACAATATATTTTAGTAATTACTTGATTTTACTAAATTTATTAGAAATTCTAACTATACTTTTTTAGAACTTATGTGTACCTAAAATATTATTTTGGTACGGATTAATAAGGAAAATTGTAATTAATACAATATTTTATAGGAAATCCTACAATAAAATCTTTACTATAATAATTTTACTATGGTGTCTGTTTCGTGCACATAACGTCGTGGTAAAATTTACAATATATAGTAGGTACTTGATTTTATTATATTCATTAGAAATCCTAACTATGGTTTTGTGGAAATTATGTTTACAATATTATTTTGGTATTAATATATATTAATAAATTAATATTATATTTTATACGTCATTTAACAATAAAATCTTTACTATGGAAACTATCTTTTTATACAGGTATCCCTAATGATATATGAATATTTTATTGTGTAATTCCGTAGGTCCTTTTATGTAAAAATTTATATGGACATAATATGTACATCTGTGCGCACACGCACCACTCCCAGAGTGCTCTAAGTGCCCTAACGGATTTTTCCTATATATAGTGCTTATGTTTGAACATAAAAAAAAGCCGAGAATTTTAAAAAACTGCATTTGATAATAGTATATGAAACCACATAGAAAAGTTATTCTAACGCCCCACCAGTAGCGTCTCTGCAAACATATCCTCTGATATCTTTTATAAAAAAGTGATACACCACTGATTCCGACAAAAAATTGGAACAACATTTCATCGCTGCATAAGGCCTTTCACATTAAAAATTCCAACAAAGAGTACCTTTCCCGAAAAAAAAAATGAAACTCATACGTCGTCAGGTCGCATACAAAAAAGATTTTCCATCCCTGTGGAAGCACTGGAAATCCGTCATTATATCCCGGCCGGGGGCAAAGATCTTCCAGGCGTTCGCTACACGCTTCCGAACAATGGACGTCAAGAGGCACGTATACGAGGCATAAGGGTAGCGGGGGGGTTAAAGGGACGGGCCTACGATAGTTTGTCTCGACCGATTTTTTCCATTTTTCTGTCGTTAAAATAATAATATCATTAGATATCATAGAGAATCACACAAAATTATTACAGGACGTTTTCATGCAAGTATAAATTAAAGTGCATACAGGTCGACAAGTTTATCTGTAGCTACGAAAGGAATGCGGGCAGAAAATTTTTTGCTGTTAACAATGTTGTCACATATATTAAATTTTAATTTAATAATCTCTCACCGAGAAAAACCTAAAGTGACATTTACGCATTTAAAATAAATTGTAACAGGTATATAAGAAAACCCTCCTTAAAATCTAAGGCGATCGACAGATGTGTAGGAACTCCTTTTCTTGATGATAGTATTAAATCATAATAAATTAGTGTTGCGTAAGAAAAAAACACTTTTTGATGTAGCGAGGGGCCTCGTATTGCATAACGGGAGGCCCTTTGGTCCGTGAGCCCCCTGGACGCCTGCCCCCCCCCCCCGCGTCGCGTTGCTGCATAGTAGTTACCCGCCTGAAACCAATATTCTATTATAGTTTCAATATTATTAGAACTTCCTTTCTTTCTTATTTTTTTGATACTTAAATGCAAAATAATATATTTTTTTGATTAAAGTACTTTTATGACAATGTTCTCGACAATGGTTACAGGTAGCTAGCGCTAATTTGATTGGTTATATCCCAGACAATTGATAGCGCATGGGTCCTGTGAGACACCCGATGAGCCATCGGGCATGTTCGGCGATGTCCGATATTTGATGGATGTACCCACCCAGTTGCCTAGTGATGGAAAGGGCATTAGTTATTGTATTGCGATTTATAAATAAGTGTTCATTGTGTCGTGTTTTAGGGTGTTACTGTAAAATTTTGAACTTTGTGATAATGAATTAGTATACTCCTGGTAGAGACCTTCACAGAGACAGAGGATCAAATTTCCCTCGGACACCTTCACCATCAATGCATTATTTTCGTATTTTCCTAATAGCAGGCGTCACATTGACGTGTACAAAGCAGATAGAAATATCGGGTCCATGTTTGTTGAATCCGAATAAGGAAGAAACAGTTGTCTGATCTACCACTTACTGGGATGATTTCAGCCTAGTGACTAATATACTATAAAATTCAGTATGCTAACAAATCGGATCGGTCAAAGCCACATATATAAACAGTATATTGCCAATACGAACGTTCCAAAATACAAAAAGTGCCCCCGCTATGGGAGATGGGTCTATTGAGTTTGCGCAGTAGGGTGGAAATTTTATCGATCGCGTCATAGCCGGCCCGACATTATTTGTTTGTTGTTATTCGTCGCCATCTTTGGCTCTGGATACTTTTTCAAATTACAGAATGAAAAGGGGTTCATCCACATTGTTGTCAGGATATTAGTGCTTATGTTAAACTTTCATTACCTAACAACAATTTTTGTAAAGGAGTTTTTAATTTGTGGTGATTCGATTCGCTGTTTGGTAGGTTAGTGACTTGTTTTGTTTAAGATGAAAGGACACAAGTAGGTGCTTTTTTGCAAAAGTGGTGGATCAATGGCAGGTATAAAGTATTTCAGGTATGTGCATATATACGAAAATATTTTGCTTATCACATTATCCGATCTTCGGAACCGAATTTCACTAAAAAGCTTGTAAAAAAAGAAGAAAGTGTCACCCGTATACAATATATATATGTGGTCACTACCTAATCTTAGAATTAATGTATTTTTAATTTGGTGCATTAGTAGCTGATAATAATTCCCAAAATAGTCAATATAGTCATTCATTTTTAATTTTTGGTTTAGAAAGTGAGGTTAAGAAAAATACGACATCGGATGAAAGTTAAAATAAAGTGCATCGTGTCGATTGTTATAAATATTCGGACGATATTTGGCACCAAAAGTTTACCACCAATAATAGGGCATCGTCGGATCATCCTATCGTCAGAAATCGTATGCATGGAACGCTGTCTTAAATCGAACTAATCGAAATTTTGATTGCAATATTTTTCCTAACTAACCAGTGAAATTTACTGTCGAATGGTTCACAAAGAAATGTCCGAACTGCGCAAACTCACAACGCCTCCTTCGATGCCCATAGCGGGGCCATAACTGCAGATGTTATTAGCAATATTCTGTTTATATACAGTGAGGACGTAAAGTAAGGAATAAATTCATTATCTCGCAAACTAAAATTTTTTTAAAAAATCGCTCGGACCCTTCGATTTTGTTTTTCGAACGCGCATATTCTGACATAAAATGTAGATATACAGGGTGTTGCAAATAAGAGTGACACAAAAAAAAATTTCTTAAATAGAACCCACTGTATATTATTGCATGTACGGATTCTTCGGAAAATCCTAAACATTTTTCATGTAGCATGTGCTATACCTTAGCCCAAGCGTTTTGGAGTTATTCTCATTCAAAATTTGAAAAGTGGAAAAAGTCATTGAGAAAACAAAGAATAAAATTATTTTAAAAATGTCTTATTTATCGAAAAAACAGTTAGGTGAACTTAAAAATAATTTGTCTCTAAAGTAAATGTTCGAAGTGTCTTCCGTTGGTCAACTGACAATAGCCTAACCGATCTACAAATTCTCGCTGAACATTTCAAACCATTTGGGGTGTAATTTGCCGAATTTCTTGCCGGATGCGATATTTTACATCGTCTAAATTTGCAGGCTGGCTTTTGAATACTTTTCCCTTAAGGTATTCCCATAAAAAAAAGTCGAGTGGTGTTAAATCGGGTGACCTTGGCGGCCACTCAATAAAACCACCTCTTCCAATCCACCTGATTGGAAAAGTATCGTCCAAATATCTACGAACTCCCACAGCGAAATGTGGGGGACCACCATCTTGTTGCAACAAGATATTATGATGTAAATCGGGACGTTCTAACTCAGGAAAAAGGGTGGCCAGGGCTGGAACAAGTTCTTGTTCTAAAAAACTCAAGTATCTCTCGCCTGTTAAATTTCCGTCAAAAAGAAAGGCCCTATAACAATGTCATCGACAACGCCAGCCCACACATTGATCTTTTGATTAAATTGTGTGTGTCCTTCCCTCATCCAGTGTGGATTTACATCGGACCAATATCGATAATTTTGGGTATTTACGTCACCATTCAAGCAAAATGTGGACTCATCGGAAAAAATTATATTTTTACAAAATTTCTGTTTACGAAACACAAAATTCAAGGCGCCTCTCAAAGTCCCTTTCCAAAAGTTCTTGGAGAACTTGCATTTTATAAGGATGGTATTTATTTGTATGCAGTATTTTAAGAACTGTTGTTTTTCCAATATCCACGTCACTTGCTACCTGCCTAGACACCACATGCTGGTTATCTTGAACTGCCAGTAAGACTTCTAATTGTTGATTTTCATCAACTTGAGGACGACCAAATCTAGGAACATCTCTTACATGACCGAATTGCCTAAACTTGTACTCAATTTTGCTTACTGTTGATTGTGATATTGGCGGACGATTGGGGTATTTTTGATTAAATAACTCACAAGTTTCTTGCTGTGTTCTAACCCTATCACCGTAGCCCATCATCATCAAAACCTCTATGCGCTGTTTCTCAGTGAGCCGCATTTTGATATAATTTAGTTATGAAAAAACGAAATGAGTCATTTGAAAACTAGTAAAACGTTAGGAAAATACACATTAAACTGACAATAACAGTAACTATTGACATTAATTCTTTTGGTTCTTGCATCATAACTCCAAAGCCTACTTGACTTTTCTTGCGCTTCACGCATGCTGACTACAGGTTCTCCTCAGCGTGCATGAATCAATGCAAGTCTTGATTGATTGCGAAATATCTGATTTTCAAATTTTGAATGAGAATAACTCCAAAACGCTTGGGCTAAGGTATAGCACATGCTACATGAAAAATGTTTAGGATTTTCCGAAGAATCCGTGCATGCAATAATATACAGTGGGTTCTATTTAAGAAAATTTTTTTTGTGTCACTCTTATTTGCAACACCCTGTATATCTACATTTTATGTCAGAATATGCGCGTTCGAAAAACAAAATCGAAGGGTCGGAGCGACTTTTAAAAAAAATTGTAGTTTGCGAGATAATGAATTTATTCCTTACTTTACGTCCTCACTGTATGTATATGTGGTAAAATCTTGAAGGCGGGATGATGAAGTCCGGGCGAGAACTACAATAGTAGGTCGCCTCGTACAAAAGAATAAGGGTTCTTTCTTGAAGACCTGCTATGTTTCCTGAAATGTAAAAAAGGGGACCATGAACATATACACTTAGGGAGGGAGATTATATAACTACACACTTATTATTATCCCTCAAACTGGAGATGAAATTTAAGAAAGTCACAGGGTGAGGGGGACAAGTGTATAAATTGAATTATTTATAGGGTTTAATAAATCAGGCTTGTAAAGGAAATAAAGTATCGGTAGGCAGGTAAGTTGTTTGGATATATTTTAATGTTACGGAGGGGTGAGAAATAAATTGGATTTTTGGACGCACAAAAAGAAATTTGGTTGGGTTGCGAGGGGCTACTTTACATTTGAAGGCATGTAACACAGGATATTTAAATGACAACAGAATGTCTGAATTGGATTAAACTTTCTCTTGAGAATTGACTTTATCGTAGTACAGGGTGTCCCACTTTCGACACTTTTATAGCGTATCTCCGTAATTGGTAGTGCTATATAACACACCATGAATGATATTGGTTTCCTAGGTGATTTATTTAAACTTTACTATAGTAGGAATTATTTAAATAGACAGAAACCCCAATGCAACAGAGAACGCTACAGGGTATTCTTTGTTTTCATACAAATCAAGAGCAAGAATAAATTAAAGGGAATGTCCAGTTGACGCCCTTCAAAAACAGTAAAATAATAAATGACATAAGTCTTAGTTCTATCTTTTACCAGGTACCCAAGCGTGTACCTGAGAAAGAGAGACCTAATGTAATATGAGGGTGTATTTAGTATCCTGATGGGTATTTGTGGTCAGATCCGGAATGTATTATTTCAGAAACGTTTAATTGTTGTTAATTATTTTACTATTTGTAGCAATTCGGGTTTGAGTGCGTTCTCCATAACATTGATATTTTTACTTTTTAGCCATTAAATTATATCAGCTTTTCTGGTTGAAGCATTTGTCTCACTAATCTTACAGGTTGCTGCAGTGCATTTCACAGCTGAAATTGGCTGAAGGCTATTTTCTTTTTCATTTTGAAACTACTGCAAAACGTTTAAAATAATTTTCCGTGTCTCAATGTTAAACATTTTGCACCAAATAGTCTAAGTCGAATAAACCCCAAAATTCCTCGGCCGTACCTGCAATTTTGGGATATCTGGAAATGGTTCTTTGTTCCGCTTTAATTTCTCATTTATTTTTTTTTTACTTAACAGGTACACATGAGAAATGCATTCAATATAATTAATAATATACTTTTCGGTTTCACACGTACGCGGTAGATTTAGGACTTGCGGTACAGACTTGGCATCATTGATTACTGTTTAAAACTTTGTATGATTCTGACTGAATAATAACAATTCTGTATTAATTAAATATTTTTCAATATTACTAGGCAGCCTTTTTAATACAAGGGAATAATTATACATCTTGGCAACGCAGCGCGGGGGCGAATTAGAATTAATTGGTGCCGTCGGGACTCGGTTACCGGGTCGATGCGAAAGTTGGACAAGATCAGGGTTCGCTAATGAAAGTTGTAAGAGAAAGTTCAGTGATCGCGGCAACTTCCCCCCTTCGTCCCCGTTAATGGGAGTTTCGTAACTCCGCGGACGCTTTTAATGACTTCCGGGCGGCGTGCCGACTCGCCCTCACTTCTCTGATGTCTTCGTCCTTACCGCTTCTCGGGATAATTGTTTCTCTGCCTGCCTTTCGGGTAATTGAATTTGTTTGAATTTCTTCCTGGGAAACTTTAAAATAAGACGGGTCATTGTTTGTTTCCCTTCAGCACAGGTTTTAACGATGCGCTTGGAGGAAAGCTTTGGGTGTTTAAATCGACGATAATTTAAATTGTCGGAAACGAAACGACATTGCAATAATTACATAATATAATTTGAATTTTTAGTTAGTAATCGCTTTAAAAAAAAAAAGAATTTTTTTTTTATATATTACGTGCCAAAGTGTGTATGGGGGGGGGGGGTGGTATGGTCGTTATGAAGTTAGTTTCACATCCTTATATACCGGGTGATGCATCGTTAGATTGAACATAGGAAATCCCATGTAATTTTTGAGGTAACTGCACTATAACTTCTTGCAGAGGACGACATGGTAAAACTATTTGTCGATGATGGCAAAACCACGAAACTCTCATAGTTCAGGTATTACAGCAAATTACTAGCAAATTAAATTTTGACATTGACAAAACGAGAATTAGTGTCAGTGATAATATTTAGGCTTACAGCTTTACGTCAATGGCAATAGCGTCATAAAAAGTGTTTGTTGTATTATATGAACTATGAGACTTTCGTCGTTCTGTCATCACATTCAATTGAATAGCTTATGATTGGCTTACCAAAATACATTCAAACTCGGCACATGGGTTTACCATGTCGGGCTCGTCAAGAAATTATAATGCAGTTTTTCTATAAAGTGTACAGGGGAGTCAATATTCAGCCACCTCAAAAAATACATGGAATTTCCTATGTTCAACTCGACGATGCATCACCCGGTATAACTATGTATATACACTGAAAACTCTCCTAACGGACACCTCTAATAAGCGGACATCTCTATTAAGCGGACATATTTTCATAATCTGGAACTAGATATATGAAATTCTATGAAATCAACCTCTATTGGGCGGACTCTCCTTTGGTCGGACGCGGACAGGCTGTTTTCATACAAAGAGTGCGAGATCCCTGCTTTAAACGGACAAAAAAATTTTTAAAGTATTCGGGAGACGAATAAGTACGGTGCAGAAACTCTCTGAAGACAGACCGGCAACCAATCGCGTATGCGTGGCAGAGCGAAAGGACTTCGCCGAATGAAAGTATGTGTGATTCCCCGACAGCAGTCCCGCGTTTATTTGCGAGTTGTAATAAAAATCGTAAACAATGGCACAAAAATGTCACGTTTTGAGTCTGAAAGAGAATATTGATGTTGTGGAAGTTTCTAATTTGATAACAATGATTTTGGCAAGTTCATTAACATTGATAGCAATGTGCTATTCGAAGTTGATAGTGACCCCATTCCTACCGATTATGTAATCCCAAGTGAAACCACATTACTATCTGACGACTCTGATGATGAAGTTGAATGTAGTAATCAAACAAATGTCACCAATTATCAACAAGCCATTAGTATGGTAAAGGAATTATAAGAGCATGCAAAGAATAGATGTGACTCTACAGCAAGGGAATTGTTATCAGACTCGGAATTACATTTTCTAGATTGCAAGTATAAAACGCAAACACGTTAAACTACGTTATTAGATTTTTGTAGTACTACATCCTAACTAAAACTAGTGTATTTTTGTTATGTTATGTTTAATTGTACATACATAATATACATAGTAATAATTTTGCATTTACATATTACCTAATAACAAATTTCCCATGGGCGGACACCTCTATTAGGTAGACGGTCCCGTAGTTGTCCGCCTAAGAGAGGTTTCACTATATATCATAAATTAAATTTTACGAACTTGTTAACTGATATTTTAACTTTGAAATTGTATAATTAATTAAAGAACATACAGAACTCTAGAACCTAATTAAAAAATAACGAACATTAATGGCACTTCTTAGCAAAAATTTAAAGACTCTATACATCGATGAAGGATTTTCTTCGTAATTAGAACATTATAAGGTTTAAAGGCCTTTGTAACTTGAAATGAGTGCCCACTTGCACTATAGAAGAAGTTCTTTACGGCACCCTGGGAGTGGTGTGTGCCAATAAAGCGATTCAAGTTAGTTTTGAATCGATTGAGGTTATATTCGTTGGGAAATACAACCTCGGGAAGGTCATTCCACAAGGATGACGTCCGCCTGATAAAGGAATTCTTAAACAATTCAAAACACCAGTTCTGTTATCAAATTCCGTGCACTCGACACATACCCCCTCCCCACACCCGCTGACGTATATCCTTTCCCGGCTGTTTTTTTTCTATTCTGGCCAAGCTCCACAAATCCCATCAGCTTCGCGTTCCGAATTTATTGCAAATCAAAGTCGGCGGCAGCGACAACGGAAGAAAATGGAAGAAAATGCAATAAAAGCGGGCTCGACGTGTGCGACACATGGCGAGGGGGGTAAGGTGACGGAGGCGAGGGAGGGGGCGACCCACCGCCGCCTCCGGCGAATCAATCGCAGCACGGCCCCCGGATTCCCGGATTGCAAAAGAGTTCTACGTGTGTACGTGCTCGAGGTGGAGAGAAGGAGAACACGTATATACGATCGGATTTTTGCGAAACGGGCGGAGCTGGCATGAATTTGAATACGAAAAATAGATATTGGGCTTTCGAGATTTTGAGGTATTTTGACATCTGAAAATAAAAATTAAGATTAAGATTATAATATTTGAACAAAGTAAATAATATCACAATGTAAAGAAATCTTTAAGATCATTAAATTTTTATTGTACACGGAAAGAAAACGTGGTTAAATTTACTATAAAAATGGTAAAACAAATCATAGTTTATGGCGATAAGAGATACGAAGTCGGTTAAATTGGGTCAAAGTTGCGTAATTATGGGCCCAATAATATGCCGTAAAAAAATCAAAAATAAATACAGGGGCTTTCAAAATATTTTGGAAATTATGGGCCCAATAATATGCCGTAAAAAAATCAAAAATAAATACAGGGGCTTTCAAAATATTTGGAAAAATCTAACATTTTGCGTTTCGGTTTTCCTGACTTTGTTCGAAGAGATGTCCAAGATTTCGCTTTCCCATTGCTAGTTGTTATTCTCCACGAGATGGCATCATCAGAACTTCATGCGACGTTTCGTCTTTATGTCACCATCATTAACTTAATTTTTTTAAATACGGGCCTCGATTTTTTGTTTAAGATACGACAGAGGATTGAAATCTACGTTTAGTGGCATAATGGTTTTCCGACGTTTTGTTCTTTATATTTACCATCCTTATTAAAATAGTCCTAGTACGTTCCTGTAATTTACTTTTGTTTCGAAGAAACTTTACAGAAACTTCGTGTACTCTGCCGGACCAAAAAGTTGTACACACCTCAACAACTTTTGACACTATACAAGGCCCAGATTCGACCATCGCTAGAGTACTGCTCTCTTGTCTGGAGCTCTGCACCCAAACATACTCTTCGACTACTGGATTCTATCGAAAGGAGGGCCATTCGTCTGATTGCAGACAGCTGATCTTGCCCTCTTAATTGCGCGCAGAGCGGAGAATAGCAGAAATACAAGACGAACCACTGCCGTAATTTGTTAAGCTTAGTTCAACTTCATTATTTAAGAATTCTTTCATCTGGAGGACGTCATCCTTATGGAACGACCTTCTCGAGGTCGTGTTTCCCAACGAGTATAACCTCTAACGATTCAAAACCAACGTGAATCGCTTTTGGCGCACACGCACCACTCCCAGAGTGCCTTAAAGGATTTTCCTATAATGCTTGCGTTTGATCATAAAAAAAATATTAATACAACTAAAATTTTTCTCTTAAGCCAACACTTTCTTAAGACTTTTAAAAGAGGTATTGAGTTTTACATTTTCGAATTATACCGACTTTAAAAAAAAAACTTTTTATATCACAATAAAATCGTTACTATAATAATTTTACTAATAGTCTCTTTGCCATGACGATTATTTCGATTACCCTTCTCGGTATCGTCTCAGTTTGTACCACGCAAGAGTATACTTCTTTTAGTTTCAGTTTGTACCGTCCAGTGGCGGCTCGTGACCTATGATAGAGGGGGTGCACAAGTATAGCGAAATTATTTTTAAAATTTTATTTTTGTGTGACGACCAAACAATTACTTTCTAGGCGTTTTAAATGTAGAAAGAAAAAATTAATAAGAAAATGCGTTAGGTAAAACATAAATGTATTTATTTTTTAATTTTACACAAGGAAATACAACTTTTGGAAAATAAGAAAGGTTTTGTTAGTGTGTATAGCTGTCGGATCTTAACGTCGTCGCATGCAACCCTCGTAACATTATTTATACAGTCCACTACTAATACTACTAAAGCCATCTACGAGCTATCAAGAAAACCGAATGATGGCCAATACTACTACCGCCATCTACGAGTTATCAAGAAAACGGAATGATATCTAATACCACTACGCCATCTACGGCTACGTCATTAGGCGCAACCAAAACGAGAACAATAGATAACTATTTTATGACGAGAACGAATCGAGCCACGACACTGACAAGTTGGCATTCTTCATATTTTCATCGTTCTTCGGTTCTTAATTGTAGAAAATTGATCAATAACAGCCTCATTAAGTTTGGAATACCCTCTATAAATTTTTTTTGATATATTTTATTTTTAAACTTTCTAAAAAGTCCCTAGATTTACCCTTTGTGGTCTGCGTTAAATTAATTTCGGGTTTAGGTGTTCCCGCATTCTTCACTTCAATTTTTTGCTCCAAACTCAAAGAGCTAAAGTTATTTCTTAAATAGTCCACCGTCAACTATTCATTTTAACTTAATAAATATATAATATTAAAACATACACATTCGAATTTCTAACTAGATGCACAAACAGACAACAGCGCGGTACACACAAAAACTGTGCGCCTTTTCAATGTTAAATCGCCATAGCCCCGCTATCCCCTGCTGCCACCCGCCACCTGTTACTACAGAGAAACTGCACTACTTAATCGCACGTGCGAGCAAGTCTCGTCATAATCGTCATTTACCTCGACCGAGGCACGGTTGCCGGATCTATACAGTTTAGTTTGACAGGATGATAAAATATTAGAGAGGGTCGGACTTTTTTAGTTTGACGGTACGATAAAATATTAGGAAGGGTCGGACTACGATAAATAATATTCAATGAATATAAATTAATATTTTGTGGAAGAACCGCCACAGGTACCGTCTCTTCTAAAAGAATTATTGACAGGCTCATTGTTGACATCAATTTGCAACTTAGGCAATTTCAAATAGACTTTAGTACTAATTTGTTTTAATATATTTTACGTAAATTATCAACATTATGTCCTCAGTTTTCCGTGCGAAAGTTCGCAATTTATAAATCTTTTAGATATTTTTTTTAATAAAACATAAAAGTCGATTTTCACCTCGTTCCGAACGCTATAGCGGCGAAAAATAAAATTCTACTCCAAAAAATAAAAAAATATATAAAATTCTCTCTCAGTAGCGACAAGAAGAAAAACCGAATTCTTCGTAGTCGATAAAATATTTAATTCCGGCGTTAGAATTTGCGCGTTCGCGGCATTTAGGAAAAATTATTAGATTTTCGAATAAATTGGTCGTCCATTAATTTGACGTAGAGCGAATTTTATAAGAGCAAATCTGATTTGCCTCGCGAAGCCGCCTGGAATATGAAAGGAATGCTACGTGGTTAAGTTTGCTACAAACTGGCATTAAGGGTAGGCTTTTCTTGTTTAAGTTTTCCTTAGAGTCGACTTTCTTGAATCTTTTCCGAAGTTGCATAAGTTCAGTAAGGTTTTTTTTTTAATTATGTTTGCTTAATCATCGAGTTTACTCAAGTAAGTAGAAAGAGATAAGTCGGGTAAAAAATTGAGTCCCGTACACGGATAGAACAATTCAGTTAAATTTACTATTAAAAGGGTATCATTTAACTGGATAGCAAAATATTCGTATTTTTGCGAACAGAAAAATGTAATCGGTCAGCCAAAATGGCTAGTTGGTCAGCAACTTATAGACAGCAAACATTTCTGAATCGGTCAGTAATTAATGTCATACTAAAGTGCTCGAAATTATTTTCGTACGCAAATTAAATATATCAGCTGCTATGAGCAATCCACTTTTAATCAGATATTGATAAGCAATCAGAAAAATATTTAATCTTGGTCATCACAAAAAAAAGCAATAAAACGTGAAATGATGACAGTGCCCTGGGAAAACAAGTAAAAACCCGCCCCGCTACACCACCTTTTGGGCCTTGACTACTACACCGAATGAAAACATACGCACGCAATTAGCTACTCGTATCACGCGACTGCTTTCGCTCCGCCCACAGTAACGAACTTTGCCGATTATCCAAAACAAACGCAATGCAATGATTTATATTGATAACCATTCGTTTAATATGCAAACCTCCGAAGTAAACTGCTTCTAGACATGTTTTTTTCTACTGACCAATTGTAAAATCTCGCTGACCAAGTAATCATTTCGCAGCTCGACTGTTAATTAAGCGACCACATGATATTACAAGCGGGCTGATATCGGTTAAATTGTTGACAGGGATTTTTTTCAGAACAAGTGTTACAGCCTGACTCTTATTTATTGCGAGCAAAATCTTTTTATGCTGATAACGGCAAACCATTTAATTACTTCTCCTATTAAAAGAGTAAAACTAACCATAATTTATGGCTCTATATGTAACTTAGATTAAGAACTGCCATTAAATTATAGCAAAAGTATAATTTACATTTTTAGTAGAAATTACAAAAATATTTAGTAAACCATTTATATGAAATGAAAAATGTACTAAAATCTTTTGTAAAATTTACTAAAATCTTTTCAAAAATTTAATAAAACATTCTGTAAGTTTTTTATAACAATTTTAACTCATAGTATTACCGCGCGGTCACCAATCCAAGTATAAAAAAAATACTAACCGTGTTCTCGTCTTTATTTGTTACGAAAAACGAAATCCTAGGAATCCGTTGGACCTCATAAATATGCCTTTTATTCTTGTAAAATTATTATTTACACACGTTTAAACTTTTTAATTTTTACAATAAATATTATTTAAATAATAGCCAGTGATATGTAAGGTACATTTTAAAATATATAACTACTGTAATTATAAATAAATTATTTTCATTATACATTCGTTGTAAAATTTACAATATATTTTAGTAATTACTTGATTTTACTAAATTTATTAGAAATTCTAACTATACTTTTTTAGAACTTATGTGTACCTAAAATATTATTTTGGTACGGATTAATAAGGAAAATTGTAATTAATACAATATTTTATAGGAAATCCTACAATAAAATCTTTACTATAATAATTTTACTATGGTGTCTGTTTCGTGCACATAACGTCGTGGTAAAATTTACAATATATAGTAGGTACTTGATTTTATTATATTCATTAGAAATCCTAACTATGGTTTTGTGGAAATTATGTTTACAATATTATTTTGGTATTAATATATATTAATAAATTAATATTATATTTTATACGTCATTTAACAATAAAATCTTTACTATGGAAACTATCTTTTTATACAGGTATCCCTAATGATATATGAATATTTTATTGTGTAATTCCGTAGGTCCTTTTATGTAAAAATTTATATGGACATAATATGTACATCTGTGCGCACACGCACCACTCCCAGAGTGCTCTAAGTGCCCTAACGGATTTTTCCTATATATAGTGCTTATGTTTGAACATAAAAAAAAGCCGAGAATTTTAAAAAACTGCATTTGATAATAGTATATGAAACCACATAGAAAAGTTATTCTAACGCCCCACCAGTAGCGTCTCTGCAAACATATCCTCTGATATCTTTTATAAAAAAGTGATACACCACTGATTCCGACAAAAAATTGGAACAACATTTCATCGCTGCATAAGGCCTTTCACATTAAAAATTCCAACAAAGAGTACCTTTCCCGAAAAAAAAAATGAAACTCATACGTCGTCAGGTCGCATACAAAAAAGATTTTCCATCCCTGTGGAAGCACTGGAAATCCGTCATTATATCCCGGCCGGGGGCAAAGATCTTCCAGGCGTTCGCTACACGCTTCCGAACAATGGACGTCAAGAGGCACGTATACGAGGCATAAGGGTAGCGGGGGGGTTAAAGGGACGGGCCTACGATAGTTTGTCTCGACCGATTTTTTCCATTTTTCTGTCGTTAAAATAATAATATCATTAGATATCATAGAGAATCACACAAAATTATTACAGGACGTTTTCATGCAAGTATAAATTAAAGTGCATACAGGTCGACAAGTTTATCTGTAGCTACGAAAGGAATGCGGGCAGAAAATTTTTTGCTGTTAACAATGTTGTCACATATATTAAATTTTAATTTAATAATCTCTCACCGAGAAAAACCTAAAGTGACATTTACGCATTTAAAATAAATTGTAACAGGTATATAAGAAAACCCTCCTTAAAATCTAAGGCGATCGACAGATGTGTAGGAACTCCTTTTCTTGATGATAGTATTAAATCATAATAAATTAGTGTTGCGTAAGAAAAAAACACTTTTTGATGTAGCGAGGGGCCTCGTATTGCATAACGGGAGGCCCTTTGGTCCGTGAGCCCCCTGGACGCCTGCCCCCCCCCCCCGCGTCGCGTTGCTGCATAGTAGTTACCCGCCTGAAACCAATATTCTATTATAGTTTCAATATTATTAGAACTTCCTTTCTTTCTTATTTTTTTGATACTTAAATGCAAAATAATATATTTTTTTGATTAAAGTACTTTTATGACAATGTTCTCGACAATGGTTACAGGTAGCTAGCGCTAATTTGATTGGTTATATCCCAGACAATTGATAGCGCATGGGTCCTGTGAGACACCCGATGAGCCATCGGGCATGTTCGGCGATGTCCGATATTTGATGGATGTACCCACCCAGTTGCCTAGTGATGGAAAGGGCATTAGTTATTGTATTGCGATTTATAAATAAGTGTTCATTGTGTCGTGTTTTAGGGTGTTACTGTAAAATTTTGAACTTTGTGATAATGAATTAGTATACTCCTGGTAGAGACCTTCACAGAGACAGAGGATCAAATTTCCCTCGGACACCTTCACCATCAATGCATTATTTTCGTATTTTCCTAATAGCAGGCGTCACATTGACGTGTACAAAGCAGATAGAAATATCGGGTCCATGTTTGTTGAATCCGAATAAGGAAGAAACAGTTGTCTGATCTACCACTTACTGGGATGATTTCAGCCTAGTGACTAATATACTATAAAATTCAGTATGCTAACAAATCGGATCGGTCAAAGCCACATATATAAACAGTATATTGCCAATACGAACGTTCCAAAATACAAAAAGTGCCCCCGCTATGGGAGATGGGTCTATTGAGTTT
The DNA here is from genome assembly GCA_963991005.1 of Barypeithes pellucidus. Classification (NCBI taxonomy): domain Eukaryota; kingdom Metazoa; phylum Arthropoda; class Insecta; order Coleoptera; family Curculionidae; genus Barypeithes; species Barypeithes pellucidus. Next base: position 19,619,069 of record OZ022562.1, on the reverse strand, counting down.
GCGCAGTAGGGTGGAAATTTTATCGATCGCGTCATAGCCGGCCCGACATTATTTGTTTGTTGTTATTCGTCGCCATCTTTGGCTCTGGATACTTTTTCAAATTACAGAATGAAAAGGGGTTCATCCACATTGTTGTCAGGATATTAGTGCTTATGTTAAACTTTCATTACCTAACAACAATTTTTGTAAAGGAGTTTTTAATTTGTGGTGATTCGATTCGCTGTTTGGTAGGTTAGTGACTTGTTTTGTTTAAGATGAAAGGACACAAGTAGGTGCTTTTTTGCAAAAGTGGTGGATCAATGGCAGGTATAAAGTATTTCAGGTATGTGCATATATACGAAAATATTTTGCTTATCACATTATCCGATCTTCGGAACCGAATTTCACTAAAAAGCTTGTAAAAAAAGAAGAAAGTGTCACCCGTATACAATATATATATGTGGTCACTACCTAATCTTAGAATTAATGTATTTTTAATTTGGTGCATTAGTAGCTGATAATAATTCCCAAAATAGTCAATATAGTCATTCATTTTTAATTTTTGGTTTAGAAAGTGAGGTTAAGAAAAATACGACATCGGATGAAAGTTAAAATAAAGTGCATCGTGTCGATTGTTATAAATATTCGGACGATATTTGGCACCAAAAGTTTACCACCAATAATAGGGCATCGTCGGATCATCCTATCGTCAGAAATCGTATGCATGGAACGCTGTCTTAAATCGAACTAATCGAAATTTTGATTGCAATATTTTTCCTAACTAACCAGTGAAATTTACTGTCGAATGGTTCACAAAGAAATGTCCGAACTGCGCAAACTCACAACGCCTCCTTCGATGCCCATAGCGGGGCCATAACTGCAGATGTTATTAGCAATATTCTGTTTATATACAGTGAGGACGTAAAGTAAGGAATAAATTCATTATCTCGCAAACTAAAATTTTTTTAAAAAATCGCTCGGACCCTTCGATTTTGTTTTTCGAACGCGCATATTCTGACATAAAATGTAGATATACAGGGTGTTGCAAATAAGAGTGACACAAAAAAAAATTTCTTAAATAGAACCCACTGTATATTATTGCATGTACGGATTCTTCGGAAAATCCTAAACATTTTTCATGTAGCATGTGCTATACCTTAGCCCAAGCGTTTTGGAGTTATTCTCATTCAAAATTTGAAAAGTGGAAAAAGTCATTGAGAAAACAAAGAATAAAATTATTTTAAAAATGTCTTATTTATCGAAAAAACAGTTAGGTGAACTTAAAAATAATTTGTCTCTAAAGTAAATGTTCGAAGTGTCTTCCGTTGGTCAACTGACAATAGCCTAACCGATCTACAAATTCTCGCTGAACATTTCAAACCATTTGGGGTGTAATTTGCCGAATTTCTTGCCGGATGCGATATTTTACATCGTCTAAATTTGCAGGCTGGCTTTTGAATACTTTTCCCTTAAGGTATTCCCATAAAAAAAAGTCGAGTGGTGTTAAATCGGGTGACCTTGGCGGCCACTCAATAAAACCACCTCTTCCAATCCACCTGATTGGAAAAGTATCGTCCAAATATCTACGAACTCCCACAGCGAAATGTGGGGGACCACCATCTTGTTGCAACAAGATATTATGATGTAAATCGGGACGTTCTAACTCAGGAAAAAGGGTGGCCAGGGCTGGAACAAGTTCTTGTTCTAAAAAACTCAAGTATCTCTCGCCTGTTAAATTTCCGTCAAAAAGAAAGGCCCTATAACAATGTCATCGACAACGCCAGCCCACACATTGATCTTTTGATTAAATTGTGTGTGTCCTTCCCTCATCCAGTGTGGATTTACATCGGACCAATATCGATAATTTTGGGTATTTACGTCACCATTCAAGCAAAATGTGGACTCATCGGAAAAAATTATATTTTTACAAAATTTCTGTTTACGAAACACAAAATTCAAGGCGCCTCTCAAAGTCCCTTTCCAAAAGTTCTTGGAGAACTTGCATTTTATAAGGATGGTATTTATTTGTATGCAGTATTTTAAGAACTGTTGTTTTTCCAATATCCACGTCACTTGCTACCTGCCTAGACACCACATGCTGGTTATCTTGAACTGCCAGTAAGACTTCTAATTGTTGATTTTCATCAACTTGAGGACGACCAAATCTAGGAACATCTCTTACATGACCGAATTGCCTAAACTTGTACTCAATTTTGCTTACTGTTGATTGTGATATTGGCGGACGATTGGGGTATTTTTGATTAAATAACTCACAAGTTTCTTGCTGTGTTCTAACCCTATCACCGTAGCCCATCATCATCAAAACCTCTATGCGCTGTTTCTCAGTGAGCCGCATTTTGATATAATTTAGTTATGAAAAAACGAAATGAGTCATTTGAAAACTAGTAAAACGTTAGGAAAATACACATTAAACTGACAATAACAGTAACTATTGACATTAATTCTTTTGGTTCTTGCATCATAACTCCAAAGCCTACTTGACTTTTCTTGCGCTTCACGCATGCTGACTACAGGTTCTCCTCAGCGTGCATGAATCAATGCAAGTCTTGATTGATTGCGAAATATCTGATTTTCAAATTTTGAATGAGAATAACTCCAAAACGCTTGGGCTAAGGTATAGCACATGCTACATGAAAAATGTTTAGGATTTTCCGAAGAATCCGTGCATGCAATAATATACAGTGGGTTCTATTTAAGAAAATTTTTTTTGTGTCACTCTTATTTGCAACACCCTGTATATCTACATTTTATGTCAGAATATGCGCGTTCGAAAAACAAAATCGAAGGGTCGGAGCGACTTTTAAAAAAAATTGTAGTTTGCGAGATAATGAATTTATTCCTTACTTTACGTCCTCACTGTATGTATATGTGGTAAAATCTTGAAGGCGGGATGATGAAGTCCGGGCGAGAACTACAATAGTAGGTCGCCTCGTACAAAAGAATAAGGGTTCTTTCTTGAAGACCTGCTATGTTTCCTGAAATGTAAAAAAGGGGACCATGAACATATACACTTAGGGAGGGAGATTATATAACTACACACTTATTATTATCCCTCAAACTGGAGATGAAATTTAAGAAAGTCACAGGGTGAGGGGGACAAGTGTATAAATTGAATTATTTATAGGGTTTAATAAATCAGGCTTGTAAAGGAAATAAAGTATCGGTAGGCAGGTAAGTTGTTTGGATATATTTTAATGTTACGGAGGGGTGAGAAATAAATTGGATTTTTGGACGCACAAAAAGAAATTTGGTTGGGTTGCGAGGGGCTACTTTACATTTGAAGGCATGTAACACAGGATATTTAAATGACAACAGAATGTCTGAATTGGATTAAACTTTCTCTTGAGAATTGACTTTATCGTAGTACAGGGTGTCCCACTTTCGACACTTTTATAGCGTATCTCCGTAATTGGTAGTGCTATATAACACACCATGAATGATATTGGTTTCCTAGGTGATTTATTTAAACTTTACTATAGTAGGAATTATTTAAATAGACAGAAACCCCAATGCAACAGAGAACGCTACAGGGTATTCTTTGTTTTCATACAAATCAAGAGCAAGAATAAATTAAAGGGAATGTCCAGTTGACGCCCTTCAAAAACAGTAAAATAATAAATGACATAAGTCTTAGTTCTATCTTTTACCAGGTACCCAAGCGTGTACCTGAGAAAGAGAGACCTAATGTAATATGAGGGTGTATTTAGTATCCTGATGGGTATTTGTGGTCAGATCCGGAATGTATTATTTCAGAAACGTTTAATTGTTGTTAATTATTTTACTATTTGTAGCAATTCGGGTTTGAGTGCGTTCTCCATAACATTGATATTTTTACTTTTTAGCCATTAAATTATATCAGCTTTTCTGGTTGAAGCATTTGTCTCACTAATCTTACAGGTTGCTGCAGTGCATTTCACAGCTGAAATTGGCTGAAGGCTATTTTCTTTTTCATTTTGAAACTACTGCAAAACGTTTAAAATAATTTTCCGTGTCTCAATGTTAAACATTTTGCACCAAATAGTCTAAGTCGAATAAACCCCAAAATTCCTCGGCCGTACCTGCAATTTTGGGATATCTGGAAATGGTTCTTTGTTCCGCTTTAATTTCTCATTTATTTTTTTTTTATTTATATATACTTTATTTAGCACTTGGCTAGTAAAAAGAACAAAATAAATACATATTTACATACATTGTTTACAAATACAAAATGCTAACATAAGCTCTGTCCTCGCAAATACACAAAAAGTTTTCTACAAAATACAGTCAAACTAGGTGAGCTCCTTATCACATCGGGAAGCGCATTAAAACGGCGAAGTCCCTCATAAAAAAGAGTTTTTTGTAGACCAACAGATTTTACATAGTGAATGTTGTAGTTTCTTGCTGATCTGATACCATAATTGTGACAGTCATATCTTCTCTCAAGATATGAGTTGAGATAATGAGGCAATAAATTGTTTTCCATTTTGTATATTAAAATGAGGTTCGCCCTTCCAATCCACTGCCCGACGTTCAACCAGCCCAACTCTGTTAACATACAATCTATTGGTGTATATTTATTACATCCGAGCAAAATCCTCATGACCTTATTTTGCTGTACCTGCAATCTACCAATCTCCTCCCCCGTACATGAAATTAACAAAGACGTACAGTAATTAAAATGCGGCAAAATAATTGTTTTATAAATTAATCTTTTTGTCCATTGAGACACACAGGAAGATACTCGATAAAAAAAACCCAATCTTTTTTGCCAACTTTTTACAGAGATAGTCAACATGAGCAGAAAAATTGAGCTGTGGATCCAAAATTATTCCGAGATATTTAATTTCACTTACATATGTGATTGGAGTATTATTTATGTACAGCGATAAATTTAACTCATTAAAAGCATTACATTGTGTCTTTGAACCAATTATCATACAATTCGTTTTTGTTGCATTTAACTTTAATTTATTCTGGCATAACCAGTCATATAAAATGGTGAGCTCACTATTAAGAACAGTAACTATTTCTCGCCAATTCTTACCAGAAACAGAAATTAGGGTGTCATCCGCAAATAAACTGACAAAACATTTTTTTAAAGACTTACAAATGTCATTTATATATATTATAAATAAAAGTGGACCCAGTACGCTACCCTGCGGGACACATAGTCTAGTAATACTATTTCCAGACACTGTATTATCTATTTTTGTCCTTTGGAAATTATAATTTAAATAGTCACCAATCCAGCTTAATGCGCTCTCTCCTATCCCATATGCTATCAATTTTTTTAATAATATGTTGCGATCTATTGTTTCAAAGGCTCGCTTTAAGTCCACAAAAACACCAATCACTATGTCTCCTTCATTGATTTTTTTCCTCCATTCTGCACAAATATATTGGATGGCCGATTCACATGAATGATTACTTCGAAATGATAAAATGATAAAGATAGGCAATTGAGGGTTGTTACTTACTGATTTCATGTCTATGATTTGTTTAGAAGAAACAAAGAAGATTAGACGATATAGCGTTCTCTGTTGCACGTTTTATTGGGGTTTCTGTCTTTTTAAATAATTTCTACTATACTACTATACAAATTTTTCGAAATGTTGATAGGTCATTTTCGTAAATGAATATGTAAAAATGAAATTTGACGTTAAATATTAATAGTCATCATGGTTGTTTCTAGGATGCTTTTGTTTCATGGTCTACTGTGATTTAAAGTAATAAAGTTAAATAAATCGCCTCGGAAGCCAATATTATCCATGGTGTGTTATTTATTTGAAAGGAGAATTTAAAATGGTATCTTTTTAGATTAAAATATACAGGGTGTTCCATTTTAAAAAATGAGGTTAGGTTCGATTATTTTTTTACCTGACCCCGTATACTTATTCTGAAAACGGCAGATTATTCAACAATCAATATAAAGAAACTTCTGCATAAAACATTTTTCTGTATCTTTTTAACTAAGAAAATATAGGGTAATTTTGAAATTGTAAATTTCTTAATTTTCCCCCGTATCTCTTAAGTGAGCGAAAATTTTCTAATTTTAATTTTACCATTTTAAGTTTGACCCAAAAGAGCACATGACACCTACATTACTTTTTTGATAGCACTAACAGTTACGGAGATACCCTATGAAAGTGCCGAAAAAGGGACACCCAGTACAAACACACATAAAAAAATAAAAGTACGAGGTGCCCAAAATATGGTCTCTATTGCTATATCGGAAGCGGTAGGAGCTACGAGGTCGTTTAAATTAGAGAAAAGTTGTATTTTTTAGTGATCATTTATAATATGCTTACAGTATTGCCAAGTAGTTTTAAGTTTTAGAGATATTAAAGCAAATGTGAAAATTCGTAAATTTTCTCCCAAAATACCGCGAAAGCCACTGATTCGATCAAAAATTGTTTCATACAAGAAAGTTCTACATTCTCTACTAAACGCACTTAATGTTCTCTTAAAATGACGCTTCACGTTTGAGTTATTGCTACCAACTCAGATATTTTCAATACGGACCTGGAATTCTTTTTCCATCTCTCGAATATGATCCAGTTTGCTGTAACTCCGGGTGACACCCTTTACAATTCTTTACCAGCGATAAAGTCATCGCCTAAAAAATGTTCTAATTGTATAGTTTCATTCAAGGGCGGATCTAGAAACTCGGTCTGGGGAGGGTCAAATTTTATTTGGGGGGGGGGGGGGGGGGGGGGGTGTAATACAAGGAAAAGTTAGATTGTTGGTTTGCGGGGGGGGGGGTATGTCAATGATGTGAACTTGAACCCCCCCCCCTCATGTTTACGATTTTAACCCTTCCCAGACGTCCTTTCGGACAGCCAAGCTGCTCTTAAGGCTCTTAACTCCAATCGGTTGATTTCAAACCTTATACTGGAGTGCCATGCCAACCTAACGGCGGCCAGGGGGAACAAGGTAGAGCTCTTGTGGGTCCTTGGTCACTCTGGGATATTTGGAATGGAAAAGCGGATGAACTAGCGAGAGCCGGATTCGCTCAAAGTCTCAAGGGCCCCGAACCGGCCTTTGGAATATCAAAACAGGCCAGAAAAACAAGATTAGATAGATGGTCGAAAACCAACACCTATCTCGATGGCAAGGGTTACCTGGTCAAATACACGCACGGGCCGTAATTGGAAATCCATCGAAAATACTATCGAATGGGATGCTAACCCTGACGCGGCCCCAGTTGAAACAAGTGATGGGCCTGCTAACAGCTCACTGCCACTTGCGAAAACACCTTCAACGGATAGGGATAAACAACGGATCCATTGAATTCAGATTCTGCGGCGAAGAAGATGAAACCGCCTCACACATAATATACCGCTGTGCAGCGCTGTCTCGTAGAAGACAAAATATCTTCGGGAACATACAACGTGGTGACAACCTCCCACATGACAAGCTTGGTAGAAGGTTGCTGGACCTCATAGAAAGAACAAACATCTTCTAACACGATCGGGGTACACAATAAGCCGAATGGCTGCAGTGATAGACGTTCGGGCCTTTAAACCGACTCCCGCCTTTAACCAACCAACACACCAACCCCTCCCAGGGGGATAATACCCAAAGGATGCAAATTAATATTCTTTAAAATTGTCCTACTTCACAATAATATTATTTACTGTTAGGGAGATTCTTGCTTGAAAGTATGCATTTAAAGAAATAAAATTGACCGGTACCGACGAGCGATTTTAAATAAATTAATCCATGGTATTTAAAATTTAAATGACCAAAAGATATAAAAGCAATAAAATTGTATCTAAAGTGCACGTCGCGTTTATAATTTGGTTAAAAGCTAGGTCGGAATTACTTCTCGACATGACTCGAAAATGACTACCCAGATACTACACCCGTGTATTTCAGATCATACCGCACAAAAGTTAGTAGCAGATTTTGAAGTGAATAACCAAACTTTTGTTAAAAAAAGAATGTTTAATGAGAACAATAAAACTAAATTCAGAGATGCTCTTAAAACTGTAGACTGGCAAATACTTTATAATATTGATAGACAACTAGTTGATGATCAGTGGGCAGCGTTTATGAGGATATTCTTGTGTAAATTTAATGAAAGCTTTCCGCTTCGAAAGCTTCCCTCTAGAAATGTAAACAAACCAAAGTATTTGCGGAATGATCCAGAGATAAGAGAGTGTAAAAAAGAACTAGATATATTGTATGTACTGAAAAATGTAAATAATAATTGTAAGTATTTATACACAGAAAAAAAGAAAAGTTATGAACATCTATTAAGGGAATGTAAGAAAAAACAAATATCTGACAATAAAAGTAAATCCGCTTGGGCAATAGTCAATGAAATTAAAGGGAAACCACATTTTAATGAAATTAACATTGAGGGTGATAAACAAACTATTGCCAACGCGTTTAATGCATTTCTAGTTAACATCGCCCCAAAATTATTGGCTGAATTAGAAACCTTACCCTTCAGTGCAAATATCGAAAATAACCCCGTAAATATTGAAGTAGAATTGGCTGATGAACAGGAAATATTTGAAATAGTAAAAAAATTAAAAAATAAGTTTAGCTGTGGATATGATGAGATATCTAATAATATAATAAAATATGTAATATCGGAAATATTAAAGCCTCTATTGTACATAGTTAACAATTCGATATATTTTGGAATATTTCCTGATCGGCTGAAGCAAGCATTGGTAGTACCTGTTTTTAAGAAGGGTGATGAAACGAGCATCGAAAATTATCGTCCAATTAGTTTACTTCCGTCCTTTTCCAAGATATTTGAGCGAGTAATGTGCAATCGAATCATTAAATTTATGACGGATAATAATATATTAAACAATAATCAACATGGGTATATTCAAGGAAAATCAACGCAAACGGCACTATTTGAATTTACGACAAGTATCTTGGAAACACTGGAAAATGGTGATATCCCTTTGGGCCTATTCCTCGATCTTTCAAAGGCATATGACACTCTAAACTATGAAATACTCTTCAAGAAAGTAGACCTTTATGGCATAAGAGGACCAGCCTTAGAATGGATAAAATCATACTTATCAAGAAGAGAGCAAAGGGTTGTAATAGGTAAAGGTAGTAACAAAGTGTTTTCAGCGAGTGAAAGTATTACTATAGGAGTACCACAAGGAAGTGTAATAGGTCCATTACTATTTGTGTTATATGTAAATAATATTGATGAATTATATGGAATACAACAAATGTGTAAAATCATAAATTATGCAGATGATACTAATATTTTACTAGCATACAGAGACTGGGACTCTCTTGAAAGTATCCAATTATTTATGATAGAAGTAAACAGGTGGTTTGTTAAAAATAAATTAATTTTAAATAACTCGAAGACAGGTATTATTCTATTCAAGACTAGCCGATCAATAGTAGATGAACCGGAAACTGTAAATATAAACAACTGTGATATTAGGCTGAACGAAAGCAATACGTTTTTGGGCATGTTTTTAGATAATAAGTTATCCTATGAAACTCATGTTCAATATGTTGTAAATAAACTAAATGCAGTGTCCTATACCCTAAGAATTTTAAGTAGATATGTAAATTTGGAAACTAGAAGAGTCATGTATTATTCTAATTTTGAATCTAGAATTAGATATGGAATATTGATGTATGGGAGTTGCAGGGACGTATTGAGGGTCTTTGTCTGTCAAAAGAGAGCAATAAGGATAATTCTTAATATGGCTCCAAAAGAAACATGTAGAGGTAAATTTAAACAGCAAGGACTCTTGACCGTTTTTGGAATTTACATACAGGAATGCATATTGTTCTTTTTTAAATATAGACACATTTTTAAAGATAGTGAAGCGCAACAAAAATATTCCACTCGAACATATAATTATACACCTACCCTAAACATAGATTGGCTTTGTATGAAAAGGGTGCCTATTACCAATGCATTAAATTTTACAATACTCTACCAAATTATATAAAGGAAATTACAAATTTAAAAAAGTTGAAAAAATCAATATTTAGGTTAATTGTAGACATAGAGCCATATACAGTTGATGAATACTATAGATATTTAAATAGAAACATTTAGAAGTAATTCAGTGTCATCTATGATGTAATTTACTTTCTTTTCTTTTGACACTATTTTATTGTATGCTTGCGTACTTTTAAAATAAAGAGTTTATTTATTATCGACTTCACTTCATTTTTTCCTTTTTATTCATTAAACACCATTTCATTCCGCACCTACACACAGGATCATTTGCATGCATTCAAAAAATTTTAAGGAAACTTGAAATCCCGTACTTTTCTCTAACGATCCCCAGTGGTTAAATTATCAAATAGACAAAGAAAACCTAAAGAAAAATAAATTCCCGAAATCAATTCTTGTGGTTATTAATCACAAAGTTAAAACCAAAAACATTTAATTAATAAATAGACAGGATTGTTTTTATTCTGTCAGAATCATACAAAGTTTTACACCGTAATCAATGATGCCAAGTTTTTACTGATAAAAGTCAGTACGGCGTATGAAGTCCGCTAAGCAATAAAACCTCTCGAGCAGGGTAGTCGGTGGCTCTCAAACAATAAATTATATTTTAGGTATTTTCTAAATAAAAGAATTTAAAGTAAATAAAAAATTAGTGTAGGCAAAGAAAAATAATTACTTTTTAGCTTTTATAGTATTTAGGCAAATTAGTTTTACGAATTCTTTTTTTATAAAGTTTTGGTTCTAAAAAGATGCGATGTCGCCATCTTTTTGAAACATTATTGGATAGCTCGCTCGCAAAGCACTTTTCTGTGTTCGTTTTTTTTGTATTTGAAGCCCCGATCTTTTAAAATGATGGACAAACTGGTAGTTCCAATATCGCAAAGTTCTTTCTTCTTTATCTTTTCAAGAATAGCTTTGAGGGTAACATATTCCTTGGCTTTATACATATCATAAACAATATTCCTAATCGATAATTTTATCCCTTGGGATAAATCAAAGGTTTTAGAATGGAGTCGAACCCTTTTATATGGTCTGTCCAATTCCTCTTCACTCTTTGTTCGAAGTCTTCTTAAGGTCTTATCTGAAATGCCGCAAGCATCAGACGTTCGTTTTTGCACTACCAAAACAGACACTAACGGGCCCGAGTTATCTTTTTCTAAAGTAAAATAACGTTCCACTTGTAATACCAAACGGCGTTCACCTGGAAATAAACACCTTCTAGGCGTTGGGTCACCTTGCTGAACATTTTCCATAACTTTGCTTTATAACTGCTTTTAATTCACACACAATAATGAGAAACAAACTAAAAGCAAAAAGCATAACTACTTATTTAAAATAGAACATACCATACTGCAATTGAGCAAATTTTAATCATTTCTTAGAAAATAGTGATTATTATATAGATTCAACTATAATGATCCCAAAATAACAAAATAACTAAATTATATTATAAATTATTTGATAAATAAAAAAAACTATGAGTGAAAAATAAACTAGATAAAAATATTTATCTCGGTACATAATTCTAAGATAATTTTGTTTTGGAGCCGCTCATTTTGCTCGGCCGACTACAGTGAACCAGTGGAATGTTCGGTACGATCAAGTATAGCGAAGGTATTGTTAACTTAACCGTCTTACTGTTTAACAACCTTTTAATGATTTAATCCGATATCGGACTTCATAAAACGAACAGACTTTAGTCCTAAATCTACCGCCTGCGTTTGAAACCGAAAAGTATAATATTACTGCATTTCTCACGTGTACCTATTAACTAAAAATATTGTACTAAATATGTGTGTATTTTTTAAATTTTCTACTCGTAAAGTTATTTATATATAGCCCAAGAACATCAAATTGCAATGTTTTAAGGACATCCCAGTGGCAACGCTGTATGCTCATTTTTACATGCTAGTGTAAAAATTACCATGAAGTTTACTAATTTCATTGAATTTCGCCGGCGGTGTTGTTACCGGTTGATCGCTGCTGCTTTTGTGATTGTTTGTGATCTATTGTGATTATGAATTATTTTTTAGTATTTTATCGAACTAAAACTATTTAGAGCTTGTTATTAGACATCTACAATGGCTCGTCAGTTCGTGGTGTGTAAGAAATTCAACTATTCTAAACCCGGATTAATATTTCGTCGGTAAGTGAGAATAATGAGGTTATGTTTTTCTGTAGGTAAAGCAGTAGTGTAGCTAATTCTATATTTTAAGTAAATATTGCAAAAATATGGATTATTTCTTTATATTACCTGAATTTCTTTAAAAAATACCTACAACGATTACCTATATTTATGACTCATGTTAGATCGAACTTATCTAAACGCGTACCTTATTACAGTGTTGCCATTTTTTAAAGCCATATTCTTCTAATTTATTTGAAACTGTAGAACTGTGCATGATTGTCAATAAATGGTGTTTTATGAATGGAATGTTTTGCCTCCCCTTTTATATTATATGTTTATGGGGTGGCGACGTTGAAGAATATTGTCCTCGGGTATACTTTTCCTCGTCTCCGTTTTAAACGTAATTCAATATTTCTGGTTTTGTCTTTTCAAATTTCAACCACAATCTACTGCACGATCCCGTTTGGTATAACGAGTGAAAAAGGGCCAAAACAAGCTCGGCAGCAACGCGGTGTGATAATTTAAATACCGATCCTGTTTGCACGAAGGATAATGGGCCGCTATTGCCGGGACTACGTTATTTGTTTAGAGCAAATGGCTGGAAATAAGATCCATGCAGTGCTTCGAGTGGGCAAACACCAAATGGGGTATTTAGCCTGGAAATTGAAATAATTCTTTACTTATATAAGGTGCTTCCCTTTACCAAACAATTACGTAAAATGCATTGGTATTTACGTATTTTAATTTACTTACAGTTAATTCAACGAGTAGTATTATAGTTAGAACTAGTCAGTGACGTATAGAGCAGGGCAGGGGATTCCCCCCCCCCCCCCCCTTAATGTTTTAACCAATTTATTCAAAGATGAATTCGCTAGTAGAAATATAAATCTTGATTTTACTAGATGATTGTTTTGTCCGTTGTTGTTTAAACGCTCAGTATATTTTTTGTTCAGTTAATAATTAAGTCAGAGCTGTTGACGAATTCACCATCTTGTTTTTCTGATCAATATTTAGATACTTTTTCGTTTTATCCTAAAAACGGTTAATTACTCGTTTAGGGACCAATTACCTGAATTTTAGGGTAGAATTTTTTTTAATTAATAAATTAGTGGAAGCAAGAAACGAAATTTTGTCAATTTGCAGAAATTTCGTTTCTGCTTCAATTAATTTTTTAATTAGAAATTTTAGAACTTTAGATAATTGATTCCCTAAAACGGGTGTTTTCGGATAAAACTAAAAAGTAACGAAATATTGAACACAAAACGAAAAGGCGAAAGCGTCACTATATTTTACAAATAATCACCGTAATTTGCTTTTTTACTATCCATTGTAGAAAATTGTCATACTCCTTATCGTGCAGGACTTCGCCGATAATAAGTTTTCCTTAGCTTTTTCAGCATTTTCTAAAATATTTTGTGAAATTTCCATATTTTCGTTTATAGAACGTAAAAGACGTTTAAAATAAACAACCCTTAGCAACCGACAAACTTATTTTAGGACAACCGATCAAAGCTAACTAAATACTAAAAATTGGCGAAAATAGTTTAAAAAAGATGCAGGAATTTAACTATTTATATTTTAAATAGATGAAATAGTATATTACGTACCGAGGTGGAAAGTGTTTCATTCCTGTCGAGAGAGTCGACACAGTAATCAAACTTTTCACCGAGGTTTGTATACTATTTTATTTACAACCACATCCCCTTCTTATTATTTTGAATTAAAATTAATAATAAATGTCATTTTGACTTTTCCATTGAAAAATTAGACAGACATTTGAAATAACCACATGTGGTAAAATAGCGAAGGTAATAATACACATCAAGATGGCAAATATCATTTTTTGAGTATGGTTTCTATGTCACTAAACAATATATTATTTTAACAACAGAAAAATGATGAGGAATTTGATTTTGCTGCTACTCCACCAGAAATTCGAGAAGCAGCAAAAATAGTTCAACAAGATCTTCTGCCAACTAAAAGCCGCCCGAGATATGACAAGCCATACAACTTTTTTTTTTTTTTGCGGACAGCCGATGAGAATCTGCACACAGACGCGGCTGCAAGGTAGCGTCGGGTTTCTGCAACTTGTGGGGATTATACCAAACCATCAATATCTTCTTTTCTGAGGGAAAAGAACCGCCTCTGCAGGAGGATGGGCCTACCGACTAAACTCACCGTGTTGAGTCAGGCTAGAAACCTTTGACTCCATTTCACTAGAGTGTGTTATTTTTGCATCATGTATGAGTGATTAGATTTAGCTTTTAAGCTATACGTTTATGTCGGGTGCCAGCTCTTGAATCTTTCCCAATCGAACTTGGTTGGTTGGTGGTTGGTTGGTCCGTTCGAACTTAATCGAATGAGCAAAATTTAAGAGCTCCTGGCGTATAGGGTAGAGGGTAGGCGTAGGTTGTCTTATTGGTTTGTTGCGTGTTATTTTAGTTATGCTAGACAAGGCATTAGTGTTTTTGGGTCAGAATTGTTTTAGGATCAATCACGAATGCGATTTTAGGGCGGCATATAACTGTTGCAAAGAATGGTGTGCGGGAAACAAAGTTCAAAATCCTGGTTCTGAAGCGGCGCTACTAGCTTATTTCAGTGAAAATGCCAAGACAAAGAAGATATCAACGATTTGGTCACAATATTCAATGCTGAGGATCCCTCTATCAATTAGGGAAAAAGTAGAAATATCTAAACACGCAAGGCTATTAGCGTTTTGAAAAAAGTGTGTTCATATATTTTATTTTGAGATGTCGATTATTTTAAAAATTACAAAAATATAATTTACTTTCCATACGGGTGGAAAGTAAAAGTAAATGAACGTCAACTTTCCACCTTTCAAAGATAGATGAAATGTCATTATTACATGCATGGTTGTAAATAAAATAAAGTATTGTATACAGCACAGGCGTTACAAGACTATAATGACCATTAGGTGAAACTTAACGCCCTTTGTACATAAGTAACTGTTATTGTACATATAAATAACTAAATTGACGTATTTTGATTATGTTCCCCTTTTTATAACTTCTTTGTTTCTTTTTTCAGGTGTCGAACCGCGTTCACAAAAAATCTTCTCATATTATCTTGCATTTTCGTGGCCGTCCTTAAAAATAAAAAATAATAAAACGAACGCTGCATCCACATCCATTAATTACTTACCGGAATGCACCGCGCTTAATTAAAATTTCTTAACGTTCGCATGCAACCTCATTGTATACGGCATTCGATGTGTGTTGAAAATTTTAAAAATATTTTTAGAGGAATGTCGCATTCTTGCTATTGTTTTCGGTTTTAATTGGAATTTTTTAAATCGGCGTGAAGGAATAAAAAATTAGTCAAATTAATTTTATCGTTACGGTCCGATAACAAACCGGACATTTAAGAGGGGCCTTAGTAAAACGTATATTTTCTTCTGTGAAACAAAATTATAGGTTTCAAGAGATTCAGAAGTGGGACGAATATTTTATACAGGGTGTTACTTAATGATATGTACAGGGTTATCAATTTAGTTTGTCCCATTTTTAAGAGCCTGTAACTTTTTTGTATTTTGAGTTAGCGCGTTCATTCAAAAAACAAGAAGTAGCGTTTTTTGCCAAGTTTTTATGAGTATTGTCAAAAATGACAGTAGGTGTCATATATCACACCGAAAAGCAATTATTGAGATGGCGACACCGAACAGCCCAGACCTGTAATTTTTTCTTTTAGGGTTATATTAAAAATATTGTTTATAATACACCGTGTTATTCATTGAATGAACTAACTGTATATTAGAATTAGAAACGACATCCTTCAGATTCAAACTAATAGAGAAGTTTATTAAAAATTAATAGTCACATTGTAAAAGTGTTTCGTAAATGTATCGAAAATGGAGCAACATAGATTATGAAATAATTAATTATTATATAATTATAGTTATTAAATTAATATTATAAACTTTTGTTATTTTCTAGTTATGCCAATAATAACAAAATTGTTTTTCTACTACTCACTTGAAGAAAGTAATGCCTATGAGTGTTATATTTTTGAGATCGAAAGAAAAGGCGCCACCTAATGCGCTTCTGATATATAGAGTGTCCCATTTGAAAAAATAATAATTTTTTCCGTGTGACATATGACACCTACTGTCATTTTTGATAACACTCATAAAAACTTGGCTAAAAATGCTACACCTTGTAGTTTAAATGAACGCGCTACCTCAAAAAAGTTACAGGCTCTTGAAAGTGGGACAAACTAAATTGATAACCCTGTACAGGGTGTCCCATTTTCGACACTTTTATAGGGTATCTCCGTAATTGTTAGTGCTATCAAAAAGTTATGTAGGTGTCATGTGCTCTTTTTGGGTCAAACTAAAAAATGATAAAATCAAAATTAGAAAATTTCACTCGCTTAAGAGATACGGGGGAAAATCAAAAAATTGTCAATTTCAAAATTAGCCTATATTTTCTTACTTCAAGAGTGTGAGTGCTATCATTTTAGATTAAAACATACAGGTTGTTCCATTTAAAAAAATTAGGTTAGGTCCGATAACTTCTTTACCTGGCCCGTATACTTATTCTGAAAACTGCAGATTATTCAACAATCATCATAAAGAAACTACTGTATAAAACATTTTTCTGTATCTCTTTAACTAAGAAAATATAAGGTAATTTTGAAATTAGCAAAGTTTTTATTGTTTTTATCAAAAATCTCGAAACCAGTTTGACATATTACATTAAATTTTGGGTATACACTAGTATTAACAATCCTGATATGTTCGAAAAAATTATTTTATTAGCAATTATCATTCAATTTTAAACAAAAAAGGTTTCTTTCATGTTTCTATTAAAACGTACTGTTTGGAAGTAAATAACATGAATAATAATATTACAGAGTCAACGTTAATAGGTAAAGCTAACACATTTTTTGGTTAAAATTGTTTTGAGGCGTAGCTATACCTACTTATATACATGGTGTTATTGAAATGACGTGTTATATTTAAATTGGGACTCCTTGCATGTCCTGAGAAGCGCTACATATTTTATTTTTTTTAAATCGACCATTTTAAAAGTGGGGTAACACACACTTACTCACAGGTCAGTCCGCGCTACTGTACAACATTTCACCCAGAGCCAATGGCAATATTGCCAAACTTTGTAAAACTGAAATTCCATATAAAATTATAAAATTAAATTATTTTCTACCTACTTGTATTTATCCTTATACCTAAAGAGCGAGGAAATCCAGGCACAAACACAATCAGTTTTTTTTCTTTTCCATGGGAACACTCCTGGAAACACTTTATGTACACACAGTAATGGTGAAACAGAACCGATAGTTAGCTTTTGAAAATATAATAATACAGATTATTAGATTTTATTACAGGCGACGAAATTTGACATCCAGAAGAAACGCGTCAATAAAAACAATATTAAAAGATTATTTATGGACGGGCAAGATACACGCGTAAACCGAAAAAAGCAGAGCGGATTGCTGATAGTTTGTTGGTGATCGACGAGACACAACGTATCTGGCCGCTGGTTGGTCTTCAACTAACAGGCGCAGGCGTGCGGCGATATTTGAAACTACTTCGCTCAGCCGATGTAAGGCGTCAAGAGGACATTTGACCTAGTGACGTACGTGGCTACTACTATTCCATATGTTTTTTTGGGTTGTTTAAAACATAGTCCGTCGTAAATGTTCTTCAATTAATTGTACAAAAAGGTATATGGAAAAGTGTTTAAATTATTTTATTTTGTCTAAAGAGTTTAAGGTGTACAAATGACAACACCGGCCAGAATTCCTTGGTTGCTTACATGTATCGCAGTGCCACACAGGCGTATTTATGGCTATTTTTCTTCAATTTGTCTTTATCTCAAGAATTGCCGGTTTAAATATAGTACGTCATTTCCCTAAAACAATGTATATAAAAATATTTATAAAAACACTCCCGAAAAAAATTCTGGGTGTTCCACTGGATGCCTCACCCTATATATTATTTAACATTCCCTGTAATGAGTTTTAAAAGTTCGTTGGGAATTAAATAAACATAATAATAAATATTACTAAACAACAACGAACATGAAATTTAAAAAAAAAATTATATATAAAATTAATATAACACTTACACGAATTCCACATGACTTATTTTTTTTATTGCTTTGTGCTCTTTTTGGTACTTAATATACCGTTCCAATAATCCAATATACGGTAAACAAGCAACAACGTACAATTTAACGAGTCTTTCATTATGCAAATTAAAATTAGCTTCTTTAAAATGAAACGGTACCTCCAACTAATTCTATGAAATTAAATCGCTGCAAAAGTGCAACTGCGGTGCCTCGGCGTACATTAGGTGGACCCTAATTAGACATTGAATGATATGTTATTAGTTTTCAGTTTTCAGGAACTCGGTTTTCGTTTTTAAAGGATTTTGAAGAATGTTTTATCAGATTTTATAGCTGTTAGTGCCGTTACATTTTTTTTAACGCCAGGTTTAAGCAGAATATCTATTATTTGCATGGGACATGATGTTAACTAGTCAGTGGCGTAGCGTCAAATTATAGCCCCCCCCCCCTCCCCCCCGCGAAAATTGAGTTAGGGCCCCATACCCTATATTAAGAATATACATATATAAACATATAAACAAACAAAATTAGATAATACTGTTTATTATATAAACTACAAACCTATATGTAGAGAACGTTACAAAAAATAAAATGATTGAACAACAAGAAGAAAACAAAAAACATTCTTTAAAACTCAAAGGAACAAACACGAAAAAATTCTTTTCGTCATACGTGCGCCGTAAGCGCCTCTTACGCGACCTCTTTTCGTGACCGTAAGTAGCTCTTTTCAAGCCTCTCGGAGACAGGGCTGTAATATACCTAGAAACAGGGCTGTAATGTTTTCATTACAGCCCTCTCGCGTTCACGCTGGAAGCACACACCAACACTCTTTTTAGTGGCAGAAGGACTCGGCGCACTTTTGACAAAAAGTACGGTACGAACCTCGGGCAGTGAAGTTACGGACTCGAGCTCTCGTCCGTAAAGGCCTTCACTGCCCGAGGTTCGTACCGTACTTTTTGTCAAAAGTGCGCCGAGTCCTTCTGCCACTAAAAAGAGTGTTGGTGTGTGCTTCCAGCGTGAACGCGAGAGGGCTGTAATGAAAACATTACAGCCCTGTTTCTAGATATATTACAGCCCTGTCTCCGAGAGGCTTGAAACTTACGGTCACGAAAAGAGGTCGCGTAAGAGGCCTTCTTACTGCCCTCGGTACGTAATGTACTATTAGGTACCGAGCTAAGGTAGCGATACTTGAAAGTTACAGTGAGATAAAACCAAAAGTATTTAAAATTAAGCAACAAAATCTTGAATATAATATTATAGGTATCTCAATAGTTATTGCGAGGCAATTGGCCAATTGCCTATTTTAATTATTATATTGTAAAATTATTCTTATATCGCTGCTTTCAGGAGGTAAATTGTTTTTTTCTAGCTTTTGCCTCCGCAAAAATTTTTATTAAATGGTTATTATCCATTTTGGCCGTCTCTTGTGCCTCTATAGAGAGGATAGCCAAGTTGGTTAACCTTGTCTGAGAGGAACTATTTCGTAAATAATTTTTAATGATTTTTAATTTGGAAAAGGATCTCTCAGCTGTAGCAACACTTACTGGAAGAGTTAAAAATAATAATAAGGCTGTTGTTACCTCTGGAAAATTTGATGATAAAGTGTTATTTTCCACAATTAAAAATACAGCAAAGTCTTTAATACTTTGAAGAGAAGCAATTTTTTTCCTTTAACGACACAACGCGACTATCTCTAAAGGAAAAGTCGCAGACAGATCGCTGGAATATGTTTGCTGTAGTGTTTCTGCAGACATAAATAATTCTTTTTCTGGCAAAGTTACTAGAACTTGGGGACATAGCAATCTAAATTTATTAACAAATAACTCCATTCCCTCAAAACGATTACCTATTTGGTTAATTACAATATCAAATACTTTGTAATATATATTTATCCTAAAATAGTTTTCTCAACTAGAAAATAGATAATTTGTATTGGCTTCATCAAAGTGTTTTTTTGCTTTAATTGTCTTTTATCTTCAAATTCCGGGTTTATATTCCATGATCTTGATATACCAATTGCTTCATTCTTCAAATTTATATAATTACGGGCACAGTGTGACAAAATCTAGATCAGGTGGACATTGGTAATATTGGTATTTATTTGAAAGATTTGCTAATTAGCAATAGGCTCTATCGGCACTCGAAGCTTTCGGGCCCCCCAAGCTTTCGGGCCCCCCCGCGACTGCGGGGGTTCGCGGTAGAAGCGCTACGCCACTGTAACTAGTGTTGGGAAAAACCGATGATTTAAATAATCGAGTACTTGATACTAGAGCGATTTTAATAATCGAGTGAATTGCTCGAGCGATTCATCTCTTGAAATTTTTATGACTAAGAAGAATGTGTTGATAATACACAAGGGGTTGATTTTGTAAGTTTTAGAAGTTGCCTAGAGTTTTTATTAATGAAGAATTATATAAGATTAATAATAATAATAATAATTCATTGCGGCTATTCAGGACTAAGTCATCGCGACCAAGTGTACAGAAGAAATATCCTAGGGGAACAAACCCGAACAATAACAAATAATATTCCCGACCTTGTACTTAACTTCAAGGCTGAAAAGAAAACATTTATTGTTGATTTCGCTGTTCTCCTTCCCACCAACATCGAGAACACCTACTAACAACCTACAAACAGAACAAACCCGAACAAACCAGAACACCTACTCTGAAAAAAATAAAGATTGTTTCACGAGAAATGGATATAACTTAATGACTGCCGTAAAAGTACCTGTGGCCATCCCATTATTTATGACCGTTTGTTATTATTATGTGGAAAGGACCGGATTGCAATAATTATAATTAAATATATTCACAACAGGAAGGTTAGGTTGCTTAATTTGTATTTAAATATCTTTTTGTGGTAAAATTTGTCAGTATTTAAGGAATGGTTCAAGAATTGTCTTTTACCAAACATTCCTCAGAATAGAGTGATAGTAATGGACAATGCGAGCTATCACAGTCGTCAATTACATAAAGCTCCAAGCTCAAATAATACAAAATTGGAGATTCAGAACTACATGGCGGCGAATGATATATTTTATATTTTGAAGAAAGTTATAAAAAAATTGATCTTTTAGAAGTTTTAAAGACATTTTGTATGAAAAAAGTAGATGTTGACACATTGGCAGAAGAAATTGGACATACAGTGCTACGGCTCCCACCCTATTATTGCATTTTTAACCCCATAGAGCATATGTGGCACCAGTTAAAATCACTGGTTAGGTCTGAAAATATTTCTCCGACTTTAAGTTTTAGTGTTGTAGAATTAATACGAAAATGCTTTAATGATATTCCCCCAGGTAGTTGCAAAAATTCAGTCCGTCACGTAATAACTGTAGAAAATTCGTATATTAGCCTGGATCGTATAAATAATCCAATTATAATTAATTTTGATGAGGATAGCGATAGCGAAACAGAACTATCTATAGAATGACATTATAAATGTAAATAAATATGACTAGTAATATTTAAAAAAAATGTTATTTCATTTAATTACATTAATATAATCATATCATTACTTGTTTTCCTTACTCCGTCCCTTCATACTTCACTTGTTTATTGCCAAGCTCTTGTCGACACAATGGGACCGACACAGGTCCATTTTGCGTGAAACTACCTTTGAGTGATGAAATACGCCAAATGTGGAACATGGAGACTGTGGTTATAGTACCGATAGTCATTGGCTCGACAGGTGAAATACCAAAAACAATAAAGAAGAGTTTTGGTCCACTAGGTTTAGATGTGGATTTATACTTACCCATGCAAAACTCTGTCTTCTTCTCTGCCGTGCAATACAAGAACCTAGTAAGTCGACTTACTATAAAATAGAATAGTAAATTTTAAATATTTATTTAACTATTTATTTGTTAATAAAAATCAATGATTTTTTGGAAAATGAAGCTATGTAACAAGACCATACTGTGTATAAAATTTTAGAACAATAAATTAAATATTAAAGAAGTTGTGCAATTTTTAAATGGAGTGTCTTAAAATAATGGAATGTCTTAAAATTTACTTTTACGACTTACTGGGTTCTTGTATTGCACGGCAGATGTGCAGCATAGCCCGTAGGATTTTGGGCGAAACATAAATTAAAGTGGTTTAAAGCCTCACCAACGAGCAGGCCATCTTATCATTGACCGATGTGTTCTAGCTCTAAACCCAGGAAAGAAAAAAAAAACCTGTGGAAAAGAACAAATAAAATAATAATAATATCTTTTAATGCCAACAAAATTATTCAAAATAACAAAGCATCGTCACAAGTGAAAAAAAAAACCTATTCTATTGAATATAGGCAGTACTTAGGACAAGTTTAACTTAAGATATTTGGAGACCTAGACGCCAAGCACCAATGATATCGTGACAAATTATTTTCAAAAATGTTGAAGTTAAAATTTATGAATACAAAGATAAAATAGATTTAAAACGTTATAAAGTAAAAGAAAAATAACACCATATATATTAAGGAATCCTTTATTTTTTTTTTAATTTACAATCGCCGCTGGCTAGCCAGTCCTAGTCAAAACAAAACCCATGTAGCGATGAATCCACTAAGAGACTTGGCATACTTTTTGTATGCACCGTCTCGTTTATGTGCCTTTAACAAAGACGTATGTAGTGTCAACCTTCTGAGCGTCAAACTCGAGTGTCGCCAATCGGAACATTTCGGGTAGCGCGAGGCGTCGAGCGAAAATCGGATATCAAGTGAAAGGCAACGATTTTCGATTTTTCGCTTGAGTTTATAACTAGAGTAGTATTTCCTATCGAGCGGAAAACTGCTCGAATATACGAACAGTTTTTTACCTCGAGCGATCACACTACCTAGCACCATATTTCGATCGGCGTCAAGCGAAGCTCGGGTATCGAGTGAAAGGTAATAAGTGACAAGCGACGATTTTCGCTGTGAATTTATAACTCGAGCAGTTTTTTTAATAATCGAGCGATATCGGTTATTTCAATAATCGAGTACTCAAGCGGTTTTTCGCTCGAGTGATCACAACACTAATGTTAACAAACTATGAGATATGTAAGTTTCGTAGAAACCATTGTTAAAACCACCTGTTTCGATAACTTTGTGTGCCCATAACGGGCACCGCACTTCGCCCGCACATCGCCCTCGCCCATAGCCTGGATTAGGCGAAGTAAATAAATATATTACTATATAAATGCACGTGGCCACAACTGACGAATCGCACATCGCCTCGCCCATAGCCTGGCCTGTTGCATACTAGTAATGGAATTATTTACTTCGCCCAGCGAGGCTATGGGCGAGGCGAGTAGTAGTCTCCAGGAAATTTCGTTTCCAAGGTGGACTTATTGAAACGTTTTCAAATTAACACCCTGTAGATTATCGTCTTAATTCAATGAAATACAGGGTGTTATGGAAATGACGTATTATATTTAAATCGGCAATTCCGGAGATGAAAACAAATTGAAGAAAAATATCCAAAAATGGCGCTCTAATTTAATATGACCTGTACATGACCTTATGTCAAACCAAAAATGACCACGTGCTGCCCCTGTCAGGAAGGTAAACAAAGCAACATATGTAAACAGTGTTGTCATATCTTTAGGGTAAACACTCTTTACAAAGTCAATAACCGTTTGACAGCTTGCAAGTTGTTTATTTTTCAGGGTACATTATTATAAACTTTTACGTTCAGTTCAGTTCGCTAGGAAACAATCTCTGATTTATAAACTTGAACTGACTCGAACGAACCGCCGCGGAGTTTTTAAATGGTCAGGTATGTTCTCATTTGTTCAATTCGAACGACACCCGTCAGATCTGGACAACTTAAAAGTTTATAAATGCCACTTACCCTTTAGAAAAAAAATGCAATTTTATTTAGCTTTTCGAACAACACCAACTGAATTTATAAAAAACACCAAGTACCTAGGTAACTTGAACAAAAACAAACCGGCACAATAAAATCACATAACACATCTAAGTACCATTCAATCTGAATTAGTATTTTAAAGTGCTACTATGTAGACCAAAATACGCCCTTATTGTCTGAGCGGTCTGGGAAATAATGTATTTAACATCTAAAAATTTTAAAAATATATAACACGTTTCTCTTTTCTTTAAACAGCTGATTGTGGACATCGGGTAATATTTAAAAATACAGCGTTGTCACTTTCGATGTTTTATAAGCGACTATCATAAATTGCCGAATTTCCTTATTATATTACATTCCTGTATAATTATAGTCTCGGATATGGCAACCGCGCTCTAGACAGCGGAGATTTCTCGGAACGGTTTGATGTCCGAAGTCAGACTAGCCCATTATTTCAGAGGGTAGTTCCTGTCAATTGTTAACATAATTGTTTCATTTTATCTTTAGTAAGGGGTTAATGACCCATAGAAATTAGCGTTTTTATTATTTCTATTGCGAAATGATTAAGTGCTCTTGTTCTATGTGTGTTATTGTAAAGTGTAATTATGCGTTAGTGTTGGGGTTTAGTGATAAGCTTATTATGCACTCCCACACTATCATCAGGACACGTGATGAGCATAAAGTTTTTCCTATAGAAAAAAGAACTGAAAGTGTCTGTGTCCTGGATTCCTTAATCGCGTCCTGGATTTACTTTCTAAGTAAGCTAAATATTTATTTTTATAAGAAACTAAAGTTTTACACTTTTAAACATTTTGGCAACATTCTGCTTGAACATCTGTTGATTAATCAGCTGGGCAATGTAATATTTCCATATATGAATGTGCCGAGGAGTTGTGTGTGGGATTAGGGGTGAATTACCCCACTTTTTAAACGTTCGATTTAAAAAGAAAAATATGTAGCGCTTCTCTAGGACACCCCAAGAGTCACCCATTTAAATATAATACGTCATTTCCATAACACCCTGTATAGTTCTGTTCTTTAATCTTAGCTTCGCAAGATAATAAGACTAAAAGTTATTTTATACCTATAAAAACATAAAAATCCTATTCGAGTACTCAATCAATAGCAAAATGGCGTCCGGTATATCCCCGAGGGGGGGTGGGGATGGGGGTAAATTCGGTGCCGCTTCTCCCGATATTTATGGGATCCATTAGGAGCGAGTGCCGAACGGCACATCTGTATTTATCGGTTTTGTATGTGTAGACATCGCTGCCTCGCTACTGCTGCTGCTAAGCGATTTCTTATTATTGCTTGCCTTTTTTGAACGTTCGTAATCGAATGGTCGTAGTAAATGTTGGCACCAAAATGATTAAATAGCTTCCATACAGTGTGTTGATTAGAACCCTGCTCTTCAACCAGGTTTTCAATCTGTTTAAATGCCGATCAGATGGAATTTGATATACAGGGTGGTCCATTGAAAACAGTCCAGCAAGGTTTACGGCTGTGTACGTGAAAATTAAAAAAAAAACCTCGGACCCGTAAACTTGCGTTTTCAGGGGGAAACGTTTCACTGTTAATTTCATCGCTGTAACCTCAACCCCCCGAGCGGGGGCGGCTACTGCCCTTGTTTTTTCAAATGGGAATGGGTATGTTGTGATACGTTTTTTTAATCATTAAATTCTCTTTAAAATGGCGCTTCGTTTTGTAAATTTGAGCTACGCGCCGCCGAGCAACGGAATTTGAAACATTTCACTGCACCTCTTATCAAGTACGCAGGTTTATGCGTAAACATTGTTTTTTTAAGTAATAAGTATCACTCAATTCAACTTTATCTTCAGTAAAGTGGTTGATCCAGATCTACATACGTTATTTCTGCGCTATTATTTTCTTTTGATTTGATCGTGACATAAAAAATGGTTTATTCTATTGAGGAGAAAGTGGAAATTATTGAATTGTATTTTATAAACAATCAATGTACAAGAGTAACGGCAACTTTGTTTAATGATAGACATCCAGATAGACACGTACATCATGGTTATATCCTAGAATTAGTGGCAACATTTCGGCAAACTGGTTCAGTGGCAAATAAAAAAAGGATCATTGAAAATCCGGTAAGAAATGAAGCAGTAGAAGTAGCTGTTCTGGGTCAAGTTAGTATGAATCTAACATTAAGTACCAGAAAAATGTCTGATGTAACGGGAATTTCGCGGATCACTGTACAGAGAATTCTGAAACATTATTAATGGAACCCATACAAAATTCAACTTCTCCAAGAATTGAATGAAGATGATAATGACCGCCGTTTACACTTTTGTGAAGCAATGACAGACCAAGTATTAAATTATCCGAACTACCTTTTTAACGTTTGCTTGTCAGACGAATGTTCTTTTTTTCTTAATGGCACTGTCAATCGTCGTTACTGGTCCGACACGAATCTAAGGATTTACCACGAGGTTCATGCATTACCCGTACGCCACTTTCTGGATGAAACGTTTCCTGGTAAATGGATTGGGAGGAGGGGTGCTATTGAATGGCCCGCGAGATCGCCCGATTTATCTTCCCTTGATTTCTTTTTGTGGGGACATCTAAAATCCAAAATTTATGCCACCCAACCCGAATCCTTAGAAGATTTACGGAACCGCATTACTAATGAATGTCAACAAATTACACCAGATGTTCTTTAAAATGTCCGAGAACACTTTGAACAGTTGTTGTACTATTGTATGGAGGTGAATGACAAACATTTTCAACATTTAATAAGATAATATGTAAGTATTACTCAATAAAATTACATTTTTTAAAACACAATTTCTCGGCGGCGTGTAGCTCAAATTTACAAAACAAAGCGCCATTTTAAAGAGAATTTAATGCCCTTTAAAAAGATGTATCACAACATACCCATTCCTATTTGAAAAAACAAGGGCAGGAGCCGCCCCCTCTGGGGGAATTGAGGTTACAGGGATAAAATTAATAGTGAAACGTGTCCCCCTGAAAACACAAGTTTACGGGTCCGAGGTTTTTTTTTAATTTTCACGTACACAGCCATAAACCTTGCTGGACTGTTTTCGATGGGCCACCCTGTATAGTTAGTTTATTATTTGACCACAATGAACAAGGGATACAGATTGGTGTGTTATGCGGACGATGTAGTAATCCTGGCAGAAACGGAAAACGATTTACAGAGGCAAACACATAAGTTCTATCAGATGGGTGAACAATGCAACATATTAATCCCCATGTAGTTCTGAATCTCCAATTTTGTATTATTCGAGCTTGGAGCTTTATGTAATTGGCGACTGTGATAGCTCGCATTGTCCATTACTATCACGCTGTTCTGAGGAATGTTTGGTAAAAGACAATTCTTGAACCATTCCTCAAAAACTAACAAATTTTACCACAAAAAGATATTTAAATATAAATTAAGCAACCGAACCCACCTGATGTGCCTATATTTAATTATAATTATTACAATCCGGTCCTTTCCACATAATAATAACAATCGGTCATAAATAATGGGATGGCCCGAGGTACTTTTACTGCGGTCATTAAGTTATATCCATTTTTCGTGAAACAATCTTTACCTTTGATTATATACAGGGTGGCCCAGGAAATAATCAGTGCGCTAATAGAACAGCACACATATTTAATGAGCGGCATGAGAACAGTAACGTGCATCGAAAATATGTCCTAGAACTTATAGCTAAATTTCGGGACACTGGATCAGTCGCCAATAAAAAACGCAACATTGAAAATCCCATAAGGAACGAAGCACTAGAAGTGGGGGTTTTAGGGCAAGTTTATGTAGATCCTACGTTAAGTACCCGCAAATTGGATACTGTGTGTGGTGTTAGTCGATGTAGTATCCAACGGATTCTGAAGGCCCATAGTTTTCATCCGTATAAAATTCACCTTGTACAAGAACTTAATGAAGACGATTACAATTTTGTGAAGATATGAGTGAACGAATTATAAACGATGAACATTTTCTATTCAACACTTGCTTTTCCGACGAATGTTCCTTTTTCTTACATGGCCTAGTAAACCGTCATAACTGCCGATATTGGTCAGATTCTAATCCCAGAGTTTATCATGAGGTACACACACAGCAGCCACAAAAATTAAATGTTTGGGCTGGTATTTTTGGCGATCATTTAGTTGGTCCTTTTTTCTTGCCTGGAAATTTAACCGGTGAAATGTATTTGGAATTACTGCAAGACGCCATAGATCCTGCATTAACAGCCATAATTGAAAATGGGAATGATCGGCGGTACATTGCGAATAGGTTGATGTTCCAACAGGATGGTGCCCCACCACATTACGCATTACGTGTTCGACAATATTTAGATCAGACATTTCCAGGTCGATGGATTGGTAGAATGGTTGAATGGCCCCCAAGATCGCCAGACTTTGGATTTTTGGATTTCAGACCTTTGGATTTCTTTCTGTGGGGTCACTTAAAAAGCAAAATCTATGCTACTCAACCAACATCGTTAGAAGATTTGCGACAAAGAATTGTGAATGAGTGCCTTCAAATTACTCCTCAAATATTGCAAAATGTGCGGCAATGTTTTGAGCAAAATCTTTATTACTGCATGGAGAGTCATGGTGGTCATTTCCAACATTTACTTGGCTGACGGGTCAGTTCATTCTTAATTTTTAAAGTGCTTTGCTACCAAAGGTATTGATTTCCACTAATGATGTATTAAAGTTTTATTTAAGTTTAAAATCAATAAATCTCCAAAACTACTGAACTGAAGTATTATGAATTTTAGATCATTATAAAGGGAATTGAAAGACCTTTAAAATAAGGTATCACTCGACCCCCCTTTCCATTTAAGATTTTAGGGGTGGTGCCACCCCCGCCCAGGGGGCTGCACTTGTTGACGTGATTTTGTTCCGATTTTATGTCTCCCTCGAAAACAAAATCGACGGGTCTGAGCGTTTTTCTAAAAAAGAACTGCGCTGCCAGTAAATGTCTCTGTTTCGTTTTCGATGGGCCACCCTGTATAAGTTTTAGATTAACAAATGCTTTCTTTATACAGTTACTGATATGCTCGGTAAACCTTAGGTTGACATCCAGGAACAGTCCGAGGTTCCTTGCCAGGGCTGAACAATTTAAGGTTTGACCACCAAGATCAACGTGAAGTAGGTTTTGACATTGCTCCCTGCTCTGACCACGTCCAATAAAATTCCCGATTCTGGGTAAAAGTTTTTTTCACAAACTGCTAAATACCTCCCAATATGAAATCTGCCACTTCGAACACTCGTTATGTAATATACTATCTATTAGAGTATTTTATTATGCAGTTCCTGTAACAAATTGTGAAAATAATTTTTTTTATAAAGAAGTATACAGATAAATTTAAATTTAAAGTCTATCATGTCTCTACAATAATAACCATTAAACAATTTTAAAATGCTAGAGATCGCAGGATCACAACTCTTTTTTAATGGAAGTCAAAATTGAAAAATTTACCCAGTTAAAATTTCCCCCTGTTTGCTATATTTGGGTCACCATATATCACTTAGGTTTCTAAGGATAACGACGTTCGCTACCCGATAACTCGATTATTTGTTCCTTTTACGTACTCGGTAGGAACATAGTGATAAAATATTATGTCGTGGAGACGCATAATAGGTTTTTAATATACTTTTAATCTGATATTAGAACTCGGCTGGAACTTCACAAATATCGATTATTGCTATTAAGCTGGATTCACACGGCAACATGCCGCACGCTTGTTTACAAGATTAATCTTACTCAATTAGTAGTGGCGCGGATGTTCACACCACATATATATAAACAGTATATTGCCAATACGAACGTTCCAAAATACAGAAAGTGTCCTCGCTATGGGAGATGGCGCGGGCCTGTTGAGTTTGCGCAGTAGGGTGGAAATTTTATCGTACAAACCCGAACAAATTCGATGGAGGAAAGAGTGTCTCGAAAGATGGTATACCCTTTAGAAAGTTTATCACATCGACCGATATGCGAAAACTATTCAAGTCAGAGTGCCACAAATTGTGTAAAATCTATTCCGCCGACAAGTGTCGAAGCTGAACGTGCGTTTTCAGCCGCAGGATACATGTGCAATAAAATAAGATCAACTCTAAAAGATGAACATTAAACATGTTATCTTTTCTCCGAAAATACTTTCAAAATCAATGTAACATGTAACCGTTAAAGTAGTCGGACTATTGTATTGAACCTATATGCAATAAATATTTTCCTGCTACTCTACTCTGTTTCTAATTGCATAAAATAACTTTTTATTAACATACAGCACCCACATCGAGTCCCGCAAATCCCGCGAATCCCGCACGTTTAATCCCGCAATATCAATTGCGTGCAGGAAAAGTGCCACTTCCTCGCCTTTGGCGTGAATTATATTGACGCATAACGAATCTGTGTGTTTGTTGAATATCTTTCCTTTGCTATTCTTCTATATTTTTGCCCACGAAAGTTACTTGACATAATGCAAAAATCATCAATCACACCTTAACAACATGTATCACGCCTTAAGAAAGACCTGGAAGAAATTTTGGCTTGAGGTGACAGTAACCAAGTCGAATTTAACGCTAGAAAACCCCAGGCAGGCTCTAAAAAGGTTAACGTTGCAAGGCCGGATATAGTCATGGCATGACACGCAATTTCACTGGCTTCATCTATTAATTTGATGGGCGTCAGTCTGGGAGGAAGTATGTCTTGGCATGGCCACGTTGTTGCAATCGCCAGGAGGGCTTCTCACAAACTTGGTGTACTCTTCCGAACCAGAACGTTGTACACACCTCAACAACTTTTGACACTATACAAAGCCCATCACTAGAGTACTGCTCTCATGTCTGGAGCTCTGCACCCAAACATACTCTTCGGCTACTGGATTCTATCGAAAGGAGGGCCATTCGTCTGATCGGTTACCACGAGCTGACGAAGAACCTCCACCGCCTAGAACATCAAAGACAGGTTGGGGATTTGACTCCCTTTTACAGATATTTTCATGGAAAGTGCGCAGTTGAACTTGCCTTCTTAATTCCGCCCAGAGCGGCGAATAGGAGAAATACACGACGAACTACTGCCGCCCATCTATATGTGGTTAAGCTTAGTACTCCTCGAACTTCATTATTTAAGAATTCTTTCATTTAAAGGACTTTATCCTTATGGAACGACCTTCCGGAGGTCGTTTTCCCCAACGAATATAACCTCCAACGATTCAAAACCAACGTGAATCCCTTTATTCGCACACGCACCACTCCTAGAGTGCCCTAAAGGATTTTTCCTATAGTGCTTGTGTTTGAACATTAAAAAAAATAAAAAATTCCATTTATTATCTGAATTCACACCTTACTTATTTAACAAATTTAGCTATATTTGGGCGTGGTCCGAGAATTTTTTTGGTTACGGTAATTTTACCTGCAACAAGCTTTTCTTAGACACACCCCCCTCCTAAATCTGCCGCCACTGCTTACCGTGTCTATTTTCCGTGTAAAATGTAGTAGAAAAGAGAAATACCTAGCTCACGATAAAACTGAATCTTAACGGCACAGGCATCGACTTTAATTAGACATGTTCCAGCACCAGAAAACCGCCCAAAAACGGCTTGATTCATGGTTTTCCGGATTGATAAATATACCAACATATCCGAATATCATAAATTCCGCCTTCCGCTGCTATAAACGGCTTAATTACATACGATTTGGTACAATATTCGAACAATGGACTCTGTTCTGTTAGAAACATTAATCAAATAAACAACATAATTAGGCTCACGAATAGCCAAGTTACCAGTATGAAAATGGCGTTAAGGAGTAAATTTTATATGGTGATTATAAATCATTGTTAATTAATTGATCTTTTTTAAACGAATGGACGTGACGCCATTATGGTCATGCTGGGTGTGTATATGGTGATAATAATATACAGGGTGTCCGGCAAGTGAAGCCCTGTTAAGATCGAGGAATCTATATCATTCGATAGTTTAATTATCTGCGAGTTTTCCTGGGAACCTTTTTTATTCGGCGATGCTTACCGCCGGTTTTGAACCAATCAAATTTGAATAACGTCTACAAGAATTTCCAGTCCTATCTCAGTGAGAGGGATATTGCTTTTCCGCCCGCAAAATCAAAGGTTGCTTCAAGGCGATCTTGAAGAACCACACTGAGCGAAATCTCGCGTTAATATAACTCAAATATGAGTTGTCCTAGACGGAAGCGTGTTGCTAATAGGGGACAGCCCAGACCTCTGAATTACGGCAACCAAATCGAAGAAATTGCATCAACTCACTATTCATAAGTTATGATAGCACAGAAGATGGGTTATTTTATGCGTTGGAATAGCTCACGCCCCACCGTCTTAAATTATTGATAGGCTACCGTAGCCACCAGTATGTGAATTGTGATGCGTTACTAGTCGGGCTAGATTAATTCATGATTCGAGCTATCAAAACTTGACATTTAAGTTGTTCTAGCTTACGATGGTAGCTGGAATAACTCACTCTTTGGGCTACTTGGACTCCAAATTTGGGACTACCAGTACCTAAATTTTGGACTATCGGAACTCAAAATATTTTTTTGATTTAACGCCTGCATGTTGTGGACTTCAATTGCCTTTTGTGTTTTCAAGATATGACATTTTTGTTGTATATTTAAAAAAAAATAATTAAATGAATTATAGACAGGAGAGCATACTACGGCTAAGAAACCATGCGGACGAAGTGATGACGATTGCTTATAAATAATAAGGCTCCATTCCAATAATAACAATTTGTATGCATCTCCCTTCTGTCCCTCTAGTTTACGCCAACTGACTAAAATTATGCAAAACACAAATTTTCACGCACAGAGAACAAAGATGAAGAATCCCGCAAACGACGCAACGGCCAACAGGTGTCTATACGCGCAATCGAAGGAGAATTGACGAATAACAATGGAATGAACCGCGCCAAACCTGCACGAGCACGAATTTGGAACTTTCCGTGACCTTACGATATTGCGATTTACCCTCGATATGGGCTTTTGGAGCACGTTTCTTGAATTATTCCAACTCAAAAAAATGTACACATGGTAATTAGTTAAAATAATGCACGTTCGAGTTAAAATGACACTTTATAATCAATTAGGAAGTTTTCCCAACCCAGAAACTGAGTTCAGGTAACTCATAAAATAGTTACAAGATGAGGAATTGTGGTGATCCCAATTATGTTTAAAATGTTGATAAAAAATCTTCTGGGTTGAGGCGAACCAAAAGAACCTGAATTACTGTAGCGTTTTTAAATAATTTGTGACAATTCGTAGGCTCAACATAGAGAGGTGGGTTCAGGTAGCTCCAATTTTGTAACCCATGACATTGGTAAATGCATTTTTGTCAGTGCAGGTATTTATTTTCCAAAAAAACCCGCAACGGCCAACAGGTGTCTATACGCGCAATCGAAGGAGAATTGACGAATAACAATGGAATGAACCGCGCCAAACCTGCACGAGCACGAATTCGGACCTTTCCGTGACCTTACGATCTTGCGATTTACCCTCGATATGGGCTTTTGGAGCACGTTTCTTGAATTATTCCAACTCAAAAAAATTTACACATGGTAATTAGTTAAAATAATGCACGTTCGAGTTAAAATGACACTTTATAATCAATTAGGAAGTTTTCCCAACCCAGAAACTGAGTTCAGGTAACTCATAAAATAGTTACAAGATGAGGAATTGTGGTGATCCCAATTATGTTTAAAATGTTGATAAAAAATCTTCTGGGTTGAGGCGAACCAAAAGAACCTGAATTACTGTAGCGTTTTTAAATAATTTGTGACAATTCGTAGGCTCAACATAGAGAGGTGGGTTCAGGTAGCTCCAATTTTGTAACCCATGACATTGGTAAATGCATTTTTGTCAGTGCAGGTATTTATTTTCCAAAAAAACCCGCAACGGCCAACAGGTGTCTATACGCGCAATCGAAGGAGAAATGACGAATAACAATGGAATGAACCGCGCCAAACCTGCACGAGCACGAATTCGGACCTTTCCGTGACCTTACGATCTTGCGATTTACCCTCGATATGGGCTTTTGGAGCACGTTTCTTGAATTATTCCAACTCAAAAAAATTTACACATGGTAATGAGTTAAAATAATGCACGTTCGAGTTAAAATGACACTTTATAATCAATTAGGAAGTTTTCCCAACCCAGAAACTGAGTTCAGGTAACTCATAAAATAGTTACAAGATGAGGAATTGTGGTGATCCCAATTATGTTTAAAATGTTGATAAAAAATCTTCTGGGTTGAGGCGAACCAAAAGAACCTGAATTACTGTAGCGTTTTTAAATAATTTGTGACAATTCGTAGGCTCAACATAGAGAGGTGGGTTCAGGTAGCTCCAATTTTGTAACCCATGACATTGGTAAATGCATTTTTGTCAGTGCAGGTATTTATTTTCCAAAAAAACCCGCAACGGCCAACAGGTGTCTATACGCGCAATCGAAGGAGAATTGACGAATAACAATGGAATGAACCGCGCCAAACCTGCACGAGCACGAATTCGGACCTTTCCGTGACCTTACGATCTTGCGATTTACCCTCGATATGGGCTTTTGGAGCACGTTTCTTGAATTATTCCAACTCAAAAAAATTTACACATGGTAATGAGTTAAAATAATGCACGTTCGAGTTAAAATGACACTTTATAATCAATTAGGAAGTTTTCCCAACCCAGAAACTGAGTTCAGGTAACTCATAAAATAGTTACAAGATGAGGAATTGTGGTGATCCCAATTATGTTTAAAATGTTGATAAAAAATCTTCTGGGTTGAGGCGAACCAAAAGAACCTGAATTACTGTAGCGTTTTTAAATAATTTGTGACAATTCGTAGGCTCAACATAGAGAGGTGGGTTCAGGTAGCTCCAATTTTGTAACCCATGACATTGGTAAATGCATTTTTGTCAGTGCAGGTATTTATTTTCCAAAAAAACCCGCAACGGCCAACAGGTGTCTATACGCGCAATCGAAGGAGAATTGACGAATAACAATGGAATGAACCGCGCCAAACCTGCACGAGCACGAATTCGGACCTTTCCGTGACCTTACGATCTTGCGATTTACCCTCGATATGGGCTTTTGGAGCACGTTTCTTGAATTATTCCAACTCAAAAAAATGTACACATGGTAATTAGTTAAAATAATGCACGTTCGAGTTAAAATGACACTTTATAATCAATTAGGAAGTTTTCCCAACCCAGAAACTGAGTTCAGGTAACTCATAAAATAGTTACAAGATGAGGAATTGTGGTGATCCCAATTATGTTTAAAATGTTGATAAAAAATCTTCTGGGTTGAGGCGAACCAAAAGAACCTGAATTACTGTAGCGTTTTTAAATAATTTGTGACAATTCGTAGGCTCAACATAGAGAGGTGGGTTCAGGTAGCTCCAATTTTGTAACCCATGACATTGGTAAATGCATTTTTGTCAGTGCAGGTATTTATTTTCCAAAAAAACCCAATCGGGTGATTTTGCACAGTTTTCTTTAAAAAGAGCCCGTGCTCACCACCGCCTAAGGATAGATGGTTGTGTATTTTTTATTTCAACCCTGGAAGTCCAGTTTACCCGGGCACGCCGGAAACACCACTTCTTTTTTCTCAGCGGAACCCTTCGTACAAGGTGAGTGGATTTTATTTAAGAGAATCAATTTTTTATTTTCGTTTATAATGAAAATAAATTTACAGCATCTGCGTGACCCCAAAGTCACGGGAAACACATTTTCTGACAAGTCAACCCTTGCATATACTTTTCCGAGCACAAGCACTATAGGAAAAATCCTTTAGGGCACTCTGGGTGTGGTGCGTGTGCGCAAAAAGCGATTCACGTTGGTTTTGAATCGTTGGAGGTTATATTCGTTGGGAAAAACGACCTCGGAAAGGTCGTTCCACAAAGATGTAGTCCTCCAGATGAAAGAATTCTTAAATAATGAAGTTCGAGGAGTACTAAGCTTAACCACATATGGATGGGCGGCAGTGGTTCGTCTTGTATTTCTGATATTCGCCGCGCTGGGCGGATTAAGAGAGCAAGGTCAGCAGAGCACTTTCCATGAAAATATCTGTAAAAGAGTGTTAAATCCCCAACCTGTCTTCGATGTTTTAGGCTGTCGATGGTCGAGATTCTTCGTCAGCTCGTGGTCTCCAATCAGACGAATGGCCCTCTTTTCGATGGAGTCCAGTAGCCAAAGAGTATGTTTAGGGTGCAGAGCTCCAGACATGAGAGCAGTACTCTAGTGATGGTCGAATCTGGGCTTTGTATAGTGTCAAAGTTGTGGGGTGTGTACAACTTTCTGGTTCGGAAGAGTACACCAAGTTTCTGAGAAACTATCTTGGCGATTGCCACAACGTGGTTATGCCAAGACATATTTCCTCCCAGATTGACGCCCAGCAAATTAATAGATGAAGCCAGTGGGATTGCGTGTCCGTACATGACTATATCCGGTTCTGTAATGTTAACCTTTTTAGAGAAAACTGCTGCCTGGGTTTTTTTAGCGTTAAATTCGACTTGGTTACTGTTACTTGTGTGAAAGTGATATCCTGAAATCTACCACTGTCAACACTCGTTATGTAATGTAGTATTAATACTTAAGTGCATTTCCATTTTTTTTTAACGATCAAACACAAGCACTATAGGAAAAATTCTTTAGGGCACTCTAGGAGTGGTGCGTGTGCGCAAAAAGCGATTCACGTTGGATTTGAATCTTTGGAGGTTATATTCGTTGGGAAAAACGACCTCGGAAAGGTCGTTCCATAACGATGAAGTCCTCCAGATGAAAGAATTCTTAAATAATGAACATCGAGGAGTACTAAGCTTATCCACATATGGATGGGCGGCAGAGGCTAGGTCAGCCGAGCACTTTCCATGGAAATATCTGTAAAAGTAAGTCAAAGCCCCAACCTCTCTTCGATACTCTAGGTTGTCGAAATCCTTCATCAGCTCGTGGTCTCCGATCAGACGAATGGCCCTCCTTTCGATGAAATCCTGTAGCCGAAGAGTATGTTTTAGTGAGTAGTTTTAGAGTATGTACAAACCCTCCCAGATTGACGCCCAGCAAATTAATAGATGAAGAAAGTGGAATTGCGTGTCCTGCCATGAGATGTATCCGGTTCTGTAATGTTAACCTTTTTAGAGAACCACAGCCAACCAAATAGAAAAGAAAATATTTTAAATGAAAATCTAACTGAAACGTCTTATTAATTAATAAAATGAAAGCAATCTTCAGTCATGGATTTATTAGCTAGTACAATATTACCAAACTAATATTACCATACCAAATATGTAACACTTCATTATAACTTTCATAATTCATATTTAATAAAAATAAAAGGATGTCTCATATAAGTGCCTTATTTTTCTTATTCTATGTAATACTTTACGGTATATCCATCATCACTAAGGCGTTAACTTACTTTCTCCCCCATATTGAGACACCCTGTGACGAAATTAATAGAAAGTATTGCGTTTAGCAATGTACAAGAATTGAGAAGCCGTGGTTCCGAACAAAATATACGAATAAGGAAACGTCTTCTGCTTTTTTTACCCTAAAATATTTTTGTCTCCAATCAACGTGTCTGAAAATCTCCAGCCTAGATATAAAAGAATCTCGAAGCAATTCACTTTACATACAAAGTGAGTTCGTAATCCCCAGCCAGCACTTTTTTACATAAAATCTATCAAAAAATTCCGCAACCAATGGCGAGGGGACCACAATCCCTACGAGCCGTACCTATAGGGTCCGGGACGTAAAAGTTTTTCTCTTCTCGCCCCGCTACATACGTCATCCCTTATCCTTTTTCTTTTCTATGCCGCCTCCACACACACTCACATACGATACGTCGCGGAGCGGGGGGTGGAAAAACGCCCCGCCCACGAAAAGTAAGAATAAGAAAGCGTTTTCTTATTCTCGAAGCCATCGGCATCGTAAGGGCGGCTTGGGTGGTGTAGGGCGACGGAAGGTGTACGGGGTGTTTGTGTTATTATTACGACGATTAAAGAACATAGATTTTAGAATGTGAAAGATTTGTAGCAGCAAAATTTTTTCGTCACAACATTTGTTTTAAAATTATATTTTCCGATGTAAAAACATTGAAAAACCAAGCGACATAAATGTATGATTTGTTGCATTACTCTTGTCTTGAAGCCATTGACGTTGTAATGCCTGGCGTATACAATGTGTCCACGGATAGAGTTCGGAAGAGGAAAAACTTTTTTATCTGTAGATTTAGAAGAAAAAGTAATTCTTCATAAATCTGCTTGTGTCGAAACTACAATTTCTAATACCAAATCTACGATTACTATACAGGATTAGTCAGAAATAGCATTTTCAGTTTTTTCGATTTCGATTTTTTTTTCAAATTTTATGAAAATATTTTCAAATCCGTGATTTATTTCACCAGTTGTGCAAAAATCCTAATAAACATTTTTTCAAAGTGGTTAATTTCACAGCTAATACTAAAATAATAAAATATCAAGTAGCCTGTCCTGTTTAGTTCCTTTGTATGTTTCAAGTTATTGACAGTTGTGTCATACTTTTCTCACAAATCTGCATAATAGTGACAACAGAAAATGCTTACGTTAGAACAAAGAATTTATATTGTCCGAAGTTATGGTTTAGGACATGAAAAAACTATATGGCAGTTCTCCGACAACTCCATGAGATATGGCCTGATGTTCCTCTCACGGACGTGGGATTAAAAAAATGGTAATGAAATTCATGAGAACTGGTAGTGTTTTGAATAAAAAAAAAGGGAGAAGAAAAAGTATGGTGAAGATGATACTGTAACTGTAATGATAATGGATTCGGTTAGAAATTTTCCCAAACTGTCTTTTAAGAAAAAGATCATCTCAAATTGGTAATGTTAGTAAATCTCTAGTAGAAGAGATATTAAAATTCAATAAAATTCGTCCGTACAAACCTAAATTTATTCATTTTCTGGACGACATGAAGCGTTTGGATTTTTGTTTGTGGATAGGGAAAAATATCCTTAGACAAAGAAGTTTTGTTAATAATATTATTTCTCGGACACGAGGCCACAAGCAAAACTATCGCTATTGGTGCCGTGACATCCCTAATTTTCGTATTCGCTCTAGAAGACAGTATTCAAAAAAAGTTAACGTGTGGTGTGCTATTTCTTACAATGGAATAATTGGACCATATTTTATTGAAAACAATTTAAATTAACACACTTATTTGCATCTTCTGAATACTTTGCAAGATATACCTTTGGCTGGTCGAATAAAATTACACCTTCAACAAGACGGCTGTCCCGCTCACTCCACGATAAGTGTTCGTGATTGGCTAAATCATCAGTTTGAGAATAAATGGATTGGAAGGTATGGTCCAAATGAGTGGTCACCTAGGAGTCCCGATCTCACAATTATGGACTTTCATTTGTGGGGATATCTGAAGCAACATGTGTATAAAACCAATTTCAATAATAACTTGGATCTCTTGAAAGAAAAAATTAGAGAAGTAATTGTAAATATCCCAATACAGCAAATTAGGAACTGTTATCGGGAATTCAGATATCGAGATGAACTATGCGCTGAACTCAGTGGTACCACGTTTGAATAGAACTTTATTTATTTTAATATTTTATAATTTATAATTGAATGAATCAAAGAAATATGACATGTAATAATATAAATACAAATAAAAAATAGTTTTCTTACAACAAAATCGTTATTCGTCCAGATATAAAATTATATTTTAATAAGAAAGCAACAATTGTTGTTTGTTTTTACGTAAATCTGTTTTAAACAAAATCCAAAAAATTTAAAATGTTATTTCTGACTAACCCTGTGTAGTAATCGTAAATTTGGTATTAGAAATTGTAGTTTCGACACAAGCAGACATTTTTATGACGAATGACTTTTTCTTCTAAATCCACAAATAAAAATGTTATTCCTCTTCCGAACTCTATCCGTGGACACATTGTAGAAGGATATGTGAGAAAGCGACGGGAAACTATTACAAAAAAGTAATAATTAACACTAAAAGATTTCGAATTTTCGGAAAAATTCAATAGATTACCAGGGTAGTTGAGGGACTCTTAAGTCTGAATATCTGGACCTATTAAGATGCAACGCCGTCATCTCGTGGCCGAGGATGTTCTAGGTTGTTATCCTCTGAAGAATCAATAAAATTAACGCTGGTGCAAAGATCTCCCTGGCCATAACCTCCTCCATAACTTTAAGATAAACACACCAAAGTTAACTTTTCCT
This sequence comes from Barypeithes pellucidus, assembly GCA_963991005.1. Lineage (NCBI taxonomy): Eukaryota > Metazoa > Arthropoda > Insecta > Coleoptera > Curculionidae > Barypeithes > Barypeithes pellucidus. Next base: position 19,578,804 of record OZ022562.1, on the reverse strand, counting down.
TGTCTTTTTTCGTGTTCGCTGAAAAATAATACCTCTGTTTATACATTGCTACATTTAATTACTCATCGTAAATAAAATAATTTATTTACCGCTGGTATATAAATTTCCCAATTTTAATAATCTCGACCTACCTCAAACCTAATTTCTTCTTTGATATTCTCTTTAAAAATTCGTCGAGTTCAGCCCTCTTGATTGCGTCTCCAATTACCATAACGAAACTGTCCACTGTTGTCAGATATATTAATTATTTTCAGAAAATATTACTTACTTACTTCAGGTGTAAACGTATTTTTAATCAAAATCGAAATATATTCTACCAAAACCTACTACAGCAAACAATTTTGATCAAGTTTCGGAATAGTCAGTTTGGTTGGGGCCACCTTATCAAATACTGGATCCAAAATTATCAAAGATGCCCAGGTATATGGCTGCAAGTTGCGATTGAAAGCTTTCCCTCAGACACCTTCACAATCAATGCCGGTATTCCTCAAGGGTCCAATTCTATATCTCGTCTCAACAAAAGCCTGGCAGAATTTTCGCCTTGGGATGGTGGTAACCCCACGTCGTTGAATTTAATGCTAAGAAACCCCAGACAGCAGACTTCTCTAAAAGGGTTAACCGGATATAGTCATTGCACCAAAATATTGTATATATCTCAACAAGATTTAACACTATAAAGTTCAAGTTCGACCATCACTAGAATACTGCTCTCTTGTTTGGAGCTCTGCACCCAAGCATACCTTTCCGGTATTGGATTCCATCAAAAGGAGAGCCATTCGTCTGATTGGAGACCACTAGCAGAGCAACAACTCAAGCAAAGCCTAGACGATCCGTCGATTTGACTCACTCTTACAGATATTTCAATGGAAAATATTGGATTTACCTTGCCCGCTTAATTCCGCCTTGAGCGAGGAATAGAAGAAATACGTGACGGACCACTGCCCCCAATCTATATATGACTTTGCTAAACTTCAGCTTAGGACTAATCGAACTTTATTGTTTAAGAATTTCTTCAGCTTGAGGACGTCATTCTTGTAGAACGACCTTCCTGACGAAGATAACCTCCAACGATTCAAAACCAACATGAATCGCTTTATTCGCACACGCACCACTGCATTAAATGATATTTTCTACAGTACTACCATGTTCATGATATTGAATAGTATGCTGTAATGAAGAATTATCTATAACATTTGAGTACATCTACAATCAAGTCTAATTATTAAGCATTTGACATTTACCCTAAATCCCTTAATAAATCAAGATGTACCCGTCGGAGGTACTTAAATTGTAACAAGTTTTCTCCAAAGGGGCTCTACTTTAACTGCCACTGTCATTAGCCTCACACAGTTTACACACATACACACACACACTTGTTTGAGTATTATGGTACCTAGTTCACCTTGACATATAATTTATGTATCCACATTTTCCAATATCGTATCCTGATGGACTGTTTTTGCTGATATACCAAGGAGTATTAATGACTTTGTTTGGTACTTTATTCTAAAATCTTAAGAATATGATTATACTGCTTTGTTAAATTTGAACATACCCATAACTAAATAGTCCATATAAGTTGGATTACTTGAACCGATTGAACCGCAGGAATATTATATTGGGTGGTGTTTTTCCCTGGAATTCTACAGTAGAATGCGAAGAAAGTAGTTCAACACGTAAGTTTGCTATATTCCCAGCTGTAGTTGCTACTGTACCATCGGAACGTTGATTTTGGCTGACCACCTTAGCGACTAACCAAAGGGACCTTGATCGGTTAAAATGAACGCTGGCCATGTATAGATCAGTGGTATTTCTTGCTAACAAGTCGCTAAATTTCTGTACCTTTAATTTTATATTAACATATTTTTATTCATTAAAATGACGATGACAATTTGCCGCTGGTATATTTCCCAATTTTTATAATCTCGGCCGACCTCAAACCTCATTTCTTCTTTGGTATTCTCCATTAAAATTCGTCGAGTTCAGTCCGTTTGATTACGTCCGTTCTTTTCTCCAATTACCCATCCTGTAAGGATCTCTGTGACCAGCTTTAGACTTCTCTTGCTAGCTTTCATGTTGCCTCACGTCAGGAGACTCATATCAGGTCCTGGAGGCCTTTTGCCTCATCGTTTTCTTGATATTACTGTTCTTAGGATAAGCCCCGGTTTTAGTGTTCAAATGGAAAAACTAATTTTATCGTATTTTGGAAGCTTCCTATCATTTTCATCGTCATTTTTGTAGATGAGTCGGTTTGTTGGCAAAATAAGCGAGGTTCTCGCCTATATCTTGGAGACCGATAACCGTAAAGCTGCCAAGAGAAATTGCTGGAAATTGTTTGCAAGTTTGTCGGATGGTCACTAGGGGGCATAACACTAATAGTCATTTGTCAATTTCTCACAATTTGCTTATATAAGGTATATTGAAAATATACATACTTTTTCTTTAACGCTTCAAATAAAGTGGCGGGTGTAGCGCAAACATTGATTTGGAAAAAATTCAATATCTCAGGAACGCCTAACGGAAAATAGTAAAATTAGTGTCTTCTTCTGGCTATATCAGCTACACTTGATGCCGCTTTCTACAGATTTAACATGTTTTATGTTTTTTCTTGAAAAACTTGAATGCGATGGTAAGGATGCTATCACACCGTTACAAAGGGGAATACCACAAGTTCTTATCTTTCTTCTAACCGGAGATAACGATGAAAAATGAATTTACATAATTACGTCCCGGTAATTACATATATTGTAAAAAATAAGAAGGCTTTGCGAACAAAAAACATATAGTTAATAACAATATTGGAAAGAGACTGTAAATTATTCATTTTGAGATCCACTGGAAGTTTGCAGAGTAAATATTTTGCAAAATAATAATACGCTGGATACGTCTAGATATTTTTCAACTAAAAAACTATTCTACAAACAACGTTATTTGACATAAATCCTAAAACTTTAAATAAAAATAATTTCAAACCAAAATACTCGAACCTCAAACTACTTAATTAAAACATTACCGGCGGTAAATTCGGCAACAGCGCCAAGACGCGTCCCCAATTAACTAAGCGCCGGGCGCCACGGCGTCTAATTACCCCACTGCTCCCCCTCAAGGTCATGGCCGTGGAAACGAAGCGCGGTCTTCGACCCTCCAATTAAAAATCTTATTCAGGCGGGGGAAATTCTTTCTTGTGAGCTATCTTGTGAGAATTTTGTCGATATTTGTTTTTAGGTCAGACCAAGCGATTATCTTGCTAAAAGAGGTTCCTTTAATTTTTTGACTTTGATTTCAATTATAAGTTTAAGTTAAAGATGGGCTTTAGTCTAGTGTATATTATTTTGTGGCAGAAGAATAGGAATTTTAATGAGGATCTCTGCACATTTTGGAGTATTTTCGTGACGCAAACTGGACATTTTTGGTCCGTAGCCACATGATAGAATAAACACAAGGTAAGATATAACACAAGAAGAGGCGTGGCTTGATGATGTCATTTTATGAATGCGTATGCGGTTCCCATATGATTTCAAGGCATGTTTTGAAAGTTCACCCGGAATTGTTTATAATTTTAGTGATAATAGATCAGGTATTAGTGTATTTATTCAAATAAATATCCTCATATGAGGTATGCCGTGTTCGGTGTGGTGTGGATAACCAGAAAATGATTTTGATATACAGGGTGTCTGGATATGATGAGCAAAAATATCGGACATCGCCGAACAAGCCCGATGACCCATCGGGTGTCTTACAAGACGCATGCGCTATCAACTGTCTGGGATATAACCTATTTATTTAGCTCTAGCTAGGTACCTGTAACCATTGGCAACGCACGATTTTGCCATATTGTTAGTTAAAAGTACTTTAATCAGAAAAATATATTATTTTGCATTTAAATATCCAAATAAACAGTATGAACAGAAAGTTTAATAATATTGGAACTATAATAGATAAAATCTATATATGTGACAACATTGTTAACCCCAGAAATTTTTTTGCCCGCATTCGTTTCGTAGCTACAGATAAATTTGACGACCGGTAACTGGGCAGCACATTTCTATCATGGCTAGTTTCACTGTTATATTAACAAATAAAATATAAATATTATTGCAATTTCTTAAATCTGTGTTCGTTCATAATTGATATTTTATATCTTATACAACGTGCCCAAAATAAGGAGGGCCAGTACAGGAATCTCGGAAACCGTAAGAGATACGAAGTCGGTTAAATGGAGGTAAAGTTGCGCATTTACTTGCCTAATAATATGCCGTTTAGAAACTTTTAAAATTCCGAGTAGTTCCGGAGATATCCGGAAAAAAACAAATTCTGAAAAATCGTTTTATTGTTTTCCTGGGTTTTTTTGAGATCGAATTCTAAAGTAAATTGCACTTTTGCATTGCCACTTTTTGTGCTCTATCTAACAGCGTTAATTGTATTGTAATCCGACGAGTCGTCTTCAAAGGGCCATTATCAACTTTCTTTTTTTAAATACGGTCCTGTTTTCCTGATATTGGAATTTTATAGCTTTTTTTCTTCCGAATGCAACGATGTATGACACATTGTGGTTTAATGACGTTTCGAGGGTTTTTTGAACAACATCAGGAAATTTTGGGAATACGGTCCTGTATTTCTCCTAATTTTATAAATAATATCTCATAAGTAAGCTCTAAATTTTTTCTTATGTTGGACTAGTTCAATAAATAAATAACAAATAATTTAATAATATACCACAAATAACTGAACAAAATACAGAAACATTATTTCAAACTTCTGTTGATTCGGGATTTAAAAGAAAAGTAGGCGCTTGAAACAAAAAAATTAAGATGGTGACGCGTGATTTGTTTCACTTGACATTCCCATTGTGATCGTTTGAGAGCGTTTTAAGAGGTTTTCTATTTTCCAGAAAATATAGAACATAAATTTACAAATCCTGAAAAGTTTGATATTCTATATTTCATCTCAAAAAAACTTTTATGTGGCAGTTAGAAGATGTTATTTGTGCTTAGAGAATAACGGAAATCATTTTGAACACCTGATTATGTAGTTCCTTACTTTTTTCGTTGTTCGTTTTATTACTGTTTTGGAATGATTTTTGTTCACTTATATGTGGTTTATTATTAAATTATTTGTTATTTATTGAACTAGTCCAACTTAAGTAAAAAATTTAGAGCTACTAATGAAATATTATTTATATAATTAGGAGAAATACATTACCGTATTCCAAAATTTCCTGATGTTGTTCAAAAAACCCTCGAAACGTCATTAAACCACAATGTGTTATATATGTCGTTGCATTCGGAAGAAAAGAAGCTATCAAATTTCAATGTCAGAAAAACAGGACCATATTTAAAAAAAGAAAGTTTATAATATCCCTTCGAAGGCGACTCGTCGGAGTACAAAACAATTAACGCTGTTAGATAGAGTGGCAATTCAAAAGTGAAATTTACTTTAGAATTCGATCACAAAAAAACTCAGGAAAACAATAAAACTATTTTTCAGAATTTCGTTTTTTTCCGGATATCTCCGGAACTACTCGGAATTTTAAAACTTTCTAAACGGCATATTATTAAGCATTAAATGCGCAACTTTACCTCCATTTAACCGATTTCGTATCTCTTACGGTTTCCGAGATCCCTGTACTGGCCCTCCTTATCTTGGACACGTTGTATGTGACAACATTGTTAACCCCAGAAATTTTTTTGCCCGCATTCCTTTCGTAGTTTCGTTTCTATCATGGATAGTTTCATTCGTAAATTAACAAATAAAATATAAATATTATTCCAATTTGTTAAATCTGTGTTCGTTCATAATTGATATTGTATATCTTATATAGGCCCTTTTCGTCAACATCAAACAGCTAGAGTTCTTACGAAACGGTATCCCCAGTAACAACACTCCTATATTTCCCACTTTTTCCTTCTTCCAACACTTATAACCCGCTCCCCCGTTCCCTTTTATCCCCATCATCCAGGTGAAATCGCGATCATGAGGCAACGCCCGTTCTCCCTAGCATTGATCGAGGAAGCCCTTCGGAGGAGCATGCGCACGTAGATATGTCAATACGGCATACTCGCACACCTATGGCATCGCTAAGGGGTTAAAGATGTATAGGGAAAAGATAATAATTTTGAAAGCTATCTAAAGTCCGCAACGTACAGAATTGTACGTACGTACAGTGTTAATGACTGAGTTCTGGCAATTTTTGAAACGAAATGATTTACTTCTCGGATAGAGACATTTTTTTTTTTTTATTTTCGACTTTAGGATGAAGTTATTCTTCATAATAACTTCTTTTTGTTGAGAACATAACACTCATAACAAAAATTTTGAGTTGTACTCTTTTTAGGCCAAACTTAAAATGATAAAATCAAAATTTGAAAATTTCATTTAAGAGATACGGGGGAAAATCAAAAAAAATTACAATTTCAAAATTACCCAAAGTGTTTTATACAGAAGTTTATTTATAATGATTGTTGAATAATCTGCCGTTTTCAGAATAAATAAGGGGTCAGGCAAAAAAAGTTATCGGACCTATCCTCATATTTTTAAATGTAATACCCTGTATATTTTAATCGAAAAATATACTATTTTAAATTCTTCTTTCAAATATATAACATACAATGGATGATATTGGTTTCCTAGGCGATTTATTTAAACTTTATACCTTAAAACGAAAGTAGGCCATGAAACAAAAACTAATATCCTAGACACAACTATGTTGACATTCTAGTCAGTTGTTATTAACATTTAACATCAATTTAATTTTTTACATATTCATTTGTGAAAAAAACTTATCAACATTTTGAAAAATTTGATGATATCTATCATCCTGGTGTGTTATAAATTTGAAAAGAGAGGTTAAAATGCTATATTTTTTAGATTAAAATATACAGGGTGTTCCATTTAAAAAATGAGGTTAGGTCCGATATATAAAACGGTATATTATTCAACAATGATATGTATAGAACATTTTTCTGTATCTCTTTTAACTAAGAAAATATAGGGTAATTTTGAAATTGTCAATTTTTTGATTTTCCCCCGTATCTCTTAAGCGAGCGAAAATTTTAAAATTTTGATTTTACCATTTTAAGTTTATCCAAAAAGAGCATATGACACCTACATTACTTTTTTGATAGCACTAACAATTACGGAGATACCCTATAAAAGTGTCGAAAATGGGACACCCTGTACAGTATTGTACGTAGATACAGTGGTCAATGATTGAGTTCTGGCATTTTTTGAAACGAAATTATTTACTTATCGGATACAAACAATTTTTTTTTATTTTCGACTTTAGGATGAAGTTATTCTTCATAAAAACTTCTTCTTGTTGAGAACATAACACTCATAACAAAAATTTTGAGTTAGCATGTACAGGGTGTTCCATTTTCCACACTTTTATTGGGTATCTCCGTAATTATTGTTAGTGCTATCAAAAAAGTAATATAGGTGTCATGTGCTCTTTTTGGGTCAAACTTAAAATGATAAAATCAAAATTTGAAAATTTTCGCTCGCTTAAGATATACGGGGGAATATAAAAAAATTGACAATTTTAAAATTACCCTCTATTTTCTTAGTTAAGAGAGATGCAGAAAAATGTTTTATACAGAAGTTTCTTTATATAGATCGTTGAATAATCTGCCGTTTTCAGAATAAGTATACGTTGTCAGGTAAGAAAGCTATCGAACCTAACCTCATTTTTTTTAAATGGAAGACTTGACAAATTGACATTTATTATTGTGATTTAGGTAATAAACTCAACGAAAATTGAAGAATACTTCAAAAACAACGGTTGCTACGTTGCTGAAAAATTCGGCAAAATTTACTTTTACTTTTTGGATACGGAATTACATATTTGAAATGGGTATCAAATTTCGTGGCGTAGGTTCCTTATTATTATGTTATTATATCCTAAAAATCATTGATACAAGTAGCATATTTATGATCCACCCTGTATAATATCTTTTTTCTAAAGAAAAATGCATTTCAAAAAAATAATGTTGACTGGTCCGAGCGATTCTTGATTAAGTGGGCGGTAAGTTCATATAAAACGCTGATCCTTTTCTTTATCATAACCCTGGATAGGGTGCGATATACAGGGTGTTTCCTAACCTCTCTGAAAAAATTAAGGAGGTGATTCCTCACCTTATTTTAAGACGAAAATGTGGTATGAAAGTTTTTCGAATGACGCTTCGTTTTCGAAATACAGGGTGTTAAAGAAATAATATATTTTTAATTTTATTAATTAATGTCAATTATTTGATAATGCATATGATTTATGAACTCATGTGAACAAATGTCAAATAAATTGCGACCAAAATTTCGAAAATAACTAAAAAATTGAGGTATTCTTTACCCAGATCCCCGCAAATTAATTAATTGTAAAATTTAAAATTGGCCCAAAGTAAAGTGCTCTTATCCTTTATGTTTAACAAATAAATATCATTAGAATATCGTTTGGCATTAATTAATAAAATGAAAAAACAATATTTTTTTATCACCCAGTATTTCGAAAACGAAGCGACATGCGAAAAACGTCTTAAAATAAGGTGTATTACTTTTCATTTTTTCAGAGAGGTTAGGAAACACCCTGTATATAATGTATAGAAACATTAATGTACCTCAACATAAACAAGCTCTAATTTCCAGAATGTCTTCCATATTTTTGAAAATATATTATAATTGAAGAATCTTATACCTAAAAAGCAAGCAAGTCCTGTAGTACATAATGTTTTTTTTCCTATTATTATTATTAGAACTTCATTCGACAGTTCGATCGGATTACACAAATCACTCTGCATCACACTAAACCACTGTAAAACACAAAATTTTACACATTCACACACACGTTTTATATTAGTAGATATTTTGCCAATACGTATAATTCTTCTTTGAAGTTCGTTAGGAACTAGACACTATCAGATGATTGCATCTCGAGTAAAGCCAGCCTCATCTGTAAATAGTATCTTTCGAAACCAATCTGAGTCTGGAGTTGACTTTTCTGCATCTACTACTTGCAGTAACCTTGTTGCCTTCTGATACTAGATCTACATGGGGTATGATTTTATTCTACCGCAGCTAAAACAGCTTTTTCGTGGATTTCCGTTCCTCGTTCGTCCTCTATCAACGTAAGCTCCATTAAAACTGCTGTTATCTCTTACTTAATGTTTTATCTGGACACCAAAAGACATTTATATTTTTCTTCATACGTGTAGTTTTTATTATCAGTACAGATGTGCCTATTAGATTTGAAAACATGACTTAGACGACCTATAGGAACTACATGACAATTATAGGAAGAGCAAACCTCTGAAAGAAACTATTTAAGCCCCTCAAAAGGCGCTTCCCCGTTTTTCGTTTATTTCTCCCAAGCCCTTCAAGTCATCAAATAGTTTTCATACCTGCTTTGTAAACTCCCATGCACACTCAACATCCCTTATACATTTCCAACAGAGCGTTTGCATATTTAAATTCCTCATTAACCCTTTCTATGGAACTTTCTATAGGGACCGTATACACTCCGAAATTTAAAATTCCATTTACCCGATAGCGAAAATAATATCGCTTACTCGGAGTCATAAAAGAATACATCATTTCCACGCGGAATGGCTCACAGAAGGCAGTCTCGCGCTTATTACCATACGGCGTATAAAGAGTCCATTAGTGGTGTGTACTCGGGCAGAAAAAAGTATCAAGTTTTTCAGACGTGTTGGGAAGCAGTAGGTAAAAGGACTCGGAGAGGAGAAGATAATTATACTGCTACATTTCTTTACATTGTTTGAGATGAGAGAAAGAAATCCAACAACCGTACCTATTTCCATTCTTTATAATGACAAGGAGGAGCAATTATGACGTAAAGGAAGATCAGTAAATATCTTGGTTTTTTTATTGCCATTTGCCAGGTCGTTGTTGATATCGAATAGCTAATATGTCAACTTATTATGAATTAACTTAGATGTAAAAGATAATCTGATTATAGTTTTTGCAGAATTATATCGTTGATCTCTTGACTGCAATAAAACCTCTTTATCTATTCGACCATAAAATAAATAAGGAAATGTCAAATTTTAAAACCTTTTCGAGCAGAGCCGGACCAGGTATACAAATTCAATTTATACCTATGCTTGATGCATATATAAATACAAAGTGATTTTTAATAATTTTAATCTTTAGTGGTTTTCCGGCGAGTAATTTTTAGTTAGGCTTATTAGTGGTAGAATGTGGCGTTCTTGGAATTGTGCTGATAGGAGGACATCTTCAAGTGTCGGGAATGGAGACTTAACTAGACTTATTTAACAGCTGTTAAACAATTTAGAGAAGAAAACCGTCCAATTATTTACCTTGACGAAACATGGTTCGATACCCATGACACTGGTTCAGAGAACGGGTTTGTTCCAAATTGTCTGTTGCTTTCAGCTAAAACATAGCAGATTCTTCTTTAGATTACCATCAAGATACCGACGCAAACTTTTTGAAGATTGGTTTAAACATAAACTCCTTAAAAATGTACCTGAAAATAGCGTCGTTGTAATGGACAATGCTAGTTATCATAGTCGGCAAGCAAAAATCATTCCCAATTCTAATATATAAGCAATAATACAAAAGCGGAAATTTAAAATTTTATGATTGAAAATGATTTATATTGTGAAGAAACTTACAAAAAGCGAGAACTGCTAGAAGTATTAAAAGCTTTTAAAATAAATAAGGAATACGAGTGTGACAAACTTGCAGCAGAAAATAGACGCACAGTGTTGCGTCTTCCTCCGTACTATTGTATATTCAATCCTATAGAGCTAATATGGCACTAATTAAAATCCAATATTAGGAGAAATAATATTTCTCCTACATTAAATGCATATGTAGTAGAATTAATTAAAAACGAAGGAAGAAAACTTTCTGCAGACAGCTGGAAAAACTGTGTACAGCATGTACTTAAGGTGGAAAATTCTTACAATTGTATGATTGCAAATGTTCAACCCTTAATTAATTATAAGTTTAGGCTTAGATGAAGATAGTGAGAGTGATACAGAGTTAAATTTTGGATAAATTATCAATAGTTTCTTAGAATTTAATTAATTTTTATTGTACGTGTTATCCTAATAGTTATACTTTTAAATTATATTATTTTCAATTATCATTAATTGTTATCATTATTTTACATTTATTAGGTACCTAAAACTAAAAATACCTATCTATTTATTTTAAATTATAAAAATAAATCATGTGGTGTGGTATATATTTTCAAGCCGTCCCTGATCCCATTTATTGAGCTTTGAAGAGGTTCAGGCGTATACAATAGGGTTTAATCAGGTAGTTTATTTATGGCAGTAAGAATCAACCGTATAATTCCGCAACACTATACTAAAGGGTGGATAATATACAAATTGCATTTTAATTAGTAATGTGATTCTCGAGTACAAGAATCGAAGAAGAACTCGCTTGTTTAATATACTCGCTGTATTCGGATACTCATCGCAATAATTGAGTACGGTATTCGAGTACGCAGTTAAATTATTACTTGTCGCTTTTAATTCTGATGCTCCGATGAATAAGAAGCTGAGTGAAATACTTATTTTTAATTTTTAACAATTAAAGTACTAAAACACGAATAAATTTGAACATTAGCAACAAATTTAATGAAAATAAGAATTTAAAACTATTATTATATTCAATTTTTTTGATAGTAGACGATTTCTTTTTCGGCGATCACTTTTGTACAGGGTGTCTAATTTTCGAAACTTTTATAGGGTATCTCCGTAACTGTTAGTGCTATCAAAAAAGTAATTTAGGTGTAATATGCTCTTTTTGGGTCAAACTTAAAATGATAAAATCAAAATTTGAAAATTTTCGCTCGCTTAAGAGATACGGGGAAAATCAAAGATTTTACAATTTCAAAACCTATATTTTCTTAGTTAAAAGAGATACAGAAAAATGGTATATGCAAAAGTTTCTTTATAATGATTTTTTAATAATCTACCGTATTTAGAATCAGTGTACGCGGTCAGGTAAAGAAGTTACCGGACCTAACCCCATTTTTTTAAATGGAGATTGCATTTTAAATTATATTTTCAAATATATAACACACCATGGATAATATTGGTTTCCTAGGCGATTTATTTAAACTTTATTACTTTAAACCAAAGTAGGCCATGAAACAAAAAGCTAATATCCTAGAGACAACTATGTTCACATTCTAGTTGTTATTAACATTTAACGTCAATTTCATTTTTACATATTCATTTGTGCAAATAACTTATCAACATTTTGAAAAATTTGATATGATATCTATATCATCCATGGTGTGTTATAGATTTGAAAAGAGAGTTTAAAATGCTATCTTATTATATTAAAATATACAGGGTGTTCCATTTTAAAAAATGAGGTTAGGTCCTATAACTTTCTTACCTGACCCCGTATACTAATTCTGAAAACAGCAGATTATTCAACAATCATTATAAATAAACTTTTGTATAAAACATCTTTCTGTATCTCTTTTAAATTTTCGAATTGTGATTTTACCATTTTAAGTTTGACCCAAAAAGAGCACATGACACCTATGTACATTTTTTTTTTGATAGCACTAACAATAACGGAGATACCCTATAAAAGTGTCGAAAATGGGACACCATGTACTTGTACTCGGTACTCGAATAAGTACTCGATTCTTGAAAGTTCTCGATTCTTGTGTACTCGTTTCTGAAAATAACAATCCTTTCCCAACTTCATGCCCAACAGAAACAATAAAATTAAAGTAAAAGTTACATCCGCCTATAGTCACCCCATCCGCTACACGAATTTTACGATGCGAGATGACGACGTCGACGGTGATTGGCTATCGAATAGGAATAGGAATATTATCGATTCAGAGTAACACCGAGTACTCTAGAAGGTAGTGCTCGATCTCGGAAAATAAGAGAATCGGTCAAACTTGTACTCGTATACTCGTACTCGGTACTCGGATAAGTAGTCGATTCTTGAAAGTTCTCGAATCTTGTATACTCGATTCCGATAATAACGATTCTTTCCCAACCCCAATTTTAATGCAATTTCTGTTGTACAAAATTATACACTTTATATGAAATCTGAAAATTTACATGGCCGCTACTGTCGACGGTCGGTGTTGTCATATCTACACGGCAAACTCTTTAGAAAACAAATTATAATTTTAACAATTTTCATCATCATTATGAACAAATATGATTCCAGAAAACCGACGGCGAAAGATGTTTTGCAAAACAAATGTAATATTACACACAAATTTCAAATTCGTCACAAGCACATGAAAGTAAATAGGTCAAACGTCATTGACCTTTCTATTATTTTTCAAACTCTTTTAAAAAAATGCAATTTTATTTAAGACCCGTGCTTTCTTACCTTTACTTATTTAAATACAATTATTAGTTACATTTGTTTCACAGAAACCACACAGAATCTAAGTTTTAGGAAAAAACCTCTCACATAACCTCACAAATAGCAGCTATTCACATGGAAAGAATACACTTGAAAACTGTTTTAATTTTGGTCCTTTTTTCTCGCTTAGATTTATTTATTTAACTAATTTAAAAAACACAGTTTAAATACAATTCTTTCAATTTAAGAATGACATTTTATCTACGAACGAACGAAATGGTACGCGCAAAACTCGGAATAGAGATGGGCAATATTTGACAGTTTGATATTTCACGGTCACGGTAATTGAATCCTAATAATAGGCGTTACGGGACGGACTAAAATCGCTTAAATGCGTTTCTTATGGTGATAAACGAGATTCTTCCCTGAATTGAATAAAATGATAGTAGTGATATATCCATCAATTAAGGTAAGGGATAATACTGCGACTGTACTTGAGAAGCCCAAAAAATTAAATTAGCTCAGCACTACTCCAAATGATAAGACCGACGAAGATTTCATTTTCTTTCTCATACTGTACGTACGTAAGTCTAGGCGTACGCGTTAGAATACGGTCGCTTCTGTTGCTTACCATTTATACTCTCGGCTATCCGCTTTGTTTTCAGAAGGTACGCGTATAATAATTGTTTTGTAATGAATTTCGGGCTACGCGTCCAAACTTTGTATATAATTTTACATTGTTTTTATCGACGAACCTAAAACGAGTAGTTTGTTTCAGACGTTTGACTTGATGGAATGTTTCGAGCATAAAGTGTTTCCAGGAGTGTTCCCATGAAAAAGAAAAAAAAAACTGATTGTGTTTATGCGTGGATTTCCTCGCTCTTTAGGTATAAAAATACAAGTAGGTAGATAAATAATTTATTTTTATAATTTTATATGGAATTTCAGTTTTGCATTAAGTTTGGCAACATTCCACGTAACACCTGTTTTCTGACATGCCACGACAGGGTGACGTATTACAGTGACGCAGGATGAGCTGTGGGTTTATGGGGCTGGACCCCACTTTTAAAACGATCGAATGGTCTAACAACATATTACATTTATTAAATAAAATAATAATTCTTAGGCTCCAATACTAACAAATTTTCCTATTCGTTTCTTTAAAAAAAATCAACCCGAGAAATTATTTATTCCGGTCTAACGCTGGAGTTTCACGGAAAATTAAACTCAAAAATCCGCATATTAAGAAATCCAAGGTAAGCGGGCGAGCGGAAAATAAAGTAAACGAGGCCATTATGATTACGAAGGCAACTTCAAAATTAAAAGTTTAGGAAAATATCACGTATATTTGTGCTTACATAAACACACACAACACGCTCGCGAAGTTGCCGACTTTTAAAATGAAAATAACTTTTGAGCAAACAGCAATTTGTTTGACTTTCTCGGTTATTTCGAAAGTTGCCATGCGTTTATGTTTGCATGCTTTCTATTAAAAAGTAATATTATTAAAATTAAATTTCAGTTTGTTTTCTTTCCCTCCCGTTACTTTGTATGGGAAATTGGATGGCACTTTCTGGAATATCGAAATTTGAGGCGGAAATGCATGGTGGCCGGAGGAGGGCGGACAATCCGTGTTCTTTGAGCAAAAATAATATGACTTTAATAATTACGTTGCTCATTTTAGACCCCCATAAATCGATATACCTACAGGTCGCCAAAATATGAAATTTAAAACTTAAACAAATTTCTGGAAATATTCATCCTACTATCACTTCTGGCAAAATTACTTAGAAAATTTCGCACTAACATTCTTCAACCAATCGGGAGCTTGCCTTTTGTTCCATTATTGTTATTTATTATGGTTTAAAAGTACCTAATTATTTTCGATTACAACGTCTAAATGTTCTTGAAATTCCTTGGCCACTTCTTGACTAAGAAGTCTGTATTTGGTAGAAACAGATAGGAGACGATATTTAATTATATTTAACATATTAGACGAATAGACGTCTGACCCACATTCTTCTAATAAATACGTTAGAAACTTTAAATTCCGTAGATACATTTTAATTTCACTCAATTCTTTACAAAGCTTACACGGAAGATACTTCTCAACCTTCCCCACCATTTTTAAATTTAAGTACTGTCAGAATCGGGGCTACGGGAGACAGAACGCGCGCGTCGTTTGACATGGATTCCATGGTCTCCTATATGGATGACTATAATACGCTGGAAAACTATCTGTATAAAATAACTTTATAAGGTAAATGGCAGTCAATGGTAAATAAGATATTATTGCTCTTCGATCTAACAACTACCTACTATTGTATTTATAAGTGAAGAGATCTTAAATTGAGAACACAACTTTCTTTAATTGATATGTTTTAACAACTTTAGTAGATTAAATATAAATAAAAATACAAATTTGAATTATTTTTAATTTGTTAATAACAATTGCATGCAACTAAGGTTGGTAAATAGGGGTTTATTGCTCTTCGAACTAACAACTGGCATAAGTCAGATCTTAAATGATATGCCCTTCAAAACACTACACATACATAAACATAAACAGCAAGCGACATGACAACTTGTTTTGTCAGTCAATCTTTTTCATTGACAAGGAAAGCCTTCTTTTCATATTTTAAAACTATTAACACAAAATATCACGCAATCCTCATTTTTTCTACCATCAAATTAATAATTTAATGCGAAATTTTCTTATCGAATCTCCCTCGTTCTCTTTTGAGGAAATCGTGTGGTCGAAAAATTTCCGATGATAATTCAAGTACTAGGGAGATTATAAGTGAAAATTACCCTCATACGTTAAGCTGGAGGTGTTATTTTCGATTGATTACATCGAAAACGATACCCCTAGCTATCGAAAACAACCCCTCTAGCTATTAAACACCAAACTATGTAACCTTCTTACAACCCCATTATACGTTTTGGAAAGGAATCAATCGAAGTAATTCAAGAAAAGATTGCACAAAGTGTTCCAAAAACACTAAAAATAGCAAGCAATATATCTGGCGTCGATTTAGGATGTTTTGTGAAGAGAGATGTTTTTACCAAGGAGACTCGGATTAAAAAGCTTCCAGACATACTTCAAGACTGGACTTATAACATGAGAAACAAAACGGTGAGGAATACAAAGATTTTACAATAAAAACAGTATGGAATTTAACAGCGAAGGTGCTTCAGCAAATGTATTAAAACAAGTACAAAATCGGGTTTGATCCATTTACGAATATTGAGTTTAAAATGGCTCGTGAGGCGAAGAGCGCAAAACGCAAGCATGTGCAATATCTACCAGAAAAGAGACAAGTAAGTTCAGCTTTTTTAAAATATGATGAATTTAAAAGAATTGTTGATAGTTGCGATGAAAGCACTCCGATGGCCTAGAAAGAAATCAATTTGTTATACTATCCTATGAGCTGGCTGGAGAGGAGGTGAAGGAGCTCGCTATCAATTAAGATATTTTAAACGAAAACCGCACCGGGAGGAGATAAATCCTGTATAAGCTCTCAATGGTTAATTTCAAACACGAGTAATTCTGAATATTTGTCTTTTTGACAAATTTACACAAAACGGAAGCCAGAATAATCATGAACGATTATTTTAACAGAAAACCCATTCTGGAAAACATCAGGAAACTGATATAAGAACACTCCAGTTGGCAAAAATACCATAGGTCAATGGACCACCAGCCAGGCCAAGAATACCATAGGTCAATGGGTGTAGATACAAAAAACGTAAAAATAACCAACCATTCTTTACGCGCAACAGCTGTTTCAAAACTAGCCAAGCAAGGAATTGGCGAGCAGCAGCTTATAAAAATGACTGGACATTCGAATACAAAATCAATTTCGTCCTATCTACAAATGGATGAGGAACACCATAAGCTTATTATTCCACAAAGAAGAACGAATCAAGTAGATGATATTATACGGACATAATTTCAAATTGATAAAAAATAATAATAATAAAGGCTTAATATAATTAAAGTTTTGAGTATTATCTGGTATTCAGTTTTGCACCTTTTTCCCTCATGACGAAACGTGACAATTTGAAACACATTTATTATCCAATACATCAAAGAAATTGCATCACAAAATGCAAATTGCACTGGCACGAAGTCAGGTACTGAACAGCACTGACAGAGAGAAGTAAAACTTTACTATATTATACAGGGTGTTATGGAAATGACGTACTATATTTAAATGGATGACTCCTTGGGTCTCATAGAGAAGCGCTACATATTTTATTTTTTTTTTAAATCGACCGTTTTAAAAGTGGGGTAACAAACACACTTTCTACCAGGTCAGTCCGCGCTACTGTACAACATTTCACCCAGAGCCAATGGCAATGTTGCCAAACTTAATGTAAAACTGAAATTCCATATAAAATTATAAAAATAAATTATTTTCTACCTACTTGTATTTATGTTTATAAGAGCGAGGAAATCCAGGAACAAACAATCAGTTTTTTTTTCTTTCATGGGAACACTCCTGGAAACACTTCATGTACACACAGTAATAGTGAAACGAAACCGATAGTTAGCTTTTGAAAATACAATAATACAGTTTATACTACAGGTTATTAGATTTTATTACACGCGACGAAATTTGACGTCCAGATGAAACGCGTCACTAACAATATTCAAAGATTATTTATGGTCGGGCAAGATACACGTGTAAACCGAAAAAACAGAAAGGATTGCTGAGAGCGTCTTGGTGATCAACGAGACACAACGTATCCGGCCGCTGGTTGGTCTTCAACTAACAGACCGCGAGCGTTCGGCGCTATATGAAATTACTTCGCTCAGCCGATGTAAGGTGTCCATATGTTTTTTCGGGTTGTTTAAAAAATAGTCCGTAGTAAATGTTCTTCAATTAATTGTACAAATAGGTATTACAGAATGGAAGTGTTTAAATTATTTTATTTTGTCTAAAGAGTTTAAGATGTACATATGACAACACCGGCCAGAATGCCTTGATTGCTTACATGTATCGCAGTGCCACACAGGTGTTTTCCTGGTTTGACGTCAGGTCACTTTTACCGCTGAATGAATTGAAAGCGCCATTTATGGGTATTTGTCTTTATCTCAGGAATTGCCGGTTTAAATATAATACGTCATTTCTATAACACCCTGTATATTAGGTGTAAATTAATTACAGGAATTTTTTATGCAAGGAGTATTACTGGTGTGTATTTACGTTAAAAAAGCTGTATGCAAACCTATCTATTAATACCAGAGTATAACTTATTACTTATTTAATTGATATATCATTACTAGCGACTAGTCCAACCAATATAACTTTTATTCCTTCGTTCGAATTGTAGGTAAATAGGAACGTCGACCAAGCCATTAATTATTATAATAAACTGAAATTGCTGACAATACTGACATGCTAATGATAAGAAGTGAGAGACAAACGATTTGCGTTTACCTTATCGAATTTGTCGTCATTTCTAAATTACCTGAGTGTTTTTATTTTATTTGTTGGTGTGTTTTTATTGTTGTTTTGTGACAGCCCGTTATCTGAATAATATAAGCTTATTTTTTATCCAATACTTCGTGGCGATGTTGACAATAGCGATGTGGAGTTTTAGCTAATTTCTAACGTACACAGGGCCTATTCACGTTACTCGACACGGCATATTATAGCTAAGTTATTTGTTTTGAATAAAAAAAATACTCAGACTGGATTGGAGATACATTTTAAAATTATTTTCATAATATACAGGTTGCCTCAAAAACACGAAACCTATCAAAACTACATTTTTTTAAATGGAATGCCATATATATTATTTAATTTTCGGTTTTTGCGATAAGCGGCAGTGGTTCGTCGTGTGTTTCTGCTATTCGCCGCTCTGGGCGGAATTATGAGGGCAACGTCAGCCGAGCACTTTCCATGGAAATATCTGTAGAGGGGAGTCAAATCCCCAACCTGTCTTCGATGTTCTAGGCTGTCGAGGCAAATAGCCCTCCTTTTGATGGAATCCAGTAGCCGAAAAGTATGTTTGGGTGCAGAGCTCCAGATATGAGAGCAGTACCAGCCCGGTGAGACTGCTTATGGGGGAGGTCGAAACACGTAAGAAGGCCTTGGAAGTGATGCTAAGCCTACTCTGCTCCATACGCTCACAAGTAACCTACTTTTATCTATCTGCTTCACTCTATCATTTAAGCGTCAATATCAGACTTACGTAGAGTTTATATGGAAAGCCCAAAAGTGAGTGTTTATGCAGGCGACTTGATCCTGGTCATATTTGTCTCACTTTACTGAATTAGGGACGGTTGCTGCAGACAGAGACAGGCAGTGGCGTATATAGAAATTTGTTTCGGGGGGGGCCCTAAATTAAAGAGAAATATTTTGACAACAAAATTAATACTAATAAATTTTTTTAACTGTTAATTGTTAATTTATTTAAAAAATTTTATATTATGAAGAGGCACTACTAGAGATGTAAAATTACCGGTAATTTAAAAATCGGTAATATTACCGGTAATATTACGCAATATTACGGTACCATTGGTAATTTATAAAAAAAAAAAGCTTTTTAAGTAATACAAGTTTTTTTATTTCAAAACTGTAAAAACATTACGAAAAACAATAAGAACGTTTTTTTAAACTAGTCAGAGTCAGAATGGACTACGTAATAGAGTGGATAATGGTAAATCATCCTCATCATCATCCCCAACCTCGTCATCTGATTCTTCTTTCTCTTTCGTTAATTGAGTCAAGTCTATAACTTCGAAACCGATATCTTCTTTTTCTATTTCTTCCTCAGTATCTTCTACTATTCTCGAATGATCTTCTTCATTTAGTAAATTATAATTATGGGCAATATGAGAGTATGGAGCGGAAAAAAAAAACAATATTTCCAATGTTACCGATCTTGCGGTAATATTACGTAATATTACCAAAATTACGGTAATATTACCTCGGTAATATTACCCTTTACATCTCTAGGCACTACAGTTTAATAAACACGCTTTAAATTTTAACTTCCATATGTTCCGAAGGATTTATACGCTCATCTTCAGTTGATAATATATAAGGAGTAAAAACTTATGATATTGTCAAGATGAACTGTAAAAACGAAGAAAAATGTTCCGGAAGTAGAAAAAGAAGAAACAGAATTACTGATTATTTTCACTTTTTCTTTTTCTTCTACCGGAATAAGAAAATATATAATTCATTTTTTTTCTTAATTTCAAATTTTCATCAAAAGTAAAAAGTTTTTCATAGTACTTAAAAATTGTTTTTTCTTTCTTACTGTTCACCCTGACAATGTCAAAAGTTTTCTACTGAAGATACCCTCGAAACATGTATGGAAGTTAAAATTTAACGAGGGAATATGACAAGATTTTAATATAACACTATATTAATATCGGCATAAATTCTACCCGTATCGGCCCAATTCTACCCCACTCCTTCCAGAAATCTACCCCTATAATAATACAGCGTGTGGAAACACTACTCAGGGGTATCAACATAGTGGAGCGGCGAGTTACGCGCCAAGAGGCGATGCACTCGTCTCTTTAAGATTAATCGCATAGTTGCCTAGTCGGCAACACAATTCGCTTCAGTTTGAGTATTTTTGAATATATTATGAACTTATTACATTATATTTCGGGGGGGGCCCGGGCCCCCTGGGCCCCCCCCCTATATACGCCACTGGAGACAGGCATAGAATGCGAACAGCACGAATTGTTAAATAGTTTAACAAGCTAACTTCCTTCGTCTGGCGGGCATGGAAATCAAGCAACATCTGATATGATTTAAAATGGTGGAGAAGTGGAGAAGACGTATCTTTAAATTTTAAAATAATTTTTAATATTCTAATCTTTCACGAAAAACGTCGTTTCCTTTTTGGTGCAAGTGAGTAATTTGTAATTGAAACATTCATTTAGTCATCTTTACTGAGAGTAAGCTTCAATAATAATTTCTTTTCCTAAATCATATGGGGCCCAAAAATATGCTTGGACTTGAAGCTTGAAATATTTGCTAGGACCTAGAGCCCACTTGAAGATGGTAAAATATTTTATGTAAATTATGATTTACTTCCTATTTTTTAATAAAACTACTTACAAGCTTATTTCTGAAGTTTAATTTTTCATTTGTAGTTACGTTATTAGTTTAAAAAAATGATATAAGAGTGTGTAAGGATTATTTTAAAGTGATATTTACAGCTTAAAACATGTCAGAATCCTAATATTTGATTTTCACTACTTAAGTAAATCAAATAAAAGGGTTTGAATGTTTTTTGTTGGTTAAATGTCACTTTAAAATATTGACAGTAATACAAATTTTGACAAAAGTGACATTTGAAAAGCACGTGCGTTTGTCAGCTGATTCCAAACGGAATGGATGCCTGGTTTGTTCGTTTGTTCATACTTGCTTCGATGTGTTAACACGGCTGTTTGTCTTCTTCCTGTTTATAAGTATTCGTTGAGCAGTACTCTAGTCATGGTCGAACCTGGGATATGTATAGTATGAAAGGGTTTGTACCTTTTTGGTTCGGAAGAGTACACCAAGTTTCTGCGAAGCTATCTTGGCAATTGCCACAACGTGGTTATGCCAAGACATATCTCCTCCCAGATTGACGCCCAGCAAATTAATAGATGAAGCCAGTGGAATTGCGTGTTCTGTTATGACTATATCCGGTTTTGTAATGTTAACGTTTTTAGAGAAAACTGTTGCATGCGTTTTTTAGTGTTAAATTCGACTTGGTTATTGTCACCCCAGCCAAAATTTCTTCCAGGTCTTTGTTGAGGCGTGATACTTCATGCTGGCTACGAAGATGTGCGGCGACAGCCGATGTTTGTGCGTTCAAAGAGAAAGATGAGACAATTGTGCAATCGTCAACAGAGCTACATATCGGATTTTTTGTTTCCACTAGAAGGTCAGGAACAAACCCGAACAAACCCGAACAGAGGGTGGGAGACTATATGGACCCTTGAGGAACACCGGCATTGATGGTGAAGGTGAGAGAAATCCGTCAATTGCCATTTGCAGAGAGCGGTCCTTAAGAAAGCTAGACAACCATGCACAGAATCAACTGGGCATACCATAGGATCGCAGGTTACTTAGAAACCCCTCATGCCAAAGTAGTGTATGTGTGTAGTATATGTCAAATTTAAATTTTGTACATGCATCTAGGTTTTATGCGCTATCCCGTATTAGACTATCCGAATGTAAACTACTCTACCCTAAACTCTAAAATCTGTTTTCTATCAGTTAAAACAGAAATTATTAAACATGTAAAAAATTAATCTTTAGGTACATATTTTTATTATACCAATATCACAGGAACCACTGTGCACTAAGCCAATGATTAAATAGGTATTGTTAATCTTGTTCTCTTGTTATGTGGAACAGGAAAACGCTTAAGCTTTAATGGGTATTAGTTCCTTGAGAATTGACTGTTGTACATTCAGGACAACAAGTTTTAATGATGGATCTGAGCTAAACTAATTACTTGCAGATAGTTTTTAATTACCCCAGATGTTTTATAACGACAATACCAGGTAGAAAATTCCAAACAAAGAGACCAGATAAAAATTGCCCGACATACATATAATAATTTGTCATCGCTCATGTTCACCTGCTGAAGCAATTAAGAACACTATGCCAGTTTATCTGCGCGATCATTTAAAATATGGAACTACCGGTAGCACCACTTCTTGACAGTTAAACAATAAAATAAAGACTCGGTCGTTTTGATTTCTAAAGTAATCAATTCAAGTTGATGTTGATTAAGTAAATTTATATGACAGTGGTCACATATTAAATTCCCAAATAGGATAATGGTATTTTAAAATGTAAGCTATTGAGTAGTTACCAGATAAATTTGTCATTAAGGTGCGATGTTATAATGTTTTAATAACGCAGTTGCGTTATTACTAATTATATCACTGTCATAAAGTTAGGGTCCAATTTATTTATTTTTATTTTATTTATTTCCATATTACATATTATTTTACAATATATATCACCTTAAATACCTTAGGATAATAATATGAATCATTATATTGTAAATACAATGCACCTAGATGTTGCCACCTGTATGTGCATATTAAAATAAACTGTATATTTAGATCGTAAATATTAGTTTAAAGCTCACATTATATATATATAAATAAAAAAACTAACCTGTAAAGTCAAACAGTTACAACAAAGAATACAAACACTAAAACTGCTTCATAAACAGTTCCATATTTGAAAATAAAGAATTTCTAAACAGCTCATTGAAACTTTTTAATCTTTTAACATATTTTATACTAGATGGAAATAAGTTAAATAATTTTGGTGCAAGATATGTCATGGAGTGTTGACTTATATCTCTTTTTGAGGAAGGAATGTTCAGCATATGTGCAGCATTACCTCTGGTCATATAATTATGGTGGATACAGTCCATTTTAAGTCTTACATTCGAATACACGTAACCACAAACCGCCAGGACATATAATGTTTTAATATTACATAGATCTGATGAGTAGAGCATATTAGAAGAGAACAGTCTAGGTCTTTTTAGGATTACCTTCACAATATAGTTTTGGGAAATATTTAGCTGTTCTAAATGACAAACCCCCCAAGAGATGATTCCATACCTCAATAAGGGCTCAACTAGTGCTTTATAGATCATAAGAATTAATTTTTTATTTAATATTCCTCGAAGGATATATAATTTATGGATTAGCCATCGGATTTTTGTACACAAATACAGCACGTGTTGATCCCATTTTAAATGTTTATCTATTACAATTCCCAAATACTTTACAAACGAAACTTCATAGAGACGATCTGCGACATTTTCGCACATTATTTGATTAAAGCCCTGTTGGCTGATGTTATTAAGAAAGCGATATAATTTGATTTTTTAATATTTAAAGTTAATTTGAAAGTATCCAAGAAAAGCTTTATTTTAGAGAATCCGGATTTCATGCGTACTTTGGCACGTCCTGTCATTAAAAATCACTACAGTATCATCTACATAGGCGATGATTTTCCCCCCAATTCAAGCTCACAAAGGCGTTGTTAAACAAAATTGGCCCGATCACTGTACCCTGGGGCACGCCAAATTGCACAGTTGCAGGATCGCTGATGACGTTACCAATCTTGGCATGTTGGGTACGATCCGCAAGATAGTTCGCAAACAGTTCCAACACGACACCCCTCACCCCATACCCCTCAAATGCTTGAAGTAGTATGCAATGGGACACCTTGTCGAATGCCTTCGCTAAATCCAAGAACAAGGCTATACATTTGTCACCATTATTTAGATGTTGCATCACACTAGTCGTCGTCAGTTCATACATTGCATCTATGGTACTCAAATTTTGCACAAAGCCATTTGCACATTCTTAGATAACATATCATTACAAGTGAGATAATTTACTAAACGGACCTTAAGACATTTTTCAAATATTTTCACCAGAATCGAAATCACACTTATCGGTCTATAATTGCTGATATCCTCCCTATCACCGGCTTTATAGATTGGAGTAACCAGGGACCGTTTGAGTTGTCCAGGCACTCTGCCAGTCTTGAAAATAAGATTAATAATATGGACAAGACAGTCAGCAAGATAGAGATGCAGGTGTTTTATTACCCTGCCTGATATATTATCCATACCCGGAGAACAATTATTTTTCAGACTGTTTATATGTTCTATGATTTCGTTATAGTTTGTGGGTTTTATGTACATTGAAGAAGAGTTCGTACTATTAATCTTTAATGAGTAGAAGGAATTGGTACCTCCTCCGACATTCTTCCCCCAACTGTTATAAAGAATCTGTTGGAAAAGTCTGCAATTTTTTTTAAGTTAGTAGTTGTTAAGCCATTTTCATTTTTTATTCTTTGTTTTTTATGATCAAACACAAGAACTATAGGAAAAATCCATTAGGGCACTCTGTGAGTGGTGCGTGTGCGCAAGAAGCGATTCACGTTGTTTTTGAATCGTTGGAGGTTATATTCGTTGGGAAAAACGACCTCGGAAAGGTCGTTCCATAAGGATGAAGTCCTCCAGATGAAAGAATTCTTAAATAATGAAGTTCGAGGAGTACTAAGCTTAACCACATATGGATAGGCGGCAGTGGTTCGTCGTGTATTTCTGCTATTCGTCGCTCTAGGCGGAATTAAGAGGGCAAGGTCAGCCGAGCACCTTCCATGAAAATATCGGTAAAAGAAAGTCAAATCACCAACCTGTATTCGATGTTCTAGGCTGCCGAGGTTCTTCGTCAGCTCGTGGTCTCCGATTAGACGAATAGCCCTCCTTTCGACGGAATCCAGGAGCCGAAGAGTATGTTTGGGTGCAGAGCTCCAGACATGAGAGCAGTACTCTAGTGATGGTCGAATATGGGCTTTGTACAGTGTCAAAAGTTGTTGAGGTGTGTACAACTTTCTGGTTCGGAAGAGTACCCCAAGCTTCTGAGAAGCTATCCTGGCGATTGCCAAAACGTGGTTATGCCAAGACATATTTCCTCCAAGATTCTAGACAAATTAGACTTTCTTTTACTTTCGTTAGTAGCCTCAGAAACCATTCTATAAACTTTCCTTATGTCATGAGAATGTTCATCAATTTTATTTTGATAAAAGTTATTCTTTGTGAAAACTATTATTTTATTAAGACGGTTCCTATAATCTTCGTATTTGCAATTGCAATATTTTTTGCCTTGCATAATACAGAGTGTCCTATAAGTGTAGGGTAATATTGCTCCAGCATACACGGAAAGAACAACCTAGTTAAATTTACCATAAGAAATAAAACTAACCATAGCATATTGTGTGATTGGAACTTCTTTCCAGAAATATCTTTAAATTATAGCAAAATTGTAACTTAAAGGTTTAGCAATAGGTGATTACAAAATATTTTATGAAATTTACTAAAAAATTTTTTGTAAAATTTAATAAAATCAAGATTGCACGTTATATTACCAAGCGGTCACCCATTCAAGTAGTAACCTCGCCTTATGTCTTAACTTCTTCGAACGATGGTATATTTGATTGTGTTGTGTTGTCTAATGGAACAGACTATGAGTTTCTTTGACTGTTCTTGAAAAATTAAATAAAAAACATCAAAGAAATAATTTGATTTAGAAAATTAAATAGTAGTGGCCGCGAATTCTTGACGAATTGTGGGCCCTGAATATTTTACGCCTGAGGCGCTTTTTCACTTTACCTTGTAGTGTCTAACCGCTTCCCCCCCCCCCCCCCCCCCCCCGAAACAAATTTCTGAATTTGCCTTCTTGACTAACTAGAAAAAATATACATACTTTTGTGAATACGGTTGTACTGCTTCATATTTCCTATTATTCTTTATTTTTTTTGTTGGAAACGATACATAAAATACATTAATAAATCTGATTAGGACCATATCGCCACCATCTCATAAAAATCACATCAAAAAAACATTTTTCAGAACAAAGCAACGTTAAATCCTCACATCCACAAACCAATTATTTTTTGACATTCCGA
The DNA here is from genome assembly GCA_963991005.1 of Barypeithes pellucidus. Lineage (NCBI taxonomy): Eukaryota > Metazoa > Arthropoda > Insecta > Coleoptera > Curculionidae > Barypeithes > Barypeithes pellucidus. The sequence goes on along the minus strand of OZ022562.1, from coordinate 19,551,985 downwards.
TGGATTTTACGGGGAAGGGAAGTGTAGGGAGGGAACCATCTCTTGGATATATCGGCTTATTTCCCGCTTTTACTTCATGTTCTTATTAAAATCAATCTCGTAGACGACAGCACGGCTTGTCAAATCGTAAGCAAGGACGGTAATACGTAAGATTTTTTCCTACTCCTACATTAGTAAGAACCTACTTACGCACTGTCTGTTATTACGTAATGACTGTTACGTAATAATATATCTATTACGTAACAGTTCCACAAATCACATTACCCGTGATATGCCAAAACCGTCAATGTTTCCAATAGATTTTATGAAAAGTTGGCTGTGACATCCATCGGGTCGCCTTGACAATGTAAATGTCAGTAAATTTTAAACGTCAACATTTTTATTTGGATTTTATTTTTGGGTATATTAGTAAAGTATCACTGACTACGATATTCAGATTGAGCCAATGCCACTGGACATTGCATTACAAGCTGTTTCCGCAGCAAATAATTTATTACTAGAAAAATCCAGGGAGCAGTGAATCAAAATTGTATTGACTGGTGTACTGATAACCATGTTTTATTAGCATATTTCGATAATTTAACATAAAAGTAAATATGAAGTCATAGAAAAACTATAGTACAACTCGATTGGTAAACCCAAAAATATTTAATTAATAAATAGACAGAATTGTTTTCATTCTGTCAGAATCATACAAAGTTTTAAACAGTAATCAATGATGTCAAGTCTGTGCCTTAGGTCATTATTTCTTTGTGCCTTAGTGTATTTAAGTTTTTAATGAAAATAATACTTTCCTCATATTTATTACGTAAAAAATGTATACTAAGTTCAGGTCGTCCAGAGTTACCGTCTCGGAGATATTTGCATTTAAATTGTTTAGTGCACCCTGACCAATTAATATTAATTTGCAAACAAAATTTGTTTCTTAAAATAACCTATGAGAAAATAAATGAAATTTAGAAATGCAGTTGCTATGGACCTCCACGTTGTTATTTGTTTGTTAATTATTGTAAGATAGCTTTGTCAGAAAATGTTTAATTTTTGAGTTTATCGTAAGTTTGTGTTTTCATTGCTGTTGTTTTCCTTCGACACGATATTTTCTAGGGTCAAAGTTATTTTAATTAAAGTAACTTAAAGAACAATCCGATTGTTGTATTTATTATTCCCAATTACCATTACTAGAACAATAATTATCATCAAGTTAATTAACTAAATATTATTTGATTCTATTAGCTAACTCACTAAACAATTTTAAATGGAAAAATCTACGAAAAGGTAACTCTGGGCGACCTGAACTTTTTATACCTTTTTTACGTAATAAATATGAGCAAATTATGATTTTTATTAAAAACTTAAATACACATCAATTTTGCGTCCTAAAAAAACCATAATTACCAAATTAAAAAAATAGGAACGTTAGTTTCTCTCAAAGTTATTAGAGAAAACAAAAATGAAGTTAACTTTACCACCATGTATCTCAGTTAATATCAACTTTCGGATAGAGGTAAATATAATTAAATCCTAATATTTTGACGTAAGGAGTCTGTGGTTTTTCCATGTACCATTAATTAGTCGTTTGAAATGAACTTTCAATCAACACGCGTGTTTTAGTTGTGCTTTTTTTCCATTTCCATAGGTGGTCGCAGGAAAAAGAAATTTATTACTGCAAAGGTGCTGCTGCTAAATATCACTACTAAAAATATAAAGGATTTCCAAGTGTTCGTTCATACGAGAGAAAAAAATAAGATTTTTCAGAAATATGTCGAAAGAAAACATTTCTTTATGGTAACGCTCCTATCTGCTTATATTTTTACAGTAAGCCTATATCGCGAGATTGAGTTCTGGAGCAATGCGAATTTTAATATTCGTACAAGAAATTTCTCTTTTAAATTAAGGATCAAGTTGAATATATTAGATTTTCGAAATTTTTTTGGTTTATAACTGAAATTCCTTGTCTCAAAAGTTATTTAATGGAGAACAAAACGGCTAATAAATTGAAATTAAATATGGAAGTAAAGTACGATTCGTTCAGAATTAAATAAAGAAATGTACGTAGGAATATAAAATTTTGTGTTTCGATTTGTATTTTATTAAGTGGATCAGACCATGCGAGAATTCAAGCGGTTTTTAACCTAAATTACAAAAACAAAATCTATGATATATAACAACAACGAATTCAAACTCTTTAACATAATGCATCACGCCATCTAGTAGTAACAAAGCATACCTACTGGCTCCCATCCAAACAAGATATTATAAGGTATCAGTTCCCAGGAGAATTCCCCGCCAATATAGTGTAATATCATTGATCGTTTTCGAGTTATTAACAGGATTCCGGAGTACCTGTAAATGAATTTTCTTTCCAAGCGTTTATTCCTGTTTTAGGGAAAAATGCCCAAGGAAAAAAAACTTTGTAATAGAACTAGAACTCACGGAAAGTCTATATTTTTTTGTTTCGGAAGATTTTTAGATTACATTTTTTTACTGCTCCATATTTTGTCCAATAATGAACTTTCCTCGAGTTGTTAACAAAATTTAGACATGTTTCGTTAAACATTGTTTTTTAAATGTACCGTTTTCATAGAAAGCGAAAACTTCGTTTTCCAGCGTAGAAAATTGAAGTATAGACCCCGATCACGTGCAGTCTTTTCTTCCGATTATCGTTATTTCTGTCTGTTAAATGTCATTTTGACTTTTCCATTGAAAAATTAGACAGAAATTTCAAATAACCGCAGGTGGTAAAATAACGTAGGTAATAATACACATCAAGATGGCAAATATAATTTTTTGAATATGGTTTCCATGTCACTAAACAATATATTGTTTTAACAACAGAAAAATGCTATCAGATGAGGAATCTGATTTTGCTGCTACTCCACCAGGAATTTGAAAAGTAGCAAAAATAGTAGAGGAAGATATTCTGCCATATGACAAGTCATATAAATGTTTCAAAGAATGGTGTACTGGAAACTAAGTTCAAAATCCTGGTTCTGAGTCGGCGCTACTAGCTTATTTCAGTGAAAATGCCAAGAGAAAGAAGATATCAACGATTTGTACACAATATTCAATGCTGAGGAACACTCTATCAATTAGGGAAAAAGTAGACATATCTAAACATGCAAAGCTATTAGCATTTTTAAGAAAGTGTGTTCGTATATTATTTCTCCACCCGGGTGGAAAATACAACTAAAAAAACGTCAACTTTTCACCTTTCAAAGATAGGTGATATAAGAACATATATTAAACTTCTTGCTTCATTAGGTGGATATGCTTTTAACATTGTTCTAATTTTTTTCCTACATTCAAAATGGATAAAATTGTTATTAGGAAGTCTCTTGGGGAATGCCCGCTTCCAAGAAATTGTAAAGCTAATAAAAGATCGCGGAAATGTAGATTTTATTTCTACTATGGAACATAAAAATTTATCATATTTTTCGTACTTGGGAAATCGCACAAATACAGAACAACTGAAGCATAGTTTTAATAAAACTCAACTATACGCTGCGGAGTTATTGTCTTGGATTTTTCATATTCCTGCCGAAGCAATTTTGTTTAAGTGCAAGGTTCGCGCATATAATTTAACTCGTATCTAGAAATCCCATGGAACAGATGGAAAAAAACACAAATTGTTAGAAAAAATTTGTCAAAAAATTATTTCTAACTAAATGATACCATAATGTATACAGGGCGTTACAAATTTAGGTTCTTATTTTTTCCTGACATTGTTCGAGGAGATGTCCAAAGATACATTTCACTTTCTCATTGCTACTTTTTATTCTTCACAATATGCCATTATCAGATCTCGACGTTTCGTCTTTGGGTCACCATCATCAACTTATTTTTTTTTTAAACGGGCCTGGATCATTTTATTTAAATTATTAAAGAGGACCGAAATCTACGTTCAGTGGTATACAGCAAATACTGGTTTTCCGACGTTTTCTTCCTGGCATTGATAATCTTCATTAAAATAAACATAGGACAGAGTGACCCATTTTCGACACTTTTATAGGGTATCTCCGTAATTTTTAGTGCTATCAAAGAATTAATGTAGGTGTCATGTGCTCAGTTTGAGTAAAAATTAAAATGGTAAAATCAAAATTTGAAAATGTTCACTCGCTTAAGAGATACGGGGAAAAATCAAGAAATTGTCAATTTCAAAATTACCCTATATTATTTTAGTTAAAAGAGATACAGAAAAATGTTTTATAAAGAAGTTTCTTTATATTGATTGTTGAATAATTTGCCGTTTTCAGAATAAGTATATGGGGGTCAGGTAGAAAAGTTATCGGACCTAACTTCATTTTCTGAAATGGAACACCCTGTATATTTTCATCTAAAAAGATACTATTTTAAATTCTTCTTTCAAATATATCACACACCATGGATGATATTGGTTTCCTAGGCGATTAATTAAACTTTATTACTTTAAGTTGACAGTAGGTCTGCCATGAAACAAAACCTTATATCATAGAAGCAACTATGGTGACTATTAACATTTCACGTCAATTTCATTTTTATAGATTCATTTGCGAAAATGACCTATCAACATTTTGAAAAATTTGATATATCAGTTTATTTTGAAAGTGGAAACACGAAGAAATGGCGCAAAATGTATATTTTGTTCGCTATCCGGAAAGACGTCAACCATTTAAGGACATATTCCGAACATTTGTGATGATTCCAGCTATTTTTTACCTTAATCTGAATTTTTTATTTCATTTTTTTAAATAAATCGCCTAGGAAACCAATATCATCCATTGTGTTTTATACATTTGAAAGGAGAATTTAAAATAATATATTTTTAGATATTTTTAGATTAAAATGAGGTTAAATCCGATAATTTTTTTTTACCTGACCCCGTATACTTATTCTGAAAACGGCAGATTATTCAACAATCAATATAAAGTAACTTTTGTATACAACATTTTTCTGTATCTCTTTTAACTAAGAAAATATAGGGTAATTTTTAAATTGTCAATTTTTTGATTTTTCTCCCGTATCTCTTAAGCGAGCTAAGATTTTCAAAGTTTGATTATAACATTTTAAGTTTGACCCAAAAAGAGCACATGAACCTACATTACTTTTTTGATAGCACTAACAATTACTTAGATACCCTATAAAAGGGTCGAAAATGGAACTCCATGTACGTTCCCGTAATTTACTTTTTTTTTAATTCGGTATAATTCGAAAGGAGATTCGAAAGGCGCGAGGTCGTTAGGGGTCCATTTGTTTTCAATTTTTTAAAGATTATCTCTTTAAAATACGGACTATTTTCCAAAAATTATTAATTAACCGGTGGCTATTTAGACAAAGTAGGGGAAGTGTCACTTCCTCGCATCTGGCGTGAATTATATTGGCGTTTAATGATAGGCTGTGTGTTTAAGAATATTTTTCCTTGGATCTTCCTGTATATTTTCGCCCACGAGCCGCCACCGTAATTAAGTGTTAATCTTACTTGACATAATGTAAAAAATCATCAACATTTCTGTTATTTATTTGAATTTACACCTTACCGTATTAGTTTTTCTAGTACTATTTCCTATAAATTATTCGCTTTCGGCGGGCTTTTCTTAGCCCCTCCTTATATCTAATCCTAGTTCCGCTACTGGATCTGGTATTTTCAAAAAGTGGATTCGGTAGCATCACTAAAAAAAAATGTAGTGGAGATCACTTACTCAAGTAACGGCTACGTCATCCGAACATCTACTACCAATTTCTGTTCAAGCTGAAATAACCGCCAAATTCAAATATCGTCGCTGACAATGGTAACCCATTTAATCCAAAACCCGACAAGCCTCATCCAATAACAACAATAAAAATTTAACTATGTAAATTTTCTTCTTGTATGCAAATCTAAAAATCTTAAATCAAAGCCAAGTTATGTATTCGTCTCTCCGCGACATGGGAAAGTCAAAGCACAAAGATTTGCACAAAAGAACGCATTTTGCTCTGTGGGCCTATTTGCATAGCATACACATCCCGGAGAATTATGTGGGTAAGGAAAAGAAAAAAGGGTTGTTTTACATGGGGTTCGGTTTCTTTGTGTTTTTGACGCTATTCAAATTAGGGAAAAAGTGTACAGTCACATCGGTGACTACGTCAAATGCACGAGCGGAATCGATGAATTCGTGGAACTTATACTTTCTCGTCAAAGTTCGGTGTTTTCGGAGATAGATTCCTTCAAAAATGCTGTCCGAATACAGGGTGAGTCTGGAAGAACGTACTAAACTCCAGGAGCATATTATATACGTGAAAGTAATATAATATTGCCTTGTCCGATTTTCATTAGTGATGCGGTACAAGAATCGAAGAAGAAGTCGATTCTTTACTCGCTGTACTCAATGTATACAAGGAATGATTACTTGGAGTTCCCTGTGTAGTTTAATTAAAACACAGTACAGACAGTGGCGGTTCTTCCACAGGAGCACATGCGCACGTGCACCCCCAAAACAAAACTAATAAGAAATATTAATTTATATTCATTGAATATTATTTATCGTATAAACTCCGACCCTCCCTAATATTTTATCGTACCGTCAAAGTAAAAAGGTCCGACCCGCCCTAATATTTTATCATCCCGTCAAACCAAACTGTATAGATCCGGCAACCGTGCCTCGGTCGAGGTAAATGACGATTATGACGAGACTTGCTCGCCCGTTCGATTAAGTAGTGCAGTTTCTCTGTAGTAACAGGTGGCGGGTGGCAGCGGGGGATAGCGGGGCTATGGCGATTTAACATGGAAAAGGCGCACAGTTTTTGTGTGCACCGCGCTGTTGTCTGTTCGTGCATCTAGTTAGAAATTCGAGCCTGTATGTTTTAATATTTTAATATTATATATTTATTAAGTTAAAATGAATAGTTGACGGTCAACTATTTAAGAATTAACTTTAGCTCTTTGAGTTTGGAGCAAAAAATTGAAGTGAAGAGTGCGGGAGCACCTAAACCCGAAATTAATTTAACGCAGACCACAAAAGGTAAATCTAGGGACTTTATTAGAAAGTTTAAAAATGAAATATATGAAAAAAAATTTATAGAGGGTATTCCAAACTTAATGAGGCAGTTATTGATAAATTTTCTACAATTAAGAACCGAAGAATGGACTTTACGTTTAAGCACTATTGTCTAGGGTCGATAAATGTTGTGTATTTCGATAAATGATACTCGATATGATTTTAAACCATTTTTTTAAAGGATTTAAACTAAAAAACACTGGAAAATATGAAGAATGCCAACTTGTCAGTCTCGTGGCTCGATTAGTTCTCGTCATAAAACAGTTAACTATTGTTCTCGTCCTGGTTGCGCCTAATGACGTAGCCGTAGATGGCGTAATGGTATTAGACATCATTCGGTTTTCTTGATAACTCGTAGATGGCGGTAGTAGTATTGGACATCATTCGGTTTTCTTGATAGCTCGTAGATGGCTTTAGTAGTATTAGTAGTGGACTATATAAATATTGTTGCGAGGGTTGCATGCGACGACGTTAAGATCCGATAGATATACATACTAAGGAAACCTTTCATATTTTCCAAAAGTTGTATTTCCTTGTTTAAAATTAATTAAATAAATAAAAATATGTTTAACCTAACGCATTTACTTATTACTTTTTTTTTCTACATTTAAAAAACGCCTAGAAAGTAATTGTTTGGTCGTTACACAAAAATAAAATTTAAAAAATAATTTCACCATACAGTTCGACAACCAAGTCTATAGCTACGCGGTATCGGTAAGGGGGAAGAAATATCTTTTAAAACATGGCCGAGTCATGGGCGTGCTATTATTATCTTAATAATGTAATAATATATATTTTTTCATAGCATGAATATATTTGTATCACCAGTGCAATATATTAGGCCTTTTCATTAATATTCCTCGCTTATTTTGGCATTTTCGCCAATAAAATCCATTTGATTTCAACATGCACCTCAAAGTTTCAAGGGAAAATGGAAAGTTTATGTCACTTCTCAGCTGTTGCAGCAGCTTTTTTAAGGTTGGAACCACTTTTAGTTCCAAATAAAACTTTTGTATTGTTCTCTTAACAATGCCAAAGTCGAAGCCTTCGATTTTTTCGACAGCAGAGAGACGGTCCCTTTTTTGACAGGAGATTACAACAATTGATTCGGGTTATTTTCTTCCTTTCAGTATCTTCTTTGTGCATGTTTTTTACTGCACCCACGCTTACTAACGTATACATTGCGAGCCTTTCTAGCTTCCGCTTAAGTGGCAATTTAAATGTATTAATTTGTGATTCCTCTTCACACACCCTGTACACATTGACAATCACTTCGCGGGTTTGACTATGAAGGGTTTTACCAGGGTATATTCATTCATTATCACAGTTTTAAAACAAACCCTATCACTACGCAACTGGATGAAGCATATTGGACATCGCCGACCAAGCACGTTGGCACTTATAGGCGTGTCACCAGGCGCGTGACGTCATCCTCTGTCTGGGATATAACCTATCAAATTAGCTCTAGCCACCAGTTACCCATGGTTACCGTTGATATTGTGCCATGTTGCCCTATTTTTAGATTAGAAGTACTTTAATGAAAAAATATTTTATTTTGCATTTAAATATTAAAATAAATAGTATGAAAAGAAAGTCTTAAGAGCATTGAAAGTATAATAGAATCTTAGTTTCTTACATACTTATGACAATTTACTTTAAATGGGTAAATTTAATTTTAGGGTTTACTTGGTAACATGTTATTAAATTAAAATTTAATATATGTGACAACATTGTTATCCCAAAAAATTTTTTTGCCCGCATTCCTTTTGTAGCTACAGTTAAAGTTGTCGACCTGTACTTGTGAACGAGGTCACGAGCCGCCACTGAGTACAGATACACGCTTGACCGCTAGCCGTTATCCCCTTCTGATCATTCATATTTTAGCAATTTTCTGAAATAATTCTATTATGTTATCTCAACCATATCAAAAATATTAAATCAATTAAAACCATGTCCATAAAGAGATTTTCCTGAAAATTCCGGCACCCGGACCTGCATTGGTATTATACATCTCCTACTTTACCGAGTTGAATAACAGAAGTTATGTCCGATTGTCTTCAGAACAGGGTAAGGTTATTTGCGACTAGGACGTACAGTTAAATCCGTCATGGTCTTGATTTAAATATCTTTGTTTGTGACTGGCTTCCAGTGAAGCTTTGTTGTTGCCTACTTATAAATTTCACAAGATTTTTCCCTTCATTGTATGTGTAGGATATCGAGTTGTTTATATGTTTTGAGGCGAAGTCTCTCTATGGCTATATCATTATGTAATCTATTTTCGAATCTAATAAATATCCCCGTGGGAAAAACGCGCTCAGAAAAAACACATTGTAAGCAAATAGGAAAAATACGCACACGGAAAATGGTCAAACATTAAAAAACGCGATGTATCGTTTTAATTGAGTTTTAAGAAATTGTCAGACGTTTTATACTTATTAGTTTTATGTTATAATAACCTACGTTTGAGCTCTGTTTGTTCGAATTTGAACTGTTGAAATTATAACCAACCTATGATTTATATTGGCTGTGTTATCACTTAATTTAAACTTCTTATTTGTATACAGAGTGTTAATTAAGTATGTGTAGTAAATTTAAGAGACGATTCTTTGGGTGATTCTAAGACGAAAAGTTCATATAAACATGGGTCCGCAAATGCTTCGTTTTCAAGATACAGGGTGTTAAAAAAAATCTTTAATCGAGTTTCAGTAAATATCTTAAATATCCTTTTGTCGATATTGTTGAAGTTTGGCAGTTTTATTTGTAGCTGACAACTGTCAAGTTAAATGTTCCAAAGCAAACCTTGATTAAAAAAGAAAATGTCCATGCATCTCCAGGGACATGCATCAAAGTGGTTTTTATTTTTTTTCTCGAAAACAAAGAAAGATACGACAAAAATTCAAGAGACAAAAGAGTTGTATATTTAGTTGCTTAATCTGATAAAAAATATAAAAATTCCAAAGAAGCCAGTGGCTTACTTTTTTTTCAATAATATTCGTTAAGGTGCCGCCCGGGGCGCCACTGGACTCAATAGAGATTTAATCCACTTAGGGCTAATTTAGCCCCTTACTACACTACAAATAAAATTGCCAAATTTCAACAATATCGACAAAAGGATATTTAAGATATTTACGAAAACCCGATTTAAAAAAAATGTGTACACCCTGTATCACCCAAAGAATCGTCTCTTAAAATTGCTGCACATACTTAATTAACACCCTATATATTGTAAAACGCATGTTGAATAAAACTCTCAAAAAAGTTACCATACATAACAAATATCTTTATTGTTCCAGCAAAGTATCGGTAGTAAGTGGCTTTGCAAGCATAAAAATTTTCCTTTGTTGTAAATGCAGGATAATGTTTATAAAGCTATTTTACTACTTCAGCAATGACAGGCAAGTATTAGTAAATCGGATTTTAAAAATAAATAAGCTCAAAAACATCTGTTAATTTTTTAATAGGTTTCTTATTCTTCTTCTGAATCAAATAACGCCAATAATTGGAACTGAGTTATTTTAATCAGTCACTATAACAATTTTCCTATTATTTATAACAGCCCTGTCTTATATTGGCTTAAAGTTTTGGAATGTTCCTTATAGAATGTTAGAATACTAAGAAAATTAGTCATATTTTTTATCTACCTAAGGTTTAAACGAAACTTGCACATCCAAATATATTTTTCCTTAATGGTTTATAAATGATTAATAAAAAAATATTGTATAAGTACTATGACCGGCGATACATAAATGCACAAATTCGTGGATAACAGCTAATACAAGCTATTTCTTAAACTTTTTAGACTGAAATGAGTACTCAACGAACGAACGAACAAACCCAGCAAAATCAATTTATACTTTCAAAGTTATTTTTTTTTATTGTCCTCTATGTAGGTATTTTTTTGCTACCGTAGTTGAAATTTTGTAATGGTAGTAAGAATCTTCACTCAGTGTAAGTTTTCTGAATATGTTTCCTACATATTAAGATGATCCTCGAAAAGTCCGGGGGGGGGGGGGGGGGGGGGGGGGGTACTGTCTACCAGGTGTTCGCCTAAATGCCGGCAGTATTATTCCTCCTCATATTTTGAGCCACGTCCCGATTCAACAGGCGTTATACTTTCATCCAGTCAGCGGCTTAAAACCCAAAGACGGTATCTACTATAGTCGCAAGAAAAAAATATCTTGTCTCGCTTTTTGATATTTAAGATCTGGTCACGTTAAATTCAACCAAATAAAGATGCAACTTTTTGCAATTTCATCTTTTTCTACTTGAATCGGTCTCCTCTATAAGCAAGAAATGACATTTAATAAATCCACACAGTTCCAAAAGAGCATTCACCTGTTCATTTAAACCAATGGCACTGGAACAATTTACAAAATGGGCAAACAAGTTCGTAAATACAAGAGACAATCTGCTTGCAGAGACACGCAGCGGTAAATTGCAATAAAGGTGCAGAACTGAGATAAGCTCGAAAGTTTGTTTACCATTCTGGTATATTTCCAGTTACCACTCGGCCATTATGGCGGTTTAGTTAACAAAAATGCGAAATTGAATTGCCTTTTGCCTTGTGTGTAAAGTGTACTCGCATATAAAAGCCTTTCTTGGCTTGTTTATTACAACAGTAGCTAGCGCATTTACAGATAATTATTTCTTTTTATCCGTTAAAAGTTTCTTTAAAGCGATTTACAATGGGCTATATAGATTGTTTATTATATTGAATTGGCAAAAAAATTGGAGAGATCGGCGAAACTTGTGCTTCTTCTGTTAAAGGATGGGATGGCATGCCAATTATCTGCTACCATTGCTTAAATCTGTATCTAATGCCGCGCCCACTCCAAGAAAAAAAACATCCAACAGAACAGAAACACAACATAGAAATATCTTCCAGTTTATGCTCTATTTCTAAAGTTTTATTCAATAAAGTACTATGCTTATTTTTAATTCAATATAGTATTATACATATTACTTTATATATATATATTTATAGTTACTGTAGACATTTCCTTTGCATTAATTGTTATGTCAGATTCTGTGACGACGCAATGTTTTGTTCAATATTATTATTTATTATTTTGTTCAATATTTGAAACTTTGCTCTGCTCGCACCATAACTCAAAGTTTTAAATATTTTTTTTTTTAATTTTCTAGATTATTTCCTGCAATTTCTCGTATTTCCGACAGAGTACCTACAACTTTCTTCCTGACTCATTTTTATTAACTTTAATAATATATTTATTTTTAATTATGACGGATGGGAAGAAGCTTTGTTATGTTCAATTGTTTCTATCATGGCATATTTGATACTTGTAACATTTTATTAAATTGTAAAAGTATTGCCAACCCAAAAAGAAAATATTAATTCAAAAGTTTTAAAGACCCAAATAGAAAAAGTATTATAAAATACACGGTTCATCAGACAATTAGAGCACTTGTACTTTAGAAAACCCCCGAAGTGGGTCGTTTTCTAAATTAAACGCCTGCTCTAAGATAATGTCTTATGAAACTTGTATCTTAATATATTATTTTTTGAGTTTTTATGAATTAAACACTATCGATTAAATATTGATGGTCAGTGGATCACTATCGATGGTGCTACTATCTATAGTTCTCAACCTCTACCTGTCAGTGCTGCTGTGTTTCGTTTTCGTATCTGTTTTACAGTACGAACACACTGCACCGACAGTGTTGCCGAAAATGGAAATAAACAGAAACCCTTTGATGTTTACCGCTCCTCGACGAGAAGACAGTAAGTTGCTAGGAACCAAAACAAAACATTAAAGTTGGTAAAATGTTGCCAATTTGTTACTAAATTATTGAATAACATTGTGTTGCTGTTTTGTTGGTTTGGTAAGTTAAGGTAAGTAAATGAACAAATAATTGCGTAGCACTTATTTGAGTTGATATTACACAACAAAATATAGCTCCCTTTACACAAATTGAAAGATTAAATGTACGGAAAATGCAGTAAAATTAAAACTATTGTATTTTATAAAATATTTTTTGTTTTAACTTACTGAAAATTCACCAATTCGCGACAAGCACCCTAAGAGGATAAATCGTTTCCTCGTGACTAAGTATATGTTTAAACGCTCCTCTCTAATCGCCTTTTTAAATTTAAATATTCACGCAAATATTGATGTCATTCAGTCAGGTGAAGCTTAGAAGGGGATTTTTGGGATTAAAAATCTACTTGGTTTCCTACTTGGGTCTTCTCACATTCTTAGCAATTAATCCCTTGCATCTACATAGTTTCTTATGTAAACGTGACTCGGGCCAGAACTCAGTAAAAATTATTGCGATAGCGATTTGTGTATCTTTCTTATTTTATCGCAAAGATGTTTGAAAAGAATCGATATATCGAATCCTGCATATCTCAACGATACTCAAATATTATAGCATGATTAACGTTAAATTTGAAAAATATCGGGAAAATTTTTGATTGATTAGAAGTAGTATCCTTCCGTATAATTAGTTTAAATATGAAATGAGAGCTACCAAGAAATACGAATCACAATCGAACAAGCCCGAAGCAATTTACAAGAATGAAGAGACTTTTCTGCTGCCGAGATTTAAATCTTGAATTAAAGATACGAATGATGAGATACTATGTGTTGTCTATACTGTATTACGGGATGGAGTCCTGGACATGTGAGGCTGATTGAGGTGAGAAGATTTCATGGGTAGAGAAGGTAACCAACATGGAGGTAATGATGCGTATGCACAAGGAGAGATAGATAATTTCAACAATTAAGGAAACTGCTGTATTGGGACTTGTCATGAGGGGAGAAAAATAGGTAATGTTACAAATAATTATGCAAGGAAAAATTCAAGGGAAGAGATCTATAGGAAGAAGACGGAACTTATGGCTGAAGAACCTTAGGGAGTGGCTGGGATATACTAACAATGAACTACTCAGAGCTGCTGTCTCAAAAATTAGAATCGCCCTTGGTGATTGCCAACCTTCACAGCGGAGACAGCACCGAGAGAAGAAGAAGTGATGCCACCGGAAGTACTTTTTGAAATGCCGGTTACCGGAACCCAATCCAACATTCAGCGCCGGATCGCTTATTTACAACTAAACGTGCTGAATAGAAATCAAAATTCAATTCATCATCATCATCGTTAGCGCTACAACACTGGGTGGGTCTTGGCTGACTGCACAATTTTTTCCACACGGCGCGGTCTTCCATCATTCGGGGCTCAAAGGGAATATTCATTTTCTGTAGGTCTGACCTGATGTTATCTCTCCAGCGCATTCTGGGACGTCCGAGCGGTCTTTCTCCTGTTGGGACCTCTTCCCATGCTAGTCTCACCAGTCTGTCCTCGTGAAGCCTTTGCACGTATCCAGCCCATCTTAGTCGATTGGATTTAATCTCTTGTACGATATCGCCGTCCTTGTATAGTTCTTGGATTTCGACATTAGTTCTGATGCGATATTGGTCCGTGGTCGGGTCATGATGGGGCCCAAAAATTTTTCTGAGGATTTTTGTTTCGAAACGTCTAAGTTTTTCCTTATTTGCTTTGGTCATTGTCCACGTTTCACCTCCGTATGTTATTATAGGCCTGATAATGGTTTTATATATTTTGATTTTTGACGTCCTCATTAGAAAATGCGAAGGATATTTTTATCAAATAGGGCAAAAAATCCTTATATGCGTCTGCATCAAGTGTTTATAGTGGAAGACTTTTTTCGTAGGCCAAAGTTGTCCACTTTCAGAAAAGCGCTCAGCCTGTGAAGGCGACACTATGCTTATTCAAATAGTACAAGACGAAAACTTACTTTATTGGCTAAATTGATATGATAAACTTTTTTGTTACAATTTATCTTCTTTCTGATATTATTAAATCATAGTAAATATAGTGGCGAGGGGCCTCGGTTTGCTTAATGGGCCTAGAACCCCCTATATTCAAAAATAGGCATTGATTCAAGTTTGAATCGGTCTTTACAGTTGGTCGATTATCGATTCAAAAATGTATTTTGGATATACGAGTACTATGTATATGAAGATATTAATAAAATACTCACACCACACGCTGCTTTGTCCACGTTAAGGGGTGAAATTTCTTCCAACCAACGCGACATTTCGGGAATTGTTCAATTTAGCGTCATTTTTAATCTAGAATAATTTTTGTGGTCGCTACAAAAATATCGATATTCTGATATACCTACCGACTTCTTCTAACATCTCTAGGAATACATACGAAATGTTAGAATCGAGTTGGTCCTTTGGTGTTTTATATTTAAATTAAAGCGGATGTAAGTAGGCATAGCAGATTTAACGGTTTTAGTATTTATATATGTGCATTTAATTATTTGAATCGGTACCCCTCTGATGGAAGAATTTATTTAATAATGAAGAGAAAATTGTTGAAATACTTTTACGACCGACGAAGAGGCTTTATTACTTATACACCTATCCGTTACTGTCCGATATAAAATTCAAGTTTATAATAAATAAATTTGAAATGTGTCAGAAGAGATTATCTGAATGAAATAATATACAATTAGTTAGGTTATTATAATTGTTTTTTTTTTCAATTTTTTCCTCTTTGTTCGCCTGCCAGGGTCATTCCCCAGAAAAACCTATAGCTTAACGTGGGCTCCAAACCAGGATCAGCCGTCATACGCTGCCCACCAACCATACCCTACCGATTGGGGACGCCTGGTTACCGTCGGGAATGTGGGGACATTTTTAAGGTTATTTATTTCCATTGATTCTAGTAAATTTAGTTTGATGCTAACATAAAAAACAAATTATTTTTTCTTAAATTCCCTCCTACCGCAATTCTAGGTACTATAAATAAAGTACAACTATCAGAACACGGAAAGACCCACTTATATTTTTGTAAAATTTACTATGTAAAATTTATTAAATTTCTTTTGTAACATTTATTAAATCTTCTGTAAAAATTTCGAATCATGGTATTCCCAAGCGGTTGCCCATCCAAGTCCGTGTCCGACGTCGTCGCTTCACTTCGGTGATCGATTTCCTCGCTTCCTCTTAAAGTTCTCCTAACGTAGTACCCAAGTACGAGTTCGGATTGACCCGTTGCATCGGATTTAGGCTCTTCATTCTTGTACAAAAGTATTTTTACAACACTTTATTTAAACTTGGTCACTTTTACAATAAGAAATACTTATAACAATACAATAATAGTCGTCAGTAAAATGTACCATACCTACATTTAAAAAGATTTAACTACTGGAGTTATAAAGAAATTTACAATATATTTGACTTCATTTTACAAAATTTATTAGAAACTAACTATAGTTTTTTGTAAATTATGTTTACAATATTATTTTGGTACGGATTAATAATGAAAATTGTAATTACAGTGAAACCTCCCTTAGGTGGACACCTACGGGTAGTGCTGGGCGATGTTCATCGATGTTTTTGAAACATCGATGTTCTGTTACCGATGTTCGGTGTTTTCGACACCGATGTTAGAGGTCAAACATCGATGACGACATCGATGTTTACCTTTCGATGTTCAATGTTATAACAAAACAAGAAAACTAGGTTGTAATCTTAAACTCAATTTTCCCAGCACAAGAAAATAAGAGCGAAAGTTTATGATTTCATTTGCTAAAAGCCTTATTAAAGTCGACAATAGAAATTTCCGATGCAATGGCAATTATAATTGCACGAATTCATGCGCAGTAAACCGTTCTCGATCATCTGGCGCCTTGCTAACAGCCAGAACAGTAGTTGGTAGTGTCGAAATCCCTAAAATACCCCCAGAATTAGAGATGGCAAACCTGTTCGTATTGACTAGCAGTTAAAGCAGCTACTGCTACTTACCAATGGCAGTTCAAAAAAGTTGGTACGAATTACCAGTACATATGCTTAATAAAGAATGTGAACTGTTAATTTAAGTACCAGTTTCGACCAATTAATAAACATTTAAAAGTAACAGAATAATCCATCTCTAACCAGACTTGCACCGGCAATGGCAATAAAAGTGGCGCGTGCCTCATTTCTGGCAATGCGAGACAGCTGATCGAAAACGGTGTACTGCGCATGAATCCGTGCAATTTTAATTGCCAGAAGACTAGAATTGCCGACTGTAATACGGATTCCATTCTTGCATTGCGCCCGCAATGCGAGAAGTATTTGGCCAGCTGATCCAGAACGGTTGAGTGGGCATTAATACGTGCAATTATAATTACCATTGCTGGCGCAAGAGACAAAAATTGCCGACTCGTATACGGCTTTAAAGGAAAGAAACTTTCTAAGTTACTTTTCTTGGAATCTATTAATAAAAAATTTTGGGACGCTCATTAATCTAGTTTTACAAAAAAAATAGTTTACAAGTTGTTAGTGACTGGAATTAATGCAGTTATAAAATATTATGTTTTAATATTTGCTTTATTTTTTTGTTTATATTATTTTTTAAAATTTCTGTTATTTTGTTTTTTACGTTTCATAATTTTTCAATTCTTTCTAATAAAAAGTATTTTATTTTTTATATCTAATTTATTCCTAATCGCAAATATACTTTTTTAAATGTCGATGTTTTACAACCGATGTTTCACGCCATCGATGTTAGCTTTCGATGTTAACATCGATGGTCAACATCGATGTTCCGTTTCGATGTCCCAGTACTACCTACGGGACCGTCTAAATGTGTCCCCCTAATAGAGGTGTCCGCCCATGGGAAATTTGGTATTAGGTAATATGTAAATGCAAAATTATTACTATGTATATGTATGTACAAATAAACATAACATGACAAAAATACACTAGTTTTAGTTAGGATATAGTACTAAAAAAATCTAATAACGTAGTTTGACGTGATTGCGTTTTATACTTGCAATCTAGAAAATGTAATTCCAAATCTGATAACAATTCCATTGCTGTAGAGTCACCTCTATTCTTTGCATACTCTTATAATTCCTTTACCACACTAATGGCTTGTTGATAATTGATGACATTTATTTGATTAATGCATTCAACTTCGTCATCAGAGACGCCAGATAGTGATGTGGTTTCAGTTTGGGCTACATAATCACTAGGAATGGGGTCACTATCATCTTCTAATAGCCCATTGCTATCAATGTTAATGAACTCGCCCAAATCATTGTTATCAAATTACAAACTTCCGCAACATCAATCTTCCCTTTCAGACTCAAAACTCGACATGTTTGTGCCATCGTTTACGATTTTAACCTTACAACTCACAAATAAACGGCGGACTGCTGCCGGGGAATCACACATACTTTCATTCGGCGAAGTCCTTTCGCCATGCACACGCGATTGGTTGCCGGTCTGTCTTCAGAGAGTTTTTATACCGTACTTACTCGTCTCCCAAATACAAAAAATTTTTTGGCGGTTTGAATGAGGGTTTTCGCACTCTTTGTATGAAAACAACCTGTCCGCGTCCGCCCAAAGGAGAGTAATCCGCCCAAGAGAGGTTGATTTTCATGGAATTTCATATACCTAGTTCCGGACTATGAAAAAATGTCCGCATAATAGAGATGTCCGTTATGAGAGGTTTCACTGTACATAGTACAATATTTTATATACAATGAAATCTTTACTATTAGATATAATTTTACTATAGCGTTTGTTAAAATTTCCTACATATTTTGTTATTTACTTGATTTTACTAAATTTACTAGAAATTCTAACTATACTTTTTAGAAATTATGTCTACAATATTATTTTGGTACAGATTAGTAGATAATAAAAATCTAATTAATACTATATTTTATAGATAATTTACTATACTTAGTATTTTTTCCGTGAATGCAAATCTATCGCTTATATTACGCGCATGTGTGAAAAATGTATTATGTCTTTATATTCAGAGGCAAAATTATGTTTTCTTTCAATAAATTGTATGTCCTTACTGCATGCCTAAGGTTTGGAATTTCTAAGAAACTACGTAAGAAATGTTCAAAATACCCTTAATACCATTTTAATAATTATGTAATATCATAAAATTACATCGGACCCCTCCGAAAGCCTTTACGATAGTCTCGTTTTGGAAATGTAGCAATTTTCGTATTCGTAAGGTAAACTAGTTACTAGTTCTCATCTGCGTTACGAATTATAAATATATTATTTAAAATAGGGCTCGTGGTGCCATCTGTTAGAAGTGCCGTGAAGCGAGAACTTATATACGTTCAGGGTTGTCCAAAGGCCGCGTACAAACCCGAGCGCGTATTGTATAATCGAATGTTTAAGAAACGAAATCATAAAGCTACAAATTGTGAAAGTATTTTTTCATTGTTAATTCTCCACCAAGATTTGTTGATATATACAGGTAATAACTAAAAGGTGCATTTGCATTCAAAACACTGTGACTAAATTTGATTAGTGAATGGATGGCTCATCCTTTCTCAACAGTTCTTGTTTTGATTCATATCAATATCTGTATTCTTAAAGAAAATAGTATATTAAGATACAAGTTTCATAAAACATTATCTTAGTATACTTACTTGTTATTTAGAAAACGACCAGCGGAGAGTTTTCTAAAGTACAAGTTCTCTAATTGTCTTATGAACCGTGTATTTTCTAATACTTTTTCTATTTTGGTCTTTAAAGTCTTTAAAAATATAGTAGATTTTTTCCATTTGAATTAATATTTTCTTTTTGGGTTGGCAATACTTTTACAATTAAAAAAAAAAGGTTACAAGTATCAAATATGCCATGATAGAAATAATTGAACACAACAAAGCTTCTTCCCATCCGCCATAATTAAAAATAAATATATTATTAAAGTTAATAAAAATGAGTCAGGAAGAAAGTTGTACTCCGTCAAAAATACGAGAAATTGCAGAAAATAATATAGAAAAACTTTTAAAAAGAATATGTAAAACTTTGGGTTATGGTGCGAGAAGAACAAAGTTCAAAATATTGAACAAAATATTGTGTCGACACAGAATCTGACAGGAATAACAATTAATGCCCAAAAAATGTCTACAGTAGCTATAAATATGTATATATAAAGTAATATGTATAATACTATATTGAATTAAAAATAAAAATAGTATCCTATTGAATAACTTTAGAAATAGAGCATAAGCGGGAAAAGATTTCTATTATTTTAAGGTTATGTTGTTTTATAATTGTGACTAGAAATTAGTTGACGAACACCGTCAGCATGCTATATATTTCCGAGTACCTATATGTATTTCAGATAAATAGATAGTAAAAATGATCTTTTTGCAAGGTTAAAGGTTAGTATTTTGAAGTTTTCTATAAAGAAATTTTTGTCGAATCCATAATGCCTAGAAAACTAGTTTTAACGAAATCGAAGTAAGCTTAAAATTCGAACACTACTTGGTGCCAACATAAAAAAATAAAATTTTAGTTCCATAAAGTGGCAGGTTATTCAATTTTTTTGCATTTCATAATGTAGCCATTATGAAACCCAAATAGAAAAAATATATTTTTAAAGAAACTATGCGATTCATACCCATATACAATTTAATTTAAAAAATGACAATGACGTCATTGGTAATTAAAAATTGATATCAAGTACGAATACTTCCAACAGCTGTCATCCTTTCTGGCATATATTGAAACGAATAGGCAAGCAACTGCGTTTTGCAATATGTGATCCCACTCGTTGACCAATGATGTCATTGTAATTTTTTTAATTAGATTGTTTATGGTTATTAGTCGCACAGTTTTCTTTATACCGTTTTTTCTTTAATAATACAGACATGAATCAAAAAAAGGAAAAGATGAAGCTTAAAAGTCTCGTACAAAAACACATCATTCAGTAGTGAATTTTTACACAGTATGTTCAGAAATTTAGAACAAACCCGAACAAACCCCATTCTATGATATAGTACTGTAATAAAATATGTAATTAGAGTTCTTGGAATTCAACTTTAATATATCGTCAGCTTAATTAGTAAATCACAATTAGTAAGTCCAAATAGCAAAACAGAAGAATTTTATCGTCAGTAAACAATTTTAGAAACGATAATATAACAGAATATCTCAAAGGTTTAGCCCATAATTATGAAATGTAATAATTTTGTTCATCTGATCGGAGACCACGAGCTGACGAAGAACCTCGACAGCCTAGAACATCGAAGATAGGTTGGGGATTTGACTCTCTTTTACAGATATTTTCATGGAAGGTGCTCGACTGACCTTGCCC
Source organism: Barypeithes pellucidus (assembly GCA_963991005.1). Taxonomy (NCBI): domain Eukaryota; kingdom Metazoa; phylum Arthropoda; class Insecta; order Coleoptera; family Curculionidae; genus Barypeithes; species Barypeithes pellucidus. Next base: position 19,530,857 of record OZ022562.1, on the reverse strand, counting down.
TCTTAATTCCGCCCAGAGCGATGAATAGCAGAAATACACGACGAACCACTGCCGCCCATCCATATGTGGTTAAGCTTAGTACTCCTCGACTTCATTATTTAAGAATTCTTTCATCTGGAGGACTTCATCCTTGTGGAACGACCTTCCCGGGGTCGTTTTCCCAACGAATATAACCTCCAACGATTCAAAACCAACGTGAATCGCTTTTTGCGCACACGCACCACTCCCAGAGTGCCCTAAAGGATTTTTCCTATAGTGCTTGTGTTTGACTATAAAAAAAAAAAAAAAAATAATACCAATGTATGGAAATAACAGTTTTTCCATACATTGGTATTTGATATGAATACCACCTGAAAAGCTAGACTTTTTATTTTTGATTTTATCTTTGAGTTAAAGCTTTTTTGAAAACTTAATAACTCTTGTATTGATTATTAGAATATAGCAATTTTTGGATATAATGTGAAATCAACATTTATATGGAGGAAATAATTGTTAGAGGTTTTTGGATTTTAGAGGGTAGACTATAAATAATGTTATTTTTGTGAAACATCTTAGAGGTTTATATTATTTTACTTTTTCAAATAATTTAGCAATGTATATCATAAACACCCTTTATTACGTATTTTATTAATTTCTACTTGACGGCGAAACGGCCCATGGCGAATCGGCTGCCGGCTAACTCTCCCGCCGGCGAACCGGCGACGGCAAAACGGCGACGGCGAATAGTCCCATTCCCCTTTATACAACAACAATTGTTTTCGAATTTTTTGCAAAATCGACGGTTGGCAATTGTAATAATGAAACACTCGTGTTTCAACCAATTCATAAACTAAAAAGAAACGAAATACTAATCAAAGAAAGAAAAGGCGAAGCGCCACTATATGTTTTTATGTAAGGACCCCCCCCCCCCCCCCCCGAAACAAATTCCTGTATACGCCACTGATTACAATTATAGCCGAATAGTGATTTACTCGAAAATAAATAATAATAATAATAACGTTTATTACGGCCGTATTGGGATTGATTACTATATTATTATAGCCAATACTGTAATAACCTAGTAACAAATTCAAGTTTTTAAATTATAATATCATTCTACGTAATAATGAGTTGTAATTCCAGTAGCAAACCCATCATACCACTAGAAATACTTAATTAGCGAGAATTCTTTAACACTGTTAAGCCCACTTCTTGATTCATCATGACAAAATTATTCTATTCATACCCAAGACGTAACATTAGCACATTCCTACGGTAACTAGCAACATGCGATGGATAAAGGGATGGCATCAACATATAAATACTTTCCAATACATCGATATATCGATAGGAATCGATATTTTTATGTTAATATTTTTTCTCGATATAAAGAAGAAATATATAATATACATTTTACACCACCCAGTACTAAACCGAATATACGAGGCTCCTAACTGGAATATTCTATTCATAAAATCAGATCAACCACCTGGTAGAACGTCATTTACAAACATGTTTAGTACAAAGAAATGCAACTAATCCACTTCATCATCAGCCGCCTAACTCAGGCCAGCCTCCACTCGTTGTTGGTTTTTTGTAATGATCTGTTTCGTATTACTCCATTTTTGGAACACGATTTCTTGGAAAGTACTAGTCAAAAAATATTATATTATGAGAAATAGGTTTAAATGACCTTTAAAATGATGTGCGACTTGACCACCTTCCCATTTAAGACTTTAAGGTTAACATCTACCACTTCTAGGGAGTTAAACTACGAAGTCTCCAAATATTCTTTAAAAGTAATCCCCATTCACAATAAAATTGACGTTGGTTTTCCGATTTTTAATATTGGCTGCATTCAGCAGAGCCCATCGATTTATAGGCAATTTTTTTCAAACACAAGCACAGGGTATAGGAAAAATCCTTTAGAGCACTCTGGGAGTAGTGCGTGTGCGAATAAAGCCATTCACTTTGGTTTTGAATCGTTGGAGGTTATATTCGTTGGGAAGAACGACCTCGGGAAGGTCGTTCCATAAGGATGAAGTCCTCCAGATGAAGGAATTCTTAAATAATGAAGTTCGAGGAGGACTAAGCTTAGCCACATATGGATGGGCGGCAGTGGTTCGTCGTATATTTCTGCTATTCGCCGTTCTGGGCGGAATTAAAAGCGCAAAGTCAGCCGAGAACTTTCCATGAAAATATCTGTAAAAGTGAGTCAAATCTCCACCTGTCCTCGATGTTCTAGGCTGTCGAGGTTCTTCGTCAGCTCGTGGTCTCCGATCCGAGGAATGGCCCTCCATTCGATAGAATCCAGTAGCCGAAGAGTATGTTTAGGGGCAGAGCTCTATATATGAGAGCACTACTCTAGTGAGGGTCGACTCTGGGATTTGTATAGTGTCAAAAGTCGTGGAGGTGTGTGCAACTTTTTGGTTCGGAAGAGTACACCAAGTTTCTGAGAAGCTATTTTGGCGATTGCCACAACGTGGTTATGCCAAGACATATTTCCTCCTAGACTGACTCCCAGCAAATTAATAGATGAAGCCAGTGGGATTGTGTGTACTGCCATGACTATATCCGGTTCTGTAATGTTAACCTTTTTAGAGAAAACGGCTGCCTGGATTTTTTTAGCATTAAATTCGACTTGGATACTGTCGCCTCAAGCCAAAATTTCTTCCAGGTCTTTGTTAAGGTGTGGTACTTCATGCTGTCTGCCAAGATGTGCTTCAGCAGCCGATGTTTGTGCATTCAAAGAGAATGATAAGATAAGTGTGCTATCGTCAGCAAAGCTTAATATCGGATTTTTAGTTTTCACTAGAAGGTCGTAGAGTAAGAAGAGAGTGGGAGACAATATGGACGCTTGAGGAACACCGGCATTGATGGTCTAGTTGTCTGAGAGAAATCCGTCAATCGCCACTTGCAGAGAGCGGTCCTTAAACTAAAGCTAGACAACCATGCACAGAATCGACTGAGCATACCTTAAGATCGCAGTTTACTTAGAAGCCCCTCATGCCCCACAATGCACAATTTAATGGGTGACGTCACGATGCGCATCGATTTGTAATTCTGCTGAATGCATTTTGTTGTTAGTTTTTTGTTTGGTTAGGATCCCTTCAAGTATTACGTTTTTTTTCTATACAACATGGATAATTTTATTTTGAAGGCTTCCTTTCACTAGCGGAGATCGTGTTTAATATGTTTTCATCACTATAATTCATTTCTTTCGTAATTATTTATAAATTTTACTTCTCAACCTGACAAACAAAACTGACATAACTCGCTGTCAAATCACAAATCGTTTTTTAAATTCCATGGAAAAAATGGCGTCCGATTTCCCATCGATTTGTGCATTCGGCAGATGATTACTAATCGTTTATACAAGAATTATTTAAATATCGATACTCCAGTTACCGATATATCGTTCTATACCACGTATCGATATATGACTGTATGTTGCCATCCCTATGCGGGTACGGCACAACCAATGCTATAATTTGCATTCGAAATTATCGGCCCAGGCTATATTTAAAGATTATACATTGTTGCAAACCAACGCCTTTACCTTATAAATAGACAGTATAACCGTGTATTTAAATATCATTACTATTCTTAAATAAGTTACTTTTAATTTTCATATAAAATGGGTATTTCTACATGCAGGTTTATTCGGGCCTTACAGACGACGTGTTCCCTATCCAGAATTTGTTCCTACAACGCCATATTTCTACCTTAATCCCTTTATACCAAGCGCAAATTTAGTCGCATATAATTTCTCTCAAAAATATTTATATCTGCATCTGGAGCTGTACGACTGGCTGCCAGATAATGTCATCTTAAACTTTCCCTAATCAGTTAAAGAAGTTGCTTGAGCTACGACAAAAGTATACGCTCAAAATAAAAAAGAATCAGAAAAAAGTACAACTTATTTAGGCTAGGCTTGGCTTTATACGCATGATGCTTTTTAGTATGGCTGGGTAGATAGTATAGTTTTTGCAGAATTATATCGTTGATCTCTTGACTGCAATAGAATCTCATTATTTATTCGACCATAAAATAAATAAGGAAATCCCAAATTTTAAAACCTTTTCGAGCAAAGCCGGACCAGGTATACAAATTCAATTTATACCTATGCCTGATGCATATATAAATACAAAGTGATTTTTAATAATTTTAATCTTTAGTGGTTTTCCGGCGAGTAATTTTCAGTTAGGCTTATTAGTGGTAGAATGTGGCGTCCCTGGAATTGTGCTGATAGGGGGGCATCTCCAAGTGTCGGGAATGAGACTTAAATATTTAACGGCTGTTAAACAATTTAGAGAAGAAAATCGTCCAATTATTTACCTTGACGAAACATGGTTCGATACCCATGACGCTCCAAGAAAAGGTTGGGATGATTCTTTCAAAAAATGTCAAACCAAGGCACCATAAAATAAAGGCAAAATAATCACAATATTACATGCTGGTTCAGAGAACGGGTTTGTTCCAAATTATCTGTTGCTTTCAGCTAAAAACATAGCAGATTCTTCTTTAGATTACCATCAAGATACCGACGCACAACTTTTTGAAGATTGGTTTAAACATAAACTGCTTAAAAATATACCTGAAAATAGCGTCATTGTAATGGACAATGCTAGTTATCATAGTCGGCAAGCAAAAATCATTCCCAATTCTAATAATACAAAAGCAGAAATTCAAAATTTTATGATTGAAAATGATTTATATTTTGAAAAAACGAGAACTGCTAGAAGTATTAAAAGCTTTTAAAATAAATAAGGAATACGAGTGTGCCAAACTTGCAGCAGAAAATGGACATACAGTGTTGCGTCTTCCTCCGTACTATTGTATATTCAATCCTATTGAGCTAATATGGCATCAATTAAAATCCAATATTAGGAGAAATAATATTTCTCATACATTAAATGCATCTGTAGTAGAATTAATTAAAAACGAAGTAAGAAAAATTTCTGCAGACAGCTGGAAAAACTGTGTACCTTAAGTACATGCTTAAGGTGGAAAATTCTTACAATTGTTCAACCCTTAATTATAAGTTTAGGCTTAGACGAAGATAGTGATAGTGATACAGAGTTAAATTTTGAATAAATTATCATTAGTTTCTTACAATTTAATTAATTTTTATTGTACTTGTTATCCTAAGAGTTATACTTTTAAATTATATTATTTTCAATTGTCATTAATTGTTGTCATTATTTTACATTTATTATAGGTACCTAAAACTAAAAATACCTATCTATTTATTTTAAATTATAAAAATAAATCATGTGGTGTGGTATACATTTTCAAGCCGGCCCTGATCCCATTTTTTGAGCTTTGAAGAGGTTCAGGCGTATACAATAGGGATTAATCAGGTAGTTTATTTATGGCAGTAAGAATCAACGGTATAATTCTGCAACAACTATACAAAAAATTTGCTCGAAGGAAAAACACGTTATTATTCTTCGTGCCGGAAGTAAAGATGGCTTTGTGCCTAATGCGTTGCAAAACATATCAGTCAATCGTCCGCCGATTATCATAAAGTTATGACCGCAGATTTGTTTGAACAATTTTTAACTGTGATAAAAAATAAATTATAGTTCTAAGGTCATAAAGCTATGTAGGAAATACTAAAACGTCCTAAAAAAAGTATACTTAAAAATAAAATCGCCACAACTAGCGAGACTAGCAAGCGGCTCCCTATATGGGCTACCCATGTGACAACACACTGCGGACTTTTATCACACACATCAATATAAACTATAACAAGTAAGCTGTAATAATGTACTACCTAATAATAATAAAGATGTAAAACAATTTTATTTATTTGGCAGAGGCGACACCTATGGTCAATAGTTTAATACTGTTTTAGGTTATCAAATTTAGCTGAGAGGAACTATGACATGAGATACATATTTTTAACTAACTTGTATTTAAGAAGAAGACCGCCTGAAATTGATACGATAAACAACGATGAAAGATGAACCTAATCGATTACTTAGTTAAAATTCGAGATCCGATGAAACGAAACTGGTCTTTATGACAGGTAAGGTATATTTGAGTAGTCATATAGTAAGAACAAATTTATTCTCGTATGCATGGTTGGTTAGTTGATTAAAGGCGTTGGTAGTATTATGTGGGAGGCAGGTTCATCCTCTTCATCGCAGAGTCTGCATTCAATGAGTCCATTGTTTGTACCTATCCATTGAAGGTGTTTTCGCAAGTGACAGTGGCCTTCTTAGTAGACCCATCACCTGTTTCAACTGGGACCGCGTTAGGGTTAGCATCCCATTCGAAAGTATTTTCGATGATTTTCCAATTGCAGGCCGTGCGTGTATTTGACCAGATAACCCTTGCCATCGATAAATGTTGTTTTCGTGGCTTGTTTTGATATCCCAAAAGCCGGTTCGGGGCCCCTGAGACTTTGAGCGGATCCGGCTCTCGCTAGTTCATCCGCTTTCTCCTTACCTAATATCCCAGAGTGACCAGGGACCCACAAGTGTTACACCTTGTTCCCTCTGGCCGAGTTTTTAAGTAAGCCGGTTGGAGTTTAGAGCCTTAAGAGCAGCTTAGCTGTCCGACAGGATGTATATCTTTTGGTTATGGTAGCCCTTTTCCAGATTCTGTAGTACGCATGCTTGTATGGCATGAACTTCCGCTTGGTATACTGTGACGTAGTTCCCCAGAGGAATGCTTATGTCCATCCTGCGCGTTTCCCTTATATACATGCTTGATGCGAATTAAAAATTGGCATGGCGCAGTCAATTACGGAAAATAATGGAAACACCAATAAAACTTGCGATTTCTCGATTATTTTATTTTCCGAATATCGATAAGAAATATAGACATTTTTGATAACATGTTTGAAAGCAAAGTAAATATTTGCGTACACTTAGCCGTTGCCAGGACTGCCGAGACTGGCAATACTGAACTCTCCTACTATGTATACAATATACTATATAATATACTATTTTCTACGAATCAGTAAAAGTATATTGGGGGCATATTAGCAGTGCCCGAGGGCCTGGTCAAGATTAAATCCAGCCCAATATTTTCAACATAAATTCTTGCGCTTGCTCCATCTAGGTTAAGACTTAAATATTAAAAAATCTCCAGATGCAGATCCATAGCTATAAATCTACACTCTACAAACCTCAGATCCTTCAACAAATTTAAATTTATCATTAAATTGAACAAGAATCTTGTCTGATCGGAGACCACGAGCTGGCAAATAACCTCGACAGCCTAGAACATCGGAGATAGGTTAGTGATTTAACTCCCTTTTATAAATATTTGCATGGAAAGGACGTCATCCTTATGGAATGACCTTCCCGAGGTCGTTTTTCCCAACGAATATAACGTCCAACGATTCAGAACCAACGTGAATCGCTTTATTCGCACCACCACTCCCAGAGTGCCTTAAAAGATTATTCCTAGAGTTCCTGTATTTAACTATAAAAGAAAGGTTAATTTCCGTCGCATAGGTTTTTAAGGTTTGACCTCTCCGTGATAACGATACTTCAATAAATAACCTTAAAAAGGAAGCAGTTAAAGATAATATCCATTCTATGCATGCACAATGTCACCCCTTAATTAAACGTTATTCAATTAAGGAGAAAAGATAAAAATCCCTCTAATCTCCTGTAAGAATTCAAAATTACTTAATTTTAAAACCTCAAGCCATGCATAACATTAACAGCCCCAACAGTCAAAACACATGTTCTTCCTTGTGTACCAATTATTTAAAAAAGCGCCAAAATATACCCAAAAAAGATCGTTATCGTTGTGGTGTAAGGCATCAATCTTTTACAAGTCATTAACTTCCAAACAAACAATGAACCCATAAATGTTATCAATCATCGACAATTATGGTAAAGAGTGTTAAATTCTTCGTTTGAAAATGTTCGGTGAGAATAGAGTGGACTAGAGACTCGACAGTATTAATTGACCCATAAATTTATTGTCTGAAGTCAGGTGCTAATATATTTTGGGGGTGAATTCTTTGGTCCTGGGATATTAACTACTAATATAACTATTTTTGCTAGCATTATTTCTATATAATTTAGGGTCAGATGTCGTTGAGTTCAAGTTTAATGTAATTTTTGGACTAAATAGGACAATTACAGAAGAAGGTTTCGTCAATATTTCTAAATTGCACTCTCTATGGAGCTTTTATAAATGTTATTTTGCCATCTTTTATTAATTTGAATGAGTATACGGAAGGGTATAGTATGGCCATTAGTTGCAATCTTCTCTTAAAAATCATATCATATATTATTTGGCGAGAAGCTAACGGTATATGATTATATATCTTAATACTCTCAAATATTAGAAAATGCTTGTTGAGAGCTGTCTTCGAGACAGGAAGAGGTATATCATTTTAGTTACGCATGTTGTAGAAGGTGTTATTAGGATAAGTTTTATGCATAAGGCACACTGTTTCTCAAATTTAAAAAATTCCAATAACAGTTAAAATGTTTTCCCTAGCAAATAAAGTTTTAAAATGTGTTCACATGTGTACAGGGCTATGTACCATCGTGCCGATAAAAAACTAGGACAACAAAATTTCTTATTTTCCCCTTGACTATTAGGAATTATTTACTGTCGCGTCTGGACCAGTAAAATGTCATATAAGTACAAATTTTACATGTCAACATATATTGTCACTTTATCATTAATTTGTTAAGCAGATATGAAAATATGCCACAATTAAAACCCCCTAGCAAAAGGCTATTATCTATAGTCGGTTGCGAGATGGTGCTTTTATTAGGGATATTGCAGACGAATTGGAATCAAAAATACCGTGTTATTGGCGAAACAAAAAATAGCAGGACATCGGACTATTATTAGGAAAGCAGGTTCAGGTCCCCATAGAATTTTTGCTGATGATGATGATAGAAGTTTATTTAATGATCAAGAAGTAATAAGCATGAATGGTTCTATGACTAAATATTTAAAAAATTTTGTTGCTTCGACAAATTTTGTTGTTTTCTTTTTATCTTCTATTAAATTTCTTTGATTATTTAGTTCTATTTTAATATTTAGGCGACGTTAAATATATCTACAGTAAATAACGTATTTGACTCCCAATCCCAATGAATTTAGTCCCTCCATATAAACTGCCGCTAAAATTTATACAACAAGTAATATATTTTGATGCTGCCTCGTATCGCAAAATACAAAACGTTAAATTATGTAACCTAGGTTACTTTCAAAAAGTTAAGTGTTTTTACCTTTATAGCTCTAGAACACCTTTTTTTATAGTCTATGAGATATGTATTTCCATTCCCAGTGTTGTGATTTTGCTGTACTAGTTTGTTATCGGCACGATGGTACAGACGTTTATGAGACGTTTATGCCTTTCAAAATTTGGTATCTCGTAAGTGGATATGCTTGTCTCTCTTTTAAAAATATTTTCAGCCCAACAGTACTGCCGCTTCTACTAGAAAGTATTAGCAATTTTCCTTACAATTTTCGTATACCTGTTTGTTCGGGTTTGTTTTCGAAATAAAAACTTTCTTATCTTATGCCGGCTTGCACTACATTTAATAAAAATACGTTAAGACGCCTTTGTTAAGTAGGGAATAAATTGCCATTTTTTGCTTTACCCCATAAAAGTGTCTCATACGTTAAGTAGCCGAATTTCTGTACCTAAAATTTTAAGTTATCATTTATAACCTAAATTTTTAATTAAATCGAATATGCGTCTCTTGCGTCAAATAATGTCTTTCTAATGGAGTTTTTCAATGACGATCTAGACGTTTTTGATATCATTGAACGGCAAGAGAACTTACTTTATTTACAACCATGCATGTAATAATGACATTTCATCTATCTTTAAAAGGTGGAAACGTTTTTTTTACTTTTACATTCCATCCGGGTGGAAAGTAAATTATTCTTTTATAATTGTTTTAAAAATCGATATCTCAAAATAATATACGAACACATCAACATACAAGTCATTACGCAAATTTAACGACAATGAATTTTTTTTTATTTTTTAAAATAAACCTAATGACATTTATAAAAAATAAAAAATTAACATGGTTTCTTCTACTATTTTTGCTGATTCTCGAATTTCTGGTGGAGTAGCATCAATATCAAATTCCTCATCTGATAGCATTTTTCTGTTGTTAAAATAATATATTGTTTAGTGACATGGAAACCATATTCAAAAAATGATATTTGCCATCTTAATGTGTATTATTACCTACGTTATTTTACCACTTCCTGTTATTTGAAATTTCTGTCTAATTCTTCAATGGAAAAGTCAAAATGACATTTATCATTTATTATAATTTTGATTCAAAATAATAAGAAGTGAATGTTAGATGTGGTTGTAAATAAAATAGTATACAAACCTCGGTGAAAAGTTTCATTACTATCTCAAGATTTAGTTAACTATCGTCTCTCTCGACAGGAATGAAACACTTTCCACCTCGACACGTAATATACTATTTCTTATGTCGTTTAATTTGGAGGTCTTTACCTGATTTCTTGTCAAATTTCCCAAAAATTCAGATGTTGCACGACACTGCACTGTTATTCTCGCTACTTTGTCAAGTTTTCAAAATTTGCAGCCGGTGCAAGCAACTTAATTTTAAGGTAAACTTAAATTATTGTTTGCTTTCCTTACTTAAGGGATGAGTTGGGAAAGCGGGCATAATAAAATGACTTGTAAGTACATAGTTATAAGAAAAATATTAATCAAGATAAAGTAGTGACAGGGATTACAATTTCTGTCAACATGACAACATATGCAAATAATTAATCCCGGTATTAAAAATATGTAAATTCATTTTTCGGAATTGACCGAAAATTGTACAAATTGCATTAAAACGCCATTTGCATATTCCGCCTTGATAATAACTGTGATTGCCGCCTGACCATTAGCAAGCGAATGCTTTGTGTGGTCTTCAAGACATTTTACAGATACCTACTCACATTAAAATGCGTTATTCTTCAAGATATCCGCTTGGTACTTATCTCACATAATATAACAAATTATGTACATCGTATTTTAATGAAATTAAATGACTGGCGTTCGTAATCTTAAGTTAAAGGCGTGTCAGTGCTTCCAATATGGACGTGAATCGCATTCCTATACCGCTGTAGTTGTAAATTTTATTCTTGAATTCGCACCAAAAAATTACATTTTTCTTTTGAAAAACTTACATTCTTATCCGTTTGACAAATTCTGGATATGTATTTTACATCACGACTTGTAGTATGAAATAATGCAGTTATTTTTTTGACAACATGTTCAGCAGTAACAATTTTTATTGCGCCTGCATCTATCGGAATACCTTGTAAAATCGTTGTTCTAAATATCGTGTTTTTCACAAAGCTTGAAAATACCTAAGCACTCCAGCCGTTAGATTCCGCAATATAGAAGCTCAGTGGCGATTCTACCACAGGAGCACGTGCGCACGTGCACCCCCGAAACGAATAAAAAAATATTAATTTATATTCATCGAATATTATTTATCGGATAAAGTCCGACCCTCCCTAATATTTTATCGTACCATCAATTGTCGTATAAAGTCCGACCCTCCCTAATATTTTATCGTACCGTCAACCAAACTGTATATTATAGGCTCTCAATCCGGCAACCGTGCTTCGGTCGAGGTTAATGACAATTATGACGAGTCTTGCTCGCATGTGCGATCTTGCTCGCATGTGCGATTAAGTAGGCGGGGCATAATGCAGTTTCTATGTAGTAACAGGTGGCGTGGGACAGCGGGGCATAGCGGGGCTATGGCGATTTAACGGGAAAGGCGCACAATTTTATATTGTGCGCCGCGCCGTTGTCTGTTCGTGCATCTAGTTAGAAATTCGAGCGTGTATGTTTTAATATTTTAATATAATATATTTATTAAGTTAAAATGAATAGTTTGACGGTGGACTATTTAACAAATAACTTTAGGAGCAAAACATGTAAGTGAAGAATGCGGGAAGACCTAAACCCGAAATTAATTTAACGCAGACCACAAAGGATAAATCTAGGGACTTTATTATAAACTTTAAATATGAAATATATGTAAAAAAAATTATAGAGGGTATTCCAAACTTTAATGAGGCTGTTATTGATCAATTTTCTACAATTAAGAACCGAAGAACGGACTTTACGTTTAAGCACTGTACACACTAAGAAAACATTTCTTATTTTCCAAAAGTTGTATTTCCTTGTGTAAAATTAAAAATAAATAAAAATATGTTTTACCTAACGCATTTTCTTATTACTTTTTTTCTTTCTACATTTAAAACGCCTAGAAAGTAATTGTTTGGTCGTTACACAAAAATAAAATTTTAAAAATAATTTCACCATACTTGTGAACCCCCTCTATCATAGGTCACGAGCCGCCACTGTAGAAGCGTAATAATTTCACACATTATTTCATATATCCGGCTCAAGGGAATTTATACATCGCCAAGTAGGTCGAATCTCATTATTCCTGCTGCAGGACAGTTGTGTAGAATTTGGTCTGACAATTCATCATCCTGCATGTAGAGACCTATTTACAAATACTATAAAGAAATCCTGCATCGACTACTCACATTTTCCATCAAAATCTGATGCCAGCGGCTTACGTACGAAATATTAAAATATACTAGTTATATATGGTGTTTCTTTAATGATCAACGAGCGTGTGCGTGTGCGATTGGCGTTGGTTTTGAATCGTTCTATAGGGATGACGTTCTCCAGATGAAGGACTTCTTAAATAATGAAGTTCGAGGAGTACTAAACTGAACCACATATGGATGGGCAGCAGTGGTTCGGGTTTGTTCGTCAATCATCAATCTGCCCTCGATGTTCTAGGCTCTCGAGCTTCTTTGTCAGCTGGTAGTCTCCGATCAGGCGAATAGCTCTTCTTTCGATGGAATCCAGTAGCCGAAGAGTATGTTTGGGTGCAGACCTCCAGACAGATTAGTACTCTAGTGATGGTCCAATATGATCTTTGTATAGTGTCAAAAGTTGTCGAGGTGTATACAACTTTTTGGTATGGAAGAGTACGCCAAGTTTCTGCGAAGCTATCTTCGCGATTGCCACAACGTGGTTAAACCGAGACATACTTCCTCCCGGATTGACGCCCAGCAAATTAACAGATGTGACAAGTATGCTATCGTCAGAAAAGCTAAATATCACATTTTTGGTTTTCACTAGAAGGTCGTTAATGTAGAGTAAGAAGAGGGTGGAAGACAATAAGGGACCCTTGAGGAACACCGGCATGTCTGAGAGAAATCCGTCAATCGTCGTTGTTAGTGTTAAAAGTGCCATCTATTATTCAATTTCCTTTCTCACAAAATAAAAACACTTTCAACGCGACACGATAGACAATATTTTACTACAAATATTATTAAACCAAACACTAAAATAAAAAAAAATTAATACCTTTTTTACAAAATTGAAAATTACAGTCAGAAAATTCCAAAATCAAGCGACTTTCCTTATTTCTTTGTTGTTAGTTGCATGGCAGCCACTGTGTATTATGTTTACGGAAAAACTCGCAATCAATAACTCAATCAAGAGATCCTTGTATTTATTTTTAACACTAGTGTCATAAAATCAAAAGATCCTTGTATTTATTTTTAACACTAGTGACATAAAATTATGCAACGGCAAGCTTTAAAAAGTCAGCTTTGAATAGTGTTTGTAGATAATAGTATATTAAGAAACAAGTTTGATAAGACATTATCTTAGAGCACGCGTTTGATATAGAAAACGACCCGCGAAGCGGGGAGTTTTCTAGAGTACAAATACTCGAATTATCTTATGAAGCGTGTATTTTATAATACTTTTTCTATTTGGGTCTTTAAAGTCTGGAAAACTTTAAAAAATATAGTACATTTTTTCCATTTGAATTAATATTTTCTTTTTGGGTTGGCAATACTTTTACAATATAATAAAATGTATCAAATATGCCATGATAGAAACATTTGAACACAACAAAGCTTCTTCCCATCCGCCATAATTAAAAATAAATATATTATTAAAAAAAATCTAGAAAAACTTTTAAAAAGAATATGCAAAAGTTTGAGTTATGGTGCGAGCAGAACAAAGTTCAAAATACCTATTGAACAAAATATTGTGTCGACCCAGAATCTGACAGGAATAACAATTAATTCCCGAGAAATGTCTACAGTAACTATAAATATATATGTAATATGAATAATACTAATTGAATTAAAAATAAAAATAGTAGGTACTTTATTGAATAAAACTTTAAAAATAAAGCATAAACTGGAAGATATTTCTATTATTTTTAGGTTATGTTGTTTTATAGTTGTGACTAGAAATTAGTGGACGGACACGGTCAGCATGTTATATATTTCCGAGTATAGGTATTTCAGATAAATATCTAGTAAAAATGATCTATTTGCAAGTTTAAAGGTTAGTATTTTAAAGTTTTCTATAAAAAATTTTTGTCGAATCTAATGCCTAGAAAACTAATTTCAACGAAATCGAAGTAGGTAAGCCTAAAATTTGAACCCTACTTGCTGCCAACATAAAAAAACTACCAACATTTCAGTTTCATAAAGTGGCAGGGTATTCATTTTTTTTGCATTTCATAATGTAACCATTATGAAACCCAAATAGAAAAAGATCCTTATATTTATTTTTAACACTAGTGTTATAAAATTATGCAACAACAAGCTTTAAAGAGACAGCTTTTAATAGTGTTTATAGATAAAGTTAAATATTTATTTATATCAAAAAGCTAATATTGTCCAATACCAAATTTACTATGGGTAGATATTCTAAAAATTATTTAAAATAATTAATATACAACTATTCTACCAATGATACTTTATTTTGGGTACCATCTGCATCTATCTATTAGTTAGCTGTCTATAAAAGTGTTTATAGCAAAAAATAAATAATACAATTAAGTAATTAAGAATCCGACGGTGCAGATGTATTTTCTTAATAAGGGGTTTTTTCCAATTTTATGTCTTGGCGATTGTTTTCTACTTAAAGGGACATAAATCAGGCAAATAAGGTGGCGATAAGAGAATCAGCTGCTTGTTTATAGTTTGTTAAAAAACACCTATGAACATAAATTTCGTCGTTTAATTGGCTTTTTAATATTTTCTTATATAATATCAAAAAACCTCTTATATGCTTTCAAATATATTACTGCTTGTCAGAGGTACTTCGTTAAAACTGGTCGGCAAGAAATTTTGATTTATCAAAGCGACTCTCCTTTAGACAATAGGGAGTTTGGCAATCAATTAGTAGGATTTTGTGAACATGATCTTCCATCTTTTTGTTGTTGTAAATATATTTCGGCTCAGTGAAACTAAAAAGCTTGTTAATTGATTGAGCCGATACTTGGTGGAAATCCATAACTAATATTATGAGTAACAATAAAACTACGTTATATTTCTTTTCCACTATATTCTTAAAAATTACATGTTTCGCTATCACTGTAGCTTCTTCAGATTGAGAATCAATGAATATTTTTCTATATCTAACAAAGTGTACAATTTTAAAATATTATTACAAGTATAAAGATGGTGTAGGGGATATAATAGTAACAGTGGGATTTTCCAAATGGTCAGTAAAGTGATTATATAAATTATTTTATAGATTTATTTATACATGTAATAGCGGATTAGCGAAATAAATTTAACCAAGGAGAATTGTTAAGGTCTATTAGATCATTCAGTAAAACATCGGTATTTTTAAGTTTATTTATTTCCATGGATTCTAACAGATTAAGTTTTATGCCTTTATTTTCAGTATGTAAGATTTTAGAATTTGAATCAAAATTATGTTGTTTTTCTTTTAAATGGTTGGAATAATTAGAATCTGTTTTATCTTTTATGTAACTATTATAATGTTCTTGTATTCTTTTTCCAAAATGTCTCCCTGTTTGGCCAATGTATGTTTTCGGGCAATCTTTACATTTTAGTGTATACAGCCCTGATTTTCTATTTTTATGATTTTTAGTTTCAATATTTTTTATATATTTCCCTAAAGTGTTGTTAGTTTTGTAACCTACCCTTAGGTTGAGTTTATTAAGCCCCTTACCCACATTTTTACTAGGTTTTCCAATGAAAGTAACAACTTTAAATTTATCTGCCGACGTTTTACTTTTGGGAAAACTAAATCAATAGTTTTTTTGTAAGTCTTTTTCTTTAAGATTTTGTTTATTAAATTCGAAGAATAACCATTATTGGCTGCTATTTGTTTAATGATATTTAGTTCTGTATGAAAGTTATTTTTGTTAAGTGGGAGAATTAGTAGTCTATTAATCATACTGTGGAAAGCTACTAACTTATGTTGTATTGGGTGACAAGAAGAATTATGTATATCTCTGTATCTGTATGAGAAGGTTTGTGGAAAACTGAGAAAATATGTTTTCTCTTTTTACAGTTAAACCTAGGAAGTCAATGGAACTCTGGTTTTCTTCCTCTATTGTGAAAAATTGATATTTTTATGTAAACTATTGATATAGTCGAGAAATATTTTTAACTGTCTGTGCGTTCCGTCGAATTTAATAAACAAAATCTTACAGAAAAAGACTTACAAAAATACTATTCATTTAGTTTTCCCAAAAGTCAGTCAGCAGATAAATTTAAAGTTGTTACTTTCATTGGAAAACCTAGTAAAAATGTGGGTAAGGTGCTTAATAAACTCAACCTAAGGGTAGGTTACAAAACTAACAACACTTTAGGGAAATATATAAAAAATAATAAAACTAAAAATCATAAAAATTTAAAATCAGGGGTGTATAAACTGAAATGTAAAGATTGTCCGACAACATACATTGGCCAAACAGGGAGACATTTTGAAAAAAGAATACAAGAACATTATAATAGTTACATAAAAGATAAAAGAGATTCTAATTATTCCAACCATTTAAAAGAAAAACAACATAATTTTGATTCAAATTTTAAAATCTTACATATTGAAAATAAAGGCATAAAACTTAATATGTTAGAATCCATGGAAATAAATATAGTTAAAAATACCGATGTTTTACTGAATGATCAAATACCCCTTAACAATTCTCCTTTGTTAAAATTATTTAACTAATCCGCTATTACATGTATAAATAAATCTATAAAATAATTTATATAATCATTTTACTGACCATTTGGAAAATCCCACTGTTACTATTATATCCCCTACACCCTACACCATCTTTATACTTGTAATAATATTTTAAGATTGTACACTTTGTTAGATATAGAAAAATATTCATTCATTCTCAATCTGAAGAAGCTACAGTGATCGCGAAACATGTCATTTTTAAGAATATAGTGGAAAAGAAATATAACGCAGTTTTATTGTTTCTCATAATATTAATAAACGTGTTCTTGTGTTACTAATATGGATCAAGTTCTCGTGAGTTTTTTTTATACTGTGTTCCAAATATGGACTTTCATGTACATTTTTAGGTAATGACTCTGCTCCTGATAAAGAATTGGAAGTCACCCAAAGTGACTAGTTACAAACCCTAATTCTTCTAAAAGATACAATGATGTTTTTTTAATGATAAGCCTATGAATTTTAGTGCAGGTAAGTTCTAATCAGTCAAATAAGATGTGCCATTTGACCTCCTTTCCATTTAAGATTTTAAAGGAACATCTATCTTTCCCAGGGAGTTAGACGAAAATATTCTTTAAAACCGTTCCCATCACAATAAAATTGCCGTATCTTTCCGATTTACTGGGAGCGAGACATTAAGAGTATTTATCAGTGGACCGATTTGGGATTTCGCCGCGGAACAGCATAGAGAACTACGTGTTTGTTTGCTGAATGGTAACAATGTTGAACGCTGTTTAAATCAGATGATTAAATATTAAAACATAACCATACTTATCGATGAAAATATAGATCGTTATTTAAATGATCCACTCTTTTACAAACTCCACATAAATGCACCATGATTGTTTATAATAAAGACGATTTTTTTACAAATAATCACAAAAAAAAACACAAATCAACCAAAATATGTAACAATCCGTTAGATCAAAGGACATCTCAATATTTATGAGATTAGTATTCATTCATACTTTGCTTGTCTTTTGGGTCCGAATCGTAGTAAAATAGAAATATATGTTGCCAGAGTGCAGTTGGATTAGTTCAAGATTGGTTTGATACTTTTAAGTATAATAATATTTTTTTAATCATCGCCTTTTTACAGATTATAGTAAAATTATTGTGAAATAAATTTATTTTAAAACCAATTTCGGATTATTCTTAAACCAGTTGTATTTGTCAAATTAACAAATTTTTAATTGGGATTTTTCAAAATACCTTTGCGATAAATATGTCAATCTGGCTATGCTGCAATAATGACCGAAAGAGGTGGGAAAGACTGTCTGTAGTTTGTAATATTTTTGAGTATAAAGTATGCCCTAGCTACGATTTCAATTTAAGCAAGGGCGATGTAAATGCCCATCGGTGCTTGATCCAGCTCTGCTGGAGATTTGATGTCGTTTTTTTATTGGGTTACAGAAAGACAAGTCAACCAATTGCCAACACAAATCGCTACCAAACAGAATATCGGCCTCAGCTAATTTTATAATCACCTGCTGTCACCCAAAAAGATAAACCCACAACCAACCATCGCGTAATTGGTTGATAGTCCTCAATTTCGTCCACCTGCGTTTTAAAATCGATCGATGCATGTACCTGTTTCTGGGATAATTAAAAGTAATTCAGTTGTTAGATATGTCATGTTTCGATTAAGTCATTTTGACTGATTTGATCAACGATGTGTTGTTTGTGGTACAAATGTTTTGATAGACGTAAGATATAACTAATAAATTATCTGTAATATAGTTGTTATCCTAATAAGTACTGAAAAAGACACTACGCTACGCGTCTTGCCGGTAACAGCAGTTGCGTGCGGAAAAGGGACTTTCCACATAAGTTAGGTTAGGCTTTTTCTACAAGCGTTGGAAAATCGATAATAAAAATTCAAAATATACCTCTTTAGATTATTTTTATCTGATTATAGCATATAAAACCACAATATTTCCATCGTGCTGGGACGGCGCGAGTCCAGCCTATACCAAAGAAAGGTAAGAGAACCCTGCCTAACAACTATCGACCAGTCGCATTGCTTTCAGTTATATCAAAAGTAATGGAGAAAGCTATTACCCAACATCTTCTAAAGGGAGGGAAGGGGGAGGGAAGGCTTCAACATTATCAGCGATCATCAATATGGTTTTCGGAAGTCCAGATCAACTGGAGATCTTCTAGCCTATGTCACCCATCTTTGGAACAATGCAATCGAACATCATGGGAAGTCTCGGGCTGTTGCACTGAATATTTCTAAAACCTTTGATCGTGTTTGGCATGAGGGAATTCCATGTTAACTGCGATCATATGGTATGCCCAGTCGATTATGTGCATGGTTGCCTAGCTTTCTTAAGGACCGCTCCCTGCAAGTGGCGATTGACGGATTTCTCTCAGACACCTTCACCATCGATGCCGGTGTTCCTCAAGGGTCCATATTGTCTCCCACTCTTCTTACTCTGCATTAACGACCTTCTAGTGGAAACGAAAAATCCGATATTTAGTTTTGCCGACGATAGCACACTTATCTCATCTTTCTCTTTGAATGCACAAACATCACATCGGCTGCCGACGCAAATCTTCGCAGGCAGCATGAAGTATCACACCTCAATAAAGACCTGGAAGAAATTTTGGCTTGGGGTAACAGTAACCAAGTCGAATTTAACGCTAAAAAACCCAGACAGCAATTTTCTTTAAAAAGGTTAACATTACAGAACCGGATATAGTCATGGACAGACACGCAATCCCACTTGCTTCATCTATTAATTTGCTGGGCGTCAATCTGGGAGGAAATATGTCTTGACATAACCACGTTGTGGCAATCGCCAAGATTGCTTCTCAAGAACTTGGTGTACTCTTCCGAACCAGAAAGTTGTACGCACCTCAACAACTTTTGACACTATTCAAAGCCCAGATTCGATCATCACTAGAGTACTGCTCTCATGTCTGGAGCTCTGCACCGAAACATACTCTTCGGCTACTGGATTCCATCGAGACCATGTGCTGACGAAGAACCTCGACAGCCTAGAACATCGAAAACAGGTTGGGGATTTGACTCTATTTTACAGATATTTTCATGGAAAGTGCTCGGCTGACCTTGATCTCTTAATTCCGCCCAGAGCGGCCGAGGTCGTTTTTCCCAACGAATATAACCAACGATTCAAAACCAA
The DNA here is from genome assembly GCA_963991005.1 of Barypeithes pellucidus. NCBI lineage: Eukaryota > Metazoa > Arthropoda > Insecta > Coleoptera > Curculionidae > Barypeithes > Barypeithes pellucidus. The sequence goes on along the minus strand of OZ022562.1, from coordinate 19,510,682 downwards.
CGTGAATCGCTTTTTGCGCACACGCACCACTCCCAGAGTGCCCTAAAGGATTTTTCCTATAGGCTTGTGTTTTATCATAAAAAAAAATGAACACGATATATGCGAAACAGTAACAACCAATTTTTACAAAATATCTAAATAATTATTATTTATTTTCTATTAATTATATATATTGTGAAACTACAATTAGTAGCATTATGTAGGTTTGTTGCGGAAGCCATACAGGCTGAAGCCAGCTCCAAAGAGCAGTTCTTGATGGAGTGGTGCAGGTATCAAGCCATCAGAAGTGTTGCTGGAAGAATTTGAACGCATAGGTAATGCATTATTTGACGGCATAGATAGTTCTGCATTATAGATATTTTTTAGGTGACTTCTGTCTATTCGAACCCATATAAGTTCTATCAGGTTTAATCCGCAATGGTAAGGAGGAAGTCAGAGCACAGATAATCCCCGTAACTTTGCCATTTCATCCCCTACAATGTTTTTTATTTGTATTATCCAATACATGTATGGTATCTTTTCGTATAATATCCAACACTGCTCGAACCATTCTTCAAAGATTTCGGCAATATAATCTTAGTGATATACTCTTGTTTTTTAGATTCATCAGAACATCGGTAGACCACCTTTCTGTTACTTTTAACTAATATAGAATACTCTACAAGACTTAAGCTTGTTTAAATGTACACATGTATAAAAATCATTCACGCTTATAATAGAGACGACGGTTTTGATTGATATTGATGGAAGTCTTTTAAAAATAGCCTTGGCTTTTCTAATTAAGCTACTAGAAGTTCAAATAACTACTGGGTTTTATTTAGGGTTAATTAGTTTCTGTCAAACACCTTCAGATCCATATTTTTCTTGTTCAGCTGCAAGCTTGCTTGCATTTTTTGAAAATTTATCACTTCATCAATTAATTATTATAGATTATTATCAATTAATATTGTTACGTTAATATCAAGATACGCCATTCTCTTGTTTCTGTTCTGAGCAACAACCACGAAACACGATTAATTAAAGATTAATTTTAGTAAACGGAAGCCCAATGTTTTATTTTAGGAAATGGTGTGTGGTATGTTTCCTTCTTTAAAATGTATTACAACTTTAGAGTTACATAATTTTAATAATTAATTAGGAAGGCTACAGATAGGAGTTTTAAGGATATACAATATACATACGAGAAACACTATGATAGTTTTTTCCTAAGGTCTAAGAAGGAGGAGGAGGAGGAGGATATATTAAAAAATAACACATATTTAAGTACGTAGGTAAAATCCCCTAAATTTATAACGTGCACATGCGACGACGCCATGCGTATTCACCACATATATTGTCAATACGAACGTTCCAAAATACAAAAAGTGTCCCCGCTATGGGAGATGGCGCGGGCCTATTGAGTTTGGGCAGTAGGGTGGAAATTTTATCGATCGCGTCAGAGCCGGCCCGATATTATTTGTTTGTTGTTATTCGTCGCCATCTTTGGTTCTGGATGCTTTTTCAAATTACGGAATAAAAAGTGGTTCATCCACATTGTTATCCGTATATTAGTGCTTATAAACTTTCATTACCTAACAACAATTTTTGTAAAGGAGTTTCTAATTTGTGGTGATTCGATTCGCTGTTTGGTACGTTATTGGCTTGTTTTGTTTAAGATGGAAGGTTACAAGTGCATAGTGTTTTTTTGCAAAAGTCGTGGATCAACACCAGGTATACAGTATTTTAGGTATGTACAGGGTGGCCAACTAAGCCAGGTAAGCGGCTATATCTCGGAAACCGTTCACCGTACAGCTTTCGGAAAAAAATATTTATAGGAAAAGTTGCCAAGAGAAATTGCTGGAAATTATTTGCAAGTTTGTAGGCCGGCCGCTAGGGGGCGTAACACGAATAGTAATTTGTTACCAGTCGATTTCTCTACAATTGGCATAGGTAAGGTATATTGATAATACTTATAAATAAATCTCACTTGTATCGTGAACAACTTTGCTTAAACACTTTTTTCTCTAGCCCTGCAAATAAAGTGGTGGGGGTAACGCAAACATCGATTTGCAAAAAATGCAATATCTCAGGAACGCCTTATCTCAAAATATTCAAATTGGTGTTATTTAAAAGAGCTCTTCTTGCTTTATTACCTACACTGCAAGCGATGTCTATGTCATTTTGACTGTAGTCGCTAGATGGCGCTTTCAACAGATTTAACATTTTTATCGTTTTTCTCCAAAAAATTAAATGCAATGGTAAATATGTTATTACACCAGTACAGAGAGGAATAAAGGCCAGAGCAAACGGTGAAAACCACAAGTTCCTATCTTTTTTTTAACTGGAGATATCAATGAAAAATTAATTTATATCCTACTAAATCTCCCGCCCCGGTACTTACATATGTTGCAAAAAATAAGAAGGCTTTGGAAACAAAATACATATTATATATAATAGGAGTATTGGGAAGAAACATTCATTTTATAAACCAAAAGAAACGCATTCTAGTGCTTCCTTAAATGCTCAAACTGTCTGCCATCCTGGCCCACACATTGTCTGAGCTTTCCTATAGTAGAAAGAACAGCAGCTTCCTGCTTTATTATCAATATATTATATTTTAAAATATAATATATTGTTACACAAAACATGTTTCATACAATAAGTTTTCTAATTACTAACTGGTTAGGAAATGTAGAACGTTATGATACTTATTTGCATCAGTTATGAAAGGTGGCGTTTTATTTGTGTTTTATTAGAAGATGTGCCTCTTGAAACCAGGCAAAATATGTTCCTGCAGCTCGATGGCTGTCCAGCACATTTTTCAATTAATGTGCGAGAATACCTGAATGAGACATATCCAGACCGATGGATAGGAAGAGGAAGCCTTTTTCCGTGGCCAGCTAGGTCACCTGACTTGACCTGTTTGGACTTTTATTTGTGGGGACGATTAAAAGATATTGTATTCCAAGCTAGGCCTACGACCAGGGAAGATATGAAGAATAAAATCCAAAATGCAATTCTTCGCCTGCCAAGAGCGGAAGTGGAAGCTGCTGTTCTCTCTACTATAGGAAAGCTCAGACAATGTGTGGGCCAGGATGACAGACAGTTTGAGCATTTAAGGAAGCACTAGAATGCGTTTCTTTTGGTTTATAAATGAACGTTTCTTCCCAATACTCCTATTATATATAATATGTATTTTGTTTCCAAAGCCTTCTTATTTTTTGCAACATATGTAAGTACCGGGGCCTGAGATTTAGTAGGATATAAATTAATATTTCATTGATATCTCCGGTTAGAAAAAAGATAGGAACTTGTGGTTTTCACCGTTAGCTCTGGCCTTTATTTCTCTCTGTACTGGTGTAATAACATATTTACCATTGCATTTAAGTTTTTCGAGAAAAACGATAAAAATATTAAATCTGTTGAAAGCGCCATCTAGCGACTACAGTCAAAATGACATAGACATCGCTTGCAGTGTAGCTAATAAAGCAAGAAGAGCTCTTTAAAATAACACCAATTTGAATATTATCAGATAAGGCGTTCCTGAGATATTGCATTTTTTGCAAATCGATGTTTGCGTTACCCCCACCACTTTATTTGCAGGGCTAGAGAAAAAAGTGTTTAAGCAAAGTTGTTCATGATACAAGTGAGATTTATTTATAAGTATCATCAATATACCTTACCTATGCCAATTGTAGAGAAATCGACTGGCAACAAATTACTATTCGTGTTACGCCCCCTAGCGGCCGACCTACAAACTTGCAAATAATTTCCAGCAATTTCTCTTGGCAACTTTTCCTATAAATATTTTTTTCCGAAAGCTGTACGGTGAACGGTTTCCGAGATATAGCCGCTTACCTCGCTTAGTTGGCCACCCCATATATACGGAAATATTTTGCTTATCACATTATCCGATCTTCGGAACCGAATTTCACTAAAAGGCTTGTAAAAAAAGAAGAGAGGTCACTACCTAACCTTAAAATGAATGTATTCTTAATTTGGTGCATTAGTAGCTGATCATAATTCCCAAGATAGTCAATATAGTCATTCATTCTTAATTTTTGGTTTAGAAAAAAATGAGGTTAAGAAACATACGACGTCGGATGAATGTAAGAAAATAAAGCTCATCGTGTCGATTGTTATAAATATTCGGACGGAATTTGGCATCAAAAGTTTGCACCAATCAGGGCACTGTCGGATCATCATATCGTTAGAAATCGTATGCATGGAACGCTGTCTTAAATCGAACTAATCGAAATTTTGATTGCAATATTTTTCCTAACTAGTGAAATGTACATTAAAAAAGTTGAAATCCGGTCCTGTCCAATGTTTACTCTCACAAGGAAATTTCCGAACTGCGCAAACTCACAACGCCCCCTTCGATGCCCATAGCAATTGCAGATGGTATTAGCAATATACGAAACCCGTTGTTTGACGTTGCATGCTTGAATTATCGATCCATTTATTTGGTAATTTATTAAAAAATAATTTGACCGGGAAATCCTTAATAATTTTCTTTAATTGAAACTCCATAAGCAGTTTAAAAATATGTCACCACCTGACGACGCTTTTAAGTCAATACGCTTGCCAGATGACATTGGAATGGCTAGATATCTTACCTTGTGTTTACTGTATCATAATCTGATTCTAGGTTTTGAAAAAAACTGGTCCAAGATTCGGGACCGTCCCCTACTTGTTTTCTGTGTCAACCAAGACCATGACTGCAATCACACGTAAACGTCGAATGAGACAAAGTATACCCAACAACATTAATAACAGAATTTATATACTTCCAGTTGTCAAATTACCATATTTTCGGTTGATTATTATCGCTATTACAAGTACAGGTTGTCTAAGCGTTTAATATTAATCTCTTATATTTTTGAATTATAAAGCAGGTACCTGCCGTGCTCCACAATTCTTAATTGTCGCGTTTTTCGTGTCCAAATTCCTAAAGTTTTTGATGCATGACTATATAACAATTTTATAGTCCTTATCTTAAAATTACATTAATTTTCTTTATTAGGGGGGGCTTGGTTGTTATTAATCTCGAGAATTTCATTCACCGGTCGAAATCAAGATTTAAAAAATAAATTACGGGTAGTATATTGTTTGTTATCGTAACTACATTCGTTATTAAAAAATTTGTCGTTGCAAAAAGTTCAGAGAACTGCCAAAGGACAAACGGGAACTAAAGTGGGTCATTTAATTCTAAAGGACTTAGAGGTTAGGTAAGGTATCCTTAGCGTTATGGTAAACCATAAAAAAGCTATGTTTTAAATTAATTTCAGGGGCAATTGAAGCGTTAAGTCTAAGTGCCTGTTCTCACCAAAGCGACTGGCAACCGCAACGCAACTGCAACGCGACCGCAACTTCAGTTGAGTTGCTCATGCGTTCCCACTGGAATCAAAGCAACCGCAACGCAACTGCAACGCGACCGCAGCTTCAGTTGAGTTGCTCTTGCGTTCCCACTGGAATCAACTGATTTGAAGTCTCTTTTAACCTGAGCAAAATGTCGTCTTCGTCAGATAAAGATAGCATAGCATAGCATAGCATTAGGTTTTGGAAGGCATTTATACGATTTCTAGGATTTTTCTATATATCCTGCGTCGAAGTTCCACCTCATTTTGTATTTCTCATCCTCCATCGTAAACTTTTCGAGATATAAGAGCCCAAAAATCTTCTATGGGCCGAGCCTGGGGAAGGTTAGGAGTGTTGTCGTTTCGCTGAATAAATGGCACGTTTTGGTCTGCTAACCAATTTTAGATTTGTCTTGCATAGTGACAGCACGCAAGATCTGGCCAGAACATAATATCGTCTCCAGCATGTTCTTCTTCAATAAAATTAATAAGTTGCGTAAGACAATTATCGATAAATATACCTTTGACTATCTAGGGCTTCACCTCTTACTCGACACACATAAGGCCCTCGAATTTGAGCTTTTGTTTAAATTTGACATTATCAGGGACCTCCGCAATATTGTCAATATAAAAACTGTAATTTTCCTTCATTTCGGAGTTGCTTAGTGTGAAATACTTTTCGTCATCCATAATTATCACCCGGTTGCTAGCAAAATATACTCTTCTTAATACACGGCAGCATCTCGGGATTCTGGCTAGTTGGTTGGCCGTATATTTCGCAGCCTTTTCTTCTTTTTCGGTATTTCTGGCCATTCCGCGATAGTTCTCGCGCTATGGTGTTCTTAGATGGTCGATATTGTCGTGCTAGTTTTCTTGTTGATGTACCAAGTGTGTTTTTCGCTCTTCTTACCAGTCTTTCTGATCTTACTTTGGTAAAAATTCTAGGCCTTCCACTCTTTGGAAGGTTCATACAAGGAATACCTTGCTCACATTCAGCAATTGTCCGATAAATGGTTCTACGCGATATATTTTGATTTTCAAAAATGCTTATTATTTCGGATTTAGGGACCCGTCCAACTAACTTATAAATACTTTTCTGAATTTCTAATTTGTAAGCCGTATCGACTTAATCAATTTAAAAACTGAACTGTCAACGTTAAGTGAAGGTGTGAAAAAATTTTTTGTAACCTTGATAGTTAGAGAGACGGTGACAATAGGGGGTCCGTGAAGTGGAATATCAGTAATTTGGTTTGTCGTGGAGTTTAGGTCCCCCTCTACAACTTTTATATTTTATATCTGATGAAATGCCGTAGAGCGTTGCTGAGAGGCGCTGTACCGCTTTAGATAGGAAATTCTCAATAAATTCAAAATTATATCGAGCCATGTCTGAAAATAAATTTACAGCATCTGCGTGACCCACAAAGCCACGGGATGACAAGTCGACCCTTGCATATAGTACTTTTCCGAGCGTGTCAAAAAATATGAATGGGAAAATTATAGTCTCAAGTGACATGGGTCCAAGTGGGCTTAATCGATTTGTATTCACATGGAGATGACTCGTAAACAATTTTCTGATAAAAAGAATATTGCGAAAGTGCGGTATTTTTTGCGTAATTTTACAACTGAACGATACCTGCCTTCCGGTATCTCGGTGTAATATTGTCAGAATTGCTGCTAGCCAGGTGCGATTCTTCTAAAAAAATTTTTTACACAATATTTGGGTGTCAACGAATGTAGTGTGGCAATTTTCTGACATGTCACGATCGTTTTAAAAAAATTACAATAATGAGATAGCGAGACTTGGAACGACAAAAAATTTTTCACTTAATCTTTAATATATAAAGTTCCATTCTAGAAAGTTTCAACTTCAAATTCGCTTTTTTTCTTTCTTTTTAAATTTTCATTTTTTTTTTTGACACGCTCGGAAAAGTATATGCAAGGGTTTACTTGTCAGAAAATGTGTTTCCCGTGACTTTGGGGTCAAGCAGATGCTGTAAATTCATTTTCAGACATGACTCGATATAATTTTGAATTTATTGAGAATTTCCTGTCGAAAGCGGTACAGCGCCCCTCAGCAACGCTCTACGGCATTTCATCAAATATAAAAGTTGTAGAGGGGGACCTAAACTCTCACTTCACGGACCCCCTATTGTCACCGTCTCTCTAACTATTTTTTTCTTATTACCAATTTTATGGGATCTGAAATTTGTGGGACTTACGTTATTATCTAATAAAGCTAATATGTAGCGAAACATTTCACGTGTCAAGTTCTTATCAGTATATTATTAAGTTAATTTTCCTTCGTCTGTAAACCCATAATATTAATAAAAAAATATATACATTGTAACCACTTGTTATTTATTTGATACATTACCATATTAAAGTGAGTAGTATAAAATCGGGGCGGTTACTATTATTAACCTCTTTTAGTTCTTGTATTATAAAATAGGCCTTGATGTAAATCTATTGTTCTCGGCGTTTATCCTATCCATATTTTAAGTGATTTTGAGCGTATCTAACCCTTCTGTTATATGCCCCAACTCACAATGATATTAATTTAACTTTTAAAAAACTTATTATTCAATTTTAAATTTCCATATTACATATTAGAGACAAATGTTGCTTCACGTTCCGGATATAAAAGTTAATGCTCCCGTATAATTTTTTTTTGTATATATTTAAAAGCTAGACTCAGATAAGTCTGGTCTATAATGTGACTACTAGATTAATGGCGTGGCGGGTAATGTGATGATAATTAAAATACTATGATAATATCTTAAAATATGAGGAACATGTTTGAGAAAATGGGGTGGTCGGGGTGACTTAAAACCTTAATTTATGTAAAAAGCAACCATTCTTCAAATATTTCACCATCATCTGGCCGTGAATTAAAAATAACCATAAAAGTCAAGGGATGTCGCCTAAAACTGTTTAATTATTTAAATAACATTCAGCAAGACAAACCACCTTTTAGCCGCCACAGGGCCAGGTTAATCATGTTTTATGGTGGATTTTCCATATACAGCTGCAAATATAGGGTCATTCACTATTTAAAAAATACCGATCGATTTTTAATGAAGATATTTTGATCAATGTATCACTTCCGGTTATACCGGAAGTTCGGCTTAACATTATTATTTTAAATAGAATGCCGTAGAACCTATATTAACGGCCCTGTATGTTTTGACATTGTTTAATTCTATGTAAAATTCCAAGTAACTTTGTAACTAACGCAGTTAAAGAATTAAAAATTTGAAAAAATATACAAAAAAATACTATTTTGAATGCACAAACATCGGCTGCCGACGCACATCTTCGCAGACAGCATGAATTGTCACTCCTCAACAATGATCTGGAAGAAATTTTGGCTTGTGGTGACAGTAACCAAGTCGAATTTAACGCTAAAAACCCAGGCAGCAGTTTTCTCTAAAAAGGTTAACATTACAGAACCGGATATAGTCATGGACGGACACGCAGTCCCACTTGCTTCATCTATTAATTTGCTGGGCGTCAATCTGGGAGGCATAGCCACGTTGTGGCAATCGCCAAGATTGCTTCTTAGGAACTTGGTGTACTCTTCCGAACCAGAAAGTTGTACACACCTCAACAACTTTTGACACTATACAAATCCCAGTTTCGACCATTACTAGAGTATTGCTCTCATGTCTGGAGCTCTGCACCCAAACATACTCTTCGGCTACTGGATTCCATCGAAAGGAGGGCCATTCGTCTGATCGGAGACCACGAGCTGACGAAGAACCTCGACAGCCTAGAACATCGAAGACAGGTTGGGGATTGGAGTCTCCTTTACATTACATTTTCATGGAAAGTGCTCGGCTGACCTTGCCCTCTTAATTCCGCCCAGAGCGGCGAATAGCAGAAATGCACGACGAACCACTGCCGCCCATCCATATGTGGTTAAGCTTAGTACTCCTCGAACTTCATTATTTGAGAATTCTTTCATCTGGAGGGCTTCATCCTTATGGAACGACCTTCCCGAGGTCGTTTTTTAACAACGAAAATAACCTCCAACGATTCAAAACCAACGTGAATCTCTTTTTGCGCACACGCACCACTCCCCGAGTGCCTTAATGGATTTTGCCTATATGCTTGTGTTTGATCCTAAGAAAAAAAAATATTATAATATAAAAAATACTCATAAGCAATTCTTTTTATGGAAAACCCTGTCTTTTAATTTACTACTTGGGAAAAAACGATGATTTTAATAATCGAGTACTTGATACTCGAGCGATTTTAATAATCGAGTGAATCGCTAGAGCGATTAATCGCTTGAAATGTTCATGACTAATAAGAATGTGTTGATAAAACCCCCGGTGTTGTTTTTCTCAGTTTTTAAAGTTTAGTCGAGAGGGATTATTAAGGAAGAACAGTTGAGTCCGATTTTTTTTAAAATTATATCCTTTAATTTTTTAGAAATTTACAATCGCCGACAGTCAAAACAAAACCCATGTCGCGATGAATGCACTGAGGGATTTGGCATACCTTTTTGTATACTCTTTAGGCGAAAATTTTCGGTTTTTCGCTTGAATTTATAACTAGGGTATTTCCTATCGAGCGAAAAACTGTTTGAATATACGAGCAGGTTTTTAATTCGATCACACTACAGCGGTATATTTCCGTCAGCGTCAAGCGTAGCTCGGGTATCGAGTGAAAGGTAATAAGCGACAAGCGACGGTTTTCGCCTGAATATATAACTCGAGCGTTTTTTTTAATAATCGAGTAATCAAGCGGTTTTTCGCTCGAGCGATCACAACACTATAATTTATCGTTACTTGTAGAATTACATTTTTATCTGATTGTTCGAATGTGATATTTATTAAATTAATTAATATAGGTTCAGGTTGTTCCACTTTAAGATGATCTTCATTCACAGGCAGATCCATCTATATTCCAATTATTAAAGCAAAAAATATGTCGCTTAGTATTTGTTAAACCCAGTTTAATGATGTATGATTTTTAAAAAATAATCAGCTGTTGGCTGTCACTCTCTTCCCAGACTTGTCAAGCAGCTGCATATATTTTAATTTAATTTTGTTGACTAGTTGCGTATGTTATACCAGTAGCCGCGGGCATCGCTAAGCCAGTTAAAATAAGAACCAAAAGAACAATAATATTTGCAATATTACAGAAACAGGAACTAAAAGTCATTTCCATCTTCAGGCCAGGTGTGAAACTAATAAGAGACGTAAAATATATTAAATGCGCCTTATTTCGGATCGAAGTGTATTATTTTTCTCTCTCTGGCTCAAAAAGAATGCTTATAGATTACGTCTGTCTTTTTGTTAGTATATCACAGGCGTTTTATTCCAATTAATGTAATGGATCAGTCATAAGTGGGTTTTCAAAATTGATAGGTTTTTTGATTTATCCATAAGAAGATTCTATTGATTCTATAATTGTTTAGTAGTACAAACCTAGTTTTTTGTCACATCCGTGAGATGAGATCAACTTCTCAAGATATTATTACATGAAATTAATTATAAGTATACCAGGTGTGTCAGGAGAAACACTCACCCCTATAACTCTTTTATTGTTTAAATTACAGAAATAAAATTTTGTGAGTTTGTATGTGATATTATTTTGCATTTTGTGACATGACGACACCATTTTGTCACTTCCGGTTTAACCGGAAATTTCCTTCTTTGGACTTTTAAACGGAATATCCAGCATATTTTTTACTATATCGATTCAGAATTACATTCCAAATTCAACCACACCCCCATACGTCACTTTTTGACGCTTTAAATAATTTTCTTTGAACATATTTCTATTTTGTCATCTAGATTGATATGAACTCCTTAAAATGGTTTACTTCTAAGCCAAATTATTGATAAAAATGCAATTTTCAAGTTGTATTGTGTTTTAAATTGTTTACACACTTTTTAACATTTTAAGAAAGCTTTTTCCCAGAAAACTCAATTTTTTCAAATGGAAACATATTGGCTCACTCGGGCAAAAAGATAGAACATTTTTTTGCCACAATTTGATAGCACACGAACAAACCCTTATGTCAAATTAAAAAAGAGAAATAATTTATTAAAAATACCAATTCATGACAAATAAGACAGCAAGAAGCACAAACGCTTTGCATACCCATGACGCCATAATGCTAGCGAACAAATAAACATAGTTACAAATTTAAAAGCCGCCAATTGGCTTAGAAGTAACCATGTTAACGAGTTCATAGCAATCTAGATGAAAAAATAAGAAGAAAAATGATTGAAAATGTCAAAAAGTGACGTATGGGGGGTGTCGTTGAATTTGGAATGGTGTTGTGAATCGATATAGCCAAAAATATACTGGGTGTTCTATTTAAAAATTTAAAGGTTTCAGGTTAAACCGGAAGTTACAAAATGTAGTCCGTCATGTAATAAAATGCAAAATAATATCACATACAAACCCACCAAATTTTATTTCTGCAATTTAAGCCATAAAAAAGTTAAAGGGGTAAGCGTTCCTTCTGAAACAGCCGGTATTTATTTATGGAATATTCTAGGATAGATACTACAACTTTTATCGAGAGATAACCAGTTGTACATACTTAAACTAGCAATTAAAGTCATTACAAATTACAGAATTGTTCCGTAGCATTAGAACAGTATTACTAAATTAATAAATATGGACAGATCTTTAAGTCTAGATGCCCAGGATTGGAATTAAGGTATTTTATGTCATACCAGTGCATTATTGTGTTTTTATACCTTAGATACCATCTACATAATGGATTACTTTATGCCCATGTGGGCTTAACGTACACATTATTGCCCGCTCTGGCATTACGACGCAAAAAAACAGTTTTCGATTAACTTATTCTTTATTAACAAAATACAATTTTTCAGATAGATCATTAAAGTACCCCAACAGCACAGTTTCGTTAATGTTTTCTACAGCATTTTCTGATGTCCACTTCAATTCGTCGGGAATTTAAAAATCTTTTTTGATTCTTGACTTTGACACATTAAACATTTGAATACTTATCTCCCTAACAACAAAAACGCAGGCTATAATAATGTTAAGGTAATGTCGCAGGTAAAAATAAAAAACTGATAAATCAAATTAAATTTTTAAAAAATATTTATTATTTAAAACGAACTGGTATGACATAAAAGTTTAACTAATAGATATAGGTATACCCTGGGGCGACTTACGAACCCTCGGGCCAAAGGCCCTCGGCTTTGTAAGACTGTCGCCAGGGCATAATCATCTAAGTAGTACCGTTGATACATAAATAACTATAAGTTTCTCATCACAATTTTCATCCCAACATAACAAAACGAACTAAGTTCTGCGTTGTACCCAATCTTCTCGAACAAAAATAACACTAGTATCAACGACGACCTCTTGAAGATGTATGTAAACAGATTAGTCAATCTTCCGCATGGTAACAATGACTGATCAAAAACGGCAGATTTATGTGGGGAAACTTCCAGGATGAGTGCACGCATTATCCAGAGAAACTTTGGCATAGTCAGCCACAGTGTACCCAAATTCAAGCAATCCAAACATATGTTTTGAAGATTGTTAAAAGGCTATCATAACCAAACCATATAAATTTCATCACGCAACTTACCCTCAAGGTTTTAAACTCACTCGTCCATATAAAAGAAATTACTATTGATGGCTTATACGACTTGAAAAGATGACTTGGTGCCTGGTCACTCGAAGATAATGAACAGAACTGGAGTTGCTCAACAGTCTAAGGGCTTTAAACTGCTTTTGGAAAGTCTGGCGAAAGCGATAATAAATATATAGACCCAACAATAGCATCAAATAAGTCATTGATGATACAGAACATCCAATGCGATGCTGAGATCACAATAGGTAAGAAACTAAGGACTGACTTGCTAACTCTAACCCAGAGAAAATGCCTATAAGTATAAATCCGCACTGAATAGAATGGAGCCTATTAGATGAATATCACATGATTATTCAACGTTAAAATTGGCTCGACTCCAAATGGTGTATTGGCGCGGGTTGGCATTAGGCGCGGATCCGGGGTAGGTCACGTAGGTCATGACCCCCTTTTAAATCAAGAATTTAACATGAAAAATATCATATATACCGGTTTGACTAACGCGACAGGGTAATACTTTTCGTAACTTTTCCTTGTATGAACCCCCCCCCCCGAAGTTTTTCATGAATTTTTTTATTTCAAGTTGTTCTAATATATCCAATCTTTTACCTTTGTTTTCAACGTGAAGCAATTGAATGTTACTTAGATTTACAAAGTGATTATTTTCTATACAGTAAGCAAACATCCCTGAGTTTTTTATATTGTTTAAAATAGCTATTTTGTGTTCTCTTAATACTTGTGTTTTTAATACTTCTGCCGCTTTGACCTACATACTATGTATTACAATCTGCACAATTAATTTTGTAAACTCCTGATTTGTCAAATATGTCCGTTCTGTCTTTATTATTTACTAGTATTCTGCCTAAATTTTGTTTATTTACACATATTTATTTATTTATTTTCCTTTATTTCAAATTATATTCCTAAATACAAACATAAAATGAAATGACGTCAAAAACACCTATATGCGGCGAGAAAACTACATGCTCAAGTAATCATTCACACTGTATGGTTCTAATTCTATAAGTAATTGTTTCAGTTTCTTTTTAAAAATTCTCTCATTAACTGCTTGCTTTATATAACGAGGCAACTTATTAAAGAATTGATATTGTACGAACGAGTGCCGTGTACACGCCGCATACTGGTGTTAAACCTATCTCTATTCATATAGGAAAACATTATCGAATCAAATATATACAGAGCCATTACCGTTAGTATATTTTTGCTTCTAAATACTCCTCTACACGTCTGCAAATATGACATTTTATGCATAATTCTAATTACTCGCTTCTGTATGATAAAAATGTTTTGAATTTTTGAATCGGATGCCCAGAAAATGATACCAAATCTTAATACCGCTTCAAAATTTGCAAAATACAAGGTTCTTTTTGCTTTTTCATTAAGATATTTTAAAACGATGCGAAAGCAATAACTTACTTTGTTTAGTTTCGCACTTAGATTCTCTATATGCTCTGTCCAATGTAAGTAAAATATGTTGTTCTACATCCTAAGTTATTCAATTTAGTACTTATCATGTGGTTATTTTTTGGAGCATTAACACTATAAAATTCTCCTCTTAGTACCTTCCTCTGTTTGTTTTTTATTAACTTATCAATTATGCTTTCTTTGTAGCCGTTGTTTTAATTATAAATATTTAAAAAATGTTTCATAATGAATGAATGTAACTAGGGCCTCTAATTTAAAAAAAAATCTACACATTTTTATTTTATCGTTCATAAAAACATCATACCGCCAACTTAGTGGCGTCTGTGAGTCGGACGAACATCGAAATATTTTCAGCCGGAACAAGAGTACCAAAGCCCCCCCCCCCCCCCCCCCCAGAAGGGTTAATTAAACGCGCTTCAAGAGGTTTCCCTGCTGAGAAGTACATTTTCCCTCCGTTTTCGAGGATGCTGAGCATGGTGGCGGTGTTGGATATCGCGTCCGACCCCTTCCAACCCCTCCACCGGCCAATACTCGCCCCCGAAAGGTGTGAATATATATTCTCCCCGTTTTAGAGGATGCTGAACACGATGTCGGCGTCAAAATTTCTCTTTGGGGTTGCGCAACCCCTCAAAACGGCTAAGGTACCACCCCCCAGAGGGGTTAAACGCGCTTCATCGTGCTCAGCATCATCGAAAACGGGGGAAAAGTGTGTTTCTCTGCAGAGGAACCTCTTGAAGCGCGTTTAACCCCTCTGGGGGGTGGTTTTAGCCGTTTTTGAGGGGTTGTCCCAAAGAGAAATTCTGACGCCACCATCGTATTCAGCCTCCTCGAAAACGGAGGGGAATATATATTTGCCGCTGATACTTGAAAAATAAAAATTCACCCCTTTCGGGGGCGAGTATAGGCCACTAACTTTCAATCCTATATATGTTGAACCATTTTCAAATGATGATCGATTTTCGAAAATAAACTAACATTTCGAGGGTAAATTGACGGTAATTCGGCAGTGCGTAATAACAATATGAGACTAACCAGCTTATATTATGTTTAAATACTCCCCTGTTAAGTGATGTAGAAGATTTAATAATCGTAGGAGTCGCGATATATTTATCACACAATTGCCATATTAGACCTCTCTCTAAGCACGGATAAAACCTGCAATTATAAGAATTTGTAGGCCCATTAACTTATTACATCCATGCATATATTTCCGAGCGAGTGCCCACACAAGTTAAAATATACGTTTCCAACATTAAATGAAATTTATTGGGAAAGATAGTAGATGGTTGGGTCGAGAATAAATCATGGATTCCCACATTGTAATTAAAGTAAATACCGTGAAGCTAGACGAAAAAGTTTTAAAACATTTCGCCCGACTTAATAATTGTCTTTTCCACCTATACTGTATAAATATTTTTGCTCGATATCTTTACAGAACGGGTCCAATTGTATTTCAATTATAACGTCAAGGGTATCTAAAAAAATTACATTTTATAGTTTTCTCATGAAATTAAAAATTATTTTTTGTGAGCTGATAGAAACGAAGCCGCCGGGGCCCCCTGAACTAATTCGATCTATGCTGAAAACAAGCCGTCTCCAGCAAAGAATAATATTTAGAATAAATAATTCAAGAAGAAATTTCTAATTTCGTGGGAACTCGATTATACAGGGTGAGTTTTTTAAAGTGTTACAAGGCGATATCTCGCAAACGGTTTAAAATATTTTCTTGAAATTTTAATGAGGTAATAGTGAGATGGGGGGACATATTTAAACATATTTTTGTTATCTACCCCCTTTCCCCATTTTGAGGGGTGGGGGTAACTTTGAAATTTTAAATGGGAATATGTACTTTTGTTTATTAAATTCGAATCTACGTAAAAAACTACGTATTTGTACAAAAAAAATTTTTGGTTAGCTTCACTGGTTACCGAATTATAATTAATTTATTATTAAATTTCTATTGGATTTAAAAAATAACTAAATTTAAAATAAATCAAGTTCACTTATTTCAAAATTATTATTCGTTTACATGGAATTGCGTTGTTTTGACTTCAGTCAGTTGAGAATTTTTACATATCAACGATTATTTCTCAGCTTGGTCAATTGAACATGGAAGCGAATTTTAGCGTGCAAGTTGATATGTTGTTAATGTTGGGGGAGTGCAGAAGAAACTACAGACAAGCTTCACTAAGGTGGGCGGAAAGGTTTCCTAACAACCTGAAATCTCACATGGCATTTAAAAGGCTGGAAACTAGATGTCGCACTACTGGCAGCCTGAAGTCAAAACCACGATTTCGGAAGCGAACTAAAACAGATGCAGATAGGGCAGTTGGAGTTTTAGGAATGGTAGCTATTAA
Source organism: Barypeithes pellucidus (assembly GCA_963991005.1). Taxonomy (NCBI): domain Eukaryota; kingdom Metazoa; phylum Arthropoda; class Insecta; order Coleoptera; family Curculionidae; genus Barypeithes; species Barypeithes pellucidus. Next base: position 19,493,946 of record OZ022562.1, on the reverse strand, counting down.
CCCGCATGTAGGTTCCAGACGGCTTGCTGCAGATGCTGGAATAAGCCAAAAATCGTTTGTGACCATATTGCGTATATGTACAAATTTCATCCATACCACATTACACTCCACCAAGAGCTTTATGGGCAAGACTTTGAAAATCGCGTTACATTTTGCAATTGGGTAACAGGGCAAATGCAAGGAAATAACAGGTTTCTAAAGAATGTGAATGAAGCTAGTTTCCAGAATTGTGGCCAGGTAGGATTTTAAGTTATCCCTTGTCGGTAGAAATTATTTTTTTTTATTGTTTGTTTTCTTAAAGGTAAATAGACACAATATGCACTACTGGGCATCGGAAAATCCCCACTGGATGAGAACTGTGCCAAATCAACATCCTAGGTCAGTTAATGTCTGGTGTGGTATAATTGGAGATAGGGTTATTGGTCCGCATTTCTTTGAACGCCATTTAAATGGAGAAATGTATACAGATTTTTTAAGGAACGAATTACCACTATTATTAAACCAAAACATAAATCCTGACATGTGGTTTCAACAGGATGGAGCTCCACCGCATTATGCAATACAGGCCCGTAATCATTTAAACGAATTGTTTGAAAACAGGCGGATTGGTCGAGCTGGTCCGGTCAATTGGCCTGCTAGGTTTCCGGATTTGACCCCTCTTGACTTTTTCTTCTGGGGATTTATAAAAGACAAAGTGATGGCGACTGCACCTACAACTATAGACAATATGAAAGACCGAATCCGCTTTGCCTGCTTATTAATGACACCTGAAATGTTAGAGCGGGTACGAAATTCGTTTAAAAAAAGAGTGAGAAAGTGTTTGGAAGTTGAAGGGAGACATTTCGAACATCTTCTGAAACATGACAGGCGATAAAGGGTAAATAATATTTTTTAAATTTTTATAACCTAATTAATTGAAGACATAAGTGGATAAAGGTGCTATGTCGCAAATTCAAAGTTTTGAGAAAATTGCAATTAACCGTTTTCGTTTGGAACTTTTTTAAATATTTTCTTATTAAAATTTGAATGATTTTTTAATTAAATATATAACAACTACTATTATTTCAACAACTTTTAGCTTGTAAAAAAATGCAGATTTACCAAAAAAAGTTAGATTTTATGTACATAGCGCCTTTATCCACCAAGTTGGGATTTAATCTCAAGGTAGGATTGGGTGAATAAAAGAGGCAAGTACATTAACCATTTTATTATTTAATTAAAAACAAAACTAACTGGGTTTTCTCTTTTAAAACAAGCGTATAAAAGTTTTACCTGAAAGAAATTGCAAAAGCTTAACAAGTTTTTGTCTTCTTTTTTGGATTTACTATATTTTCTTTTGTAACAGTGTCATAAAACCATCTATAATCTTCGGCAACAAACTTAACTTGTTCTTTTTTCTGTTAGCCTAGTCGGTCTACAATCAGATCTGTCAATATTTCTTGAACCCTTTTTTTTTTTAAATCAACTTGCAAAATTGGAGTGTAATCGCTTAAGCAGGTTTTATAGTAATAGTAACCAAACTCGTTCAGTCTGATCCATTTGATTTGATCGCGAAGATTAATTTTGCCATTTAACGTATTGTTTTGTTTTTTAAATAAGCACAATTTTCCTGGCAGTTCTGGAATATTAAAGAAAAAATTTTACATGTTCAGACACACACTGTTTTTTGTTCTTGCACTCTTAATGATGTTGCGATATTGGTCTGGAATAAAAATGGATTGGTGTTTTCTAATGACCTTCTCGATTCTTTCAAAATCTCTATCCGAGTCTAGATAGCTATGTCCTACTTCAGGGAACTTATAGTCAATTATTTTAAAGAGCCATTTAAAATCATATATTCGTAGAGACCAATAATCACAAAATTTTTATTTTGTCCTGCACAGGAGTCGGACCAGACAATCATATGATTGATTTTCGTGTACTCTTATTTGAGCAGTTTCCAAAATCGAAACAAGCAGCTTGCTATTTCGTTAATACCTCTGTTAGCTTCATTCATGGGAAGAAGTATTATTTCTGTCCACCATGAGTAATACAATGTATGCCAAAATTGTAAAACCACATTTGTCGTAGATAGAAAGCTTTTGACGTTGATAATTTGGGTAGTGGCATAGTTTGATGTAAGTCCATGGTAATGTAACACGTGGTCTATATCAGAAATTGGCTTTTGTCTGCCTGCTCTTTGAGCTTCGAAAGCAAAGGTATATTTTTTTGTGTTCAGTAGTATGTACACCAGCATCACATACACTGCACGTATCACTTTTAGGATAACCAAATGAAAGATTAAATTTTGTCTCGAACAGATGACGAAACATAGAGACTTTAACCAAATACTTCTCTTCAAGATTTTTTTCTTTGCATTCATCTATGTACATTTGATGCATCTTGGTTATATTTAGTAATGGAGACAAATATTTTTTCCGTTCGTTTTTATTTCGGGAGTAATGGGGACTTTCTGCCGGAAATCTATTAATATAATCTACAACATTATCACTTACTTCCTCAGCAATTCTGTGTGGTCTTATTTTGTGTTGCCCTTGTTTACTTGGCGTTGGAGCAGACTCTCAAGTTTTAAGCTTTTTCTTTATATTTTCCATCTTCTTTCTTCCAATTTGAAGTGAGCAAAAAGCATCCTTACAGATGGTTATTTTTTGTTTTTCGACAGTTATGGAATATACGAACAAATTTAACTTTTGTTATTTAACGCGAACTCTATGTCGTACAACTGGATTTATATCTATGCTTTTAAACAACAAACAATTTTTGGCATTAATATTCAATATAAAATTTTCTTAAAATTGATTCCATTGCTTCTATTTTCCTTGCATAATGTATCGCTTTTATTACTACTACTAAATTGTGACATAACACCATTATCCACTCAAATGTTTACCGTACATGTGCGACATAGCGCCTTTATCAACTCGCAGTTTCTTTAAATAGTTAAGATTCTTGTGTTATGGATCATTACGGGTTAGATTAGTACTAGGGAAGCTTAAAAAACTCATAAACTCGTTTTTCAAAAAATGTGACATAACACCTTTATCCACTTAGGTCTTCAATTATAATTCGGTAACCAGTGGAGCTAACAGAAATTTTTTTTGTACAAATACATAGTTTTTACGTAGATCCGAATTTAATAAACAAAAGTACATATTCCCATTTAAAATTTCAAAGTTACCCCCACCCCTCAAAATGGGGAAAGGGGGTAGATAACAAAAATATGTTTAAATATGTCCCCCCATCTCACTATTACCTCATTAAAATTTCAAGAAAATATTTTAAACCGTTTGCGAGATATCGCCTTGTAACACTTTAAAAAAGTCACCCTGTAGAATTGAATAAAAACAGAATTTAAAAACAGGATATCGGTAGATATACATATTTGCAAAAAGTTCTTCTTGCTTATCGGTCCGCTAGTGAAGTTAAAATTGAATACCAATGTATGGAAATAATAATTTTTCCATACATCCATTTTGGTATTTGATATGAATACCACCTGAAAAGCATAGACTTTTTATTTTTGATTTTATCTTTGAATTAAAGCTTTTTGAAAACTTAATAACTATTGTATTGATTATTCGAATTTAGTAATTTTTGGATATAATGTGAAATCAACATTTCTATGGAAGAAATAATTGTTAGAGGTTTTTGGATTTTAGAGGTTAGACTATAAATAATGTTATTTTTATGAAACAGTGCACCCTTTCATTGTCAAGTGAAAAATACATATTTTTAGTTATTTAGAATATAATATATTTTTTCCGAAAATCGTTCGGAAAAATTGACATTTTTGATAACATTTTTGAAAGAAAAAGTCTATATTTCCCTACACTTAGTCGTTGCTACGCAACGGAAAATAACTGTTAGGAAATATTAATTTCCTTACTGTAAGGAAATAATATTTGTTCATAAGGAATGACTTTATATTTTGAAAACCTCAATGCATTGCAGAATACATTTTGAAATTAGTTTGTCATATTCACAGTTATTTGGCAATTAATACAATTATTGAAAATTGGAGGAATATTATTAGAACTATGAGAAACATTTTGGACAACATGCGATTTAGTAGGGCTATTTTGTTGAATATTTTGTAATGTGAAGTTTTATTTGCCACCTCAACTTTATTGTTAAGAGATTCTTCAATATATCCTTCAGCAACGTTTGAAGACTTCCATCCGCCAAGGCCCTTTAAACTAGTTATGTTGGCACCAGAGTCAACCAATATTGTTGCAGAAGACCGACGAAAGTAGTGACCACTATATTCTGTCGGATTTACCAAGTTCAACGTTTATATGCATATTCGTACTTTCCTCTTGATTTCTTTGGCAATAATTCTAATGAAGCAGTATTCGCTGCCTCAACCAGCTCTGGAGGAGTCCCAGAAATGGAAAATTCATCATCACTTATAATTTTATACTGTTTTGCATCCGGAAAGCACCATTTATTTGTGAATAAAATTATTCGCGTTTTTTTTTTAAATTAATCAATATCTGCGATTTTTAAACGATTTTCGGAAAAATACTATTACTCTATAGAATGATGTACAAGATATGGGTGCCTATTTCCTGGTTTGTTTTTTAAATAATAACTTAAAATCGTAAATCTCAGTGTTCTAATTACGTTACTGCTACACAAGAAATAATAAATTATATTATTGGGAAGAGATTTAAATTACTTTTAAAATGATGTATCACTTGACCTCCCTTCTCATTTAAGATTTTAAGGGTGGCAGTTACCCCTCCCAGTGGGTTAAACCACGAAGCCTTCAAATATTCTCCTTCCTAATAAAAGTGACGTATCTTACTTTTAATTAAAGAAAAAGTAACTTTATGCATAAGTTTCATACAATATTTTTTCTACGATCGTATCAATTTTCTTATTACAAATTAAAAAATATATATTAGTGTATAACCATAAACCAACTCACTGCCACTTGGGAATGCAATATGTTTGGGATATTTACTTATCTCGACTTGATTATTTAGAATTAATGTTGATTTAAGCTTGGAATAGCATGAATATAAAGTCTAAGTTTTAAAAACATTTTACCTCTCTTGGAAATACGTTAACAATAAATACCCTTTCGCTGAAACTCTTCACTTGCTTATGGTCCAATGCAATTTAATAACGTATTATATTCCTGTTTGTAAGCTTCTTTCAATTTTTCAGGGAATAAATTTTGTGTTGCTTCAATACCTTTACTAATTGTATCGTCTGGAGCGCATTGAAATGAGTTTTCTTTTTCGGGATCGGAATTATTTCTTCCCATTTTTGATGTTTTCAAATATTATTGTTATTTGTAAGGTAACAATAATAATGCCGCGCCCAGGCAACGAACAACACGGACGCTGTTCTCACGGCAACTTGATATAATAAGCGTCCAGAGAGTGAAAAAATAACACGTTACGACACTTTTTTGTTATCAATTTACCAATTTTATGCAGTCATTTGCTTAGAAAAAATACTTTCTGTCTGTCGTAAATTATTCTACAATTTTCTATTGTAATTGTTTATATAGGTACAGTTCTGTTCATTAAAAACCCGTACATCTAATTTGTCCCGGTGTAAGTCGTTCGTTTTTATTTTTGGCATACACTTTTAAAATTGCATGGTGGCAATTGTTGTTAGACGTCTAAAAGTCAAACATTTAAAATGCCTCGTCAATTAACTATTGTAGAGAAGGCACAAATAGTAGCAAGAATCCAAGACGGATGGTCAATTCGTTCCATAGCACAATTATATGGCAGAAATAAGAGCACAATCCAAGAAATTAAGAAGCGCTGGCAACAAGAACGGTCATTCGACCGACGAGAGGGTTCTGGAGGTCCTAGAATTTCCAGTCTTGAAGAAGATGCTTTGTTTCTAGGCCACTTAAGAGATAATCCCTTTCAAACCACAGGATTTCCTGGCTCTCGACCTACGGCCAGTAGAAGAGTCAATAAATCAGAATTAAAAAACCGCGTGGCCGCGAAAAAAATTAAACTAACAGAAGAACGAAAGCAATCGCGGTTACTGTTTGCATTAAATTATATATATCGCGAACCTCAATTTTGGAATAGGGTAATATTCACGGATGAAAAGACTTTCCAATCTACATACAATGGAGTGTATCGACCAGACCGAAAAAGATTTGAAGAGCGTTATACCAGTGATCTTGCTTTTAGACCAGGGCGCTTTTCTGTCAATGTATGGGGTTGGATAAGTTACTATGGGCTTGGGGTATGCTGGAAATTGGAGGGAAGGTTCAATGCTGAAAATTATCGTCAAGTTCTAGAACATATTATGCTTCCATCTGTTCGCTCCATTTATCCAAATAATTCTTTTATTTATCAGCAGGATAATTGCCCAGTGCATACTGCAAATGTTGTGAAGGACTGGTTTCACAACAATAATGTAGAAGTGTTATCTTGGCCTTCTATCAGTCCGGATATTAATCCGATAGAAAATGTATGGGTTATAATCGTAAAGAAAATCTATCATCGGAATTTTTTTCCTCATAATTCTAATGAATTGTGGGAAATTATACATCAATGCTGGGAAGAACTTGACCAAAATATTGCAAGAAATTTAATAAACTTTATGCCTAATAGATTGGCACAGGTGATCGAAAAAGAAGGTTCAATGACCAAATATTAATTTTTTAAATCTTTTATAATTCTTGTTTAATATAATTTTAGTTTCTGTTACGTTTTTCTTTTATTTACTTCATATTATAATCCAAATTTGCATTTTTGGCATAATCTAACCTTTAACATAAATGATAACCTAACAATAATAATCAGTCACAAAAGCCTGTTCTAAATAGCTTAAATAATAGAGAAACTAATTATAAGACTCGTACGGGTTTTTAATGAACAGAACTGTACCTACGACTTTCCTGTTACAGTAATAACTCCCAGTAACTTTTTGATCAATAATCACCTCAAATCAGTCTATTTAATAATTTTATAAAAATGTACTATTATAAATTATATTATGCCTTGTCACGTTTGAAGGAATATAGAATTAAAACTCGTGGTGTGACTGGTAGCTTGATTTTGTTTAAAACAATGGAAGGGCGGTGGCATTGGGTGCAGAATGGGCGGCGGTGAGAAACGCCCCGGAAGTACGCACGCACGAACCGACCACGTCGGAAGTATAAGCAGGATACAAAGGTTTATATTATTACGTGTATGCGCACTATTTTGCTAAACAATAACGTTTATATATGCTAAGATCTTCGATATAATTCTCCTACTATAACTTTTAATCCAGGAAATAAACCCCCTTATTTAATGTCTCAAAATATTTAGATCAAATGTCTCATTAATATGCCATATCATGTGTTCATATTTGCGGTTAATTCGGATGTCCGCACGGAAAACATACTGTGATAAAATTATTACAGTCAAGATGATATTGTCCGCTTTACTAGGTATAAAGGATATTACAAAATATAGTAAAATCATCCAAGTGTAAAACTATCATAGTTCTTTAGCTTCGCAATCGCAAGAATAGTTTAATAAGTTTGCATAATTCCCTTAGTTACTTTTAATGACTAGTAAATACTATATATAATTTATTTGTTCCCTAGGATAATTATAAAACACATGTTAAGCAATATATATCTGATGTTACTTTTGCAATTAATTTGTAGAATGCACTTGTAACATCACATAAAGTATAACCTCATAAAAAGATGATTTTGTTAAAGATAATAGCTATTGTATAATAACCATAATGGTTTATGAAGACATGCAATTGGATTCCATTGGTAGCGATAATAATAGAAAAGAGCATTCAATAGGATTTACCAATCAAAAAAAGTTTCTAGTTTGTAAAATGAGAAATTAACCGAGTTTTCCAATGTCACATTCAATACTTTTTTTCAAACCGAACAATTAAAATGAGAAATTGACCGAGTTTTCCAATGTCATATTCAATACTTCTTTTAAACCGAACAATTAAAATGAGAAATTGACCGAGTTTTCCAATGTCATATTCAAACTTCTTTTAAACCGAACAATTAAAATGTGTAATTGACCGAGTTTTCCAGTGTCATATTCAAACTTCTTTAAACCGAACAATTAAAATGAGAAATTGACTGAGTTTTCCAATGTTATATTCAAACTTCTTTTAAACCGAACAATTAAAATGAGAAATTGACCGAGTTTTCCAATGTCATATTCAATAATTTTTTAAACCGAACAATTAAAAGGAGAAATTGACCGAGTTTTCCAATGTCACATTGAATACTTTTTTTTAACCGAACAATTAAAATGAGAAATTGACCTAGTTTTTAAATGTCATAATCAATACTTCTTTTAAACCGAACAATTAAAATGAGTAATTGACCGAGTTTTCCAATGTAATATTCAATACTTTTGTTTAAACCGAACAATTCACATTAGGCGATAATTTTAAAACTAAATTACCGCTTTTCATCAGGCTCGTAAAATTTTGCCACATGAATAAAGTAAGAAAAATTAAGATATTTTGACGTACGTACATAAATTAAAACATTGTTATTTTAAATAGAATGCTCTGTTTATTTTGGAATTTTTCAATTCTACAAGGTGTCCAACCGCCGCGATCGATATATGGAAAACTATACACAGGATATTTTTGAAAATTGAAGATTAAGCTAATGTTGATGGGAACAACTCGGCTAAAATATTTTCAATATGGCGGCACTTCCGGTTACACCGGAACTTGCTGTCAAATTGCTTATTTTAAATGAAACATCCTATATATTATTACATTTTTGGATTCTACGCAAGATTCTAGATAGATTTCATATATCATGTCCTTCCTATACCTAAGTCTAAGTGTGAAGGAAGCCTTTAGTATTAAATTTTGGTTAGATTTCCTTTTGAAAAGACCTGCTTTAATAGATTTTTTATAATATTTTTGATAACCATTAATACAGGGTATCCACAATTTTATAATTATTTTCTCTTTAGCATTAAAAATAAGGGTAAGTTTGTATAAGGTTATCAATTCCGAAAATTTGTAGTTTTCGAAATATTGAGGATTTAATATTTTTATATGGTCATTTATATGGTACGCCACTGACATTTTTCCATGTGGATATTTTTTGTGATTACCCTGGTCAATTCTACATGAAAAAGGTCTCTTGAGTTTTTCTCGTCATATACTCTTGATTAAAACCACTAAATTCACATTGAAACTCATTATTATTAACATTGATAAATTAATTTATGATAATTTTGGTTTATAAAAATTGTTGGAGTGAGCAATTCGATGCGAAGACGGGCGGAAGCATGCCTTTTAAGTGAAGGTGGTAATTTCCACATGGAAAAATGTCAGTGGCGTACCATCTTTTTTGTAAAAAATATCAGAGGGCATGGTTGCAGGGACGCCACTGGTGCAACAATTGAATGACTATTCTAACTAAAATTTGTGGTTCCATATCCTATTAACACATACCAAAATTGAAAATAATATCTAAAGAACTTTCGGAGATATTAAAAAATAACCATTTAAAAAATAAAAATTCAACACCCTGTAGCAAAAAATTTAAGCCGTTGCGGACATATGTTCATATAAACTTTTCTTTATAAAATGACACAACGCCCTGTATAATGTTATCTCTTAAAAAATAATTTTTTTATAAAATAACAACCTATCAGTAGAGGGTTGAATCCATTGGTATAAAAGGGAATACAAAATCAGAATTATAATTTTTGTTGAGATTATTGGAACCATTTTTGGTCGGGAACCTTATCCATCAAATAACAAGCAAGTACGCATTTTTTTTTATTTCACAACCACTAAACAAGTATTTTTATTTCGGATTTATCGGTGGAAGGTCGGTTATAAATTGACTAAATTTAAAAACAACAAAATGTATAAAAACAAAGGCAACTACAGCGCCAACATCCAAAATTTCTAAATGGGATTCAATATAGTAGGGAAACAATGGATTTCTATTTAAAACCTAAACAAAGTTTGCACTTGCAACCTGTCGTCGTTTTAAGGATCCCTTTTTCTACTAATACCATATATTTAAAAAAAAATTTCGTTTATCTCTTAAAATTTTAGTATATTTGGTAATTTTTCTAATAAACCCTGTAGAAGACCAAATAAAAATAATATATGACAAATATTTAAAGTATCACGGGTGGTACCATTATTACCAAATTATTAATTACCATGACTTCAAAAAATAGTTGAAATATATCTTTCAACGTCAAAATTTCAGTTCGATTTTCGTAAATTTTGGCCTAAGAAATCATCAAAATTCAAGTCATTGATCGTCCCCTGGATATTTTAATTTGAAAGCTACAATTTCTTTTAAAATTACCGTGTAAAAAAATTACAAAATACAAAAATGGCGTTCCCGTGTCCTGACAAAAGCCAGCAGAGGAAGGATCTCCTATGTAGCCTGAAAAGCCTCATGGACCAAATTGGCAGTGGAGATTCTGGCTGCTGTCCACCATCTTGCTGCCAACCGTCAGTAAACAATTGCATTGGACCTGTAATTGAAATATATGATCCCTTACCAAAACCTTGTTTGCCTATTTGCAGCCCTATGTGTCCTCCATGCTGTTCCCCATGCTGTCCACCTGCTGGATGCTGTCCACCTCCTGCCTGTTGTCCACCTTCTGGCTGTTGTCCACCCGCTGGCTGTTGTCCACCGAAATGTACTCCAGGTAATTTATATTTCAAAAGTTTGAAATATCTACATCGTTACTATTCTATTATATACGTACACCACGCCAAAATTGCTAATTTCTTTATCCTAAAGATTGATTGCGCATAATTTCATATGTATCCTTTAAAATATGAAGTGTGATTGGTGTCTTTGTTCCTTCCTTAGGAATTAATAAAAGACATAACTGAAAGCAAGAAAATTGCATTGTAAATTAGTAATCTATGATGGTCTAAATACCAGCCTCCTAAACTCTAAGACTTGAACCATTATTTTGGAGACTACTAAAATTACTAACAAAATCAAGTACAATAAGCCACTTTCCCATAAAAATCGATTTCGGAATTTTGGCGTAGTGAGCTTAATATAGATATTTACAATTTGATAATAATAAACTTTCAACCAGGTACTTGCCCTCCCCAAAACGCTACCGTTCCCATCGTAAGCCCGCCGCCACAACCCATCTGCGTCCCCCCTATCCTTCCTATTTGCACCACGGTACCGCCCCCCTGCGTTCCCATATGCAACCCCAATCCTGAGCCGCAGCCCTGCGTACCCTGCAACCCGCCCCAAATGATGGTCTGCTACAGGAGACCGGCTAATCAACAACGGCAGCCCAGAAGTAAAAGTAGGGAGCTTAGAGCAAGTATATTGCATATGGGTTGCGATTGTGAAAGGCATAATGGTAAGTTTTGTTAGCTGGAAAACTTTTTTGAATTCCGCATGGTATAAAAGTAACATGTAAGTGGAGTCGTTCTGGCGAAATAAACGGCTCGAAAATCCCTCGCACGCTCATTGAGATATCGGGATCAGGTTTATTCGAGCTTATGCGCTCTGTCAAGCTCTTCAATTTTGCCCCTCACATTTTTTTGTAGCATCAGAACCGGGGTCATTTAAGAAAATCCGTTGCAGGTTAGATTTAAAAAATTACTCGATTTCGTCAAGAGATTTTCGTAAACCGGAACGACTCCACTGTATGCACTTTATTTGAAAATCGTTTTCCATATTCCTTTAGGTCTCCAAGATGACTGTCCCCGAAGAGAATGCCAAGGTGCACCGGAATGTCTCACCCAACCCGACCCTACCTGTGGCCCATCTGAATTTGCCAACGGGAAGCATTTGGGAAAATGCGGATACGATCCCAAGAAAAAGGACATGGAACAGTACCAATGTTATCCCGCATACGTTCGCCTGCCAACTTGCGCACCTTGCGGAGGTGGCAATGGAAATGGTGGAGGCAATGGAAATGGAAAAGGTGGAAATGGAGGCAATGGAGGAGGTTAGTATTAAAGTGTCTTCATTGTGTCTCATATATTTTCCTCAATGCGGCTTAAATAAGCTTAAAGCTCTAGAGAGGAGAGAGGACTATGCATTTTCAAATCAATCCGAATTATCATCTTGAACTTCGAGCTACGCATATAACCTGTAAATTTAACCGATGTATTTATTTTTTAGGTTGTTGCATGCCGCCATGTGGCCCATGCGGTCCATGCAGCCCTTGCTGTCCTCCCTGCTGTCCTCCACCTTGTGTACCCCTCATCGCTCAGGCGCCCTGCCCGCCACCCATCATCCCATCAGCTCCACCATGTGTCCCAGTTGGTCGGGTAGTCCCGGTTTGCCCAGCAATGCCTTGTCCCATCCCTTGTCCACCCCCAGTTATGTGCTGTCCTCCAACCAATCAACCGCAGTGCTGTCCTTGTCCACCGCCAATATGCTATCCTGCACCGTGTTGCCCTTGCCCATGCTAAACGGCTTGCGTGGATGCGTGTTTTATGTCTATGTGATTGTCGATTGTGTTTGTCTGATCATTTTTTAAAAATGTATTGTCTATTAAAGTGGTATTGATTTGCTATTTTGTTTTTTCCTTGTTTGGTGTTTCTTAAATTTCTCAAATGAAATTACAAAATTATACTATTGACACAAAATGAAAAAGAAAAGTATTGTAAACCAAGGCAACCTTGTAAACATAAAGAATAAAATATACTTTTTTTATCGTCGTCTATAAATAGTGGAGTCGTTCTGGCGAAATAAACGGCTCGAAAATCCCTTGACGAAATCGACTAATTTTTTTCCACCAATCGATACAGTAGAATCCTCTCGACATTCTGACATGATTTGTAGGGGACGCCGCATGGGGGGGAGGGGGGCGTAAATCTAACCGACAACGGATTTTCCTAAATAACTCAAAAAGCAAAATAATATACATTTTTCGCCATCACTTTTATAGTAAGAATTGTTCAAGAATGAAAAAATGTTAAAATTATATTATTTGGTTTTTAGTGTCGCGTGATAAATTTCTAGTATTAAATTAAACAGAAAAAGATTCGGTTGGCAAATATAAAAAAAAATTACAACACATATTATGACAAAGCTTTATTAGTTTAACGAAAATAGTTGAATCGAAAATTCTAACATTTCATTAGAATCACTAAACTTCTGTGCAATTTTCCTTGCTATCGGTGATTAGAATGTCAATGGGAATTCCGTACTGCTGAAGAACGGTTAGGGTAGCGTTTAGAACTTCCTTACCTGGATTTATATCCCTGCTGAAAAGCCAAGCGTATCCTGAAAATAGGCAAAAGTTTATATTTAATGGAAAAAACACGTCAATTTCATTCTGAAGGGGAACGCTTTTAAAGAATATTAGAGCAATCTTTTTGGTTTAACCCCCGGGTAGTTGTTATTCTTAAAATCTTAAATGGGAAGGGAAGTCCAGTTGCATATAGTTTTAAAGGTCGTTTAATAGTTGTATAGTGTATTTTTAATCCCAACCTCGTTATGTGATGTAGACTTTTCTGCACTGACAAATACAGGGTGTTATGGAAATGACGTATTATATTTAAACCGGCAATTCCTGAAATAAAGACAAATTGAAAAAAAATAGCGCTAAATGGCGCTTTGACTTCATTCAGCGGTAAAAGTGACCTGACGTCAAACCAGGAAAACACCTGTGTGGCACTGCGATACATGTAAGCAATCAAGGAATTCCGGCCGGTGTTGTCATATGTACACCTTAAACTTTTTAGACAAAATAAAATAATTTAAACACTTTTCCATTCTGTAATACCTTCTTGTACAACTAATTGAAGAACATTTACGACGGACTATATTTTAAACCGCCCGAAAAAACATATGGAATAGTAATGGCCACGTACGTCACTAGGTCAAATGCCAATGATCTCTTGACGCCTTCCATCGCCTGAGCGAAGTAGTTTCATATAGCGGCGCACGCTTGCGGTCTGTTAGTTGAAGACCAACCAGCGGCCGGATACGTTGTGTCTCGTCGATCACCAACACACTCTCAGCAATCCGCTATGTTTTTTCGGTTTACGCGTGTATCTTGCCCGTCCATAAATAATCTTTGAATATTGTTTTTATTAACGCGTTTCTTCTGGACGTCAAATTTCGTCGCGTGTAATAAAATCTAATAATCTGTAGTATAATCTGTATTATTGCATTTTCAAAAGCTAACTATCGGTTCTGTTTCACTATTACTGTGTGTGCATAAAGTGTTCCCATGAAAAAGAAAAAAAACTGATTGTGTTTGTGCCTGGATTTCCTCGCTCTTTAGGTATGAAGATAAATACAACCCACACAGCACCGTATATCCTCAGGATATCCATATAAAATCCTAATATCCACAAATAAGATATCCCATTTTTAAATATCCAATAGATATTTATAGGACATTTATATGTCCTATAATCATCCAATTTTTAAATATCCCATAAATATCGTTTTAAAATATCCATATAATATCTGGAATGTCCTGAATTAACACTTAAAGTAAATATCTCGAAATTAGCACATTAGAATATTTATTGGATATTTACTGGATATATTTTAGGATATTAAAATATTTTTAAATTTTTCTCCATTTGTTCGATAAATCCTGATGGAAATAATTATTGTTCCGTTTATAAAACAGCAAAAATCTATAATTATTAGTTATTTAATTATATATGATAATGTCAGGAATCAGGAAATACGAAATACAAGTCTAGGAAAAACTCGGACTCTGTGCGTCTTTATCTTTCTTATGATAGATAAAGATGAAATGCAATGGTCATGTGTATAATTTGCTCATAGAATACTGTTCGGATTTGTTTAAATTGAATGTGTCGTTTATTCGTACGCGTACACAAAGTGGATCGGATCTCCTTTACTACTATCGAAGGTTAGAAAAAGATATACCAAGAATCATGGGAGAAGAAGTCAAACTGGTGAAACGAAATAACATAACCTGTTTCTTAACCTATATTTTCTTTTTGGCAGCATGTGCGTTTTGTGCTTTGAATATAAAGGTTTTGTGTCAAGAACGTTTATAATTCCATGGTTTTTATATGTTCTTTGTTTGTGTCCACAACGTTTCCTGATTTTTGGAGCTGTCTGCAGAGCGGTTATTCTCTGGTAAGTAAAATCATTTAATTTTTCTCCCTTGATTAATGATTGGATTTTCTCGTATCTACAGAATATGGCTAGCCGAAAATCTACGTTTTACAGACGTCTGAAAGATGATCCACTTAATTTAATAGCTAATAAACGGAAGTTCATCGATTCTAATATTCAACATGATCAGTGCAGTGCAATTTGCAGTGCACAAAACAATTGCAATGCTTCTGATCTGACACCTGCTAAATTTAGATGTCTTGATTCCGAACATCACCTTTCTGAAAGGTCTTACTCATATATTTATACTTTTAAACATATATATTTAAGGAAATAATTAAAAATATTGCCTTTAGTTAAAAATGTAAGAATGTAAAATACGTACTTTCCTTAACAAATTCTAGTTTTTATCTAGTTTCTATTTAAAACTCAACACTTTTTCATTGAAATACTATATTAAGCCTGTTAATATTTTTATAGATGCTGCCCAGAGAACTCATTCATTGGAAAACGAACAAACCCGATTGCAAAATGGGAGAAAAAATTAAAACTTGACTGAAACACGCTCCGGCTAGAGCCAGTAAGCTTGAAAAAACGAGAACAAGCACAGAAGGAAATCCTGAGCAGCTCAGAAATGTTGAAGAAAAATCCTAATAATTAAACCAGCTATTAACAACTTGCTTATTTTAAGAGTTTTAAAATTAAAACTTTATATTTTGCTTATTTTCATTTCTCCATCTGTTATTTTGTTGGAATATTTTCTAAAAACCCTCTTTGTATAAAATAGAAATTAACCGTAAAAATCTCGTTGCCGGATCTTATAAAGTTTGGATTATTGTCCATTCGAATCTCAACAAAATAGTTCATTAATGTATAATATTAAATTTTTGTAATGCACCAGTTTTGTACAAAAAATTCTATGATAATAAAATATCCTGAAAATTTTCTTGATTATTGTCTTAAAAATATTTATAGAACATCTTTAGGATATCCTGTAAAACTACGCAGGATATTCCTGGGATCACCATGAGATAATTATTTTTTTCCCACTGGGTTATCCTATGGATATCCCCAGAATATCGGTGGATATTCTATAGATATCTGCATTGTCCTAAAGGAATATTTACTGGATATCCATGGGATGTGTTTGTGCTGTGTGGGAAGTAGGTAGAAAATAATTTATTTTTATAATTTTATATGGAATTTCAGTTTTACATTAAGGTTGGCAACATTGACATTGGCTCTGGGTGAAATGTTGTACAGTAGCGCGGATTGACCTGTGAGTAAGAGTGTTTGTTACCCCACTTTTAAAACGGTCGATTAAAAAAAAATTAAATATGTAGCGCTTCTCTAGGACACCCAGAGAGTCACCCATTTAAATATAATACGTCATTTCCATAACACCCGGTATAACTTGGCCTATAATAGAACACTACAAACTTATTTTGAAATAAATATCACATTTGTATGGCGACGAATTACCGTTTCGTGTTAATTATACTTCCATACTGTGGCACACCCAGGGAGGGGGGGAGTTTGAGGGTCGAAACACCTGCCCCCCCCCCCACTACTTGTATTTGTTTGTCCTAGACATTTGAATCTAACATTTAACTATATATTGATACAAACCACAAATTTAATATCCACCCCCCGAAAAAAATGTCTGGGTGCGCCACTGATATCGTCGACGTGCTGATACTTACTAATACTGCCTACAGTATCTTGACCTAAACAAGACCACACAACAGACCAATTATCGTAATCGGTAGCAAGGATAAGATATTCACCAACAACTGAAAAATAATGAATATTAGATACATTAATATGCTTCAGTATGACCGAGTTATACCTCTTTTCTATTGTTCTGTTTCAATTATATTATTTTTTAAACATTAATAGATTTACCCAGTGGCAGAGCGTGCTAATTTAAACGAGTAATGTCTAAATATAAATTTTTAAATAATAGAAACTTAATTTTAAATAAATAAGTGTTTCTGTTCAATTTTCTGGATCGTATTATACAGGGTGTTTCTTAATAACATGCTAATATTTAAGAAAGTTATTCTTGGGTCTATTTTCAGAAAAAAACTTCATGTGAACATATTATTATGTCCTAAACGTCTTAACTTTTGAGATACAGGGTGCTAAAGAATTTAGAAAGAAATCTTCCTTTTGTTAATAATATTTGTGATACAGCTCTAGACATTTTTGTGAAATTTGGTACATCCTTTCTGTTCGTCAAGAGGCATTTTATGTTGCATAACTGATTTTTGTTCCGACCAGTGGCGTTCATGCGGAAATTGCCCTCGATATCTTTGAAGAAAAGAATAGTATATTTTTTTCAGGATAAAGGATTTTTCATTTTCATCAGTGCTTGTTCGGATTGAAAAATGATAGTTATTGTTGAATTTGTCTTACCAATTATATAGCTCAATAATTGATGTCAATACCAACTCCTTAAGAGTTGGGTAGGGTCAAGACTCAATAAGCCAGTATGGTTTACCGTACTTACTTCCTTTAGTTGGCGGATAGGTGAAATCAAATCTGCCTTCAGTCTCATTTCCAGAAAAATTGGCTATACCTTTCATTTTCTGATGTTTTTCCGTCCTAAAATGATCAGTTAATATAATATCCAACCAATTACTATTTTAAAATACATATACTAATGACAGTTCTATTTTATTTGCTACATATGGTTCGCCCATTAAGATTTTAAAGGCAGTTAAATTAATCGGAGTGACGTGATTATAAATATCTTGAGACGATGTCATAATTAGGTTCTATTAATAGAATATATCTAAAACCACACAATATTTTAGTTAGAAAAGTTATTCTGTAGATGCTGAATGCACTAAAATAAAGATCGATTTCACAAATCGATGGGAAATCGGACGCCATTTTTTTCATCGAATTTAAAGGAGATTTGTAATTTAACAGCGATTTATGTCAGTTTTGTTTATCAGGTTGATGAGTAAAATTTATAAAAAATTCTACATGAAAACGGTCTCTTGAGTTTTTCTCGTCAGACGCACCGTTCTTGATTAAAACCACTAAATTCATATTGAAACTCATTATTAACATTGATAAAATAATTAATGATACATTTTGTTTCATAAAAATTGTTGGAAATGGTCACCTTCACTTAAAAGGGATGATTCCGCTCGTCTTCGCATCGAATTGCCCACTCCAACAATTTTTATGAAACAAAATTTATCATTAATTATTTTATCAATGTTAATAATAATGAGTTTCAATATGAATTTAGTGGTTTTAATCAAGAACTGACGAGAAAAACTCAAGAGACCGTTTTCATGTAGAATTGACCAGGCTATTCAGAAAAAATGTAAGTGGCGTACCATCTTCTTTGTAAAAAATATCAGAGGACATGTTTGCAGGAACGCCACTGGTGGAACAATTGAATAACTTTTATAACTAAAATTTGTGGTACTATATCCTATTAACACATACCAAAATTGAAAATAATATCTAAAGTACTTACGGAGATATTAAAAAATAATGGTTTAAAAAATAATAATTCAACACCCTGTAACAAAAAATTTAAGCCGTTGCCTGCATATGTTCATATGAACTTTTCTTTATGAAATAACCAAAGGAATCACACCCTGAAATATTAGCACGTCATTAAGGAACACCCTATATAATAATCTCCGCTAGTGAAGAGGAGCATAAAAAATAAAATTATCCATTTCGTACAAAAAAAAATGGAATATTTGATGATACCATTTAGAACCAAACAAAAAACTGACAACAAAATGCATTGAACAGAATTTACAAATCGATGCGCATCGTGACGTCACCGAATAAATCGATTGACTCTGCTGAATGCAGCCATTTTGTTTATCTAAAGTTTAATCAAATTAAACCAGAACTTACGCTATATAAATATTTTGGTCTAACACATCAATACTGGTATTAGGTCTTAAAGTATAGGTGACACTATTGCATTTCGTACCAGTTCTTCCATAATCCCAGTAACGTGAGAATTGGTACCATGTTCCAAGGTACTAAAATGAAAATGTTATTCTAAATTTCATCTAATTAACAATCTAAACTGAGCTGACTAACCAATGTCGTTAAGTCTATTTTCGGCCCCTTCCTACTCTTTTTATTTATAAATTTCAAAAGGGAATTTAGAGGCAATGCCCTCTTATCAATAAGGCTGAGTAGGCTGAAGCCTAGAAGCCCACAAAAATTAGGGGCCCACATGGCCAGTGAGTAATTTTTATCGCATGCGCAGATGCTCGGGTAGCGGTAGAGCGCCATTCTCCCTCTCGAAGCCTATGGGCCTTGCCATGGGTTAAGAGGGCACTGTTTCGAGGACCTCATTTAATAGACAAGAACCAAAAGTGAGAGATGAGATTTATTTTCAAGACTATACAGGGTGTAACGTAACGGTGGCGGTTCTTCCACAGGAGCACATGCGCACGTGCACCCCGAAAACAAAACGACTAAAAAATATTAATTTATATTCATTGAATATTATTTATCGTATAAAGTCCGACCCTCCCTAATATTTTATCGCACCGTCAAACTAAAAAAGTCCGACCCTCCCTAATATTTTATCATCCCGTCAAACCAAACTGTATAGATAGATCCGGCAACCGTGCCTCGGTCAAGGTAAATTTATATTTTTTATTTATATTTATATATACTTTATTTAGCACTTGGCTAGTAAAAAGAACAAAATAAATACATATTTACATACATTGTTTACAAATACAAAATGCTAACATAAGCTCTGTCCTCGCAAATACACAAAAAGTTTTCTACAAAATACAGTCAAACTAGGTGAGCTCCTTATCACATCGGGAAGCGCATTAAAACGGCGAAGTCCCTCATAAAAAAGAGTTTTTTGTAGACCAACAGATTTTACATAGTGAATGTTGTAGTTTCTTGCTGATCTGATACCATAATTGTGACAGTCATATCTTCTCTCAAGATATGAGTTGAGATAATGAGGCAATAAATTGTTTTCCATTTTGTATATTAAAATGAGGTTCGCCCTTCCAATCCACTGCCCGACGTTCAACCAGCCCAACTCTGTTAACATACAATCTATTGGTGTATATTTATTACATCCGAGCAATGACTATTATGACGAGATTGCTCGCACGTGCGATTCAGTAGTGCAGTTTCTCTGTAGTAACAGGTGGTAGCGGGAGACAGGGGGCTATAGCGATATAACATGGAAAAGGTTTTTGTGTGCACCGCGCTATATTATATATTTACTAAGTTAAAATGAATAGTTCACGGTGGACTATTTAAGAAATAACTTTAGCTCTTTGAGTTTGGAGCAAAAAATTGAAGTGAAGAATGCGGGAACACCTAAACCCAAAATTGATTTAACACAGACCACAAAGGGTAAATCTAGGGACTTTATTAGAAAGTTTAAAAATGAAATATATGAAACGAATTTATAGAGGGTATTCCAAACTTAATGAGGCTGTTATTGATCAATTTTCTACAATTACGAACCGAAGAATGGACTTTACGTTTAAGCACTATTGTGTAGGGTCGATAAATGTTGTGTATTTCGATAAATGATACTCGATATGACTTTAAACCATTTTATTTAAGGATTTATATTTTGTTAATAGGATATAGAGAACCACAAATTTTAGTTAGAAAAATTTTTCAATTGCAGTGGCGTCCTTGCAAACATGCCCTCTGATATTTTTTACAAAAAGATAGTACGCCACTGACATTTTTCCATTTAGTTCTGATTAGCCTGGTCAATTCTGCATGAAAACGGTATCTTGAATTTCAACAAATTTTATCATTAATTTTTTTATCAATGTTAATAATAATGAGTTTCAATATGAATTTAGTGGTTTTAATCAAGAGAGAAAAACTCAAGAGACCGTTTTCATACAGAATTAACCAGGCTAATCAGAAATAATACCCACATGGAAGAATATCAGTGGCGTTACCATCTTTTTTGTAAAACATATCAGAGGACACGTTTGCAGGGACGCCACTGGTGGAACAATTGAATAACTCTTCTAACTAAAATTTGTGGTTCTATATCCTATTAACACAAACCAAACTTTAAAATAATATCTAAAGTACTGTCGGAGATATTAAAAAATATCCATTTAAATATTAAAAATTCAACACCCTGTAGCAAAAAATTTAAGCCGTTGCGGACATATGTTCATATGCACTATTCTTTATAAAATGACCTAAAGAATCACACCCTGAAATGTTAGCACGTCATTAGGGAACACCCTGTATAGGACTCATTTTTCTCTGATAGTATAAACATTAAATATATCGTTTTTAAATCAAGGTATAATCAAACCTTAAGTTACCGTAATCACACATCCAAATTTATAAAAACATATTTTGTATTCAGACACAAACCCTTTCATTCCACAACAGTCAACGTGGTTTCCAGAGCGAGCCGATTTCGAAATATTTACATTCGATGAACTGCAAGATTTTATTTACTTACAGCAGTTTCGATGAACTGCAAGATTTTATTTACTTACAGCAGTTAAATTAAATTCCTGAACGACATTCACGACAGGGCAATTCTGATACACTATAACCTGGCTCAAAGAAGCTCCAAAAAGAACCAGTAACAATATAACAGATTTTGTCATTTTTCTAGGTCAATTATAAAATACGCGCACACGATGATTTTACAGATTAATTAATTATTTGAATACACAGATTGTTTTAAAAATGTAATACATATACACATATATATCTATTAAAAAATTGAACAATTAACAAAATACCTTTGCGCGATAAGATTATCTGAAACTTGAGATATTGGCTTGGACGATTTTTCTTATACACTCATAAAGGCAAGGACGGATCTAGAACTTCGGTTCGGGGGGGGGGGGGGGGGGGGGGTTAAATTTCGTTTTGGGGAGGGTCATACATGGAAAAGTTACGAAAAGTAATACCCTGCCGCGTTAGTCATGACCCCCCATGTCCCCCCCAGAAGCCGCGCTTGCATAAAGGTAAGAAGAAATTTTTAAGTATAATTTTCGAAATTCATTCTTTAACCAGCCCCATGAACGAAAGTTTAATAATGGTGTGAAGACCTGGAGGCCAAATAATAGGACCACCGCGACCAAGCCAAAGAGCTGGCATTCAAATCAGCGTTTCCCGTTTCATTTAAAATTGTGCAGCTAGCAGCAGAAATGAAATAATGGAATGAATCAAAAAATGAAATGTTTAGAATACATGAAAGATTACAAGAAACAGTACGTAAATAAAATTATCCACCTCAATTTTCCTACAGGGTGTTTTGAAATTACGACAAAAAAACAACAGTTTGATTTACTCCTGTATAATATAGCCTAATCGAAAAATGTTACTTTATAAAATAATTAAGGAAAAACACAATAAATGGATCTACAAACTGATAATAAAATCATGAAAATCGCATAAAAAATAAAAAAGCTATAAAATATCAAACTTGACCAACAAAACCGATTCGGATTTTTAAAATTATTCATTGAAAACGAGATATTAAGGATGGGAAGTTTTTAAATTGACACGTATGTCATATGCGATAAGGTACCCTATTTTTTTTAAATTAAATTTTGTCCTTTCCGCTTTTTTGAGGCACCCTGTAGAGCCAAAAATAATTATACATTGTATACTTATCAAACTCCTAGGTATTAATTGTACTTTGATTCACTGATCGGCCACTCTGTATAGTGTACGGTGACTTATAGACAGTTCTCTACATCGAAATAAATAAACATTAATAAAATAATTGTTAAAATGGCATCATTTCAAAATTTCAAATCTAACAACGTGCATTGTAACAACATTAAACGAAGGTGGAAACTCCACAGTAAAAAATTTTGGGGTCCCACGCGGATAATTTTCAAAAATTTTATTTAAATTCCCAAAAATTACCTGCACACGGGTTAAAAATATGTAATAAATCGAGGTGAGTCACCGTTTTTCTTGTATATTTTCGAATGCGTTGTTTTTATTCTCCGTGTTTTTGCGTTATGTCATGGTGTTTTTGAATCGAATTTTATTTCCTCCTGTCAGTTTATTTGCGGTGGTCCGTTCGAAAGGAGTTCTCGTTCTTCGCCGGTTTTATTTTTTGAGGAATTAATCCCGCGAGATTATTACGTCCCCCGCAACAGAATACTCCTCACTGCAACTTGTCAGAATTTCGGGTGTTCGAGCTGTAAAATCATCCTAAAAAAAAGTTATGCTCTGTTCCCTGAAGGGTAAGTTTTTTAAAATTATTTTTTCTGAATATGTTCAGCAACATTTAGTTACATATAATAAGTTGATTTATGACAGAGATCCAAGACCGTTTTGGATATCTGACTGACTTTAATATCCTGACGAAGTCAGTCAGTTACATCAGCTTTCAGCGTTATCGAAGAACTTATCAACAATACTAAAACAGCTTGAGGCCTTGGATTAAAAGCGGCATGTTTAAAAAATATTTTACATTATACAGGGTGGCCCAAAAAAGCGCCACAGCATAAAGTTATATTTTTTTAAATATTTAGGTTTGTATTAGAATCGTTTATAAGTGCTTCAAATTTTATTTAATTTGGTTTTGTAGTTTCGGAGAAATAAATTAAAAACTAAAAAAAAAAAAGTTTTGCAGTCTTGAATAATAAAATTATTTATTATTATTATAGTATTTTTATGAATGACCGACCCATAACTTCTCTAAATTTTCTCAAATTTTTAAATCAATAACTGTATTAGCTACAAAGGGACGTCAAATTACAACTATACAAAATTATTTTAACGAATTGTATCTCGGGAAAGGTTGGAGATGGGTGTCGGAAAAACAAAAGCTACTTGAATTTTTACATAGAATCGAATAATGCCAAATTATACAGGTCATTCTATTTTATATAACAATGTTAAGCCTAACTTCTGATATAACCGGAAGTGATAGATGCATCAAAATATCTTCATTAAAAAAATCGGCATCGTTTATAGCTCGTATCAATTTCAAACAAATATTTTTTTTAGTAACTATTAGGAAGAGAAGTTGTTCGAAATGAACAGTTGCAGCCTCCTATTCTAAAAAAAGTATTATTTTATACATTCTTTTAAATTACTCCTGTATAGTAATTTTTTATAGGTATTCCAATTAACTACAATTAAATTCATTTTGCATAACTTTTGTCAAATTCAAGATAATTTGTATAAATTATACATATATATTTTTAATTATACGTATATAGAACAATATTCTCGGACGTTGATGCATAAACTCGATTTTTGTTGTTTTCAGAATTTAATTGATGATTTTATTTTTAGGAAAGGGTTTGTCCATCCTTTACAAAAATATTGATGTATAGAACAACACTGACGATGATCATGTCATGGAATGACTAAACAATTGCCGATGCCTTAGCAGATATGAATACAAGGTATGCATGTAAATTACTTGCTCTAATAAGATTTTTTGTATATTAACAATCAAGAGTACATGTTTACTTTGCAGAAACTTTTAAAAATTTATTAAATAAAAATCTATATGTTGAGTGCTTTAATTTAATATGCCCTCTACATGCTGTCCAGAAGGTAAACAGAACAGTGTTGTCATATCTTCAGGGTAAACTCTTTAGAAAGTCAATAACCGTTTGACAGATTTCAAGTTGTTTATTTTTCAGGCTTCAACTTAATTTATAAAAAAACACCAAGTACTCGCATCACAAAATCGGAATAGTTTTCGCGTCACAACACCGTTCAATCTGAATTAGTATTTTAAAGTGCTACTGCATGTGTAGACAAAAAGACCTTATTGTCTCGGAAATAATGTATTTAACATCTAAAAATTTTAAAAATAAATAACACGTTGACTGATTTTGGACAATCGGGCTAATATTTAAAAATACAGCGTTGCAACTTTCGATGTTTTATAAGCGACTATCATAAATTGCCGAATTTCCTTCTATAATATTACTTTCCTGTATAATTATAGTCTCGGAAATGGCAACCGCGCTACCTCCAGTTTTCGGAGAAAGGAAGCATCTTGAAGTTTGGACTGGCCGATTATTATTTGAAAGGGTAGTTCCCTTGTAAACATAATTGTTTCATTTTATCTTTAGTAAAGGGTTAATGGCCCATAGAAATTAGCGTTTTTATTATTTCTATTGCGAAATGATTAAGTGCTCTTGTTCTATGTGTGTTATTGCAAAGTGTAATGATGCGTTAGTGTTTAGTGCTTTCGTGTAATCTGATAATAGGTGCATATCTTCAAAAAACTAATTTGAAACTTGTGGATGCCTGTGTGTTTCTTTAAGTGATTTAGTGCAATTTGTTCTGTTTCATTATGTTTTTTTCTTTCGACGATATGCCGATTATGTTAGGAGATTGGAATTAAGAGGCCGAATGGGGTTTAGTGATAAGCTTATTATGCACTCCCACACTATCATCAGGACACGTGATGAACATAAAGTTTTCCCATAGAAAAAAGAACTGAAGGTGTCTGTGTCCTGGATTATTTAATCGCGTCCTGGATTTATTTTCTAAGTAAGCTAAATATTTATTTTTATAAGGAACTAAAGTTTTACACCTTTAAACAGTTTGGCAACATTGTGCCTGAACATCTGTTGATTACCCAGCTGGGCAATGTAATATGTTCATATATGAGTGTGCCGAGGCGTTGTGTGTGGGTTTAGGGGTGAATTATCCCACTTTTTAAATGTTCGATTTAAAAAAAAAATATGTAGCGCTTCTCTAGGACACCCGAGGAGTCACCCATTTAAATATAATACGTCATTTCCATAACACCCTGTATATTGGCTGGTCCTGTATCTTGTATCTGTTAATTCGAACACAATAAAAACATGCAAATAGATAACTTAAGTAACTAAAATATTTAAATGTTTCTATTGATTACAAATTTAAATAACACATGGTTCCAGTTATACCTTTCTTTTTTAGAGTTTGATAATGTTAAAGAATTTCTATCGATCTATTAAAAATGGTTGTCAAGCTTTGGTCGATTCATAATTGCACAATTCCCACGACTCCTTAAATTGAGCAAAAGTATCGACCATTGGCCGTTTTCGAGCTTTGCGCCTAACATATACTCTAAAAGGTCTGTACAACATACATGCACATATTGCTGAGGCCAAAATAAGGCGATTTGAAGCAACTTACCTTAGTCCGAAATTGCTCCGTTTCCGAGATACAGGGTGGTAAAGTTCAAAAATAAAAATCGAATTTTTTTAAAATGAATGAACAGTTTTTAATTACTTTAAAACTTGGTACCTGGGGTTTTTTTGAGATGCGAAACCCGAATACGGATACTGTTGCCATTAGAGGGCGCTTCACAATGCTCTTCTTATGGTTTAGAATGGCCATAATTTTTTTCAGTGCAAGTTTTTCCTTTATTTGTGAAGGAAATAATTTCCTGAACATTTTCAAACAAAAAAGGTACTCTTGTGAAAATCCGCTAAAGTAAGCCGTTTTTTAGATATTTCGGTTTTTAGTGTTCGATGCAGCACCGTAATATTTAAATTATTTTGAATAAAACATTTAGCTGTTAGTAAATTTTCGGCAGGAAAAAATGGTTCACTTGGGTTCGTTACAGCAAGTTTTGCAAGAAGAATTTGAATATATTTTATTTTTATTAATTAAATGAGGAACAATTTTATTTTAACCCTGTATCTCGGAAACGGAGCAATTTCGGACTAAGGTAAGTTGCTTTAAATCGCCTTATTTTGGCCTCGGGAATAATAATATGTGCTCAGATTTTGTACAGACCTTTTAGAGACACCCTGTATAATCTATATCTGTCACATAGATATTGACTAAAAAGTTAGCAAAACAATTAACATGATTCAACTGCATGTTCTTTGCGATTTTTTGTGATATTTGCCATAATAACGCATGAAAACATAGTTAGCTGACAGAATGGCGAAGGAACATTAAACCATTTACTAGGAAAGAAATTTTTATGAAGAATAACTTTTTTTCCGAAAATTAATTTAATTAAAAGTTTTCCATATGATTCCAACTTAAGTAGACACACTGTATATGGTGAAGTTGCATTAAAAATACTAGGTACTCTTCTGCTTCACATGGATGGTTTTCTGTCCAAAAAAAAACATCCTCCTTGCGTTATTTGTGTGAAGGTTGCAAATTAATATCATTTTAATAGTATTTTTTATTTATTTTGAAAATTTTACAACGGTATTACAATTTTCTTTAAAGTAACAAATAACATAGGATAACGATATAAATAAAAATTATAAACAAGCGAATAATCGATTTAACTATTGAACAATAATGTTAAGCATACTTTTAAAAATTAACCGAATATTTTAAACTTAGTTATTTATGTATTAAGTGCGCAAAATAAGTGTTAATTAAATTCTAAAATGTTTTGTCGTAACAGACCGTCCATTCTTTTAATTGCTGTGGAAATGAATAATATTGAAAGTTATCGAATGTCAGGTTTATATTTTCGTGAGTTTTTCCTCATGTTCCTCATTTAAATTTCATCATTATGATGATTTCTGATCGTGATAGCGAGACACCACGATAATTTTATAATATTTTGCTTACAAATTGCATTATTTTGTTTTTTTAGAGTAAATAATGATTATTTTTTTCACAGTGAAAAAATTATACGTTTTGCATATTATGCTATGGCAACATAGTCACTTTTTTACAGTTACAAAAAATATATTTTCCAAGTCAACATCCAATTCAATAATATTACTAATTTAAATTAATCAAAAGATGTTTAGGCAAACAATGGACCATCCATAACTGTACCAATTATTGTCCTATCTCGTATTTTGAAGACAATTTTCAAAAGAGAGAAAAGACAA
Source organism: Barypeithes pellucidus (assembly GCA_963991005.1). Taxonomy (NCBI): domain Eukaryota; kingdom Metazoa; phylum Arthropoda; class Insecta; order Coleoptera; family Curculionidae; genus Barypeithes; species Barypeithes pellucidus. The sequence continues at coordinate 19,466,082 of OZ022562.1, read as the reverse complement.
ATACATTTTTATAGACAGATACTGATTTTGATGAGAACAGAAGGGAGCCTTGTAGCCCGAATAGCATAAACTTAATACCATATTATAACCCTCAATTATTTTTTATTCTTCATATCCCCGCATTTCTGCTAAATAGATTTTCTTCTGTACAAAGTTTCTAACAGTAGCCACTTGGTTCTGCCAATTATAGCAAAACCATTCATCAAAGTTCTGAACGGTTTCAAAAGTCATGCCAGTTTGCCATAGATTGTTACTGCAATGTTGGTAGTACTGATTGAACTCTTCATGATACTCTGACGAATCATTCGGCACAGCCACAGCTGCGGTGGGTTGGTTAAAAATATCCATTTTCTTCAAAGAATGCATTGAAGATGAATGTGAAACAGATGTTTTCTTATAGTTTTGCTGTGCATTGGCCGATGAATCAACAGGAATCCATTTCATAAAACTATAATCACTAGGATTATTTACATTGTCATCCAAATTGACTTCTATTTCTTTTTCCATTTCAAAATCGTAGTCTTCATCATAATCTTCTTGCTCATGCTTTCCTTCTTCATAATCATCGTCTTCCCTTACAATATAATCGTCCTCCAATTTTTTTCTTTCTTCTTGTGGTAATTGATCTTGCCATTTGTCACAATTATCCAGAACTTGGCACTTATAAGCCAATGGAAAAATGTTTTCCAAAAAGTCTTCATAATTTTCTTGTGCAATATTACATTGGTTGTGAACATCTGTATCTTCCTTTATTTTTAAAACGCCGGTCGCCTCCGACCTTTCTTTAGTCTTCAGATCGCCTAAATATTGCGTTAAATAATTGTAATCTTCACCCCTCGTTTCTACATTGCTAAGTGTTTTCGCCACACTAAATACTGCTTTATTCCTGCAAAAAATGTCATCATGTGATTGTTCAATTTTTAAAGTTTCCTCTTGTTGACGGTTGGGCGAATTATCACATCGTTTTCTTTTTTTGTCATCACATTTTTCTTCACTAATGTCCAAATGTTCCTGACTCAACTGTTCCAAAAGAGAAATAGGGTCTAGATCAACACTTTGAAGCATATTTTCTGCACTACTTGACTTTAATTCACTATCTAGAGAGCTTGATTTGGGAGGGGATAAAAGAAATTCATTATAAAGACCGTTTATTTCAGCATTTTTTTTGTTATCATCGACAACAATACCCAGATCTAGCGTTCCAGAAGCAAGTTGCCCCAAAACTGAAGAGATGTCTATATTTGCAAACTTTTCTTCCACCATTTTTTCATCCTGTGATATACCAACCTTTTTGCTTTTGTTTTTATTGTCTTTACTAATTTTATTGCTTCTTTTGCTATCTTTATTCTTCATTTCAATAACTTCACTTTTACATTGCTCGGTAAACTCTGTAATGTCTTCAGGTACTTGGGCAAACAGTAAATTTTCCTTTAAGGTCACAATATTCTCCAAGTTTAAATTGTCATCTAAAATCGGCATCGACAGATCTTGGCCCCCTATAATTCCTAGGATATTTTGCAATTGCTTCGTTTCCTGACCGGCTAATGCTAAGTTAATACAATTACCTGTTGAGCCATACCGACCCGCTCTACCCATGCGGTGCAAATATGTCATAGCATCACCTGGTACATCATAATTGATGACTAAATCAACATTAGCGGCATCTATGCCTCGTGACGTTAAGTCTGTAGATATTAAAATTTTACATTTAAAATCTTTGAGGCTCGACAAGGAATTTAATCTTTCTGTCTGATTTTGTGCCCCTGAAATAAACATGCAGTTCCATCCGTTCCGGTTTAGGAAATTACTAATACTTTCAGCCCTATTTTGATAATTTGCAAACATCAGACACTGGTTAAATGACACAGTATTAAGAATCTTCAGCAGTTCTTCGTTTTTTACCTTAGTCTGTTGTACAACATTGGGGGGAGAAGTAAAAATCCTCACAAACTGTTTAAGTCCTAGTAGGAGAGGCGTGTCAAGTTCTGCACTTACAAATGTAGGACTAAGCATGTAACTATTCAAGAAACTTTGTAGTTCATTCGGATATGTCGCACTACACATAATAACCTGTTTTCTATCTGGTAAATTATTGAAAATCTCTGTAATATCATTTTGAAAACTATTTTCCATGAGTTTATCTGCTTCATCTAACACAAAAAGTTTAATAGAGTCACAAGCTAAGTTACCCTCTTTAATTAGCTGTTTTACCCGACCTGGAGTTCCAACAGCTATTTGGCAGATACTGCATTTGGCCTTGTCTGGACTGAGGGGTAGCCCGCCAATAAAACTTTGAATGTTAAGACCTAGAAAGAAATTAGAATAGTTTCAAACTGGGTGTTTATGAAAGCTGCATGCTAATTGTTCACTTAATGTCTTGTTAAAAGCACAACTATTACTCTTCAAAGGAGTCAAAATGAAATATAATATCTGGTCAAGCAATTAATATTGATTATTGATACATATACATATTGAATATTGATACATTTGATAAAAACCAGGGAGGGACCATAATCAAAAATACAAAAAATGTATAAGTACCAACATTTAGACACATGTCCTATAAAACCCTAGTTTGGTTGTAGGGCAGAATATATTATTGCTTACCTTCAAGGTGTTTGCCAATATTCTTTAAAACATCTTCTATCTGAACTGCAATCTCCCGGGTAGGCACCAAAATTAACGCTTGCGTATCAGTTTTATGAAGCTTAACTGTCTCTAGTGCTATAATACCAAAAACCAATGTTTTCCCTGTCCCAGATTTGGATTTGACTGTTAAATCTACAAATTTAAAACTTGACTTTCTATGCACGGTGAGAAAAATTAGTTGCTTACCAAATCCACATCTTCCAACAGGTACTGCTCTGATCTGTATGGGCGAAGGTTTTTCAAAACCAGCGTCTGATAAACCCCTTAAAATTTTCTCAGGCAGAAGAAGCGATTTGAATGAAACATTTTCTTCTAAAAGTACGTCCTTGGTACGGACTTTAGCCTCTAAAGAGTGAGCTATTTTTTTATTTGCATTCATTTTATTTAGTAATCAAAGAAAATAGTAATTTAAAACGATTTTCCGGGTCAAATTGTGAGGTTAAGTTTATGCACAGAGGAATAACGTCTGAATCGGAGCACGGTAGGTCATATCATCCGCCACAAAGAAATGGTCGTAACACCGTTATCGACTTTAGATTACTCAAAAATACTTTCTTTCTTATTTGTTGTGACTAACTTTAGGTTAGTAAATCAACCAATGAAATTCAAACTTATAAAATTAAAATTATACGACCAATCACACGGATGGTTTTTAAATTTAGACAAGCCAAACCAAAGCCGTTTTCGTTAGTCCCCATCAATCCCCATCATTTTGTGTGCTGTGTGGTATATATCTGTGAATCTAACCGTTGAAAAAGACTTTTATAATTTTAATAGTTCTGTGATCTTCTGTTTTTAAAATTTACGTAAAATCGTTTTCATATAAGGGTAAGTGCTTGGATATAAAAAAATTTTTAAGGAAAAACTGGTAGTTTTCCAAAAATTTGGCATGAAAGATGGTGAGATTTCCCCCTCCACCTATTCGGAAATAAAATTCTCCATAATTATATTTCCGACAAAATAGATGTTATTTCCTCCATATACAATTTTTTAGATCCGGAAACTGGTGAAATTTAAAAGACAATAGATTTTACTTATTTAGACATTTATTTGAATGCTTCTAAAATACCCCGATTGCTTTTATATATCGCGTACTGTGCTTTTTATACACATTCTTCCATATTTGTAATCAGGTTTTTCAGCAGACAAAATAAAAATGTGTTCTTTTTACTGCTATTGTAAAATCAAAGTGCAGTTTGTCGTCTAAGAATTAGTAAAGAATTTTCAAATATCGTTATGTGGGGGGCCAATATAATGACGTGGGGTCCATGCAAGGTGAAATGAGTAAATTTTTTTGACATTGAAAGGTAGAAAACAAAATGAATAAGGTTGGATAGTTAAAATTCGTGTAGTTTGTTGTCTATAGTAAGGAATTTCCAAGTATTGTTCTTTCTGTGGGGGCCTTGCCCCAAATGGCCAGTTATAAATCCGGCACTGTTAATATAGGTACTATATTATAAAGTTATTATCAACAAAATATACATTTGACCAAATGCTGGAAAACAGAAGGTCATTGGAAATTCGAACAGAATATTCGTAAAGCATAAGTTAGAAGAAAGAACCCTTTATTCTACAGCCTACAATTGTAAAAATAATTTAATAAAGAATAGAAAGAATATAACCAAACCACTACATATAACAATCAAAGCTTCAATTGAAAAAATTTCAAGCAATTTTCACATTCCCTTTAATATCTCTAGAACTAAAAACTATTTGACATCACTGTAAGCACATTATAAATGAACACTAAAAAAGCTCTAAATTAAATGACCATGTAACTCTTAGGATATAGCAATAGTGGCCTTCAGTATATACAGTATGTCCCCGTAAGATCGCACCATATGGAAAACTTTTTTATTATTAATTTTACGAAAAAAAGTTACTCTTTATAGAAAGCTCTGCATGGTCTAAAACCTAAAATGCCACTATCAGATATTAAATTTTCCCAGGCATATACGGGGTTTGTCAAAAAATAAGAATTTTGCCCAAGAGTAAACTACCTTTATTTTTGACAATATCGAAAATTGTTATTTAAAAAAGTTGATCAAAACTAAAAACCACGTTTAAATATACCATTACACCCATTTACGATGAAAAAAATAGGTTTTGTTATTTTTTATTATGTAATTTTTATATTGCAAATAAGAAAACACATACAAATAATAAATTGTAACACAATAATAATAGATATAAATTAAATTTTCACTCATTCAACTAATGCCTCAACGTATCCACCCTCTCGTTCAATACATTTCATCGTTCTAGTGGCAAATTTCCTTAATACTTTCCTTATCATTTCTGAAGAAATTTCCCGGCATGATTGGGTAATTATCCTCTCCAAATGATTAACATCATGGAAAGGCCATTGCTGGTAAACTTTTTGTTTTAAGTAACAAGTAATCTAGTGGAGTTAGGTCGGGGGATCTGGCAGGCCAAAAAATATCGGAAAATCTGTGCATAACTTTGCCATTGAACAACTGTTCAAGATATGCCCTAACATTCAATGTACTGTGGCATGTTGCACCGTCCTGTTGGAACCAAATACATTGACGTTCTTGTAAAGGTAGTTCGTCCATGAAGTCGCTGATATGAGTTTGCAAAAATTGTAAATAACGCTCGGCATTCATAGATTGGTGAAAAAAATACGGTCCTATTAATCTGTCCTTGTAAATACCACACCACACGTTCGTTTTAAATGAATATTGGTCACGAGACTTTATTGTAAAATTGGGATTTTCATCAGACCACCAGCGACAATGTTGTGACGAGACAGTTTTTGAAGAAAATGTTGCCTCATCGGAAAAAATTATACGTCTCGGAAAAAAACGGTCCTCTTCTAACTCTCCTTGGATGAGAGAGCAAAATTCAAAGCGCCTATCATAATCCCTTTCTTTCAATGTGTGAACGATTTTTGGTTTGAATGGTCTGAAATTATTTCGTTTTAAAATTCTTCCCACTGTATTTTTACTTACATTTTGTTGTATTAACGACTTTCTTTTGCGCAATGACACTTTTGGATGTTCTACAACAGACAGCATTACTTCCAACGAATACTTATAACCAGGAAGAAGACAAACTGCCGTGTTAAATATTCGAAGCAGGCGATGATACGGCGACATCCATTATGCCTGGCGCGCACGTGCTTTTCAAATGTCACTTTTGTCCAAATTTGTATTACTGTCAATATTTTAAAGTGACATTTAAGCAAAGAAAACATCAAAACCCTTTCATTTGATTTACTAAGTAGAGAAAATCAAATATTAGGATTTTGACATAGGTTTTCAGCTGTAAATATCGCTTTAAAATTGTCCTTACATACTTTTATATTATTATTGAACTAGTAACAATACTAGAAATACAGAATTCAGAGATTGAAGGTTGTAATTAGTTTTATTAAAAAATAGGAAATAAATCAAAATTTACATCAAATATTTTACCATCTTAATCTTCAAACAATCAAGGTAAATACAATACTATATGTACAGCTACTAACCAAGTAAATATATGCACCATCATTATGATTATGGGCTTCCAATTTGTTTGTTTCGTAGCATACTCCTGGCAACATTAGTGATCGAAGTCCTCTTTAATGTTCAGTCATTATGGGATTCTCAATTAAACTATGAAAGGAAAGAATTATTATAATAATATATTACCGGCCTTATCAAAATTCTGACTACGGGTTAATAGAACTTATATAGCTGTAAATATTATGTTGTAGCTTTTGACTTGTAGATTGTAAAATTTAAGTAAAATTCTTTAAAAATGTGTTTGTTCGTTTGCGTGAGAAGTTTGGGACATAATGGGACAATTTTATAATGTAAAATAACCATAACGAATAAAAATTAATAAAAAAATATTTCAATCATAAATTACTTACCAGCAACAAAACGAAAAGGTCCGCTTTCGTGAAAAGAATAGAAAATTAAAAATTATTTTAGAATTTAATGACGTTTCCTCCACCATTTTCAATCACATTATAAATCATATGTTACCTACTTGATTTTTATTCCATTCCAGACGAAGGATGTTCGGTTGTAAAATAATTTAAGAACTTGTGCTGCTCGCATTCTATGTCTGTCTCTGTCTGCATCAACCTTCTCCGATTCATTAAAGGGAGATAAATATGGCCTAGATCGAATCGAACAAACCCAAAGTCTGATATTGACACAGAAAGATAGACACAAAAGGATAAACGTATGGAGTAACCTGCCTGGCTGTGACGTCACTTGCATGGCCTACTTATGTGCTTCGATCCCCGCCATAAGCGGTCTCACCGGGCTGATTACTTCTAACTGCGTGTTCTCATTAGCAACCAGTTTTTGACGTTTCCCATTAAAGTTATTGTTTAAACTTCCAGTAGTCTTAAATTTATTCATTATTCTTGTAACAGTTGAATGATTAATATTTTTATTGGGATGTCTATCATTAAAAATAATTGCTGCTTCTCTATGCGTTTTATAGTTTTCTCCCACAATCAAAACAATTTCAATTTTTTTCTTCACAACTTAATAACACCATTTTTATGTACTTAATAAATTTTAACGCGTTTTGACGGTCGTTGTCAAACATTTATTGCTATCAACAATTCATTTGTATGTCAGAGCATCCTAGATTACATGTAACTACAGTTAAATTTGCATTGGTATTGTAGACATGCGTTTCAAAAAAGAAAAAATGATTTTTTCATCGTAAATGGGTGTAATGGTATATTTAAACGTGGTTTTTAGTTTTGATCAACTTTTTTAAATAACAATTTTCGATATTGTCAAAAATAAAGGTAGTTTACTCTTGGGCAAAATTCATATTTTTTGACAATCCCCGTATATGCCTGGGAAAATTTAATATCTGATAGTGGCATTTTAGGTTTTATACCATGCAGAGCTTTTTATAAAGAGTAACTTTTTTCGTAAAATTAATAATAAAAAAGTTTTCCATATGGTGCGAACTTACGGGGACATATTGTATATATAAAATAGTACCTACAAAGCAAACACTTATTGAGGCAGGAATAATTTTTGTATTGCGGTCAGGCAGACTGGCCAATGAGGATCTTCATCACTTGATTTCTTTTTCAATAATTTGAGCTTTGGTAATCAATCTCTACTTTCATATCAGTGTATATTTTTTATTTTAATGTACAGCTGCCGGCAGAATTCTAGCTCCATATTGAAAACTTTTTTATCATTGAGTACTCAGAAAATTTTACTCTTGATAAAAGTCTGTGCATCCCGTTAAACCAAACAAGCACTCATTACAATTTAAGAAAACTGTAGTGCATCTGAGGGAGATAAAATTGTTCCTCAAGAGTAAAATACTCTTATTTTTCATTTAATTTTTAAAATAACTTGACATATCAATAATAAAAAAAGTTTTCCATATGAAGCGAGAATTCTGCCGATCACTGTATGTATTTTAAATGTGTGTATCTGCTTTAGAAATAACATACAATTTTAGTTTTGTGAAATTGAGTAATAAATAATTATATTTCAGGTAGATTATTTTCAGTAGGAAAGTAGCGCTAGAGTATACTTAAAAAACACGAAAACTAAAGGCGAATAAGATAGATTTTAATAATAATGTCGAGCAGATTACCTAAGCCTGCAAGTGTAAAACCGCTTCAGGTTAGAGTTAACGAGCCGTTGGAGATAATTTCGGAAAGTTCTTTAAATCGTGCCCACGGAGCTCAGCCGGCACCTCGGTTTATTCCAAGCGCTCGTCTAAAACGACGATCAAAATCGACTACAGATCTAAGATCGATTGCTGACAGGCCCCCAATAAACTTTGCGGCTCTAAGGCTCCCTCAACAAATTAGGAAAGATCAGAATAACAAAAAAAATGAAAATAAGCCTGCTGTAGCAAGTGCTAACAGGAACAGTCCCCCAAGAAAAGCGGTCAGATCTGATAAACCTACATCTACAGTTACAAAAGCTGTGTTAGGTACTAAACGACCCCTCTCAACAAAGAGTAATGATGGGGAGGGACAGCCCAAAGCAAAGGTCCAAAAAAAAATTCCCGACTGGGATTATAAGGGTCGATATTATCAACTAAACGAGAAGTATGCGTCGGCTCAAGAGTTAATAAAGGAACAGAAATTACAAATTGACGGTAAGTGTTTCTAAGAACAATTATTATTCAAGTGATTTACCTATTAGTGATATTAGTACAACTTTAGTATGTACCTCATTAACATTAACAAGTAGCAAAATTAATTTTTTTTTATTGATTTACAGAATTTGATGAAATTAAAACAAACTATGCCAACGTCAAGGAAGAAGCAAAAAAAGTTACTGAAACGAACGACATACTTTCGGCAAAATGTGAAGAACTAACAACAAAAAATGAAGAATTTTCAGAGAGAAATAAAAAGTTAGATACAGAATTGGCCATTTTGGTCACAGAATATAGACAGCTACAAGGAGCATTTAAAGTTTTGGAAGAACAGCATGAAAGGTTGCTGAAAGAAAACGAAATAAACGTTATGAAAGTCACAACACTAGACAGTAAGTAATGCGTGTGAATGAATATTCTTTCCGCATTTTCTCCTAAAAAGTTAAAAGTTTTAATTCTTTATGTAAAATTGATTTAGCATTTTATTTTATATTTTTCTTATTGGTTTAATTTTGTTTTGGTTTTTATTGAATAAGTGGAGTCTTATTTTCCCATCTTATCTATTTTAGATTTAGATGAGGGTTTGATGTCATTGAAAATACTGTATTATTTATTCATTTCTCATTTGCCATTAAATAACTTGCTATCTTAGAACTTCAGAAGTTTTATTACATTTAGGACGCATTTCTTTTTGTATCAAATAACTCTTACATTTAGATTGGAAACCTACAAATATCCTACTTCTATTTATAGTAGAGGAAGGTAGCCGAAGATGACACACGTAAGAATAATTATGGATGGAACAAAACGAGTTATAAACTAAAATAGTCTGTATTTTTAACCGAATTATTAAATGTAATAATTATGGCCTTACTTACTAAAAAACAAATATTTATATTTATATTTATTAAAACATATACAGGGTGTCCCATTTTCGTAATTGTTAGTGCTATCAAAAAAGTAATGTAGGCGTCATGGGCTCTTTTTGCGTTAAATTTAAAATGGTAAAATCAAAATTTGAAAATTTTCGCTCGCAAGAGATACGGGGGAAAATCAAAAATTGACGATTTCAAAATAACCCTATATTTTCTTAGTTAAAAGAGATGCAGAAAAATGTTTTGTACAGAAGTTTTTTTTATATTTTGTTGAATAATCTGCCGTTTTCAGAATAAGTATACGGGGTCAGGTAAAAAAAGTTATCGGACCTAACCTAATTTTTTTAAATGGAACACCCTGTATATGTTAATCTAAAAATATATACTATTTTAAATTCTCCTTTCAAATATATAAGCCACCAGGCGATTTATTAAACTTTATTACTTTAAACCACAGTAGACCATGAAACAAAAGCTAATATCCTAGAAACAACTATGTTGACTATTAACATTTAACGTCCATTTCATTTGCGAAAATGACCTATCAACATTTTGAAAAATTTGATATATCAGTTTATATTGAAAGTGGAAAAAACGAAGAAATGGCGCAAAATGTATATTTTGTTCGCTATCCGGAAAGACGGTAACCATTTAAGGACATATTCCGAACATTTGCGATGATTCCCGTTATTTTTTACCTTAATCTGAATCTTTTATTTCGTTTCAAAGTAATAAAGTTTAAATAAATCGCCTAGGAAACCAATATGGTGTGTTATATATTTGAAAGGAGAATTTAAAATAGTATCTTTTTAGATTAAAATATACAGGATGTTCCATTTTAAAAATGAGGTTAGGTCCGATAACTTTCTTACCTGACCCCGTATACTTATTCTGAAACCGGCAGATTATTCCACAATCAATATAAAAAAACTTCTGTATAAAACATGTTTCTGTATCTCTTTTAACTAAGAAAATATAGGGTAATTTTGAAATTGTAATTTTTTTATTTTCCCCCGTATCTCTTAAGCGAGCGTAAATTTTCAAATTTTGATTTTACCATTTTAAGTTTGACCCAAAAAGAGCACATGACACCTACATTACTTTTTTGATAGCACTATAAAAGTGCCGAAAATGAAGATATATATGTAATTATATATAAAGCACTAAGAAGAGTCTCATTAGTATATTCTCCGCTATTTGTTTCTTGTATATTTCGGCATCTAAAAGAGAAAAATTAAATCTTCAGATATATTTTCGTTTTGCGTCATCTTTGCCAAACTTGTAAGCTAAGCTAATAAAAAGATGCTGTTAAAAATTTACAATTTAATACTAATTTCGCTAATTCGTAAATGACACATAAAAGAAGTGTTTTAAAACAGTGCAGTTCCTTTTACATGCTAAAAAAGTACTTACTTTATCAAATATCGCCAGCATCTCTTGTAAGATTACACGTATTTTCCTTAAATCCTTCATCCATGTAGAAAACTCCATTTTCTCCAAAATGTTACATAGACCCTTCATCCACTTGTGTCTTCATTTATATTGACAAGTAATTTTGCATTAATTAAATGAAACTCTACTTAATTATAATCTGGAATTTTTGTAACTTTTTAGGTTCATTAGCATCAGTAACAGAGCAATACGAGAAGCTAACCATAGATCATAATGAGCTTACAAAAAAACATCTCGAGCTTTCGGAAAGATATAAATATTTTACTGAACAGAACAAAACTCTACTCGAATGTAATGAGCAAGATAAAAAAGAAATTTCAGAACTTAAAGAGGTGATTTCAGATCAGAAAACAGACTTGCAAGATTTTCAAATGGAAAGAAAGATGTTGCATAACATTATTCAAGATCTGAAAGGTCGGTGGATATTTTATTACAGGTTCTATAGTGCGTAATAAATAAACTGCGCATTTAATATTTTCCTCAAGGTAAACTGTGGAGGGACGAATCTAAGACTCAAACAGAGAGGTAATTTGCTGACAAGATGACACAGGTAGAAAAAGTGTGGGCGGTAGATGGATAGGCATTATCTTATACTTATAGAAAATTTATATTTTATGTTAATCAGCTCTAAAAGATGTATCTGGACGGATTTTAACTTGTTTCCCCAGGAAACTGTATGTTTATAGTTAGAGAGACGGTGACAATAGGCGGTCCGTGAAGTGGAATATTAGTAATTGGGTTTTTCGTGGAGTTTAGGTCCCCCTCTACAACTTTTTTATCTGATGAAATGCCGTAGAGCGTTGCTGAGAGGCACTGTACCGCTTTAGATAGGAAATTCTCAATAAATTCAAAATTATATCGAGCCATCTCTGAAAATGAATTTACAGCATCTGCGTGACCCCCCAAGTCACGGGAAACACATTTTCTGACAAGTCAACCCTTGCATATACTTTTCCGAGCGTGTAAAAAAAATAAAAAATGCGAATTTGAAGTTGAAACTTTCTAGAATGGAACATTATATGTTAAAGATTATGTCAAAAAATGTTATCGAAAAACCATATATTCCATATATTTTTCTTTCTGAATATAAAAGGAAGTCGGCTCCAAAAGGTGTATTGGGGTGGGTTTCCACTTGTTTCCAATACCACAGAAAACTGCCAATTTATGTAACGTTATTAAATATTAAAGTAGGCAGGTCTTATCTTTTTACTTCTCCGCAGTTTACCTCTGATTTGGAAATCGGTCTTTCTCAATACATTCACCTTTTTTGGCCATTAAATACAGCGTGTTATGGAAATGACGTATTATATTTAAACCGTCAAATCCCGAGATGAAAATAAATTGAAAAAAAATAACCATAAATGGCGCTTGAATTATTAAGCGAAATATACACTTTATATGAAATCTCAAAATATACGTGGCCGCTCCTGAGGCTCTTCGCAATCAATATTTTATTGAGGCAATCTCCAGGTTCAAGAGAGGTTAGCGCATTATATGCGATGTTGTCATATTGCAACACATAATTCTAAACGCACGTGTTCAGTTTTTGATAACAAGACGTCTTTGACGCGCGCTATCACTTCTTTTTCAAACTTTTTAGACAAAGAAAACTACAATTTTAAGGTACCTACTCTCTTACCTTCGATCGTATTTTAAAATAATCCGTTTTATAATTAAATTCTATAAAAGAATAAAACACAAAAAGTATGTTTTTCAACAGAACCAACAATAGATAATATCACACAAATTTGAAATCACATCACAACATTTATTATTATGAATTATTTCACAACAAAAAAAAATCGGGCAATAAAACTAACAAAACGTTTAAAATTCGTATACGTCAAGCACGTGGCACCCTCGACGTCGTTCCACTCCCAAGTCTCGAAACATACTGAAGTATGAAGCGGCGCGCGGCCGGTATTCAAGCTACGGCGAGACACGCGGTGTGATCTGACAACACTGTTAGTATACTCTAGTGACCCACATTGTTGCTAAGTGAATCCAGATGGAACGGGGCGACAGTATGTGGGTAGAAAGGGTTTTTACCTTAGTATTTAGATATTCGATTTAAAAAAAAATATGTAGACTTTCTCTAGGACACCCAAGGAGTCACCCATTTAAATATAATAAGTAATTTCCATAACACCCTGTATATTATTGTTTTTGCTGCGCAATTTACCCTCATCCTATAGTACGGGGCTGAAAGTATATACTTTATATTTTCAGGCAACATCCGGGTATTTTGCAGAGTCCGCCCGCCCATTAATGATGAAGAACAAGAACGTTTGCAATGTTGTATAAATTTAATAGAGGACACTGGACTTGACATAAAAAAAAGTAGAGAAAGCGTTAGTCAAATTACTGGGAAAACTCAGGAGCTGAAATCCGAGTTTACATTTGATAGAGTGTTTTCTCCAGGAAGTACACAGGAAGAGGTTTGTAGCTTCTGTTTCGGTTTTATTGACACATTTCAGTTAAAATTTGTATTCTGCAACGCTTTATAGATTCCAGCGAACCATCTCGCTTTTCGAGAATTGACACGAGCAATATGTCGTCGATCAGTTGCTTGGGAAACTCAATAGTGGTGAGCTGTATTTCCTGCTCTTAAAGCTATTGTGTTTAATTAATTAAATTAATTTATAAGTGTATTCCCATCATTTTACTAGTGTTGTGGTCGCTCGAGCGAAAAACCGCTTGATCACTCGATTATTGAAATAACCGACATCGCTCGATTATTAAAAAAACCGCTCGAGTTATCTATTCAGGCGAAAACCGTCGCTTTCCCTCGATACCCGAGCTTCGCTTGACGCAGGCGCAAATGTACCGCTGTAGTGTGATCGAGTTAAAAAACTGCTCGTATCGAACAGTTTTTCGCTCGATAGGAAATACTCTAGTTAAATTAAATTCAGGCGAAAAACCGAAAAATATCGCCCGTCACTTGATAGACGACCTTCGGTCTACGCGCCACGCCATCCGATTGGCGACGTTCGAGTTTGACGCTGAGCAGGTACACGACATACGTCTTTCTTAAAAGTACATAAACGAGAAGGTGCATATAAAAAAGTATGCCAAATCCCTTAGCGGAGTCATCGCGACATGGGCTTTGTAAAGTTTTGTTTTAACTGGCTAGCCAGCGGCGTAGTTTAGGTCTCCGATTGTAAATATTAAAAAATTAAAAGATATAATTTTTAAATTTTTATTTACTATAAACTCGAGAAAACTTCTCAAAAATAACATAATAGAAATTGTAAATAAAAATAACAAAACGAACAAAATGGTTAACAAAATATATAGAAAAATTCGTTGGTAATCTTATCGTAAACATTTTTAAATCTAAACAGGAACTTTTTATTATTAAACTCAAGAAGACTTCTTAAAAATAACATACCTTATAGAAAATGTTAATGGTAAATAAGAAAACGAGCAAAATAGTTAACAAAACACAGGTATCGACAAATTTTTTGGTAACCAAAAGTAAACATTCTTAAATTTAAACAGGAACGTTCAGGTAACTATAAACATGAATTTAAAAACATAATCACCTATTTTCTTATTTTGCCAGTCGCGTAACTCAGCATTTAAAGTGGAAGGATTTGACGAGCCGTTTTAAATATCTACTTATTTTATGCTCGTAGATTGAAAAAGATGTGAAGAAAAATAACTCTTGGTAATACTTTTTGTTTTAAAAAAGCACAAGCATAAACCCGAACAATAAATACATATTTGGGTGATTTTTGCAGTTTTTTTGTTTGGTATCGAGACACGTGGTAAAAATTCATTATTCACAAATAAATAAATTTGTGGAATTTTTTTTGGTGGCTACTACTATTTTTTAGCTAAACCTGTGCCCACCCGTAATTACGTGCCTGCTAAATACCCTACCGGATCACATGTAAACGACTAGGCTGCCGGTCGAGCAGTCGGTGACGTCATCGCTTGGTAAATTGGTTTCGGTTTTTCCCAACACTACATTTTACTATAGTTTATTTTGTTCTTAAAAGTTTGGTTAACTACATATTGCAGTTTACTATTTATCTGACTGAATCCACCGCTGAAAAATACCGTGCAAAGTGCTTCATATCATCTGTCATGTTTCTACTTCAGAAAACGTGAAACCGAACTGCGACTGATACTATAAATAACTAAGTGGTATGATTCCATGGAAGTGTGGCTTATGAGGTCAGCGGGTGAGTGATTTTTAAATCTCTCATAGATATTTATATTGCTGTCAGCGTTTTTAACTCTCCTTCAAAGGTATTGAAAGCTTTTACGCATTTAATAATATGTGAAATGAAAGAATAATATCATGGTATTTAGGTATATTTATTTCGTGACCGTACAACAAAGCTAAAAACGACCTAGTTATAAACAAATTATTTTTTTTAAATAGTCAAATAAACAATATTTTATTTCGAAGGCATATATCCTCATCAGCTTCAGTGGAAAATACTTAAGAAGTAAATGTTAACAAAATAAATAAAACCGTATCCATTCTAATTTATTCTTAGGAAAGCGGAAATACTTATATTTCTATCAAATTTCTTTGCCTGGTTATCCATATCACAACCGAGCACAGCGCAACCTCATTTTATGAAAATTCAGATATTTATTTTAGTACACACGCGCCTAAATAAGAAAAAATTCTGGTGAACTTTCAAAATTTCCATGGCAAACGGCACTATGTGGCGACCAGTAATAGGTTGACGGTTCGAATCCTTATAGAATAGTTAAAAATGGTGTCAGAGTAAGAAGAGTACGAAAAAAAGGTCGTTACTTTCCTGTGATATGGGGGACACCTCCAAATTGAACATAAATTTCATATGCGGAACACCACAACAAGAATGAACATCTCAAAAATTGTTAAAATATTAATGGATATATTACAATTGAATCACTTATTTGAGAAACCCGATAAATCCACCATATGACGTTTTTGACATTTTGCGAAAAATCGATTCCATATAACCAGGCGCGTTATTTGCTTTATAAACCCTACGAACTCATGCACTTGTACGGGTGATAACCAGCATTGAATATTGTGTTTAGTTTTAAAACCCGATATGTCGGGGATTTGTCGGCTTTCTCAAACAAACTTGGCGTCGAGATTATAAGTATCTAAGCGAAAAACTTGATATTAAGAAAATGCACGATATGTTTATTTCCAAATATCCCAACAATGCAGTGAAATATTCATTATATTATAAAATTTTCAAAGAAAAGTTCAGTTTAAGTTTTGGTAGACCTCAGGTCGACACTTGCTGTCAATGTGAGGAGCTAACAGTAAAAATAAAATCAAAAGAGTTAAATGACAATGCTAAACGAGTAGCTGTAGCTGAAAAAGCTATCCATCTCAGACGTGCTAAGAAGTTTCATTCAAAAATGAATACATTAAAAGAACTTTATAAAGATGACCCCAGTGTAGCGATAATAGCTGTTGACTTTATGCAAAACATATTTTTGCCTCAGATTCCAGTTCAAGAAACATTCTACCTTCATCAACTTACAGTTTCCGTTTTTGACATACATAATGTTAAAACGGGTAAGGCATATTTTTACATTTACCACGAAGGCATGGGGAAAAAAAGTCCTAATGAGGTTTGCTCATTTATTGCAAATTACATAGAAGAATATATTTCACCAGAAGTTAAACATCTTCATCTCTTCATGGACGGATGTCCAGGACAAAACAAAAATCACACGACTGTGAGAATGTTGGCTTCATTAACTGAAATAGAGAGGTTTAAGACAGTTAATCAGTATTTCCCAATACGTGGTCATTCATTTCTGGCCTGTGATCGGGACTTCGGAGTAGTAAAGAGATATCTTTAAAAAAATGATAGAGTTTATACACTTAAGCAATACACCGAACTCTTTATATTAGCAAGCCAACAAAACAAGTTTACTGTGCATCTTATTGATGATAACAGTATCATTAAAGATTTTAAGTCTTGGTGGCCCAGATATTATAAAAGAAACTGCTCAAGTGCAACCTCTCTAAGTGGCGCCTCAAAAGTTCCATTTAAGATATCGAAGTTTATGCAGTTTTCTTACAACGACAACTTAAAAGGCACAGTTACTGCGTATGACTACATAGATGGACTACAAAATTATTCGTTTCCAGTTGGCACCAGACATCCCAGACCCGATGTACTTTGTACAGAACCAGCCTACCCAAATATTAAAGTACCTATTAAGAATAAAAAAATGGTTAACATCAGAAAATTTAAAAGCTATTTACCCGATGATAAAGAAATAAAAAGTTTTTATGAAGAAGTTTTCTTATGGCCAACTGTAGATGGTGAATTGGAGCCAGAAGAACTGTAATGTTGTTTTTTCATTATGCCTTTTACGAGTTTGTATTTTTTTAATAAATTTTTATTTGAGAAAGCCGATATGTCCATTTTTTAATTTCGCCATTTTGAAAACTTTACCATCAAATTTTTTCACAATTTTGTAAAAATATGTTTAGTTACTTCATCTTAATATACATTTAATAGCTAAACTTTAAAAAAAATGAAACTGAAAACAGCTGGAAAGTTTTTTTTAGTTTTCTCAAAACTATGTTTATGGGATTTGTCGGGTTTCTCAAATAAGTGATTCAATTGTAAAAGACTGACAACGCTGGTGGCAACGAGCAGGGGTCGCCGAGCAGCTTCGGCTATCGTCGACCTGTTCCGATCGCGCGGCGGCTGTTTTAAAAGTTTGTTGGAATCTTTTCTTATTTATATATTGTATCGTATTTTAGCTGTAATGTGTGTTATATTTCTATGAAATTAATATAAGTAAATACTTGTCATATATTATGCTTCCATTTCACATACTATTAAATGTATAAAACCTTTAATACCCTTAAAATAGGATTAAAAACGCTAAAAATTTAAAAATCACTCTCCCTGTGACGTCAGTGCACGCGGCAGACGAAATTGGAACGGTTGGATATCTTACCTTTAGTTATTGTATCATGGACTAATACCATGAGACACTGTGCCATATGGCGCAATTGTAAAAAGCAGTGTCATTTTAGGATGTTATGTGCTGATACAGTGTGTTGATGCAAAGCGGCGCCGGTGTCATTATATCGACACCAGAAAATTTAGAATGTTACTAGTTTCAAGATCTTTTGTTTTTATAGATATTTGAAGATCTATCCCAATTGGTGCAATCGGCCTTAGACGGCTATCACGTATGCGTATTTGCTTACGGCCAGACCGGTTCCGGTAAGACTTATACAATGCAAGGAGATGATACTACGCCCGAGCGCAAAGGAATGATACCGAGAACTATTGACCTTATTTTTCATAATATTTCTAAGTTGGAAAGATCTGGATGGAAGTACAAGGTGCAAGTAAGTATATTAGAAATACTTCTAATATGAATCCTACGGTAGTAGTTTGGAGTTATTTAAAAAAAGAACCGGTACTTCCTACTTATTATCAGTGGCGGCTTCTCCATTGGGTCATTGGGTCAATGTCGTCCCAATAAAAATTTAAAAAATTAACCTGTTTTAAATTAGAATTTACTACAATTGTACCTACTATAATATTTCAAGCGTCCCCCGTAATCGCGTACTCTAGGTACTTAACATCCTTATCAAGGATGCAGTGCAATTGGAATCGGGCTGGGACCCGTGAATGTCCTCAAAGCGTTAAATGCATACGAATTAATCCGAACTATGACGATTTACTGCAAGCGGAAAAAGGAAGCCCGAAGTTAGTGCCGGGTTTATCGAGAATCTGAATAAGATGTTCATTATCGAAATTATTAAATGCTTGGAAAAGAGATGGCAGATTCCAGGTTGCACATAGGTCGCGCAACATGGGTCATATTTTAAAATGAGTGAAAGGAAATTTTCCAAGTGTAAATAAAACTTAAAACTGAACTAAAAGTTATTCATGAACGGGATGATGTCGATAAATGTTCTGTGGCCGCACCAATGCTCGTAATTATTTATTAATAATAATCTTAGTGCAACTTTTTCGGAAATGCCGTTAATTTGGGACGGCCGTGCACAGTATTGTCAGGTTCTTATTAAAATTTTACAACATGGGGATGAACACATTGGGAACCAACATATTTTGATAATCATAATGTATCATTATTTTTAGGCGAGCTTTTTGGAGATTTACAATGAAAACCCACACGACTTGCTAAATATGAACTGTTCTCAGAAATTGGATATCTGTTTTAATGAAGGCAAGGGCACGACGGTTACGAATCTTACTATTCAACCGATCGGATCTGCCCATGAACTAAAAGAATATATGAAGATCGCTCATAAAAACCGAGCTACAGCTGCCACGGATTTCAATGAGCATAGTAGCAGATCGCATGCTGTTACAAAAATTTATTTAGAAGGTATGGTATTTTTTATTTGCTTATTAATCCTTATTTTACAATTAGACTGTATACAAAGTAAATAACAAGTAAAAAGAGATCTCAAAAAGAGAAACCACAGTAATTATTACAATTCACAATTTCTTAAGTATCTTCTAAATTATAATTCGAGAATTCTTTAGTTCCTTTTTAAATACGCGTTCGTTTGGTTCATCCTTACTTCTGACATTCAATTTATTATACATTCTAATACCCACATATAGTATGGAATAAATTCTATAATGCGTGCGAAAAAAACGGTCGGACACGTCGATTGATATTTCTAGTTGCGTATTTTTGTCAATAAAAAATTTTCATACAGGGTGTGTCATGTAACAGTGGCCGATACCAACTTTCTTATTTTAAATGCAACACCCTGTATATTATTCAATTTTTGGATCTCTCAGAAAATTTCAGACATATTTAATGTACCGGGTGTCCCACTAAGAATGGCTCTCGGCCGTATCTCTGAAAGTGTTAGTCGTATGGCTCGCGGAAAAATTTTTTAATAGGAAAAGTGATCATAAGAAATTGCTGGAAATTATTTTCAAGTTTCTCAGTCGAGCGCTAGAGGGCGCAACCGTAACGGTAAATCGGTAAAGCTCAGTTTTTTCAAAAGTTGCCGCGTTAAGGTATATTGAAAATAGCATTTTCGTATACTTTAAGGTTTTATGAAGAAAATTTACTTATAACATATTTTTGTCACTTTTAAAATAAAGTGGTGGGGGAAGGTTGAACATTATTTTAAATAAATGCCTACAACTCCGGGTTGGCTCAACAGAATTTAGTGAACTTTATTTTGTTAAAAAGTGGTTCCCTTACTCTATACTTTACTGTATAAACTATGACAATATGACTTTTAAAGTAGGCGCTAGAGGGAGCTATTTTACAACTTAACGAACATTGCGCATTTTTTCAAAAATTTTAAATACAACAGTATATTTCATTTACTTCATCACAAAGATTAATAAATGCCTAAAAAACTGGCGAAAACCACAACTTGATATCTTTTTTCAAACCGGAGATATTAACAAGAACAAAAATAAGCACGGAAAAATATGATTATATTTAAGTTTCAACGGTACAGGTTTTTTCAAAAGTCAAATAAAAACTTTGACGTGAAAGCACCTAATTTTAAATTAGATTTTGTTTTTCCAAGGCCTATTTGACTTTTGAAAAAACCTGTACCGTTGAAACTTAAATATAATCATATTTTTCCGTGCTTATTTTTGTTCTTGTTAATATCTCCGGTTTGAAAAAAGATATCAAGTTGTGGTTTTCGCCAGTTTTTTAGGCATTTAAAAATTAAATATACTGTTGTATTTAAAATTTTTGAAAAAATGCGCAATGTTCGTTAAGTTGTAAAATAGCTCCCTCTAGCGCCTACTTTAAAAGTCATATTGTCATAGTTTATACAGAAAAGTATAGAGTAAGGGAACCACTTTTTAACAAAACAAAGTTCACTAAATTCTGTTGAGCGAACCCGGAGTTGTAGGCATTTATTTAAAATAATGTTCAACTGTAATAATCTTTCCCTTTGGTATTACTAATCGTCTCGGAGCTTCATTAAAATCAAAACGACGTTCTCGTTCAAACTCTTTCTTTAATAATAATCCATGTTTAATTTACAATACATCCAAATCTAAGTATATCGAGCATTCACCTTTGATGTTACAATATTCCTATTTAATCAGTCCACTAAGCATAACACGGATGAAATCGTTAATTTTATTGACAAAATTAACTATTTCATCCTCACCTAGTATCCGTTCGGAATCAGACTAGTATCCGTTCGGAATCAGACTACTAGTCGTTATACTTAGTGGTTATACTTATATTACACAACCTTCCCCCACCACTTTATTTTAAAAGTGACAAAAATATGTTATAAGTAAATTTTCTTCATAAAACCTTAAAGTATACGAAAATGCTATTTTCAATATACCTTAACGCGGCAACTTTTGAAAAAACTAAGCTTTACGGATGTACCGTTACGGTTGCGCCCTCCAGCGCTCGACTGAGAAACTTGAAAATAATTTCCAGCAATTTCTTATGATCACTTTTCATATTAAAAAATTTTTCCGCAAGCCATACGACTAACACTTTCAGAGATACGGCCGAGAGCCATTCTTAGTGGGACACCCGGTACAATCCTATACTATACCTATCTTCAACTGTTTCAGAAATATTAAGTGTTTTCAGATTTATTGCAAAAATGAACAACACACTTAAAAACTAATAAGTAATATTTATTACTTGATAATGTAAAAAACAAAAAAAAACATTAATGTATGAGATATTGAAACTGCTCGCCGCGAACTTCTTGGCAACATCCTAATCTCAAA
The DNA here is from genome assembly GCA_963991005.1 of Barypeithes pellucidus. Taxonomy (NCBI): domain Eukaryota; kingdom Metazoa; phylum Arthropoda; class Insecta; order Coleoptera; family Curculionidae; genus Barypeithes; species Barypeithes pellucidus. Next base: position 19,444,274 of record OZ022562.1, on the reverse strand, counting down.
TAGAAATTTTTTCTAACGTTACTGAACATCTCGGGCTTGACCGATCTAATTGCAAGCGTTATTCGTCTTCTTAAAGCCGCGTTCTCAGAGCTTCGACGTGTCGCAGCGACAGTCCCCCACTCCTTTTGTAGGGGGTGACGTTTGTCACTTGTCATTCGGGAGAAACCTAACCTTACAATAATTTGTTATTGTTTTTTAAATGAAAATAATTTGTTTCGTACAAATTTCGTTTTGAATAATTTATCATACTGATTGAGACTCTGATAATGAAAGCGGCGAAGCAATGAAATCTTTGAATAATGTCTGGCAGTGTATTAATATGATTATTCTTCCAGACTAAAGAGCTAATTTCGTTAAAAAACGTTACAAGAAGCCAAAAAAACGGACTAAATTAACTAATTTGTGCATTTTAGAGCTCAAAATATAAATGTAATGAAAACCGCCCAGTTTTATCCCTGTATTTTTTGTCATAAACTTGAAATTGTAGAGTAGCACACGCGTGCACTACATCGAGACTCTACTGTATTTAGGACTACGATGCACTAGAAAAACAAATACATTTACACATCTTATTAGGTAGTTTTTATTAACCACTGTTAAGTAGGTAGGTAGGACCATTTCATTCTAATATAATTTCATCCGATAAGGAAGTCTAAAAGCATAGTCATGGTCCTCCTAACAGTGTCTCCTCATCATTCATATTCCACACCCTAGGTCTCGTTGTACTAATTGTAATAAGCAGGCTTTCGATAGCTTGGCTACTATCCTCACTAGCTTGTGTCTCCTCTATATCTTCAGTCCAAGCAGATACAAAGCCATCTTCGTGCAGAGCATACTTGCCCTTTGTAATCTGTATCTACAATAATCTAAAAATATTTATATTATAAAATTTGGGCATCTATAGAGCTACAAAACTAATTTTTAGATAACATTACGAAATTGCCAAAAGTAGGACTAACAAAATACCTTGCGACCATAAAAACAGTTTACAATTTTGATTCAACATGATGTTTTACCAGTATTATTAACTCTTGCACTTTCTTCTGCAGATAAACTTTATTCTAAATTCAGCTTCAGAACAGTGAAGAATTTCCACAGGAATATAATTTGAATTTGTGTCCACATCCATATTATGGTTTTCGCTTAACCTACAATTTAATGTTTTAAACTTGAACTTATCACATTTCTTAATCTCTTCCGATTGCAGCAGGCCAATATTTACGTTTTTTTAGGGTGTGAGTATGTGGAATGCGGATGTTGGATTAAAATTTTCCCCTCTCGGAGGTTATAGGTTTATTTTTAAAAAGATTTTTTCGATGACAGCGTCAAATTTGATTTTTTATTTTCGTATTCTACTCCTCAAAATATGTATATTTATTCTGGTTAGTAAAAAATGAACCAATGTGATTAAAAAAACCAATGTAATTAAAAATTATTTAAATATTTTGTGGGATTTAGGTAGGTAATGATCAAATAAATTTTAAAAGCAAAAGTACATACTATTCACAATATTTTAGGACCAAATAATTAGTAATTGCCTTTGTTCGGAAACAACGAATACTTATTTCGGAAAACTGAGGTTCAAATTTCAAAACAAAATAAAAAATTAATAATACTACAGCGCAGTGTTGCCAGGTATCTCGTGAAATGTCACCAGATCTGTTGATATTTTTGTGATTTTATGAATAATCTGGTGGTCCATGAAAATCTTTTTAAAAAAGTCAGTTTTCTGGTGTTACCAGTTTCGTGTTGGGGGCGGTATATTTTATAAATCACAAAAAATCACCAGATCTGGTGAAATTTCACCAGATACCTGGCAACACCGATAGATCAGCGTCGGGATGAGGGGTAATGACGTAAACGGTTCTGATTGGTTAGGTTGGTGTCGCGGGCGACAGTACGTAGCTCTGAGAACGAGGCTTTAGTCAGCTAAATCCAGGGGTTTAATTTTGTATACAATATTTTTGACATAACCCCATAAGAGCAAGTCTAATGGCGTCAGATCAAGGGATTGTGCTGGCCATTCCATCAATCCACGCCTCCCTATCCACCGATTTGGAAATAGTCGGTTGAGGTAGTGCCGGACATTGATTTGGTAATGGGGCGGTGCTCCATCTTGCTAAAATCATATCATATTCGCTGGAAGTCGTGGGCTTGCTGGATCAGGATATAAGTTTGTTAAAGTTGGCAAGACATTATTTTGTAGCAGTGCTGAATAATTATCGCCATTTAAATTGCCATTAATGAAAAAGGGACCTATTATATGATCTCCAACAATTCCTGCCCAAACATTAACCTTTTTTCCCAAGACCAATAGCGGTAATTCTGACGATTAGCATGACCGTGAAGTGTCTAGGTGCACTCATCAGAAAACAAAACAATAATCTAATTGGATCACATTGTTATCTAACATTGCCATCATACAGTCTCCTGTCAAAATTCTTCCGTGAGCTGAGTAGGTATCATTTTATAGAGATATATTTTATTTTCTTGTAATGTTCGAATAATCGATGAATGGCTAACATCGAATATTGGGGCTGCCTCTCGACTAGAAGTATGTGGGTTTTCCTCAAACTCAAGCATAATATCTAATTTTGTATCATCAGTTATTCCATTGGCAGCTAATTCTTTTATTTGCTTTACATATCCGAGCTGACGAAACTGCTTTTCTATTTTACTAATTCTCCCTTGAGTTATAGGCGGCAAATTTGGAAATTTTTCATGAAATAAGCGAGCAACTTCCATTTGTGTCCGTGTTTTATCTCCATAACCAATCATCTGTTGAATTGTGCATTTCTGTTAAATAAACCATTTTTCTGATGCAGTTAACGAAATTCAAACGACTATAATGTACTGAAAAAACAAAGTATTATGATCATAACATAGATAGGTGCAAAGGAGATGGAAAAAAGATGTGGAGAACACTAAAAGATCTGGTGGGGAATAATAATAAACAAATAGTCCTCGAGGATATTGATTATGGAACTTATGATGGGCCAGTAGAGGAGAATTTTAATAATTTCTATGCTGACAGTATAGATGAAATTTCAAATAGCATAGAAAAGAAACATTGGAAGAGCAATATAGATGGAAATGATAAACATAAGTTTGCCAATTTTAAACCTGTAAGTTTCTCGGAACTTAAGAAAATTGTTTTTGGATTTAAAAATAAAAGTACCAGTGATGAGTCATTAAATATTAAGTTGGTTAAGGACCTCTTCGGTCTAGTAGGATATGCTCTTCTTTATTTAGTTAACACCTCGTTACAGACTGGGAGAATCCCCGATGAAATAAAAAACAGTGTTATAATTCCTATACCAAAAGTTACTGCACCTAAAAGTCCATCAGAATTCAGGCCAATTAATTTATTGCCCATGGTAGATAAGATCATTGAAACGATAGTCTGTCGACAACTAAGGAACTATTTTGAAACTAATCAGTTATTGTTTGTGGGGCAATCTGGATTTAGGAGTAACCATTCGTGCGAGTCGGCACTGCAATATGTTTGTGCAACATGGCGAAAAGCACTGAACGAGGAGAAAGTGGTGCTTAGTGTATTTGTTGACTTGCAGCGAGCGTTTGAAACAATCGATCGTGGAATTCTTATTAAAAAATTAAGACTATATGGTGTAGAAGGTATTGCATTGCATTGGATTAATGATTACTTAAGTGACAGGTATCAAATGACTAGAGTGGACGACAAACTATCAACTAAAAGGGAAAATAAATGGGGTGTTCCGCAGGGAAGTGTGCTGGGTCCATTATTGTTTATTATTTATGTTAATGATATTCATATAGTTTTAAAAAACTCGTTTGTGAATTTATTTGCGGATGATACCCTTATTTGTGTATCAGGAAAAAACTTTAGGGATATAACTGATCTTTTGAATAGCGAACTTAAAATAATATATCACTGGCTTTGCCAAAATAAATTAAAACTGAACACATCAAAGACAAAGTGTATGATAATAGGTTCAAAAGTAAATTGTAAGAAGTATGCCGAATTAGGATTAACCCTTAACATAAATGAGTCTGAAATTAGTTTAGTGTCGGAAATAAAATATTTGGGAGTCTTTTTGGATCCTCAGCTTGTTTTTACGAATCACGTTGATTATCTTTGTAAGAAATTAGGGAAAAAAATTGGTTTTTTCTGTCGCGTTTCGGATTGTGGGCCAAGACACTGGTGTATAATACAATCATTTTGCCTCACTTTAATTACTGTTGTTCTTTATTAATATCTTGTACTCAGGAAAATATACACAGGCAGCAAAATAAGGTTATGCGAATTATTCTTAAATGCAACAGGTATATCCGGTAAGAACTATCTTACAGAGGTTGAATTGGCTGTCTGTGGAACAGAACATTAGAAAGGCGAACTTAGTTTTAATATATAAAATTGAACATGAGCAGCTACCAATATATTTTAATGCTTTTCTTAAAAAAAGATCAAATTTTCATAGTTATGACATTCGCTCTGGGCAACATTATAACATTGAGTCAGTTAAGACCACATCTCTACAAAAATCGCTATTTTTCGAGGGAGTTCGTCTTTTTAATGACCTCCCGGAGGGCATTAAGGAGGCAAATGGGTTAAATGTTTTTAAAAGAAGATTGTTTCTTTATTTGAAGGATATGTAGAGTAGAGTAGGATTTATCATTTTTGTAACTGACATATAAACACTGTTTTGTAACTTGTATTTTTTAGTAATAACTAGCCAAGTGCTAAATAAAGATTATTATTATTATTATTATTATTATTAAAAAAAAAAAAAAAAATAATACTGACAACTACTGTCATGCAGAAAGACAACAATTTGCTAAGGTCACGCGTTTTAAGCATAACTAAATAAAATATTGAATTGAATAATATACTTTGTGTTGCATTTAAAATAAGAAAGTTATTATTGGCCACTGTTACATGACACACCCTGTATGAAAAGTTTTAAATTGAAAAAAATGCGCAACTAGAAATACCAATCGACGTGTCCGAGCGTTTTTTGCACACGCCCCCAGTTTATTTATTATAGAATTTATTCCATTTGGCTGATACACGCTGTATAATATAATATATTTTATATATTATTCGCAAAACAGGCTTCTGAATAACGAAAATTTTCTCGAGTTTCGAATTGTCTCCCCAACGTATAATTCCAAGACTCGCTGTCGCTTTAAAATTTCCTTGATGACGTACTACCCAAGTAGCATTTTTAGACACATTGTGGTACATGTATCGTAACTATCGTTTCTGTTTCCGATCAAAATTGGAAGCTGTTGGCAACAAGAATGGAAATATTTTCGAAACGTATACATTTTAAATGGGACATTTACACGTGTTTCCAAGTGGTTGGTACTAGCTGTGACTTTCGCTGTTTCGATGCACAATCGAAACTTTTATCGAAAATGTTACTTATTTGTATTTAAAAATGACAGTTAAAGGGGCGGGGCTATGTTAAACCATGCGCAAAACAATTAGGATACCTTCACTGTTGTAAAATAAAAGAAAAACAATATGAAACAATAATTTCGCCATGATGAATTCGTTATAAGTATATTTCCTATAAGTTATTTTATATACCTAGTTATTGCACATTAGAACCAAAAAATCATTGTCGCAGTAAATTTTATCGTGCAGTTTAGTAATTTGGCTTTATATTTTTAACGTGCCCTCGATTTATTTGCATTTACAGAAAAAAATATACTATGTCAAAAAAATTAAAATTAAAATATTGTCAATATTTTATTGATTTCTTTTATAAATCGACTTAGCTAGTAAAATGGAACTTATCTAACAAATTTTGGCTTTGCAAGAGGTGCAGGAATTTCATTAAAACTCATTTTAACAAAATAAAAATTCATTTCCTAAAATTGCCGCTAGGAAGCAAGAAATTATTCTGGTCCAAAATGGACTTCGGATTCTATAATGTTTCCATGATGTTCCATGATGCACAGAAGAATAAAAGGTTTGTAAGGTGAATGCCACAGAAAAAAAAGGTTTGCTTGCATGCACAGCAAAGAAAGGTTGGGTATGGACAGCCGCGGTGTGACGTCACGAGAGGCGTGGTTGCAAAAACCTTTCCAAACTAAAATTATAAGGGATAAATAAGCAATTTCCTGGAATTATTTGTATATTAGATGTTATTATTGATTCATTTTCAGAAACAGATTGACGTAGGTAAGTGTTTTTTGAAGATCAACCTCTTGTTTGAGGTTATGTTATTATTGTTTGCATAGGGAGATTTAAATTGTTATTTTTCTGTTAAAAACAGCTTATTGCACTGTATTTATCAACATAGAGTATACCCACCCTATAGCCATACTTTATGTTGATAAATCCAGTACAGTAAGCTTTTTATTACAGAAAAATAACAATTTAAATCTCGCTAAACAATAACATAACCTCAAACTTGTTGAGATGGTGATTAAAAATGTACCTAAAACACTTACTTCAATCTGTGGTTGAAAATGGATCAATAATAACACTTAAAATATAAAAATCAAGAAGTTGCTAATAAACGTACACCGATGCTATAAAAAATCTCTTATGGGAAATTCAATTCAATTGTGTCTTACCAAAACGTTATAATTTTAACTAAAAATTTTTTCGAAAAATAGTTATCTTCGCGTGTCGTTAATATATCGACACCACGATTTGTAAAATATTTCGAAACAAGCACGTCTTTAAGTGTTTCTACTAACTGGATTCGAAAATGTGTCGCAAAAGTTTCGTAACACATATGTCTCGATACAAGTTTCTAATTCGAATCGAAAATGTGTCGAAACGTTTCTCAGCAAAGAATGTGTGTCTAATTTGTGCCTAAAAATGCTACTCGGGTAATAATCAACGTATGTCTACTTAAGTTGTAGCTATAACATGGAAAACTTGTTTATTATTAATTTTAAGAAAAAAAGTTATTCTTACACCTCATGCACAAATGGACTTAATTTTTAATTTCTCGCAAAAAGTCATTCTTTATCAAAAATTTTGGTTGTTTGGGTTAGATGAGGAGTTATCGAAAAAATGTTTAGATTTTAATATTATGCTCTTTTGCAAAGTTTGGAGCCAAAATTCCAGAAAAAATTTTCAGAAAAATATCAGTTTTTTTAAATTTTTTATTTGGTAAGAGCAACTTTCGGAGACACGTTAAACCTTGTTCAGAAGAGAAAAAACGGCCTATTTAGAAATAGAGATAAATGACTTATTGTTCCAGAAATAACTATAAAAGGTAAATACGGTTGCCAGATCAGGGCCTGGCCACACCCCATTACATGGTAAAAAGCTAAATTTTTAATAACAACAAAAATGTTTAAATAATAGATTGTTACCTTGATTTTCGATCATTTAACACATTTTCATTATATTCCTGGAGATATGAAGCTATGAAACTGATACTGGATATATATCTTAAAAATATAAATTTCGGAATGTTGGCTCCAAACTTTGCAAAAAAGCATAAGAATCTAAACAGGCTTTCAGCCATCATGCAGAGGGCGTAAAAAGTTTTTTTCTAAAATTTCAATTATAAAAAAGATTCCCATAGGTAGCAAACTTCTTGCTGGTCACTGTATGAGTAGAACTGACAGTGAAATATATATTTTTTTCAAGGGACTATGGGCGATCAAAATTTAATATACAAAGGATCGCTTAACTTGGTAGATCTGGCTGGTTCAGAAAGTGCCAAGCAATCGGTGAAGGGAGAAAGATTGACTGAAACAAAGAACATTAACAGAAGTTTAGCAACGCTCGGAGATGTAATTTCTGCGCTACACGGTAAATCGAAGCATATACCCTACAGGTGAGGTTGACGTTTAGTTGCTTATATCCTTACTATATCCACGCATTGGGAGCACATAATATTGGGAGCAGACTTTTCTATGTGCATTCTTGAATCTTTTTGTTCCACAAAAGTAAATAAGCTGATCGCTCGACCGAAAAACCGCTCGAGTAATCGATTATTAAAATAACCGACAGCGCTTCATTATTAAAAAAACTGCTCTAGTTATTAATTGAAGCGAAAATCGTCGCTTGTTACTTATTACCTTTCACTCGATACCCGAGCTTCTCTTGATGCCGACCGAAATGTGCTGCTTGATAGTGTGATTACTCGAGGTAAAGAACTGCTAGGTTATTCGATTGTATTTTTAAAAAATTAAAGAATGTAATTTTTACAAAAAATCAGAATCAACTGTTTTTCCTTAATAAAAACTCTAGACTAAACTTCTAAAACTTACAAGGCAACCCCCGGTGTTTTATCAACACATTCTTCTTAGTCATAAAAATTTTAAGTGATTAATCGCTCGAGCGATTCATTCGATTATTAAAATTGCTCGAGTATCAAGTACTCGGATCATTAAAATCATCGGTTTTTTTGCAACACTAGATAGAACACTCTGGGTCTAAAGTCTATTTATTTCCAAGATAGACTAGACATAAACACTGTTTGCGCATGATCATCAAGTGAGTAGGAGGAGCCTCCGCGCATGCGTATTCTCATTGGCCGTTCGATATTGAGCGAACGTGGGACGGGGCGGGGACATAAAATTTTTACAGAGGTGAAATCAGGAAATTATTGGTTATTGAGGCCAAGTTTCGTATTCGTTCGTTGGTTGTGATTATTCCAGTTTTATTTTTGTCCTTTAATTTTTTGTTTGTTGTTGTTGTGTGAGTGCTACTTAACATATACCTTAGTATATTTGTTAAAGGAATGTCTAGCACCGATACTGCAGACGAAGCCCAAGTGTATATTAATTTGAGTCCATCTAAGAAACGTCACAAGAAAAATCATTTTAGTTTTGAGATGAAAGAAGTAATTTTAAAGACTTTTGTTGCCAAACATAATTAAACCTACAAGTTTGTCGATATGAAAGACCTTTTTGACCGTGCCTTAGCAGCTTATTACACCTGAGAAGAGTCAAAAATGTATTAGTGCAACAAAAAGTAGAAACCAGAGTGTGGGAACTCGATAAAATTATCGAGATACAAGTTGAACGACACTAATTAGGTGTTACTGTAGACTAAAGCGACGATGATAACTCCTCAAACTTATCCGAATAATTTCATCACAATAGGATCAATAAGATATACAGGTTGGTCAATACAGGCTGGTGAATTCGGATCTTGTAACAGTAAACAGAATTTTTTTAATGACAATTTGGATCACGGATTCTTTCGTTTCGAATAAATTGACAATTCTGACAAAATGTACCTACATCGACACGTATTTTGCGGAAACCCTCTATTTATTAATTTGTTTTATATTTTACCATGAATACTTATTTACATCCCGATATTTCCAAATTGTAAGTATTCAACAATATTGCGATCATAATTTTTTATAATTATAATATTATAAGTACTGTCCTGTTCACTGTTAGTTTCACCGATCACGTGCGTTTGTTGTGGTCGGTCTATCTTGGAAATGAATAGACTATAGTGCCATGATATCGCACATCCCGTACAAAATTTTGAATTTTTATTGTTTATTTCAAAACCGAAACTTACTTTATAAAACATCGCAGTCAAATATCCAGTACTGTTTGCTTTTGCTAGATGGCGCTACCAAATATATCGTGAGTGTAAATTTGAACTCGACACGCGACCAGGACATTGTTATTTTGTCCTGCGATACTTTCTGGGGGGTATTAAAGGTATTATCAAAGATATAATGTTGTGGTTTTCACTTTAGCGTCCCTCTTCTTAAGGAAATGAAAGGTTCCTGTGTCAAATCTTTCATGACTGTCTTAGTTTTTTTAATCTACAGGTGTGATTTAGAAAATTTTAGAGAATTTTTGCTTCTTAGGCACCTCTCGTATTTCCGCTATGGGTTAATTTATCAAGAAGGTAAAAAAAACCGGTTCCTATATGTACAAGAAAACGTTATCGATTTTGATCCATTGGATTTAAATTTAAGAAAATTTATTAATTTCATAGAATTACTACATAAGGGGTTATATTTACCTATTCAAATACACTTCTAATGCTCCATCTGCATTTTCGTTACACTGGGTATAACAAACGAGCATGTCGTACTTCTCAAAGTTTACATGCTCTGCCATAATTAGGACAAACTGATTTTTCACTATTAATTAGAAGTTTTAAAACAACTTAGAGAACCTGCATGCTCTGACAGCATTAGAAGATTTTATTATTATGACACATAGGACTGTGTTCTTTTGTTTGTTGTTAATATCCGTCATGGCCTACTAAAAAAAAAAATGGTATATTTTTGAAAAACGTGTATTTCGGGCCTAATACTAGGACTAAAACTATATATTGAGAAGCTTGTTACAAACTAAATTATATTATTAAAAAATATATAGGGTGACCCATTTAAAAAAGCAAATTTGTTTATTTTGCTTGAAAACTATTGAATATAGAAAAAATCTGAGTACGTCACTGGATTCTACGTAAAAAACTACAAAAAGAACATTCTATTTCTTTTTGATACGTTACGGGGTAACCGAGATATGGGGGGTGTCCCAAAATGCACAATTCTCAAATACATCACGTATATCAAAAACACACGGCGGCCTAGAAAAATTCTGATTACGGCATCTTTTGTTTGACAAAAAAGTAGCACAGTGATGCGAAAACCGCATCCTTCTATCTTTTCTAATAACTGAGATATCCCGTAAAACTACCCAAAAATGGACATCCTGCACTTCAATTTTCTACGCTGAAAAACGTAGTTTTCGCTTCCTATGAAAACGGTACATTAAAGAAACATTTTTTTTTTAACGAAATATGTTTAAAAACTCGAGAAAAGTCCATAATTTTTTTCTATATGGAGCAGTAAAAAAAATTAAATCTAAAAATCCGCCGTGACAAAAATATAGACTTTCCGCGAGTTCTAGTTCTATTACAAAGTTTTTTTTCTTTTGACATTTTTTTATTTATTAATTATGTCATTTGTTCCATAGTTTGGGTTTTGTTTTTTTGGGTTTCGTGAAATAAAACGGCTCTACAACACATTATTTTAAATTCAGTTCCGAGCGGATCCGGTATTAAATCCGGTCAGTCGAACCGGTTATTTAAAAAGAATGCCGGATTCTGGACCGGTATCCGGCGACGTCACTAATTTTTGATCTTAATTTTTTCATGGTTTATATTTTTTCCTTGAAACATAAACTTTTCTTCGCAGCAACAAAGTATTTATGTTGTTGTTAGGGCGGGGACGTTACGTATGTAATTTTTCGATATCTCCGAAGGCAGGAAGAGTATAAAAACTGCTAATTTATATCTACATGGGTGTAATTTTGTTTTAGGAACTCCAAGCTGACTTATCTTTTGCAATCATGTCTGGGTGGCAATTCCAAGACCTTAATGGTTGTAAATATATCGCCTTTCGAAGAGTGTTACAGTGAGAGTATCAGTTCGTTAAGGTTTGCCGCTAAAGTAAAAGAAGTGAAAACTATTAGCAAAAGAAATAAAATGGTTTTCGAGCAGCCGCTGAATAGGCAGAAATCCACATTAAACTAGGTCAGCTTATTTATAAGGCGAATATTTTTAACGGTTATTTTAGTTGTCTGTATCGTTTCTTTCTTGGATCCTTTAAAACTGATAATTACAGAGAAAAATATTTGGGCGGAAAAACTGTTCCGGGTTATACAGGGTGTCTCATAAATTAATAATATACAGTCATAATGCAGATTCTTTGGGTAAAAGTATTGCGATTTGGTCATACTTTGCTTCGTTCAAAAATTGATTATAACCGAGATACTTGGTGTTCAAGTGGAAGCTAAGCTCTTGTGATTGGGGCCTTCTCGGGACGATAAATTTGAATTTGTTAATAATTTTGACGTCGATTGTAGAGGAGGGTCGCTGCGGCACCCCGGCACATAGAAACAAGTGCAACTTTTTTGCGCTTCAATGTACAACGTGTCCAAGATAAGGAGGGCCAGTACAGGGATCTCGGAAACCGTAAGAGATACGAAGTCGGTTAAATGGTGGGTTTGTTCGGGTTTGTTCGGGTTTGTTCGGGTTTTTTAAAATTCCGAGTAGTTCCGGAGATATCCGGAAAAAAAACGAAATTCTGAAGAATCGTTTTATTGTTTTCCTGGATTTTTTTTAGATCGAATTCTAAAGTAAATTGCACTTCGCATTGCCACTTTTTCCGCTCTATCTAACAGCGTTAATTGTTCTGTAATCCGACGAGTCGTCTTCTCGAAGGGCCATTATCAACTTTCTTTCTTTTAAATACGGTCCTGTTTTTCTGATATTGGAATTTGAGAGCTTTTTTTCTCCCGAATGCAATACACATTGTGGTTTAATGACGTTTCGAGGGTTTTTTGAACAACATCAGGAAATTTTGGGATACGGTCCTGTATTTCTCCTAATTTTATAAATAATATCTCATAAGTAAGCTCTACATTTTTACTTATGTTGGACCAGTTCAATAAATAACAAATAATTTAATAATTAACCACAAATGAGTGAACAAAATCCAGAAACATTATTTCAAACTTCTGTTGATTCGGGATTTAAAAGAAAAGTAGGCGCTTGAAACAAAAAAATTAAGATGGTGACGCGTGATTTGTTTCACTTGACATTCCCTTGTGATCGTTTGAGAGCGTTTTAAGAGGTTGTCTATTTTCCAGAAAATATGGAACATAAATTTACAAATGCTGAAAAGTTTGATATTCAATCGCATGTTTTATTTTATCTAAAAAAAATTGTTATGTGGCAGTTAGAAGATGTTATTTGTGCTTAGAGAAGAACGGAAATCATTTTGAACACCTGATTATGTAGTTCCTTACTTTTTTCGTTGTTCGTTTTATTACTGCTTTGGAATGATTTTTGTTCACTTATTTGTGGTTTAGTATTAAACTATTTGTTATTTATTGAACTAGTCCAACATAAGTAAAAAATTTAGAGCTTACTTATGAGATATTATTTATAAAATTAGGAGAAATACAGGACCGTATCCTATAATTTCCTGATGTTGTTCAAGAAACCCTCGAAACGTCATTAACCCACAATGTGTCATACATCGTTGCATTCGGAAGAAAAAAAGCTATCAAAAGAAAAACAGGACCGAATTAAAAAAAAGAAAATTGATAATGGCCCTTCGAAGACGACTCGTCGGATTACAAAACAATTACCGCCGTTAGATAGAGCGCAAAAAGTGGTAAAGCAAAAGTGCAATTTATTTTAGAATTCGATCGCAAATAAACCCAGGAAAACCATAAAACGATTTTTCAGAATTTCGTTTTTTTTTCCGGATATCTCCGGAACTACTCGGAATTTTAAAACTTTCTAAACGGCATATTATTAGGCACGTAAATGCGCAACTTTACCTCCATTTAACCGACTTCGTATCTCACGGTTTCCGAGATCCCTGTACTGGCCCTCTTTATGTTGGACACGTTGTATTTATGTTTTTATTAAAAATATTAATTTTTGTCATTAAGTTCGCCCAAAAATGGTGTACCTGGTCAATGGCAAAAGTAATGGGAAAGTTAATATTTTTATTAAGAGCATAAATACAGTTAACCGCACCAAGTTGCACTTGTGTCCATGTATTCGGAGTACCGCGGCGAGCATCATCTACAATCTACATCAAAATTACTAACAAATTGATTTTATGCAAAAATATTGGTTAAAAAGTAAGTTAATTAGGAGATTAAAAAATAAAATTTTCACTTGGACACCCTGTATCTCCGTTATTATCAACGTTCGAACTAAGCCAAGTTTGACCAAATTGCAGTATTATTTTTACCCAACGAATCTGCAGATTTCCTGTGTACTATTGATTTTGGAGCACCCTGTATATACAGGGTGTAACACAAAAGTTGGGAGTAACTTTAGCAGTGATTTCCTTGGAAAAAAATATTTTTTTTGTTCCTATAAATTTTTGCTCTACTGATTTTCGTTTCCAAACTACAGGGTGTTAAAAGACTGTTAAAAGTTTGTAATAAAATTCTATAATTAATTAATTAACAATAATAAATGTATTAACAATTAACTTACAAACTTAAATTAATTATTAATTAATAATATTTAACAAAATAAGAAGAATATTACAAAAGATGCTAAAAATGTTGTCGCCTAACTTCAGTGCATTTTTCAATGAAAAGCCTTATGGTAATATCCGTACACACGCCACTGCGTAATCTACGAAGTCAATTTTTTTAATGTTATTAGGGCAATATCAAAGTAAGCTCCTGCTAAAATTTAATTTCATTATCTTGTTACGATTATTATTGATAAACACTACACTATTGTTTAAAGGTACTTTATTGTTGAAATTAAACGAGATACAAAATAAACTAACCAACAAATCTACACCCAGTAGAACAACTACCTTGACACTTCTGTTCAGTTTTTTATGCAACCAACCAAACAAGGCAACATTTTGGTTGTCTACACAACGATACTAAGTAGAAAACAGGGGCGGTACAAAATGTATTTCAAACCATATTTTAACACTGCCACTTTTGAAAAGCATTTTGTAACGTTTCCTTTACAAAAAAATACTACACATCTAATATCTAATCTTAAAGAAATTCAGTGACACCAAGAGCATTTCTCAATTTTTCAAAAGTATTGTTGGGAAAAGCTTTAGTAAACAAGTCTGCTTGTTGTTCAGATGATGCTATATACTTTGGAAAAATTAAACCTGCTTCAAACTTCTCGCGCACAAAATGAAACCTTACATCTATATGTTTTGTACGACTGTGAAACTCAGGATTCTTGATAAGTCTTATTGCACTTTGGTTATCAATGAATAAAGTTATAGGTTTAAACACAACTTCCTTAATGTCACTTAATAACTGCTGTAACCAGATAGCTTCTCTTGTAGCTTCGGAGGCAGCTACATATTCGGCTTCGGTTGTTGGCAGAGTCACGCTTTGTTGACGTTTACTTGCCCATGTGATGGGTCCATTGTTCAACTTAAAAACATAGCCTGTTGTTGATTTTCTGGTCTGACAGTCTCCTGCGAAGTCTGCGTCTGCAAAACCAACTAAATTCTGCATATTAGTTGAGCTGTCATATTTTATACCATAGTTTATTGTTCCTTTTAGGTATTTTATTATGCGTTTGACAGCATTCCAATGCATGTTGCTGTGGTTTTCTAAGTATCGGCTCACTACTCCCACTGCATGCATAATGTCAGGTCGACTTACAATTGCTGCAAACATTAATGATCCAACTGCTTGCCTATAAGGAACATCTGACAGGAACTGTTCAGTCTCAATTGATTGATTTGTATGTAGGTCTTCAGGTGTACTCGTAGGGTTTGAGTCCTCTAAACCAAACTTCTTTATTATCTGCTTGATGTAATTTTGTTGAGTTATGGAAATTGAGCCATCAGCATATCGATCAATTTCTAGACCAACAAAATAATTTAATTCGTCTGTAGCAGTCACTTCAAACATTGTCTTTAATTGGGCTAACACAGTTTCTAAAATCATTTTATCAGGCGAAATGATTAATCCATCGTCTACATAAATTATTAATAGAACTTTTATATTACTGACATAACCTATATACACGCACTTGTCAGCATTTGTTTGCTCGAACCCAAGGGTATTGAGAAACTGGCTGAACTTTGTATTCCAGCATCGAGGTGCCTGTTTTAACCCGTATAATGATTTTTGTAGACTGCAAACAAGGTTAGGTTTACACTGCACACCTTCAGGTATTGTCATATACACTTCTTCTTCCAACTGTCCATGGAGGAAAGCAGTTTTGATGTCAAATTGTCTGATTTCATAATTTTGTCTCGCTGCTACAGCAAGAAGCACTCTGATTGAATCATATCTGGTTGTAGGTGCGAAAATCTCATTATAATTAATGCCTTGTTCTTGCGCAAAGCCTTTTGCACATAATCTAGCTTTATATCTACAAATGTTACCTTTGTTATCTCTTTTGACTTTGAAAACCCATTTGCACCCAATGGTCTTCCATTCACCATTTAATAATTTTTGAATTTTAATACAACCCTTTCCTTTTACTTCTAGGCTTTGGTTATTTCCCAGAAATACATTTGTATTAGTTACTTCTTCAAAAATATGAAAGAAATCAAGTCGGTATGTCATATGTTGTGATGCACCACTGTCCATAATCCAACTGTCACTTTCAAAGTGTGTGCTTGCATCTACAACATTAAAGGCTGTTTTACTGCTTGTAGAAAAGACTCTGTTTTCTCTTTTATTCTCGTCTGTATTTTGATTGTCTGCCTTTTTCTTGGGGCTCTACAGTTTCTTGCAATATGACCCTTCTTTCTGCAGTTGTAACATATTACTTTACTTGAAAACTTTGGAGGCTTTGAAACTGCTGCTAATGCAGTCTCTTTTTCTTCATACACGGTCAGGTTTGATTCTTCATCACAATATTTCAAACCATATTTTAACAATCTGCCAGCGCTAAAAAGTTATTACGCAAAAACGATTATTAAATTTTTTACTCCCTGTAGTTTGGAAACAAAAATCAGAAGAGCAAACATTTATAGGGAAAAAAAATAATATTTTTTGCCAAGGAAATCACTGCTAAATTTACTCCCAACCTTTCTGTTACACCCTGTATAATAATAGGATGTCAAATATCGAAAAAGGAGAGAATTTGCCATGCACATTTCATGATTATTGGAGGCCGAGGTTCTAGAATCATAGTTATTTTATTTTTATGTTTAAACTGTACTGTACTTGATGGCTTCAAGGACAAGATAACACAAAAATGCTGGGAAGTTCCCAAAGGTCTTTAAAATAACTCAAAGTGCTACCTTGTAAACCCTTTGGATGGGCTTGGATGTCATTTTATATGACTTAAGAGGTCAGACGAGCTTTGGGGGCTTTAATTTAATTGATCACTTTCAAATGATATAGTGTGAACTAATAGCAATAACGTAATTTTAAACAATGTATATTTATTTCATTATGTAACTTTTTGTCGTCTAGGTTATTTAATATTTGTTATGCTTATATTCTTCTGATTAGCTTTAATTTCAAAAATTCTTAGCGCTTCACTTTGAGAAGTACTTAGTACTTGCAAGAGCCTTTTGCGTAAGGACTTGTTTCTTACATCTTCTAAGATCTTTACCCAGCTCTGGTAAGTGTAAAGAAGTAATTTTTATATACCTGACATATTTATGTCTTTTAACAATTTAATTTTAATTCTTTTCAACCAAATATATTAATTAGTTTAGTATATTTTATGTTAATAAAATGTGGTTAACAAGTTAATTGTATTATTTTCATTTTTATTACTCATGGGAAATATTCACTGGTCAAAAAATTTTTACAGGCAACTTTCAGTAAATCGGAATTTAAAAATAAATAATCTCAAAAACACCAGTTAATTTTTAATTGGTTTCTTATAGTATCTAATTAGAGGAATTATATATGTCCGCGCAAAAAATCATCGTCGCAAAGATCTTGGTCTATTTTTGTATCTAGCATCGATTTTTTAATAATTTAACGCCACATGGCTTATTTTACTATTCTGAATCATATAACGCCAATATTTGGAAGTGAGTTATTTTAATCAGTCACTATAACCATTTTTCTATTATTTATAACAGCCCTGTCTTATATTGGCTTAAAGCTTTGGAATGTTCCTTATAGAATGTTAAAATACTAAGAAAATTAGTCATATTTTTAATCTACCTAAGGTGTAAACGAAACTTGCGCATCAAAATATATTTTTCCTTAATGGTTTATAAATGGTTAATAAAAAAATATTGTATATAGCTTCGGATAACAAACCGTCACATCAATGTATCTCCGGTAACATTTTCATGAGTGACCGGCGATACAAAAATGCATTCGTGGATAACAGCTATTTCTTAAACTTTTTTAGACTGAAATGAGTATCTGTACTCAAGAGAATGACTTCGTATAGTATTTTTCCCTTTATTAAGACTACTAGGTCTGAGTTAACCCTATGACCGGCAATACAACATAAAAACATACGCCTGGTAAAAAGTAGGCAATGTTCTAGTTTATACCTAAATAAACATAATAAGGAACTTACCTAAACAGCAGCACGAATTCAAACACATACAGTCATATTTGTAAAACTATTAGGCCGACCTCTAATGGCGTTATGTATAAGCAATTTCTGCCGTGACCGGCGATACATGCAGCTGCGGGGACGGAACTTCAGGTTAATAGATGCGTTAGAGAAACTAAACTGTTGATCTTTGTAGTACGAGTGTAAATTATTTATATATAAAAGTAACTTTAGTAAAATGACGTGAAATATAAAAGGGTAAAGTAAGAAATTATTGACACGTGACCGGCGATACATTTTTAAATTCAAATTTGAATACTGCAGCTATAATCTAAAAATAATCTTTTAAAATTGCTTTCTAATGCAGGAAGTAACATATATTTCACAAATTATAATCGTTTCTACAGGCAAATAGTTTATTTTAGTAAGTTATAAGCATGACCCACAAAACGGTGAAAAATACGGAAAAACTCGGAGGAAAACTGTACTACGTTTTCAGAGCTTTTCCATTATTAACCTTTAAAAAAACACCACAACAAAACCGAATCAAAATGATTTTGTGACCAAACCATGACATGTTAATATTTTAATTTTGCAATTTCCGTCTAATACACTGCAATTATATTTCATTTCCAAAATACACTAGTCTATTTTATCCTTTTTCGTTAATTAATAAAACAAAAACTCATAAAACATAACAGTTCCTTGATATTACTGTAAAGTTCTCACGCACGTTCATTCTTTCCCCGGTCCAGCTGTATGAAGTACCCTGTATGAGACTACTGCCCTCGGCTAAATACCGCCTAATTGTATATATTTTGAATAAAATTCGCTAATTATTATTATTAATCAAGCTAATAACAGCTGTCGGCAATTGTATTTGTATAGTAAAAACTATGATATCAAACCCAGACGCGTTTTGCTGCATCAAGGCTCGTCCGGGAGGATACGATTGTATCGGTGTTGTTAAAAAAAAAACAGAAACTTTAACACTTTATATTTTTTCAACAAAAATAATAGCCAGGAATGGAAATGTTTATTATTTTTAACAAATTTGTGCACCATTATTCAAATATCTACAACGTTATGGCTTTTAATGTGATTTTTTGTATAAGTAGTACAAAAAGTATTTGTCCAATACAAGATGGGTCAGTCGTGTAGCCATTTTCTTCAGTTAATATACCGAATGTCCCAAATAGTGCGACAAAGTAATATAACTCCTTTGCCGTTAAATATATAGAGATTTATATAAAATAATAGTACGGAATCACATGGTGTACGTTATATATTATTATAGAATGTATAGAATGAAGATCCACAACGAAGTTTTTTTTCATTAGACTTTAACATTTTTATGGCACAATTTAGACAAAATTGGCTTGTGCATTTCTATCTTACCTTTTTATTCTCTACTAGAAAATGCTATGCTTCGGTTTAACTGTTAAGGGACCCACAGACAGTCGCAAAACGAAACCTGAGAGAGTTATTTAGCATTACGTACGCCTTTCTTTGAGGGAGGGGCCCTCTAATGCCCTTCATAGGGGGTTCCATACACTGTCACAGTATTTTAGTATAGTAAAGAATACATTCTACTCGTTCGTCTTTTGACTGCCATAAATCCTAAGTATTCCTATGACCATAAAATATCCCAAATTTACATCGTTTCGGACAGAGCCGGAGTACAAATTTGCATCCCTTATTATACCAATTTAAGTAGATATAAATACCCGATAATATACAGGGTGTTTCTTAATAACATGCTAATATTTAAGGAGTGTTCATATGAAGTGTTTTTCTAAAAATGGACCCAAGAATCACTTCCTTAAATATTAGCATGTCATTAAGAAACACCCTGTATAAATAGCAAAATGTCTCTTTAATTCAAAATAAAAATTAATCAATATATATCATATTTTCAAGCCGACCGTGTACCCATTTATTGAGGTTTGAAGATGTCGGGACCTACAGAATGGGGTTTAATCAGGTGGGTGATTTATTGCGCTAAAGGTTAACGGTATAATGTGAACTTTACTATATAAGATATTGCTTTAGTTGGAGGTAACTTACCACTGTCAAGATTACATTTAATGTCAATTGCCTTTTGGCAGAAAACAACTGACCTTTCTAGCATTTAAGCTCATTATATTTGTTTTTTAGAAATTCAATTTTCAATCATAATTTATTCTATTAAGAATGACATCAGTGTAATTCGCAAGATCAAAAGCTTTATTAAAGTCTATGAAAATCGCAATCGAAAGTTTTAAATAAGTAAAATTAAAGCATCCTAAGTTGATTTGTTCAGATATATCCTAATATCTAACAGTCTTATTAAAAAAAAAAAGATAATTTTGTGGATTTCTATTCTCACACACCATATATTTCACAATAATCGAACAAATTGGTTTAAAATTCACGGATTTGTTTGTTTTTAAACGCTCGGAAGCGTATTTGTATTTTTAGGTAAAACGTTGGTGTATAGGGTGTCCCAAGTGGGACGTACGACGTGATCTAAAAAATTTTTTAATGGAACACCCAGTATATTATGTCGATTTCGAATTCTATTCTTAAAGACCAGCCTATCATTCAGTGCAATTTACGCTAAAGGCGACAGGTTAGAATTTGGGAAAGAAGTATTGAAACGGACATTTTGGAGCAAAAGTTAAAGAGGCGACATTGATGCTATAAATTAATTTATTTTGTACAGCTCCAGTAAAGGCAATGGAAGATTAATTTCCTTCGAACCCAAACAAAACAATATTATAATTTTCAAACGTAAATATTTCGGAAACCGCTGCCAGTGGTATGATTGGTTAATACAATCATAGAATAATTCGAAATTGACACAATATACTGAGTGTTCCATTTAAAGAAATCCTCCTGGGACACCCTATATACCAACGTCCGAGCGTTTAAAAAAAAAATCCCTTAATTTTAAATTCGTGCCAGACTTTTGGGCTAAATAAATGTGAAGAGTTTTTTTCGTTATATATTACCAAAATTTGTATTGTGGTTATGTGCAATTTAGATGAGTGAGCCCATCTTGTACTGTCAAAATCTTTCTCAAGCCTTAAAAACATTGTAAAGATAACATTTAAATTGACAAGAGTGAAATTTTTGAATAAGTGAAGATGAATGAAATGATTGAACACGATTATCGGGACTACGGCAAATATTTAACGTACACACATACGTTTTATGTAATATAAGGAATTGTAAACGTACGCATGGGCGTCGTTAGGAAGTTTTGTATGGGGGTGACAATGATAAAATGAGTAATTTTATAAGCTTAAAAACCAGGACGCCAATGGTAGCAAAAAGGAGAAAAAGCCGCGGTGGGCGAAATATTTTGTAGACCACGCCCCACGAACAAACCCGAACGACAAGAAAGATTTTTTTTCGAGGAGAGTATTCCATTTTCTGAAGATTTTTCAGGACTTTTACGATCCCGGTTTTACTCTCTATATACAAAAAGAGACAGCGGAAAACAAACCAAAAAATAACTAGATATTTATTTTAAGAAACATTGATTAGTAGGATTATTTGAACCGTATTCTACGGTTTTAATCGGAACAAAGTTCATTGTTTGTTAATACAACGAGATCTCCCGAGTGTCCTAGACAGTTATATTTCGTATTTCCCGTAGTTTGTGATTCATTTTAAACCAAAAAAAGCCTCTCTCGACTGAGACGGAAGTAATGGGGCCTTAAGTTCATTTTTCAGTTAAACAGGATCAAACATTTTATATTGTTTCAATAAACTGTCAAATAGTTCTTGCGGAAAGATTTTTGAATTTTATTAAAAATTATTTTTGGTCAATAAATCGAAAAAATTTAATTCACTGATGTCCGAAAATCTAGTTATTTATTTAAAAACGGTGCCTAAAATTTCTTTATAAATTTGTTTATACAGGGTGTTCCTTAATGACGTGCTAATATTTCACGATGTGATTCCTTAGGTCATCTTATAAAGCAAAGTTCATATGAACATATGTCCGCAACGGCTTAAATTTATTGCTACAGGGTGTTGAATTTTTATTTTTTAAATGGTTATTTTTTAATATCTCCGAAAGTACTTTAGATATAATTTTCAATTTTGGTATGTGTTAATAGGATATAGAGCTACAAATTTTTGTTAGAAAAGTTATTTAATTGTTCCACCTGTGCCGTCCCTGCAAACATTCATCTTAAAACTTTGGTGTATAAAACTCCCATTAACACTTTAGAAGACTTAAGATAAACAATAAGGAATACGCTGGGAATATTTGAACGAGTGCCTTTTAAGTGAAGGTGGCTATTTCCAACAATTTTTATAAAACAAAATTTATCATTAATTATTTTATCAATGTTAATAATAATGAGTTTCTATATGAATTTAGTGGTTTTAATCAAGAACGGTGCGTCTGACGAGAATAACTCAAGAACTGTTTTCATGCAGAATTTACCAGTCTAATCATAAAAAAATATCCGCATAAAAAAATGTCAGTGGCGTACCATCTTTTATGTAAAAAATATCAGAGGACATGATCGCAGGGACGCCACTGATGGAACAATTGAATAACTTTTCTAACTAAAATTTGTGATTCTATATCCTATTAACACATACCAAAATTGAAAATAATATCCAAAGTGCTTTCGGAGATATTAAAAAATAACCATTTAAAAAATAAAAATTCAACACCCTGTAGCAAAAAATTTAAGCCGTTGCGGACATATGTTTATATGAACTTTTCTTTATAAAATAACCTAAGGAATCACACACTGAAATATTGGCACGTCATTAAGGAACACCCTGTATAGCAGCTTCGGATCCGCTATATTAGATTTTTTTTCGTTTGGCTTCGTTTCGATTAAGAAAAATATTTTCGACTATCCCACCATGCACCGCCGCGAATAGCGAATTTAGTTTAAACTTTAAAAATACATACTAAATTTGAGAAACAATAGAAAAAACATATTATCTATTCCGGTAACAAAATAAAGATTATTGATGTCTAAAGTTCCAGGGAAGGGGCTCTTGCCCCTCCTAAACGACGCCCATGAAGTAAGGCGCTGGTTTTAAACCCTCCACCCCCTGAATGTACAGTGTAGTAACTGGCGGCGAGGAGAGGCCCACACGACCCACCATGCAGGGAGGCGCCAGCTTCGACTAGGGCCCCACTGCTTTGCTAATTTCTAGTATCCTCCCCGAATTCTTACCGCCGCCACTGTAAAGTATAAACTGATTCACTAAAAAAAACTTTAAAATTTATTCCATCCTTAAAGTTACAGTGCTCGAAATTTGCCAAGAAGCAAAAAATTGGTCTGTATCCACTGATCTGACTGGATACCTTAAATCCCATCTAATATGCTACACTCAAAATTAAATAACGTCCACATCGAAAAGAAAATTAACAGCAAGACAACATTTATCACAGTTTTTTATAGCTTAAAATTGTAACATAATTATTTTACATTATCGCACTAGTTTGATAATCGGTAGGTATGTGTGTACTTATTAAATTTTGCGGCAGTTTTTTGATACGTATAACCAAAATAACCACTACGGGAAGTTAGAAATAGTCGTTGCATTTGTTTTACTTTTGTTCACTTATATCAGTCACAAAATTACTTGCTACTTTTTCACATTTACTTACGTAAAATATCTACTTGACCTTTGAATATCGAAGGTTAAAGAAAAACAGACCATTGTAAAAATATGACGGCATCTATTTGGAGACTAATGTCTATATAGTTTACAGCGATTTCAGTCTATCCCAGACATACCGCGTTGGATATCTGTGCGCAACAAAACGTGACGCCCGATGAAGTCACGTCGATTCTGAATTGTGAATTGGTCATATTAGGTTCGTTCCAGCCACCCTAAAAATCGTACAATGTACGGTCACGCACATGCGTAGTAGTCGAAAGCCGTTCCAACCGACACAAAACGATGTATCTGGCGATTCAGTTGGTGTTCCAAATACATTTGTGATCGTTCGCAAACCAGTTCTTGAACGGTGAAAACGATACATGGCCCAGAGCAGGAACCGTTTGTACTGACTTGCGCCGTAAGAATGTTAACAGTTGTTTTTGTATTCCTGGCATTCATGCAGTTCTTTTAGCCTTGTTTTGTAGGAGTCGTTACTTAACCCCTCGTTAATATTATGATTATTTAATTTATTCTTTATATGTATAATCCGGTTCATACACCTACAAGATATTCTTGCCATTAATCACGATATTCTCTTCCATAATTATTAAATACAACAAAACGGAACGACAAAAGATAATACTCAAGTTTAGACGAAGAAATTAAGCAACAAAAGTAGGGTTATGATTTATGATAATTAACTAATCTTCTGTCCTAGTCTAAGAACTAATCAGACAGGCGATCGGGATTTTACAGAGAATGGCCATAAAAACGTACCAACCTTGCGTCCCTTATGCATCGGCAACAAACAGTGCAAAATTAACGCCTGCGCACAAAATCGATCCCAACAGTTTCGTGACGGTTCTAGAACGATACAAAAATAAGGTGTTGGAACAAACCTATTTTGTATCCGTCTTTCTCATGGTTCGAAATTCAAAGACTTAACGAATGCAACTACCCAACTAAACATTTTTTGCAAGATACGAGTTTTATAGTTCTATAAAGCACTGATATCAATTTAATTATGAAAAAATTAGCATAGCCCCTTGTGCATGGTAAATTGCCGATAATTTTTTATTCAAAGCACGGGATGCTTTTTTGAAAAATATAGCAATTTACAAATGCAAGAGGACCTACTATTTGCTGAAGTAATTATTACAATATTATACTTAGTAATTTTTATGATTTAAAATTTTGGTTTGAATAGAACATTTTACATGAATGCTTAAGACGAATTTAGTTTAATGTTCTCATTTGATAACCGAGGATTCAATCGAGAGATGCGAATAAAAATTCTTTTTATTTGGGTATTTTTCGAATTAAAGGCGCAATTATGCAATGACATCTTGTTTCTCTGTCTATACGGAAATTGTTTATCATATTTGTAAACATTATTTAACAACATATTATTAAAGATTAAATGTGCAGACATATCGGCAATTTTCCGGCTACAATATCGTGCGATCTCTAAAACAAACCCGCATTTTATAGACAGTACATTCAAAGTAAAAAGTATGAAATGTTTCTCTAGGCTCCCCCAAGGAGTCCACCCTTTTAAATATAATAAACAATTTTCATAGACTTTTTGGAGCCTTCTTAAAAAGCCAAACGTTATTTTAACAAGTGAAATGAAGATTTGTTGTTTTGTCACTAAACAATATAATTTTGTTTTGTAATTTTGTAATTGTGTTTCTTTGTAAATGACGGTGATTATTTACATAATTGACCTGCTTTCTATTTATATTTTTACATATTACATAATAAACATTACAGTGCTTTGTAGAACTTTTATACAACTAGATAACTCTCTAACAAAAAAAAAATACTTAGATAGTAAGTAAAAAAGGACAGATTGATTTAGTATGCAAGCGGAATTTAAAATTCTTGATACAAGCTGTCCCACATATACAGAGTGGACAGAAAACTTTGCAACGCATGAGAAAATTTTTTTTTATTTAAAGAATGATTCTTTACCCTAAAAATACATATAAAATAGATATTTTGAACTCCCAAGTGAAAATAAATTTGTTAGAGTTGGGGATGGTGGGGGGTTTGGTTCTTTCGTGTTTTTGATTAAAATGCATTTTGAGACAGAAGTGATTTTATGTTTACAACACTAAAACTTTATTGAAAATATAAATTTGAAATATTTACTGATTAAAAGACTAACATTATTTCCTGAAAATCAGTATGTAATAAAAAGTTATTCATATGTTGCATATTGTTTTGGACACGCTGTATATTGCTAATATCATTAAAAAGCCTGATTACGAAGAACCTAGGAAGTAATTCGTTAAATAAAATTCACAGATACAATGTGGTACAATATATGTACATTTCTAGTATCATCTTAGGTATTCACAAAATACATAACTAATAATGTGGGACAACTTGTATTATCTATCACACCGACTTTATCTAGACATATTTTGTTTTGCAATTCCTATTTAACGTTTATATTTTAAAAATATGTTGATTGATTTTTCTGATTTAAGCCTTTAGGTCTTAAAGGAATAATTTATTGTTGTAAGCAAGTTTTACAGTATTATTAAAATTATCTTTTTTTAAATTGACAAAAGGGTAATAGTTGTTGTTAGTGCTGTTGAGTATAGTTAAGTTCACGTTAAAATACGTTGATAGGCAAGATAAATTATTAGTCAAAGACGCAGACGTAAAAGTAAGATTTACCCAAAGGGTACAAGCTAGAATGAGATAACAATAAGAGTTTTCTTTTAAAATATGAGGTTTTATCAGGCTTTGGATTTGAATTAACGCAGCATACATGGTATAGCTGAACTTGGAAGATTATGATTTAAATCGATATTATGCAGATCAATTAAAAACCAGACCAAGAACAGCTCTGGGGTTTCTAGGAGGGGAAGAAATGATAAAGGTGACAAATGAACATGTAATCACCACAATTCATGAATGTTTAAGAGCCAACAATTTAGTTTTTAGTTATTTTATTGGTGTTGTTGCGTAATTTTAATTTTGTTTATTTATTTATTAATAAATTGCTCATTTCTTAACTATTTTTTTTTACAACAACACAAACATAACGTCAAATGGATTTTTCATTATTTTGTTTCTGAATCCATTCCACAGCCAACCACCAAAAAATATATTTTTATAAGATAATTTTTAAAGTCCGAAAATATTGAAGATAGGTATAGGAACACTTAATATCATTAGATAGAAAATTCGATCCTCCATTAGCAAAACATATCAAAAATAGAAGATTTGTGCAATAATTCATCTCCCTCAGAAATATTGTTATGGAGACGCCCTGTATAAAACTAATTAAATACCGTTCGAAATTATAAAATTTCGATGGTCTTGTGAAACTATCGGCAAATTTTCAGCCTTCTAGCTGTAACCGCTAAAAAGATACGATTTTCTTTTCAGGTCCCGATACGACGTTAAAAAATCACAAGATTATTTATAATTCAAAAAGTCTTAAAGATAGGTATATGATATTATACAGAAAACTGTTCTAGATTTTTACCTAGATTCCAAAATAAATATAATATATAGGGTAATTCATTTAAAATTCCGAAGTTGCTACCACGTTCGATATGATCCGGCAACACTGCATCATCCAAAATATTTTAGACACGTGGAAAGCCATCTCTTATAGCCACAACCAAATTTTCAAAATAAAATCTCATTCAGTTCTCGAGATACTTCTAATAGGCCACTTTACTTTGTGCACCCTGTATAGTACAGAGATGTGAAACGACCATCAAATTTGTCCAAATTTTGTTCGGCAAGGGAGTTATTTTGTTTACGTAAACATATTTTGTAAAACCAAAATATTTATGTCGAAGTTTTCAAAATAAATAAGATCTCGAGTCTCGAAATTGGGTCTTGGGATTTTCAATTTTAATATAATTAATAATTAAAATATGAGTCAACACTAGAAGAAGTTTTTATTCCAATAGAGCAAATATATATTTTTTCTCAGTTTTTTTCTCTCTTCGTTTCCCCGTTTCTTCCCCAAATATCCGATCTCATCCGGCCTGGTTATAGGCGTGAATGGAGTAGGGATGATACACTTTTTCATTTCACTATTCCCTATTTTTTGCATGACGCCGGACAGTAACGTCATCACTTATACCACTGAAATCCATCTATCGATTTAATATGTTGTCATAAGGGCCAGTTTTTTAATATGCTGGTAAGTTACCAACTAGATAAAATGTGATATATTAATAATATGATTATTGACATGCAAATGCGCTTATAAACAAGAACAAAACTTTCACGTTGCTGGTTAAAAGCAGAGGTGTTATTCTGCGATTACACAAACAATTTTACCATTACTTTTTTTTCAATAAAATAAAAAGACTCAACAGCACTAATAGCTATCGGCATACTAAATCTTAAAAGTGTACGGAAATATCAGAAAACGTCATTTAACATTCAGTAAGAAAAAGGTGCTATAAACGTAACAAAAACCCTTAACTTAAGGTTAAACTTGTTCGCTTTATAATTTGTATCTTACTTAAAATTAATTTAATCACAGACAAAAATAAGCTTGGCCAGTCAAATTTTAACATTTTAACGTTTTTAGTTCAAAAATTTATTAGTGTTTATCTTAAAGAACCTCTTGTGTCAAAATCTTGGATTCGAGATTAGTTTTCATACTTGAGAACATTCTTTTAAAATCTACGAGTTTTTTTTTATGTTTTTTTGTTATCGCTGCATTGTATGACTTACTGCCTTTATTTTAACATGCAGATTTATCTCTCAAAGTATCCTGAACAGCATGTATAATATTGCTTAATGTTGCTACCATGAGAGCAGGGTCCTCACTAGCGCGTGAGCATCGCACGCGGGCGCACGCCTTATGGTTGCCAAATAAAAAGAATACTTATTTACTTTTATACTAGAATTTCATTTATTAACCTGCCTCTGTCGTTCTGGTAAGAGGTCGTTCTCAAAATTAAGAATAATTATTTGAAGTCTATCATGACACAAGAAAGATTATCTTATTATTGTTTCTTGCTTTTTAAAAGGAAATTTGGCAACATTATTTAATAATTCATCACTTAAGGTTATTATTTAAAATATCATTTATACAGGGTGTTACAAATTTGGCCGTCACCATTGGGATTTCGGATCATCAGATCTTTCATGCGACGTTGGGTCTTTAGGTCACCATCATCAACTTAGTTTTTTTAAATATGGTCCTGAATTTTTTTTTGTTTAAATTAAGATGATCAAAATCTACGGTCAGCGGTATACAACACTTACTGGATTTCCGACGTTTTAGCCCTTAAATTGACCATCTTCATTAAAATATCCTACGTTCCTGTAATTTACCTTTGTTTCGAAGAAACTGAAGATTTTTAAATTATTATTGCTATTTCTGTCTTTAATTGTTATTGTTATTACGTACTACTACTGTTATTTTTATTTCAAACTAATAGGTAGTTGTATAACATTTTTACTCAGCATAAGTACAAGTAATTTATTTTATTAAGGGTATCATTTAACTGGTTAGCAAAATATTCTTATTTTTGCGAATAGAAAAATGTAATCGGTCAGCCAAAATGGCTAGTTGGTGAGCAACTTATGGACAGCAAACATCTCTGAATCGGTCAGTAATTAATGTCATACTAGAGTGCTCTAAATTATTTTGGTACGCAAATTAAATATATAAGCTGCTATGAGCGATCCACTTTTAATCAGATATTGGTAAGCAATCAGCGGGTAAGCAAAATATATAATCTTGGTCATCAAAAAAAGCAATAAAACGTGAAACAGTGACAGTGCCCTGGGAAAACAAGTGAAAACCCGCCCCCGCTACACCTTTTGTAGCCGATTTCCTTCTGTATTCGGCAAAAGAAAACACAAGAAAGTTACATAAATTGACAGTGCCCTCCGACCTCTGAAGTAAACTGCTTCTAGACATGTTTTTTTCTACTGACCAATTGTAAAATTTTGCTGACCAAGTAATCATTTCGCAGCTCGACTGTTAATTAAGCAAACACATGATATTACAAGCCGACTGATATCGGTTAAATTGTTGACAGTTTGTAGCATTTTTTGCAGAACAAGTGTTGCAGCCCGATTTTTATTTATTGCAAGCAAAATCTTTTTATGCTGATCAAATGATTTAAAGGCTATTTTTTGCCGCGAACCAATTTTAATAACGGCAAACCAGTCAATTACTTTACTTCTCTTTTATTAATACAAATAAAATGTTATTCTTAAAGCCAGCACTTTCTTAGACTTTTAAAACAGGCAGTTTTACATTTTCGAATTATACCGAATTAAAAAAAAAGTAAATTACAGGAACGTACTAGGGGTATTTTAATGAAGATGGTCAATTTAAGGAACAAAACGTCAGAGAACCAGTAAGTGTTGTATACCACTGAACGTAGATTTCAGTCCTCTTTCATAATTTAAACAAAAAAATCCAGGCCCGTATTTAAAAAAATTAAGTTGATGATGGTGACCTAAAGACGAAACGTCGCGCGAAAGATCTGATGATGCCATCTTGTGGCGAATAAAAAGTAGCAATGAGGAGTGAAATTTATTTTTGGACATCTCTTCGAACAAAATCAGGAAAAAATAAATACCGAAACGCAAATATTTAGATTTTTGAAAATATTATGAAAGCCCCTATATTTATTTTTGATTATACGGCATATTATTGGGCCTATAATTACACAACTTTGCCTCAACTTAACCGACTTAGTATCTCTTATCGTTTCCGAAATCCCAATGGTGAAGGCCGAATTTGTAACATCCTGTATACTATATTCAAACCCTTACGGAACCCCTGCATTGTCAAGTAGGCGCAGCATAGCCATATTATTTTATGATGGTGGGAGTTGACCCGAGTAGAAATCATGATACAGAAACACAAGGTAAGATATCTAGCCGTCTATTGCGCGCCGTGACGCAAACTTCACGTCCCTAAGCTACGCCTCCTTGCGCGATATCATGCCTTGTGTTTATTGTATCATGAGTAGAAATCTACTTATACCATTTAATACATTTTACAAAAGCTTTCTGAAATTTTACAATTTAAGTCAATTTTAATATAAAATTACTTTTTTCCAACTTTTGACACAAGCTGTTCTCAAAAACTGGACTTAAAGTTTATACGCAAACTTTAAAAACTAAATTTTACCGAAACGTATTTTAAAGTTTTTATTTTTAATTCGTATTGCTGTATTCATTGACTACCAGTTAATCGATTCGATTGAAACTTACGACACAACCATATTTAAAAGTCAATGGTAAACCGTCTCGCACTTACACCGGTTGTATATTAGTTTCTCGCATTATAGTTTATTTTTACACTAGGAATACAGTTTTAAGGGACTAGAATATTCTATCACTTGCGCGCCTATGCAATTTTAAAAAAATAATATAAAAATGTATAATATATATTAGGTAGGTACAAATTGTAATTTACCATATACAGGGTAGTTAACTTCTACTTAACCTTAGTCGTTAAAAACATTGTCTTAGTTATAAAATAGAGGTCTTTTCCATATTATTCGACTGTTTCACTGCCTCACATCGAAATTTAAATCAATTTTATATTGTGATTTGGTTGATATTGAGTCTAGGAGTTTGGAAAGACCAATTTTAAAGCGAAAAGTTCATATATCATAAAATGCTATGTTTTTGATACACAGGGTGTTAAAATTTTATTTTAAGTTTAATTTAAATTTAAACACTATACAGGGTGTTCCTTAATAACGTGCTAATATTTCAGGGTGTGATTCCTTAGGTCATTTTATAAAGAAAAGTTCATATGAACATATGTCCGCAACGGCTTAAATTTTTTGCTACAGGGTGTAGAATTTTTATTTTTTAAATGTTTATTTTTTAATATATCCGAAAGTATTTTAGATATTATTTTCAGTTTTGGTATGTGTTAATAGGATATAGAACCACAAATTTTAGTTAAGAAGTTAATATTCCACCAGTGGCGTCCCTGCAAACATGTCCTCAGATATTTTTAACAAAAAAGATGGTACCTACCTCATTGACATTTTTCCATGTGGATATTTTTTTTGATTAGCCTGGTCAATTCTACATGAAAACGGTCTCTTGAGCTTTTCTCGTCGGAGTCAAATTCATATTGAAACTGATTATTATTAACATTAATAAAATAATTAATGATAAATTTTGTTTTATAAAAATTGTTGGAAATGGCCAACTTCACTTAAAAGGCATGCTTCCGCTCATCTTCGCGTCGTATTGCCCACTACAATTTTATAAAACAAAATTTATCATTAATTACTTTATTAATGTTAATATTAATGAGTTTCAATATGAATTTAGTGGTTTTAATCAAGAACGGTGCGTCTGACGAGAAAAACTCAAGAGACTGTTTTCATGTACAATTGACCAGGCTAATCAGAAAAAATATCCACATGGAAAAATGTCTGCGGGGTACCATCTTCTTGTAAAAAATATCAGAGGACATGTTTGCAGGGACGCCACTGGAGGAATAGTTGAATAAATTTTCTAACTAAAATTTGTGGTTCCATATCTTATTAACACATACCAAAATTAAAAATAATATCTAAACTACTTCCGGAGATATTAAAAAATAACTATTATAAAATACAAATTCAACATCCTGTAGTAAAAAAATTGCGGACATATGTTCATATGAACTTTTCTTTATAAAATGACCTAAGGAATCACACCCTGAAATATTAGCACGTCATTAAGGAACACCCTGTATAGGTAACGAGAAGCGCTCATAAAACCAATTATCCAAACGTTTCCTTGGCAACAGCTAGCAATGCTAACGTGATTTTATTTAAACGATTCTTGCTTAATAAAGATTTCCACAAAATATTTTCAAACAATAAGTTCTTAAAGATATTTTTTTTTGATAATTAATAATAAAAAAAGTTGTTTCGAAAATATCAGATAACATATTTTTTTGCTTAAAATTGTATGGAGGCGTAGCTATACCTACGCCACTGGCTTGAGAAATAACCTTTTTGGGTAAAATGTGTGGTTTTATATCGGAATAGTCTATAACAAAATTTAGTGTAATAGCTCAAACCGTTTTCGAGATTTTTGATAAAAACCAAAAAAATTAATTTTTTCGACCCAAAATTGATCCAGCAATCGCCCATTAAAATAAGTACATATCATTATAAGTAACACCCTGTATTGTATTTCCTGACACGGTGCATGTGAAAATTCCCGAGTTAATTTATAAGAAATACAATTATTATTTAATATTTTGAAAATAGTTCAACAGAAAAGCACATGAACATATTTTCAAAATTAATTAATTTATATAATTAATAATAATTAACACACCCTGTAGATGGTATATAATATATTATACGAAGACCAAAAATATAAGTTTATATTAATAAAATTTTGTAAAAAAAATTCTATTTTTATCGGGAAAACTTTACGCACCATGTTTTTTAAGCTTTGATTTAATTTTAGTTAAATTTAACGGTTAACTTCGAGTTTTATGTCACTTCATGATGCTTAAGAAGCTTCCATATCAAAAGATCTGCTATACGGAACTGCATTGATCTATTTGCTAACCTAGGCAACGATCCAAAAATCTAAAATATAAAAAAAATCATTTTACCAAAATATACAATACGGTACCACATATATTTTATATAAACAGTATATAGCTAATACCATCTGCAATTATGTCCCCGCTATGATTTCACTGGTTAGTTAGGAAAAATATTGCAATCAAAATTTCGATTAGTTCGATTTAAGACAGCGTTCCATGCATACGATTTCTGACGATATGATGATCCGACGGTGACCTGATTGGTGTAAACTTTTGGTGCCAAATTCCGTCCGAATATTTGTAACAATCGACACGATGAGCTTTATTTTAACTTTCATCCGACGTCATTTGTTTCTTAA
Organism: Barypeithes pellucidus; assembly: GCA_963991005.1. Lineage (NCBI taxonomy): Eukaryota > Metazoa > Arthropoda > Insecta > Coleoptera > Curculionidae > Barypeithes > Barypeithes pellucidus. The sequence goes on along the minus strand of OZ022562.1, from coordinate 19,410,805 downwards.
CCTCACTTTTTTCTAAACCAAAAATTAAGAATGAATGCCTATATTGACTATTTTTGGAATTATTATCAGCTACTAATGCACCAAATTAAAAATACATTAATTTTAAGGTTAAGTAGTGACCACATACATATATATTATATTGTGTACGAGTGACACTCTCTTCTTTTTTACAAGCTTTTTAGTGAAATTCGGTTCCGAAGATCGGATAATATGATATTATATAATATATATATATAATATTTTCGTATATATGTACATACCTGAAATACTTTATACCTGGTATTGATCCACGAATTTTGCAAAAAAGCACCATGCACTTGTGCCCTTTCATCTTAAACAAAACAAGTCACTAACCTACCAAATAGCGAATCGAATCACCACAAATTAAAAACTCATTTGCAAAAATTGTTGTTAGGTACTGAAAGTTTATAAGCACTAATATACCGACAACAATGTGGATGAACCACTTTTTATTCTGTAATTTGAAAAAGCATCCAGAACCAAAGATGGCGACGAATAACAACAAACAAATAATGTCGGGCCGGCTCTGACGCGATCGATAAAATTTCCACCCTACTGCGCAAACTCAATAGGCCCGCGCCAACTCCCATAGCGGGGATACTTTTTGTATTTTGGAACGTTCTTATTGGCAATATACTGTTTATATATATGTTGCATGTTACACATAAAATAAATAAATAAACTAGTAGCTACATCAACATGAATTGTTGGTATGTCATTTTGATAGGTCATACCTTCGAATGCTACGCGGACGGATGCATATTTGCTTTTGATACGGAATTTTGTCGGCAAACAGGAGGTGTCGACGTGGCTCCTGATGTACCTAATCCAGGAAGCAGGCTAGTTTCTTCGGTAGGCGAATAATTGGCTTCGTCCATAGGGGGTGGCGGGGGACATATATACAGCGGTACCTAAAATTTATATACCCTCGTAATTATTTTCTGGTAACCATCTATAATAAGAATTTCAGGAGGAACGCTCGCCCGTACAACGTTTTCATTGTTTAAATTACAGAAATAAAATTTCGTGAGTTTGTATGTGATATTATTTTGCATTTTATGACATGACGGACTCCATTTTGTAACCGGTTTAAACGGAAATGACATCAAATGGAACACCCATCATATTTTTTGCTATATAGATTCCAAATTCACTTTTCGACACTTTAAATAATTTTTATTTTTTCATCTAGATGAAAAAAAGTATCACATATACAGGGTGTTATGGAAATGACGTATTATATTTAAACCGGCAATTCCTGAGATAAAGACAAATTGAAGAAAAATACCCATAAATGGCGCTTTCAATTCATTCAGCGGTAAAAGTGACCTGACGTCAAACCAGAAAAACACCAGTGGGCATGTAAGCAATCGAGGAATTCTTGCCGGTGTTGTATGTACACCTTAAACTCTTTAGACAAAATAAAATAATTTGAACAATTTTCCATTCTGTAATACCTTTTTGTATACAATTAATTGAAGAACATTTACGACGGACTATGTTTTAAACAACCCGAATAAACATATGGAATAGTAATAGCCACGTACGTCACTAGGTCAAATGTCGCATCAATGAGCGAAGTAGTTTCATATAGCGCCGCACGCTTGCGGTCTGTTAGTTGAAGACCAACCAGCGGCCGGATACGTTGTGTCTCGTCGATCACCAACACCCTCTCAGCAATCCGCTCTGTTTTTTCGGTTTATGCGTGTATCTTGCCCGTCCATAAATAATCTTTGAAATTGTTTTTATTGACGCGTTTCTTCTGGACGTAAAATTTCGTCGCGTGTAATAAAATCTAATAATCTGTAGTATAATTTGTATTATTGTATTTTCAAAAGCTAAATCAGTTCTGTTTCACTATTACTGTGCGTACATAAAGTGTTTCCAAGAGTGTTCCCATGAAAAAAAAAACTGATTGTTTGTGCCTGGATTTCCTCGCTCTTTAGGTATACTTAAAGATAAATACAAGTAGGTAGAAAATAATTTATTTTTATAATTTTATATGGAATTTCAGTTTTACATTAAGTTTGGCAACGTTGCCATTGGCTCTGGGTGAAATGTTGTACAGTAGCGCGGACTGACCTGTGAGTAAGAGTGTTTATTACCCCACTTTTAAAACGGTCGATTTAAAAAAAATAACATCTGTTTAGTACCCAGCTGGACAATGTAATATGTTCATATATGAATGCGCCGAGGAGTTGTGTTTGGGTTTAGGGGTGAATTACCCTACTTTTTAAACGTTCGATTAAAAAAAATATATGTAGCGCTTCTCTAGGACACCCCAGGAGTCACCCATTTAAATATAATACGTCATTTCCATAACACCCTGTATTAATAAAAAGGAGATTTTTTTTAAATTCTCTAACACAAAGTATCTGAAAAGTTAAGACGTTTAAGACATATGTTCCATATGTCTGCTTAAATATTAGTATGTTATTAAGAAACACCCTGTATATTTAACGTAAAAAATGCTATTTGGACGGCAGAAATCTCATAAATTATTTGCTAATCATCAGGTAACTAAAGATATAACTCTGTATTTGAAAACTAATAAACTAGGAACCTAAAAACCCACTGTAATTAGCTATTTTGTCTAGATCTATAAATATATCCTAACTATATTCTGGTCTGAATCTATTCGAATTTAAGTGGTAAACATATTTGCTACATTTTACAGTTGTGTAACATCAACAGCCAAGCTCTACAGAATAATTTTGGTGTATAATGTTATTTTAATATCATATTTAAAAAAAAATTATAAAACGAGTTTTATAATTATAATTTGTAGTGAATGGGAAAATTTCCATTTCAAGAAAATCCCGGAAATGAGTTCGGAAAATACATGTAAAAAATTACACCAAATTCAAAATCTAGGGAGTTTTTGAGTTTTAACGGAAATATGCATCATTATCAATATGAATATACAACACTCGAACACTACTAATAAATGGCGATTAATTTGATTAGAAATTTTTGGAATATATTCCCCGGAATTTTCCAAAAATAGAAATTTTCTGGTTATAAAAACCGTACCACGGGAGACCATTATACAAGACATTTGCAAATCTACAACATATAAAACTGTTATAAATCAGCAAAATATCCCTTAAACAAATCTCATAGTTATAGTTTAGCTGTTTTTCTATAAAGCAGCTATTTTGTGATATTCAGGAAGATCTAAAATTAAATTTGGTAACAGCTAGCCGAGCTTGGAATTTCAATCTACGTGTCCAAGATAAGGAGGGCCAGTACAGGGATCTCGGAAACCGTAAGAGATACGAAGCCGGTTAAATGGAGGTAAATTTGCTCATTTACGTGCCTAATAATATACCGTCTAGAAAGTTTTAAAATTCCGAGTAGTTCCGGAGATATCCGGAAAAAACCGAAATTCTGAAAAATCGTTTTATTGTTTTCCTGGGTTTTTTTGAGATCGAATTCTAATGTAAATTGCACTTTTGCATTGCCACTTTTTCCGCTCCGACGAGTCTTCTTCGAAGGGCCACAACTTTATTTTTTTAAATACGGTCCTGTTTTTCTGATATTGGAATTTGATAGCTTTTTTTCTTCCGAATGCAACGATGTATGACACATTGTGGTTTAAGGTTTTTTGAACAACATCAGGAAATTTTGGGATACGGTCCTGTATTTCTCCTAATTTTATAGATAATATCTAATAAGTAAGCTCTAAATTTTTACTTATGTTGGACTAGTTCAATAAAAAATAACAAATAATTTAAAAATAAACCACAAATAATAAATATATTTCAAACTTCTGTTGATTCGGGATTTAAAAGAAAAGTAGGCGCTTGAAACAAAAAAATTAATTAAGATGGTGACGCGTCATTTGTTTCACTTGACATTCCCATTGTGATCGTTTGAGAACGTTTTAAGAGGTTTTCTATTTTCCAGAAAATATAGAACATAAATTTACAAATGCTGAAAAGTTTGATATTCTATCGCATGTTTTATTTTATCTCAAAAAAACAGTTAGAAGATGTTATTTGTGCTTAGAGAATAACGGAAATCATTTTGAACACCTGATTACGTAGTTCCTTACCTTTTTCGTTGTTCGTTTTATTACTGTTTTGAAATGATTTTTGTTCACATATTTGTGGTTTATTATTAAATTATTTGTTATTTATTGAACTAGTACAACATAAGTAAAAATTTAGAGCTTACTTATGAGATATTATTTATAAAATTAGGAGAAATACAGGACCGAATCCCAAAATTTCCTGATGTTGTTCAAAAAACCCTCGAAACGTCATTAAACCACAATGTGTATTGCATTCGGGAGAAAAAAAGCTCTCAAATTCCAATATCAGGAAAACAGGACCGTATTTAAAAAGAGAAAGTTGATAATGGCCCTTCGAAGACGACCCGTCGGATTACAAAATAATTAACGCTGTTAGATAGAGCGGAAAAAATGGCAATGCAAAAATGCAATTTACTTTAGAATTCGATCTAAAAAAAAACACAGGAAAACAATAAAACGATTTTTCAGAATTTCGGTTCTTTCCGGATATCTCCGGAACTACTCGGGATTTTAAAACTTTCTAAACGGCATATTATTAGGCACGTAAATACGCAACTTTACCTCCATTTAACGGACTTCGTATCTCTTACGGTTTCCGAGATCCCTGTACTGGCCCTCCTTATCTTGGACACGTTGTATATCAAAAAATCGGTTTTTCGTTGGGGGTGGGGTGATCATTCACTGTAGCGTTACGTCAAAATAGTGTTCTTCTCTTTATTTGAAGGAGGGGGTCATGAACATGCCCCCCTGGCACCCGCGCTTGATTAGAATAACAAGCGCCGAATGCATATTTTCAATAATTCCTATTTTTTTAAATTGTGGTCCTTCTACGTCTTTCTAGCAAACATTTATGTTTAAAATATTCTAAACTGTAAAAAATATTCTTGATTTTTAAAAACTAAGAACTAAGAACTCAAACACCCACAGACTATTATAAAATTACCCAACTATATCGGACCATTCAAATTTAGTAGCAAACTTTACATCTATTCAGATTAATTGTTATGAGAACCGATATGGTTCCATCTAATTCCACACCATGCATAATTTTATCATAATATCTATTATCTAGCTCTACCTTTTATTCGAATTGGTCTATACGTCTGACAATATAAAAGTTTAGTAAGCATTTGCGTTCGTAAAAGTAAATAAATATATGTACTCAACAAAGACTGAAGAACATCAATGTTGCCGTTTACACTAATGGCATTAGAATCTGCAAATAATTCATTACTTATTAACGGTAAAATGCTCACTCATCATTTGTCTTGCCAGACGTGTTTATCATAGAATGACAATCAGAATTACCTAAATAGTACATTTTAGACTTTCGTTCCGATAAGACAGTTTCGATATCTATGAAGTAGTAAGATCTAGAGAAAAAAATTGTAGTTGTTTATTTAGGGAGTGTGTCCTAAAAGTCAATACAGCAGACTCTCGATTATCAGAGCTAACGTGGGCTGTATCCTAGCTCGGATAATAGGCGGCTCGGATAATCCGGCTTTTTTGATTTTTTGATGCGACTCTCTTTAATTACATATGTAACCTATAAAAATTTGTACTAAACACAAACCCCGAAGGGAAATTCCCTGTACGGCAATTATGGGCTTCCCCGTGAAGAATACATACATAATATATTACGCCTGATGCTCGAATAATACGGCATCGCTCGGTTAATGCGGATTTCAACGGCGATATACTCGACTCGGATAATCCGGGGATCGGAAAACAGAGAGTCGGATAATCGAGAGTCTACTGTAATTAGACATTAAGTATATTGGGTGAAAACAAGGTTAGAACTTCACATAAAATGTGGTCTTTCGTCCAATCATTGCCGAGCTGCAGCCCCCTAAACGGAGGACTCTGGAAATAGTTGTCACTAAATATTTTCGAAACTGTCAAAGATGAGAACATGAAATTTGGAAATGTTGGTAAATTTTGTACGCTGAGACGATCTACTATCTTAAAAGTGGGGGATTTAAAATTGACCTAACTTATCTTAAACATTGAATTTTGCACTTATTGTTAAGCTAAAGAAATTCGATGCATTTTATAAAATAGGGATGTCACAGGTATTTGGTAACAGGTATGAGCCTGGAACAGTCCATGCCTAGTATTTAACGTTAGGAATATTATTCTTGGTATCTGTTACGGGCATCTACCGACTGTTATTAAAATATTTAAAAGTAGTAACAGTATTTTTACGTGCCGATAAAATACTAGGACATCAAAATTTCTTATTTTCTCCTTGACTATTAGGAATTATTTACTGTCGAGTCTGGTACCAGTCAAATGATATATACAAATTTTTACATGTCAACATAGATTGTCACTTTATCATTAACTTGTCAAGCACATTTTATTTTTAAATATGCCACAATTAACCCCCCCCCCCCCCCCCAAAACTTTATTTAAAAATAAAGCATTTGACTTTTTCTTAATAAAAAATTCCTAATACATTTAGTTCCTCCATATAAACTTCCGCTCAACTTTATAAAACAAGTAACATATTTTGATGCCACTTCGTATCGCAAAATACAAAACTGAAATTATGTAACCTAGATTACTTTCTAAAAGTTAGGTGTTTTTACCTTTACAGCTGTCGAGCACCTTTTATAGTCTATGAGATATGTATTTCCGTTCCCAGTTTTGAGATGTCTCTGTCCTAATTTTTTATCGGCACGATGGTACATACGTACTATTATACCGGGTGTTCATTTGAAAACTTCCCACCACGGATTTATCGAAAACCACTGATTAAAAGAAAAAACGCCGAGACACGTCAAAAGATTTGCCAAAGGGGACAACTTTTTAACCAAAAACTACTTCACACCCTTTTACCCTCTGTCCCTCGGGGTCATCCCCTTAAAAATTTTAAATGACAAGGGGTAGCAAGTAATAGCTTGTTTGAAAGGTCTTTCAAAGTGCTTTATTTTGACGTTTGATTTTTTAAAATCGGTCGATTCGTTTTCGAGAAAATTAGAAAATTTTTTACCGCCTTCTTTTTATCAACACAGATAACATGGGCGAACTGTTTTTATTCTTATACCAGTTTAGTTTTTTATACCTGTTTGGTTTTTTATAGTTGCTAAGGGAAAGAAACAATTTAATTTGCTGTCAGTTACCTTTATGACAATCTTGGGATAGTGAAAATTAATTTATTGATTCAGATTTTACTTCCAAAATGGTTTACACACTAGCGGAAAGAGTGGAAATGATTCTAATTTATGGTGCCCAAAATCAATGTGCTCGGCAAACTGCCGTTACATTTAACGCCAGACATCCGGAAAAGATAACTTCGCATGGGTATGTTTTGGACACCTTGTTACTAAATTTACTCAAACTGGATCTGTTGCAAATAAAAAACGTAATCATCTTAGAGTTTTGGATGAAGCCGCTCAAGTTGAAGTTTTGGGACATTTTGCCATAAATCCTAATACTTCATTACGAAAAATTGTTGATGCGACTGGTATTTCATTAGGCTCTGTACACACAGTTACTATATTACATAAATTTCATCCATTCAAAATGAAAATATTGCAAGAGTTAACCGAAGATAATTTCGATAGGCGAGTTGAGTTTTGTGAACAAATGACTGCAGCGATTAATGATAATACCATTCATGTAACGAATATCTGCTTCAGTGATGAATGCACATTTTATCTAAATGGATTTGTTAATAAGCATAACTGCAGGTATTGGAGCAATGAAAATCCTCATGCTTTATTAGAAAGGCATACTCAGTACCCCCAAAAAATTAATGTATGGGCAGGCATTTTAGGAAACAAAGTGATTGGGCCATTGTTTATTAATGGGAATTTAAATGGAGGCATTTATTTAGATATGTTGGAAAATACCATCAATCCGCTTATCACTGAAACCATTGAAAACCAAATCGAAGACGATGGAAACCCTATACTTGATGAGGCTGAAATATATTTCCAGCAAGACGGCGCTCCTCCTCACTGTGTTCTTCCGGTTCGGCAATGGCTAGACGACGAGTTTCCAGATAAATGGATAGGGCGAAGAGGGCCTATAGAATGGCCTGCTAGATCTCCTGACTTGACGCCATTAGACTTTTTTCTATGGGGCCATTTGAAAACTATTGCGTTCACTCCCCAACCTAACAGTTTGGATGAACTTCGTCAACGCATCACCGAAAGCTGCCATGATCTCCTACAACATGTTTTTGAAAATGTCCGTCAGGAATTTGAAAATCGCCTATATCATTGTTTGGCCAATAACGGGCAATATTTTGAACACTTATTGAAATAAAAAGTGATATGTTCGTGTGCTTTTTTTTCTATCTGAATATAGATTTTCCTAATTTTCTCGAAAACGAATCGACCGATTTTAAAAAATCAAACGTCAAAATAAAGCACCTTTCAAACAAGCTATTACTTGCTACCCCTTGTCATTTAAAATTTTTAAGGGGATGACCCCGGGGGCCAGAGGGTAAAAGGGGGTGAAGTAGTTTTTGGCAAATCTTTTGACGTGTCTCGGCGTTTTTTCTTTTAATAAGTGGTTTTCGATAAATCCGTGGTGGGAAGTTTTCAAATAAACACCCTGTATAATAGAATATATTGTATGGGTATCTAACTGAAAATAAGTATTACTATTTGTAGTGTCGTACTTTAGGCAGTCAATGAAAATGAACATTAGTCATATACTAAACTTATTTAGTATGTGACAAAATTGCGACATTGTGAATAATCGTTAGAACAAGAAGAAAAGTTATTTTACTATTTAGTAATAATTATTCAATATAGAATGTGGTTGTTTTATAGATAATAATTACAAAAATACCAACTATCAATACAATTTTAAATAAATTATATAGAACAAAAAAAACATAACGAAACTACACCAAAAACTAAAAGTTAACGCAAAAATAGCACTACCAATAAATCGAACAATTCAAAAATATCATTTGTTGCTCTTTAATTGGACTCTACACCAATATAAAATTATTCATTTTAGTAGCTGTAACAGGTATATTTGTAACAGGTATTTGGAACAGGTATACCTTTGGAACATGAACGGCACATACCTATTACCAAAAAATACTGGTTTTTTAACATCCCTATTACGAAAAAAAGGTAATTTTTAAATCCATACTAAATTGTAACGAGTATTGAATAAGCAGCGGCGTCATCTAGTAGGAATTTGCTACAATGCAAATGGCAGGTCACATTATATTCCTCTGAATTACCGATTCACTACACACATTAGTATTGGGAACGACATTTTATGGCTCTCCACCGCTTACTGCTCTATTTCTTCTTTTGGATTCGATTCTTTACAAACGACCCATTTTTATTATATTAGACATGCGTTATGTTATGGAAAATAACATATTATTATTCTTACATATTACCTAAGCTAGTGCCTACCTGATTTACTTCAGCTGAGGGCACCCCTTTTCCAACTCCCTCTCCTTGTTTATTCATAATATCGTCTAACAAAAATAACTGGGACTTAAGGGTTCTAGTTCTATCTAATTCCTGTTGATATGCTGGCGATTGCATTTTCGAGTTTTTACCTCTACAACTAAGTCGACTGGGGGGAGATGACGAGGAGTAATCGGCTCCGGCATCGAAAATACCTAGAAAATACACATTGCTGTTGCAAGATGAAGATGTATAAAAAAAAACATTTTCTAACCACCTAGATAGAGCCGAAGGCTCTGCATCGATGGAAAAGTGAGAGCCATAATTCATTATTTATAAACCAAGGTCAATGTCCGCAGGTGCTCGACGCAGGTTTTGTATACAACAGGCGGAGCCCAGGGTTTATCTTGGTGTTGTAAGTGAACATCAAAATAGGCCAAATAAGTTTTTCCACAAAGTCACAAATCAGTCTTTCTTTTAAAATGTATTCGCCACATATGTAGCAAAAAACGTCCGGATGGTTTGCGCAACTACGCCTACTTGTAGAAGCGTTTAATACGATTTTTCAAAAAGCACACTCGTGCAATGAAACTCAAGGTTCAACTAAATTTTGCAAATGCATGCAGGCAATATTCCGCATAATGGGGATTATATAGGTACTAATACTCTAGGACACAAGCCAAGTTAACGAATTAATTTATGAGGCTTACGGTATACAATCTAGTTCTCTTTTATTGCCTTCTAATGTATATTTTGTGCTAATTGCAAATACGAAAATAAGAAATCTGCAGGTGCAAAAAATTCAAGGAAAAATTATTTCTCATCTGTAATGGCCTTTTGCCAATTAGGTATTTCCAGTGATTTATGAATAATTAGGTATAATTAAAAAGGCATTAGTTTTTGAATTAGTTATAACTTACAACTGTCAAATATATTAATATTACAAATTATTATGAGTAAGGTTCTCTCTCAAAAATTAGAGCTGATACGAAGAAAAGCTAAGTGTTTTTGGAATCACCGCATTCAAAATAACTAAAATCAGTTATTTTTTATTTTGTACCAAGACAAAAAAAAATTTTTTGTTGGGCTGTGTTATTATTTGAGCACGCCTATGGTAAGACGCTTTCTGGCATGGTTTTTATACATTTTTCTCCCCCCGCTCGTACACGGAAACGTTCAGATACAACTGGGCAAACAGTAGTATGGCTTAAACGAATAATTACAAATAGTTATATATCTCTAAAATTCTTGTACTACCTGATCCGTTATCAGATATTAGTCGTTCGCTTTCGGGATCCAAGTCTCTCCCTCGCCCACTGCCGCCACTGTCGGCCTTTTTAAGAATCGATTTTGATTTCCTATTTAGTTCCAACTGAGGTGAAGTCGTTCCTCTACTGTCCATGGAATCCACCGACAGAGACGATTTGCTTCCACCATTTTTTCCTAACAAGTAACACATCAAATTATACATTAATTTCTTAATAAAATAGAATATAGCAAGCTACCTAATTCCTAGAAAACATTCAACGCAAATGGTAGCAAGAAATAGCGGACACTTCCTAGAATGAAATCTAAAAAGACTACAATGTTATGTAGCGGAATAAACAAACCTTAAAACTAAATTACAGTTTTCGTGACCGTTTTTTCAAATTAAAGGTAGTTTGTTTTTGGATTTCGGTCACTTTGAAATGAAATTCCAGTATTTGGTTAACGTTTCGGTTCATTATACTAAACCATCGTCAGAACTATTTGTTATAAAGAAGAAAACAACTTTAATTTTGACGAAGTTCAAGTCTTAGATTACGAAACAAATTACAAAAACGCAACATTAAAGAAATGATTCATATAAAAAAAACAAGACTAATTTTAGAACTGATACAGATGACTTTAGTAATATTTACAATAATATAATTACATCAAACTAAATGCAAATCTTTACCATCATAAAAATAAACATTAATAGCACCAAATAATTTTAATATAGGATTTCCCAACCCTTTTTGGGGTATTTCCGTAATTGTTAGTGCTATAAAAAACTAATGTAGGTGTCATGTGCTCTTTTTGGGTCAAACTTAAAATGGTAAAATAAAAATTTGAAAATTTTCGCTCGCTTAAGAGATACGAAGAAAATCCAAAAATTGACAATTTCAAAATTACATTATATTTTCTTAGTTAAAAGAGATAGAGAAAAATATTTTATACAGAAGTTTCTTTATGATGACTGTTGAATAAATCGCCTAGGAAACCAATATCATCCATGGTGTGTTATATATTTGAAAGGATAATTTAAAATAGTATCTTTTTAGATTGAAATATACAGTGTTCCTGTATAAAACATTTTTCGGTATCTCTTTTAACTAAGAAAATATAGGGTAATTTTGAAATTGTCAATTTTTTGATTTTCCACCGTATCTCCTAAGCGAGCGAAAATTTTCAAATTTTGATTTTACCATTTTAAGTGTGACCCAAAAAGAGCACATGACACCTACATTACTTTTTTTATAGCCCTAACAATTACGGAGATACCCTATAATGGGACACCCTGAACAAGGTATGTTCATTTATATATTTTTTCATTTCATTCTATATACTAATATTAACATAAAATTTGTCACTAATACCGTCAAAATGTTGCTTCTTTCTATTTTATTTACACGCCTTTTTTTCTTTATAACAAATAGTTCTGATGATGGTTTAGTATAATAAACCGAAACGTTAACCAAATACTGGAATTTCATGTCAAAGTGACCGAAACCCAATAACCAACTACCTATAACTTAAAACTAAACTAGGTTAAAGAGCAAAATTAAATAAACTAAACGAATCTTTACCAGCTCTTGACCCTCCTATATTATGCCCAAATAAATGTTGATTTAATATTCGCGTCGCGGAAGCCAATCCTCGGGCAGGTATCAAAGATATTTTTTTACGCTTATCCAAACTTTCTTGGGATTCTCGTTTCTGTGAGTCGCCAAATCGCGTCTTCGGTCTAGAAGTAGCCTAGAATAGAAAACAATACTTTATAGCAATGGGTAAAATTCCTGCAATATACAGGGTGTCCTAAAACGTATGATCAATAATTAGACATTAAGTATATTGAGCCAAAAATAAGGTTAGAACTTCATATAAAATGTTGGCTTTTGTCTCCTCATTAGCGAGCTACAGCCCCCTGAAGGGGGAAGATGGTTTCCACTAAATATTTTCGAAACTGCGAAGATCTACTATAATAAAAATGGGCACTTAAAAGGTATTGTCGAAAGGAGGGGTAGTGGAGTAAGAATAGACCTAACTTATTTGTAACATGAAATTTTGCACTTTTTTAATGTGAAGCTAAAGAAATTCAATACATTTTATGAAATAATTTCTTATTTCGATACGATTGATATTTCGAGACAGATCGATTTAAAAATTACCTTGCATGGTAAGAAAAGAAAAACAATTTTTAAAAAATATGTATTTTTATTTAGAATCGTTTTTTTTAAATCCTCTTTGTTTATTGCAACTGTTCGTTAAAATAAATTAAAAGTTTATTTTGTTTTAAATTTATACCTATATTATTGTATTCAAAGTTTATTATTTTTATTTCTTTTGTTTTTTTTTAATAATAGAAATGATTGTCTCTAAGCACACAACCAAAAATTACAATACATAAAAAGTATTTATCTTTTTAAAAAAATTGGATTTTAAATAAAATATACATTTTTTAAAATGAAGTTCTTATGCAAATAACTTGATGACTATGACTGAATTATTTTTAAAAAATGTTGAAATCGATTTATCTCGACTTAAATAACTTGATGAATTTGACTGAATTTCTTTTATTAATAATGGACATACCTGAAACCTCGTTTTGCGATGTTTCGGAACAGGTGAATCGTTCAAACTGACTCGGCTTCCTCTGTCCATGATTTGTTCAAAGGCTCCAAAACAAGTCTGTTCTTCCATGGGCGAAGCTCCCAAGCTCCTTAAGGCCGTATCCCCACTAGCTGATTTTTTGACCGTCGGTACCCTTTGAGGAGGTGGTGGAACGGGGGGTAGCGCTGATGTGGGGCTGTTGTCGCCCGATTTGTGCAGAGGGTTAATGTACAAATTACTATCCAGAACTATTGAGGTAGGTTCCAAGATATCTGATGTTAGATCCCGCTAAAAATATAGATTTATATAATTATTTTCCATTTAGCATTAAAAATAAGGGTAAGTTAATAATATAATTGTGAACTTATAACAAAAGTTGTTTAGAATTAATTATAGAATATTGGAAGGCAATGTATTGTTGCCAAATTTAAAAATAACTGGTTTAAGAATATACAGGGTGGTTCTTGATAACATGCTAATATTTCAGGAGGTTATTCTTGGATTCATTTTCAGAAAAAACTTCATATGATCATATAAACGTCTTAACTTTTGAGATACTTAAGGTTTTTCATGTTTTTTAAATAATTTGTTTAGGTTAGACGAGGTAGACAACTGTAAAAACTGAATATGCTTACAAAACAAATTCTGCTTCTTACCTACTAGATCCTTTTTAATCTTTGTTAATACCTAATTTCATAACAGAGAGAAAATGAATGAATTTAATTTTTTACCACGAAAATTGTACGTCAAACGACAAAAAATCAAGAGTCGACATTTGCTCAGCAAGGAATAAGAATTTCAAAAATAATTCTTATTAAAAAAAAAGAAGTGGCGTACCATTTCTTTCTTTCAAAAATACCGAGGGAAATTCACGCACTAACGCCTCTGGTCGGAATAAAAATACATAAAAATGCCCGTTGACGAATAGAAAGTGTGTACTAAATTTCACAAAAATATCCAGAGTAGTATCACAGATATTAATAAAAAAAAAGGAGATTTTTTGAAAATATTTAACAACCTGTAGCTCAAAAGTCAAATGTTCATATGCAGATTTTGCTGAAAATGGACCCAAGAATTACCTCCTTAAATATTAGCATGTTATTAGCCTGTATACAGGGTGTCTGCTAAGTAATGGGACATGGAAAAACCACAGACTCATTACGTAAAAATATTGGGATTTAATTATACTTACCTATATCCGAAAGTTGATATTAACTGAGATACAGGGTGTTTAAGTTCAAACTTCATTTTTGTTTTTCTCTAATAACTTTGACAGAAACCAACGGTTTTTTACAAAATTTGGCAATTATGGTTTTTTTAGGATGAGGAACTGATTTTGTGGTGAAATTTTAATGTACAATGTAGGGGGCGCTGCCTGCGGCATTTTTTGCACATTTATTAGGTCATAACTTTTTTGTGCCTCCGTGTATTTAAGTTTTTAATGAAAATAATACTTTTCTCATATTTATTACGTAAAAAAGGTACTTCAGGTCGCCCAGAGTTACCGTTTCGGAGATATACTATGCATTTATATTGTTTATTGCCTATTATTAATTTGCAAACACATTTTTTTTTTAAAGTAACCTATCAGAAAACAAATGAAATTTAGAGATACAGTTGCTATGAAACCTCATGTTGTTATTTGTTTGTTGATTATTGTGTTTCGGCATTGTTACTTAACTTAGGATAAACTCAAAAATGAAACATTTTTTTACACAGCTATTTTACAATAATCAACAAGCAAATAACAACATAGAGGTTTCATAGCAATTGCATCTCTAAATTTAATTTGTTTTCTCATTAGGTTACTTTAAAAAAAAATTTGTTTGCAAATTAATAATAGGCACTAAACAATATAAATTCATATATCTCCGAAACGGTAACTCTGGGCGACCTGAAGTACCTTTTTTACGTAATAAATATGAGAAAAGTATTATTTTCATTAAAAACTTAAATACACGGAGGCACAAATAAGTTATGACCTAATAAATGTGCAAAAATGCTGCAGGCAGCGCCCCCTACATTGTACACAAAAATTTCACCAAAAAATCAATTCCTCATCCTAAAAAAACTATAATAGCCAAATATTGTAAAAAAACCTTTGGTTTCTGTCAAAGTTATTAGAGAAAAGCAAAAAGTTTTAACTTATATCAACTTTCGGATATAGGTAAGTATAATTAAATCCTAATATTTTTACGTAAGGAGTCTGTGGTTTTTCCATATCCCATTACTTAGCGGACACCCTGTATACTCATATATGATTAAAAATTATTTACTCCAATATTCTTTGTTCAATTTCTAAAAACTTTTATAAATAACATTTTTTTCTGAATCGATTAACAAATCCGTGGGAAGAAATCTCGTTTTAAAGGTGTACGGAGTCCACTCAATCGGGATATGCGGTAACGTCAAATTTTGACAAACAATGTTCATAGATGCTTATTATTCACCTCTCGTTATTTATCGTGTTACGTCCTTTAACTTAGACACGTGGAACTATAACTTATTACATAAGGGACTGTCAACTAACGCCCTTCGAAAAGCATTAATTACGGGGCTTGAATTGAACGTTCCTGAAATTCCTCGAATTTGATTACGACCGTTCTTCGTCATACGATTTGTGGTGACTGAGGGGAATAGTTTTCGTGAATAAAAAATATAGGACATTAATTGACGATAGATGTTACAACATTTTATTTCATACTGTCTAAAAAATGTGGCAGTTTGGATATTTAAATACAGGGTGTTATGGAAATGACGTATTATATTTAAATGGGTGACTCCTGGGGTGTCCTAGAGAAGCGCTACATATATTTTTTTTTAAATCGAACGTTTAAAAAGTGGGGTAATTCACCCCTAAACCCACACACAACTCCTCGGCACATTCATATATGAACATATTACATTGCTCAGCTGGGTAATTAACAGATGTTCGGGCACAATGTTGCGAAAATGTTTAAAAGTGTAAAACTTTAGTTTCTTATAAAAATAAATATTTTGCTTACTTAGAAAGTAAATCCAGGACGCGATTAAGGAATCCAGGGCACAGACACTTTCAGTTCTTTTTTCTATGGGAAAAACTTTATGCTCATCACGTGTCCTGATGATAGCGTGGAAGTAATAAGCTTATCACTAAACCCCAACACTAACGCATAATTACACTTTACAATAACACACATAGAACAAGAGCACTTAATCATTTCGCAATAGATATAATAAAAACGCTAATTTCTATGGGCCATTAACCCTTTACTAAAGATAAAATGGAACAATATGTTAACAATTGACAGGAACTACCCTTTGAAATAATGGTCTAGTCCATCTTCGGACCAGTCGTCGAACTTTCTTCCCGAGAAATCACCGCTACTAGAGCCAGCGCGGTTGCCATTTCCGAAACTATAATTATACAGGAAAGTAATATTATAGAAAGAAATTAGGGAATTTATGATAGTCGCTTATAAAACATAGAAAGTGGCAACGCTGTATTTTTAAATATTAGCCCGATTGTCCACAATCGGTGTTTAAAGAAGCCGGCCGATATCGATCGAGAGAACAAACGTGTTATTTATTTTTAAAATTTTTAGATGTTAAATACATTATTTCCCAGACAATAAGGGTGTATTTTTGTCTACACAGTAGCACTTTAAAATACTAATTCAGATTGAACGATACTTGATTAGATGTGTTGTGACGCGAAAACTAATGTGATTTTGTGATGTGAGTATTTTATAAATTAAGTTGGTTTTAAATAAGTCCGAAAAGGTAAATAAAATTACATTTTTTTTTGTAAAGGGTAAGTGGCATTTGTAAACTTTTAAGTTGTCCAGATCTGACGGGTGTCGTTCGAATTGAACAAATGAGAACATACCTGACCAATTATAAACTCCGCGGCGGTTCGTTCGAGTCAGTTCAAGTTTGTAAATCAGAGATTGTTTCCCAGCGAACTGAACGTAAAAGTTTATAATAATGTACCCTGAAAAATAAACAACTTGAAATCTGTCAAACGGATGTTGACTTTCTAAAGGGTTTACCCTGAAGATATGACAACACTATTCAAGATTCACTGCCATATGTTGCTGTGTTTACCTTCCCAACAGGGGCACCACGTGGTAATTTTTGGTTTGTACAGGGCATATTAAATTAAAGCGCCATTTTTGGATATTTTTCTTCAATTTGCTTTCATCTCAGGAATTGCCGGTTTAAATATAATACGTCATTTCCATAACACCTTGTATATTACATATAACTTATACTGACCTGTAGCTATGGATAGCCATAGTCTAAAAGCAAAAGTGGCAACTTTATGGCCTCGTGCATGAAAACAAAGCTGATTGTCAGATGTCATGCGCAATACTGACTGATAAACGCTGTACCTTAACCGGCGAACAGAACCGTACTTTGCCCTTAATGAAAATGTTTATAAGGCAATATTTTGGCATGTATGATGGTCTTTGTTTGACCGGCATGTGTGCAAGCGGAGCAATCTTTAAAAATATGACCGGTAAACCGTGCGCACCAACCCAATTTTTCACTTATAAAATTTAACTTTTTACTACGCATCCCATAAGCTGTACGTATCCATAGATACAGGTCAGCGATAACTTATCGTGAATGACCCTGTATACGAACCTGAGAGTTAAATGGATGCGTTGTGCAGCTGGCAAATGTATCCGAACTATCCATGCTGACGAGTTCCGGTCCGTATACTTTTTTCTGAGGCGCCACGTCTACCTCAGGGAATGCTCCAAGTGACGATGCGTTCTGTTGCGCTTTCTGATATGCAGCTTCGTGTGCCAAGTTTCGCATCTCGAGACAAACTGGATTTCGAAAGTCGCTGGTAGGTAAAGGCATAAGGTTCTCGGCATCCACCATATTTCGGTAATTCTGCGAACAAGTTGGAAAATTAGGGCCAATCGTAGAGATGCGTTTCTAAGGGAATCTATGCCGTTTTTAGCCGTATAATTGTCTAATTACGTCTAATTGTACGGGATAGAGCATAAAATCTAGATGCAGGTATTTTTCCTAAAATTTAAACTTGACATATCATATCTTATATAAAAATTGAATTTAATTTAAACTAAACCAATTAGAGATATATCTGTCTAGCCATTCGAGGTTTAACATTTAACATTTTTAATATACACGGTTATTTTTCTAAAACTTGACATAGGAACAACTTTTATATTTCAAAAGTTAGAGCTATAGTTCCTGAAGCAAAGTTTTAGGAATTAGTTCAACTAACAATTTGTTGCCAGATTGAGCGCTATTAAGAAAATATTATTTTCTTAAATGGCAATATCGCATTTTTTTTAACAAATTTTGATACATCTCGAACAAAAGAAAAAGAGTGCAAGTTTTTGATTAGAGTGGCGGTTTACGAGCTGATAAACTTTAATTTACTTTCCAACATTAAAAGAATAGCAATAGTAATTAAAATATGTTAGAACCGATTTCCTTGTCGGGTTTTGCAGCAACAAATAAGTTCAAAAAAATTTCTTTTAACATTATGTAAAGATTGTTTCACGAAAAATGGATATAACTTAATGACTGCAGTAAAAGTACCTGGGGCCATCCCATTATTTATGACCCTTTGTTATTATTATGTGGAAAGGACCGGATTGTAATAATTATAATTAAATATAGGCACATCAGGTAGGTTAGGTTGCTTAATTTATATTTAAATATCTTTTTGTGGTAAAATTTGTTAGTTTTTGAGGAATGGTTCAAGAATTGTCTTTTACCAAACATTCCTCAGAATAGCGTGATAGTAATGGACAATTAGAGCTATCACAGTCGCCAATTACATAAAGCTCCAAGCTCAAATAATACAAAATTGGAGATTCAGAACTACATGGCGGCGAATGACATATATTTTGAAGAAAGTTATAAAAAAAGTGATCTTTTAGAAGTTTTAAAGACATTTTGTATAAAAAAAGTATATGTTTGTGACACATTGGCAGAAGAAATTGGACATACAGTGCTACGGCTCCCACCCTATTATTGCATTTTTAACCCCATAGAGCATATATGGCACCAGTTAAAATCACTGGTTAGGTCTGAAAATATTTCTCCGACTTTAAGTTCTAGTGTTGTAGAATTAATACGAAAATGATTTAATGATATTCCCCCAGGTAGTTGAAAAAATTGAGTCCGTCACGTAATAACTGTAGAAAATTCGTATATTAGTCTGGATCGTATAATTAATCCAATTATAATTAATTTTGATGAGGATAGCGATAGCGAAACAGAACTGTCTATAATAGAATGACATTATAAATGTAAATAAATATGACTAATAATATTTTTAAAAAATGTTATTTTATTTGATTACATTAATATAATCATATCATTACTTGTTTTTCTTAGTCCGTCCCTTCATACTTCACTTCTTTATTGCCAAGCTCTTGTCGACACAATGGGACCGACCCAGGAAATCATTAAGTCGTATCCATTTTTCGTGAAACAATCTTTAACATTTGAGGGGTTATGTAAGGGTAAATTCCCCGTTGTATGGCTAATTTTAATTCATCAATTATTGACGCAGGAGCGTTAACATAATCAAAAACTTGCACTCTTCTTGTTTTGTCTAGAATCTCAAGATGTATCAAAATTTGTTTTGAAAAAATGCGGTGTTGCCATTTAAGAAAATAATTTTATTTTAAATAGCGCTCAATCTGGCAACAATGCGTTTATCTTTTATACGCATTTTACTTAGTTGACCTAATTCCTAAAACTTTGCTTCAGATCTATCTTTTCAAATAAAAAAAGTTAGCATATGTCATATGTCTGTGAGTCGGAAAAAATCCCGAAAAATCGAAATATTTTCAGCCGGAACAAGAGTACCCCCCCCACGGCCAAAAACTACCCCCCAGAGGGGTTAAACGCGCTTCAAGAGGTTTCCCTGCAGAGAAACACACTTTCCCCCCGTTTTCTAGGATGCTGAGCACGGTGGTGGTGTTGGATATCGCGTCCGATCCCTTCCAACCCCTCCACCGGAAAATACTTGCCCCCATTATGGAACGACATTACCTTTTAATAGAAAAAATTTCGAAAAAAATTTTTTTTTTATATTACTCTTTCTGTTTTATGACTTTTTTATTTAATTAAAATTAAAAAAGAATTTTCTAAAAAATTAAAAATAAACTGACCACGCCTTGGCGTTTTTTCGCGCCAGCTATTCGATTTTTTCAGTTGGACCGGAATGAGAGACCATTACAACCAAGAAGAGAAGTACAACAATTTTCCCCATTCTCAACATCCTCGGAAACGGGGAAGAGGGGGGAGGGGATCAAACGTGATATCCAACACCACCAACGCCCTCGAAAACGGGGGGAATATATATTTGCCGCTGAGACTTGAAAAAAAAATTCACCCCTTTCGAGGGCGAGTATTGGCCGGTGGAGGGGTTGGAAGGAGTCGGACGCGATATCCAATACCACCATCGTGCTCAGCATTCTCGAAAACGGGGGAAAAGTATGTTTGTCTGTAGGGAAAACTCTTGAAGCGCGTTTAACCCCTCTGGGGGGTGGTTTGTGGTCGTTTTGAAGGGTTGCACAACCCAAAAGAGAAATTCTGACGCCGCCATCGTGTTCAGCATCTTCGAAAACGGGGTGGGAGTACTCTTGTTCCGGCTGAAAATATTTCGATGTTCGTCCGATTCACAGACGCCACTAGATTTTATGCGCTATCCCATACAATTAGACGTAAGCTACTCTGCCCTAAGTTCTAGAATCCGTTTTCACTAAATCCGTTAAAACAGAAATTTTTGAAATTGGTTCATTATTAACGAATTAACTATTAATTAGGACGTAAAATTTTGAATATTCGATAATTAATTGGTATAGTGTACGTTATGGTGCACATCTATAAAAAACTACAGAAACCCTAAATTTTAGTATATATTTCCCTATATGCTGAAACTTATCTTGCTAACCGCATATAATAGGCGTTTAACTTGCCATATATCCGGTAATAAGCCATAAAATGAAGAAAGGTACATAACTACGAAGCTATAAGGTACATAAATACTCTTGCAGCCCAATTAAATTGTTTATTAGCACTAAAGTAGCCGCTATAGTTAGGACAAATAAGCTCATAACAATAAAGACATTTATTATTATCTCTCATGCTCATATTGTTACGAAAAAAAATAATTAACTTTTTAAGTATTTAAGATGGGCAGACATATGCCAAGTCCATTTTCACCTCTAGGAACAAACTCCTAGAGAGGGGGATAAACAGTGAGAATGGGAGAGAGTAACTATTATTTTGCTGTGAATGTGGAATATTAATGCATTGGAACTTATCGGCATTGCGAATCAAACCATTTTAAAGGAACCATATTTCTTAATTTAAAAAAATGAATCGGTATACTTTTTTAAAATAATGATGTTGAACTGAGTGACGAAGAGAGGATTTTCTTTTTTTCGATCCAAAGTAATATATTTATATATATAATAGCATATTGACATTATTTTCTATAATCCTTTTAAAATTGTAATTTATTCAAGTTTATAATTTTTAATAAAGTTCTGTTATTTTTATCACGTGACTTATTCAGTCCAGTCGATATTGATTCAACAAAATGTGACAACACTAACTATGGCCAACCCAAGTAGCATTTTTAGACACAAATCGGACACACATTCTTTGCTGAGAAATGTTTCCAAACACTTTCGATTAAAATTATAAAGTTGTATCGAGACACATGTGTTACGAAACTTTTGCGACACATTTTCGAATCCAGTTACTAGAAACACTTAAAGACGTGTTTGTTTCGAAATATTTTACAAACCATAGTGTCAATACATTAACGACACGCGAAGATAAATATTTTTCGAAATATTTTTAGTTAAAATTATAAAGTTTTGGTAAGACAAGGTTGCATTGAATTTCCCATAAGAAATTTTTTATAACATCGGTTTACGTTTATTAGCGATAAATAATCAACTTTTTGATATTATTTATATTTTAGGTGTTATCATTGATCCATTTTCAACCACAGATTGAGGTAAGTATTTTAGGTGGATTTATAATCACCATCTGAACAAGTTTGAGGTTATGTTATTGTTTAGCGAGATTTATATTGTTATTTTTCTGTAAAAAAGCTTACTGTACCGTATTTATCAATATAAAGTATGCCGCTGTTTTTAACAGAAAAATAACAATTCAAATCTCCCTATGCAAACAATAATAACATGACCTTTAACAAGATGGTGATTCAAAATATTCAAAAAACACTGGAAATGAATAAATAATAACATCTAATATAAAAATAATATCAGAAAATTGCGTATTTATCCCTTATAAACGTGTACCGTAAGTCTCTTATGGGATTCTAATTTGTTTGGAAAGATTTTTCCTCTTGTGAGGTCAGACTTAGGCTGATACCCAACCTTTGTTTTCTGCGCATACATGAAAATCTTTTTTTCTGTGGCATTCACCCCTAATAAACCTTTTATTTTTCTGTGCATCATACGAAACATTAAAGAGCCAAAGACTAGAAATTGTGTATTGAATCCATTTTGGACCAGAATAATTTATTGCTTTCTAGCGGTCATTTTGTGAAATGAATTTTTATTTTGTTAAAATGAGTTTTAATGAAATTCCTGCATCTTTTGAAAAGCCAAAAGTTGTTACATAAGTTCCATTTCCTAGCTAAGTCGATTTATAAAAGAAATAAATAAAACTTTGAAAATACATTAATTTTTATTTTTTTGACAAAGTATATTTTTTTCTGTAAATGCAAATAAATCGAGGGCACGTTAAAAATATAAAGCCAAATTACTTAACTGCACGACAAAATTTACTGCGACAATGATTTTTTGGTTCTTATGTGCAATAACTAGGTATATGAAATAAAATAACTTATAGGAAATACGTATACTTATAACGAATTCATCATGGCGAAATTATTGTTTCATATTATTTTTCTTTTATTTTACAACAGTGAAGGTATCCTAATTATTTTGCGCATGGTTTAACATAGCCCCGCCCCTTTATACTGTCATTTTTGAATAAACATAAGTAACAGTTTAGAAATATTTTCGATAAAAGTTCCGATTGTGCATCGAAACAGCGAAAGTCACAGCTAGTACCAACCACTTGGAAACACGTGTAAATGTCCCATTTAAAATGTATACGTTTCGAAAATATTTCCATTTTTGTTGTCAACAGTTTCCAATTTTGATCGGAAACAGAAACGTTAGTTACGATACATTAGCCATAATGTGTCTAAAAATGCTGCTTGGGAACTGTCTCACTAACCCAGGGGGTTAGGGAAGGACTGGATTAAAACACCTGGATCAACACTTTCACTGGTAAAACCAATTTTGACCTAGAGTTAACGCTCAGGGCTAGTTAACACGCAGGGATAAACACTCCAGTAATAAGCCAGCTCTTAATGTTATATGTAGATAACTTATTTAACAAATAAAAATGGCGTAAGTGTGTTTAAGGCAGATTATATAGGAAAATAGAATTATTATAATTAGATGTAGAATGAGACTGGGTAACAACTAAAGGAATATAGGAAACACTTCCTGTTAAACAGGAAGTAGGGGGTATCGGTATCTAGTTAATCGTCAAAATATACGCCACAGTTTTTGTATCAAACAACAAGGTGTACTTTAACACTACCTTAATAATAAAGTAAACTTAAACATGTTTATAGTTTTATAATAGTTATAGTTTACGGTTACAGAAATAGTTTATAAGTCGACCGATATGTTTTATGTTTATATTATTCGGTAAACGCTTCCTATTCGATAAATTTTACAAAACAAAGCGCCATTTTAAAGAGAATTTAATGCCCTTTAAGAAGATTTATCACAACATACTCATTGCCATTTGAAAAAACAAGGACAGTAACCACCCCCGCTAGGGGGGTTGAGGTTCTAGGGATGAAATTAATAGTGAAACGTATCCCCTGAAAACACAAGTTTACGGGTCCGAGGTTTTTTTTTTTAATTTTCACGTACACAGCTCTAAACCTTGCTGGATTGTTTTCGATGGGCCATCCTGTATGTATTTGAGCATTATATTTGATTCTTTTAAACATATTATACTGCCTTTTAGGAGCCAGAGAAATCCAAGGCATACCATAAAACTTGTTTGTTCTTTTACTCTGTAATACTATCGAGACACCCTATATATAATGCCACCAGCTCCTAGAATATTCTTCGTTATATGAAATATTATATTCGTGCAGGTTTGTTATTATCAAAACTACACTAAAATGAAACACACGATTCTAACATTACATGCAATATTACAAAATACTATTATCTTTGACATGCAAGAAATCTTACCTATGGTTTATTTAAGTGCTTAGTGCACATTTTTGGCATTTATATGCCAAAATATCGATGCATGTTAATGGAACATTGCCACGGCCGAGCTATGTTAGGTTTTTTTGCGGCATTCTCTTAATCTAAGTTCCTAATAAATATGGTAATTTTTAACCTTCAGTTCAGTTTTTTCCGTAAAAACACCATACCTCAATGTTACGCTTGTACTGCCTCGATCCATAAAAACTCAAGGCATTGTGTGAATATAACAGGATATATGCTATGCTAGAGGATATAAACAAACGGTTTTCTTTGGAAACAAAACACAATTTCAGTGTATTAGACGGAAATAGCAAAATTAATATAATAACATATCATTATTGACATTTATATTTTGTGTTTCGTGTAGTTTACAAATTTTTCAAGTTTCTAATCGGAAGTGCTTTGCTATACAGGATGTCCCAGAATATGTGGGCAATCTCCCGAGTTCAGATAGAACACTTAAAAATAACAGGAGAAGTTCCTATACATTTTTTTTCCTACGGCTTCACCTACGGAGATACGGGCCCATAACGGACGTCCCTGGAAATCGTTGTTCTTTAAATAATTTTTTAAGTACTAGGTGTAATTTAATAATTTTTTAGTATAATGGTTACTAGATTAGTATCCTTAAAATTCGTCCTTTGAAGCACATTTGGGTTATTTAGTTTAGCAGGGACGGACTAGACGTAACACAAAAATGTTTTTTATGATGAAGGAACGACAATAATATTTTTGGATACTCTAAACCTTAAGCTGAAGCAAAACGCACTCTTGATCAATGTCGATAAAATGTATTGTTTTCAAAAAATATATATTTTTGTCCATACATTAAATGCATGTCGGCATATTCAGTATACGTAAATTCCATTACTAAGTTAGTAACTAATAAGACAAAGAAGAAAAACCGCAAATTTCAAGACACTACCATAAACTGACACTGGCATAAATATTCTTATTTAAATCGGTACATGTGAAAAATCCATAGCAACAATGAGGGAATTTTATGAACATAAAAACAACAACAAATATTGAACAAAAATATTTTTTTCTCGAAAACAGTTCAAGTTATCGACATTGATCAAGAGTACCTTTTTTCAGCTTAAGGTTTAGAGTATCAAAAAATATTATTGTCGTTCCTTAATTATACAGGGTCGGCCCCTCCAAACTAAATAAACCAAATGTGTTTAAAAGGGAGAATTTTAAGGAGACTCATCTACTAACCATTATACTAAAAAATTATTAAATTACACCTAGTACTTAAAAAATTATTTAAAAAAAAATATTTCCAGCAACGTCCGTTATGGGCCCGTACATCCCATAGGGGAGGCCGTAGGAACAATAATGTATAGGAACTTCTCCTATTATTTTCAAGTGTTCTGTCTGAATCCGGGAGATTGCCCACATATTCTGGGACACCCTGTATAGAATGTAATCATCAAAATCAGTTCTTATGAGAATTATTAGTTACAATTTTGTTTTCTTCTCTGTAAGTAGTGTTAAATATTGTGTATTTAGTTAGAAAAAATTGTATTTTGTTTGAATAACCTACAACAACCAGTGCTGGGAACCGGGAGTGTAATCACTGAATCTAGGAAAAAATCCCCTTTCAAAAAATCCCCCGAAAAATCAAAATTTCAAATTTGTGCTTATGTCAATAGTAATCATTTTATTATATTATGGTATGGATTATGAAAATAATGGTTATGCCTCTGAATAAAACTTTTAATTCTGTAAAAATAAAAGTTCTCAATAATAATTTTATTGAGTGGCATGAATTATGAAAACAAACCCGAACAAACTCTTCACTAACCACTAGGCAGGTACTATACTTTATCCTCGAAAAATGAATGTGTAATATTATACAGGGTGTTTCTTAATAACATGCTAATATTGAGGGAGGATATTGGGTTCATTTTCAGAAAAAAAACTTCATATGAACATATGTCCTAAACGTCTTAACTCTCGAGATACAGGGTGTTAAAGATTTTCTTGTTTTTTTTTTGATAATTTGTTAAGGTTAATGACTTATAAATACGTGACAACTAGACTAGGTAGACAACTATCAAAACTGTTTATATTTACAAAACAAAATCTACTTCGTACCTACCAAATCCTATTTAATCTTTGGTAATACCTACTTTCATTTTTTTATACGAAAACTGTACGTCAAACGATAAAAAATCAAGAGACGACATTTGCTCAGCAAAGAATGAGAATTTCAAAAATAATTTTTATTTAAAAAAAAAATAAGTGGCGTACCATTATTTTCTCCAAAAATATCGAGGGCAATTCCCGGACGAACGCCACTGGTCGGAATATAAAAACATGTTATATATCATAAAATGCCTCCTGATGAATAGAAAGTGTGTACCAAATTTCATAAAAATATCTAGAGCAGTATCACAGATATTAATAAAAAAAGAGATTTTTTTGAAAATCTTAACACCCTGTATCTCAAAAGTTAAGACGTTTAGGACATATGTTCATATGAAGTTTTTTCTTAAAATGGACCCAAGAATAACCTCCTTATAGCATATTAGCAATACTAGCATGTTATTAAGAAACACCCGGTATAAACAATACCCTGGGGAAACAAGTGCAAACCTTTTGGAGACGATTTCCTATTGTATTTTAATTTGGGAAAAAGAATTCGAGCGCAAACCGGCCGACACCTACTTTTGGTGACGAGTTTACAAGTGTAATAAATGACTAAAATGAAAAAACCCCCCAATAATAATTATTATTTATTTAAGGGTATAGGTCATTTACAATATTATGTCAGTAACACAATAGGTAATTATAATTAACCATTGGCTGTGTGATTTGAAATTCGGATTTGTTCGGGTGTTATGTATACAAATATTCAGTTTAACTGGCAAGGTATCAGTTTCTGGTAATTTTTTTACCGGGGGTTTTCTTTCCGGGTTTTTTTGTATCTTTTTAGTCGGGGTTTTTTCCGAAGGTTAATATACAGGGTGTTCCATTTGAAAATGGTGAGAAAAACAATTTTGAAATGTGTCATTTTTGGAACCTTATTATGGACACCCTACACTGCATAATAGATTCATAGTATCTCTAGATCTCTTGTTATAAAGTTCATCCAATTCCGTGGAAAAAAAATTTTAGAATAATTTTTTGGGTTTTCTGAACAAACCCGAACAAATCAAATAACATTTTAGGTATAATTATAGAGGACACTAATACGAACCTAAATATGCGATAAAATACTGGGTATCCCAAGTAAAAAAATACCCTTTTTTGGACCACCCTATATATGAAAAAATATTTTTCTGAAATACGCTCTATGATACAATATAAATCACAAGACTGTAATTCCTATAGGAGCTATAGAAGCCTAACCTACTATTGCAGGACCCTGTATATCAAGGCTAAAGAATGCCAACCAGAACCTATTAGAATGTTGCCTGTATATTACCCAGTCCGAAAATGGTCTTTTTGGCAATTTTGGGCGAGATTTTGAGGTTTTAACCCTTTTAAACCCTTCTCTTCTAAATAAGGCTTATTAAAAATCCCAAAAATTCACACTGTGCACCACTGTACAGAATTTCTAGCAGAATATATGGCGATGGTGTTTAACAAGTGTTACTTTGAACTAAAAGATAAAAAGGCATTCGGTAGATAAAGTTCACAATGATGATTAATTATTAGCACGCAAGGTTATATATTATTTTACCTTCTGAAAAGGTAAAGGTTGTACGAAGACCTCCGATATTCAATCAAAGGAAAGGACACATCTATGACATATTATGTTCAAAAATATCGTATGACAAACAGGGTGTCCTAAAAGGTGTGGTCAATAATTAGACATTAAGTATATTGGGCAGAAACAACTGACTTTTGTCCCCTTATTACCGAGCGACAGTCACATATATACAGTATATTGCCAATATGAACGTTCCAAAATACAAAAAGTGTCCCCGCCATGGGAGATGTAACGGGCATATTAAGTTTGCACAGTAGGGTGTAAATTTTATCGATCGCGTCAGAGTTGGCCCGACATTATTTATTTCTTGTTATTCGTCGCCATCTTTGGTTCTGGATGCTTTTTCGAATTACGGAATATCAAGCGGTTCATCTGCATTGTTTTCGGTATATTAGTGCTTTCATTACCTAACAACAACAGGTATAAAGTATTCCAGGTATGTATGTATAAATTTTAGTTTTATTTTACCATAGCTTGCCTTGTGGTGGTAGTATTTAAAGTTCCAATAAACTATACAACATCTACTAGCCTTGTTCTTAAAAATTTAGTTTGTGTTTATGAATTATGCCGGATTTATTCACCTTATCTTTTATAGTAACAAAAACCAGTGCATTAATAGTGATTAGCTGCAATTAGGAAGGAGCATTGGAAAATTAGGCAGTTGTAAAGAAAAAGGTAATCCGGCATTTTGGGGCGTACGCAAAATTTCAAAGCCGGCATGCATACGATTTGTCTATTTTGCCTATTACATTATCCGATCTTCGGAACCGAATTTCACTAAAAGCTTGTAAAAAAAGAAGAGAGTGTCACAGGTATACAATATAATATATATGTCACCCCATAACCTTAAAATTAATGTATTTTTAATTTGGTGCATTAGTAGCTGATAATAATTTCCGAAATACTTAGTCAATATAGTCATTCATTCTTAATTTTTGGTTTAGAATAAAGTGAGGTTAAGAAATATATGACGTCGGATGAGTTAAAATAAAGCTCTCGTGTCGATTGTTACAAATATTCGGACGGAATTTGGCACCAAAACTTTACACCAATCAGGGCACCGTCGGATCATCGTATCGTCAGAAATCGTATGCATGGAACGCCGTCTTAATCGAACTAATCGAAACTTTGATTGCAATATTTTTCCTAACTAACCAATGAAGTTTACATAAAAAAGGTGATATCCGGTCCTGCCGAATGTTTACTTTCACAAGGAAATTTCCGAACTGCGCAAACTCACAACGCCCCCTTCGATGCCCATAGCGGGGACATAATTGCAGATGGTATTAGCAATATACTGTGGCTACAGTCGCCTGAAGGGGGGACTCTGGAGATGATTTTCACTAAACATTTTCGAAACTATCAAAGAAAATAATATGAAATTTGGAGATTTTGGTAAACTTTGTACACTGAGACGATCTACTATCTCAAAAATGTCGGCACTTAAATAGCATTGTCAAAAGCAGGGGGTAGTAGAGTAAAAATAGACCTAACTTATTTGCAGCATTAAATTTTGCACTTTTGTATGTTAACTAAAGAAATTCAATGCAAAAAACAAGAGTTAATTGATAGTAAAAATATGCACTTACATACTTCAATCTGAAACTCAAACAATTATTATTATTATTCTTTACATATTATAAGTAAGGATATCATACACCAAACAAAATAGCACATAGCATGACAGAGAGTGCTGAGCAGCACGCACACAGCAAAACGAGTTAGCAAAAATACACAAATCAATAGGCACAAATACCGTAATGTATGGAAATTATGTGAATATGCGTGTTTGATGTATGGATGGGTAATTAAAACTAAATATGTCTGTATTGTACAGGGTGTACCATTTTCGACACTTTTATAGTGTATCTCCGTTGGTGCTATCAAGAAAGTAATGTAGGTGTCATGTGATCTTTTTGGGTCAAACTTAAAATGATAAAATCAAAATTCGAAATTTTTCGCTCGCTTATCGACAATTTCTAAATTACCCTATATTTTCTTAGTTAAAAGAGATACAGTAAAATGTTTTATACAGAAGGTTACTTATAATGATTGTTGAATAATCTGCCTTTTTCAGAATAAGTATACTGGGTCAGGTAAGAAAGTTATCGGACTTAACCTAATTTTTTTAAATGGAACAACCTGTATATTTTAATCTCAAAGGACAGCATTTTAAACTCTCTTTTCAAATTTATAACACACTATGGATGATAGATATCATATTAAATTTTTCAAAATGTTGATAAGTCATTTTCACAAATGAATATGTAAAAATGAAATTGACGTTAAATGTTAATAACAACTAGAATGTCAACATAGTTGTCTCTAGGATATTAGCTTTTGTTTCATGGCCTACTGTGGTTTAAAGTAATAAAGGTTAAATAAATCGCCTAGGAAACCAATATCATGCATGGTGTGTATATATTTGTAAAGAAAATTAAAATGCTATCTTTTTATATTAAAATATACAGGGTGTTTAAAAAAAATGGGGTTAGGTCTGATAACTTTTTTACCTGGCCGCGTATACCTATTCTAAATAAGGCAGATTATTCCAAAAACATTATAAAGAAACTATCGTATAAAATAAGGTAATTTTTAAAGGGTATCATATAACTGGTTAGCAAAATATGCGAACCGAAAAATGTAATCGGTCAGCCAAAATGGCTAGTTGGTCAGCAACTTATGGACAGCAAACATTTCTGAATCGTGACAGTGCCCTGGGAAAACAAGTGAAAACCCGCCCCCGCTACACCTTTTGTAGCCGATTTCCTTCTGTATTCGGCAAAAGAAAACACAGGAAAGTTACATAAATTGACAGTGCCCTGGGACCTCTGAAGTAAACTGCTTCTAGACATGTTTGTTTCTACTGATCAATTGTAAACTGTTGCTGACCATGTAATCATTTCGCAGCTCGACTGTTAATAACGGCAAACCAATTAATTACTTCTCAATTTTTAAATTGTCAATTTTTGATTTCCCCACGTATCACTTAGGCGAGCGAAAATTTTCAAATTTTGGTTTTATCATTTTAAGTTTGATCCAAAAATAGTACATGACACCTACATTATTTTTTTGATACCACCAACAGTTACGGAGATACCCTATAAAAGGGTCGAAAATGGGACACCCTGTCCCAGTATAGACCGGTATTTTAGCTCGGTCATATAATTGTTATGTGAGATAGGATGTGTCAGACGAACCCAATCTCAATTCGTCCACATCGAAGTCTATCTGACCTATCCATTCCATAGATATACAGGGTGTTCGGATAATGCCTCAGAATACTGGGAGAGGTGATTCTGCATATTAAAATAAAGGTAGTAAATCACATAACAAAAAGGGAAAAAAAAGATTCAGGTTTCGACTTTTTCTTATAGGACTGATGCATTATCCGATCACCCTGTATAATACTCTTCAGGAAAGTAATCATTTGTAGTGGCAACGTTTGTGTAAATTACGGCATTTGTGTCTACGATGCAATATTATAAAGGCTTTATACAGAAGGGCCAATCAGGCCCTGTGCTGAGCTGCGCATCGCACTCACCTGTCGACTCTATGAACGTTTGGTGGCGCGCAGTGGAACGCACTCGCCCGCGCAATGACTCTGGTCGTCGTAGTCCTGAAAATGCATTTCGGGAAAACGTTAAACAGATTCGGAGTTGGCAGGATCACGTAAATTATCGCAGCGACCATTCACAATGATCGTACATTATCATTAATTTCCTTTTTTAACTGATACGAGAGTACATTTTAGTCGATAATTAACTAACCAGACGACTGAATGTGAGAGTCGATCATTTCTGCCAATGTTACTATAAGTGGCAATCAAAGTTTCCTGTTAACAATGAACCAATTTTAATATATTTTTTAAACTGATAGACATCAGATTCTAGAGTTTAAGGCAGAGCAGTTTACGTCGAGATATGTCTAACTGTACGGGGTAGAGCATAAACTATATATGCATGTAAATTTTCTAAAAATGAAATTTGACATACAGAGTGTTATGGAAATGACGTATATTATATTTAAACCGGCAATTCCTGAGATAAAGACGAATTGAAGAAAAATAGCCATAAATGGCGCTTTCATTCAGCGGTAAAAGTGACCTGCCGTCAAACCAGAAAAACACCTGTGTGGCACTGTGATACATGTAAGCAATCAAGGAATTCTGGCCGGTGTTGTCATATGTACACCTTAAACTCTTTAGACAAAATAAAATAATTTAAACACTTTTCCATTCTGTAATACCAAGAAAAGGAAGTATTTTCCAGTGATAGATTGTCACCACCTGCAGACCGGTTTCAAACCCTTTTGTTCTCGTTAGTACAGGGTAGGTGTACATACCTATCATCAGAGAAGACTCTATACTTCATAATTTTGCCATACATTGATACCACCTGAAAAGCATAGACTTTTTATTTTTGATTTATTCAAATTACGTCTGTTCAGATTGTGTGGGACTGCTAAGAGATGGCACTACGCGTTGTATTTTCTCGACTGCCGTTGATAATACAGCGTGAAGTATAGAGTCTTCTCTGATGATAGGTATGTACACACATACCCTGTACTGACGAGAATAAAAGAGTTCGAAACCGGTCTGCAGGTGGTGACATCATATCAATGGAAAAGGCTTCCTTTTCTTGGTAGTACCGTTCAATCTGAAATAGTATTTTAAAGTGCTACTGTGTAGACAAAAATACACCCTTATTGTATAAGGATCATCGGGTGGTCTGAGAAATATTAATTTTTCCATGCATTGGTATTTGATATTAATACCACCTGAAAAGCATAGACTTTTTATTTTTGATTTTATTATTCTTTTCATTGATTCAATTGAAAGGCGTGTGGCAATGGTAAATTTTTATGGTTGACCGGTTGGCCTGGTTGCTAGATAAAGCCGGATGGAGCTAGCAAATTCTGAAAAAAAGGAGGACATGTCCGGCAGGTGTGGCAACATTAAGAATTAGACATATCAAGAAGTTAACAAACTCTGCCCTAAATTCTACCAGTTACAAAAATGATTAAAATTGATTCATTATTAACGAAATAATGGCTAATTGATTTAGACGTGCATTTTTGAATATCCTATAATTAATTGGGGTAGTATCGATACAAACCGAATGTTTTCGGTCAATTGCGATTCTAGTGCCCGGCCGTATTTACTGCGCTTGAAAAAGCCTTATAAGTAAATTTCTATAGATTCCCGTTCCCACTGTCTACGCAATTCTATCATTTAGTTTAAGCCAATTATCTGAAACGCTTGCTAAGCTAGTTCTTCGAAACCATAATGAAACTTTCTAAAATACTAACAACTTTAGCAAAACTAACTAATAAGCAAAGTTTTACGCGGTTGATAGATCTCGGGTTTAGTTCGGAAACTTTCGAAATGAATAAGGGTAGCAGGAGGGTTTCTGTTCTAGTTCCTGTTACAACTTTTGAGCAGGATATTTAAAATATAATGACGACCATTCATAAATTCTGTCAAGACTGATTGACGTATTTAATTTACTACTACGGAACGGATATTTACCAAAATAGAATAGTAATACCTGGTAATACTAAATAATCTATTTTTCAACATTTTACAATATTTTAAGCATTTTTTGGTAAAAGAGGCACAATAAAAAGTAACCTGTCAAAATAAACTGGCCAACAAAAACCTCATTTTTAAATCTCTAAAGCTTGAATGAAGCTCTACCGATTTGAATAAAGCTTTCTGGTTTTTAAACGTGGTTTTGTGCGAATTGCGTGGCGGGGAACGCATTCGACCAAGGACGGCTTTTCAATATTATACTACAGGGCGAAAAACAAAGTGATGTAAAAAACAAGAATTTCACCTGAAAGTAAAACGAAAAGTTGCAACATGGGGCCCTTTATTTGTATTCTAAACATTATTATGGTTTATTATTGATTATTTCCATCACCTGTCAAATATACTGTTTACCAATAAAATTGTTTTATTTACACCAATTAGACATGTAATTATTTTGATAAATTTGTCAGCTCCCTTTCAAGTGATAAAACTGTGTCATTGGTCCAAAACATTTTTAAATATAGTTAGTTAATTTAGTTAAGTAGGCCGATTACTAGGAAATGACTTTTAAAAGTTTGAATGACTTTCTTTAAATATTTGCATAGAAAAAATCTCTACTTACTGTTTATTTGTAATGTCCGACTATTTACCGACATTCTTGACTTGTTTTCTTTTCAAATTTTGGTCACATAACCTTAAACTTACGAAATGTCAAAAGGTTTGAAATGTAGAAATATACATTAAAAGTATTTCTCAAATTAATGTAATCTTTAATTTAGGTTCTGGAAATAATCAAATATAACTAGAGCGTCGTTTTAAGTATCGATTCAATTTTTCATTGTAACACTCAAAGTTTTGTGTTTTTGGAAATTTTACTAAATGATCGTTTGGACGCTTTTATAGGGTATCTCCGTAACTGTTAGTGCTATCAAAAAAGTAATGTAGGTGTTATGTACTATTTTTGGGCCAAACTTAAAATGATAAAATCAAAATTAGAAAATTTTCACTCGTTTAAGAGATACGGGGGACGATTTCAAAATTTATTTTCTTAGTTAAAAGAGATATGGAAAAATGTTTTATACAGAAGTTTCTTTATATTGATGGTTGAATAATCGGCCGTTTTCAGAATAAGTATATGGGGTCAGGTAAATAAAGTATCGGATCTATCCTCATTTTTTAAAATGTAACACCCTGTATATTTTAATCTGAAAATATACTATTTTAAATTCTCCTTTCAAACATATAACACACCATGGATCATATTGGTTTCCTAGGCGATTTATTAAACTTTATTACTTTAAACCAAAGTAGGCCATGAAACAAAAACTAATATCCTAGAGACTAATATGTTGACATTTAACGTAAATTTCATTTTTTACATATTCATTTGTGAAAAATACTTATCAACATTTAAAAAAATGTGATGATATCTATCATCCATGGTGTGTTATACATTTGAAAAGAGAGTTTAAAATGCTATATTTTTAGATTAAAATATACAGGGTGTTCCATTTAAAAAAAATGAGGTTAGGTCCGATAACTTTCTTACCTGACCCCGTATACTCATTCTGAAAACGGTAGATTATTCAACAATCGTTATAAATAAACTTATGTATTAAACATTTTTCTGTATCTCTTTTAACTAAGCAAATATAGGGTAATTTAGGAATTGCCAATTTGTTGATTTTCCCTCGTATCTCTTTAGGCCAGCGAAAATTTTCAAATTTTGATTTTACCATTTTAAGTTTGACCCTAAAAGAGAACATGACACCTACATTACCTTTAACGGAGATATCCTATAAAATTTTCGAAAATGGTACACCCTGTACACGACGACGTGCTAAATTATCTCTTACGTGTTGGAAAATTTCGGGACTGGCGCTAATCGTATTAAAACCAGCAATAATACGCAGTTGAAGGCCTTCTTTAGCTTCAATAGGAGTAGTATAAACGAGTTGTTTAACATATATCATTATTTGGCATGAATTAATAAAATGAAAAATACAATATTTTTTTAACACCCTGTATTTCGAAAACGAAGCGACATACGAAAAACTTTTATAACACATTATCGTCTTAAAATAAGGTGAGGATTCACCTCCTTTATTTTTTCAGAGAGGTTAGGAAACACTCTGTAGAATTTGTCGCCTCTCAAAAATATTACTTATACATATTAGTATGTTTAAAAAAATTTTAAAACATAATTTTAAGATATGAAATTTATTGGCAGATTTGACTTGCCCCGTATAGTTTATAAACGTTAATAAAGGATTAAATTTAGATGACGATGACTTTTTATTAAACTTATAGTTATAGTAAAACATTGTGGCTTATTTTAAAGTGCATACATATTCTGGTCATATTTTGGGACACCCAGTATCAATTGAATTATTGAGTTATTTCCAAAAGAAATTATATATTCACTAATAAACCATGAATAATGTTTAGAATACAAAGGTTGTATACAAGGGTGTAGATTGCTACTTTTCGATTTTGCAGTATAAAAAAAAATTCTATCTACTGATCGGATGAGCCTCTTTGGAGCTATAGAGTTTTGAAAATGAGGGTAAAACATCTGTTTACCGATCTGTTTGTTGCCAAGTTTATAACTTAAAAGTAATTTCTGTATTATTTAATATTCAATAATAATTTTAAAAGTACAAGAACAAACTAATATTATCACCAATTGTTAATATTAACTACAAAATATTCCTGAAACATGCTGGAAAACAAGCACGTAATCGCATGCAAAAATATTATCATGCACAAATAGTGTGTAAATATATGAATAATTAATTCAACCTAAACAAAATCAAAATGGATTTTTCAACAATGTATTTATGTGTAAATATTTATTGATTTTGTTTACATACTAATAAAAATAATGTTTTTTATGCGATCAAGTTTATGGATTAATGCCCATATAATAAATTATTGTTTTATTTTTGAAGATTGTTCGCCAAATGAAAATTATATGGTTGTAGAGGTTAACCTGTTTTTTTAAATATCGACTACTAAAAATAGGAAAGCAATACAGTTTAAGGTTTTTAACCCGAGATAGGTCGGTACCCTTTTTATAATGCAAACGGTAGGTATCGTGTTAGATTGTATCTCACATTAAGAAATAAATCAGAATCAGTGCTTAAGGTCATTATAATGGATGGAACTTAAAGAATGGAATTAGAAGAATGCCCGATTACATGATGTAGTGTAAGCTATTTGTGATTTAAGAGCAAATCATTAGCCAGTGGAATGGAAGCAAGGTAATTGTTCATTGTTACATTTCGTTCAGAGTTATCCGTGGCACAGATTAAACATGGCAAGACGCTGGAACCACTTTTTCTCCTCTATGAGATAATTTAATTCAATTCAATCAACTTTGTTGATGTATTTAATAGGGTAGGGTAATTGAATTGCTTAATTATAGAAAGTTCTCTTACGTCACAGTCCCTGGCGATATTTATACATATAATAACATATGCATATTTTTCAGTATATACTATCAGAACGAGGTAAATCTAAAAACTATTTGACGAACACAGCGGATTTTTGAAGCATAAATTTGATACATCCATGAACTTTAGAAAGTAATCGACTTATTTAATAAATAGTTTTTTTAGTGTTCTTGGGATCATACTAGTACCCATAGACATATAATAAAAGGAAGACAGAATTGTTTACCTTTTCTCCCAATCATAAATCATTTGTAACATGACAACAATGACAAATTTCTGTTGATTGCCCTAGATCTACCGCCTATGTACAGGTCGACAACTTTATCTGTAGCTACAAAAGGAATGCGGGCAAGAAACTTTCGTGGGTTAACAATGTTGTCACATATATTCAATTTCATTCAATTAATTTAATAACATGTTACCAAGTAAACCCTAAAATTAAATTTACCCATTTAAAGTAAATTGTCATAAGTATATAAGAAACTGAAACTAATATTCTATTATAGTTTCAATGTTCTTAAAACTTTCTTTTCATACTATTTTAATATATAAATGCAAAATAAAATTGTTTTTTATTAAAGTACTTATAATCTAAAAATAGGGCAAAATGGTGCAATATCAACGGTAACCATGGGTAACAGTGGCTAAAGCTAATTTGATAGGTTATATTCTAGACAGAGGATGACGACACGCATTTAGTGACACGCCCATTGTGCCGGCGTGGTTGTTCGGCAATGTCCAATATGCTTCATCCAGTTGCGTAGTGATAGGCTTTGTTTTAAAACTGTGATAATGAATGAATATACCCTGGTAAAACCTTTCATAGTCAAACCCGTGAAGTGATTGCCAATGTGTATAGGGTGTATGAAGAGGAGTCACAAATTAATACATTTAAATTGTCACACAGCGAAAGCTAGAAGGGGTCGCAATGTATACGGGAGTAAGCGTGGGCGCAGTAAAAAACATTCACAAAGTCTCTCTGCTGTCGAAAAAATCGAAGGAATTATTAGGAGAACAATACAAAAGTTTTATTTGGAACTAAAAGTGGTCCCAACCAGTTCCCAAGTTGCTACAACAGCTGAGAAGTGACATAAACTTTCCGTTTTCCCGTGAAACTTTGTTAAAATCAAATTGATTTTATTGGCGAAAATGCCAAAATAAGTGAAAAATATTAATGAAAAGGCCTAATATATTGCACTGGTGATACAAATATATTCATGCCATGAAAAAATATATATTATTACATTATTAAGATAATAATAGTACGCCCATGACCCGGCCATGTTTTAAAAGATATTGCTTTCCGCTTACCGATACGTCGTATCTATAGACTCGCTTGTCGAGCTGTATTTGAAACATACTGAAAGTTATTATTAGCTATCTACGATGGTTTTCCAGTGCATGTAGTGTAAGAAACTCCACTATTCTAACGCCAGATTAATATTCCGGCGGTAAGTGAGAGATTATTTAGGTTATGATTTTTAGCTTAAGCAGTGGTGTAGCGAATTCTATATTTTAAGTAAATGTTGCAAAATATATCGATTTTTTAAAATTATCTGAATTTCTTTAAAAAATGCCTACAACGTTTATCTGTGTTTATTTTAGCCGGATTTCCTATTTTAAATACTAAATAATTTTGTTGCTCCTATTTGAAATTCAGGGTAATAAACCTAGATTTTCCCATAGGTCAACATAGATAAATACAATTTTTATTAAAATAACGTTATTTATTATTATCTTCAAAAAACACAAGCCACTGCACTGATTAGGAGTGCGCAACTTACAGCATTGTCATTTTTAAAGCCGTATTCTTCTAACTGAACTGAACCTATGGAAGTATGTATGATTGTAAACAAATGATGTTTTATGAATGGAATATTTTGTCTCCATTTTATATTAGGTCTATGTCTATGCTGGTACCTGCAGATTAGTATCCACAAGCACATAATGTTGATAGCGTGAAAAACACGATGAAAGCACTCTAACCCAGTACGTATTCGTTTTGTTTTAACCCTTTAATGGGTTCTCTTCGTTTGCGTGACAATCTCAGCTCATCACAGAGTTCACAAATAAACCCCACCGTCTAAAAATACATTGACAAATAACTTTTTTAATTCACCTTTCAAAGCATCAGTATATCAGGCACAAAGCGTCGAGATTTTATGGGCACGGTGAATGGGGATCTTTTTAAGCCGAACGACCTCGTATATACAATGGAATGTAATATCCTCAATTTTATATTATGTGGAAAGTAATCATGAACCCTCTTCAATGGAAAGGGCCATGCTATAAATTTGAATTTCACTTATAATAATAACGTAGAATAACTCCTTTTCAAAGAATCCAAATGGTGGGAATTAAATTGTTTACCTGAAATATAGGGTCTACGGAAAATGTGCTTATATAATTAATATACCGCATATCGAATTGATCCGTTTTTAAATAATTTAATATGTTGTAATACAAGACGGGACTAAAATTTGAACACGATGACATTACAGAAGTATTTAGTGCCCAGCCGAGGGTGCCACTATTTTTCTAAAAATGGCTTTGGAAAGTAAGGATAATCGATGTAAAATATACATTAATTTAGTACCTAGTAAACCCCCCGAAATAAGAATTGGAAAAGTAAAGTACTTGATTTGAACTCAAGGAAACAAAATCCTACAGAAATGACATCATTTTACATTATATTGTATAACTATTAAAAATCGCATGTCGTAATGCACGAAATTATGCAATTATTAAAAAAAGGCATATCATAATCTACCAAGTTATGTAAATATTAAAAACCAGTCATTGTATATGAAATTATGTACCTACATATAATAAACATTACACGGTACCACGCGATTTCATTTCACCCTTGTCCTTTATAGAGAAATAGTAAAAAGAAATCAGGGATATTTATAATAAAATTTAGGAAAAAAATACATGACTTACTTGTAGTTATAGAGTGGCTTTAGTTTGAACTTATCTACTGTTTTAATACACTAAATACTATTAGCTTGTAAGTACTATAAGGTGACAAATAACTAATTAAAATTGAAATATTAATTAATGTCCAATATCTTCAGATATTGATAGATTGCAATTTTTGCAAAATTGCCATAATTCGTTATAAATTATAATGCATCAATAGTCTATCAGCCTAAAGCCTAAGAATAAATACGATATCTATGTGCGATAAGGTGCATAAGCAGTTTACTTGAAAACAACTCTAAATCTTAAATAGTAAATATCAGGCATGAAAAAGTACATTTGTCA
This sequence comes from Barypeithes pellucidus, assembly GCA_963991005.1. Taxonomy (NCBI): domain Eukaryota; kingdom Metazoa; phylum Arthropoda; class Insecta; order Coleoptera; family Curculionidae; genus Barypeithes; species Barypeithes pellucidus. The sequence goes on along the minus strand of OZ022562.1, from coordinate 19,370,194 downwards.
AGCTTTATCTTCAAATCTTCAAAAATGATGAAACGCTTCTCTATAGCCTGACATCAATATACAGATATTAAAGCAAAATTTTTAAGAAGCACCAAAATAATTCTTTAAATTTTTGTCAAAAACTGTTTATTCTTATTAAAATCGTAAAAATGTTTAGTTGCTAAAGAAATAAGGAAGTAGTTAGATTGAGAGATCCTATTAAAAAAAATAATGGATTCCCATCAAGTACGACTTAATTTGATATTTGTAGAATTGATAATTTTGGAGACAGACAAAATTGTATTTATACAAAGCTAAATTACAGTTCCTATAGAATTTGCTTCAATTCTACAGGGTGTCCGCTAATTAATGGTACATGGAAAACCCACAGACTCCTTACATATAAATATTAGGATTTAATTATACTTACTTATATCCAAAAGTTGCTATTAACTGATATACAGGGAGTTAAAGTTTAAACTTCATTTTTGTTTTTCTTTAATAACTTTGAGAGGAACTAATGTTTTTTTACTAAATTTGTCAATTATGGTTTTTTAGGACGAGAAATTGATTTCTTTGCGAATTTTAATGTACGATGCAGGGATCACTGTCTGCGGCATTTTTTCGAACATTCATACGGTCATAACTTTTTGTGCCTCAGTGTATTTAAATTTTTAATAAAAATAATACTTTTCTCATATTTATTATGTAAAAAATGGTATACTAAGTTCGGGTCGCCCAGAGTTGCCGTTTCGGAGATATTTGCATTTAAATTGTTAGCGCGTTAGCTCAGGCAAGCAAATAATATTTTGTTACTTCTTGCCAATTAACTTTTACATGATAATTAATGTACTAGTAATGGTAATTGGGAATAATAAATAAAGCAATTGGATTGTTCATTAACTGACTTTAATTAAAATAACTCTGACCCTAGAAAATATCGTGTCGAAAGAATCCAACAGCAATGAAAACACAAACTTACGATAAACTCAAAAATGAAACATTTTCTGTTCCATAGCAACTGCATCTCTAAATTTCATTTGTTTTCTCATAGGTTACTTTAAGAAAAAAATGTTGTTTGCAAATTAATAATAATTGGGCAGGGTGCACTAAACAATTTAAATGCAAATATCTCCGAAACGGTAACTCTGGGCGGCCTGAACTTAGTATACCTTTTTTACGTAATAAATACAGGGCGATTCACGACGAGCGTGCATTAGAACTTTATGGAGAACTACTGAATATATGTTCCTGAAACTTTGGGGATTTGTGTTTATCGATATGCTCTCTTTAACTAAAATATTGACATGTTCCTGTCATTTTCTGTTATACCGGAAGTAGCTGCCAACTTTCGTTTTTTAAATACAACATGGTAATTTTTATTACATTTTTCGATTAAGCATTAAATATTAAGCACATTTTATAGAAAATGTTTTTGTCAGACTCTATTAGTTTTTGAGATATCTGGACTTTTTGTAATTATTTGGCAAATGCATGACGATGAAATAATCCATATAATTTTTTTACTTTAGCGCTTGGACTAAAATTTTTTTCTCACCGAATAGCTAGAAGATCATCAAGTCTCTAAAACATTTCAAATTCGGCATAAAATGTACAGGGTGGTCACAATTCAAGCCTCATTGTGAAAGAATTCAACCATTAAAAACTTTCTTATTTTAAATGGAACACCCTGTATATTTTTATTTAATTTGATGGAAAATTAGTTGTTCTTTATAAATAGTATTTACTGTCCTATACCTATATCAAAGCGTTTTCTAAAGAAATCCAATTTTATTCCGAAAATACTATTTGTTCAAATGTGCTATGAAAACAATTTGTACTTAGGGGCTGTATACTGATGTCCATACGGAGGAAAAGTGATTGGTATCAAAACGATGGGGCTCCAGCACACAACGCCCAAGTTGTTAAGACTGCCCTAAACATACTTTTTCATGACCAGTGGATCGCAAACCAAGGTCCCTTCCACTGGCCAGCTCGTTCGCCAGACTTAACTTAACTGGACTTTTCATCTGGGGAACCATTAAAGATAAACTTTACGCGCGTCCCATCACCACGAAGGAAAATCTAATTGAAAGGGTGAAGGCAGCATTTCAATCTCTCACAAGAAATTAGGAATGCTACAAGAAATAACATGATGACAAGAATACATAAATGCTTGGAAGTAAATGGCAATCATTTCGAACATATTTTAAAATTATAATCAAAAGATATTAGGTATAATTTTCAAACACATTTTTAATTAAAGAATTTAAAGTTAATATAAACTTGTTTCCTTGCTATTTTTATAAAAATAATATTTAAACCATTAAATTTAAAACAATCAACTGCATTTTATTTATAAATTATTAAGAAACACTTTAGATTAGAATATTGTATTTTCCAGCAATCAATCACTTTTTCTCCGTATAGACATCAGTATACAGCCTCTCAGTACAATTATTGTTTTCATAACACACTTGAACAAATAGTATTTTCTGAATAAAATTGGGTTTTTTGAGAAAACGCTTTGATATAGGTATAGGACAGTAAATACTATTTATAAAGAACAACTAATTTTCCATCAAATTAAATAAAAATATACAGGGTGTTCCATTTAAAATAAGAAAGTTTTTAATGGTTGAATTCTTTCACAATGAGGCTTGAATTGTGACCACCCTGTACATTTTATGCCGAATTTGAAATGTTTTTGAGACTTGATGATCTTCTAGCTATTCGGTGAGAAAAAATTTTTAGTCCAAGCGCTAAGGTAAAAAAATTATATGGATTATTTCATCGTCATGCAATTGCCAAATAATTACAAAAAGTCCAGATATCTCAAAAACTAATAGCGTCTGACAAAAACATTTTCTATAAAATGTGCTTAGTATTTAATGCTTAATCGAAAAATGTAATAAAAATTACCATGTTGTATTTAAAAAACGAAAGTTGGCAGCTACTTCCGGTATAACCGGAAATGACAGAAACATGTCAATATTTTAGTTAACGAGAGCATATTGATAAACCCAAATCCCCAAGGTTTCAGGAACATATATTCAGTAGTTCTCCATAAAGTTCTAATGCACGCTCGTCGTGAATCACCCTGTATGAGAATACCTACATTGTACATTAAAATTTAATAAAAAAATTAATTTCTCGTAAAAAAAAACATAATTGCCAAATTTTGTAAAAAAAAATGAAGTTTTAACCTTAACACCCTGTATCTCAGTTAATATCAACTTTGGGATATAGGTAAGTATAATTAAATCCTAATATTTTTACGTAAGGAGTCTGTGGTTTTTCCATGTACCATTAATTAGCGGATACCCTGTATATGGAACTGTCTGTCTATCAATCTTTTTTAGCAGCAATTTAAAAAAAAAATTTCTAATATTTAATTTTAGTAGTAAAATAAATAGGGTGAAAAGGTGATGAAAACTACAGGTTTATAGAGAACAGAAATATACTACCTTGGTATTGCAAAAGCAACATTCGAATTCGCTAGGAAATTCGTCAACTTTGTCAGTCTTCTTCAAGGTATCAGATTTTTTGCTGTCAGCCTAGGATAAATAAAAATAATGTGGAAAAACTATATATTATTAAACGGCTTAAGAAATAGATACGGGAGTTTATTACCTAAAAGTAATATTTGTTATTAATAAAAAGACAGTTCTTTAGGGAAGGTTTACGAAACAACAGTGTACAGCCCGAGACAAGCGCGGTTGGTTTAAAGAGGCAATATCTGCGACCGCTGTTCGTAGCGCAAATTGTATCGATTGCCAACTGATTAGAAACCGCCCGAATAATCCGCGTACCGGTACGGAATTGTGGGTCTGAATTCTGCGCATTTGCTCGATTGCCTGTTTGTTTATTATCATTAAGTCTGGGGAGCATTCGTAAAAATGTATTAATTTTTATTAGGTTTCTTACCGAATACACCACGGGCATAAATTAAATACAGGCATGATTTCAAAATATTCGTGACCTCAGAAAACTTTCCGGTAATAATTTATGCACTAGGAGTACTGGTAAACAATACATATTCAAAAAACCTGTTCTCTTTCATTCTCAGAGAGATAGCTATTCTAAAGGCCGTATTACACTTGGGAATTTTTATGGCGCCAGCAATGGCAATTATAATTCAAGGATTCAGGCGCAGTACACCGTTCTCCGTACTACAATTAAAATGACACGGACTCATGCGCAGTACACTGTTCCCGATCAGCTGTCTCTCATTACCAGAAATGGGGCAGGCGCCATTTTAATTGCCCTTGCCGGCGCAATTGGGTAGACATGGATTATTCTGTTATTTTTAACTGTTTATTATTTGGCCGAACCAGGTATGAACAGGTAATGGCCATTTAAACCCACTGGTACTTAAATTAGCAGTTTACATTCTTTATTAAACTTATGGACTGCTAATTCAGCAACTTTTTGCACCTCCTATTTGTAAATAGCAGTAGCTGCTTTAACTGGTAATCAAAACGAACAGGTTTGCACATCTCTAATTCTGGGGATATTTTAGGGATTTCGACAGTACCCACTGCTGTTCTGACCTTTACAATGCTCCAGCTGATCGAAAACGGTTTACTGCGCATGAATACGTGCCATTATAATTGCCGGCGCAAGAGAAAAAATTGCCTAGTCTAATACGGCCTTTATACTAAAACTTATTAGTCCGGCAGCAGATTACCAAAAATGTCCTGTTATCACGCCTTCATCTAGTCTAATTCCTAGATTACTAAAAAATAAGAAAGTTTTACTCGAGCGAAAAAGTTCGGCAACGCTGCGCTTACCGGTCTTAGTGATTTCAATCCGTAAGAAAGCAGATCGTCTTTACGCCTTGTCCGTTCTTGATGAAATTATATTAATAATATAAAAAAACGGGAATTCATCGACAACGGACGTTTTGAGTGTTGCAAAAATTCCATAGTTTAAATAAAAGATTTAAAGAAAAGGGGTATAAAAAAGTTACAGCGCCCGGGTCAACTTTTTTTAAAATTGTTGATAACACTCTAAAAAATAGCAAATCGAGTCGAACGGACATTTTCCGTGTTGCGCAGCTGCTGGGGACGAGGCGCAATAACTATTACGACCACTTCTTTTTTACATACAGGGTGACAATTTAAAAACTTGAAATGGTCATATATTAGAAACGAAAAACTGAAGAAAAAAACGCAAAAAACAGTTTCTATAAAACGAAGGGGGAACAAAAACAAGCGTATTAGCCCACCCCGATCTGCAACCCCTTGGACAGGGTGAGATGAACCCTGAAAATCTTAAATATAAAGGAGGTCGAGTGATACATCATTTTGAAGCTCTTGAAAAATGCTTTCCAATAGTACCATAGAAAGGTACATTTCAGGAAATTCTTCTCTGTTTATTAAGGAAAACAATAAATGAAAAGACAATTTTGAAATTTTTTATTATTAGTTAATTAAATGTTCAAAATGATTGCTACCAATATCCTGGCATATTAAGAGATATCGCTTAAGAATTATAAACAGTTTAAGCCTCGGTATTTCGTTTTGGTTTATTTGCTATTTTTTTTTTGTCGAAAAAAAAATTTGTTTATAAATATTCGCATTTTATTATCACAGAATTTACCTTAAAGGTAACTTCTACTAGTATTATTATTTTAAGAACAGTTAACTTTCGGTTCAGTTTAAACGAAAAGCAGCACTTCTTATCTTTATTTAACAATGGTGTACAGCACAGCTGAACGGGTAGAAATTATTTTCATTTATGGTTCCCAGGATCAATGTTTTTTAAGAACAGCTCAACGTTTTAACGAAAGGCATCCAGGTCAAAATGTAAGCCCGGAGTATGTTCACCAACTAGTAGCCAAATTTAAAGAAACTGATTCTGTCGCGAATATAAAGAGAAATCAACCGAGACTAGCCGACGAAGCAGCGCAAATTGAAATTCTGGGGCAGTTTGCAATGAATTCAACTGTATCAACTCGTCAAGCAGCTGTAGCAACTGGATTATCTCGTGAATCAATAAGAAAGGTACTTAAAATTCATAAGTTTTATCCCTATAAACTGCACATACTGCAAGAACTTGGTGACGAAGACCCTGAGAGAAGAATACAGTTTTGTGAAAGAATTACGGCAGAACCTCGACTAGTTAAAAATATTTGCTTCAGTGATGAGTGTACCTTTTATTTAAATGGGCATATTAATAAGCAAAACTGTCGTTACTGGAATGACGAGAACCCCCGCGTATTTAGAGAAGGGCATACCCAGTAGCCCCAGAAATTTAATGTTTGGGCTGGTATATTGGGAGATGGTATTATCGGCCCAATATTTATACAAGGAAATTTAAATGGCGACAGGTATGCTGAAATGCTACAGAGGTCTATCGAACCACTAATAGTGCGAGAATTAGAAAATCAGAGGGACATACTCGGAAATTTATCTTTAGAAGAACGCTTACTACATTTCCAACAGGATGGAGCACCTCCGCATTATGTAGTTCCCGTTAAGCAGTGGTTGGATGATAATTATCCCAACCAGTGGATTGGAAGAAGAGGTCCTGTTGAATGGTCCCCGGACCTAACACCTCTTGACTTCTTTTTGTGGGGTCACCTAAAATCTGTGGTTTTTAAAACGCAACCTGAGTCACTAGAGCAACTTCAGCATAGAATAGTTCAGGAATGCCGTGCTATATCCAGAGAAACCTTTGCAAATGTACGTGAAGAATTTGAAAGTAGGCTTTATTATTGTCTTCAAAATAACGGAAATCATTTTGAACATTTAATTAACTAATAATAAAAAATTTCAAAATTGTCTTTTCATTTATTGTTTTCCTTAATAAACAGAGAAGAATTTCCTGAAATGTACCTTTCTATGATACTATTGGAAAGCATTTTTCAAGAGCTTCAAAATGATGTATCACTCGACCCCCTTTCTATTTAAGATTTTAAGGGTTTATCTCACCCTGTCCAAGGGGTTGCAGATAGGGGTGGGCTAATACGCTTGTTTTTGTTCCCCCTTCGTTTTATAGCAACTGTTTTTTGCGTTTTTTTCTTCAGTTTTTCGTTTCTAATATATGGCCATTTCAAGTTTTTAAATTGTCACCCTGTATGTAAAGATGATTCTCAATGATTTCGCAACGTTGCCAATGTCCGCTCCTGTTAATTTCCTTCTCAAGTCCTTATTAAATCACCAAAAAAACTCAAAAATTTTTAGGTCGTGATCAGTCTGAAATCCTGGTAACGGACTGCCGTACTATTAAGTCTTTGAGGAGCATTCGTAAAAATTTATTAATTTTTATTAGGTGCGAAATTTTGCTTACCGAATACCCCCCACGAACATACAGGCATGTTTTCAAAATATTCGTGACCTCGGAAAAATTTCCAGGAGCAGGTATTACTAGTGAAAAATACATATTCAAAAAATCTGTTCTCTTTCATTCTTAGAGAGATAACTATAATGCCATAGAAGCCTATAAGTTGGTTAACCATGGCTTGCAGTCGTATAGATCCAAGCGCATTCTTATAAATGGCAACTATCGATTCGCCCTTAAGCTACAGAATCACGTGCCACGCAACGGCTGAATAATTGGGTTCGTTCGAGTAATTACGGAAAAGGTAACAAAGTGGCGACGCAAAAGCTATTCGGATTAAATGGCTAATTCGAATTGAAATGCATTGTGTTGTGGTCGGAATGACAACGGTATAACTGGTTTAATGACTCGACGTCAGTAGGAGAACAATAATTGATGAATATGCTATATTTTAAATTTACCGTTTCATATACAGGGTGTTATGGAAATGACGTATTATATTTAAATGGGTGACTCCTGGGGTGTCCTAGAGAATCGCTACATATATTTTTTTTAATCGAACGTTTAAAAAGTAGGGTAATTCACCCCTAAAACCACACACAACTCCTCGGCGCATTCATATTTGAACATATTACATTGCCCAGCTGATTAATCAGCAGATGTTCAAGCACAATGTTACCAAAATGTTTAAAAGTGTAAAACTTTAGTTTCTTATAAAAATAAATATTTAGCTTACTTAGAAAGTAAATCCAGGACGCGATTAAGGAATCCAGGGCACAGACACTTTCAGTTCTTTTTTCTATGGGAAAAAGTTTATGCTCATCACGTGTCCTGATGATAGTGTGGGAGTGTATAATAAGCTTATCACTAAACCCCAAACACTAACGCATAATTACACTTTACAATAACACACATAGAACAAGAGCACTTAATCATTTCGCAATAGAAATAATAATAACGCTAATTCCTATAGGCCATTAACCTTTTACTAAAGATAAAATGAAAAAAATTATGTTAACAATTGACAGGAACTACCCTTTGAAATATGGTCTAGTCCATCTTCGGACCAGTCGAACTTTCTTTCCGAGAACTCTCCGCTACTAGAGCCAGCGCGGTTGCCATTTCCGAGACTATAATTATACAGGAAAGTAATATTATAGAAGGAAATTCGGCAATTTATGATAGTCGCTTATAAAACATCGAAAGTGGCAACGCTGTATTTTTAAACATTAGCCCGATTGTCGAAAATCAGCTGTTTAAAGAAGCCGGCCGATATCGATCGAGAGAACCAACGTGTTATTTATTTTTAAAATTTTTAGATGTTAAATACATTATTTCCCAGACAATAAGGGCGTATTTTTGTCTACACAGTAGCACTTTAAAATACTAATTCACATTGAACGGTACTTAGATGTGTTGTGACGCGAAAACTAATGTGATTTTGTGATGCGAGTACTTGGTGTTTTTTATGAATTAAGTTGGTTTTAAATAAGTCCGAAAAGGTAAATAAAATGGCATTTTTTTTCTAAAGGGTAAGTGGCATTTATAAACTTTTAAGTTGTCCAGATCTGACGGGTGTCGTTCGAATTGAACTAATGAGAACATACCTGACCATTTAATCTCCGCGGCGGTTCGTTCGAGTCAGTTCAAGTTTATAAATCAGAGATTGTTTCCCAGCGAACTGAACGTAAAAGTTTATAATAATGTACCCTGAAAAATAAACAACTTGAAATCTGTCAAACGGTTATTGACTTTCTAAAGAGTTTACCCTGAAGATATGACAACACTGTTCAAGATTCACGTCCATATGTTGCTGTGTTACCTTCCGAACAGGGGACCACGTGGTAATTTTTGGTTTGACATAAGGTCATGTACAGGGCATATTAAATTAAAGCACCATTTTTGGATATTTTTCTTCAATTTGTTTTCATCTCAGAAATTGCCGGTTTAAATATAATACGTCATTTCCATAACACCCTGTATTTTATCTAGCTTTTGAGTCTTCGATTTCTGCCGATCAAATCGATCGATAAAAAATACACAAAAGAAATGCAACAATGTGCCAAGTATCACCCCCAATAAAACAATTTGGGTTCGGAACCTAAGTTAAATTGTAGGTCCCGGCTGGCTGACATTACCCTGATGTAAAATCGGCCAAAAAAATCCCTGGAATACTTGTTTGGCCTTCAGCCTTTCCTCAACTCATACTAAAATAGTTTTTTATGTGTAACTAATGCATATAAGTATACAGGGTGTCCGCTAATTAATGGTACATGGAAAAACCACAGACTCCTTACGTAAAAATATTAGGATTTAATTATACTTACCTATATCCGGAAGTTGATATTAACTGAGATACAGGGTGTTAAAGGTAAAACTTCCTTTTTGGTTTTTCTCTAATAACTTGGAGAGAAACTAACGTTTTTTTACAAAATTTGGCAAGTGTGGATTTTTTAGGACGAGAAATTTATTTTTTTATTCTTGACACATTCATAAGGTTATAACTTTTTTGTGCCTCTGTATATTTAAGTTCATAATAAAAATAATACATTTTCCATATTTATTGCGTAAAAAAGGTATACTAAGTTCAGGTCGTCCAGAGTTATCGTTTCGGAGATATTTGCCTTTAAATTGTTTAGTGCACCCTGCCTGACCCTGCCCAATTATTATTAATTTGCAAACAATTTTTTTTTCTTAAAGTAACCTATGAGAAAACAAATATGATTTAGAGGTGCAGTTGCTATGGAACAGAAAATGTTTCATTTTTGAGTTTATCGTAAGTTTGTGTTTTCATTGCTGTTGGTTTCTTTCGACACGATATTTTCTAGGGTCAAAGTTATATTAATTAAAGTAAGTTAAAGAACAATCCAATTACCATTACTGGAACATTAATTATCATGTAAAAGTTAATTGATAAGAAGTAACAAAATATTATTTGCTTGCCTGAGCTAGCGCGCTAGCAATTTAAATGCAAATATCTCCGAAATGGTAACTCTGGGCGACCTGAACTTAGTATACCTTTTTTACGTAATAAATATGAGAAAAGTATTATTTTTATTAAAAACTTAAATACACTGAGGCACAAAAAAGTTATGACCTTATGAATGCCGCAGACAGCGCCCCCTACATTGTATATTAGAATTTCATAAAGAAATCAATTTCTCGTCCTAAAAAACTATAATTGCCAAATTTTGTAAAAAAACGTTAGTTTCTCTCAAAGTTATTAGAGAAAAACAAAATTAAGTTTAAACTTTAACACCCTGTATCTCAGTTAATATCAACTTTCGTATACAGGGTGTTATGGAAATGACGTATTATATTTAAACCGGCAATTCCTGAGATGAAAAGAAATTGAAAAAAAAATAACCAAAAATGGCGCTTTCAATTAATAACCGAATTATAACACCTTATGTCAAACCAAATAAACATATCTGTTACTACTGACCAAAGGTAAACAAACCTTGGCCATACCTAAACAAAACAATATTGAGATAGGTTATGGCCAAAAACGTCACTGAAATTTGAGCAATGTTGTCGGTTAAACTCTTTAGACGGTCAATAACCGGTTGACAGAAGATGTTTATTTTTCAAGGTACATTTCTAAACTTTTACCTTGAGTTGTTCGCTGAGAAAAAATTTTTTTATTTAAGCTCTGTTACCTTTTCGGTATTATTTAAAACAGCACATAAATGCACATTAATTAACCCACACACAACACTTTTGCTGCTTAGAAAACACTCCCATTTAAGTTTTTCACATGGATGAAGGATTTATAACATAACATTTTTTACAACTACTTTCAATAATGTTCTAATGGTAAATAACAGATAACAAGTTGATGAAGGTAATTGTACTGATGACGCCAGACAAAAAACTTTAAACTCAATTTTCTCTAAATAATTAATATACAAACAGACCCTTCAACCACTTAACGTATCAACGTTCGGGGGCGGGCCCTTTGATTGATTTGACATTTTCGTTCTTCTTCTTTTTCTGTATGGCACAAACAACACTACAATGTTGCCACCTGCTGGCGTATTTTTTATAAGATGCTGTTTTATAAGATTATATCCATAAATTATGTCATTTACTTTTGAATATTACTTCTCCGTATAATTTTCATTCATGCTTTAGGACAAAATTCATATTTTTTAATCGAATTTTCAATTTAATGTTTTGGCGCGAAAAATTTCGACGTTACAGTTTCAAAACTGGCAACAGCGCAATAGTTGTGATATTATTTTCCTAAAATTGCGATAGAGGGATATAAATAATTTTCTAATATTATAAATTTGCTATTCAAACTCAAAATGCCAAGAACTTCAATCGAACTAACGGACATGGTCTTATGCTATGGAGCAGCACAGGAAAATGCCCTATACATGGAGCTTCGCATTACCCGAGATGGAATATTTAATCAGCGAGTTATAGAGGAGAGAGAAACCCAAACACGTTAACCGCTGTACTACAAAAGTTAAAAAGTTGAGACTACAAGACTTCCTTTACTTTACAAGAAGGTTACAACAGTGGTACATACAGTCAAGTCGAATTACCTGACTAATTCCGAAGGATAGTTCATAGATGAGGTTGGCTTTACCCGAGATGGAATATTTAATCAGCGAGTTATAGAGGAGAGAGATAGCCACTGTACTACAAAAGTTAAAAAGTTGAGACTACAAGACTTCCTTTATTTTACAAGAAGGTTACAACAGTGGTACATACAGTCAAGTCAAAGTACCTGACTAATTCCGAAGGATAGTTCACAGATGAGATTGGCTTTACCCGAGATGGAATATTTAATTAGCGAGACCAATAGCCAGATAAGGTTTTTCTTGAACATATCAGCAGGTATTATTGATAATCAACTAATACGACCACATATCCTGCAAGACGACCTGCCAGAACTTTTAGAAAATGTTCCTTTAGGTCGGATAAGGGACATGTGGCTTCTGCAAGCATAGTTTACGGATTGTCACTGAAATTTGGACGTCCTATGTGCGTTTATTCTAGCGTATGGTAGTGTTTATAGTGGTTTTGTGGGTGTCTGTCTGTTTCTTTAAGTGATTTAGTTAGTTTTGATATGCAGAAGAAGAGGACAAAGCAGTTTTAGTGGGTTTGCAAGCAAGGAGTAGACTGTGACTTTGAGTTTACTTCTTAATAGCTATTAGGCAGTCCCACACTATTATCAGGGCACGTATAGAGCATAAAGTGTGAGCATAGAGTATCCTCGATTTACTTCCCTTGTATCCTAAGGTAAGCTAAATAATTAATTTTATAAGAAACTAAAAGTTCTACAGTTTTATAAAGTTTGGCAACAGTGTAGGAACATGTGTTTGTCAGACAGCTCCGCCGGATAATATCATATGGTGCCGTGGAGTCACCGGTAGGTTTAGGGGTGAATTACCCCACTTTTTAAACGTTTGATTTGAAAAAAAAAATATGTAGCGCTTCTCTAGGACACCCCAGGAGTCACCCATTTAAATATAATACGTCATTTCCATAACACCCTGTATATCGCTGTATATCCTAATATTTTTATGTCTGTGGTCTGTGGTTTTTCCATGTATCATTAATTAGCGGACATACTGTATAAGGATTACTTTTTTCACGAACGGGAAATTCGAGCGCACGAGCCGAAGGCGAGTATCAGTTTTGTTGTTCGAAATTAAAAAAATATATATTGGTGTTTAACCAATTCCCTGTTACTTAGGAATGCAATAAGTTTGGGATATTTGCTTATATCGACTTGATTATTCAGACTTAATGTCGATTTTAACTTGGAATGGCATGACCATAAAGTCGAAGATTTATAAATGTTTAACCTTTCGTGAAAATACCTTAACAATACCCGTTCATCGCTTGCTTTTGGTCCAATGCCATTTAATAAACATATTATATTTGTTTTTTATATATTTTGTGTTGCTTCATTGGCTTTATTAATTATTTCGTTTGGAGCGCATTGAAATGAGTTTTCTTCTTCCGAATTATTTCTTTCCATTCTTGATGTTTTAACAATAATAATGAGACGCCCAGGCAACGAACGACGCGGATGCACTGTGCATGGCAACTTGAAATATATAAGCATTCGGTGAGAAGTGATAAATTAGACATTACGGCACTTTTTTAACGCTAAATCATTTTTTTAACTCGTTAAAAAATTACCAATTTTATGGATTCATTGCGGAAAAAAATATATAGTTTTTATAACGACCGCAGAGAAAAAAAAACAATTACTAGTCTCGGTCATTCCTACGAAAACGTTTGCAAGGAAAAATTTTCAATTAGCAAGATAAAACAGTTACAACGCAAACTTTCTAGAGTTAATTTTACGCATTTTAGAACAAATAAAATGGAAAATTAGGAAAGCGTATAATGACCGGGTAATACGAAATTTCATATTTGGAAATTAATTATACCGTTCGTTAATCCGGTTCAGTGCGTTTCTCCTAATATAAATATAACGCTAAAACAAGCGTTCATAATTGTGTTACTTGGTTATAGAACGTGTCCAAGATAAGGAGGACCAGTACAGGGATCTCGGAAACCGTAAGAGATATGAAGTCGGTTAAATGGAGGTAAAGTTGCGCATTTACGTGCCTAATAATATGCCGTTTAGAAAGTTTTAAATTTCCGAGTAGTTCCGGAGATATCCGGAAAAAACCGGAATTCTGAAAAATCGTTTTATTGTTTTCCTGGGTTTTTTTGATATCGAATTCTAAAGTAAATTGCACTTTTGCATTGCCACTTTTTCCGCTCTATCTAACAGCGTTAATTGTTTTGTAATCCGACGAGTCGTATTCGAAGGGCCATTATCAACTTTCTTTTTTTAAATGCGGTCCTGATTTTTTTCCTGATATTGGAATTTGAGAACTTTTTTTCTTCCGAATGCAACGATAGCAACAGTAATAAAACGAACAACGAAAAAAGTAAGGAACTACATGTGGTGTTCAAAATGATTTCCGTTATTCTCCACATAACAGTTTTTTTGAGAAATAAAACACGATAGAATAACAAAATTTTCAGCATTTGTAAAATTATGTTCCATATTTTCTGAAAAATAGAAAACCTCTTAAAACGCTTTCAAACGATCACAATGGGAATGTCAAGTGAAACAAATCACGCGTCACCATCTTAATTTTTATGTTTCAAACGCCTACTTTTCTTTTAAATCCCGAATCAACAGAAGTTTGAAATAATGTTTCTGTATTTTGTTCACTTATTTGTGGTTTATTATTAAATTATTTGTTATTTATTGAACTAGTCCAACATAAGTAAAAGTTTAGGGCTTACTTATGAGATATTATTTATAAAATTAGGAGAAATACAGGACTGTATCCCAAAATTTCCTGATGTTGTTCAAAAAAACCTCGAAACGTCATTTAACGATAATGTGTAATGCATAGCTCTCAAATTCCAATATCAGAAAAACAGGACCGTATTTAAAAAAAAGAAAGTTGATAATAGCCCTTCGAAGACGACTCGTCGGATTACAAAACAATTAACTGTGATAGAGCGGAAAAAATGGCAATGTAAAAGTGCAATTTACTTTAGAATTCGATCTAAAAAAAAAAAACAGGAAAACAATAAAACGATTTTTCAGAATTTCGGGTTTTTCCGGATATCGGAACTTCTCGGAAATTTAAAACTTTCTAAACGGCATATTATTAGGCACGTAAATGCGCAACTTTACCTCCATTTAACCGACTTCATATCTCTTACGGTTTCCGAGATCCCTGTACTGGCCCTCCTTATCTTGGACACGTTGTATAGGTTACACAATAATGCACTTTTAGAATCTTCCACCAGGTACTCTACTAAAGCATTGTGGTGGGTGAAAGTAATGTTGTATAGATTAGCCCGAAATATATGAATTTGATTTATCTTAACACATGTCCAACCACAAAAAAAGAAAAAACACAATTATTTTACTTTGCCTCACTTCAGACAAATGATACAAATTTCATTTTTAACTATTTGCTCTCTTGAATAAAAAAAAACAATCAGTTACAGAGGTCACATTAAAGTATTTATAAAAGAACGTAAATATAGCAAGCGTACACAAAAGGTTACAAGTTACAGCGAATAGCTTACCGATGGTGAAATATATCCCTTCGGTGTCTCTGAAAGTAACTGGGTTTCATCCTGCGCCAAGGGAGCCATTGAGCCGGTCTGTTCGTATCCTTCTTCAGCGGATGTGATCGACATTCCTAGGTCTAGAAGTTGTCGACGTTGTGATAATGGAGAGCATGGTGGGGGGCCCTAAAGCAGACATTACAATTACAAGATAATGTTATTTCGAAGTATGACAATTACCAAATGTTAATTATAGAACACATGTTGCTGTTATAGAGAAAACGAGATATTTATAAGAAGCATCAAACAGCACACACTGTGATATTTGTTAAACTGCGTTTATATTATGCCCCGTTGCGACATTGACTCGGTTGATAAACATCGATCGACATTAGCGGTGCCTTTATAGTTAGATCACGCCCTGTATATAACCGTGTTGCTCAATGTCGCAGATATTGATCAGTTTATCCCCTATAAACTGAAATCCTCAAAACGATAAGGTTATCTTTGGGTTTGGTACGTCATTAACTCCATCTAAGGACTGAAGATCTCAAAAAATTATTAAAATGCTTCAGGAATCATACGCTCACCGCCAAAATAATCGATCCACTCAACATTTGGATGGATGTTGATTGTGACTGATTGTTTTATTTAATTCTCTCTTTTTAAATGTTGTAGGTAAATTTATCGAAAATCTCGTATATGTGTGAGATATCAAGAAAGTTAAGAGTATGTTCATAATATTTAGGTTGAAACAAGAACTGTTTTATTTGATACTCAAACTTTAAAATACTCTGTAGAATGATGGAGATGTCAAAATTTTTATTTTGTCATTTAATTATGAAGTGACATCTATTCTTAATATTTTCGTTTCTGGTTCATTCATTCAGCGGATACGATTTTTTTAAAGTGACATTACATGGAGGAGCTATGGCAGCGGATAGATGCATTAGAGATATTGTAGAGCAACATGTTGTTCCTTTCGAGTCGGGAAGATGTGGAATAGTGCTATCTCATGTTGCGAGAATTGTTAGCGAGTACTGAGACTAGGTCGAATTCCAAAAATGAATTGGTCCCCACGCAGTCCCGACTTCAACCCAAGAGAATATGTTTGGGACACACTGGGCAAAAAATACGTTCTCCGATAATTGGTCCTGGAAATTTACATAAGCTCAGTGCAGCTCTTGTTGAAGAGTGGCAGCAAATTAATCAGAATTACATACCTCATTGAAGGTATGCCAAGGCGTATTGCCGCTGTCGTTCGTGCTCGTGGAGCAAACACCCGTTACTGAGTTCTTTGTTATTTTTTAAGTTGGTTTTCATTTCACTAGCGCCATTCTCATAATTTTAGTATTACGTTTTTGTTATTGTTTGGAAATTAATATAATTTTCTTAAAGGCTGTTTTCATACAAAGAGTGCGAAACCCTTCCTTTAAATAGACAAAAAAATTTTTTAAAGTATTTGGGAGACGAATAAGTACGGTGCAAAATCTCTCAGAAGACAGACCGGCTACCAATCGCCTAAGCGTGGCAGAGCGAAAAGACTTCGCCGACTGAAAGTATGTGTGATTCCCCGACAGCAGTCCGCCGTTTATTTGTGATTTGTAAGGTTAAAATCGTAAACAATGGCACAAAAATGTCGCGTTTTGAGTCTCAAAGAGAATATTGATGTTGTGGAAGTTTGTAATTTGATAACAATGATTTGGGCGAGTTCATTAACATTGATAGCAATGTGCTATTAAAAGATGATAGTTACCCCATTCCTACCGATTATGTAGTCCAAACTGAAACCACATCACTATCTGACGACTCTGATGAAGAAGTTGAATGCAGTAATCAAACAAATGTCACCAATTATCAACAAGCCATTATTATGGTAAAGGAATTATAAGAGTATGCAAAGAATAGAGGTGACTCTACAGCAATGGAATTGTTGTATCAGACTTGGAATTACATTTTCTAGATTGCAAGTATAAAACGCAAACACATCAAACTACGTTATTAGATTTTTTATTACTACATCCTAACTAAAACTAGTGTATTTTTGTTATGTTATGTTTATTTGTACATACATATATGTACATACTAATAATTTTGCATTTACATATTACCTAATAACAAATTCACCATGGGCGGACACCTCTATTAGGCGGACACATTTAGACGGTCCCGTAGGTGTCCGCCTAGGAGAGGTTTCCCTGTAATATAATAAAAAATGCAATATTTTATGTAGTTTGTGCCCTTTCATTAAAAAAACAGCTAAGATTTTAGGGCTGCCCTATTTTTTGAAAAGTCGAGGCTCAGTTAACGTGTTTCCTGAATTACCCTACCTTAATTTTAAAGGAAAAATACGTTGCAAGCTGTCAATCTGTGAGTGTGCTTAAGAGAGGTTTTATTTAAATGAACCAAAAATGAAAATGTTAAGAATAGATGATCATTAATTGATAATTAAATAAGAAAGTAAAAGTTTGACATCGCCATCATTCACAGAGTGCTTTAAGGTTTGAGTCAAAAACGGTACTTGTTTGAACCAGTATATTATTACGGACATATTAGTAACTTTCTTAAAATCTTACATAATATGTGCGAGTTTTCGATAAATTTACCTACAATATAAAAAAGAATAATAAAAATCGGAATTAAAATAAAACAATTATTCACGATCAAAATCCATCATAATGTTGCTTATATAATCGATTATTTTGGCTGTGAGTGTATTCTAGGTTTATCAGTATTTTTATGAAATGGAGACCTCCGGAAACCCGGATTTATTAGGCCGGATCCGTTAATCAGAATCCAAAAAATGATTTGGATTATGTATCCCTATCATTTTGAGTACTTCTCCGCTAGAACTCACCTCACTAGTTGGAAGACAAGGCGTTGTGGAAGAATTACTCCTTCGATGCCTATTCGGAAAATGATCGAAGTTTCTGTAGCAGCCGGTGCCAGTCTGAGCAGGGTTGGCTCCGCCCGTCGTGGACTCGCCCTCGGTGCTGTTGCCGTCCGCGTGCGACATGTTGTGGCCTGCACACACACGCAAGGTTTCGTACACTTTCGCGAGATCATCTTCAAGGCGGGGGGACACTGACTGTTATGTACTAGAGACTGATCTATGGTTGTTTTAGCGCGCAGTTTGCTTTTATTATGAAGATGTGTATTGTATAGATTTCTTTTGTTATGGGTTTTAGTTAATGGCAGGTAATAAATTATTGACTTAGACCAAAAGAACTAGATAAAATTTGCTTCAAGTATAAGTTTCCTTTCGTATCTGTGTTTTAATACGGATTTAGTCAATCAATATGCAGTTACTGCGTAGTACAGGTGTCCCATTTTCTACATTTTTTACGGTATCTCCGGTGTCATGTGCTATTTTTGGGTCAAATTTAAAATGGTAAAATGAAAATTTCAAAATCGCCCGCGGAAAGATACGGGGGAAAAATAAAGAAATTGACAATTTCAAAATTACCCTATATTATCTTAGTTAAAAGAGATACAGAAAAATGTTTTATACAGAAGGTTCTGTATATTGATTGTTGAATAATCTGCCGTTTTCAGAATAAGTATTCGGGGTCAGGAAAAAAAGTTATCGGACCTAACCTCAATTTTTTAAATGGAACACCATGTATATTTTAATCTAAAAAGATACTATTTTAAATTCTACTTTCAAATATGTAACACCCCATGGATGATATTGGTTTCCTACGCGATTTAATAAACTTTATTACTTTAAACCACAGTAGACCATGAAACAAAAGCTAATATCCTAGAAACAACGATGTTGACTATTTCATTTTTACATATTCATTTGCGAAAATGACCTATCAATATTTTGAAAAATTTAATATATCAGTTTATATTGAAAGTGGAAAAACGAAGAAATGGCGCAAAATGCATATTTTGTTCGCTATCCGGAAGGACGGTAACCATTTAAGAGGACATATTACGAACATTTGCGATGATTCCGGTTATTTTTTACCCTAATCTGAATATTTTATTTCATTTCAAAGTAATAAAGTTTAAATAAATCGCCTAGGAAACCAATATTATCCATGTTGGGTTGTATATTTCAAACGAGAATTCAAAATACTATCTTTTTAGATTCCATGCAAGTGTTCCATTATTAAATTAGGTTAGGTCCGATAACTTTTTTACCTGACTCCGTACACTTATTCTGAAAACGGCAGATTATTCAACAATCAATATAAAGAAACTTATGTATAAAACATTTTTCTATATCTCTTTTAGTTAAGAAAATATAGAGTAATTTTGAAATTGGCAATTTTTTGATTTTCCCCCATATCTCTTAAGCGAGCGAAAATTTTCAAATTTTGATTTTACCATTTTAAGTTGGACCCAAAAAGAGCACATGACCCCTACATTACTTTTTTGATAGAACTAACAATTACGGAGATATAAATGTTTCGAAGATGGGACACCCTGCACTGTCTATTATTGACTTTATCTGTTGAAATGATTATTATTGTTAATTTAGCATGATAAAATGTAGCATTGATTGCGTGCGAAACGTTTTTTCGACAATATAACGTACTTAGATGAAATGGTAGGCTTTACATGCTACCCCGTACAATTAGGCGTATTAGGACGTAAACTACTTTATCCTAAACTCTCAAATCTGTTTCTATGGGTTAAAAAAATTATTAAAATTGGTCCATGATTAACGAAATAACAGCGTATTAATTAGGGCATGAATTTTTGAATATTCGATAATTAATTGTCGTAGTGTATATTAAACTGATACTAAATATTTATTCGCTTTAATTGAAGTTCATCGATTGGTGGTATGTTTTGTTTCCACAGTCAATAAATCATTTTACCGAGTACTAGAACCCATAATAGTTTTAGAAAAAAAGTGCATAGCTCTACTAGGTTTAAGGATATAAATAAACTTAAAAGGGAAGAAGAGAAATACCAACTAAAGCATCAGAGCAATCTATAAACCACAAACAACTTTACAGAACTGGCTCGGCAGTTTTAAATATTCAATAAAAAAATTTTAAAAATTAAATTTTTCTAAACGGTAGCTTTGAGTTTTAGTTTTCTCTCAGTGGGTAATTTTTATCATTTTATCGATTTGTCACAACAAGTATTGCTAGAAAAGGAGGTTTAAAATTTACAGCCTTATTTTAAATATAAAATCGTTCTAATTTGACAAATCAGTTTTTAGAATGATAAGAGGTATGAAAAAGTCGACTAAGTTTTAAGCAAATTAACGTTACTTGCAGTACAGTTGAATCGGGGAAAGAATGAAGACGCGTCATCACCTGTAACGGTATGATTCAAATGTAGTTCAAATAAGACAAAACCACGTCAGCAGATAATGGACGTGATTAACATTATGAAGACTGTAGATATAAAAAACTTCTCTACTATTGCACTAAAGTCACAAATTAAAGTTTAAAATGATTGTTATAGGTTACGAACAAACCTAGATTAAATATACAATATTTAACACTACTTATAAGAAAGGAAACAAATTTGTGACTAATAGATTTCTTATAAGAACTGATTTTTATGATTAAATTCTACAACGTGTCCAAGATAAGGAAGGCCAGTACAAGGATCTCGGAAACCGTAAGGATACGAAGTTGGTTAAATGGCGATAAAGTTGCGCATTTGTGCCTAATAATATGCCGTTTAGAAAGTTTCAAAATTCCAAGTAGTTCCGGAGATATCCGGAAAAAACGAAATTCTGAAACATCGTTTTATTGTTTTCCTTAGCTTTCTTGAGATCGAATTCTAAAGTAAATTGCACTTTTGCATTGCCACTTTTTCCGCTCTATCTAACAGCGTTAATTGTTTTGTAATCCGACGAGTCGTCTTCGAAGGGCCATTATCATCTTTATTTTTTTAAATACGGTCCTGTATTTCAGATATTGGAATTTGATAGCTTTTTCTCCAGAATGCAACAATGTATGACACATTGTGGTTTAATGACGTTTCGAGGGTTTTTTGAACAACATCAGGAAATTTTGGGATACGGTCCTGTATTTCTCCTAATTTTATAAATAATATTTCATAAGTAAGCCCTAAATTTTTACTTATGTTGGACTGGTTCAATAAATAATAAATAATTTAATAATAAACCACAAACAAGTGAACAAAATACAGAAACATTATTTCAAACTTCTGATGATTCGGAATTAAAAAGAAAAGTAGGCGTTTGAAACCAAAAAAATTAAGATGGTGACGCGATTGTCTCACTTGACATTCATATTATTTGTGCTTAGAGAATAACGGAAATCATTTTGAACACCTGATTATGCAATTCCTTACTTTTTTCGTTGTTCGTTTTATTACTGTTTTGGAATAATTTTTGTTCACTTATTTGTGGTTTATTATTAAATTATTTGTTATTTATTGAACTAGTCCAACATAAGTAAAAATGTAGAGCTTACTTATGAGATATTATTTATAAAATCAGGAGAAATACAGGACCGTATCCCAAAATTTCCTGATGTTGTTAAAAAAAACCTCGAAATGTCATTAAACCACAATGTGTCATACATTCGTTGCATTCGGGAGAAAAAAAGCTCTCAAATTCCAATATCGGGAAAACAGGACCGTATTTAAAAAAAGAAAGTTTATAACGGCCCTTCGGAGACGCTTTTAGATAGAGCGGAAAAGGTGGCAATGTAAAAGTGCAATTTACTTTCGATTTATTTATTTAACCGACTTCGTATCTCTTACGGTTTCCGAGATCCCTGTACTGGTCCTCCTTATCTTGGACACGTTGTATACACATTTTATAGACTACGCCACATATTGCTACATCTGTCATGGTTGTACGGAATTTTATAAAGTAACTTTATTAAAAGTGAGTCGTATCGTCTCCGATTGTGTGACATTTTATAAAATATCAGTCGTATCTTCACAAATTATGCTTAAATTTACAAAAGGTTCATCATATTGCCTGTGAGTATGCACAAGTTTGTAAAATGTGCGTCATATGGTAGACCAGTGTACAGAGTATAACTGATGTTGATTTGAAAACGGATTAGCACCCATGGATTATTTTACATTCATTGATAAGAACATTGTTTTAGGTACAAGCCCGATAGAAATAAAAGCGATACGATCCTTTATGAGTCCCTATGACCGGTTTCTACCCGTCGGATATCATCAGAGCCTACCAGCCTCGTTGTGTTTCAAGTAAAACGTATCTCTCCTAAGATTGGAAAATAAAATTGTACTGAAAAAACTAAATTTTTGTAAACTAACCTCACATTATATGTATATGATTTGGCAATGATAGTATGATAAAATGAACAAACCTGAACCAACCTTTTCACTATAGAGTTCAACCCCACTGCAATTTTTAAAAAGTCACTGCGTAGGCACATTGCTGAATAATTTAGGCAGACAAACATACAAAAATAAAATTGTTTAAAGTTAACCTATCTGTTCGTTATCTGTGGTAAAACACTAAAAGTAACGTGCTTGTGACGTAATTGAAACATGCTCCGTCCCTCACTACAGCGAGCGATCACGAGTGTTTCCGAGTGCCTTCGTTTCCGCCAATGAGAGCGCACTTGTCACCTGCGGAAGAAGACACAGACGTTGGAGGTCTTTTTTTTTATTACATTCAAGAAGTTAGTTTCTAAATTAAATAATTTTTGTTATAGTTAATTTTAACTAATAAATCAAAATCATTAGATTCTAACGATAAAGATTAGTATGTTAGTTGTAATGAAAAAAAAATCATTAAGAACCATTAAGTCTAGTTTTGAAAATGTATAGGTTTTACTGCAGGGAAAAGATCAATGATAGATATACTATAACAATTAAAGTAAGAATTGGAAGGTAAAACTCATAGTATGGTCCACTCCACAAACTACATGTTTTGGGGGTATAAGCCCCCCATATTCAGCAGTCAATATTAAAAGAACAATATTGCTAAACCAACTGAGAACATAATAGAAATCTTGCCTAATGAACGCGTCAACCGACCTGGGACATCCAAAACCACTATTGGAGAGAAAAGAACCTGAACAGTTATGAAGAGGCAAAGAAACTCGAAATCTTCTTTAGTTTAATAAATAAAAAATGTATTTAAATTCCCGACATATATCGAAGATATAAACCTTCATCTTCAGTGAAAAATACAGGAGAAACTTATGACATTGGCAAAGGAGAATATAAACTGTAACAATGAATAAATATTTTTATGTTTTGAGCGTTTTATCTTAAAAAATTTTAAGTTTAAATAGTGTAAAACGCATTGTTTTTCATTGTTACAGTGTATATTTTGGCAATGTCATAAGTGTCTCATGTGTTGCACTGAAGATGAAGGTTTATGCCTTCGACACATGTATGGAATTTGAATATATATATTTTTATTGAATTAGTGGAGCAGATATTGAGTTCTTTACCTCAGCTGAATTAAATTTTCCACATCAGTGATACCTAAGTTAACTTGGTAATATGAATATTTTCTTTTCTGGGCTTCTTGATGAGTTACTTGGAATAATAATTATGATTTAACCAATTTTCGTTGTAAATTCAAATGAATCTGTTCAAATCTCCATACATTTTACAATAAATCTATCTTACTTTTTAGTGTCACTGAAAATTTAACTAATTTCATTAAGTTGATTCCAAAGGTCTTGGCTGTTCCAGTCGGGTTGGGGTATTAATTAGGTAATGTTTCTATCCTTATCAGGTTTTCATTTTGATGACAATATTTTTCTTTTACTCTCGAGTTCTAAAATGGGGTAAAAACCCCCACTTTGAAGCCTGTATAGTTTCAATTATTTAACCCGGTAGTTTTTATTAAACGAGTGAAGCATACTTTGAAGTTTGCAAGATCGACTATTCTTACAAAATTAGTTATAAGTATGATTTTAATATAAGTTGGTGGTCCTCATGTAAAATATATAATTTTAATATAAATCTTTATATAAATCTCTGATAATGAAAAAGACTTTATCATATTCAATTAGCCAAGAAAATTTTAGGTTTATATTGCAGAAAATTACACAAATATGCCATTTTTTATGAAAACCCATCAACAGAAAAAAAATAATGCAGTTTTGTGCAGGATAAGGAGAAAACAGATCTTCTTATTGGATTTCAAAGATAAACACACCAATAACACAGTAAGACATGCAAAATGCAAGGATATGTTCTTCGATTTTTAAAGCTTTTAACATTTGTGTCAATGTGTAGTTACGAAATTGTACGTACAATACAGGATAGTTTCAAATTAAAATATAAAGAAAATGTAGAAAAAGTAACAAAAAAATTAAATAAGGGTTTTTGGTAAAAGGGCATTTTTTTATTTATAAGGAAAGCCAAACATCACAAAAAATATAATTTTGTGAATGGAGCTTATGCGAAAATAGCGAGTTGCCTTAATATTGTCGTTGACACCCTATTAAATATTTTTATTCTGTGTGTTTTTTTTTTGGAATAAAGTTATTATTTTAGTATAAAGTTCAAGAAAAGCTTATTGCCAAGTATATCCGAAGAAAAACCATACCCATAGTATAATAACTAAAAAGTCTGGGAAAATTCGCCAATGCACAGGGTGCCCATTTTCGACACTTTTATAGGGTCTCCGTAATTGTTTGTGTTATCAAAAAAGTAATGTAGGTGTCATGTGCTCTTTTTGAGTTAAACTTAAACTGAATTTAAAATAGTACCATTTTAGATTAAAATATACAGGGTATTCCATTTAAAAAAATGAGGTTAGGTCCGATAACCTTTTTACCTGGCCCCGTATA
Organism: Barypeithes pellucidus; assembly: GCA_963991005.1. Lineage (NCBI taxonomy): Eukaryota > Metazoa > Arthropoda > Insecta > Coleoptera > Curculionidae > Barypeithes > Barypeithes pellucidus. Next base: position 19,345,112 of record OZ022562.1, on the reverse strand, counting down.
CTTATTCTGAAAACGGCAGATTATTTAACAATCCATATAAAGCAACTTCTGTATAAAACATTTTTCTGTATCTCTTTTAACTAAGAAAATATAGGGTAATTTTGAAATTGTCAATTTTTTGATTTACCCCCGTATCTCTTAAGCGAGGGAAAATTTTCAAATTTTGATTTTATGGTAAAATCAAAATTTTAGCTAATATTTATCTTAGGTATGGTTTGGTTTCGGAATTCCAGCAAGCAATAAATCTAACTCGCGTTGAGCTTTATATTAAAAACAAAGTGTTAAAACCAACCTTGACATTAAAAACATACAGAAGCCACTAAAAAAATATAAGAAAACCCACCTGTATCTACTATTACATCTATAAGGTCCATACTCTTCGCGAAAGCATCTCTAAGATTGATATGGTGGAAGGAAACTATACTTCCTTCTCGCTTGGCTCGCTCCAGTGCTTCTCTCCTCTTCAACGCTTTCTCTCTCCTCATTTGGTTCTTGTAGAACTCGGCAAAATTGTTAACAATGATGGGAATGGGCAACGCGATCACCAAGACACCGCAAATACAGCACACACTTCCTATGACTTTGCCCAACGGTGTAGTTGGGTAAATGTCACCATAACCTACTGTTGTCATTGTAATACCCGCCCACCAAAAAGTCTCTGGGATAGATATGAATTTCGTTCCGGGCTCTTCTTTCTCCGCAAAGTACGCAAGACTAGAGAAAATCAGCACGCCCATGGCGAGGAAGAGCATGAGTAAACCGAGTTCTTTATAGGAATTTCGTAACGTAAACCCTAAAGATTGTAACCCGGTAGAGTGCCGAGCCAGTTTGAGAATACGTAATATTCGCATTATCCTAAACACCTGAACCACTCTACGTACGTCTTGAAACTGGTCAGTAGCGTTTTTATTGGTTTCTAATAAGAACAACGACACAAAATAAGGCAGTATGGCTAACAAGTCGATTATGTTTAGTCCCCCTTTAAAGAATTTCCATTTATTTGGCGACGCACTAAATCGTAATATGTATTCCAGCGAGAACCATGTTATACAGACGGCTTCTACCATAGCCAGTTGAGGGTTGTCTTGGACGCTGCCCTTTTCGTCATTTACTTGCATACTGGGGATTGTGTTCAAGGTCAAGGCTATGGTTGAGAGCACAATAAACAAAATGGAGACGATGGCTATTACCTGGAAGACAATCAATGATACAGCGATTGGTGGGGATGAAGTGTGCATTATACATCTATACAGAGATATTGTTCAGATTCTTTGGGTGCATATGATTTAGTAGGCTTTGCTTAGATAGACCAATGAGACATAAGAAGTCATGCGTGCCTATGCCCGTGTTATAATAATAAAATATTTACGAGGGACAGAGCAGAAAAAACTTTTCTCCCTAACAATCCAACACAGATTTTATTTAAAATGTTATTATTGACATTATTCCACTAGAAAAAGATTCCTGTAGGCATTCAAATATCCTCTTTTGATTGGTTGTTCGGGTTTGTCTGAAGTGTTTTTTGAATATATAAATAAATAAAAGTAAAAAGAATCAGTCTTATAAATCAAGAAGCCGTGCGTAATAGTTATGTTTGAAAATTTTAAAGGAAAAATTTTCTAGTGCCCTCGTATATTTATGTGTTATTGTTGATCACAAGACTATATTAAATACGATAAAATTCCGTTCTATATTTTGGCATTTATTTTACAGAAAAATGTCATTATGGAAGTAATGTTCGATTTTTAAAAAATTGTGCAATAAAAATTTAGATAGCGTATTACCCTAAATTTTTTTGAATGTTATAAGAGTTTTGCGACTAATTAAGGAATAAACCCATATTTTAAATAAGTATTTTTTAATTTGGCCCCAAAAGTGTAAATTGTAAGCCGATTCGGCAAAAAATACACCACATTGAAAAATGTATACAGGGTGCCAGGATAATACATCAGGATACTCGTATAGGTTATTCTACATATTAAAATAAAGATAATAAGTTATACAAGGTATTAGGGAAATCACGGGTGTCCTAGAGAAAGTCTACATACTTTTTTTTTATCGAATATCTAAATACTAGGTAAAAACCCTTTTTACCCATATAATGCCGCGCGGTTCCATCTGGTTTCACTTAGCAATAATGTGGGCCACTAGAGTATACTAACAGTGATGTCAGATCACCCCGCGTGTCTCGCCCTTGCTTGGATACCCACCGCGAGCCACTATTGTTATTTCAGTATGTTTCGAGACTCGGGGACACGTGCTTGAGGTATACGAATTTTAAACGTTTTGTTAGTTGTAGCATTACCAATTTTCTTCCTGTTGTGAACTAATTCATAATAATAAATGTTGTAATATGATTTCAAATTTGTGTGATATTATCTACTGTTGGTTCTGTTGCAAAACATACTTTTTGTGATTTATTTTTTTTTGGAATTTAATTATAAAACGGATTATTTTAAAATAAGATCGAAGGTAAGAGAGTATGTACCTAAATTGTAGTTTTTTTTTTCTATAAAGTTTGAAATCGAAGTGATAACGCGCGTCAAAGACGTCCTGTTGTCAAAAACTGAACATGTGCGTTTAGAATTCTGTGTTGCAATATGACAACACCGCCTATAATGCGCCGACCTCTTTTTAGACTATCTCAATAACCTATTGATTGCGAACGTCCTCAGTAGCGGCCACCTAAACTTTCAGATTTCATATAAATCGCTTAATAATTCAAAGCGTCATTTACGGTTATTTTTCTTCAAATTATTCTCATCTCAGGATTTGCCGGATTAAATATAATAAGTCATTTCCATAACACCCTGTATAACAGAAAGTCGAAAACTCGATACTTTTCGAGTTACGGGCTGTCAAATAATTTTTTTTTTCTTATTTTTAACATCTTGCGGCAAGTTTTTAAACTATGAAGTTGATGTTTGGCACTGGGACTAAGGTTAAGGACTTTTATCACTCTGTTATAAAAATAGTACTCTATTGTGCCACCAGAGGTCACTTTGCCTGAAATTCAAATTTAAGTGTTGGCATATCTTTTTGGTTTCAACAGTTATTAAAAAAAATAGTGGCATTTATGCGAGTCGATAAATTACGCTTTTTAGGCGTAGAACTGGAATTTAAAGTTTTTGTTAGCACTGAAATCGGTTTCTCAAATGGCAAGCAAAGAAAAGCTTTACGATTGCGACTTCTTGTTATATGATTTACTAACATTTTTAACATGTAGAATCATCTTTTCAAGTATCCTGATACATTACCCGAACACCCTATATATCTCGCTTATGCTACTATAACTAACAATTATTTAAATGCATTGAAAATGGTTTCTATTTCATAAGTTCCAATTTTTTGTCGTAGTACTCGCATGAACAAGGGGACAAGGTTCCTTGTAATATTTCGATCTCAACTTACGGGATTTCGCGACGTTAACTTGCCGTTTGTGTGACGTGTGTCGTGAAACAAAAATAAAAACAATAATAGTTGCCAAAATACGAACAATAGCATATTTTATTGGCCAAAACAAAAATGCGAGTAATTAAATAATATGGATAAAACAAGCTTTTGTTAGGGAAGCCAATTACTTTAAATGATGTAAGGAACTGCGATACAAAGATATCTTTAATAATAAATAAAGTAATTGTACTTTCTAACCCATTACAGGGTGTCCGAAAAGTATATATTTCGCCAGCGTACAGGGGTGGTCAAAATAATACTAGTAGTTCCCACAATCATTCTCATAACAAGGATATCGGGCCCCGAAGATCTACGTTTCGATTATAACTTTTTAGCAACCCTGTATACTTTAATGAAATCGTGTAACTTTGTACAGCCTATACGGACTAAGAAACTAATACTAAAATCATTCTTGTACGGGGGGCAACTCGGCGAGGTACGCGGCTGTATATCGGAAACAGTTCACCGTCCAGGGTGTACCATTTTCGACACTTTTATAGGGTAACCGTCTCCGTAACTGTTGGTGCTATCAAAAAAGTAATGTAGGTGTCATGTACTCTTTTTGGGTCAAACTTAAAATGATAAAATCAAAATTAGAAAATTTTCGTTCGCTTAAGAGATACGGGGGAAGTGAAAAAAATTTACAATTTCAAAATTACCCTATATTTCTTAGTTAAAAGAGATACAGAATAATATTATATACAAAAGTTAGAATTTTAAACGTTTGTTAGTTGTAGCATTACCCGATTTTTTATAATAATAAATGTTCTGATGTGACTTCAAATTTGTGTGATATTATCTACTGTTGGTTCTGTTGAAAAACATACTTTTTGTGTTATATTTTTTTATGGAATTTAATTATAAAACGGATTATTTTAAAATAAGATCGAAGGTAAGAGAGTATGTACCTTAAAATTGTAGTTTTTTTTTCTAAAAAGTTTGAAAAAGAAGTGATAACGCGAGTCAAAGATGTCTTGTTGTCAAAGACTGAACAGGTGCGTTTCCAATTGTCTATAACTTCTGTTGAACCTCGATACTGCCTCAATAAACTATTGATTGCGAAGGTCCTCAGGAGGGGCCACGTAAATTTCGCGCCATTTATGGTTATTTTTGTTCAATTTATTTTCATCTAAGGATTTGCCGGTTTAAATATAATAAGTCATTTCCATAACACCCTGTATAACTGCTAGTAATATTTGGACCTGCCCTGAACGCTGGCAAATTTATATTTTAATAGAATTATATGAATTTATGAGTGGAAAGATTATAAGATATGTTAAAGCCATTGCTGCAAAGCGGTACGGGTATGTCTGTCCGTGAAGAAATGAAGCTAAGTAATGAGACTTAAGTGTTGAAAGCTCCTTGACCATAAACATTTAGTTCTTTACTACAATAAAAAAAAATTGATCATACGCGGAGCAGAAAACATTTTTTTTTTATATGTAGCAATAAAAACATGTTTCCAATTCATTGAGGGTCTTCCAACAAAGCGATAATATGTTAAAATTATTCTAAAAGAAAGGGATATTTATAAAATATATTTTAGAGCATTTTTAAATCCTGAGGGTTGAATTAATTATATATATGCGTGTTGAGACACACTGTATATCATGTTGGAAAAAAAAATTACGAATAAAAGTAAAAATCTCAAGTTTTGTGCCCCGAGAGAGTCCTAGTCATAGAAAGCACTAAATTTTCAGATCGGGTCTTATAATTATTTCTACCGTACAGATTCTAAAAGTGCAATTGAATTTCCAATAAAAAAATACTTAGCATTAAGCCTTCAAAATTATTAATGAGACTGAGCAATTAAGTTTTCGCCCAGTCGCATTCGTGAATTTAAAGTTTTATTTAATGATCTTAATCAAAGTATTCTCTTATTTATAATTCTAATGCACTTTTAGTATTTATATGACAGATTATACAGGGTGTTTTTTAATGGAGTGCCGATACTTAAGGTGGTAAATCCTTTGGCGATTTTAAGAGGAAAAGTTAATATTAACATATGTCCTAAAGCCCTTCATTTTTGAGCTACAGAATGTTAAAATTTAAACAATTTTAAAATTTTTTTTTGGTTTTTATTTTTTTACGCGAAAACGGTGCATCCTCCGAAAGTAAGTCTAGGGACCAAATTTGATAAAAAATAAATGAGGATTTTAAAAATAAGTTTGGTAAGAAAAATCAGTGGCCTACCATTTATTATAATTATGATAAAAAGTTATTGTTTAAATTTTAACATTCTGTAGTTCAAAAATGATACGGTTTAGGACATATTATGTTAATATTAACTTTCCTTCTTAAAATCACCCAAGGATTCACAACCTTAAGTATCGGCCCTCAATTAAAAAACACCCTGTATACCTTATACAACGTGTCCCAGGAAGTTCTACAGAAGTGGAAACTTTTTTATTAAGCGTTTTATGAAAGAAAGTATATCGTCTTAAAAACATCTGCTTGGCAAGAAACTAAGATTTACAAAGAAAAAAATGCATTATATTATACAAGGTTCTCAAGAAGTACAAGAATGTAAGAATGGTCCAAGGGAGAACTACCCCTATTTATAATATTTGAGAAAACCGACAAATAAAAAAGTTGTTTCAAATCTTGTTGGTAGTAAAAATTTAAATTAAATATTATTACTTTTAAAAACACCTTCACAACTTGATCAAATAGGCTGAGGTCGATACACCTTCTGTTTAAGTATTAGAGTGACGTAAATTACTTATGACATATATGTCATATAAGCTAATTATTATTTTACCCCATTTTAAATGTAAAATGTAAATAGTATATTAAGATACAAGTTTCATAAGACATTATCTTAGAGCATGCGTTTAACTTAGAAAACGACCGGAGTTTTCTAAAGTATAAGTGCTCTAATTGTCTTATGAACCGTGTTTTTTATAATATTTTTTCTATTTGGGTCTTTAAAGTCTGAACAACTTTTCCATTTGAATTAATATTTTTTTTCTTCTTGGGTTGGCAATACTTTTATAATTGAATAAAATGTTATACGTATCAAATATGCCATGATAGAAACAATTGAACACAACAAAGCTTCTTCCCATCCGTCATTATTAAAAATCAATATATTATTAAAGTTAATAAAAATGAGTCAGGAAGAAAGTTGTACTCCGTCAGAAATACGAGAAATTGCAAAAAATAATCTAGAAAACTTTTAAAAAGAATATGCAAAATTTTGAGGTATGGTACGAGCAGAACAAAGTTCAAAATATTGAACAAAATAATAAATAATACTATTTAACAAAATATTGTATCAACACAGAGTATGACAGGGATAACAATTAATGCCCAGGAAATGTCCGCAGTAACTATAAATATGTATATATAAAGTAATATGTATAATACTATATTGGAATAAAAATAAAAATAGTACTTTATTGAATAAAACTTTAGAAATAGAGCATAAACTGGAAGATATTTCTATTATTTTTAGGTTATGTTGTTTTATAGTTGTGACTAGAAATTGGTTGATGGGCACCGTCTGCATGTTATATAATATTTCCGAGTATAGGTATTTCAGATAAATATCTAGTAAAAATAATCTATTTGCAAGGTTAAAGGTTAGTATTTTAAAGTTTTCTATAAAAAATTTTTGTCGAATCCATAATGCCTAGAAAACTAATTTAAACGAAATCGAAGTAAGCCTAAAATTCGAACCCTACTTGCTGCCAACATAAAAAAATAAAATTTCAGTTTCATAAAGTGGCAGGTTATTCAATTTTTTTGCATTTCATAATGTAGCCATTATGAAACCCGAATAGAAAAAAGTTATTTCGGCTGTCGTCAACCATTTTTACTGCTTTTAAAAAGACTACTTTTAAGAATTTAAAAAAATGTCAAACGGTCAAATTATCAAACTTCTGTGAGTAACACCTTGTTATATAGATACTTTTGTGATATAAAGGGGGGTTAAAAATTGTGATTGTAATATATCATTCAAATCTTGTATTTGTACTCCCAATAAGATTTGAAACAACTTTTCTATTTGTCGTTTTGTTCAAAAATTTAAAATAAGGGTAGTTCCTCCTCGTACCCTCTTTACGTTCTTGAACTTTTTAAAAATAATACATTTTTTTTTCTTCGTAAATCTTAGTTTTTTGCCAAGCTTAGCCTTTTAGGAAGAGACACTTTTCTTCATAAAACGCATAATAAAAAAACTTTCCAGTTATGTAGAACTTCCTCGGACACGTCGAATAAGTACTTTTAAATTTGAAATTACTTTAATAAAACAATTTCCAGGTAGAAAGAAATGAAAAGCGGGAAAGAACCATAAAATAAAGCAGATCAGACATGCAGAGTATGAAACAAAAATTGACTGTGTAAGCTGTTATACAACCGAGAAGTCTGTCGTTAGTAAGGTTAAAAATAGGAAGCAATGTACATCTAGCTCGAACCCAAATGTCAATTATAATTAGCCTAATTTGGCAAACTCTTTTGACGCCATCTTAGTTTCCAGGCAGAAAAAATACAAATAAGTTATCTAGTTAGTAAAAAAAAACTTAAAAATGCTATATACACTACTTCGCGCCCTCTATGTTAGTAAAATTCTACTTTTTGTCAGTTCTACTTAAATTATTGAAAAACCATTGCTTTTCACTAAAATAAAGATTTTAATAAATTTAAGGCAATAAGAAAAAATAACTAATAAGTTTTATGTGTAATACAGACCGTCGTTGCGATCGGAGAAGTATGACTGTTAAAAACTAATAATTATAATGGAAGCAAGATATCTGCAATATGAACCTAAACAAAGAGAAGGTTTCCTTGATTCTTTTTGATAAAATTTGAACGGTCAAAGATTTAAATAATAACGATAATTTTAGTTGACTTTCAAAATAACAATTAATTAATACAGGGTGTGCGCTAATTAATGGTACATGGAAAAACCACAGACTCCTTACGTAAAAATATTAGGATTTAGTTATACTTATCTATATGCGAAAGTTGATATACAGGGTGTAAAAGTTGAAAGGTCATTTTTGTTTTTCTCTAATAACTTTGAGAGAAACCAACGTTTTTTTACAAAATTGTGCAATTGTGGTTTTTTTAAGACGAGAAATTGATTTTTTTGTGAAAACTTAATGTACAATGTAGGGGGTTTGTTCAGGTTTGTTTGTTTTTGTGCCTCAGAGTATTTAAGTTGTTAATGAAAACAATATTTTTCTCGTATTTATGACGTAAAAAAGGTATACTAAGTTCAGGTCGCCCAAAGTTACCGTTTCGGAGATATTTGCTTTTAAATTGTTTAGCGCACCCTGCCCAATTACTACTAACAAATGAAATGTAGAGATGGAGTTGCTATGAAACCTCCAAGTTGTTATTTGTTTGTTGATTATTGTAAGATAGCTGTGTGAGAAAATGTTTCATTTTTGGGTTTATCGTAAGTTAAGTAACAATGCCGAGACACAATTTCTTTTCGAACGCAGAAATGCGGAATATATTGCGCAGGAAATTTTAATGGACGAGGTGCCTAGAGACGATATTCGGAAATTTAATTTGTTTTCTCTCAGGTTACTTTAAGAAAAAAATTTTTGTTTGCAAATTAATAGTAATTGGGCAGGGTGCATTAAACAATCTAAATGCAAATACCTTTTTTACGTAAAAAATATGAGAAAAGTATTATTTTCATTAAAAACTTAAATACACTGAGGAATAAAAAGTTATGACCTATTAAAAGTGCGAGAAATGACGCACACAGCACCTCCTACATTGTACATTAAGATTTCACAAAATAATCAATTTCTCGTCCTAAAAAAACCATAACTGCCAAATTTTGTAAAAAAATGTTGGTTTCTCTCAAAGTTATTACAGAAAAACAAAAATAAAGTTTTAACTTTAACACCATGTATCAATTAATATCAACTTTCGGATATAGGTAAGTATAATTAAATCCTAATATTTTTACGTAAGGAGTCCATGTACCATTAATTATCAGACACCCTGTATGGAATATTTTAAATATATTCAAGTAATAAAATTAAACGAAGCCAATAAAGTAACTACAAAACAGTAAATAGTTGATTACTTTATTCTTACTAGACTAAAAGCAATGGTTATTTTAGCAAAAAATTTTAAGCAATCTAGCTTCAATTATTCGGCGTAAAAATTACCTTAACCCTACAACAAACAAAACTAGAAAAAAATATAAAAAATATGATTTTGATGATCCCTATATTTAAATTCTTGTTGTTCTACAACGGTACAATTAATTATCATTAACGTGCCATTTTAAATTTATTATATCAAAGTAGAATAACAGGTGGCGCCACAAATAGCCACCAAAAAGACTTGGTTATAACCGACAGCGCATTCTTGAGTTCGCGTATTGAGTGCAATGATTATCACGTTTGCCCATCCACCATCAAATATATAGTAAAATAAAGCCAGACACCATCGAGAGACACGAATAAAAAACAACATCGAGACTCTTCAGATCTTCAAAGTTGCAATGGACATCTAGAACAGTTATTTGCCATATCATTCAAAAATGTACCTTGCTCGAAAAGAAACCTATTTTTAAACGTTTACCTGAAATTCCCTTTGTAGAAATAGGTTTTACAAAAAATAAATGACGTCTTTTCGAACATGGGTAAGACATTTAACATAAAGCGTTATTTATATATATGTATTGTATATAGAAAATATTACCCAAAAATACATTTATATTGTAAATATAAAATTTGAATTAATAATGTATATTTGTACCTCTGCCTAAAAATAGATATTAGTAAACTTTTAATTACAAATAGCAATAATGATTAATATTTACATAAAATGCATGCGGAAGCTTTAAAAACTGTTTGTGCATATTTAAACGAATTTCGTATATTAAATTAGTATGCAATATTATACAAAGGTGTCCCATATTATATAAATTTTTTCAAAATGTTTCTCATTCTAGAAATACGGGGGTGTTGAAACTGAAAGTATATTTTCGAAAATAAGCCATAATTTGAAAACGTTTCGATGTATAGAATTGAAAGTTGGCGGTATGATGTTTCTTTATAAGTAAGAAATAAGGAAGGGATTTTTTTAAGCTTCACATTAGCGGGCCCTAGTTATACAGGGTGTCCCAGAATATGTGGGCAATTTCCCGGGTTCAGATGGAACACTTAAAAATAACAGGTAAAGTACCTATAAATTTTTCTTCCTACGGCCTCCCCTAAATACGGGCCCATAACGGACGTCCCTGGAAATCGTTGTTTTTTAAATAATTTATTAAGTACTAGGTGTAATTTAATAATTTTTTAGTATAATGGTTACTACTCTCCTTAAAATTTGCCCTTTTAACCACATTTGGCTTTTTTTTAAGTTCATAAAAATGCTATGGATTTTTTCACATGTACCGATCTAAATAAGAATATTTATGCCAGTGTCAGTTTATGGTAGTAATGTATGGACAAAAATATTTTTTACTCGAAAACAGTTCATTTTATCGACATTGATCAAGAGTGCCTTTTCTTCAGCTTAGGGTTTAGAGTATCCAAAAATATTATTGTTGTTCCTTCATCATACAAGGTGTAAAAAACCATTTTTGTGTTACGTCTAGTCCGTCCCTGGCAAACTAAATAAGCCAAATGTGCTTAAAAGGGCGAACTTTAAGTAGACTCATCTAGTAACCATTATACTAAAAAATTATTAAATTACACCTAGTACTTAAAAAATTATTTAAAAAACAACGATTTCCAGGGACGTCCGTTATGGCCCGTATCTTCATAGGAGAGGCCGTAGGAAGAAAAATTTATAGGAACTTCTTCTATTATTTCTAAGTGTTCTATCTGAATCCGGGAGATTGCCCACATATTCTGGGACACCCTGTATACAATGGGTTTAATACATATTATTATAACTAGGACTAGGTACTATTTAAACTAGTGGAGCAGACTGTGAGTTTCTTTACCTCCCTATTATTATAACTGTTTAATTTAGAAATTGCCCTTCTTTGAGAATCTTGGAATAAAAATACTTAATAACCGATAAGAAAAAATCATAGATTTATTAAATTCAGTGTATGTAACCAGCGCCATCTAATGTGAAAATTAAAAATATCTACAAATTCTCATGTCTTACTCATAAAAACATCATACCGTCAACTTTCATACATTGGACCAATTTCAAATCACGGCTTATTTTCGATACTAAACTTTCACTTTAAATATCCTGTATTTCTAGATCGATAAACGTTTCGAAAAACTTATATGATTTAATCGGTCTAGTTTGATTCTTAGTATATCCAGTTGCTCTATGACCAATAAGTTATGGGGCACCCTGTATATCGTTACTATTTGAATATTGGTTTATATTAATAGACCATATGATTATTTTCAAATATGTGATTTATTTTGACAAGTGCATTATAGTCATTAAGTATCCCACAATTTATATAAGAAAACATATAATGACAGTAGTATATCAAATACTAATAAATGCGACGTTATCATTACTGTAATAGGTATATATTTACAGCACAAGTCCTGAAAGGGACATGCTAAAAAACGAGTTTGTTTACCAGGCAACGTTAGAAGCCAAGTTAGGAAGCTCTAAACATGTTAGTTGCCAGTACATTTACATACATGTATCGTACATTTTATTTCACACTGATTGGACGATTTGTTAGTTTATTTATACATACATTATTTCATCAAAGTAAATTTGAGACATTTTTATATATAAATATCCAGAAAGTGTTGCTAAGCACCATTCCACGATCTTGTATAGCAATTAATGATGTTATGTAGGAACTATTGGACAGTATCAAAGAAACATTAAAGCGACCCAGGGTAAGAATTTTGTAATATATTTTTTAAATTGTAATCAAAGTTCTTTGTTGTGATATATACAGGGGGGTGTCCCAGAATATGTGGGGAATCTCCCGGGTTCAGATAGAACACTTAAAAATAACAGGAGAAGTTCTTATACATTTTTCTTCGTACCGCCTCCCCTACGGAGATACGGGCCCATATCGGACGTCCTTGGAAATCGTTGTTTTTTAAATAATTTATTAAGTACCTACTAGGTGTAATTTAATAATTTTTTAGTATAATGGTTACTAGTCTCCTTAAAATTTGCCCTTTTAACCACATTTGGCTTATTTAGTTTGCCAGGGACGGACTAGACGTAACACAAAAATGTTTTTTTGTACACCTTATATGATGAAGGAACGACAATAATATTTTTGTATACTCTAAACCTTAAGCTGAAAAAAAGGTACTCTTGATCAATGTCGATAAAGTGAACTGTTTTCGAACAAAAAGTATTTTTGTTCAATATAGTTTTTTGCATTAGTTGTTGTGTTATGTTCATAAAATTCCCTCATTGTTGCTATGGTTTTTTTCACATGTACCGATTTAAATAAGAATATTTATGCCAGTGTCAGTTTATGGTAGTGTCTTGAAATTTGCGATTTTTCTCCTTTGTCTTATTAGTAAGGTACTAACTTAGTAATGGAATTTACGTATACTGAATATAAATCATATTGAACAAAAATATATATTTTTTCGAAAACAGTTCATTTTATCGACATTGATCAAGAATATCTGTTTTCAGCTTAAGGTTTAGAGTATCCAAAAATATTATTGTCGTTCCTTCATCATACAAGGTGTACAAAAAAGCATTTTTGTGTTACGTCTTGTAATAAGCCAAATGTGTTTAAAAGGGCGAATTTTAAGGATATTTATCTAGTAACCATTATACTAAAAAATTATTAAATTACCCCTAGTACTTAATAAATTATTTAAAAAACAACGATTTTTTTAAATTAAAAAATTATTTAAAAAACAACGATTTCCAGGGACGTCCCATATGGCCCGTATCTCCGTAGGCGAGGCCGTAGGAAGAAAATTTTATAGGTATTTTTCCTGTTATTTTTAAGTGTTCCATCTGAGCCCGGGGAGTTTGCCCACATATTCTGGGACACCCTGTATATTCATATTTTAAATCAATTCGAGTCTATGTTTTAAATATTTATAAAGCACCATGGATTTTGTTAAAAAGTAATTATCTTTTTTTAATTTATTAATTTATAAATATCTACTAGCAAAATCCTAAATAATTTAATAAGATGTTTAGAACGCCAACAGTTGTCATTCTGTGACTAAAATGGCCAAAGTACAGATTAAAATGAATCAAGATCATACTGATTATTCAGTGCCACAAGTAATTATATTTAAAAATAGACACGACCAAACCTACCTGTATTTGTACGCACTTCTTATATGTGCTTATATGTTATTGCCAATTATATTAAATATATTAGCCGGACACATATATTTCTAAGTTCTCTACCACTCACCCTAGCAGCTATTGAAGTTGTTGGTTTCTCCAGCATATCCCACAGTCCTTTTTGCCACTGCGAGCACTGGTCCTCACCTAGAAATTTAATTAAATTTATTGTAATAAATGTTCTTGGTGCTATCTTCGTTATTCCCTCAAAATTAACAAAGAAACCGACCATATGGACAAGGACAGCCATATGACAAGAATATCGTTGACTTAAGTTAAGCCATCCAATGCCTGAAATAGCGGGGTAACCAGTGGCGGCTCGTGACCTATGATAGAGGGGGTTCACAAGTATGGTGAAATTTTTCTCGGCGTTTTAAATGTAGAAAGAAAAAAAGTAATAAGAAAATGCGTTAGGTAAAACATATTTTTATTTATTTTTAAATTTTACACAAGCAAGTACAACTTCTGGAAAATAAGAAATGTTTTCTTAGTGTGTATAGCTGTCGGATCTTAACGTCGTCGCATGCAACCCTCGTAACAATATTTATACAGTCCACTACTAATACTACTAAAGCCATCTACGAGCTATCAAGAAAATCGAATGATGTCCAATACTACTACCGCTATCTACGAGTTATCAAGAAAACCGAATGATGTCTAATACCACTACGCCATCTACGGCTACGTCATTAGGCGCAACCAAGATGAGAACAATAGTTAACTGTTTTATGACGAGAACGAATCGAGCCACGAGACTGACAAGTTGGCATTCTTCATATTTTCAGTGTTTCTTAGTTTAAATCCTTAAATAAAATGATTTAAAATTATATCGAGTATCATTTATCGAAATACACAACATTTATCGACCCTACACAATAGTGTTTAAACGTAAAGTCCATTCTTCGGTTCTTAATTGTAGAAAATTGATCAATAACAGCCTCATTAAGTTTGGAATACCCTCTATAATTTTTTTTAATATATTTCATTTTTAAACTTTCTAATAAAGTCCCTAGATTTACCCTTTGTGGTCTGCGTTAAATTAATTTCGGGTTTAGGTGTTCCCGCATTCTTCACTTCAATTTCTTGCTCCAAACTCAAAGAGCTAAAGTTATTTCTTAAATAGTCCACCGACAACTATTCATTTTAACTTAATAAATATATAATATTAAAATATTAAAACATACACGCTCGAATTTCTAACTAGATGCACGACCAGACAACAGCGCGGTGCACACAAAAACTGTGCGCCTTTTCCATGTTAAATCGCCATAGTCCCGCTATCCCCCGCTGCCACCCGTCACCTATTACTACAGAGAACTACTTAATCGCACGTGCGAGCAAGTCTCGTCATAATCGTCATTTACCTCGACCGAGGCACGGTTGCCGGATCTATACAGTTTGATTTGAAGGGATGATAAAATATTAGGGAGGGTCGGACTTTTTTAGTTTGACGGTACGATAAAATATTAGGGAGGGTCCGACGTACGATAAATAATATTCAATGAATATAAATTAATATTTTTTATTCGTTTTGTTTTGGGGGTGCACGTGCGCATGTGCTCCTGTGGAAGAATTGCCACTGGATTCAGTGGTAATCTGGTATGAAAAATCATGATATCGCACATCCTTATGTCAAGTTAAATAGCAGAGATAATTGATTAAAGATGCCAATTCATGGCAAAAAATACAACAAAAAGCGCAAACGGCTTTACAATTATCAAGGTATCCATGACGGCATAATGCTAGCAAACAAAAGAACATAATTACAGATTTAAAATCAGCGATCATAGCAATCTAGATGGAAAAATAAAAATAAAAATGATTTGAAGTGTCAAAAAGTAACGGGGGTGTCGTTGTATTTGGAATGGTGGTCTGAATCGATGTAGCCAAAAATATACTGCGTGTTCTATTAAGAAATGCAAAGTTGAGATCATTTCCCGGTTAAACCGGAAGTGACAAACTGGAGTCCGTCAGTCATGTCATCAATGCAAAATAATATCACTTCACCTTTTATAATCAAATAAACCCAAAATTAGCATTTGAGGGATAAAAAATAAAAAAATAAGATTGTGTAAATTATGTTTCAGTCAAAAATGCTTTAATATGACGTTCTATTTTAAAAATTCAGCTTTGTCGTAGACCTTATATAATACCGTGTGTGCAAAACAATGAAAAATTGTCTTACCGAATTCTTCTTCGTCGCGCTGTCGAAGAGATTCTGCCTCTTTTCGCATTTCCTCGTGTACGTGCTCTTTCCTCTGATGATATTTGTGCTGACAGCAAGATTCCAAGTACAGTTCATCTACCTGTTAAAATGGCAATGTAAAGAATGATCAGGAATATATACTGACCATATTGTTATACAAGTATGGAAATGCCCTATCCCACCAATACCATGGAAATAAGTTAAAATAATAAAACTATTAAGGCACGCAGATATAGGAATATTAAGGTTCACCTACTCCATCACATCGGATCTGATGTGTTGCCTTCTGCCTCCCGCTTCGACTGAATTTTACATTTTAGTGCTATTTACACTGTCGAGGGAGTTGTACTGTGTTGGAAACTGGAACGGAACTTTGAAATACCAACAAAACGTTTGACGAAAAACTCGAAGATCGATTTAAGAGCAGTTATCAGTGACCTCCGTTAAAGTAAAAAGGTGTGACAAACTACAAGAAAATTATTGGATAGAATTTGTTAAAATTTTAATTTAAATTTACTTTTTTCAAAACAGTAAATAACGTTTAAATTGAAAAAATATGGTTATACGGTCATTTTTGAAAGTACCTATTGCATACACTATCATTAATCTCAATTAATTTCATAGGTTAATTTTAATGCGAAAAAATGTCACACCGAGGATTTCAGGAACAATATCTAAAATCGTGACTATCTAAAGTGATTTGGCAATGCCTGGGATGATCAAAGGCAGGAGAATAAGGAACACGTCTCCTACTCCCTCGATACAGTCGGCCAGCCCGCTGACTCGTCGTGTCTTGGCATGGCGATGTTGTCTAATGGTTCAATAACAATGACTTATGCCGTTCAGCGGCGAAGTCTCAAATCGGACCACGCGGTCCACTGATAAATACTCTCAATTTATTATTAGTAAAATTTTCAACTCACCCCCCAATACTCCAAATCGTCGCTAAACGCTAACACGCACATCTCGTCCACCAAATGTAACTTTCCTGTCCTATAAAAATTTAAAATGGACGAAAAAGACTTGGGGTGCCGATCGAAAAAATACTCGTTGTCGATTAGCGAGTAGTCGTCACATAACTCGGTTAGGGAATCGTGGGTGTTGCAGTCTCTTAGCCGCCCTAAACGAGTATGGGGTAGCCGATCCAGGGTGCGCCATAAGACCTCGTGCTTGACACCGCCAACGTTGATGACCACGCGCCTGTTGAGGGCCTAAAAAAAATATAACAGTTAACTTTTAATAACGTTCTAGAGACTATAATACCTTTGAACGCATAATCATAAACGGTTCCGGTGGCAACGACGACATACTTCTCGAATACGGTCGCTGCAGTTGCAGCGGCAACGGAGGTGGTAAGGGCGGTTGGGGCTGACCCTCGAAGGGTAGCCCCATTAGAGGTGGGGATCCAGGGAGTTGTTGACTGTCCATTAGGGCGGCCGTCGATTCGTCCCATCGCACGGCGGCGGCCGCGGCGGGCCCTTCTCCGCCGCTTCCGCCGTCGCGGTCGCCCATGGCGGCAGAGGGCGACTGCTGGCCGCTAGCCGTGCTGTTCTAGGGGCCGGCGCGGCGGGAGGGTCGTCACCCTCATCCCGCGCCGCAGTGGTCAGGTCCGCGAGGTTGTGTCATTCTCGTCTGAAACAGAGAAATAATGTTATTTAAGAATTGTAAGAAAATTTAAATAAATTAAATATCTGCCGCTCGTGATCCTTTAAGTCAGGAGGGTGGCCAACGCTTTTAGGACGAGTGCCACTATTTAAAAAAAAAATTAAAAATTATACGTGTCACTTCCAACTTCTCCAACATACTAAAAAATATAAAAAGGTGAAAAAATCTTATTTAGGTTGATTATGGGATTTTTACGCAAATAGCAAATTTTTTTCATGTCAGTCTGAGTTGGAATGGAGATTTAAAAAATAAAATAATAAATAAAACAAAAGTCGAAATTTAATTTTATTCATAAACTCATAAACTCATTTTATTCATACTGTGGCTATACATAGTACAGATGTATACGTCAAGTTTTAAAATTAAGAAAATAGTAAAATACACACCAACTAGACATTCACAGACAATATTAACACAAAATCAACAACAAAATGACGATTATGTGACTAGAATAGCATAAGTTAGACAAATATTTTCCACATAAAACATTTTTTTTTAAAAAGTCATATCTTGAGATAAAATTAAGTTTATATACTATCGATAAAAAAATATTTAGTAGAATAATAACATTTGTTTAATAATATATTTTTAATTTCTTTCTTAAACTGGTCGTATTGTAACTCCTTTATATAATTTGGTAATTTATTAAATAGTTTTTTCCCGGCATATACCGGGGATCTTTCAACTTTTGTCAAATTATGACTATCGATAGTAAAGAGGGGACCCCCTCTCGTGCGGTAACTATGATAGTCCGAATTCTTTAAAAACCTATGCGCATTTTGTTTCACAAACAATAAAGTTTTAAAAATGTATATGCATGGAAAGGTCATAATCCTATGTGCAATAAATGTTGGTCTACAGCTCGCCCTAAGGTCCAGACCAAAAATGCAACGAATTGCCCTTTTCTGGGAAATAAAGACTCTCTCCTACTCCACACTTGCTCCCCAAAGTGGAGTATTATAGCTAAGGTGACTATAGATAAAAGAGTAATACATAGTGATAAGTGTCTCCTGGTTTACGGTATGCTTTAGCCGATATATGGAGTATACCCCCTTATTAACCTTACTGCAGATATGGTCAATCTGCGCAGTCCAGTTTACTAAACTATCCAGGTAAATACCTAAGAACTTGGTAGTGTTTGAGCAGTTGAGGTCTCTACCTCCACTTTTTGTTTTCTAACTGAACTACAAAAATTCAGGCAGATTGTCTTGCTGACATTCAAAATTAAATTATTTGATGCGCACCATGCGCTGAATTGTTCTATAATCCTTAACATTTTCAATCTGAGCTCGTCCGGACTCGATGCTGAGACCACCACCGTTGTATCATCAGCAAACATTATTTTTATACCCTCCTTGATGTAATCAGGCATCTCGTTGACATATAAAAGAAACAGAAGTGGTCCCAGAACCGAGCCCTGGGGGACCCCTATGTCAATGTGTGCATCTTCAGTGAGATCATTACCTACCTTTACGCGCATCTTCCTATTTGTAAGATATGATTCTAACAGTCTTAAGATATTTTCTCTAAAGCCATACACATACAGTTTGTTTAAAATGAACGTCACATTAAGGCTATCAAATAATAATATAATAATAATAATCAACATTTTTAAAGGTTCAGTGACTTAGGTTCTGTATAAAATTAAAATAAATAACGTGAAACACTCAATTCTAAATACTTATTAAACAACTCATTCAATTAATGTGGCTTTGTTATTAGTTATTGTTTTTATAAAGTTCTTGAAGATGCTAACAAAATTAGGTGTTTTACGTACATGTCAGTTAATCTGGAAAGATTGTTGGCTTTATTACATTCATAATAGAAAACATTTGCTCACAAAAATATGTTGATCCAAACCCACAACAATACCTGACATATCGTGTAAATTGCTTGTTAATATAAATTTCCAAAATTCAATCTAATTTGGATCATTTACAGTTGAAATAAGTTTAGGGGAAATATGATACTGTAAGCCAATAATTTCGTTTTCGGATGCGTAACACTTAAGTCTTGCAGAGAAATTGAAAAATGATTTGTGAAAATATCAGTATTTCTTTTATCATTTTGAAAATTATCAAACCTAGCACTGAATAAATATTGCAAAATTTATATTAAATTTTTAAATCATAGTTCGTAGGCATTATTGACTTTGGTAGGTAGTTTTAAAAACCCGCGTGTCACATCCGCGGATTGCCGGTGGTAAGTCGGTCTATTCAGCAATCAAATACCGGTGAATCATATTACGTTTAGTAATATAAAACAATGTCATATTAATTTCAGTGTCGAGCACAATGATCAGTATTACACGGAAAACAGACTATAGTAAAAAGATTTTATTGTAAGATTTCCTATAAAATACGGTATTAATTAATTTTCATTATTAATCCGTATCAAAACAATATTGTAGATACACACAGTGAAACCTCTCTTAACGGACACCTCTAATAAGCGGGCATCTCTATTAAGCGGACGTTTTTTCATAGTCCGGAACTAGCTGTTGGGCGGACGCGGACAGGTTATTTTCATACAAAGAGTGCGAAAACCCTCCTTTAAACGGACAACTAAATTTTTCTATTTGGGAGACGAATAAGTACGGTGCAAAAACTATCTGAAGACAGACCGGCAACCAATCGCGTATGCGTGGCAGCGCGAAAGGACTTCGTCGAATGAAAGTATGTGTGATTCCCCGACCGCAGTCCGCCGTTTATTTGTGAGTTGTAAGGATATTGTGGAAGTTTGTAATCTGATAACAATAATTTGGGCGAGTTCATTAACATTGATAGCAATGTGCTATTAGAAGATGATGGTAACCCCATTCCTACCGATTATGTAATCAAACAAATCTCACCAATTATCAACAAGCCATTAGTATGGTAAAGGAATTATAAGAGTATGCAAAAAATAGAGGTGACTCTACAGCAAGGAATTGTTATCAGACTTAGAATTACATTTTCTAGATTGCAAGTATAAAACGCAAACAGGTCAAACTACGTTATTAGATTTTTTTAGTACTACATCCTAACTAAAACTAGTGTATTTTTGTTATGTTATGTTTATTTGTAAATACAGATACATAGCAATAATTTTGAATTTACATATTACCTAATAACAAATTTCCCATGGGCGGACACCTCTATTAGGCGGGCACATTTATACGGTCCCGTAGGTGTCCGCCTAAGGGAGGTTTCACTGTAATTTCTAAAAAAGTATATTTATAATTTTTAATAAATTTTATCAAGTAATTACTAAAACATATTGTAAATTTTACAACGAATGTATAATGAAAATAATTTATTTATAATAATAGTAGTTAAATATTTTTAAATGTATGGTGTATGGTACATTTCACTGGCTATTATTTAATTATTTTTTAGTGTAAAAATAAGAATGATGAAGTTTAAATAAGGTGTTGTAAAAATATTTTTACAAGAATAAAATGCATAAATGAGATGCATCAGATTCTTGGGATTTCATTTCTCGAATAATTAAAATAACAGGTGGAGAACTTAACAGGAAATATACCATCGATCGATGAAGTCAGGCCGCGTTGGACACGGCTAGTTCTTGGATCAGTGGCCGCTTGGGAATACCATGTGTCAACATTTTTATAAAAGATTTTAGCAAATTATACAAGAGAATTTTAGCAAATTTTATAAAAGATTTTATTAAATTTTACAAATGGTTTTAGTAAATTTTACAAAAATATAAATGGTTTACTAAATATTTTTGTAATTTTTACTAAAAATTTGGGTTAAAATTTTTGCAAACATGTCCTCTGATATTTTTTACAAAAAAGATGGTACCCTACTGACATTTTTCCATGTGGATATTTTTTCTGATTAGCCTGGTCAATTCTACATGAAGACGGTCTCTTGAGGTTTTCTCGTCAGACTTGTTTAAAACCATATTGAAACTAATTATTATTAACATTGATAAAATAATTAATGATAAATTTTGTTTAATAAAAATTGTTGGAAATGGCTACCTTCGCTTAAAAGGCATGCTTCCGCCCGTCTTCGTATCGAATTGCCCACTCCAACAATTTTTATAAAACAAAATTTATCGTTAATTATTTTATCAATGTTAATAATAATGAGCTACAATATGAATTTAGCGGCTTTAATCAAGAACGGTGCGTCTGACGAGAAAAACTCGAGAGACCGTTTTGATGTAGAATTGAACAGGCTAATGAGAAAAAATATCCACATGGAAAAATGTCAGTGGCGTACCATATTTCTTGTAAAAAATATCAGAGGACATGTTAGCAGGGACGCCACTGGTGGAACAATTGAATAACTTTTCGAACTAAAATTTGTGGTTCTATATCCTATTAACACATACCAAAATTGAAAATAATATCGAAAGTACTTTCGGAGATATTAAAAAATAACCATTTAAAACATAAAAATTCAACACCCTGTAGCAAGAAATTTAAGCCGTTGCGGACATATGTTCATATGAACTTTTCTTTATAAAATGACCTAAGGAATCACACGCTGAAATATTAGCACGTCATTAAGGAACACCCTATAGTGGCTTAAATTTTGGTTAGTTTTACTTTTTTTATAGTTTTTCTTTCCGTATATTAGCAATGTCAAAAAAGCATATTATCAAATTTTCTTTCTGGGAATCATATCTTCTTCTACGTATCACTATAAAATTTAACATTTTATAAAAAAATTACTAGCCAATTGGATCTCTTTCCGTTGTATCAAAAAGTTTGTTATTGGTCGTTTTTTTTCTTGGGTTAGGTTAAACAATTTTAACTTCTCCCTTTATTTCACAAAATTAAGCCGCTTTCTACCCTTAATAGCGTCAAATAACAAATTTTATTCCAAAATAAATGACTCGTGTAACAAAAAAAGCACCTCTAATATTTTCCAAATAGTTAAACTCATTTGAGAGGCGTGTCAGCGACCACTTATAACGTTTATGATGAAATATGGTATAAACTTTATTGTTGGAAAATATAACAGAGTTTATGGCATTATTTTATAAAGTATTGATAGGATGATGAAATATAAGGAATTTTACGGGAAGGTAATATAATTTATACTATAGGTAGTACATTGAAATACTTATACGACTGTTTTAATAGATTTATTAATAGTATATTAAGATACAAGTTTCATAAGACATTATCTTAGAGCACGGGTTTAATTTAGAAAACGACCCGCGAAGCGGGGAATTTTCTAAAGTACAAGTGCTCTAATTGTCTTATGAACCGTGTATTTTATAATACTTTTCTATTTGGGTCTTTAAAGTCTGAAAAAATATAGTAGATTTTTTCCATTTGAATTAATATTTTCTTTTTGGGTTGGCAATACTTTTACAATTTAATAAAATGTTACAAGTATCAAATATGCCATGATAGAAACAATTGAACACAACAAAGCTTCTTCCCATCCGTCATAATTAAAAATAAAAATATATTATTAAAGTTAATAAAAATGAGTCAGGAAGAAAGTTGTACTCAGAAATACGAGAAATTGCCAACAATAATCTAGAAAAACTTTTAAAAAGAATATGCAAAACTTTGAGTTTGGTGCGAGCAGAACAAAGTTCAAAATATTGAACAAAATAATAAATAATAGATACAAAATATTGTGTCGACACAGAATCTGACAGGAATAACAATTAATGCCCAGGAAATGTCTACAGTAACTATAAATATGTATACAGGGTGGTAATTTAATAACGGATAAATTCAATACAAATTAAATGGGGGCGTTTTCGGAACAATGCTCGAACCCGTAGATTTTCTTTTTGGATTGCGCATATCTTGACATAAAATGTAGGCATACAAGATGTCCCATAAAAGTGTGACAGAAAAAATATTTTTTCTTTAAATGGCAACCCCTGTATATTATTTATTGCATTTTCGGATTCTCCGGAAAATTCTACTCATGTTTCATGTATAATGTCCTAAACCTATCTTCAACTGTTCACGAAACATTTACGTTCAAATATTAACATATTACTTTATTGCAACATAAATTGTTAAAAATGCTGCGATTGTTAGAAGATTCCTAGATAATGTTTTCCCAAACCGATGGATAGACAGACGTGGATCAATTGAATGGCCACCTAGGTCATCCGACCTTACTCCACTGGACTACTTTCTTTGGGGTTATGTTAAAAATAAAGTGTATAGAGATAAGCCACGCACGCTTGATATTCTCAAAGAGCGCATTCGTAATGTAATTAGGAATATTTCCCCAGAAACAGGGTGAAAAAATAAAGCAGGAATTTATTGATCGTCTGGGGTACTGCAGAGCTGTTAATGGCGGATACTTCCAGCATTTGCTAAAATAATTTTAGTTTTTAAAAAATGTAATTTAGGAATTAATTTATGTTTCAATAAAGTAATATGTTAATATTTGAACGTAAATGTTTCGTGAACAGTTGAAGATAGGTTTAGGACATTATACATGAAACATGAGTAGAATTTTCCGGAGAATCCGAAAATGCAATAATATACATTTGTTTCCATTTAAGGAAAAATATTTTTTCTGTCACACTTTTATGGGACATCCTGTATACCTACATTTTATGTCAAGATATGCGCAATCCAAAAGCAAAATCGACGGGTTTGAGCGTTGTTCCAAAACCAACCCATTTAATTTGTATTGAATTTATCCGTTATTAAATCACAACCCTGTATATAAAATAATATGTATAGTACTATATTGAATTAAAAATAAAAATACTACTTTATTGAATAAAACTTTAGAAATAGCATAAACTAAGATATTTCGATTATTTTTAGGTTATGTTGTTTTATAGTTGTGACTAGAAATTAGTTGACGGACACCGTCAGCATGTTATATATTTCCGAGTATAGGTATTTCAGATAAATATCTAGTAAAATGATCTATTTGTAAGGTTAAAGGTTAGTATTTTAAAGTTTTCCATAAAAAATGCCTAGAAAACTAATTTCAACGAAATCGAAGTAAGCCTAAAATTCGAACCCTACTTGTTGCCAACATAAAAAAAATTAATTTCAGTTTCATAAAGTGATTTTTTTGCATTTCATAATGTAGCCATTATGAAACCCAAATAGAAAAATAGTTTTTAGGAGCTTTATTTTAAATTATAATAAATGTCAAAGCTTCTGTCTGATATTTATATTCGACAGACTAAGGCAAATGAGTAAACCAGTAAATGCCTTAGGCAACTTGTATCATGTCACTAAGTATCTTACACGTTACAAAATTATTATTGTTTGTTATTTAGATTTCTTATATTTTTAACCCTAAGTTTTATTTTTTTAATAAAATTTCATTCAGGAAATAATCCATACAATACGTGCTAGTTAGTATTTATTTATTGATGAGCTTGTTTCATATAAAAAATTTTGTCGTTGCCAATTAAATTCGATCAGTTTGGCAACTTAAAATTAAAGCACTCCATCAAGTTTTCATGCTGTAATTTATGAATTGCCAAACCGATCATGGGTAATTGCCCGACAAAAAACTAGCGAATAATTCTTTTGAAAAGTTAGCGCATCAATCTTGTGATATTATTAGTGACAACATCCCGATATATTCATTCAACTGTTAAACTAATTGCAAAAATGAAAGCGTCATTTAAAGAAAAATTACACGATGAAATTATAACTGAACCATAAAAACAAAATGGCTCAATTCGATTAATTATCCAATCCAATCCATCATTCTTGCAACTTACATGGTGTCCCATTTTCGACACTTTTATATGGTATCTCCGTAATTGTTAGTGCTATCAAAGAAGTAATGTAGGTGTCATGTGCTCTTCTTGGGTCAAATTTAAAATGGTAAAATCAAAAATTGAAAATTATCCTATATTTTCTTAGTTAAAAGAGATACAGAAAAATGTTTTATACAGAAGTTTCTTTATAATGATTGTTGAATAATCTGCCGTTTTGAGAATAAGTATACGGGGTCAGGTAAAAAAGTTATCGGACCTAATCTTATTTTTTAAATGAACACCCTATATATTTTAATCTAAAAAGATAGCATTTTAAATTCTCTTTTCAAATATATAAAACAACATGGATGATGTTTGTTTCCTAGGCGATTTATTTAAACTTTATTACTTTCCTTGTTTTCTTTATTATAAGTTTTTGATCTCGGCATAGTAAAAGTGCTGTATATTTTGAAATTATGTTCCAGTCGTCGGAATATGTCCTTAAATGGTTGCCGTCTTTCCAGATAGCGAACAAAATATAAATTTTGAGCCATTTCTTCGTTTTTTCCACTTTCAATATAAACTGATATATCAAATTTTTCAAAATGTTGATAAGTCATTTTCACAAATGGATAATAACTCTAAGGCCCCCAGAAAGTGTAGAAAATTACCCTGTACAAACCCGTTCTCTGAACCAGCATGTAATATTGTGATTCTTTTACCTTTATTTGATGGTGCCTTGGTTTGACATTTTTTGGAAGAATCATCCCAACCTTTTCTTGGAGTGTCATGGGTATCGAACCATGTTTCGTCAAGGTAAATAATTGGACGATTTTCTTCTCTAAATTATTTAACAGCTGTTCAATATTTAAGTCTCCATTCCCGTAAACGTTGAGATTCCATTAATGTTTGTCTTTTATCAATGCTTCGGTATTTAACGCAATATTTTTCCTAAGGCTTGAAAGGCTACAAGAGATAGTTGTTTCGTCTTTAATCAGCCGCTCTTTGAGGGAAAAATCAAAGTGGGTACAGTTTGTGCCTCATACATTTGGTAAATCTTTCTTCTTAATAAATCCATGTCATTTTCGTCAATGCTTCTAAATGTGCCAGAATCACTCCGATTTTTTCTAGGATTAACAGGTTTAAGTACTATGTCTCTTACCCAAGATAAAGGAGTTTTTGTCAAAGTAGACGTCTCTGCTAAAGCATCCATCGAATTAAAATTTCTACTCAACAACGATTGATACACATTTTTAATTATTAGTTTGGCATCGGTAGATAAATGCTTTCTTTTAAAAATGACACTTGAAGATGTCCCCCTATCAGCACAATTCCAAGGACGCCACATTCTACCACTAATAAGCCTAACTAAAAATTACTCGCCGGAAAACCACTAAAGATTAAAATTATTAAAAATCACTTTGTATTTATAATTTGTATACCTGGTCCGGCTCTGCTCGAAAAGGTTTTAAAATTTGGGATTTCCTTATTTATTTTTTAT
Source organism: Barypeithes pellucidus (assembly GCA_963991005.1). NCBI lineage: Eukaryota > Metazoa > Arthropoda > Insecta > Coleoptera > Curculionidae > Barypeithes > Barypeithes pellucidus. Next base: position 19,318,371 of record OZ022562.1, on the reverse strand, counting down.
TGCAGTCAAAAGATCAACGGTATAATTCTGCAAATACTATACTAAGTAGATTTTTAATTTTCCAGAAAAACTTTTTTTTAAATTTTCTATTCATTTAAATTCATTGATTTTTAAAATTATTAAGCGACAAGCACCTCCATTTTATTCTGAACCGAAACGTTGAGGTAAAATCGACTATGCTAATCGACTCCGAGAAAGTCGCACAAAATAACCCTTAAACCTCCGATAAGAGCAAAACGACCTGTAAAAACGGCTTTCGGATGTAAATGATGTCACTTTAAGAGTTGAGTGCCTATGGTGGCTGACAGGCCTTCGAGTGGTCTGACCGCCCCTCTGGTCGATACAATTTCCACTCTGGTGAACGTATTTACCTCACTTGATCAGCAATTTATCTCGGGCAAGTTTTTAATTTCGACAGAAAAACCACGGGGAATGATTTCTAAAAGACTGTTTCAAGAACATTATATTTTCTTGCCAATACTTTTATTTTAAATGTTAAAGTAAGAGTAGTTAGTTTAACTAAAAGTCTTTCGACCCAGGCACTGAGCCAATTTAATTATATACACGGTGTTTTTTTTGGCACTATAGGAAAAATCCTTTAGGGCACTCCGAGAGTGGTGCGTGTGCGCAAAAAGCGATTCACGTTGATTTTGAATCGTTGGAGGTTATATTCGTTGGGAAAAACGACCACGGAAAGGTCGTTCCACAAGGATGAAGTCCTCCAGATGAAAGAATTCTTAAATAATGAAGTTCGAGGAGTACTAAGCTTAACCACATATGGATGGGCGGCAGTTGTTCGTCGTGTATTTCAGTTATTCATCGCTCTGGACGGAATTAAGAGGGCAAGGTCAGCCGAGCACCTTCCATGAAAATATCTGTAAAAGAGAGTTAAATCCCCAACCTGTCTTCGATGTTCTAGGCTGTCGAGGTTCTTCGACCGCTCGTGGTCTCCGATCAGACGAATAGCCCTCATTTGGATGGAATCCAGCAGCCGAAGAGTATGTTTGGGTGCAGAGTTCCAGACATGAGAGCAGTACTCTAGTGATGGTCGAATCTGGGCTTTGTATAGTGTCAAAAGTTGTTGAGGTGTGTACAACTTTCTGGTTGGGAAGAGTACCCCAAGCTTCTGAGAAGCTATCTTGGCGGTTGCCACAACGTGGTTATGCCAAGACATATTTCCTCCCAGATTGACGCCCAGCAAATTAATAGATGAAGCCAGTGGGATTGCGTGTCCGGCCATGACTATTTCCGGTTCTGTAATATTTACCTTTTTAGAGAAAACTGCTGCCTGGGTTTTTTTTGCGTTAAATTCGACTTGGTTACTGTCACCCCAAGCCAACATTTCTTCCAGATCTTTGTTGAGGCGTGATACTTCATGCTGTCTGCGAAGATGTGCGCCGGCAGCCGATGTTTAGGCACGTAAATGCGCAACTTTACCTCCATTTAACCGACTTCGTATCTCTTACGGTTTCCGAGATCCCTGTACTGGCCCTCCTTATCTTGGACACGTTGTATAAACCTAATTTAACTTGATAACTTGTTGGATTAGAAAAAGGGAACGCATAAATCATTGTTATTCATCAATATTTACAGCAGAATGTGGGAACGAGACAAGCCTTAATTCGGGTTTATTTTGCTAAATCGAACAGATATATTTTTATTGAAATAAAATTACTTCTACCGTACATTAAACTGCTTTTTTCATATATAATTGAAAATAATTAAATATAATATCCATAATCCGGTCTTGTCGCTCCTAGTGCATCTGTGCCACATGATACTCGTATAAATCATTCTATAACGCTAACAAATTTTAAACTTAACCCATTCTTACGGCTTTACTTCTTTATTTTTCCAGAAGCTGGCCGACCAATCTAGGTTTGTAGGGCAAGTTACAGAGGGAATATTTTTAAAATATAGTTCATACTTTTTCCAAATTTTAACGATTAATTGTTTCGCGGCAAAATCCATCAAAAATGATTTGCGGGAATTTATAAAAAAAACCTCTTATAAAGTTTGTATTTTTATAATTTAAGTGAAAAAAAATATAATATTTGTATTCAAGTATTGTTTATTGTATAAAAATATTTACAATTTACAATTACAATTCATATAATCAATGAAATGCAGCACCTAGACGTAGAGCGCCTGAATGTGCATCTACATAATATATATTAATTTATAGCTTATATTGTATTATATTTTAAACACACGAAATTATTTACTAATGCTAAAAAGAACTTGATTCTCTATATTATATATATTGAATAGAATAGTTAGAGAGACGGTGACAATAGGGGGTCTGTGAAGTGGAATATCAGTAATTTGGTTTTTCGTGGAGTTTAGGTCCCCCTCTACAACTTTTATATCTGATGAAATGCCGTAGCGTTGCTGAGAGGCGCTGTACCGCTTTAGATAGGAAATTCTCAATAAATTCAAAATTATATCGAGCAATGTCTGAAAATCAATTTGCAGCATCTGCGTGATCCCAAAGTCACGGGAAACACATTTTCTGACAAGTCAACCCTTGCATATACTTTTCCGAGCGTGTAAAAAAAATTAATAGTGTGACAATTTTCTGACATGTCACGATCGTTTTCCGAATTTCCTCCGAGGAGATTTAAACAAAATTCCAATAATGAAATGGCGAGACCTGGAACGACAAAATTTTTTTCACATAATCTTTAACATATAATGTTCCATTCTAGAAAGTTTCAACTTCAAATTCGCATTTTTCCTTTTTTTTTAAATTTTCATTTTTTTGACACGATATAATTTTGAATTTATTGAGAAGTTTAAATAAAAATTGACATACCACCAAGATTGGTAGAGATAGGCATAGAAAACCTTAATAAAAATTAGAGAGGATTAAAATATCTACAAGATAAAGTAATCATATACAGGGTGTTTCATTTAAAAAACTTACGAAACTAAGGTTTCAAGTTCGTAAGGTTGGCATATTCATAGAAAATACCCTGTATAAAAATATTGATATGTATTACCATAAGGGACTTCTGTCAACATTCCTCTTTCCGACATAAATATATTTTATTTCAAATCATCATAAGTTAAGAAATATTACACATTTCATTGAACCATGTTTTTGCACAAATTTTAAGAATTTTCCAATCTATTTGGCAACGTTGCAAAAATGTGTACAAATAATTACGGTGCTATGTACAGAATTTTACGGTGAATTCAAGTATGTAAAAATATGTAAAAATATACATAGTGTCCCATTTAAAAAATATGAAATTTTTATTACACCGCCCTTTTGGAGCACCCTGTATGGTCGAAAATAATTTTAAAAGCTGCATCTCTTAACGCTTAATAACTTTCGTGAAAAAAGTTTTCCGCTATCTCTAGCGATAGAAGAGATATTGAGCTTTGTCGCACTAATTGGCCACCCTGTATATAGTTCTGTCTTTACTCAAGTTAATATGGCAAATTTGAACACTACTTTACTTCAAATATTCATAAACTAAACCTTTCAAAACAAGATGTTCCGCAAGGTTTTAACATATCAGTGACTGCCTACAATAATGCCAATGTAATGTTTAATGTAAATAAGTAAAACAAAAACCATGTTCATTTTTTATTTTTTATAAATGTCATTAGGTTTATTTTAAAAAAAAACTCATTTTGGTTAAATTTGTGTAATGAGTTGTATGTTGGTGTGTTCGTATATTATTTTGAGATAACGATTTTTTTTTTAAATTACAAAAAAACAATTTACTTTCCACCCGGGTGGAAAGTAAAAGTAAAAAAACGTCAACTTTCCACCTTTCAAAGATAGATGAAACGTCATTATTACATGCATGGTTGTAAATAAAACTTTTTTGATTGCCACAAGAGACCTTCCCACAGCAAATTTGTAAATCCCTCCCCCTCCTTTAAGATGATATTGTACCATTGAACTTTCTCCTGATATATGTTAAAAAGGTTTATAATGTTGAAACAAATTTAGCAAATCATTTTTCAACCATTCATCTCGTCCCTGTTTTTATTTTTCTTTTATACCGAAAACTCCCACGTTATTTTCAAGGAAAGTTGAGCCCTAAATTGACTTTTTTTCTTTAATGTGGTTTCAAGTATTATTGGGAGGATTCCAAACGTCGCTGGTCTGGATATTAATAATATTTTGTTACAGTTCGGAAATGTGTTTTTCCACGAAAATGTTTTATGAAGTTTGGAAAATAAGGTCGATTTTTTCTGTTTCGATGATCTTCAGTTAAGTATGGTTCGAATGAGAAATGTAATATTTACAAGTCTCTGGCTCATTTCAACATTTCTAGTTTATTAATTTTGAGTACACTGGTAAAGTGTACGTTACAGCTTCCTATCAGAAAATTACGTACTATTGATGGAAGGACACGTGCTTGTTTACTAGTGATGTATCAATCAATAATTTAGAGGCGATTGAATCAGTTACTGACGATCGAATATTTTCAATCAATCATTCAATCGATCTTTTGTATTTGCATGCATAGCACATTAGCACACCAGTATTGCATGGCAGCATGCATTCAGATATTTTTATAATATAAAAATGTAACGCGGATTGGTTGGGATCATTTTAGAATACGTGTCCAACATAAGGAGGGTCAGTACGGGGATCTCGAAAACCATAAGAGATACGAAGTCGGTTAAATGGAGGTAATGTTGCGCATTTACGTGCCTAATAATATGCCGTTTAGAAAGTTTTAAAATTCCGAGTAGTTCCGGAGATATCCGAAAAAAACCGAAATTCTGAAAAACGTTTTATTGTTTTCCTGGTTTTTTTTTTTAGATAAATTGCACTTTTGCACTTTTTCCGCTCTATCTAAGCGAGTCGTCTTCGAAGGGCCATTATCAACTTTCTTTTTTTAAATACGGTCCTGTTTTCCTGATATTGGAATTTGAGAGCTTTTTTCTTCCGAATGCAATGATGTATAACACATTGTGGTTTAATGACGTTTCGAGGGTTTTTTGAACAACATCATGAAATTTTGGGATACGGTCCTGTATTTCTTCTAATTTTATAAACAATATCTCATAAGTAAGCTCTAAATTTTTACTTGTGTTGGACTAGTTCAATAAATAACAAATAATTTAATATAAACCACAAATAAGTGAACAAAATACAGAAACATTATTTCGTTGATTCGGGATTTAAAAGGAAAGTAGGCGCTTGAAACAAAAAAATTAAAATGGTGACGCGTGATTTGTTTCACTTGACATTCCCATTATTGAGAGCATTTTAAGAGGTTTTCTATTTTCCAGAAAATATGGAACATCATTTTACAAATGCTGAAAAGTTTGAGATTCTATCGCATGTTTTATTTTATCTCAAAGAAACTGTTATGTGGCAGTTAGAAGATGCTATTTGTGCTTAGAGAATAAGGGAAATCATTTTGAACACCTGATTATGTAGTTCCTTACTTTTTTCGTTGTTCGTTTTATTACTGTTTTGGTATGATTTTTGTTCACTTATTTGTGGTCTATTATTAAATTATTTGTTATTTATTGAACCAGTCCAACATAAGTAAAAATTTAGAGCTTACTTATGAGATATTATTGATAAAATTAGGAGGAATACAGGATCGTATCCCAAAATTTCCTGATGTTGATCAAAATACCCTCGAAACGTCATTAAACCACAATGTGTCATACATCGTTGCATTCGGGAGAAAAAAAGCTCTCATATTCCAATATCAGGAAAACAGGACCGTATTTAAACAAAGAAAATTGATAATGGCCCTTCGAAGACGACTAGTCGGATTACAAAACAATTAACGCTGTTAGATAGAGCGGAAAAAGTGGCATTGCAAAAGTGCAATTTACTTTAGAATTCGCTCTCAAAAAACCCCAGGAAAGCAATAAAACGATTTTTCAGAATTTCGGTTTCTTTCCGGATATCTCCGGAACTACTCGGAATTTTAAAACTTTCTAAACGGCATATTATTAGGCACGTAAATGCGCAACTTTACCTCCATTTAACCGACTTCGTATGTCTTACGGTCTCCGAGATCCCTGTACTGGCCCTCCTTATCTTAGACACGTTGTATAGTCGTCGTTATTCAAAATACAAAAGTACACATTATATTTCATTTTATTCGAGAGTGCGAGTGATTCGACGCCGACAAGATTGCAAAAGTGCTTTTTAGCTTAGATTTTATTCTTTATTTCGTTTCAATATTCTATCGTTCGTTCTCCTTTAAACAATAATTGTACTCAGTCTATAGTCATCGTCAATCGCGAGTCTCGATATGGATATCGATTGAAATAAGCGATCGATTAAGGATTTCTCTTGATACAATCTTTGTGATCGAACCATTCACGATTGACACACTTCTATTGTTTACGTCCAAAAAAATATCATAATTTACGACAATTCATGAATCACAAAGCCGTCAAAGTCCAACCAATTCTCGGAGGATGTAAATTTCTAGAGTTGAACCAGCCGCCGTATAATGCGGATTTGTCTCCGTCTGTCTTCTTTTAATCCAGAAGTTACTCTTATTTTTTGACCTTTTCTTTTCTTTCCCAATATTTTCCAAATATTTTTTTTCCAATTTGTCAGCTGGGGCGATTCTGCTTTGATATTAAAAAGCTCTTATTTTGCATAAAAATGCTAACCTTAATTCCTTACCCCATTTAGCGTTTAAATATTCATTTATGCAGGAAATTTCGTAGTGCTCAGGCCAAAATAGGTCATCTACTTGATAAAAAGGAAATTTACATATTAATAATATGTTGTTCAAATAATGTTGCTTAGGTATTCGCACTATTTTCATACCTATCTTGATTATGTTCTATGCATCGCATTTTCTTGGTTCGAGTTTGTTCGGTAAGTTTTAAATAATAATGTTTAATGATGTCACTGATGTCTGATGACAGTGAGCGTTTTTCTTTAATTTCTGCAAATAAATATGCAAATAAAATATTGTAGCTTCCACAGCGTAAGTCGATGGCCATAACGGCGCACCGACCCTCGCCCATACCCTTGTACCATAGCACCGCACAGCCTCGCTTGAGCTTCGCACAGTAGTCTGTCGACATCGAGATATACACATGGACTGTGCGTTGTTATCTTCTTCCGATGAAGAAGATATTGTTTTAGACTCTAATATAACAAAGTGGTACTTATATGGTTAAACAAAAATCAAAATTACCAGCTCATCCCTTTAAAGTATAGAAAAGATTCAATGGAGAATTTTATCACCTTTATAATGATCTAAGGAAATATTCCCAACGCTTTTTTGAACATATGAGAATTACCCTTACTCTTTCTTGCACTGATATAGGTTGAGATAGGCAGTTCTTCCTATTTTTATTTATTCTCCTTTCACTGTTGCTTATGATATAATCAAAGTTATTTATATGCATTCTCATATATTCAAAAAAGCATTGGGGATCTTTCCTTAGATCTTTATAAAGGTGATAAAATTATCCATAGAATCCTCGCTTTGCGTTAATAGGATGCACTTCTTCATCGGAAGAAGATGACAACGCACAGTCCATGTTTATATCTCGATGTCGAGCGACAAACTGATCGACAGGCCAGGCAATGAGCGAGGATCGGTGCACCGTTATGGCCACTACTGTGCTGTGCTATGATACCAGGCTATGGCCATACACTAATAAGGGTCCTAAACCTGAACCTACAGGTCCGTATCCTGAAAATTTCATGAAGATGATTGAAAAGACTCGAAACGTAATTAAACGATAATGTGTGGTACATAATTGAATTTAGAATAAAAAAGGTCTTAAAATTTGGCATTATAAAATTAGGGACGTATTGGAAACAATGAAGTTGATGATGATTGTTTGAAAACGAAACGTCGTATAAAAAAATTGTTATATATTCTATGAGTTCACTCAAAGTGACTGTGACAATGTTTTGTCAGTTTTGCTCTCCTTTAATATTAAGGTCGAAAAAAAATTAAATCAAAAATTCAAAATTTAAATTTTTTTTAAAAAACAAAATTTTACAATCTTACCAAAACTTTTTGTTCGACATATTGTTCGTGCTTTGATTGTGATACTTTTTCCCCGTTTAATCAAAGTTGTATCTGTTACCATTAACGAGATCCCCATAGAGGCCCTCCTTATCTTGTGCACCCTATATAGTTGTCCTTATTCAATACACAAAAGTATATATTATGTTTATTTTCCTTCGAGAGTGACGAGTATTTCGACACCGACAGCATGGCAACAGTAGGAGACTGAATTGTTTGTCTCTGTTGTTTTTAGCTTATATGTTATTCTTTATTTGGTTTCAATATTTCCTATCATTCGTTCTCAGTTGAACAATTGATTGCGGCACTAGGTACCGCTAGATACTCAGTAGTCATCCCCAGTTACAAGCCCGGATATTACGACTGAAATAAATGATCGATTGGTATTATCCGGTAAGGATTCGGTTATTCAACGATTCGAATCATTCACGATTGATACACCTCCATCAGTGGCGATTCTTCCACAGAAGCACATGCGCACGTGCAGCCCCAAAACGAATAAAAAAATATTAATTTATATTGATTGAATATTATTTATCGTATAAAGTCCGACCCTCCCTAATATTTTATCGTACCGTCAATTATCGTATAAAGTCCGACCCTCCCTAATATTTTATCGTACCGTCAACCAAACTGTATATTATAGGCTCTCGATCCGGCAACCGTGCCTCGGTCGAGGTTAATGGCGATTATGACGAGACTTGCTCGCATGTGCGATTAAGTAAGCGGGGCATAATGCAGTTCCTCTGTAGTAACAGGTGGCGGGAGACAGCGGGGGATAGCGGGGCTATGGCGATTTAACATGGAAAAGGCGCACAGTTTTTATGCGCACCGCGCTGTTGTCTGTTCGTGCATCTAGTTAGAAATTCGAGCGTGTATGTTTTAATATTCTAATATTATATATTTATTAAGTTAAAATGAATAGTTTGACGGTGGACTATTTAAAAAATTATTTTAGCTCTTTGTGTTTGGAGCACAACATTGAAGTGAAGAATGCGGGAAGACCTAAACCCGAAATTAATTTAACGCTGACCACAAAGGGTAAATCTAGGGACTTTATTAGAAAGTTTAAAAATGAAATATATGAAAAAAAATTTATAGAGGGTAGGTATTCCAAATTTTAATGAGGCTGTTATTGAACAATTTTCTACAATTTAAGAACCGAAGAACGGACTTTACGTTTAAGCACTATACACACTAAGGAAACCTATCTTATTTTCCAAAAGTTGTATTGTGTAAAATTAAAAAATAAATAAAAATATGTTTTACCTAACGCATTTTCTTATTACTTCTTTTCTTTCTACATTTAAAACGCCTAGCAAGTAATTGTTTGGTCGTTACACAAAAATAAAATTTTAAAAATAATTTCACCATTCTTGTGAACCCTCTATATCATAGGTCACGAGCCGCCACTGACCTCCATTGGAAATAGCAACCTTCAGTTACGATGCAAATTACTAAACAATATAGCTACACCACCAATTCGTCTGCGTATGATTTTCTATTAGATCCACGAACAATAACTATTTTCCACATTTACTACAACCAATTTAAAAATGTCCAATATCTTAAGAAGCAAATACCATTTCAATTGTTTTAATGCCCTTCTGGCAAACGTTTATCCCTATAGCGATAACAATAAAAATGAAATACACCTAAGCGTCTAATTTTCTCTGGAACACATATTAAGCTCACCCATGAAGCCTGTGTGTAATCCAATCGTACGACAGCGTGCAACTGTGCTGACCTTTGACCTTTCTCCTCTTATTCTCCATTCTTCCTTCCGTTTTTCCCAATTCGCCACAAGGCAGTGTCGTATTTTAACGGAAGGCCCATAATTCTGTTTAATTATTAAAATTCACAGATTGACAGCCTGCAATATATTTTTCCTTGAAAATTAAGGTAGGGTAGTTCAGGAAACACGTTAACTGAGCATCGACTTTTCAAGAAATATGGCAGCCCTAAAATCTTAGCTGTTTTTTTAATCAAATAACACATAAAATATTTTGCAATTTTTATTTTATTATTTTATCATTATTATATTAAGATTGTATTCATGTGAGCGTGCAAAGGTTAATTTTAAGCGGAGAAGATTCTTATAATTTACCAAAAAAAAAAGGAAAAATTCCTGGTTTCAGGGTGTTATGGACAGAGCTTATTATACAGCGTCTCCACTTAAATTCGCACCATGGAAAACTAATTTTACGAAAAAAAATTATTCTTTATAAAAAGTTCTGCTTGGTCCAAAACCTAAAATGCAACCATCAGATGTTAATTTTTTCCAGTCGTATACGAGGTATATCAGAAAAAAAATCTTTTTTTCTTTTTTAACTACAATAAAAATGCAAATGTAACTGTACTTACGTGAAATCTAGGATGCACTGATAAACAAATGATTTCTTGATAGCAATAATTGTTTGACAGTGAACGTCAAATAAAATTTGTTAACATGCCATGCCGGTGATATTTAGTGTGGAAGAAAAAATAGAAATTGTATTAATCGTTGGTGATAATTATAAAACTTATCGTAAAGCAGCTGAAATATTTAACAACAGACATCCATGGAAAAATATACACCATACATCAGTAATGAGAATTATGGAAAAATTCAAATCATGTGGAGATGTTAATAATAAATTCAGAAACAAGCGTCAAAAAACCGTTACAAGTGAAGAGATGAAATTGAATGTAATGCTATTTGCAGTGGAAAACCCTAAATTGTCTTTGCGAAAAAGGGCATCTTCGCTTGTTAAAATAATATATTGTTTAGTGGCATGGAAACCATATTCAAAAAATGATATTTACCATCTTGATGTGTATTATTACCTACGTTATTTTACCACCTGCGGTTATTTGAAATATCTGTCTAATTTTTCAATGGAAAAGTCAAAATGACATTTATCTTTTATTAATAATTTTAATTCAAAATAATAAGAAGTGGATGTTCGATGTGGTTGTAAATAAAATAGTATACAAACCTCGGTGAAAAGTTTCATTACTGTCTCGAGATTTAGTTAACTACCGACTCTCTCGACAGGAATGAAACATTTTCCACCTCGGTACGTAATATACTATAGATGGCCGACTCCTTGGGTGTAAAATATAGAGAAAAATTACATATATTTTATTTAAATCGACTAAAACCTGGAATCACGATCTGTAAAATCAAACTACCTGAAGTATACTCCACAAGTACAGTGCCTCCTTGACAGGCCATTCAATATTAATACATGTGGTAGAATACAGTGTTGCTAAACTGAAATCTGAGAGTAGAAGTTAATGAAAATTACACTTTAAAACATACAACTATAATTGGCACCATCGCTTGTCGTCTAGCAACTGCCGCGATGCGTAGTATAACACGTTTATACCGCTACTAGATTTGATCGAAAAAAAGACAGTGTTGCAACGCTAGTCAAGCCAGGAGCACGTATTCGCAAATCCTGATGGATCGTTGCTGGTGGCCTCTTTTGTGAAATGATTTGTTTCCATGTGCCTTTGATTTGAAATTAGTGTACCTTCGATTATGTTGTTTGTCAAAACCACATTTTTCGCTGCAATTCTTATGAATAGAATTCTTGGTAAAACTTAGATCATAGGATATTTGTTAGAATTGGAACTTACTGGAAAGTCAATGGGTAAAATTGACAACAGCGCTAATAACTGGCATCTCTTGACTAATCATATGGGTTTATTTACTCATTTTCAGTAGTGCACCGGGCTTATTATGACAACGACATAAGCTGATTTTTCTCGTTTATTAACTCAAAGAGCCATTTAAGACTATTTTTGCAATCCATTTCGGAATGTGAGGATTTAAATAAAATCACCCTGTAGATATATGCATTGTAGAACCTGAATATTTTGTAATTACAAAATGGTAAACGGGGGCTTAAAAATGATTAATCACCTAATGGTTCTTCATTTCTTTCTAACCTGCCGAAGTGCGGTATATTTCTAAAATAAGTTGTTACAACATAGATGGCTCTCCTGGAGGATTTCGTAAGATTATCTTAAAATATAACATTTCGGTTCTGTCTCTTACTCCAGTCATCTCCCCAGCCGCATATTCGGTCTAGCGACACGCTTTTGCTTGCATTGTTGCCGGTTTGTTTTACTGAATGGTGCTTTTCAAGCAGGAAGTTGCCGGCGCTGTGTGTGAAGATAAGAACTAAATAGGCTAATATTTTAGAGCGAAAAATATGCCTTATATGAAGGAAAGTTTATATAGAAATATGAAATTTAATATAGAATATTGCTTGCTTGAAGTTGGGCAAACATACGTAGTATCATAAAGGTGTATTATTTGCAGTTTATTAAATTTTATATGGAAATTTATATTGTTCAATCAAATGGTTGAATTGAGTCATTGGCTAAAATAAGTTTCGTCGGAGGCTCATCAAACGCCAATTCTTTTGATTATTTGGTTAATGGCTTAAATAATCAGTTGTAAATTTTTTGACACCCTGCATATCGAAAATTGCGTTATTAAACTCGTATAATTTTAATATACAGGATTGACCCCCTTTTCCGCACACCCTGTACATTTGGTTACTCTAAAACCTTAGCTATTCCCGTTTAGTCAACTACTTCAGTGTATAGTTCTTTTGAATATACAGGGTGTTTCCAAAAAAAGTGTCATCGCTCGTGTGGTGATACCTCACCATAAAATAAGACAAGTAGTTCCTATCGACATGGTTATGTAGATGCTTTGTTTGAACAGGGTGTTTAAATTTTTATTTTTTTCGGTGTTTTCAAGATATTTTCGAATCGGCTTTAGTATTTTAGTGAAATTTGGATTGTGAAAGTACCTAAAATATCACATATCTTAGAAATATTTACATTAACTGTCATTTCATATGGTAGATGTATCTTTTCATGGCAATAAATACAGAATTAGCTAACTAATAAAATAGCATTTATTTTGTAAAGGAAGCCGACTTCAAATGAATACTAAGAGATGTTTTTTTTTAATAAATTATGTTGACTATTTTGAAATACGGAAAAAATAGGAAAATTTTAACACAAACAGATCTGCTGGCCCATGTTGATAGAATCTATTTTTGTCTTATTTTTGGGTAAGGCATCACATCTTTTTTGAAACAGCCTAAATAGAACTTTTTAAACAGAGGACACGTATTACATTCATGTCAGTATAGTGCATACACATGATCAGAATACGGAAAGGAGAAAACGATATTTTGACACGCTGTATTTCGGAAAGAAAGTATTTCCGGTAGCCCCAAACCAATCCACATTTATACGCCCTATTTGCTTATTTTTTTGAAGCAATCCATCTCTCAGTGGAGTGAAATTATGAAGAGGTAAAGAAACTCAAAAAAAGTGAAAAAATTTTGTCTTTTACTTTTTTCGATTTCTTCACTTTTTTTCATACTTTATTAATTAATACTCGTTCTTAATTGACTTATTTTGTTCTTTCTCTGCTACATAAGTTTATACTTATGGAATAAACAATTAAAACAATGTTTTTCTATTTCATAATGGCTACATTATCCCCGCTTTGCGGGTCGTTTTCTAAATTAAACGCGTGCTCTAAGATAATGTCTTATGAAACTTGTATCTTAATATACTATTATTAAACTAGTGGAGCAGACTATCGATGAGCTTCTTTGCCAGTTACCTCTTCCCTTTTTCTTATAGTGAGGTATAGAATACCTAATTAAAATTTTTCCCTTCCCTCCCGGAACACCCCGTATAAATACGGAGTGAACTTACATTTTTGTTAAATACAGAAATGTTTGCATAATTATTGTTTAAATATGCGGTTTTAGTTAACTATTAAAAAGCACGTAACTGCCGTTTGGACAATTTTTCAACCAGGATTATCCATAGCAGAGACAAGAGTTTACTTTAAACCAGAAACACTATTAATTTTACTTTGGGATTAACTTTAAAAGCGGACCGGTAAATACTTTACCATTGGAATTTCCAACTAAGCTTTATTTTTTAAAGGAATGTTTGCAATAAGCCCATTCACGATTTTAAGGCCAATTAACATCTCCTCCCAGGGAGTAAAATCGCAGTGGCTGCAAATATTCTTTAAAACGCCCCTCTTCGCAATAAAATTTACGTGTCTACCCGATTTTTAATATTATTTACTGGAAGTAAGACGGGTGGGAATTTTTTTTAAATTTACACCCTGCATAATACCAATATCGTTGAAATTAAGGTTATCGTTTTTCACGAAGTGTGTGTCATATACAATGAGGTTGTAATGTTTTTGTAATAAATGTGTATTATATATCATTCAATTGTTGTGATACAAGTAATAAGAAAAATGCATTATAAATGTATACGTTGGTACAGAATTTCCGAAGTGTGTGTCATATACAATGAGGTTGTAATGTTTTTGTAATAAATGTGTATTATATCTCATTCAATTGTTGCGATACAAGTAATAAGAAAAATACATTATAAATGTACACGTTGGTACAGAATTTCCGAAGTGTGTGTCATATACAATGAGGTTGTAATGTTTCTGTAATAAATGTGTATTATATCTCATTCAATTGTTGTGATACAAGTAATAAGAAAAATACATTATAAATGTACACGTTGGTACAGAATTTCCGAAGTGTGTGTCATATACAATGAGGTTGTAATGTTTCTGTAATAAATGTGTATTATATATCATTCAATTGTTGCGATGCAAGTAATAAGAAAAATACATTATAAATGTACACGTTGGTACAGAATTTCCGAAGTGTGTGTCATATACAATGAGGTTGTAATGTTTTTGTAATAAATGTGTATTATATATCACTCAATTGTTGTGATACAAGTTATAAATGTATACGTTGGTACAGAATTTCCGATGTGTGTGTAATATACAATGAGGTTGTAATGTTTCTGTAATAAATGTGTATTATATATCATTCAATTGTTGTGATACAAGTAATAAGAAAAATGCATTATAAATGTATACGTTGGTACAGAATTTCCGAAGTGTGTGTCATATACAATGAGGTTGTAATGTTTTTGTAATAAATGTGTATTATATATCATTCAATTGTTGTGATACAAGTAATAAGAAAAATGCATTATAAATGTATACGTTGGTACAGAATTTCCGAAGTGTGTGTCATATACAATGAGGTTGTAATGTTTTTGTAATAAATGTGTATTATATATCATTCAATTGTTGTGATAAAAGTAATAAGAAAAATAAATTATAAATGTACAAGTTGGTCCTTTTGTAATTTCAGGTTTGGTTGTTTGGAGACGACCAAAACGGGAAATTCAATTAAACCTCGAACTTTGGTCATATTAAATCGTCCAAACCCAAGGTTGAGCAAATATATCGACCATTGACCGTTTCTGAGCTGCGTCACTATACTTTTAGAGCACTGCAGATTGTTCTTAATAATATATTTCATTAAGCAAATGTGACATTTATTTGAAATTTAGTTTATTGTTTCCATTCGATTGTTACACCAGGAGGTTTGAGCAAATAATGAGCCCAAGATAGGTCACGTGACTTGAAGTAAATTTTTCATTGCTTTAATTTCTAGATGATCTTGGGGTAAGAAACTGGTGTTTTTAAGGTAACAATGGTTATGTGTCACATTGTAAATCTTTATTTTTCAACGATATAATTGTTTCTATGTTTTGTTTCGTTAATGTAAGTAGATTAGCTGTCTCACTTCCCTAAAAATTTTAATTCTAGCTATTTTACGCAATAAATAATAAACACTTGTATATTAAATTTAATAAATTATTATAGCCATTTCCACGCCTAAGGGAAAACCGTCAAAATCAGTACCTATCTGCCTATCACAATTCAGCTATTTTCCGCTCTTCCAATAATTGGCTTCAAGGGATCAGGAATTAATGTACAGGATATCTATCCTTCCGTCAAACGTCCTTATAGAATAATTTTAACGATAAATATGACGTAGATAAGCATAATATTCGGCATTTTTGCTCAAACTGAAGTTTCTATGAAACTAAGAACTCACAAACAAACTTAATTCAACCAAAATGCTAAAGAAAAGGTAAATCAACCCTTGAATTGTGTTTTCAATTTATCCCAAAACAAAGCAAATAACGCGCCCTTTCTCGGAAAGTTTTGTCATTGATGAAGTTTGTTAAAGGCTTCTGAAAACAAGTTGAATAAATGCATAATTTACTTCCGCTTTGCTTACAAAATACTAATGCCACAAAGAAATGCAATGCCTGTTAAGATATGAGATATTGAAGACATTAATAAGAGGAGTGGTTCTCTCCTGAAATAATTCAAAAAGCAATACTGCTACTTTACATAGAATTGCACGTCATTTTAAATAAAAAATCAGTGAATACACGGTTGGTAAAAAGAATGGAACAACCCCAATATTTTCATTTCGAAAAACGCTCAGAACGGTCGATTTTATTTTTCGTTTTTACAAATTTTGAGAATTTTTAGTATTATACAGAATTGCTCAAAAAGTCAAGGCACTTTAGTCTTTTAAATGGAAATTATTTCACCATATTTAGTGAGCAACCACTACGATCGCATAAGAGAATTGTAGGATCATTTAGGAAAATTTATTTATATTGTATAATTTGTGAAATTAAAAAAATTTAGCTTCTAATAAAGTGTATTTCCTCTTCTGGCCTCAATGCAAGCTTAAAGACGTCGCCGCATGCTGTGCGTAAGGCTAGCAATCCTTTCTTGTAGAATAGCCTGCCATTCATCGGAAGCAGCGATGACAAGCTCCTGGAGAGTTCTAGGGGGATTTCTTCTAATGCGAACTGCCCTAGAGAGCATGTCCGAAGCATGTTCTATCGGGTTCATGTCAGGGGGCAAAGCAGGCGACTACAAGCGATTGATTCCCTCACTTGCCAGATATTCATCCAGAGCTCAAGTACGATGGGATCGGACATTGTTGTCCATAAACGCAAAATTGTTACCAATTTCTCTCCACGTTATAACATAAGGATGTAGAATCTTCCTAATGTACCTGTCGCCCGTTATTGTGCCTTGAACGTGGACTAACTCAGTACGCTCGTCAGACCTAATACCTGCCCAAAACATGGCACTTCCTCCGGTGAATGGAGGCAAGGGACGAGCATGGGCAAGTTGAGCGGCTCTTGTTGGTTCTCTCCAAACACGAATCCAGTGACTACCGTTTACCAGAAAAATCCTGGTCTCGGCGGAAAATAGGACAGAATTACAAAATTCTTGAGGTAAGCGAAGGTGCGTTTCAGTGCACTGCAGTCGACGAACTCGGTGGTCATATTGTAGTTGTGGAACTCTTACTGGTCGCCGACATCTTAAACCGGATTCAAGAATTCGTGTTATTAGTGTAGAGACGGATACGCGAACTCCAATTGCATGCGTAACATCTCTCTGAAGTTGTGGGACTGGCATAGTACGATTTCTCCGAATTGTTAACGTAATATAGCAGTTCTACTATTCGTTAGTAACACGTCTTCTACAACTTCGTTGAATTGGTCTCTAGATAGCGATTCCATATGAGAGAGACATTACTTCGAAAACCCCCTATTGTTTCAGCAACAAACCTTTGGGAATGATCTTCTTCAGCTAAAGCTGCTATTCTTGCACGATCAATTTCAGATATTACTCGGCGATTCATTTTTACACACTGAACCGAAAAACCGAAAAATTTAACTGGCCAGCGCCAACAAAATACAACACTAAAAATGTTATCTTAAACAAATGTCTTGACAATATTTTTTTGCTACAAAGAATGGTATCGTTTTAACTGATAAACATAAATAAACATTTAGAAAAAAAATTCATTCCTGAAATTATCTTAACAAAGCAAAATCAGAGTGATGCAAAACTGTTGAATCTATGTGTATATGAATACCCGTCAATTTTTGATAATTTGCTGGATTTTCTCCAATCTTCCCATACTTGAAATTTAATATCTCAAGTTGTACTGCCTTTTTTATTTAACTCTTCGACCCGTCGCGCGCTGGGTGACTTACAATCGAAAATATTGAATAACTACCGATCTAATCGATGTGCCACTGTTTCGTAAAATAGGTTTTACAGTTGAGGATAAAGAACGAAACGGTATTTTTAAAGTGGGTAGCGGGCATGTTAAAACCATTTAAACAATTAAATTGTTATTATCTTGCATTTATTCACAAAGATATTTTTTCTTAATACACTTCTAAAGCTAACATAACAAAGTGTTAAATAAAAAAAAAACGACATTGATCCGATCGGTACAACTGGAGATATTACAATTTCTAGTACGAAAAGATTGGAGAATGACCAACAAATTATCAAAAATTCACGTGGGGATATTTTGGAAAATACATTTTTTCGGACGATTTCGTACGATTCTAGAATGTCAATGTTAAAAAGTGTGCGGTTTGTAAAAGAATGACATACCTGTTCTATTGACAGATCTAAAAAAGAGGAAATTATCATCATCTATCAGCCATGTGTAAATGTCAACATCACATTCATCAAAATTTAATATATCTGCCATAAATCGGCTCCACTCGCCTTATCAATTTATACGCCATTAAATATTCCATCTGCTGTCCTTTGTACGAAATGAAGCGGACTCGAAAAGCTTACAATACCGCTTTAATCGAATCAATAACAACACCTTCTTCAATAAAGGAAACTTTTTTGAATAACGGGGCACAAACAAATGAAGCGAGATGCCGATATACTGTTTATATTTTGTTTTGTCTGTTTCAGATAGGGCTGACGGGGGTGATGTATTTTAATATTATTCTACTTTAAAAATAGAAATACTTAAAGATGAAGCTATTGTATAAGGTAAAATAGTAAATAAAATAAAAACGGTAACATTTCAGCTTTTGCATTTTAATCGATCAATTTCCTTTAGAAGCTTTAAAGCTAGTGTTGGAAAAAACCGATGATTTTAATAATCGAGTACTTGATACTCGAGCGATTTTACTAGTCGAGTGAGTCGCTCGAGCGATTAATCACTTGAAATTTTTATGACTAAGAAGAATGTGTTGATAAAACACCAGAGGTTGTTGTTGTAAGTTTTAGAAGTTTAGTCTAGAGTTGATTCTGATTTTTTTTAAAATTACATCCTTTAATTTTTTACGAATTTATAATCGCCGCTGGCTAGCCAATCAAAACAAAACCCATGTCGCGATGAATACACTAAGGGATTTGGCATACTTTTTATATGCACCTTCTCGTTTATGTGCCTTTAAGAAAGACGTATGTCGTGTCAGCCTTCTGAGCGTCAAACTCGAACGTCGCCAATCGGGTATCAAATGAAACGATTCGATTTTTGACTGAATTTTTATTATATATTATTATATTATATTTTTATAACTCGAGCGGTTTCTTTAATAATCGAGCGATGGCGCTTATTTCAATAATCGAGTACTCAAGCATTTTTTCGCTCGAGCGATCACAACACTAATTAAAGCATCCTCAATCATTTTTACAAAATTCATGATGAAAACATCATTTTTTTTTAAATAGCGATAAACTAAATGAATAAAAATAAACCAAACATATAAATAACTTCAACAACTCTGTTAAAAAATGGCTTGTTTAATTTCAGTGTTCAAATAACGACTGTGTCCCTGAAAACAATAACAAAGGTACATATAAGGTTTGTTGCAACACCCTATTTTTGTATCGTTCTAGAACCGTCACGAAACTCGTGGGATCGATTTTGTGCGCAGGCGTTAATTTTGCACTGTTTGTTGCCGATGCACAAGGGGAGCAAGGTTGGCACGTTCTTGTGACCATTCTCTGTAAAAATCACAGCTGATCCCGATCGCCTGTCTGATTAGTTCTTAGACTAGGACAGAAGATTAGTTAATTATCATAAATCATAACCCTACTTTTGTTGCTTAATTTATTCGTCTAAGCTTGAGTATTATCTTTCGTAATTCCGTTTTGTTGTATTTAATAATTATGGAAGAGAATAGCGTGTTTAATAGTAAGAATATATTGTAGGTTTGTGAACCGGATTATACAAATTTAATAAGAATAAATTAAATAATCAGAATATTAAAGAGGGGTTAAGCAACAACTCCTACAAAACAAGGCTAAAAGAACTGCATGAATGCCAGGAATACAAAAACAACGGTTAAAATTCTTAGGGCGCAAGTCAGTACAAGCGGTTCCTGGTCTTGGCCATGTATCGTTTTTACCGTTCAGGAACTGGTTTGCGAACGATCACAATTTGGTTGGAACACCAAAGGGATCGCCAGCTACACCGTTTTGTGTCGGTTGGAACGCCTTTCGACTACTACGCATGTGCGTGACCGTACATTGTACGATTTTTAGGGCGGTTGGAACGAACCTATAATATACCGGGTGATGCATCGTTGCGTTGAACATAGAAAATTCCATGTAATCTTTTAGGTGCTGTATATTTTATAGAAAACATTATAACTTCTTGAAGAGATGGTAAACCCATGTGCCGAGTTTGAATACATTTTGGTGAGCCAATTATAAGATGTTCAATTAAACGTGATGGCAAAATCACGAAGCTCTCATAGTTCAGGTAATACAGCACCCATTGCGCGCCCGCTTGCGGGGGCCCTTTGATACGCTAAAAGGTGTGAAGTCAGATAACTTATCTCGAATTATTTTATTTTAGGGTTTTCATAATAAGCTTATGCTTTAGTTCTCTACCAGAACTCCCGTCCCCTTGTCTACGGCGGTGATTTAACTTTATTTTGATGATACGTTCTTATAAGCAAAACGGTTTGTTTACAAATAAGTACTTTATTTTTGTATGTGTTTCAGTGTTTGTCATTTTCGTTAATTATATAAAATTGCGGTTGAAACAACATTCGTATTTAAAAATAGAATCGACCAGCGTACAGTAATTACGTTCAGATGGAACAGACAAATTAATTAAAATACGCTGTCCGAATTGTTTACTTCGGGCTTAATATAATTGAATATATGTTGACGACACGTTCTTTTATTAAAATAGAGTCTGACCTTTTTCAATTTACGTTAAATCCATTTCGAGAATTGTCGCTTGTTAACAAGATGAAACATTATTTTGAATTAATGGTATTGATTATCAAATTAATCTTGAAATTTGAATATCGGACGCCAAAAACAACAGAACAACCAACCTATTTTTTTTGGAAACGAAAGACGGTTTTACATAGATTTCGATCTAAAGCTTTTGCAGTTCTAGTGGCATCTGTGATTTTTATTAAAAGGTAATGTCGTTCCATAATGAGGGCGAGTATTGGCCAGTGGAGGGGTTGGAAGGGGTCGGACGCGATATTCAACACCACCACCGTGCTCAGCATCCTCGATATCGGGGGGAAAGTGTGTTTCTCTGCAGGGAAACCTCTTGACGCGCGTTTAACTCCCCTGGGGGTGGTTTTTGGCCGTTTTCAGAAGTACTCTTGCTCCGGCTGAAAATATTTCGATTTTTCGGGGTTTTTTTCCGACTCACAGACGCCACTATTCTAGGAAACAACACTTTTGCTGATGACAGTGATATTATGAAGGTATGAAATAGTAATGAAGAGACTTCGACCAAATCGCATTACTAAACGGAACAAAATCAGCACATGTAAATTCCATTAGTGAAATCAATCGCTATCTACCAATAAACAGGATGATTCACGGCGCGATTGCATTAGAAATTTATGGAGAACTACTGAACATATGTTACTGAAACTTTTTGAATTTAGGATTGCGCTCTCTTGAATTAAAATATACACATGTTCCTGTCATTTCCGGTTATACCGGAAGTAGCTGACAACTTTCGTTTCTTAAATACAACATGGTAATTTTTATTACATGTTTCGATTCACCATTAAATTCTAAGCAAATTTTATAGAACATCTTTTTGTCTAATTTTGCCAGTTTTTGAGACATCTGGACATTTTGCAATTATTTGGCAAATGCATGGTGATGAAATAATCCACATAATTTTTTTACCTTAGCTCTTGGACTAAAAAAATTTTCTTACCTAATAGCTAGGAGATCATCAAGTCTCAATAATATTTCAAACTTGTCAGAAAAAGTACAGGGTGGTTCATTTTGAAAAAATTCAACAATTAAAAACTTTCTTATTTTAAATGGAACACCCTGTATATGGAACACCCTGTATATTTTTATTTAATTTGATGACAAATTAGTTGTTTTTCAAAAATAGTATTTACGGTTCTAAACCTAACCTCACAGCGTTCCCTCAAAAAATGAAATTTGTTCCGAAAATATTTGTTCAAGTGTGCAATGAAAATAATTGTACACGAAACACAAAATGATCAATAATGATAAACTGTCGTCAATTCAAGCCCTTGTCGGGCGCGATCGCTTGCGGCGCATTCATCGAGTGTGCGAGTCTGCTGAGTCCCCGACCGAGTTTTTTAAATTGATCTCCCGGTTTATCGGCTTCCTCCAGACCTCACCTAGAGATTTTTACTGACATTATAGCCTTCTTGAATTTAAAAAAAGTATTTGGGGAAGTCCCTAAAATATAACATTCTTTCTATTTTTCTTGGTCATTGGCCTAGGCATGATGGCAGGCATGCCGAACTGACACGCACTTGTCAGTCGGTCTTGTGTGGACCCACTACCTTTAACCCGCTAACTGTAATTTGTTGGCAGTCCACCAGATGCGGGAAAAATTTTGTCTTAAAGAATTAATGAATGAATTTAATTTGGTATAGTTATTTTTTAACGTAGGACGAAGCCTCACTTTTGTTTTTATAACTATACTTATTTCTGTTGGCACGGGCACGTCCAATGTAATATAACACGATGCAAATGTTATACGTGATCACGGAGGGCTGTTTTTAATTTAATTTTTATGTCCTTGTCTGTTTAAGGGTTAATTTATGGGTTAGTCCGTTCGTCTGTCGAGTCTCACGATCGGGTTATTTTATTTTTATTCACAATAAAATCAAACCTAAGCTAGCAAAAAATGTCAACTAAAGAGATATTATCTAACCTGGAGATTATACAGATACCAGAAGCACGGTTCCGTATACTACGATTAACAAGATATTTTAACCTACACTTTAGCGAAATTCTTTTGGACGTAAAGCATGGAATTTTCCACTGATTTCGTAAAATTCTGAATACAGCCTCGCATAGCACAGCTCTGCTCCGTTAGGAACCGAAACTATTGTCGAAAAAGTACCAACTTCAAATATCTTTCCCATTGTCGGTTACGTCCCGTTTTGCTGACGGTAGTCAAACACCGGGATGATGAAATATAGGAGCGGCCGTCAACGTATTTTAATCTTTGTTTAATAATGCAGTATTTCAACGGTTTTTTTTTTAAATAGAAAATAATTTTTCTGTAAAATTTAACTTCACGACAAAATAATGCCATGTCAATACACTGGAATTGTATTTCGTTTCCAAAGAAAAACATTGTCTTTTATCCTTTTTCATTAACTGGAAACAAATATACGAGTAGACATTAAAAAAAAACAGGTCTTTGATATTAATGTAAAGAAATAACAGATAATAATTTCGTTTAATCATAGCTATTCACAGAGATTATTTCAGAACTTCTCATCCACATATATCATTAAATTTCGCATAGCTCCCCTAGTAATTTAAGATATTCCTCTTTGCCTAAAATGAACTTTGAATTCAACAAATTAATAGAATTATAACCAAAGTATTTGAAATCAGGATTAAATTTTAAAAGGGTTGTCTCCCTTTTCACTCCTTGATGATTTTACCTTAAATTTAACAGCCTCTTCTGTATCAGATTATGGTTATGCCATACCTTTATCTTATAGTAGACTAAATAAATATATTTATCCACAATTTGTCAAATGGGACTGTATTTAAATCGCATTTTAGAACATACGAAAGGTTTTAAAAACATTTTCCTTCAAATTACGACAATAAATGTGCTTCTTTAAACGACGCCAAATCTGGGCGATACGGCGGGTGGTCCAGCTTAAGTAAGCTATACTCGCGAAGAGAGACTTTGGCTGATTCGTGAACTTGTCCTCAAGAAGGATACATTTTTGCAACGCGAACAAGGACGTTTCTCAAAATTATTCGTTTTTATGAGTATTACAGTTGGAATATCGGTCTTTTTTTATTTTACACTTTGTTATGTTAGCTTTCGAAGTATATTAAAAAGGAATGTAATTCGATTAAAGAAAAATAATAATAATTTAATTGTTTAAATAGTTTTAATTCATCTTAAATTAATTTTAAAAATTACCATTTTCTTCATCCTCTTATATACGAAACCGATTTTACGAAAAAGTGGTTCAACTGTATGTTGATGTAATCAATTAAAGTGACTAAGTTTTGTAATCGAATGTTTATTGAATGTATTAATTAATGTAAATATTTTTCATTTATACAGGTTAGCATAGGCGTCCTTTATAAGGGGACTGAGAGGGCAGTTAAATAACACATCAAAAAACTTTTAGTTCGTTCGCGGAAAAAGTAGGTACCTAGTTCGCATGTTTTTTCTTTTTTTTCTTAAATTTGATAGTTGCTATTGCACCGGCGTTCGTCCCACATTATGTGGTTCGTTCTAAACATAGCGGGCTTCTTAGCATGCGTGGTTGTCGCTTAATGTCAAAATTATACGTGAATAATCTTTTATTTCGTTAGCGGAAAAGATAGTATGTTTTTTCTATTTTTTTTTTTCAAATTTGGTACGTATTTTTAAAGTCTAAAGTAAATTTGACATTCGAGGCGGTGCATAGTCGGATATTGTTTCTTCAAAAATATTTCTCTTAATCGAAGCTAAGCCAAACGAGGAAAAATTCTAATATAGCGGATCCGAAGCTGCTATACAGTGTGTCTACTTATGTTGGAACCATATGGAAAACTTTTTTATTAATGGTTTTATGAAAAAAAATTATTCTTCATAAAAAGTTCTGCATGGTCTAAAACTCAAAATGCAATCTTCAGTTATCAAAATTTCCCAGTCATACACGAGGTATATCAGAAATAACGAATTTTGCTCAAGAGTAAAGTACCTTTATTTTTGACAGTACAGAAGAATGTTATGAAGAAAAGTTATTTTGAATTAAAAGGTATATTCAAATATGCAATTGCAGTTATTCAGCATGAAAATTTAGGTTTTGTGATTATTTACTAATCATTCAGTATTAATTATTCTGGCTTGATACAATTTAACGTAATCTAGGATGCACGGACAAGAAATATTTGAGACGGAATGTCATAGTGCGTTGGTATTTATAAAATACATAAGAAATGGCAGCTTTACTAAGTTGTGAAGAAAAAATAGAATTAGTTTTAATAATTAATACGAAATGATTATAGTCTGTTTCGTTGCCGTTGATAGCTCGATACCCTCATTAAAGATTCAAAACAAGGGGGCCCGGTGGCCTAAAATATTTTACCTATAAAATGGTCTTTTTACGTACATCTAGCATAAAGATGAAGAAATTTTGACCTATTCCACCGGGTAACAGATAAAGTAACAATAGAGCCATAAAATGAAATGAAAGGATAATGATTAAAACGGCCCATCATGGTCGGAGAGTTGGATTTTTAATGTAACCGCTTATTATTTTATTTAAATGTAATAGATTTTATGATTTTATGAATTTATTTACAAGAAAACTAATTTATTTACAGATCAAAAAATATTGACAATTTCAATAATTATAACTCGATAAAATGGTCCTCAGAAGAATCTGAAGAGTCATCATGTCCTACGCTTATTACTAAAGGCTCAATTTCCATAGTTGTGTCAATTACGTTGTCAAGTTCCCACATTTTTTGTTCCTCTACTATAGCATGTTTTATGGCGTTTTGCCAATTTTCTGATGACACATTTGCTAAAGAATGAAGCAAGAGGTGTCGCACTTCTTGCATTTTAAAAGTTTTGTTATTTCTAGCAACATATCCTTTTACTTGAGCCCATATTAATTCGATAGGATTTAGCTCACAATGGTAAGGTGGTAAACGGAGCACTATAATACCTCGATCTCTTGCCATCTCGTCAATAACATACTTTTTATACTGTGATTTATGTAGCCTAACAATATCCAAAAGTTCTTTTTTTACCATGGTATTATCGTAACTCAATTCCTTTCGTTGTAACCAGTTTACGATTTCCGCCTTTTTCCATGAAGTTGTGGGAAGATTCTCTTTTAGCCTAGAGTGATAGCTGGCATTATCCATCACTATTACAGAATTAGCGGGAATGTATTCTATCATTTGCTTAAAATATTCCTCGAAAACATCAGCAGTCATTTCTTCATGATAGTCTTTAGTAGAATTCGACTGGAATTGTAATAATCCTTGATCCAAAAAGCCATTTGAACTTCCTATATGAGTTATAATAAGTCTGCGTCCCTTTCCAGATGGTGGTCTAAGTCCTGTTGACCAGCCTTCCATGACAGCTTGTCGAGAACTTAGGACATTTTTATCTTGCCAAACTTTAGATACGGTGTGCCCTTCGTTCAGCCAAGTTTCATCCAAATAGAAAATGTTTTTGCCTTCGCTGCGGTATTTTCGGATGGACCTTAAGTATTGACGTCTCCAGCAAATAATATCTGCTCTATCAATAAGAAAAGATTTTCTGTTTTGCTTCTCCCATCGAAAGTTCATATCATGAAGTATTTTCCATAGTTTCGTTCGTGATAGCTGTGGTAAGTCCTCGTCGTAGTTTCTGGTACACTAGAGCATCATGCACGTTTAATATTAATGTCTTTTCTCGGAGAGAATATGCACTCTTGCTAATTTGACGAAGACACGTTGGCGAAAAACTTGAAGCCATTGTTACAAGTATAGGAAATAATTCAACTTTGAGATAATGCAGTATCTAAATACATAGTTTGACAAACGCACATCAAATGGCGTAATAACATCCTAAAGCAGGCAAAAATAGGTAAATTAATTACCCCTGTTGTACCTACTTTAACCCTAATCCTGCTTAACAATGGACAGAGGCCAATTTTCTTATTAAATAAGGTAATTACTATTGGCAACGCCTATGGTTTACGGTTGTTTTATGGCTTCAACCCTCGATATGAGCTATCAACTGCAACAAAACGGACTTTAGTAAATAATCACAAAACCTAAATTTTCAGGCTAAATAACTGTAATTGCATATTTGAATATAACTTTTAATTCAAAATAACTTTTCTTCATAACATTCTTCTGTATTGTCAAAAATAAAGGTACTTTACTCTTGAGCAAAATTCGTAATGACTGGGAATAGTATAAGTATAAACAAATTTATAAAGAAATTTTTGACACAGGTATTATTTAAATTAAAACTCAGTGGAATAATTTTTAATCCTATTCACATTTGTTTCCGCAAGACCTGTTTGCTATTGAAGCAATTTACGATGAAATTATTGCATATTTGGCATTACAACCGTTATTTTTTGGTTTGCTTCCCGCTGTCTCTTTTTGTATATAGCTCGTAAAATCGGGATCATTTTAAAAATACTGAATAATCCTCAGGAAAAGAAAAACTATTCTTGAAAAAAAAAATTACTTTTGTTGGTCTGCTGTAACTTAAGTAAAAATGTCGCTCTTTTTAAATTGAGTATAATGAGAACACCTTACTGACCTTACCGCTCGGTTTTTCTAGTATTTACTATAAATTATGGACTAAGGTTAGATGGTCCATAAATAATTTCGCCTGCGGCGCTTTCGTTCGCAGCGAGCTTTTCCCCTTGTTGCTACCGCTGGTGTCCTGGTTGTTAAGGTTATAAAATTACACATTTTATCAAACCCGAACAAACCCATACAGGTTAGTAATATCTTCTGAACCTTTACTTGTGCACATAATTTTTAGTAGCTTTCAAGAAAGGTAGGTGATTTAATAGCTCTAATTAGTAGGACGCGAAATAGAGATTAGATTTTATAAATATATGCAGTAATGAAATGTTTCATGAGACATATTAATTGTTACGTCACTCCTGTGTGCAATGTGTACTATTGTGTACATCTCGTTAGACAACACTCTGTTGTGTTCAACTCCTTTACGTGCCGGAAAAGAAAGTTCTTAACAAGTCTTCTTGAATTAGGCGTCTGCATCCTTTGGCGAGTTACGAGCGGCGATGTCACTTTAAAGTAAGCGAGCAATAGAAAACAAATGTAAATGTTTTAAATTTTATGATAAATTCGAAATTTTACGATCCATTATTTTTTTACGATGGATATAATGTACTATTTTTGCTCAATTTATGTTGCCAAGCAATAATACCAGGAGGGGCACTAAGAAAGTGTCCTATCTTATGATAGAGCTGAAGATTTTATTGATAATTTTATTTTTCTACTTTACTAGCGATATAAAATTATTGAGAATTTAAAATTTATAGTATTACTCTATTTAGATTATTTAAACTATTTATGGAGAATGTGATAAAGTATTATTAAGAACATGTTGCAAATCTATTTATTTAGCATATGATTGTTTTTCAATGTAGTCATAGCCAACTATATATAGGAGAAACTAAAACTAAATTGGCAATATTTCGAAAACTATAAACTTTCGGAATATAAACTAACCACTAAGAAATCTGATAAAACTATTAGCTGGAAATATAAAGTACGTAATAATAATAATTAAGGAGAGAAATAACAATAATGAATTTTTTTTTATGATCAAACACAAGCACTATAGGAAAAATCCTTTAGGGCACTCTGGGAGTGGTGCGTGTGCGCAAAAAGCGATTCACGTTGGTTTTGAATCGTTGGAGGTTATATTCGTTGGGAAAAACGACCTCGGGAAGGTCGTTCCACAAAGATGTAGTCCTCCAGATGAAAGAATTCTTAAATAATGAAGTTCGAGGAGTACTAAGCTTAACCACATGTGGATGGGCGGTAGTGGTTCGTCGTGTATTTCTGTTAATCGTCGCTCTGGGCGGAATTAAGAGGGCAAGGTCAGCCGAGCACCTTCCATGAAAATATCTGTAAAAGAGAGTCAAATCCCCAACCTGTCTTCGATGTTCTAGGCTGTCGAGGTTCTTCGTCAGCTCGTGGTCTCCGATCAGACGAATAGCCCTCCTTTCGATGGAATCCAGCAGCCGAAGAGTATGTTTGGGTACAGAGCTCCAGACATGAGAGCAGTATTCTAGTGATGGTCGAATCTGGGCTTTGTATAGTGTCAAAAGTTGTTGAGGTGTGTACAACTTTCTGGTTCGGAAGAGTACCCCAAGCTTCTGAGAAGCTACCTTGGCGAGTGTCACCACGTGGTTATGCCAAGACATATTATTTCCTCCGAGATTGACGCCCAGCAAATTAATAGATGAAGCCAGTGGGATTGCGTGTCCAGCCATGACTATTTCCGGTTCTATAATGTTAACCTTTTTAGAGAAAACTGCTGCCTGGGTTTTTGTAGCGTTAAATTCGACTTGGTTACTGTCACCCCAAGCCAAAATTTCTTCCAGGTCTTTGTTGAGGCATGATACTTCATGCTGTCTGCGAAGATGTGCGTCGGCAGCCGATGTTTGCGCATTCAAAGAGAAAGATGAGATAAGTGTGCTATCGTCAGCAAAAATAAATATCGGATTTTGAGTTTTCACTAGAAGGTCGTTAATGTAGAGTAAGAAGGTGTGTACAACTTTCTGGTTCGGAAGAGTACCCCAAGCTTCTGAGAAGCTACCTTGGCGAGTGTCACCACGTGGTTATGCCAAGACATATTATTTCCTCCGAGATTGACGCCCAGCAAATTAATAGATGAAGCCAGTGGGATTGCGTGTCCAGCCATGACTATTTCCGGTTCTATAATGTTAACCTTTTTAGAGAAAACTGCTGCCTGGGTTTTTGTAGCGTTAAATTCGACTTGGTTACTGTCACCCCAAGCCAAAATTTCTTCCAGGTCTTTGTTGAGGCATGATACTTCATGCTGTCTGCGAAGATGTGCGTCGGCAGCCGATGTTTGCGCATTCAAAGAGAAAGATGAGATAAGTGTGCTATCGTCAGCAAAAATAAATATCGGATTTTGAGTTTTCACTAGAAGGTCGTTAATGTAGAGTAAGAAGAGAGTGGGAGACAATATGGACCCTTGAGGAACACAGGCATTGATGGTGAAGGTGTCTGAGGTGTCTGATTAAAAATCTTCAGTTACAAAAGTAAATTCCAGGAACGTACTAGTGGCATTTTAATGAAGATGGTCAACGTACGGAACAAAACGTCAAAAAACCAGTAAATGTTGTACAGGGTATCCCATTTTCGACACTTTTATAGGGTATCTCCGTAATTGTTAGTGCTATCAAAAAAGTAATGAAGGTGTCATGTGATCTTTTTGGGTCAAACTTAAAATGGTAAAATCAAAATTTGAAAATTTTCGCTCGCTTAAGAGATACGGGTCAAAATCAAAAAATTCACAATTTCTAAATTACCCTATATTTTCTTAGTTAAAAGAGATACAGAAAAATGTTTTATACAAAAGTTTTTATACTGATTGTTGAATAATCTGCCGGTATCAGAATAAGTATACGGGGGTCAGGTAAAAAAGTTATCGGACCTAACCCCATTTTTTTAAAACGGAACACCCTGTATATTTTAAACTAGAAGGATAGCATTTTCAATTTTCTTTTGAAATATATAACACACCATGGATAATATTGGTATCCTAGGCGCTTTATTTAAACTTTATTACTTTAAACCACAGTATTCCATGAAACAAAAGCTAATATCCTAGAAACAACTATGTTGACATTCCAGTTGTTATTAACATTTAACGTCGGTAAAATGACTTATCAACATTTTGAAAAATTTGGTATGATATCAGTTTATATTGAAAGTGGAAAAAACGAAGAAATGGCTCAAAATTAATATTTTGTTCGCTATCCGGAAAGATGGTAACCAGTCAAGGACATATTCCGACGACTGGAACATAATTTAAAAATATACGGCTCTTATATGCCGAGATCAAAAACTTAAAATAAAGAAAACATTGGAAATGTAGAAAAGTTTAAGTAAATCGCCTAAGAAAACAATATCATCCATAGTATCCATCCATATATTTGAAAAGAGAATTTAAAATGCTATCCTTTTAGATTAAAATATACGGGGTGATCCATTAAAAAAATGAGGTTAGGTCTGATAACTTTCTTACCTGACCCCGTAAACTTATTCTGAAAACGGCAGATTATTCAAAAATCATCATAAATAAACTTCTGTATTAAACATTTTTCTGCATCTCTTATAACTAAGAAAGTATAGGGTAATTTAGAAATTGTCAATTTTTTGATTTTCCCCCGTATCTCTTAAGCGAGCGAAAATTTTCAAATTTTGATTATATCATTTTAAGTTTGATCCAAAAAGAGCACATGACACCAACATTACTTTTTTGATAGCACTAACAATTACGGAGATACCCTATAAAAGTATCGAAAGTGGGATACACCGCTGAACATAGATTTAGTACCTATTTCATAATTTAAACAAAAAATCCGAAACGTCGCATTAAAGATCTGATGATGGAATCTTGTGGAGAATAAAAAGTAGCAAGGAAGAAAGCGAAATTTATTTTCGGCCATCTCTTCGAATAAAGTCGAGAAAAAATAAAAACCGGAACGAAAAATTTTAGATTTTTCAAATATTTTGGAAGCACCTGTATTTACAGAATATTATTGGGCCCATGATTACGCAACTCTCCTCGTATCTTTTACCGTTCCCGAAATCCGAATGGTGAAGGACGAATTTGTTACACCCTATACTCGGAGACCACAATTGTAGACAGTGATTCATCTATGACAAAATGAAACGACAACTGCATTTGAGCGAGAAGGAAATAGACTTCCAGTGGCGCGTAAAATTAAAAATTTATATAAGTACTCATTATTGAAAATTCGCAAACTTTCAGGTAATTACTGAATTCTCTTAGCGATATTTTTGGCAATGAGTCGCCTTTTTTAATTTCCGACATAATTTTTTTGTATGTGGGAATTTCATTCTTAAAATAAAAACCGTACTTTTCGACGAATTGCATATTTTGTCGCATTATCAAGTAAGATTTTTTTCGACCTACATGATTCTGAACTTTAGAGTTATTCTTGTTCTTCTTACTTTTTAAAGTCCTGAGTACTGTACTAGCCCAGGAGTCGGCAACCTTTTCAGACGGAAGAGCCAAAAGTTATAATTTACACAATTTCTCAGTTTTTAAAGAGCCACTAACGGCCGCAATTTGATATCGAAAGAGACACAACTTGACATCGAAAGAGCCGCATGCTGCTCGCGAGCTGTAGGTTGCCGACCCCTGGTCACAGCCAAAGCACTGGTGAAGACGCCAAATTGTCTTGCGTCGAAAACGAATTAAAACCTACATAGAAACAGCCGACGACGGCGTCATTCGAGAGCTTTCGTCAGACTGACGACAGTAACAACGCGTGTGACAGGGGAGGGGTGCGGTGAAAAGCGAGTACAAGTGGCTGAGAGATAGAATCGGTGCCTAATCCTCGTTAATCGATTCAGAACGAATTTTTAATTATTTTTTTCGATAAAATAAAGAGCCGCAGCTTCACATCCAAAGAGCCGCAGGTTGCCGACCCCTGTACTAGCCGATTCTTTCGTTAAAGAAGCACATAGTTCCGTTGCATCTAGCACAGATAAATCCGAATTTCGGGTCCGAACACCTTCATACACAGATTTTTATAATGTCTTGTTCCCTCTGTGTTAAATTAGGTCGTATTTTTTTTAAAGGTGGACCGCTAGTTGATGCAGTTGTTTGCATTTTTACCACTAGCGCAAATAACACTATTAGTCAATAATAGAAAAACAGCAACAACAATAATTATATACAGTAACAACTATCCACAATAACAACAACAATACGCAACAACAATACTCAGCAACAACAATACTCGGCAACAACAATACTCAGCAAACAACAATACTCAACAACAACAATACACAATAACAATATACCCGAATTAAATTATCTATGAAAATATAGTAAAACCAGCTGGTTACGCCTCTCTCAACAGTTTGCAACTGATACAATAATATCAAACACTGTTGCCATGTCATTGTGTATGCTATATTTAAACGTTTGCCGCTGATCCGTTCCCCATGCAAATCCTATTACTATAAATAATATAAAGCTCGAGAAAACTACAGTTTGGCTACTCGGCGCGTTTGCGACCAAATAAGCGCGAGGAAGCGGCTTTTTAGGTAATTTCAAACAGACAATAGCGGGTAAACGTACAAGATATTATCAACCGCATTCGCTGCATTGTTGTTCGAACTATGAAATGAGTCACAGTCTACAATTATGGACTTCGAGTATATATGAAAGCTTTTAAAACATAGTCATGGGAAACCTAAATTTGACAAATAACAAATACGTTAACCGCTTGAACCGTTGCATCCATTGTTCGACCTCCTCGAACCAATAAAGTCTAATCGTCCAGCCAACTGTGCCGGCTTAATTACAGCGAATCCGCTGAATCTGTACAATGTCGCTTTGAATGTGATCTAGGTCGGAAATGAAATGAACCAATTGATATTGGCGATGTAAATGGTCGACTATACAGGGTGTTATGGAAATTACTTATTATATTTAAACCGGGAATTCCTGAGATGAAGGCAAATTGAAGACAAATAACCTTAAATGGCGCTTTGAATTATTATACGAAATATACACTTTATATGAAATCTGAAAATTTACGTGGCCGCTACTGAGGACGTTCGCAATCAATAGTTTATTGAGGCGGTGTTGTCATATATTGCAACACAGAATTGTAAACGCACGTGTTCAGTTTTTGACAACAAGACGTCTTTGGCCCGCGTTATCACTTCTTTTTCAAACTTTTTAGAAAAAAAATACTACAATTTTAAGGTACATACTCTCTTACCTTCGATTTTATAATCCGTTTTATAATTAAATTCCATAAAAAAATAAAACACAAAAAGTATGTTTTGCAACAGAACCAACAATAGGTAATATAACAACAAATTTGAAATCACATCACAATATTTCTTATTATGAATTATTTCACAACAGAAAAAAATCGGGTAATGCTACAACCAACTAAACGTTTAAAATTCGTATACATCAAGCACGTGGAACCCTCGACAGCGTCATTCCTCCCCCGAGTCTCGAAACATCCTGAAGCAACGATTTGCGCGCGGCAGGTATCCAAGCAAGGGCGAAACATGCGGTGTGACCTGACAACACTTTTAGTATACTCTAGTGACCCACATTGTTGCTAACTGAATCCAGATGGACCGGCGATACAGCATGTATTATTCGATTCGATTTAAAAAAAAAACGTATGTAGACTTTCTCTAGGACACCCTAGGAGTAATCCATTTAAATATAATAAGTCATTTCCATAACACCCTGTATTAGTTAACAGCAAAAAAATATATTACATAACGAGTGTTAACAGTGGAAACTACTCAAAAAAATTCTATATTTTTTTAAGAACGTAAATTTCGAGTATAATCTTAAGATTAAAAATGAAGTATTATATATTTCTGAGAAGCTTATTAAAAACTGAATTACATTATTAAAAAATATATAATTATTTAAAAAAAAGGAAATTTGTTTTTTTCTTGAAAACTATTGAACATAGAAAAAATCTGAGTACGTCACTGGATTCTACGTAAAAAACTACAAAGAGAGCATTTTATATCTTTTTGATAAGTTACAGGGTAACCGAAATATGGGGGGGGGGGGGGGGGGGGGGGGGGGGTGAGAAAATGTAAAATTCTCAGAAACATCCAGAATATCAAAAACGAGGAGGTCTAGAAAAATTCTAATTAATCCGTACTGCGAAACCCTCATCCTTCTATCTTTACTAATAACCGAGATACCCCGTAAAAGCATCGACACATGGACACCCTGCACTGTGTATAAAACCATTTTTTTAATAAATAAATAATAATAAATTTTGTTTAGATAAGTGATTAAAACCCGTTTAACGATATATTCTTGTCCTGGCATATCACGGGTAATGTGATTTGTGGAACCGTAATATATATATTACGTAACAACGTAATATACATGGTGTTATGGAAATTACGTATTGTATTTAAACGGATGACTCATTGGGTGTCCTAGAGAAGCGCTACATATTTTATTTTTTTTAAATCGACTGTGTTAAAAGTGGGGTAACAAACACTCTTACTCATAGGTCAGTCCGCGCTACTGTAAAACATTTCACCCAGACCCAATGGCAATGTTGCCAAACTTAATGAAAAAGAAATTCCATATAATTCCATATAAAATTATAAAAATAAATTATTTTCTACCTACTTGTATTTATCTTTATACCGAAAAAGCGACGACATCCACAATATTTTTTTTTCTTTTTCATGGGACCACTCCTGGAAACACTTTATGTACACACAGTAATAGTGAAACAGAACCGATAGTTAGCTTTTGAAAATACAATAATACAGATTATTAGATTTTATTACACCCGACGAAATTTGACGTCAAGAAGAAACGCGTCAATGAAAACAATATTCAAAAATTATTTATGGACGGGCAAGATACACGCGTAAACCGAAAACCAGAGCGGATTGCTCAGGGTGTGTTGGTGATCGACGAGACACAACGTATCCAGCCGCTGGTTGGTCTTCGACTAACAACCCGCAAGCGTGCGGCGCTATATGAACACGGCCGATGTAAGGCGTCAAGAAGTTATTGGCATTTGACCTAGTGACGTGCGTGCCTATTTCAAACTTATTTAATACTATTCCATATGTTTTTTCGGGTTGTTTAAAACATAGTCCGGTGTAAATGTTCTTCAATTAATGGTACAAAAAGGTATTACAGAATGGAAAAGTGTTTAAATTATTTTATTTTGTCTAAAGAGTTTAAGGTGTACATATGACAACACTGGCCAGAATTCCTTGATTGCTTACATGTATCGCAGTGCCACACAGGTGTTTTTCTGGTTTGACGTCACTTTTACCGATGAATGAATTGAAAGCGCCATTTATGGGTATTTTTCTTCAATTTGTCTTTATCTCAGGAATTTCCGGTTTAAATATAATACGTCATTTCCATAACACCCTGTATATTTTAATAGTCATTACGTAATAGTAGATTCTTACTAATATAGTATTTTCAACATGCTTGTGAAGTAGTTGTAGGAAAAGAACATGTACGGGTCTCTGTGTCTCCGAAGTATCGGTAACGGGAAAGCTATATCGTTTAAAACATGGTCGAGTCATGGGCGTGTTATTATTATTTTAAATAATGTAATAAAAATAGGAAATTCTTCAGTAATTGCACTTTATGTTTGAAGGTAGGGAACTATTTTTATCAAAGTTTAAAAAATTACTTTTTACAAGATGTAAATTTTTCAATATGGATAAAAACAGCTACGTGATGATTATTTTACAGTTTTGGTCGTATTAATGTCCCTTTCTAGCTGTCTCTTAAGTGGCAATTTAAATATTTTTATTTATGATTCCTCTTCGCCTACCCTATTAACATTTGCAATCACTTCACATATCTGACTATGAAGGTTTTTACCAGGTGTATGCATTATCACAAAGAGCAAAATTTTAAACTAACACCCTAAAACGACACAATGAACACGTTTTTATAAAACACAATTTAACACAATACAATAACTATTTCTAATACCCTTTCTATCACTACGCAAGTGGGTGGGTACATTCATCAAATATCGGACGTCTCACGAGACGCATGCGCTTTCAACTGTTTGAGATATAACCAATCAAATTAGCGCTAGCTACCTGTAACAATGGACAATGGACTATGTTGCTATACTTTTAGATTAAAAGTACTTTAATCAAAATAATATATTATTATGTATTTAAATATCAAAATAAATAGTTTGAGAAGAAGGTTTTAATAATACTGAAACTAGAATAGAATATTGGTTTCTTATATACCTATTACAATTTATTTTAAATGCGTAAATGTAAATTTAAGATTATTAAATTAAAATTTAATATATGTGACAACATTGTTAACCCCAGAATTTTTTTTGCCCGTATTCCTTTGGTAGCTACTGATAAACTTGTCGACCAGTGGTCCCTTTGTCTCGAGCTGAACAAAAAGTAAATTACTTATGAATTACTTACTTGCCTTTATTATTTTACTTTGAATTCTTAATTTTGTCTTCTATGGAACATTAACATGAAATAACCACCGACAATCAATTAGTACTGTTTTTATACTCAGTAAAATATATAATCACGTACCTATTAAAGAATTAAAATATAAGGTTTTTGCCGATGTAGAGCAGCAAAATATTTACTCATTAAACAATGAAGTAATTTGTTTAAAAAGTATTTAATTAGGCTTATACCGGGTGTCCATATATAAAAAACTATACATAGGAAAATTTTGAAAACATTTTATAGCATGTTTTTTTATTCCGATCAGTGGCGTGCGGGAATTGCTCTCGCTATTTTTGCAGAAAATAACGACACGCCACTTTTTTTATTTTAAATAAAAATTATTTTCGAAATTCTCATTCCTTGGTGAGCAAATGTCGTCTTTTGATTTTTGTCGTTCGATTCAGTTTTCGTATAAAAAAATTAAATTCATTCATTTGCACTCTGTTATGAAATTAGGTATTAACAAAGATTAAAAAGGATCTAGTAGGTAAGAAGCAGATTTTATTTTGTAAACATAAACAGTTTTGACGATTGCCTACTCAGTCTAGTTGTCACGTATTTAAGTCATTAACCTTAACAAATTATTTTAACACCCTGTATCTCTAAAGTTAAGACGTTTAGGACATATGCTCATATGAAATTTTTGTCTGAAAATGGACCTAACAATAACCTCCTTAAATATTAGCACGTTATTAAGAAACACCCTGTATAGGTTGGACACCGTGTATTACCTGGACTAATGTTTAATGAAATAAAAGTCTATTGACAAAGATCACAATGTTTTTCATTTTTATATGAATAAACACGATGTTTCTTACATCAAGGTTTATCTAGGTTATATAGGATCTATACAGGGTCCGCAAACGAAGCGTGGACGGAAGATTAAATCGCTATCGAAGAACTTATCAACAATACTAAAACAGCTTGAGATATTGGATTAAAAGCGGCATGTTTTAAAAATATTTTACATTATACAGGGTGGCCCAAAAAAGTGTGACAGCATAAAGTTATATTTTTTTAAATGGGACCCCCAGTATTTTATTACATATTTAGGTTCGTATTACTATCGTTTATAAGTGCCTCAAATTTTATTTAATTTGGTTATGTAGTTTCGGAGAAATAAATTAAAAACTAAAACAAAAAAAATTTTGCAGTCCTGAATAAAAAAATCAAAAAAACAATCCAGAACTCTTTTTTTAACCTCGGCATTGAGTGAAATTTATGACAAGAGGTATAGAGATACTATGAATGTAATTGCGTTTATTTATTTTATACAGGGTGTTCATAATATGCTTTCAAAAACCCCATATTTTAAAATAATTTTTCTCAAGTTTTTCAAATGGAACACCCTGTATATTATTTGGCTATTTGACGTAGAATTCATAGACAATTTTTTTTTGTAATATAAGCATATAAGTTATATCCAGCCGTTTTCGAAATAATTGTAAATATCGTAAATTATGTTGTTTAAATAGAGTTTTTATTGGGAATTTTTGTTATAGGCGACTAGACTAATAATTGCAAACTAAAGTTAATGTTCAAAATAGTTTCCTTTTACTTAATTTAATGATTTTCCTCTACTGCCAACAGAACTCTTAATTCATTTTCTTCATTAATAACGGGTTTATTAATTATCATCCTTTATGTGTACGCAGTGCTTCCTGTTGCTACAAATCTTTGCAACAACTTCTCGAAGGTTTCTGGTCTCGGCTTTCTCTCAATATCTGGATATCTTTCAGCATACACTCGGCTCGCGAGGAGGCAATTTCTTGCACATTCACCCAGTATAAAAATCATATTTACCATTTCTAAAGTTGTAAAATTCGACATTTTGTGTAAGTTAGTACTTAATTTCGACGACTGAACAAATGTAAATAATTTTATTTGGCTGTCATAGTGACAATCTAAACAAAAAAAATCATGGCAACTCGATTAAGAATAAAAAATAGAATTAAATAAATAAAAGTAGCAAAAATGTAGGCTTTTAAAATTTATATTGAAATAACTAAAATACGGTAAACTCTAAGAGTAAAAGGAAGCTATTTTGAACATTTACTTTAGTTTACAATTATTAGTCTAGTCGCCTATAACAAAATTTCCCAATAAAAACTCTATTTAAACAACATAGTTTATGATATTTATAATTATTTCGAAAACGGCTGGATATAACTTATATGCTTGTATTACAAAAAAAAATTGTCTATGAATTCTACGTCAAATAGGCAAATAATATACAGGGTGTTCCATTTGAAAAACTCGAGAAAAATTCTTTTAAAATGTGGGATTTTTGAAAGCTTATTATGAACACCCTGTATAAAATAAATAAACGCAATTACATTCATAGTATCTCTATACCTCTTGTCATAAATTTCACTCAATGCCGAGGTTAAAAAAATAGTTCTGGATTGTTTTTTTTGATTTTTTTATTCAGGACTGCAAAACTCTTTTTTTTAGTTTTTAATTTATTTCTCCGAAACTACAAAACCAAATTAAATAAAATTTGAGGTACTTATAAACGATAGTAATACGAACCTAAATATGCAATAAAATACTGGGTGTTCCATTTAAAAAAATATAACTTTATGCTGTCACACTTTTTTGGGCCACCCGGTATAATGTAAAATATTTTTAAAACATGCCGCTTTTAATCCAATATCTCAAGCTGTTTTAGTATTGTTGATAAGTTCTTCGATAACGATTTAATCTTCCGTCCACGCTTCGTTTGCGGACCCTGTATACAGTCACCGTACAGCCTCCGTTAGGATCTTCCGATCACAAACTTATTTCAACTCTAAGCGAACTACCAATTAATTCTGAACAACCTCCTAAACCTCGCAAGATATGGCATTACAGATCGGCCAAGTGGGAAGACCTGAAAGACCATTTTCGCACTTTTCCTTGGATGAGCGTATGCTTCTCTTCTGATGATCCATCCGTCTGTGCTGGGGAGGTCTCCGACGTCATTCTAACGAGCATGGAAGCATTTATCCCCTCCTCCCAAAAACGCCCTTACAACGGCAAGCCCTGGTTTAGCAAGGATTGTGAGTGTGCTGTCAGATCAAAAAATCTGGCTTACCGACCGTGGCGTAAAAACCCTACCACTGAGAATCGTACCATCTTTGTTACCGCTCGAAACCAATGTAAGCTAACATAGATCAAAGCAAAGAAGCCCATAACGTGAGGATCAAAAACAAACTTCTTGGCAGTCCAAACGGATCAAGGTCCTTTTGGTCAGTCGTTAAGGCCGTCAGCCAAAATTTCACCAAATCAACTATTCTACCTCTAACACGTCCCGATGGTACAATAGCATCCACAGCCCTAGACAAAGCAAACTTACTTGCTGAACTATTTTCTTCGCATTCCACTGTAGATTTCCAGGGAAGAACACCACCCGACATTCCTGCAGTTGAATCCGAAATGACCGAAATCGTATTCCGTCAGCGTCCCGTCAAACGAATCCTGAAAGGACTCGACGTCAAAAAAGCTACTGGTCCAGACGAAATTCCTATTATAGTTCTCAAGTATTTTATCCTACAAAAAAGGAATATTTCCATCTTGCTGGAAGACGGCGCGAGTCCAGCCTATTCCAAAGAAAGGTAAGAGAACCCTGCCTAACAACTATCGACCAGTCGCATTGCTTTCAGTTATATCAAAAGTAATGGAGAAAGCTATTAACCAACACCTTCTAAAGTACCTGGAAGGCTTCAACATTATCAGCGATCATTAATATGGTTTTCGGAAGTCCAGATCAACTGGAGATTTTCTAGCCTATGTCACCCATATTTGGAACAACGCAATCGAACATCATGGGGAGTATCGGGCTGTTGCACTGGATATTTCTAAAGCTTTTGATCGTGTTTGGCATGAGGGACTTCTAAGTAAACTGCGATCCTATGGTATGCCCAGTCGATTCTGTGCATGGTTGTCTAGCTTTCTTAAGGACCGCTCTCTGCAAGTGGCGATTGACGGATTTCTCTCAGACACCTTCACCATCAATGCCGGTATTCCTCAAGGGTCCATATTGTCTCCCACTCTCTTCTTACTCTACATTAACGACCTTATAGTGAAGACTGAAAATCCGATATTTAGTTTTGCTGACGATAGTACACTTATCTCATCTTTCTCTTTGAATGCGTAAACATCGGCTGTCGACACACATCTTCGCAGACAGCATGAAGTATCACGCCTCAACAAAGACCTGGAAGAAATTTTGGCTTGGGGTGACAGTAACCAAGTCGAATTTAACGCTAAAAAAAACCCAGGCAACAGTTTTCTCTAAAAAGGTTAACATTAGAGAACCGGATATAGTCATGGCCGGACACGCAATCCCACTGGTTTCTTCTATTAATTTGCTGGGCGTCAATCTGGGAGGAAATATGTCTTGGCATAACCACGTTGTGGCAATCGCCAAGATAGCTTCTCAGAAGCTTGGGGTACTATTCCGAACCAGAAAGTTGTACACACCTCAACAACTTTTGACTTTATACAAAGCCCAGATTCGGCCATCACTGGAGTACTGGTCTCATGTCTGGAGCTCTGCACCTAAACATACTCTTCGGCTACTGGATTCCATCGAGAGGAGGGCTATTCGTCTGATCGGAGACCACGAGCTGACGAAGAACCTCGACAGCCTAGAACATCGAAGTCAGGTTGGGAATTTGACTCTCTTTCACTGTACAGTACAGTAGTCATTTAAAACAACTAAATATTGCCCGAAACTATATTGTGAAGGTAATCCTAAAAAGACAAAGACTATTCTCTACTCATCAGATCTATGTAATATTAACATTGTATGTCCTGGCGGTCTGTGGTTACGTGTATTCGAATGTAAGACTTAGAATGGGCTGTATCTATCATAATTATATGACCAGAGGTAATGCTGCACATATGCTGAACATTCCTTCCTCAAAAAGAGATATAAATCAACACTCCATGACATATCTTGCACCAAAATTATTTAACTTAATTCCATCTAGTATAAGAAACGTTAAAGGATTAAAAAGTTTCAATGCGCTGATTAGAATTTTTTTATTTTCAAATATGGAACTGTTTATGAAGCAGCGTTAGTGTTTGTATTCTTTGGTGTAATTGTTTTACTTCACAGGTTAGGTTTTTAATTTTAATATATAATTTCAGCATTAAACTAATATTTCCGAGCTAAATATACAGTTTATTTTAATATGCACATATAGGTGGCCCTAGATGCATTGTATTTACAATATAATGATGCATATTATTATATAAGTTACTTAAGTTGATATGTATTTGTAAGATAATATGTTAATAAATAAAAAAAATAAAAAAAATTACCTTTGACATATTGTTTTACAAAATATTCATTTAATGAATTTTATCTATAGCAAATTTTTAACAAGAGTTACTTGGATTTTTACATTGAATCAAAAAATGCAATTGTTGCATGTTACAATAACAATATTAAGCCTAAGTTCCGATACAAAATATTTTCATTAAAAGGACCGGCCTCTTTTATAGCGAGTACAAATATTTCAAAAAGCGAATGACTCTGTACATTATTGAGTGCATCCTCCTATATTTATGGGTGCAACCGCGGCATTTCTAAAGCCGTGTGGCTGACCTACAAAAAAATAACATTCTTTATAATATAACGACTTTGTTCCTTTAACTTTAATTATTAATTTCATTGTCTTTTACGCGATAATAACATAACCGAAGTACACCTAATCAATATTTTCTCTTTGTTTATATTCACTTTAGATACAAAACACGCCTATTCAATACCTTGAAGATGAAAATATCGAGTGTTTTTGGTGGTGTCAGGTGTGGGGTTAAATATACTTCCTGATTAAACAACTAGGGTACAATGACTATTATTTTTATAAAAAATATAGTTACCTTGATTAGTTAAACAAACCCGAACAAATGCATATTGACGAAGAGCACAAGGTTTTTCATTTTTATACGATTAACTCCGAAGTTATGTAGCGAACTTTTAATATCAATCGAACACATTATCGTTTCTACATTATGGTTCCAAGTCTGAGCACCGTTTTCACATATTTTTCAAAAGAAATTCCCGAAATAATACAAGACCGAGCGACCGTATTTGGCCTAACCCCAATAACATCAAAGTTATCGCGAAAGCCTTCGACGAAAACGAACGAGACCTCGACGAAAAATGCCGAAATGACTTCGATCTGGAGCGCAACACATAGCAACGATTCGGTTCTATGGGGGTCCCGCCCTCCAACAAATTTCTTTTTGTTAAAATATTTACAAATACGTGTAACAAATTTGAAAACGTAAGACCTTGGAGGAGCTCATTTAAAATTGTGTAGCCTTTGGGGCTTATCGGAGACACGGTGCGGATTATTTATGTAAATGGGATTAGCGGAAAAAAATTTTTGTTTGTATAAAATACAGTGAGCGGCAAATATATGGAATAAATTCTATTAACATTCATATATTCTATTTTAAAAAAGGAACAGCTTGAATATGGCAATTAATTGTAACATGTAGGAGAATTGTTTTGTTTTTTTTTCTTTGGAGTTTGTTGTCCTTGGAGTCCTTTTGTTTTTTGTGATAGTTCTGGTGATCATCGATTGATAATATTATAAGCAAATTAAGATTGTTTTGGTACTGGAATGCGAAAATGTCACAAACATTTTGGCCACCTTATACAACGTATCCAAGATAAGGAGGGCCAGTACAGGGATCTCGGAAACCGTAAGAGATACGAAGTCGGTAAATGGAGGTAAAGTTGCGCATTTACGTGCCTAATAATATGCCGTTTAGGAAGCTTTAAATTTCCGAGTAGTTCCGGAGATATCCGGGAAAAAACGAAATTCTGAAAAATCGTTTTATTGTTTCCCTGGATTTTTTTGAGATCGAATTCTAAAGTAAATTGTACTTTTACATTGCCACTTTTCCGCTCTATCTAACAGCGTTAATTGTTTTGTAATCCGACGAGTCGTCTTCGAAGGGCCATTATCAACTTTCGTTTTTTAAATACAGTCCTGTTTTTCTGATATTGGAATTTGATAGCTTTTTTCTTCCGAATGCAACGATGTACGACACATTGTGGTTTAATGACGTTTCGAGGATTTATTGAACAACATCAGGAAATTTTGTGATACGGTCCTGTATTTCTCCTAATTTTATAAATAATATCTCATAAGTAAGCTCTAAATTTTTTTACTTATGTTGGACTAGTTCAATAAATAACAAATAATTTAATAATAAACCACAAATAAGTGAACAAAATACAGAAACATTATTTCAAACTTCTGTTGATTCGGGATTTAAAAGAAAAGTATGCGGCTGAAACAAAAAATTAAGATGGTGACGCGTGATTTGTTTCACTTGACATTCCCATTGTGATCGTTTGAGAGCGTTTTAAGAGGTTTTCTATTTTGCAGAAAATATGGAACATAATTTCACAAATGCTGAAAAGTTTAATATTCTATCGTGTTTTATTTTATCTCAAAAAAACTGTTAGAAGATGTTATTTGTGCTTAGAGAATAACGGAAATCATTTTGAACACCTGATTATGTAGTGAACTAGTCCAGCATAAGTCAAAAATTTAGAGCTTACTTATGAGATCTTATTTATAAAATTAGGAGAAATACAGGACCGTATCCCAAAATTTCCTGATGTTGTTCAAAAAACCCTCGAAACGTCACTAAATTACAATATGTCAAC
The DNA here is from genome assembly GCA_963991005.1 of Barypeithes pellucidus. Lineage (NCBI taxonomy): Eukaryota > Metazoa > Arthropoda > Insecta > Coleoptera > Curculionidae > Barypeithes > Barypeithes pellucidus. The sequence continues at coordinate 19,273,697 of OZ022562.1, read as the reverse complement.
ATCGTTGCATTCGGAAGAAAAAAGCTCTCAAATTCCAATATCAGGAAAACAGGGCCGTATTTAAAGAAAGAAAGTTGATAATGGTCCTTCGAAGAAGGCTCGTCGGATTACAAAATAATTAACCCTGCTAGATAGAACGGAAAAAGTGGCAATGCAAAAGTGCAATTTACTTTAGAATTCGATCTAAAAAAAAACAGGAAAATAATAAAACGATTTTTCAGAATTTCGTTTTTTCCGGATATCTTCGGAACCACTCGGAATTTTAAAACTTTCTAAACGGCATATTATTAGGCACATAAACGCGCAACTTTACCTTCATTTAACCGAGTTCGTATCCCTTACCGTTTCCGAGATCCCTGTACTGGTCCTCCTTATCTTGGACACGTTGTATATTTCAAAATATTTTTTTAATATAATTCTCTAATATAATAGTATCTCCATCGGCGTATTCTATTATTGATGATCCTGGCAATAATACTTTGGCAAGGTTATTGATATTTCTCATACATTATTAAATATTTTTTAATAAGAAAATACTTTTTTACACCAGGTATCATATTATAAAAGTTAAAAACAGTTGATTATAGTGTTATCCAAAAAGTCCCAATAATCAATGTCGACTGTGCCTTAATAAATTATTTACCGCAATATTTTTCGACGCAGACGTATTTTTTTTATTAAAATACGTTTATGTTTTTACCAAAGTAGAAGGTCAAATACAAGTACATATTTTAAATATTTTTATTAAAACACAATAAAATTTCCATGTAGATAGTTTAATCGGTATGTCACGTGTTTTTTTTTTGTTGGAATGCAACGCAATTTCTTTTTATGAATTTTTACTGTTAATGATTTATATTGATTATTTCAATCACCTATCAAATATACTATTTCGGCCAATTAAATTGTGACATTTACACCATTCTAATGTGATTATACTGAGAAATTTGCATGTTTCTTAAAGTCTCATTGGCCCACGACATATCTAAGTAGGGCGATTACTGGAGAATGAGTTTTAATAAATGTCCAGTTTGAATGACTTTTTCTTTTAATATATGCAGATTTTTTTAGATTTTCATTATTATTTACCAACGGCCATCGGAAAACAACTTTAAAGGCAGGATTTAAGAAGTAGAAAAATATGTACTTATGATTATTTGCAATGTATTTTCTTATTTATATTGCCGACCTGTTTTCTCATGAAATTTTAGTCACATAACCTTAAACTTACGAAACGTCAAAAGGTTTAAAGTCGAGAATAGAGAGCCATAAGCTAGTATCGATATCAACGTCTATCGATAATGTATATATTAAAATATTTTCTCGAATTATTATAATATTTAATTTAGGTTCTTGAAATAATCTAATCAAATATAACTGAAGCCTCCTTTTAGCTATCGATTAAAATTTTCATCGAAATACTTAAAGTTTTTTTTTTAAATTTTACTCAATGATCGTTTAACATGTTTATTAGCTCTTGCGATTTAATCAGAATTAACATGCCCACGACAGTGGGTAAAATTTCCAAAAGAAAACTTATCGAGAATATCAAAAATTTTATCGGTAAAAAAACTAATACTAGAGTATAGAGTATATACAGGTTGTTATGGAAATGACGTATTATATTTAAACCGTCACATCCTGAGATGAAAATAAATTGAAAAAAAATAATCATAAATGGTGCTTTGAATTATTAAGCGCAATTATACACTTTATATGAAATCTGAAAATTTACATGACCGCTACTGACGACGGTCGGTGTTGTCATATATACACGGCAAACTCTTTAGAAAACAAATTATAATTTTAACAATTTTTCATTCTATCATTTATGAACATTCCAGAAAACCGACGGCGAAAGATGTTTTGCAAAACAAATAATGGTAATATTACACACAAATTTCAAATTCGTCACAAGCAGAGGAAAGTAAATAGGTCAAACGTCATTGACCTTTCTATTATTTTTCAAACTCTTTAAAAAAATGCAATTTTATTTAAGACCCGTGCTTTCTTACCTTTACTTATTTAAATACAATTATTAGTTTCATAATTTTACAGAAACCACACAGAATCTAAGTTTTAGGAAAAAACCTCTCACATAACCTCACAAATAGCAGCTATTCACATGGAAAGAATTCACGGGAAAACTGTTTTAATTTTGGTCCTTTTTTTCTCTGGTCCTTTTTTTTCTCGCTTAGATAGATTTATTTATTTAACTAATTTAAAAAACATACAATTCTTTCAATTTAAGAATGACTTTTTATCTACGAACGAACGAAATGGTACGTGCAAAACTCGGAATAGAGATGGGCAATATTTGACAGTTTGATATGTCACGGTCACGGTAATTGAATCCTAATAATAGGCGTTACGGGACGGACTAAGATCGCTTAAATGCTTTTCTTATGGTGATAAACGAGATTCTTCCCTGAATTGAATAAAATGATAGTAGTGATATATCCATCAATTAAGGTGCGGGATAATACTGCGACTGTACTTGAGAAGCTCAAAAAATTAAATTAGCTCAGCTCTACTGCAAATGACAAGACCGACGAAGATTTAATTTTCTTTCTCATACGGCCATCTCTCCATCTCTTTCACACAATCCACTGGACACCGGAGCAACATAAGTCTAGGTGTACAAGCGTGCGTCTTGCAAGTGTCAGTATTAGAAGATACGCGTTAGAATACGGTCGATTCTGTTGCTTACTATTTACACTCTCGGCTATCCGCTTTGTTTTCAGAAGGTACGCGTATAATAATTGTTTCGTACTGAATTTCATGCTACGCGTCCAAAGTTTGTATATAATTTTACATTGCTTTTATTGACGAACCTAAAACGAGTAGTTTGTTTTGGCCGTTTGTTTGACTTGATGGAATGTTTCGAGCATAAAGTGTTTCCAGGAGTGTTTCCATGAAAAAAAACTGATTGTGTTGTGCGTGGATTTGCTCTTAGGTATAAAGATAAAAGTAGGTAGACAAATAATTTATTTTTATAATTTTATGTGGAATTTCAGTTTGGCAACATTCCACGTAACACCTGTTTTCTGACATGCCACCACAGGGTGACGTATTACAGTGACGCGGAATGAGCTGTGGGTTGATGGGGCTTGACCCCACTTTTAAAACGGTCGACTTAAAAAAAAATATGTAGCGCTTCTCTAGGACACCCAAGGAGTCACATTAAAATATAATACGTCATTTCCATAACACCCTGTATATTACCTTTGATTATACAAATCCATTTCACCCTGCAATATTCCGTACTTCGTATATGTATCTGACCAAAGATTCCACCATGATACTTTAAAATTCCATGATTTCGCCTAAATTTAACATTGATTTACCGCATAATTGTAAAAAAAAATTTTATTTCTTGAGACGTAGTGAACGACATTATTTCCTCCAACTAAAGTGCTTCTGACTTAGTATTGTCCGGGGTGGCTTTAGGGATCGTCGAGTAACTACTGAAAATCACGAAGATACTAAACAACGGTTACATGTACAAACTTCGCAATAATTAGTGTCAGGTGTGGGGTTAATGAATTAGTTTAAGTTTTCTCTGCCTTATTGTAAATATCGCGTGTACAAGAAGAACGGCTTTATTTCAATGGTGGTAAAAAAAGAAACAATTAATAGTGTTTTATTATGAAGGACCTTAAAATATACAGGGTGTTATAGGAAACACAGCATATTTAAATGGGTGACTCTTTGCGTGCCCTATTACACAACTAGGAGTAACTGAAATTCCGCAGCAAAATCGGCGTATAAAAATATTATAAATGTTTCTTCCCAATTTAATTTGTAATCTTATTGTTTGATTACCCTGTATTAATAGTTATTAGAATAGTATAAAAAATCTATGAAAGCAGGTCATTTTCAACAAGAAATCTAACCCAAATAAATAATATAAAGGATCCCTTATAGGAAAAATTAATAATTAATTTAAGGTAGGCAGACTGTCTGTCATGTTAGACATAACACCTTAAATATGCCAAACACGTTTAGGGTGGATTCATAGTTGCCGTACCGTAAGACGTAACGGTAAGCCGATAGATAACATGTGATATGCAACAGAACAATTCATAGTGCATGAGAATTCAGCAGTACGAAGTAAGATTAATATGGTTCATTTCCATTTCTGACGTTACGGCTGATGGAATCGTTTGGGATCGGTCATACTGTTGTCTATATGATCACCAAATTGAATGTTTCTGAAATGGTTTTTTGGCTGATATTAGCAGAAAAACATTGCTCCCGCTATTACAACGATGTCTTCATCGCTCACAGTTATAAATAAACACACATGTGTCACATGAAAAATAAAAACGATAACCTACAAATTCGTAACCTACAAATCTTTACAAAACTATGAACGGATATGTTCATTATATAGTTTTAGGTAATGGTTTAAAACTACAGGGTGTTATGGAAATGACTTATTATATTTAAACCGGCAAATCCTGAGATGAAAATAAATTGAAGAAATCTAACCTTAAATGAAATTGTTCTACGAAATATACACCTTATCTGAAAATTTACGTGGCCGCTACTGAGGACGTTCGCAATCAATAGTTTATTGAGGCGGTATTGTCATATATTGCAACACAGAATTGTAAACGTATTCAGTTTTTGACAACAAGACGTCTTTGACCCGCGTTATCACTTCTTTTTCAAACCTTTTCGAAAAAAAATACTACAATTATAATCCGTTTTATAATTAAATTCCATAAAAAAATAAAACACAAAAAGTATGTTTTGCAACAGAACCCACAATAGTTAATATCAGACAAATTTGAAATCACATCACAATATTTCTTATTATGAATTATTTCACAACAGAAAAAAATCGGATATGCTACAACTAACAAAACGTTTAAAATTCGTATACATCAAGCACGTGGAATCCTCGACATTCCGAGTCTCGAAACATACTAAAGCAACGATAGTCGCGCGCGGCAGGTATCCAAGCAAGGGCGAAACATGCGGTGTGATCTGACAACACTGTTAGTATACTCTAGTGACCCACAATGTTGCTAACTGAATCCAGATGGAACGGCGCGACAGTATGTGGGTAAAAAGGGTTTTTACCTTAGTATTTTGATATTCGATTAACAAAAAAGGATGTAGACTTTCCTTAGGACACCCTAGGAGTCACCCATTTAAATATAATAAGTTAATTCCATAACACCCTGTATAATGGATAAGGTCCAGAGAAGAATATAAAAAGTTGAGTTGTATCAGGCAGCTGAAGAACATCGTTTTAAAAAAATAATCAGGGAACTATTTGAATATTTGTTTGACTTATTTAAACGTGTGTATTTTCTGCCCTAATCACCTTTTCCCAACTTTTTCATGTCCCTTGCAAATATCCTTAGCTTTCGTCTTCAGACTTATCTCAAGATATATCTCTATTAACTCCCAAGTTAGGTGTCACCCGGATAACCGGAATTAATCTTTTAACCTTTAACAAGTTCTTAGGAAAGATGGATCGGTACCTGGCCGGCCAGTAGCGTGACTTCCGGTTTCGTGGGGTGTTAAAATAGGAATATAATGGCGTGGTTATTTTAAGGCCAGCCACTTGAAGTTTTTAATTAAATTTCATAAACTTAAATAAATTACAGCTTTGAAAAATTAAAATATTGGCCTATTAGAAATGACGTGAAGTGCATAAATACAATGGGACTTCTAATAGTTTCACAAAAACATATATTTTAACTAGTTGCCAAATTTTTAGAGCATGAAATTTTTTCACTTGAAACTTCTTCTGTGGTTCAGCCCTGCTTGGATAGAGACTAATTTGGGTCATTATTTTACAAGCCGCCCACTTTTTAACCTTGTTATTGCGATCGAAAATATTTAATAACTACCGATCTAATAGAGGTGCCCCTTTCTCGTAAAATGGGGTTTGCAGATAAGAGGATAAAGGAGGTATTTTTTTAAAAGCAATTTAAGGTGTGAGGCGAGCATGTTAAACTTATTTTGGAAAATAAATTTTTCACAGCAAAATCCTGAAATACGTGTCAACTAATTGTATGTGCATAAGTTGTAAAAAACATTTCGGACGATTCTAAAATGCCAAGGTTACAAAGTGGGCGGTTTGGAAAAGAATGATCCATTTATGTCATAATTTTCATTTCGAAAAATGAAGAAAAGTGATTTTTCTCTAGGAGATACGACAGAGTAAAAAAACAAAATTCTAAAATATTATAAATATTTTACAGAATTTTTATTACACCCTCCCCACTGAAGATATCAAAAAATTTCGTTGTTTCAGTTTTGGGAAAAACCGATGAGTTTAATAATCGAGTACTTGATACTCGAGCGATTTTAATAATCGAGTGAATCGCTTGAAATTCCAATTCACCAAGCGATGACGTCAACGACTGCACGACCGCCAGCCTAGTCGTTTACATGTGATCAGGAAGGGTATTTAGCAAGCACGTAACTACGGGCAGGCACAGGTTTAGCTAAAACAATTGTAGTAGCCACCAAAAAAATTCCAGAAATTTATTTATTTGTGAATAATGAATTTTTACCACGTGTCTCGATACCAAACAAAAAAACTGCAAACAATCACTCAAATATGTATTTATTGTTCGGGTATATTCTTGTGCTTTTTTAAAACAAAATCTTCACATCTTTCTCAATCTACGAGCATAAAATAAGTAGATATTTAAAATGGCTTGTTAAATTCTTCCACTTTAAATTATCAGGTGCCCACTGTGTGCCCTTCAAAAATGTAGGCTTAGTTACGCGACTGGCAAAATAAGCAAATAGGTGATTATTTTTTTAAAATTCATGTTTATAGTTACCTAAAAGTTCCTGTTTAAATTTAAGAATGTTTACTTTTGGTTACCAAAAAATTTGTCGATACCTATGTTTTGTTAACTATTTTGCTCGTTTCCTTATTTACCATTAATATTTTCTATAATATATGTTATTTTTAAGAAATCTTCTTGAGTTTAATAATAAAAAGTTCCTGTTTAGATTTAAAAATGTGTACTATAAGATTACCAACGAATTTTTCTATATATTTTGTTAACCATTTTGTTCGTTTTGTTATTTTTATTTACAATCTCTATTATTATATTATTTTTGAGAAGTTTTCTCGAGTTCATAGTAAATAAAAATTTTAAAATTACATCCTTTAATTTCTTAATATTACAATCGGAGACCTAAACTACGCCGCTGGCTAGCCAGCTAAAACAAAACCTTACAAAACCCATGTCGCGATGACTCCGCTAAGGGATTTAGCATACTTTTTTATATATATGCACCTTCTCGTTTATGTGCCTTTAAGATAGACGTATGTCTTGTATCTGCTCAGAGTCAAACTCGAACGTCGCCAATCGGATGGCGCCGCGCGTCGACCGAAGGTCGTCTATCAAATTACAGGCGATATTTTTCGGGTTTGTTTCGACTGAATTTATAACTAGAGTATTTCCTATCGAGCGAGAAACTGTTCGAATATACGAGCAGTTTTTTAACTCGATCACACTACAGCGGTACATTTCCGCCGGCGTCAAGCGAAGCTCGGGTATCGAGTGAAAGATAATAAGTGACGAGCGACGGTTTTCGCCTGAATAGATAACTCGAGCGGTTTTTTTTAATAATCGAGCGGTGTCGGTTATTTCAATAATCGAGTGATCAAGCGGTTTTTCGGTAGAGCGATTACAACACTAGTTTCAGTGTTAAATTAATTCTGGAAAGTGCTGAAATTATTTTAGAGCATTTGATTGGATGTGGCGCTAATGCTATTTTATTTTTGTCTATTTAAAAGATTCTGAACGGTAAATAAATTTAGTTGCTGCTGGCTTTAGATTAAAACTGTTCACAAGGCGGATTTTAGTGCCCTTACGTTTGATTTTAGTGCAATGAAGAAAAATAAAAATATAGTTTAAAAATTAAAGTTTTACTGAAGTATTTTATATTTTCGTAATGTTCTAATATTAAATGAAAAATCCGCATATTTTGATTAAAATACGAACGGTTTGACGTGTCTTCTGTCTTAAGTTTACTTCATATCTTTTTGGTGTAATAATGAGAAAATTTTGGTTTGCAAAACTTTTGGTTTTTGAAGGTCCTGGTCTATGCAGGGTTTGGATAATACCAAGGCATCCTTGATTTCACGAAAGCTGTTCAACTATACACGGTGTTACTATAAATTCAGCCTTCAAGAATGGGATTTCGGAAATGGTAAGAAATCAGTCGGTTAAATTTGTTGCAAAGCTGCGTAATTATGAACCCTGTTCCTTAAATTGACCATCTTTATTAAAATACCCCTAGTACGTGCCTGTAATCAGTGGCGGCTCGTGACAAGTATGGTGAAATTTTTCTAGGCGTTTTAAATGTAGAAAGAAAAAAAGTAATAAGAAAATGCGTTAGGTAAAACATATTTTTATTTATTTTTTAAGTTTACACAAGAAAATACAACTTTTGGAAAATACGAAAGGTTTTCTTAGTGTGTATAGCTGTCGGATCTTAACGTCGTCGCATGCAACCCTCGTAACAATATTTATACAGTCCACTACTAATACTACTAAAGCTATCAAGAAAACCGAATGATGTCCAACACTACTATCGCCATCTACGAGTTATCAAGAAAAACGAATGATGTCTAATATCACTACGCCATCTACGGCTACGTCATTAGGCGCAACCAAGACGAGAACAATAGTTAACTGTTTTATGACGAGAACGAATCGAGCCACGAGACTGACAAGTTGGCATTCTTCATATTTTCAGTGTCTGTTAGTTTAAATCCTTAAATAAAGTGGTTTAAAATCATATCGAGTATCATTTATCGAAATGCACAACAATTATCGACCCTACACAATAGTGCTTAAACGTAAAGTCGATTCTTCGGTTCTTAATTATAGAAAATTGATCAATAACAGCCTCATTAAGTTTGGAATACCCTCTATATTTTTTTTTCATATATTTGATTTTTAAAGTTTCTAATAAAGTCCCTAGATTTACCCTTTGTGGTCTGCGTTAAATTAATTTCGGGTTTAGGTGTTCCCGCATTCTTCACTTCAATTTTTTGCTCCAAACTCAAAGAGCTAAAGTTATTTCTTAAATAGTCCACCGTCAAAATATTCATTTTAACTTAATAAATATATAATATTAGAATATTAAAACATACACGCTCGAATTTCTAACTAGATGCACGAACAGACAACAGCGCGGTGCACACAAGAACTGTGCGCCTTTTCCATGTTAAATCGCCATAGCTCCGCTATCCCCCGCTGCCACCCGCCCCTGTTACTACAGAGAAACTGCACTACTTACTCGCACGTCCGAGCAAGTCTCGTCATTAACCTTAAGGAGGGTCGGACTTTTTTAGTTTGATGGTACGATAAAATATTAGGGTGGGTCGGACTTTATACGATAAATAATATTCAATGAATATAAATTAATATTTTCTATTCGTTTTGTTTTGGGGGTGCACGTGCGCATGTGCTCCTGTAGAAGAATCGCCACTGCCTGTAATTTATTTTTGGTGCCAAGAAACTGAAAATTTTTAAATCATTATTGATATTTCTGTGTTATTGTTATTAAGTACGTGGTGTACCATTTTTTACACTTTTATAGGGTATCTCCGTTATTGTTAGTGTTATCAAAAAAGTAATGTAGGTGTCATGTGCTCTTTTTGGGTCAAACTTAAAATGGTAAAATCAAAATTCAAAAATTTTCGCTCGCTTAAGAGATACGGCGGAAAATCAACAAATTGACAATTTCTAAATTACCCTATATTTTCTTAGTTAAAAAAGATACAGAAAAATGTTTTATACAGAAGTTTATTTATAATGATTGTTGAATAAGTATACGGGGTCAGGTAAGAAAGTTATCGGACCTAACCTCATTTGTTTTTAAATGGAACACCATGTATATTTTAATCTAAAAATATTTTAAACTATCTTTTCAAATTTATAACACACCATGGATGATAGATATCATATAAAAATTTTCAAAATGTTGATTCACAAATGAATATGAAATTGACGTTAAATGTTAATAACAACTAGAACGTCAACATAGTTGTTAGGATATTAGCTTTTGTTTCATGGCCTACTGTGTTTAAAGTAATAAAGTTTAAATAAATCGCCAAGGAAACCAATATTATCCATGGTATGTTATATATTTGAAAATAGAATTTAAAATGCAATCTTCTTCGATTAAAATATATAGTGTGCTCCATTTAAAAAATGTGGTTAGGTCCTATAAGTTTTTTACCGAACCGCGTATACTTATTCCAAATAAGGCAGATTATTTAAAAGTCATTATAAAGAAACTTTTGTATAAAACATTTTTCTGTATCTCCTTTAACTAAGAAAATATAGGGTAATTTTAAAATTGTAAATTTTTTGATTTTCTTCCGTATCTCTTAAGCGAGCGAAAATTTTCAAATTTTGATTTTATCATTTTAAGTTTGACCCAAAAAGAGTACATGACACCTACATTACTTTTTTGATGTGTCGAAAATGGGACACCCTGTACTGCTACTATATTTTTTTTAACTAATAGTTGTATCAAATTTCTACTTAGCGTAAGTAAAAGTAATTTATTTTGTTAATACAAATAAAATTTGACTCTTAAAAGCACTTTCTTAAGACCTTTAAAAGAGCCATTGAGTTTTACATTTTCGAATTATACCTGGTTTAAAAAAAAAGTGAGTTCCTGTAATTTACTTTTTTTTACTAGTTTCGGTTTATTGGGTTGTGATTAGCATTAAATTGATCTCGGGTTGAAACAAACAGGTGGCCATGGGTATAATTGTTAAAATGTACGACTCCATGTGCATTCGGTATGGATCTTAAAGAAGAAGAAAAAATAATAAACATAAAGACTTACCCTTTAATTAAAGAAATGCATGTTTCGGGGCAGGCCCTAAAACAAAAAGAAACATTATAGGTATACTTAATTAGTACTTTATCAATTATTATTCAACTTGTAGGGAAAACATAGTTGGTTAACATATGAGAGTAAGATAAGGGGGCGGGGGTATTTAACAAAAATCGACATTGGTTATACAAAAACTTTTAACTTTTTACCATATAATTCGAATGTATACTGTTCCACTTTAAAAAATCTTACATGACGTCATTATTCTCACCTGGGACACACTATACAGGGTGATTGATGGTGGATGGCCTATTAGACGTTTATGGAGAACTAGTCATCGGATCACTTTGAAAATTTGGGAGCTTATAGAAGCGGACATGATCTCGCTTTTAAAAATTACAAAACAATTTCCATAGGCTACTTGCCAAATTGGTCTAAAAAGTGTGATTGTTATCTGTAATAATTAATTTTGCTAAATAAATGCTCATAAGTCAAAAACTGTTCAAGATAGGTATAGTAACATTATACATAAGAAGATAGACAATTTCAATAGCTTCTAGGTTAGGACAACAGATAACATATAGGGTATTTCCTTTAAAAAAAAAACGTACTATTTACCACTTTTCCAAACCATCAAAATATTTGTATTTTGAAACAGCCTGTACTATTATAACTAATATTTGGAAAGAGGGTGAAAGACCTCTGGATATAACTCGATACCAAATCTCAGTGCTTTAATTTGTCAGAGTTTAAAATATCATCACCTTTTCAAATATTAGTTATAATAGTACAGGGTATTTCAAAATACAAATATTTTGATTGTTTGGAAAAATGGTAAATAGTACGTTTTTTTAAATGAAATACCCTATATTTTATCTGTTGTCCTAAAAGCTATTGAAATTGTCTATCTTCCTATGTATAACGTTACTATACCTATCTTGAACAGTTTTTGACTTATGAGCATTTATTTAGCAAAATTAATTATTACAGATAACAATCACACTTTTTAGACTAATTTGGCAAGTAGCCTATGGAAATTGTGTTGTAATGGTTGACATTTTGCAAAAAATATCTAATTACTTTCAATAAATGTTCAATATGTTGGCCGTTCACTTCTAAGCATTTCTTTTTTTTTTAATTTTTTTCATTTCTAAGCATAATATTTCGTAAGAATTATGAGTCTTCCTGTATATGAATTAATAAGTTTTCGCAAAACAAAGTTCTTTGTGGACAGTCGCAGCCTCCTTGAGAAATTGAACTTTGGTATACTTATAATCATGCATATTATGTGGAGACAATATTTTTAGCACACAAAAAACGATAAGCCCAAATCTTCTTTGGCACTTCTTATTGAAGCCTGCAGATAGGCATGAAAATAAGCCAAAACATTGATTTTATTTTCCTCATTGGACGTTATAGGTCTAGGTAGGTAAATTTCTGGATGCGTTCAAGCATGATCCAACATTTTCGAAATTGCTTTGAATTCGTATAAATTTCTTATTGCTCGTTAATGGTAAATTTGGATACATTTCATTGAATCTTATACATGTATAAATATATGAATTTACTACTGAAAGTACTACATTTGAATAGTTGTTGTTTTCTTCCATTCTTTTTTAAACTTTAAAAAATTACAATATTTAAATACACCAACTGACAACAAGACTGAATGAATAAGAGCAAAAAATCAACCATTACAAAACAATTTCCATATGCCACTTGCCAAATTGGTCTAAAAAGTGTGATTGTTATCTGTAATAATTAATTTTGCTAAATAAATGCTTATAAGTCAAAAACTGTTCAAGATTAGTAGAGTAACATTATACATAGGAAGATAGACAATTTAAATAGCTTTTAGGACAACAGATAAAATATAGGGCATTTCATTTAAAAAAACCTGCTATTTACCATTTTTCCAAACCATCGAAATATTTGTATTTTGAAACACCCTGTACTATTATAACTAATATTTGGAAGGAGGGTCAAAACCTCTGGATACAACCTGATTCCATACCAAATTTCAGTGCTTTAATTTGTCAGAGTTTAAAAATATCATCACCTTTTTGTAGGACATGTTTTCCGAAAGAAAAAAGTGAAATTAATTATTATCTCGACAAATATAACAAATCGGTATAGAAAAATGTTAAGGAAAGTTATTAAAAAATTAATAAGGATTCTAAAACAAAAATAATACACAGGGTATTCCCTTTAAATTATCAAAGTTGCTAATACTTTCAAGTAGAAGCGGAAACGCTGCATGGCTTAAAAGAGAGATCATGTTCGCTTCTATAAGCTCCCAAATTTTTAAAGTGATCCGATGACTAGTTCTCCATAAACGTCTAATAGGCCATCCACCATCAATCACCCTGTATACTAAAACTTGTTTTGTACTCAGAAAGGCACATCAGAACCGGTAAGAGTCATTCTCTTAAAATTAAATTTAAAAAAAACTACTACCAGTACCAGAAATTTAATTTCTTAAGACAATTTTAAATTTGCAAATTTGTTAATTGGATAGACAGAGGAACGTGCAAACATTCTGTCTTATCTTAAGATATCGTGCTTTCCTAATTGTGAATTAAAATGGGTTTAAAACAGAACGGGCACATTTGCCATTACATTTAATGGCGGATTGCCAAATGTGGTTAGATTGCAATAAAATTAGCATGAAAATGAAGGTTTTACTTACTGGAGTAATTGCTTTGCTGTTGCCTTCACAAATACATGCATTAAGATGTATAAATTACAATATTATATAATAACAACTAATGCTGACAGCTAAAGCGGGCTAAAATACTCAATTTAGCGCTCGACGGGGCATATAGCCGGACAGTGACGGCTCGAAGGGTGTGCCAGGTTGAGCTCTAACTCAAATTGATCTCGCCCATCCTGCTTAATTGAGTAAGAAAATATGGAACAAATTATTGAATAATATGTACCTATTACGCGAAATAATGCATATTTTTTAAGCCCACCTTTAAAAAATGTCCGCCAGATATCGCCCAACTGCAAGCAAACCGCTGGCGCCGCCACTGAGCCTGAAGAATATGGTTATTTGTTTATGCAAGTGGCGATTGACGGATTTATCTCAGACACCTTGACCATCAATGCCGGTCTTCCTCAAGGGTCCATATTGTCTCCCACACTCTTCTTACTCTACATTAACGACCTTCTAGTGAAAACTAAAAATCCCGATATTTACCTTTGCTGACGATAGCACACTTATCTCATCTTTCTCTTTGAATGCACAAACATCGACTGCCGATGCACATCTTCGCAGACTGCATGAAGTATCACGCCTTAACAAAGACCAGAAATTTTGGCTTGGGGTGACAGTAACCAAGTCGAATTTAATGCTAATAAAACCCAGGCAGCAGTTTTCTCTAAATAGGTTAACATTACAGAACCGGATATAGTCATGGGAGGACACGCAATCCCACCGGCTTCATCTATTTTCTGGGCGTCAATCTGGGAGGAAATATGTCTTGGCATAACCACGTTGTGGCAATCGCCAAGATAGTTTCTCAGAAACTTGGTGTACTCTTCCGAACCAAAAAGTTGTACACAGCTCAACCACTTTTGACTCTATACAAAGCAAGATTTGACATTCACTAGAGTACTGCTCTCAGGTCTGGAGCTCTGCACCCAAACATACTCTTCGGCTACTGGATTCCATCGAAATTAGGGCCATTCGTCTGATCGGAGACCACGAGCCGTCGAGGAACCTCGACAGCCTAGAACATCGAAGACAGGTTGGGGATTTGACCCTCTTTTACAGATATTTCATGGCAAGTGCTCGGCTGACCTGGCCCCCTAAATTCCGCCCAGAGCGGCGAATAGCAGAAATATACGACGAACCACTGTCGCCCATTTATATGTGGTTAAGCTTAATACTCCTCGAACTTCGTTATTTAAGAATTCTTTTATCTGGAGGACTTCATCCTTATGGAACGACCTTCCAGAGGTCATTTTTCCCAACGAATATAACCTCCAACGATTGAAAACTAACGTGGATCGCATCACTTCCAGAGTGTCCTAAAGGATTTTTCCTATAGTGCTTGTGTTTGAACATAAAAAAAAATTTCTTATGATTTAACGATTATTTAGGTACCCACAGGATAATCATAACGATCCAAAATATATCCGGTAAAGAAAACTTATTAAACACTCATAGATCTTGATCAAAATTAAAGTCCAGACTTAATAAATTTGTAAATTGAACAGACAAAATGTCGCAGCTATAAATACGCTGTCAGGAAAAGGCCGTTGCGTGTTTTAAAGTGCCGACACGTGTGTTTTCGATTAACTTAAAAATCACGAATAATTTGTATTTATGGAAGAAATTGAACGAACTTAGATTCAAGTTTATGCAAATTAGTTATCGATTAACTCCGTTGCTACAAAAGTCTAACAGTGACAGCTTTCATCGTAATTAAAAAATCATTTTAAAATAATTACTAAATAAACTACCAAATATCATGTAAATTTGTCTTTTTATTAAGATGAAGAAGTGTATGACCTACTTCGGCTTGAACACTACAATTTCCTGCATAAATGCATATATTTAAACGATGCGAGGATAGGAAGTTAAGGTTAGCATTTTTATGCAAAATAGACGCTTTTAATATCAAGACAGAATCGCTCCAGCTGACAAATTGGAAAAAAAATATTTGGAAAATATTGGGCAAGAAAGGGTCAGATGAAAAAACTTTTATTTTAACATTGTGTGGGACAAGAAGTTTAGAGATAACATTAATTTAAAAAGTTTCGGTAAATAAACGTACAGAGCGCTCGGAAAATGCATCTGGCGTTTCATAACTATTTTATTTTTAATACGAGTTTCATGTTTTTTTAACTAGTTTTTAAATACATTTATTGGGATTATTCTATAGGGTGTTGAAAAAAGGAATCAAGTTTATCCCAGAAATACTCATTTTCTCTGTCTTGTATTAAAAAATGCCCCTGGAAAAAGTTGTTTTTACTCCACGGGCATTTTTTAATACAAGACAGAGAAAAAGAGTATTTCGGGGATAAAACTTGATTTTCGCACGGTTCTGATTTTCTCTTTCTCATGGTGATTATTGGTGAAGGATGAGCCCGAATAAAAAAAAAATTTCGGACAAAAGATGTTTATTTTTGGTCGGAGAACACGATACGCCAATAAAAAATATGGGGTTCCATTTGAAAATCTTAACTTACCCCCACCCGCGCCCGGGTGTTGAGGGCGGGTTTAAATTGCAAACTATTCCGCCTTCAAAACCAAACAACTTTTTCCCCAGACATTTTCCGCTGCAATGCGATGCATTGAAGTTATTCCGGGGTACCGACCTTTTTTCAACACCGTGTATGTTCTCTTTTTAATTGATATTTTTCCCTTAGGTGATGTTATACCGGGGTAAATTAAAATGTTGTTTCTGTCACAATTTCAACACACCCTATGGAAAAATTGACGAGGATGATTTTGTTTATAATCTTAGATGTATTTTTCACGTGTTATTTTTGAATTATCCCGTTCATTTCTTATTTTAAAGATTGTTTTATTGGAGTTTGAAGATTTTGGGGTATACACAATGTGGAGTAATCAGGTAGCTGATTTATTGCAGTAAAGGTTAACCAAATCAACCATTTCTCAGTACCATAATCCAAACCACTTGGTGTAGATACATCTAATTTTAGACGTTTAATTTTTAAATTAAGTACAGATGCGTATTTTTAGAAAATTTGTAAATCATATTTGCCGGAGGCGTAGATAATTTGTTTACTTAACGGTTTTCAGTTAATTGTAAACAACACTTAATTTAAATAAATATTATATTTCCTATATTTATTTGATATTCGGGGAAGTTGAAATCGGAATGGTTTTAAAAATAATTCGTTTAGTTTTTTATTGGCATTTATCGATTATTATGAAACGACGTATGTTTAAATTTACAGCTTTACTAATTTTACTAATACTAAGAGACGATCAAACATTTTTTACAATAGAATATTAGTTTGAAATAAGGATGTTGTACAGGGTGTTCCTTAATGACGTCCTAATGTTTCAGAGTATGATTCTTTAGGTTAATCAGGGTGTTATGGAAATGACGTATTATATTTAAACCGGCAAATCCCGAGATGAAAATAAATTGAAGAAAAATAACCATAAATGGAGCTTTGAATTATTAAGCGAAATATACACTTTATATGAAATTTCAAAATTTACGTGGCCGCTAGTGAGGCCCTTCGCAATCAATATTTTATTGCGGCTGTCTCGAGGTTCAAAAGAGGTTAGCGCATTATAGCGATGTTGTCATATTGCAACACAGAATTCTAAACGCACGTGTTCAGTTTTTGACAACAAGACGTCTTTAACGCGCGTTATCACTTCTTTTTCAAACTTTTTAGACAAATAAAACTACAATTTTAAGGTACATTACCTTCGATCTTATTTTAAAATAATCCGTTTTATAATTAAATTCCATAAAATAATAAAGCACAAAAAGTATGTTTTTCAACAGAATCAACAGTAGATAATATCACACAAATTTGAAATCACAATACAACATGTTTTACTAAGTTTCTTATTATTTCACAACAAAAAAAAATCGGGCAATACAACTAACAAAACGTTTAAAATTCGTATACGTCAAGCACGTGGAGCTCTCGACACGACGTCGTTCCACTCCTCAGTCTAGAAACATACTGAAGTATGAAGGGCGCGCCGCCAGTATTAAACCAAGGACGAGACACGCGGTGTGATCTGACAACACTGTTAGTATACTCTAGTGACCCACATTGTTGCTAAGTGAATCCAGATGGAACGGCGCGAAGGGTTTTTACCTTAGTATTTAGATATTCGATTTAAAAAAAAGTATGTAGACTTTCTCTAGGACTCCCTAGGAGTCACTCATTTAAATATAATAAGTCATTTCCATAACACCCTGTATACATAAAATTAATTGACACGTAGGTACCTATTTCAGGATTTTGCTGAAAACTTTTTAATTTCGAATATTTATTCGAATTTATTTTCAAAATCAACAGCTTTTCGGAAGGTTTTAGGCCTAGACTTCTTGTATTGCTTATTAAGGTACAATTTCGCGCACTGATATTGTGATTGTTGAGGTGAGGTGTGACGGATAAGTTATGATAACCTATTTTGAAACATATATAGAACTGATTTTGAAACATAATATATAGAACTGTGATAAAAATCTGGCACATATAGGTATCTCATACCTAGGTGCAGTTATATTTTGAGATATACTTAAGGAATTTGTGAATCTATAAATATTGTAAATCTTTATTATTAATTTGAAATAAATTGAAATATATACACACATAAATTTTTGATAGTTGCTGGATTTTATCCAATCTTCTCATGTTTGAAATTTAATATCTCCAGTTGTACTGATCCGATCAATGTCGGTCTTTTTATTTTGCACTTTATTACGTTAGCTTTCGAAGTTTATTAAAAACAAAATTGTCATTGTGAACAAATGAAAAATAATAACAATTTAATTGTTTAAATAGTTTTAAGATCTTGTTAACCCATCTTAAATTAATTTTAAAAAATACCATTTTGTTCCTTATTCTCTTATCTATAAAACTCATTTTACGAGAATGTGGCACCTCATTTAGTTCGGAAGTTATTAAATGTTGTCGAGAGCAAGTCGCTCAACCCGCTTTGTTATAAATCACAACGTTTCAATTGGTAAGTATCTCCAGTCGGGTTTATTCTTCAGGTGAATACTAAATAAGAGAAGTAACTACAGCTCTATTTATACTAGCTATGTGCACTGAAGCATAACTGAGATGGGTGCAGTCATGAGTTCAGTTTTGCGCGATATTAGTAATTCTAAGCTTACATCTACTTAACAAAGGTTTCCAGCCATTTCTTAAATCTAATGAAGGTTTACTAAAACAACCTGGGTTCTGGTGTATGGTGGCAGCTTCCTTGAACTTCCTCTTCCTCCACTGTGGTTCTTTGAGCAGGATCTCGGCTTCTGTCCACCTGATGTGATGGCCGTGTGTCCAAGCATGGTCGGCTGCACCTGATTTTTCAGTCTCTTCTTTTTGAGTGTTGTTTCTGTGTTCCCCAATATAGGATCGTCCACATTCGCAGGGGATCTGTTAGACACAGTTTTCTTATCTTTTTGGCTAGTTGGTTTTGTCTTCGTTAGATGTCTCTCGAGCTGAATACCGTTCTGATGTTGTATCATTGTCCTAGTCTTCTAATTCTCTCGGACTATATATATCCAGGCTTTGACATATGGAATGTTGAGTGTCTTTTGTCTCTCCTTTTTGTGTATTCGGCAGAGTCTGACGATTTTTCAAAATTTGTCAACTAATTTCGTGGGATAGCCATTTTTGTTGAGGTCGGTTTTGATGTGGTCAGTTTCTTCTTTGAGGGCTTCATTTGAGTTACAAATGGTAATTGCTCTATCCACAAGCGTTCTTACGATCCCATGTTTTGTGTTGTTTGAGTGATTTGATGTGTAATTCAGATATTGACCTGTATGAGTAGGTTTCCTGTACATTGAAGTATGGATGATGTGCTGTAGGAATTCCTTGAGTTCATAATAGTTTTCATTCCAAATAATGAAAGTATCATCAACATATCTCAGCCACGTTTTTGTTTTCTTTTTTTCTTGTTTTATTGTTTCAGTTTCAAACCATTCCATATAAATGTTGGCGATTATCGGTGAAAGAGCTGAGCCCATCGGTAGTTCGTCCACTTGCCTGAAGAACCTATCTTTCTCTTTTAAATAAGAATTGTTGAGGCAACATTCTAATAGTTCCATGATGGCATTGATAGGTAACGGTGTTCTTTTTTGTAGAGTAATAATGTTAAGTGCATCTTTTTAAAGGGACGTTAGTATAAAGGCTTTCGGCGTCAAAGCTGACAAGTTGATCTCTTGGTTGTACTTCTATTCCTCCTATTATTTGAACGAAGTGTTGTGAATTCTTTACAAAAGATGTGCCTTTTGCTTGGAGTGGTTGGAGTAGTGGAAGTAAGAATCTTGCTAGCTCGTATGTAGGAGAGTTGCGAGAGCTCGTTATGGGTCTTAGAGGTATGTTATGTTTGTGTAATCTTTCTTTGTATT
Source organism: Barypeithes pellucidus (assembly GCA_963991005.1). Lineage (NCBI taxonomy): Eukaryota > Metazoa > Arthropoda > Insecta > Coleoptera > Curculionidae > Barypeithes > Barypeithes pellucidus. The sequence goes on along the minus strand of OZ022562.1, from coordinate 19,253,760 downwards.
CTTTGTTTAAGAGACTCATCCGTTACTGGTAAGTTAAGAGCTATTAAATGATGCTACGAATTTTCGAACCACTCAAAAATTTTGATGATTCTTGCATTTTATCAAAACTCCACGTATTAATTTAGGAAGGAATACCTTGCTCACATTCAGCAATTGTCCGACAAATACGCGATATAGCTTGATTTTCACAAATGGGTATTATTTCGGATTTAGGGACCCGTCCAAATTATAAATACTTTTCCGAATTTCTAATTTGTAAGTCATATCGACTTAATCAATTTAAAAACTGAACTGCCAACGTCAAGTGAAGGTGTCAAACAAGTTTTTGTTACCAGAGCAACTTGATGTTTGCTTCTTATTACCAATTTTAAGACATCTGAAATTTGCGCCAAAACTTAAATGACATACGTTATTTTTATTTTATCATTAACTTTTTGCGTCTGCTAGAGAAATACAACAAGAAATCCCGTTCGTGTGTGTATACGACCTAAATTCTTGTATTCCCGTACGTTTTCGCATAACGGGAAATGGCATTTTAAACATGAAACCTATACCCTTTTCCTAGCAATAAAATATTGAGAGGCCACTTGGGATCCCATCCAAACAGAAATTCGTCCAAATAGATCAAAAGTCGAGACGGGTCGATCGGAAATACGGGGTAAAATTTATGTGGTAATAATTTAGAATTATACTCGGCATCTCAGTTAGCAGTAAGTATCCACAATAGGATAAATGTCTTGCTTAAGGTAAATATGAGTGTAAATATGAACCAAAGGCTCAACTTGACTGGTGTTGATCTAAAATGGGAATAGCTCTGGATTAAAAGACTAGCGGTTGAGAACATGTGGGGGTTGCTGGCAAGGCTGGATCCAGGAAATAATATATTATGTTAGAAAGAGAGAGCATCAGTGGGTGACTGAGATGGAATATTAATTGTTCTTAGAATTAGACAAAATATAGAAATTTCGGTTTATGAAAAACTGTGATTTTTTTTCAAAAATTCTAATGATAAAAGTTGTTTAGAATTAATTCAAGAATATTGGAAAGTCAATATATTGTTACTAAATTTAAAAAATATGCGATTTAAATATATACAGGGTGTTATGAAAATGACTTATTATATTTAAATCGGCAAATCCTAACATGAAAATAAAATGAAGAAAAATAACCATAAATGGCGCTTTGAATTATTGTATGAAATATACACTTTATATGAAATCTGAAAATTTAGGTGGCCGCTACTGAGGACGTTCACAATCAATAGTTTATTGAGGCGGTGTTGTCATATTGCAACACAGAATTGTAAACGCACGTGTTCAGTTTTTGACAACAAGACGTCTTTGACCCGCGTTTCACTTCTTTTTCAAACTTTTTAGAAAAATATACTACAATTTTAAGATACATACTCGCTTACCTTCGATCTTATAATACGTTTTATAATTAAATTCCATAAAAAAATAAAACACAAAAAGTATGTTTTGCAACAGAACCAACAGTAGGTAATGTCACATAAATTTGAAATCACATCACAATATTTCTTATTATGAATTATTTCACAACAGACAAAAAATCGGGTAATGCTACAACTAACAAAACGTTTAAAATTCGTATACATCAAGCACGTGGAACGCTGGACAACGTCATTCCATTCCCGAGTCTCGAAACATACTGAAGCAACGGTAGTCGCGCGCGGCAGGTATCCAAGCAAGGGCGAGACATGCAATGTGATCTGACAACACTGTTAGTATACTCTAGTGACACACACTGCTAACATTTCTGCTAACTGAATCCAAATGGAACGGCGCGACAGTATGTGGGTAAAAAGGGTTTTTACCTTAGTATTTAGATATTCGATTAAAAAAAAAGTAAGTAGACTTTCTCTAGGACACCCTAGGAGTCACCTATTTAAATATAGTAAGTTATTTCTATAACATCCTGTATATATAGGTATATAGCATACAAAGTGTCCCACTTATAATGGAAACCAGCTTATATTTTCGGTATTTCCGAATTGATTATTTTGAATTTTGGTGTGGCTACTTATGACCCTAGGCCGTACGCCAATGGGGTAACTAAAATTATAAGCGACAGGAAAATGCGCCCTAGGATCATACGGTAACCACGCCAAAAGTAAAAATAATCGATTCAAATACACCGAAACTATAAGCTTGTTTCCATTCCACCCTGTAAGTGACAAAAGGGACTTTCCCATATTTTTTGTTTAATTTTCAAAAACTTTTATATCCAACATTTTTTTCTTAATCGATTCATAAATCCGTGGGAGAAAATCTCGTGTTAAAGGTACGGAAACCTCTTAACGATAATGAATCCGTAATGATGTGTATTTTTAGTCGCGTAGTCGCAGTTACGTATTATAAGTAATGATTTGGAAAACCATTTAAATTCGAATTTAAAACAGGAAAAAGAAAACATTTCGTCAATTAAATTCGCTTTGTAAGAATTACATTAATGGTCTTAATCCACTTAGCGACCGACAGTCGCTTGTTATTTTCTGCTGTTATCCGATAAATGGCGTATTTTTTCCTTTTTGTGTCTTTTTGTCCGGAAGGATCAGTAAGTGTTTGAATATGCCCGACAAAATCGAGCAAAAGTTTATTCGTTGGCATTACATATACAGAATGTTCCTTAACGACGTGTTAATATTTCAGAATGTGATTTCTTAGGTGATTCAAGCCGGTGCCCACGCCCCCGGCGCAGTGGCGGTTCTTCCACAGGAGCACATGCGCACGTGCACCCCCAAAACGAATAAAAAAATATTAATTTATATTCATTGAATATTATTTATCGTATAAAGTCCGACCCTCCCTAATATTTTATCGTACCGTCAATTATCGTATAAAGTCCGACCCTCCCTAATATTTTATCGTACCGTCAACCAAACTGTATATCATAGGCTCTCGATCCGGCAACCGTGCCTCGGTCGAAGTTAATGACGATTATGACGACACTTGCTCGCATGTGCGATTAAGTAGGCGGGGCATAATGCAGTTTCTCTGTAGTAACAGGTGGCGGGAGACAGCGGTGGATATCGGGGCTATGGCGATTTAACATGGGAAAGGCGCACAATTTTAGTGTTGCTTCGAGCGTGTATGTTTTAATATTATATATTTATTAAGTTAAATTGAATAGTTTGTTTATTTAAAAAGTAACTTTAGCTCTTTGAGTTTAGAGCAAAAAATTGAAGTGAAGAATGCGGGAAGACCTAAACCCGAAATTAATTTAACGCAGACCAGGGTAAATCTAGGGACTTTATTTGTGAGGAAAAAATAGAGGCATATTCTATTTTTACTCATATCTTGTAAAACAGTTTGGTTTATTATTGTTATAATATTATTTGACATTGGTTCTGATTTCAATATCACGATCGATGGTCAGACGTGCTAAGGATGTAATTACATGTATAATAATATAACAATAACAAGTACATGAACCTTATGGGTTAAGGTTGTAGATTAAGTAGTTAAGGTTATAATAGGATAATATAAGGATGATTGTAACAGGAGAGAAAGAATCAATACTCAACCCTTTTTTGAGTAGGTTGTTGATATTAAGACTGATCTAAAATGTAGTTCTAAAAATATACCTTTAGCATGGCTAATGTCCGCTGATGTTTTATTACGAACCATCAACATCTATTACATATTAGAAAGTTTAAAAATTAAATATATGAAAAAAAATTTATAGAGGGTATTCCAAACTTTAATGAGACTGTTATTAATCAATTTTCTAGAATTAAGAACCGAAGAAAGGACTTTACGTTTAAGCACTATACGCACTAAGAAAACCTTTCTTATTTTCCAAAAGTTATATTTCCTTGTGTAAAATTAAAAAATTAATAAAAACATGTTTTACCTAACGCATTTTCGTATTACTTCTTTTCTTTCTAACTACATTTAAAACGCCTAGAAAGTAATTGTTTGGTCGTTACACAAAAATAAAATTTTAAAAATAATTTCACCATACTTGTGAACCCCCCTTTCATAGGTCACGAGCCGCCACTGCCCGGGCGGCAAATTCAAGTGTGGCAGTTGTAGCATCCCGGATTATTATTAATCGATTAGAAACTTTTATCAGTGCCCAACTATTCATAATATCGCCCAAATTGAGGTTTTGTTAAAAATCTTATACATAGTGTCCCAAAATTAATAGTACACAGTAAAATTGCAGATTTTTTGGGTAAAAATATTGCGATTTAGCCAAACTTTATTTAGTTCAAAAGTTGATAATAACCGAGATACAGGGTGTCCAAGTGAAAATTTTATTTTCTTTTTTCCTAATTAACTTACTTTTTAACTAATAATTTAACATAACATTTTTGGTTTGAGGATTTTTAGGGGCGATAAATTTGAATTTGTTAATAATTTATTGTTATGTAGATTGGAGATGGCGCTCGCTGCGGCACGCTGGGTGCATAGCAACAAGTACAACTCTTTTGCGCTTTAGTGCATTTATGTTTTTATTTAAAATATCAATTTTCTCATCATATTTAGCCAAAAATGGTGTGTGTTGTCTTGTCAATGTCGCTCCGAGTAATTAATTTCAATATTTTTGCATTTATCGTATAATTATTGTTAAAAACAGATCTTTTCTTGATAGTTTATTTATGTAACAATATAATTTTTATGTAACTTATAAAGATTTTCATTACTGGTCAATTTCTTTGTCTGGACTTTAGAATATTTTCAATATTAATAAATTACGAATACTTTCAAAAATATAGGTTAAGTTAGAACTCCTGTTGTAATCTGAATTATTTGTAGCTAAATTCCATTACATATAACGTAATAATTAGTAATATCTAATATAATAATGTGTTATTTCAATATTTTAGAAAGCGCACTGGACTTTATAAATGCAAAAATCTCGAAAGCAGTTACTCGGAGCGACTTTTTCAAGGTACACAGACCATTTTTGGGTAAAAGTGATGAGAAAATTGATATTTTTAATAGGAACATATGAAAATACACTAAAGAGCAAGAAAGTGGCACTTGATTCTATGTACCGGGAGTGCTGCAGGGAGCGCATAACAATAAAATAATTAACAAATTCAAATTTCTCGCCCCAAAAAACCTCCAATCTCATAATTGTATGCAAAAACGTTGACAAAAGAGTAAGTTAATCAGGAAATTATACACTTGTATACGGGGAGTTATGGAAATGACTTATTATATTTTTTTAATCGAATATCTAAATACTAAGGTAAGAACCATTTTTACCCACACACTGTCGCGCCGTTCCATCTGGATTCAGTTAGCAACAATGTGAGTCACTAGAGTATACGAACAGTGTTGTCAGATCACATCGCATGTCTCGCCCTTGCTTGGATACCGGCCGCGTGCCACTAACGTTGCTTCAGTATGTTTCGAGACTCGGGGGTGGAATGACGCTGTCGAGGTTTCCACGTGCTTGATGTATACGAATTTTAAACGTTTTGTTAGTGGTAACATTACCCGCTTTTTTTTTCTGTTGTGAAATAATTCATAATAAGAAATATTGTGATGTGATTTCAAACTTGTGTGATATTACCTACTGTTGGTTCTATTGCAAAACATACTTTTTGTGTTTTATTTTTTTATAAAATTTAATTATAAAACGGATTATAAGATCGAAGGTAAGAGAGTATGTACCTTAAAATTGTAGTATTTTTTTTCTAAAAAGTTTCAAAAAGAAGTGATAACGGGGGGTCAAAGACGTCTTGTTGTCAAAAACTGAACACGTGCGTTTACAATTCTGTGTTGCAATATGACAACAACGCCTCAATAAACTATTGATTGCGATCGTCCTCAGAAGCGGCCACGTAACTGTTGATATTTCATATAAAGTGTGTATTTCGTACAATAATTCAAAGCGCCATTTATGGTTATTTTTCTTCAATTTATTTTCATCTTAGAATTTGCCGGTTTAAATATAATAAGTCATTTCCGTAACACCCTATATACACAACTCGGTTATTACCAACTTTTGAGCAAGCAATGTTTAACCAAATCGCAATATTTTTACCCAAAGAATCTGCAGTTTTACTGTGTACTATTAGTTTTAGAACATCCTGTATATAGTCCAATCTGGTCGAAATACGCAGGAGCACGGAGGCGAAGTTCTTTTTTAAATACCACTACTAAAAACACTAGTGACGGAGGATATGCGAGGGCGCCAGTTTTTGGACGTTGGACTATTACGTATTTTTTACGTAGAGTCGAATTTTATAAACAAACATTATCCTATTTAAAATTCCCACATCGAGAGAGGAAGTGAATCTCAAAAATATATTTAAATGTCTCCCCCCATCACCCTCCTACCTCACCAAAAATTTTAATTCGAAAAAGATGACATAAAAATAGCCCATGCTAACCAGAAACGAACATTGATTGCAAAAATTATTATCATCTGGCACAGATAAATACACACATAGCAGCATCAAAGCAGGCAGTGAAAACAAATTAATTTTAATTTTTTTAATATACGGTTTAAATCCGGTCTAGATTAAAAAGTAAATACGAAAATTTAATATTTTCGCTTAAGTGCTTTTATCGACGAAAAGCAATCGATGGTATTAAATTCAGCCTTTTAATCTAAGAGCTTCTCGATTAAATGTACTTACGTGTGCTAAGGTCATCTTACCGGCTAGAACTTGATGTAGGTTTTATTTCAAATAAACATGTCTAGATAGACGCAAACAGTCCTAGTAAAATTTTTAAAATTTTTCAACTTATCGCGATCCATAACAGCGCACTGGATCCAGTGCCGGCGGTCGCCTAGGGTCCGGCAGCTTAGAGGGGCCCAAAATTCGTACTCAAATCGAAAAAATAAGGTTAGCAAGACACAGTATACAGCGTATTATGGAACGGACGTATTATATTTAAACCGGCAATTCCTGAGATGAAAACAAATTGAAGAAAAATATTCAAAAATGGCGCTTTAATTTAATATGCCCTGTACATGACCTGACGTCAAACCAAAATTAAGCACGTAGTGACACTGGGAGAAAGATAAACAAAACAACATATGGCGGAAAACGTCAGTGAATATTGAGCAGTGTTGTCGCTCTTTAGAAAGTCAATAACCGTTTGACAGATTGGAAGTTGTTTATTTTTCAGGGTACATTATTATAAACTTTTACGTTCAGTTCAGTTCGCTGTGAAACAATCTCTGAGTTATAAACTTGAACTGACTCGAACCAACCGCCGCGGCGTTTATAAATGGTCAGGTATGTTCTCATTTGTTCAATTCGAACGACACCCGTCGGAACTGAACAACTTAAATGCCACTTTACTCTTTACAAAAAAAAAAACTGCAATTTTATTTACCTTTTCGGCCTTAGTTAAAATCAACTTAATTTATAAAAAAACACCAAGTAGGTAATACAAACAAAAACCGGCACAATAACCTCACAAAACACAAAAACAAAAGCTCAAATTCACATTAGTTTTCGCGTAAATTTATATGCATCTCATGAACACATCTAAGTACCATTCAATCTGAATTAGTATTTTAAAGTGCTACTGTGTAGACAAAAATACGCCCTTATTGTATAAGGTCTCATCCGGTGGTCTGGGAAATAATTTTTTCATACATTGGTATTTAACATCTAAAAATTTCTAGTAACTACACGTTTCAGTCTGTTTCGGGTTTACTCGATCGATCTAAAAATACAGCGTTGCCACTTTCGATGTTTTACAAGATTATATTCATAAATTGGGGAATTTTCTTCTGTAATATTACTTTCCTGTATAATTATTGTCTCGCAAATGGCAACCGTGCTATTTTTCCGAATATGTACGAAGCACTCGACCCTTGGTTGGACTCGTCTATGTTAAAACTGAAGAGGAGGACCTGTTGCTGTCAACATAATTATTTCATCATTCTTAATAAAGGATTAAAAATTGTTTTAGGCCCATTAGAAATTAGCGTTTTTATTATTTCTGACTTTCTATTGCGAAATAATTTGTATCCTATCTTCTGTGTGTTGTTCTAACTGTACGATAGTGTAATTATGCGTTAGTGTTTAGTGCTTTTGTGTAATCTGATAATAGGTGCATATCTTCAAAAAAACTAATTTGAAACTCGTGGGTGTCTGTGTGTTTCTTTAAGTGGTTTAGTGTAATTTGTTCTGTTTCACTATGTATTTTTTTCTCTCGACGATATGCCGGTTATGTTCCGAGATTGGAAATAAGAGGCCGAATGGGATTTAGTGGGTATACGCTTATTATGCAGTCCTACACTATCATCAGGGCATGTGATGAGCATAAACCTCTTCCCATAGAAAAAAGAACTGAAGGTGTCTGTGCCCTGGATTCATTACTAGTGTCGGCGGCCTGGATTTGATTTCTAAGTAAGCTAAATATTTATTTTTATAAGAAACTAAAGTTTTACATTTTTACACAGTTGGCAACATTGCGTCGTAACATGTGCTTATTACACAGCTGGGAACTGTAATATGATTCATGACCGCGGAGTCACTTATGAGTAAGAGGGTGTGTTACCCCACTTTTTAAACGTTCGATTTGAAAAAAAAATATATGTAGCGCTTCTCTAGGACACCCCAGGAGTCACCCATTTAAATATAATACGTCATTTCCATAACACCCTGTATATAAAATTCTGTTATTCGGTAAACATTTGTTTAGGGCCAACGAGAATCATAAAATAATTTATAAAGTCAATTGAAATAGCAAAAACCATTACAAATCATTTATAAAACAAAAACAAAGGCAGAGCCCGGCGCGCGGCGTTGCAATGTTTCATATTTTACAAAAATACTGGTGAAGGCTCAACGGTTATTTATTATTTATGCACCTCTTTATACTTTTCTGCTATGGGGCGTGTTACAATGCTTCAAGACTGATTTTCCAATTGACATATTGAAAATCAAATAATGAAACAGAAAATGACGGCGGAACATGTTCTGAATGTATATTTGCTAAAATCGTTAAATAGAATTGGTATCATAATATACAGGTAGACAAGTGGATCCGTGTCTCCGACGTATCGGTAAGGGGAAAGCAATATCGTTTAAAACATGGTCTAGTCATGGGCGTGCTATTATTATTTTCAATAATGTAATTGAAATAGAAAATTCTTCACTAATTGCATTTTATGTTTGAAGGGTAGGTAACTATTTTTATCTAAGGTTAAAAAATTACTTTTCACAAGATGTTAATTTTCTAACATAGAAAAAACAGCAACATGAGTAATTGATTAATAATGATTTTTCAGTTTTGGTCGCATTAGGTTTCGCAACATTTGCAATCACTTACTGTATTTTACCAGGCGTATATTTATTTATAAAACACAATACAATAACTATTGCCCTTCTCATCACTACGCAACTGGATGGGTACATCCATTAAATATCGGACATCGCCGAACAAACCCGATGGCCCATCGGGTTTCTCACGAGACGCATGCGCCATCAACTGTCTGGGATATGACCTATCAAATTAGCTCTAGCTACCTGTAACCATTGACAACGCACTATGTTGCCATATTTCTAAATTAAAACTACTTTATATTTGTATTTCACACAGCAGGAATATTTTCTCCCTTTTACCTTAAATAAATTTCAATGGCAAATTTAATAGAAACGTTACAAATAACCCAATCGCCATATATTGCTTCCTTTACGAATATGAAATGGCCATACGGTGGAAAAACGCTCCTTTGTGTGCCATTTTCTGCGGTTTCCATTAGGAATTTTTATGGATTTTTTCCATACATATCCTTTTTATCCAGGAAATTTAATCATAGATTTCGTTGAGTTTCAGTATTAATTAAATATTGGTAGATGGTAAATGTTATGAAACATGATGTGGAACTCTACTCGATGACGCTGCCGCATATTTGGTATAATTGAGCAATTAATGTGTGGATTTGATGTTTTTGAAGTTGCATTAGATTATGACAGTCCATGGAGTCCCAATAAGGACGAAACGGTTTCGTCCTTGGCTACCGACCTCGCCTAGGGAATGTCCGATTAATTTAACGTTTTATGCGTACTGTAATGGAAAAGGTAGAACCCAGACACATACACCCTTCTCTTTATTTCATTGTTAATGAAATCAATATCTTAACATTTCCAAAATAATCCATTAAAAATGCTTCATCATAAAGTAATATGTTAAGTTCCTCGTGGAAACCCTGACATTTGATGCAACGTTGATTATATTGAGAGATTTCCAATAATTTTCCGACGTCGATCGGATCCTATCGCTTTCCGCTACTGGAAAATCACTTAATTCAATAATAGATTTGAGCCTGGAACGGAAATGGGATTATAAAGGTTAATGAAAATGGTTGCTCTATATTGACATGCTGAAGAAAGTGTGTGCATAATAGCATTTTCCAAAGTTACAGATTAAATAAACCAATTTTTCTGTAATAATTCTAGTATCATTAAAAATAGGAACGAAATTACACTCTGCCATATAATAAATAAACCAAAGGTCCCATAAATCATTCATAAAACTCTTGGAACATGAAGCTGTGATTGTGTGAAATGTTATTGAAAATCAGTAATGGATGGATGGAAGAGTGAACTACATGTTTGTTGGCTGAATGGCGACAATGCTGAAATCTGGTTATATCAGATGGTTAACTATTAAAACATAACCATACTTACGAATGAAAAGATAAATCCTTATTTAAATGATCCACGCTTTTACAAACTACACATGAATGCACCATGATTGTTTAGAATAAAGACGATTTTTCACCAATAATCACAAAAAAACACAAATCAACCAAAACATATAAACAATCCTTGAGATCACACCGACAAAGTTGTAGTGTTTACGAGATCAGTATTCATTTCGGGGGTCCGAAACCTAGCGGACATGTAAGGCGTAGTAAAATAGAAATAGATGTTGCTAGGGTGCCGTTGGATTAGTTCCATAGCTTAGTTTGAATGTCAGAAAATGCCACACCGAGTTTTTCAGGAAAAATAACTAAAATCTAGTTAAAGTGATTTGGCAACGCTGAGGTTGATCAGTGGCAGAAAAATAAGAAAACGTCTCCTACTCCCTCGATAAAGACCTGCCAGCGTCGTGTCTTGGAATGGCGATGTTGTCTGATTGTTCAATAACACTGACACTGAGAAATACTCTTAAAATGTTATTTATAATAAGGATGCCTATATAGTAAGGCATTTAATTGTAACGCTAACATCTAGAATATTGTCTCCCTATATCGCCGCATGAGTGAGCGATCACGCTCGTGAAACAGGTAGATTATTGGTGCAGTGTACCACTATCAACTATGTTGTTATTGGATACACCATGTATCAGGTCAAGCAACATTTAGATTAAAGGCCTCCAAGATCTCCAGATCTCACACCACTAGACTTGGGTTTATGGGACTGGTTTGAAAATGAAGATTATAAAGTAAAAGTGGACACTCGGAATGCATGAATTCTACACATTAGAAATACTGCAGCCGATATTAAACAAAGACAGAGCAACAGACGAAACAGGCAATATTATTGAACATTCATTGAAAGAAGCGATGAGTAAAAAAACTTTGCTTATTTGTAATTACGCTATAACTTAAAAACAAATAAAAATCGGATAGGGACATGAGTTTTTTACATTATCTTCACTTATATGGATGTACCCTGTATAGATAAGGATTTGCTTATATCAATTTGATTTCGGATAGATACTTGTTTATCATTATCGTCAATGAAGAAAACTGTTCGTTACAAAACCAATATTTCAACGCTTGCTATTTCTAGTAAGTCAATATATTTGGATTAATATTATAACAGATATAAATCTATTTAATCTACATAATGCACATATACAGGGTGTTACTTAATGATATATACTTATTTTAATAGGTGGTTTCTGGACCAATTTTAAGTCGAATAGTTCATATACAAGGTATTCAAGTTTCTTTTCGTTTTTATCAACAATCTCGAAACCAGTTTGAGATATTACACTAAATTTTGGTTATAGACTATTATAATATAAAACCACACATTTTTACTTGAATTTTTTTTCTTTAGTCAGTGGCGTAGGTACATCTACGCCTCAATACAATTTTAACCAAAAAAAAATATGTCAAGCCACGGATATTTATTTGGCAATAATTATTTTATTCAATTAGCATTCAATTTTAACCGAAATATACCAAAATTTAGTGTAATATTTATTTTCGAGATTTTTGATAAAAACAAAACAAAGCATTTTAGGACATACAGTGAAACCTCTCATAACGGACTCTCTTGGGCGGACTCTCCTTTGGGCGGACGCGAACAGGCTGTTTTCATACAAAGAGTGCGAAAACCCTCCTTTAAACGGACAAATTTTTTCTTAACTATTTGGGAGACGAGTAAGTACGGTGAAAAAACTCTCTGAAGACAGACCCGCAACCAATCGCGTATGCGTGGCAGAGCGAAAGGACTTCGCCGAATGAAAGTATGTGTGATTCCCCGACAGCAGTCCGCCGTTTATTTGTGAGTTATAAGGTTAAAATCGTAAAAAATTACAAAAAAATGTCGCGTTTTGAGTCTGAAAGAGGATTTCATGTTGTGGAAGTTTATAATTTGATAACAATGATTTGGGCGAGTTCATTAACATTGATAGCAATGTGCTATTAGAAGATGATGGTGACCCCATTCCTACCGATTATGTAGTCCAAACTCAAACCACATCACTATCTGACGACTCTGATGAAGAAGTTGAATGCAGTAATCAAACAAATGTCACCAATTATCAACAAGCCATTAGTATGGTAAAGGAATTATAAGAGTATGCAAAGAATAGAGGTGACTCTACAGTAATGTAATTGTTATCAGACTTGGAATTACATTTTCTAGATTGCAAGTATAAAGCAAACACGTCAAACTACGTTATTAGATTTTTTTAGTACTACATCCTAACTAAAATTAGTGTATTTTTGTTATGTTTAATAAATGTTTATTTGTACATACATATACATAGTGATAATTTTGCATTTACATATTACCTAATAACAAATTTCCCATCGGCGAATATTAGGCGGACACATTTAGACGGTCCCGTAGGTGTCCGCCTAAGAGAGGTTTTACTGTATTATATTGCGTATGAATCACTTATTAAAATAAGTTCATATCATTAAGTAACACTCTGTATGATAACGTTTTAGGAGGAAAAACTATTTACATAGTTCATAACAACACTTTTCATGTGAAAAATAAATCATCGCAGAAATGCAATCTTTGTTCAGGCTATAATTAAAACAACATTCAAGTACAAAAACGATAATAAATTTAGTGCGTTATGGTTCTTTAATGTATCGTACTTATTTCGTTTAATTTAAATAGCTCTATTTTCAATATTTTGTTTATTCTCCTAATATTTTTCATTGTTTTTCCCCAATAATAACATTTAATATTTATTTTTTTAAATTTTTAAAATTCTAACATTTTTAATATATAATATAATATAATGAATAGCATCTAAAATTAGATATATTTATATTGTTATTCTATTTTTATTTATAGTATCTATATTATAATTCTATGTGACACACGTTACTGAAATATGCCCACAATCCTTATTGATTTAGTGAAAAAGTATTGAAAACATTTCTGTGTTCCGATAAACATACTGATTACACTTTTTACTAAATGTTTTTATAATTTTTAATTGATTTTATATTATCTGGGAGTAAATTTAATGATTTTGGTGCTAAGAAATCCATGAACTTTTTATTGGCGGTTGTTAAATTTTTTGGTAATTTAAATGTGTTATTAGATTTAGTCCTTGTTTCGGTAGAGTGATCTACATAGTTTAGCTTGGTCTTACACCGATAAACAAAATTACATATACTGCTAATATAGTATAAAGTTCTGATATTTACAGAATCCTCCGAAAACAATAAATTTGTTGGAAATCTTTTATTTTTTTTAATATAATTTTAAGAATATATTTTTGTGTTATATTTAATTTATTAAGTACTATGCCATAGGCACCACCCAAGACAATTATTCCGTATCGTATTAGCGACTCCACAAATGCTTTATAAACCATCACCAATGTTTCATCATTTAGAAACATAGTCAATATGTGGACTCCACTTCATAAATGGGTCATCCAGCACACCAAGATATTTTGTGTGGGTTACATCAGCAATTCTATCATTACCGATAGTAATATCTGTAAAATTGGGATGACCAGCCCTTGTTAATGAAAAAGCTATGTAATTTGTTTTATTTAGATTGATTGATAGTTTATAAGTTTCCAACCAACTCTTAACCAATTTAAAACCGTCTATTGTCTTATTTTTAACTTCTTCCCAATCTTTACCAGTAAATATTATAGCCGTGTCGTCAGCATAAGATATAACTGTACCTCCTATATTTTCTGTTGTACTGTGGTACCTTTTTGTGAAACAAAAGATGTCCCAATTAGAATTTTTCTATGCCTTCTCATTTTTGATCTACGGGATGTTTTTGAGAATTTTACATTTTGGGACACCCCCCATAGTTTGGTTACCCTGTAACTTGTCTAAAAGAAATGCTTTGTAGCTTTTTACGTAGAATCCAGTGACGAACTTGCTTTTTTTAAATGAGTTACCCTATATATTTTTGAAGAATGTAATTCAGTTTTTAAAAAGCTTCTCAGTAATGTATCATAGTTTATTTTTAGTCTTAATATTATGCCCGAAATTTACATTTTTTTTTTAAATATACAAATCTTTTGAATAGCCCATGACGGATAATTGAATAAAAATAACAATGTCAGTTGTGTCATAAAGGTTTCTATCAGAATATTCACGTTCTCAAAGTTGTTTTATAATTTATAATTAATAAAAAGAATCAGTTTTTCCTAATTATTACAGCCAATGTAAACTAGAATGTGACATTCTCGTTTGCTATATCCAGTGTAACGAAATTGCAGATGGAGCATTAGAAGTATATTTCAATGGTAAATATAAGCCTTTTTTATTCTATGAAGTTTCTTGAATTACTTGTAGATATCTCGATGGACGACAGCCGGACAAAATAATTTTGCCAAGGATAAAATCAAATTTGATTGAACAAGGTTCATTTTCAAAACCTCGGCCTAAAATCTGCCATATGGCTTTTTTCAGTGTTTTTTAGTTTAAATCCTTAAGTAAAATGGTTTAAAATCATATCGAGTATAATTTATCGAAATACACAACATTTATCGACTGTACACAATAGTGCTTAAACGTAAAGTCCATTCTTCGGTTCTTAATTGTAGAAAATTGATCAATAAGAGCCTCATTAACTTTGGAATACCCTCTATAAATTTTTTTTCATATATTTCATTTTTAAACTTTCTAATAAAGTCATTAGATTTACCCTTCGTGGTCTGCGTTAAATTAACTTCGGGTTTAGGTGTTCCCGCATTCGTCACAATTTTTTGCTCCAAACTCAAAGAGCTAAAGTTATTTCTTAAATAGTCCAACATCAACTATTCATTTTAACTTCATAAATATATAATATTAAAATATTAAAACATACAAGCTCGAATTTCTAACTAGATGCACGAACAGACAACAGCGCGGTGCACACAAAAACTGTGCGCCTTTTCCATGTTAAATCGCCATAACCCCGCTAACCCCCGCTGCCACCCGCTACCTGTTACTACAGAGAAACTGCACTACTTAAGAGCACGTGCGAGCAAGTCTCGTCATAATCGTCATTTACCACGACCGAGGCACGGTTGCCGGATCTATACAGTTTGGTTTGACGGGATGATAAAATATTAGAGAGGGTCGGACTTTTTTAGTTTGGCGATACGATAAAATATTAGGGAGGGTCGGACTCTATACGATAAATAATATTCAATGAATATAAATTAATATTTTTTATTCGTTTTGTTTTCGGGGTGCACGTGCGCATGTGCTTCTGTGGAAGAACCGCCACTGATTCTACGTAACCGAAATATGGGGAGTGTTTTTAAAAACGTCCCGTATATCAAAAACGAATAGGCCTAGAAAAGTTCTAATTGGGGTATCTCTCGTTTAGCACAGTGCTGAAAAACCGCATCCTTCTATCTTTACTAATAACGGAGATACCCCGTAAAACCGTCCAAAAATGGACACTCTCTACTCTTTTTTACTTCATGGCTCAGCTGCGGCCATGCATTCTTAAATTTTCGACTTTTATTAAGGGTTTTTATACTATTTTTCTAGATAATGATTATAATGCAAAGGTCTAGAGTAGCTATCCTTGTCTATTTTTATTCTGGATGATGGATCTACATAGTTACTTATATGCATAGAAATAGGTTTATTTTCTCATAGCCCGGTCTGAAACGTGTGAAAGTGCTTTAACTTTTGTATGAGGAGAATTTATCATTGTCGAAAAAAACTAATGATATATTGGTTGTCAGTCTGAATTGATGGGAGTCATCGTTTCATCCAGCATGCAAGATTTTTTTATTGCTATGTGATACGAAATGAGGATTTAGGTTGTCTATATTTTATATTATACAGGGTGTCAATTTGAAAAGTTCCTACCCTTATTAATAGCTTCCAGTAAATAATTCCATAAATTGGTAAGACACGTCAGTTTAATAGTGACGGGGGATGCTTTTAAAGGTTATTTACAGCACTGAGAAAAAATTCCAATACCTGGTATAAAAAATATTATATCCGTTATTGGATTTCCACACACGTATTTGGACAGCGCGACAGTTGGCTACTGTAATAATCTCGCTTTCCTAAACTGTGGTTATAGTGGCAATAGCTTACTTCTAATAGTAGTTATAATCTATAATAGTTGGAGGTACTAATTATATTACAGCAGCGGTTATTCGTTGTAAGTATTATAATACTGATACTAGTGACCAATATACACTCGGTATACCGTTTATGAGAATTTCTAATACCAGTCATAATATAGAATAATACTGAATATCATACTGTTTCTTTCCACGTAAAAGATAGCTTATACCCAATATATGAAAGATTCTAATACCTATTAAAAAAATCTTCTAATAGTGTATATTACACTATACCTGATATACTAAGTGGTCCATTTAAACAAAAATATATTGCATATACATTGGTTTGACGTCAGGTCACGTACAGGGCATATTAAATTAAAGCGCCATTTTTGGATATTTTTCTTGTGATGGGCTAAAATATGGAACAAATTCATTTAATAATCAGGTATTAATTTTTTGTAAAAACGCTCGGACACGTCGATTATAATTTTTTCTTCCGGATTTTTTGCCTCAAAAAGAAATTATACTGGGTGTGTCAGAAAGTAGATGTAGGTATAATTTTGAAAAATTATTTTATTAAGTGTTGAAAATGCAAACCATTAACTTCTTGACAATATGCCAATCTACTTAAAAACCCTTCTAAAACATTATTTACAGTATTTTCATTAATTTGCCTAATTTCATATCTAATTTTAAATTTTAAGTCTTCCAAATTTTGTGGTTTATCCTTATACACTTTTGATTTCAAATAACCCCAAAGAAAGAAATCCATTGGTGTAAGATCGGGAGGTCTTGCAGGCCATTCTATGGGTCCTCTTCTACCTATCCATCGTTCGGGAAAAATAGTATTCAAATACTCTCGTACTACTCGTCGAGCAAAATGAGGCGGAGCACCATCCTGCTGAAACCAAATAGACGCTTCTGGTAGATTAGGCTGATTCGGATTTGGAAAATCCGCTGCTAGTGTGGGAATTAATCCATTTTGAAGAAATTGTAAATACCGGTCTCCTGTAAGATTTCCATCGAAGAAAAAAGGTCCAATAATTCTATCATTTAATATCCCTGCCCAAACATTTACTTTTTGTGAGTATTGCGTATGCTGTTCTCTCATCCAACGGAGATTATTTGTACTCCAATACCGAAAATTTTGTCTGTTTACCGAACCATTCAAACAAAACGTGGCTTCATCGCTAAAAAGTACGCTGCGATGGAAAAATAGATTTAAGTTGCAAATTTCCATCATAGTTTCACAAAACTGTAGTCGGGGCAGTCGGGATCATCTTCGTTTAGCTCGTGCAGCAACCTAATTTTATACGGATGGTACTTTTCTTGTTTCAATACCCGCAAAACAGATCGTCGGCTAACATCATTATTAAGGGCTACTTCAGTGGATGCACTATGGGGATTATCTTCAACTTCTAACAAAATGTTCAATTTTGTGTTTTCACTAATTTTTGGACGACCTGGCCGTAGGCAAATCAGTGCGCTAATTTGTCAGAGTTCAAAAATATCAGCCCTTTTTGTAGGACATGTTTTCCAAAAAAAAAATTTAATTAATTATTATCTCGAGACCAATAACAGATAGGTAAGTATTGGACAATTTTAAAGAAAGTTATTAAGAAATGAATGGAGATTATAATAAAAAAATAATACACAGTTTGTTCCATTTAAATTATCAAAGTGGCTAATACTTCCTAATAGAAGCGGCAGCGCTGCACGGCTGAAACTATTTTTAAAGGAGGGAGCATGTCCGCTTATACAGGGTGTAACGAATTCGGCTTTCATCATTGCAATTGCATAATTATGGACCCAATAAGAAAACGAAACGTCGCATTAAAGATCTGATGATGTCATCTTGTGGAGAATAAAAAGTAGCAATGAGGAAGTGAAATTTATTATTGGACATCTCTTCGAACAAAGTCAGGAAAAAATAAAAACCTAAACGCAAAATTTTAGATTTTTCCAAACATTTGCCCCCTGAATTTATTTTTGATTTTTTTGCGGCCATTATTGGGCCCATAATTACGCGACTTTGCCATGTATAAGCTACAAAATTTTCAAAGTAATTCCACTAGTTCTTCATAAACATCTAATAGGGCATCCACCAGTAATCACCCTGTATATTTCTTATAATATTACGCTCAGACCAGCACGAACACGAGGTAAAGAATTAATCGTTTAAATTTACATTATCATACCTGAAAATCGATTTTATTACCGAACTGTCGTTAATAATTAATTAAACGAAATGGTTTTACTTTGCGTGTCTTAAAATTTTGTGACAGATAGTAAAAACACGAAGTACTGCGTTTCAAAAGCATGCTCCGAAACATTATAATGAATATTTAATTTATAATTAATAATTTATTTATTTTCGACCCACCAAAGAACAGAGAAAAATGGTTCTTTTCCTCCCGGAGAGGATTTTTTTCCTCCATTTAAGTATAGACAAATTTACACATAGATTGAAAAGTTTTGCATCAATCTGATTTTGTCATGTTAAGATAATTTCAGGAATGAATTTTCAGTGTTGTATTTTGTTGGCGCTGGCCAGTTAAATTTTTCGATTTTTCGGTTCAGTGTGTAAAAATGAATCCCCGAGCAATATCTGAAATTGATCGTGCAAGAATAGCAGCTTTAGTTGAAGAAGATCATTCCCAAAGGTTTGTTGCTGAAACAATAGGGGGTTTTCGAAGTAATGTCTCTCTCATATGGAATCGCTATCTAGAGACCAATTCAACGAAGTTGTAGAAGACGTGTTACTAACGAATAGTAGAACCGCTATATTACGTTCACAATTCGGAGAAATCGTACTATGCCAGTCCCACACTTCAGAGAGATGTTACGCATGCAATTGGAGTTCGCGTATCCGTCTCTACACTAAGAATACGAATTCTTGAATCAGGTTTAAGATGTCGGCGACCAGTAAGAGTTCGTCGACTACAGTGGGCTGAAACGCACGTTCGCTTATCCGAAGAATTTTGCATTCTGTCCGATTATCCGACCAGACCAGGATTTGTCTGGTAAACGATAGTCGCCGGATTCGAGTTTGGAGAGAACCAACAAGCCGCTCAAGGCAAGCGGCGAGCATGGGCAAGCTCGCCGCTTGCCTCCATTCGCGTGAGGAAGCGCCATGTTTTGGGCAGATATTATATCTGACGGCCGTACTGAGTTAGTCTACGTTCAAGGCACAATGGCAACAGGTACATTAGGGATATTCTGATATTCTACATCCTTATGTTAGAACGTGGAGAGGGGCTGTTCTTAACAATTTTGTGTTTATGGACGACAATGCTCGGCCCCATCGTACTAGAGCTATGGATGAATACCTAGTGAGGGAATCAATCGCTTGGAGTGGCCTGCTTTGCCCCCTGACATGAACTCGATAGAACATGCTCTCTGGGGCAGTTCGCGTTACAAGAAATCCCCCTAGAACTCTCCAGGAGCTTGTCGTCGCTGCTATCGAGGAAACGCAGGCTATTCCACAACAACGGATTGCTAACCATACGCACAGCATGCGGCGTCGTTTTCAAGCTTGCATTGAGGCCAGAGGAGGAAATACACTTTATTAGAAGTTATATTTTTTAAATTTCACAAATTATACAATATAAATAAATTTTACTTTTGTTAAGCTTTTTTTTTTTTTGAAGGGTTAAAACGTTGTGGTAAAATAAAAATTTTTAAAACTCATTCATTTTTATTTCAAACTTATCAATGAGCTAATATTTAGTCTATTTTCACCATGACGTAATTACTTATTCGATAAAATCAGAGTGATGCAAAACTTTTGAATCTATTTGTAGTTCCGTAGCTTCCGCTGTTGTTCTTATAATAAATAACTAAATTGAATCGTTTGTTTCAACTTTGGCGCCCTCTAAAATTGAAACGGTTAACCTAGCGGTAGTAGAAAATAACTATATACATACCTCAAGAGGAAAAATCGATCCACAGGAGGAGAAGCAGTATTTTCCTCCCTTGGTACGCAAATAGCTAATTCTGCGAGCGTAGTAAAACTGCTCTTCTACGCATGCATTTTGGTTTGAAAACAGTTATTTTGCCACAGTAGTGTGGAAATGTCAACCAATCAGCAGATATTCACACTAATATAAAATACACACACTCTTATTAGATACAAAACAGAGGGTGTCCCAGCGAGAGCGACTTCGATCTATATACGGAAAACTATACATAGAAAAATTTTGAAAATTAGACATTATGCAAATGTTGATGGAAGTAACTTGGTTAAAATATTTTCAATATAGTGGCACTTCCGGTTATAGCGAAAGTCGGTGCCCTTGCTTATTTTAAATGGAACACTCTATATATTAATACATAGTTGTATTATAAGTACGATTCTAAGCAGATGGCACGTGGAAATTTTTTCTGATTAGCCTGATCAATTCTACATAAAAATGGCATCATGCATTCTGTATTGAAACAATTACACTAGTGGAGTAGACTATGATACCTCTTCTTAATTAAATTAAAATTGAAATGCATTATTATTAATATCGAAAATGATAAATTTTGTGTGGCCATTTCCAACAGAAAAGCGGTAACAAAATATTTTACAATGAATTAAAAATGCTATTAAATTTATACGGATCTAATTAAACAACTAAACTCGGTGCCATTCGTGACCAATCGGTTTCAGTTAATTTTTTTATGGGCTCTACTTATTTTCAAACACATAATTTGCTTGTTTTTACTACTTCGCAGTGTACTAAAAATGTATTAAATATGGTAATTTTATAACATGGAACATTTAACTGAAATCCAAACAGCTGGTAGAATTATAATATATATATAGGGTGATATGGATAACCAAGCAAAGAAATTTGATAGAAAAATAAGGTGTTTCCGCTTTCCTAAGGATAAAAACAAAAAATTAGAATGGATACGGTTTTATTTATTTTTTAACATTTACATCTTAAGTATTTTCCACTTAAGCTGATGAGGATATATGCCTTCGAAACATGTATGGAAATTAAAATATTGTTTATTTAACTACTGAAACAGACTATGAATTTTTTTACCTCTTCATAATTTCACTCCACCGAGAGATGGACTATTTATTAAAAAATAGTTTAATTTGTTTATAAGTAGGTCGTATTTTAGCTTTAATCTTTGTTGAAATAAATGAAATAAATATACCTAAATACCATAATATTATTCTTTCATTTCACATACCATTAAATGCGTAAGACCTTAGAGTTAAAAACGCTGATAGCAGTATAAATCTCCATAAGAGATTTAAAAATTACTCAAAACAGGTAAGTTCTAATTACGTCAATTTTTGAACACGATTGCTTGCTATTATCCAAAAAATAATAAATTATATTATTGGGAATAGGTTTAAACAGCCTTTAAAATGAAGTCACTTGAAATAACCCCCCTATTGAAATATTTCAGTAACCGGGTTATACAGGGTGTTATGGAAATGACGTATTTTAAATGGGTGACTCCTTGGGTCTCCTAGAGAAGCGCTACATATTTTTTTTTCAAATTGACCGTTTTAAAAGTGGGGTAATAAACCCTCTTACTCACATGTGACTCCGCGGTAATGAATCACAGCACTATGTGGCAGTGTATCACAAACACCTGTTACACGCAATGTTGCCAAACTGTGTAAAAATGTAAAACTTTAATTTCTTATAAAAATAAATATTTAGCTTACTTAGAAAGTAAATCCAGGACGCTGTAAGGAATCCAGGACGCAGACACCTTCAGTTCTTTTTTCTATGGGATAGTGTGAGACTGCATAATAAGCTTATACCCAATAAACCCTATTCGGCCAATTCTTTCCAATCTCAGAATATAACCGGCATATCGCCGAGAGAAAAAAACGCATAGAACAAATTACCCTAAATCACTTAAAGAAACACACAAACACCCACGAATTTCAAATCAGTTTTTTGAAGATATGCACCTATGTACCATTTCTGAGACTATCATTATAAAGGAAAGTATAACAGTAGGAAATTCCGCAATTTATGAATATAATCTTATAAAACATCGAAAGTGGCAACGTTGTATTTTCAGCACAAATAGCTAAATATCGATCGACCTAGTAAACCCGAATATGTAAAACGTGTTTAGTTCTAAAATTTTTAGATGTCAAATACCAATGTATGGAAATTTATATTATTTCCCAGAACAATAAGGGCGTATTTTTGTCTATACAGTACCTAGGACTTTAAAATACTAAAGATGTGAGATGCATACCTACGCGAAAACTAATGTGAATTTATGTGGCTTAGTTTTGGTGTTTTGTGAGGTTATTGTGTCGGTTTTGTTCCGGTTATTTACTTGGTGTTTTTTTATAAAGTTGGTTTTAAATAAGGCCGAAAAGGTAAAAAAATTGCATTAAGGGTAAAGGGCATTTAAGTTGTTCAGATTCGACGGTGTCGTTCGAATTGAACAAATGAGAACATACCTGATCATTCGTAAACTCCGCGGCGGTTCGTTCCAGTCAGTTCAAGTTTATAAATCAGATATTGTTTCCAAGCGAACTGAACTGAACGTAAAAGTTCAGAAATGTACCTTGAAAAATAAACTTCTTCTTCTGTCAACCGGTTATTGACCTTCTAAAGAGTTTAACCGACAACATCGCTCAAAATCCACTGACTTTTTGGCCATAACCTATCTCAATATTGCTTTGTTTACATAATTTACATCTGTCACAAGTTTGTTTATCTTTCTACCAGTGATATGATGTGTTTTTTTTTCTGGTTTGACATAAGGTGATATATTTCGGTTATTAAGTAAAAGCGCGAATTATGGTTATTTTAATTCCATTTGTTTTCATCTCAGAAATTGCCGGTTTAAATATAACACGTCATTTCCATAACACCCTTTTTTGTACATTTAGCATTTATCTACCTATTGTTAATCGAAAAAAAAATATTGCACACAATTTATTCAGAAAGTTTTTTTTTCATTAATGGGATTACAGCACTCACTAGTGTTAACTAGTCCAAACATGGACAAATTTAATGACCTTCTTCCATAAATATCTAATTATTCCCCTACTGATCTAAAATCCTTAGGTTTGTCAACAGAAAAAAATTTGCCAAAATATTCTTAAAACTTGTTTTTTCTTCCTTCGTAATATTAATTCAGTAAGTCAAGTATAAATGTAAATTTTCGGTAACCCCATAAGATTAATACTCTCTTTCAAGGAAAAGTAACATTTGGCAAAGGACTCCATTCTAAACAAAAACTTCATCTTTGTTTAAGCTTGAAGCCCATAAATTATTGAGCTGTCTACATATTTTATGCAGCATGTAGAATTTATTTACAAAAAAGAACAAGAAAATAAATACGGGGAAATACTCTTATCTGTCTGTCAAATAATGGCGTAGTAGGCCTGTTCCTGCTAAAAAATTATAACGAATTATATACAGGGTGTTATGGAAATGGCCTATTATATTTAAACGGTTGGCTCCTTTCGGTACCATCGGTCGTGTGCCAACGAGCAACTGCCGGGATGCATGTTGTAACACGCCCATACCGCTACTAGATTCAATCGATCAGAACAAAGACGAGTCAAAGATTCAACGTGCGTCAAGCGTCGGCGCGAATCCTGGTGGCTCATTGCTGGTGGCCTTCAGTATATTGCAAAATGATTTCTACTGTGAAATCATTGAAAACTGTAATGAAAACGTTTTTACCAGGGTTGATCTGATATTCCATTCCCGTCACAAAAATCGTAAACAAACGTCATATTTGCATATGGGTCATTCTTTTACAAGTGGCAGATTTTTTAACCTTGACATTTTAGAATCGTCCGAAATTTTTTACTTATACAGGGTGTTCCTTAATGACGTGCTAATGTTTCAAGGTGTGGTTCCTTAGGTAATTTTATAAAGAAAAGTTCATATGAACATATGTCCGCAACGGCTTAAATTTTTTGTTACAGGGTGTTGAATTCTTATTTTTTAAATGGATATTTTTTAATATCTCCGAAAGTACCTTAGATATTATTTTAATTTTGGTATGTGTTAATAGCATATAGAACCATAAATTTTAGTTAGAAAAGTTATTCAATTGTTCCACCAATGGCGTCCCTCCAAACATGTCCTCTGATATTTTTTACAAAAAAGATAGTACGCCACTGACATTCTTCCATATAGATATTTTTCTAATTAGCCTGGTCAAATTGCCAATACGAACGTTCCAAAATACAAAAAGTGTCCCCGCTATGGGAGATGGCGTGGTACTATTGAGTTTGCGTAGTAGGGTGGAATTTCTATCGATCGCGTCAGAGCCGGCCCGACATTATTTGTTTGTTGTTCTTCGTCGCCATCTTTGGTTCTGGATGCTTTTTCAAATTACAGAATAAAAAGTGGTTCTTCCACATTGTTGTCGGTATATTAGTGCTTATAAACTTTCATTACCTAACAACAATTTTTGTGAAGGAGTTTTTAATTTGTGGTGATTCGATTCGCTGTTTGGTAGGTTAGTGACTTGTTTTGTTTAAGATGAAAGGACACAAGTGCATGGTGCATTTTTGCAAAAGTCATGGATCAATAGCAGGTTTAAAGTATTTCAGGTATGTACATACATAGATACGAAAATATTTTGCTTATCACATTATCCGATCGTCGGAACCGAATTTCACTAAAAAGCTTGTAAAAAAAGAAGAGTGTCACTCGTATACAATATAATATATATGGTCACTACCTAACCTTTAAAATTAATGTAATTTTAATTTGGTGCATTAGTAGCTGTAATAATTCCCAAAATAGTCAATATAGTCATTCATTCTTAATTTTTGGTTTAGAAAACAGTGAGGTTAAGAAACATACGACGTCGGATGAAAGTTAAAATAAAGCTCATCGTGTCGATTGTTACAAATATTCGGACGGAATTTGGCACTAAAAGTTTACACCAATCATCAGGGCACCGTTGGATCAGCATATCGTCAGAAATCGTATGCATGGAACGCCGTCTTAATTCGAACTAATCGAAGTATTGATTGCAATATTTTTCCTAATAAATATAGTGAAATTTACATTAAAAAAGTTGAAATCCGGTCCTGTCGAATGTTTACTTTCACAAGGAAATTTCCGAACTGCGCAAACTCACTATTACCCCTTCGATGCCCATATTAACAATATAATGGTTATATACAGGGTGTTTCAGGATAAGATGCTGATCCTTAACGTTGTGAATCCTTAGGTGATTTTAAGAAGAAGAGTTCAAATTAACATATATCCTTAACCTATCAACTTTCGAACTACAGGGCGTTAAAGTGTTAAGAAAAAAAACGTTTTTCTATCATATCTTTAACAACTTTTTTTTATGAATTTTTCACACATGCCCTCTAAGCATCAATAGCCTTTTTTTGATGTAGAAAATTTTTTAAAATTTTTAACCAGTGGCGTCCTGAAAGGGTTTGGACTAGACATTTTGGAAAAATATTATGTACGCCACTGCTTTTTCTCAAGATAAAAATTATTTTTAAAATACTCATTAATTTTAGGCCACATTTAATATCTTGCCTTCTTATCGTCCGACAAACAGTTTCCGACAAAAAAATAAAAAGCATTAAATGCACATTCGCTATGTGCCTATGGTTTCTGACTAGTAGGCTATGAACTTTGTTAAGGAAAAAATGACAATAACCAAATATTTAATAATAGTTTGACAGCTATTTATTTATGTACACGGCGTTCTACTTAACTTAAATTTTAAAAACGTAATACTATTTAAACGTATAAGTATCATGGTAAATTTTACAAATGTCGAGTTTGCGGATATGCATTACCTGTACGGGCTTGCTGACGGCAATGCATTCGAAGCCAGACGATTATACCAAGAGCGTTATCCAAATAGAATAGTTCCGGATGCACGAACGATTTCAGTAACTCACAGAAAGTTATGTGAAACGGGATCTTTTGAAACAAAAAACTACTTAAAAGGGGCACACCAAACTACACGAACACCGGAAACCGAAGAAGCTGTTTTAAATTTAGTGGAGCAAAACCCTAATATAAGTACCAGAAAAATTGGGAATATTTTAAACATTACTCATGTCCTAGTCTGGAGAATTCTTCAAAGTTATTTGTTATATCCGTACCATATTAAACGGGTCCAGGCCCTACTTCCTAGGGATTTTCCATTACGCATCAATTTCTGCCAATGGTTTATTCAAATGGTTACCGAAAATCAACAATTTGATGCCAAAATTTTGTTCACGGACGAAGCTAATTTTTCCAGGAACGCCATACAAAATTTTCATAACAATCACTTCTGGGCAGAAGAAAACCTACATGCCATTACGGAATGCCACCACCAAGAGCAATTTTCTGTAAATGTTTGGGCTGGATTTATTGGTGATTATTTAATTGGGCCTTATTTTTTACCAGCCCGATTGAACGGAATCAATTATCGCCAATTTCTTGAACACACTTTACCAAATTTGCTAGACGACGTCCCTATTTTTACCCGACATCGTATGTGGTTTATGCACGATGGTGCACCGGCCCATTTCAGTCTCTTAGCACGAGAGTTTTTAAATCAACATTATCGTAATCGATGGATAGGGCGCAGAGGAACACAATCGTGGCCACCTAGATCCCCTGATCTAAACAGTCTAGATTTTTTCCTGTGGGGACATCTGAAAACGTTAGTTTACAGCATCCCAATAAATACTGAAGATGAGTTGAGAAACCGCATAATAGTTTGTTTCGACACTATCAGGAATACTCCAGGAATTTTTCAAAGGGTACGAGACTCAATGAGGAGAAGAGCTGAAGCATGCATTCTTGCAGGTGGTGGCCACTTTCAACAGCTAATCTAAATTATTTTCGTTTTTGTTCACACGTTATTTAATGTTAGTTGTTTTAATTTAATTTTTAAAAATAAACCATAGGCACATAGCGAATGTGCCTTTAATGCTTTTTATTTTTTATGTCGGAAACTGTTTGTCGGACGATAAAAAGGCAAGATATTAAATGTGGCCTAAGATGAATGAGTATTTTAAAAATAATTTTTATCTTGAGAAAAAGCAGTGGCGTACATAATATTTTTCCACAATGTCTAGTCCAAACCCTTTCAGGACGCCACTGGTTAAATATTTTTAAAAATTTTCTACACCAAAAAAGGCTATTGATGCTTAGAGGGCATGTGTGAAAAATTCATAAAAATAGCTAGAAAGTTGTTAAAGTTATGATAGAAAAACTTTAACGCCCTGTAGTTCGAAAGTTGATAGGTTAAGGATATATGTTAATTTGAACTCTTCTTCTTAAAATCACCTAAGGATTCACAACGTTAAGGATCAGCATCTTATTCTGAAACACCCTGTATATGTGATTCACACGCAGTAGCAAAAATATAGTTTTTATAAGGATCGTAGAGAAAAGTATTTGAAAATAAAAACCAATGGATTTTATAGGCTAAATTAGAACAACGCCAGCGGGTTAACGCTAACTCCAACTAAATATTTAGAGAGTAATTTAAATCCTCAATAAATACAGAGTTCGTAATTCTTATTGCGTTTGGAATACCTCACTGTTTTGTAAAAATATTTACATGCCTCGAATCTCAGATTATGTATACAATTAAACCTGTTCAGTTTATTTAAAAGAAACTCACAGTAATAATGTTAATAATTTCCATTAACTTCTTTTGTTTAGTAAATAAATTGGCTTTTGTTCCTGGCGAAATATTTGTTTTTAGAAGCAAATTTACGACAACTTGAGCAGTTTGTAAGATATTAATTTCTTAAATTTATAAACGTTACATGTATATTTCTGGAATTGTGGTTATTAAAGTAAATCTCCTTGTTCGCATTTTTTAAAAGAATGCCTTCTGATTTTTCTTGGTAATATTCCCACTCATCCCCAGCTGCTATTGCATGATACTAAGCATTTTGGCCCACGCATCTTTTTAACTTTTCCTTAACTTGAATTTTATTCATTCTTCATCTACTGATTTAAAACTAGAAACAACCATTCGTATCCACTGTTAAAGTTACTATTATCTGTTAGGGTCATCGGCGGCTCATGTGAACGAAATATTTTGGCACGTCCTAAATATACAGGGTGTTATGGAAATGACGTATTATATTTAAATGGGTGACTCCTTGGGTGTCCTAGAGAAGCGCTACATATTTTTTTTTTTTTAAATCGACCGTTTTAAAAGTGGGGTAACAAACACTCTTACTCACAGGTCAGTCCGCGCTACTGTACAACATTTCAACCAGACCCAATGGCAATGTTGCCAAACTTAATGTAAAACTGAAATTGCATATAAAATTATAAAAATAAATTATTTATCTACCTACTTGTATTTATCTTTATACCTAAAGAGCGAGGAAATCCAGGCACAAACAATCAGTTATTTTTTCTTTTTCATGGGAACATTCCAGTAAACACTTTATGTACACACAGTAATAGTGAAACAGAATCGATAGTTAGCTTTTGAAAATACAATAATACAGATTATACTACAGATTATTAGATTTTATTACACGCGACGAAATTTGACGTCCAGAAGAAACGCGTCAATAAAAACAATATTCAAAGATTATTTATGGAAGGGTAAGATACACGCGTAAACCGAAAAAACAGAGCGGATTGCTGAGAGTGTGTTGGTGATCGACGAGACACAACGTATCCGCCCGCTAGTTGGTCTTCAACTAACAGACCGCAAGCGTGCGGCGCTATATGAAACTACTTCGCTCAGCCGATGTAAGGCGTCAAGAGGTCATTGGCATTTGATCTAGTGACGTACGTGAATATTTCAAACTTATTTAATACTATTCCATATGTTTTTTCGGGTTGTTTAAAACATAGTCCGCCGTAAATGTTCTCCAATTAATTGTACAAAAAGGTATTACAGAATGGAAAAGTGTTGAAATTATTTTATTTTGTCTATAGAGTTTAAGGTGTACATATGACAACACCGTCCAGAATTCCTTGATTGCTTACATGTATCGCAGTGCCATACAGGTGTTTTTCTGGTTTGACGTCAAGTCACTTTTATCGCTGGATGAATTGAAAGCGCCATTTATTTTTCTTCAATTTATCTTTATCTCAGGAATTGACGGTTTAAATATAATACGTCATTTCAATAACACCCTGTATGTTGCATTGAATTCTAAGCAAATTTTAAAGAACATCTTTTTGCCTGACTTCGCCAGTTTTTGAGATATCTGGGCTTTTTGTAATTATTTGGCAAATCCATGGTGATGAAATAATCTACATAATTTTATCATTGTCTTTCATGGGCACCACCAGCCTTCGCGTCGACGTACAGTTGTTTTAACGCAGCTAGCTGCGTACAGCGCGACAAGCGAGTCTATAGTTACGCGAGTCATGGGCGTGCTATTATTATCTTCATAATGTAATAACATATATTTTTTCATGGCATGAATATATTTGTGCAGTGCAATCTATTTGGCCTTTCCATTAATATTTTTCGCTTATTTTAGCATTTTCGCCAATAAGATCCTTTTGATGCAACATGCACTTCAAAGTTTTACGGGAAAATGGAAAGTTTATGTCACTTCTCAGCTGTTGTAGCAACTTTTTTAAGGTCACTTTGAGTTCCAAATAAAACTTTTGTATTGTTCTCCTAACAATGCCAAAGTCGAAGCCTTCGATTTTTTTCGACAGCAGAGAGACGGGCCCTTTTTTGACAGGAGATGACAACAATTGATCCGGGTTATTTTCTTTTCTTTCAGTATCTTCTTTGTGAATGCTTTTTACTGCACCCACGCTTACTCCCGTATACATTGCGACACTTTCTGGCTTTCGCTTAAGTGGCAATTTAAATGTATTAATTTATGATTCCTCTTTACACACCCTGTACACATTGGCAATCACTGCACGTGTTTGACTATGAAGGGTTTACCAGGGTATATTCATTCATTATCACAGTTTTAAAGTTTTTTTAAAGCAAACCCTATCACTACGCAACTGGATGAAGCATATTGGACATCGCCGAATAACCACGCCGGTACAATAGGCGTGTCACCAGACGAGTGTCGCATCCTCTGTCTGGGATATAACCTATCAAATTAGCTATAGCCACCGGTTACCCATGGTTACCGTTGATATTGCACCATGTTGCCCTATTTTTAGATTATAAGTACTTTAATAAAAAAAATATTTTATTTTGCATTTAAATATTAAAATAAATAGTATGAAAAGAAAGTTTTAAGAACATTGAAACTATAATAGAATATTACTTTCTTATATACTTATGACAATTTACTATAAATGGGTAAATTTAATTTTAGGGTTTACTTGGTAACATGTTGTAAATTAAAATTTAATATATGTGACAACATTGTTAACCCAAGAAATTTTCCTGCCCGCATTCCTTTTGTAGCTACAGATAAAGTTGTCGATCTGTATCTGTTATGGTAGACTGACATTGAATCCATTGTTGTAGCCCTCTTTGATCTGTTTTGAATAGTTTTATAATAAGGCTTAAATTATTAAAATTATTTTATCTTTTACAGTCACAATGTCATAAGTTTTTCTTCTCATGTATATTTTTCCACTAAAGATGAGGGTATCTTCCTGTGAGTTTCTTTACTTCTTCATAATTTCACTCGACTGATTTACCCACTATATTTAAACGCCGGGACACAGATAAGTCTATAGAAAAAAATATTGTATTGCTGCCAAATAAACTGCATTTGACTTAACCTTAGCACATATAATTTTTAAGTTTCAAACATAGGCGTCCGTGACCCTAATAATTTTATTAACTCATAAAATTAAGTCTTTTTCCTTAACGGAAGCTCCTGTACTGTCCTTGAAAAATCCAAGGCTCTTGGTAATTTTAGTATATATATTTAATTAAAGACATAAACCTGGTGCCACCGTTTAGCGATTTTTAAATCGTCGCTTTAAAATAGAACATAACGGTCTATTTTAAACTTAACTGCAGATTTCAACATGCTAAGAGTGTGTATTCCCGGAGATCGCATTATTATTAACTGTGTCCCATCTAAGATTATTTATAAATATTTTGGTGCTACTTAAAATGTTAAAGCCTGTCACCGATGTAAGAAATAATGGCGAATTTAGCTTCATATCATAATTAATAGTCCCCAGAAAATAAAAATCACGGGGGGGTGGAAAATTTAAAGGAAGGTACATCCGTAATTTATCAATCAAATTTAAGCGAATGAAAAGTCCCACAGAATTATCCACAGCAAAATCAGTATTATTAACAATGATTCAGCTCGTGGAATGGTTAAGAGCTCTGCATTTAATCGAAAACTAGATTTGTAAAGTCCAATGCTATGAGAAAATTGAGCTAAAAAAATATAATGTAATAAGAATAATAATAACAATTTCAAATATGAACAATTTTCAAATTTTTGTTGCCGATATTTCCGAAACTTGCTTGATACTGGAATCAACATGTCAGACAATCTAAATGTCAATAAATTAATAGTACGGCAGCCCGTTACCAGGATTTCAGACTGATAACGACCTAAAATTTTTTGAGTTTTTTTGGTGATTTAATAAGGACTTGAGAAGGAAATTAACAAGAACGGACATTGGCAACGTTGCGAAATCATTGAGAATCAACTTTAGATATGTAAAAGAAAAGTGGTCGTAATAGTTATCGCGCCTCGTCCGTTCTTTTTATTTTTTGACTCAGAGTGATGTTTTTGAGGAGATGCAAATAGTAATTGACATTTTCCGTGCGGCGAACAGTTTTTGTTTGAGAAAAATCGAAATTTGTTTACAGCGGAGAATTCAATTTATCACGCCTCGTCCGTTTTACTTGTCGGATGTTATTTTTCGTTATTCGTGACCGGAAAAAAATGAAAACGGACATTTTCGCGCAACCGAAGTGTTGGATCTTAGGTATGTCATTTTTTTAACGCTGTTCGAGTTATCGCGCCTCGTCCGTTTACAAGCAGAAATCGTGTATTGTGACTCGGAAAATGGGGGGAAAATATGAACTGACATTTTTACACACGTATTTTTTAGCAAAACCGTTTTCAGTCCACACAGCACGTGTATTAATAATAATTCCATATGGGGACATAGCTGATGCTGAGTTGTTATAGACAACCAAGCCACACAGCAAGCCGTGAGCCATGAATTATACAGATACGAGATCCGACTCCGCTGCTCTCCCTGCAGCTGCGCAATGCGGAAAATGTCCGTTCGACTCGATTTACTATTTTTGTAGAGTATTATAAACAATTTAAAAAATAAATTTACCCAGGCGCTGTAACTTTTTGATACTCCTTTTCTTTAGATCTTTTATTTAAACTATGGAATATTTGCAACACTCAATGCGTCCATTGTCGATGAATTAACGTTTTTTTTTTATATTTTTAATATGATTTCATCAAGAACGAACCAGGTGTAGTAACAAAAAGACGATCTGCTTTCTTCCGGACTGAAATCACCTGACGGGTAAGCGCAGCGTTGCCGAACTTTTTCGCTAGAGTAAAACTTTCTTATTTTTCATTAAATCTAGCGATTAGTCATTGATTAGATGAAGGCGTGATAACAGGATGTTTTGGTAACGGGCTGCCCGGGGGCTACCATACTATAACTAAAAAACTGTATTATTAACGGCGAAAACTTCACGAAAATAAATATTGATATAAATAAAATGCTAAAAAAACTTCAAGAGATGAGCAATTCTAAATAAATTCAATGAAGAATTACTTTTTGTCAAACCGAGGACTGAGACTTAGCTGATTAATGAGCCTATTTTCCCAAATCAAGTTATATTATTAGTTTTGTCTTTCTATACTCCCCATATCAATTTGTCAGCTACAATGCTACAGAATTAGAGGTAATGACACTCATTTATTGAACTATTTGTGCGAGCAATAAAACAAGGTATTTAAATTAAAATCCTCAGATTAAATTTAGATTTATTTCTGCCATATTAAATATTTTTATCGTGCAATAAGCATATCAATTAGTATACAGAATACACCGAGTAAAGTGGCCTATTAGAAGTATCTCGAGAACTAAATGACATTTTATTTTGGAAATTTGGCTGTAGCTATAAGAGATGGTTTTCTACGTTTATAAAATATTTTCGATCGTGCGGTGTTGCCGGATCATACCGAAAGTGGTAGCAACTTTGGAATTTTAAATGAATTATCCTATATATTATATATTTTTTGGTATCTAGGTAAAAATCTAGAACAGTTTTCTGTATAACATCATATACCTATATTTAAGAGTTTTTGAATTATAAATAATCTTGTGATGTTTTAACGTCGTATCGGGACCTGAAAAGAAAATCTTATTAGCGGTTACAGCTAGAAAGCTGAAATTTTTACAATAGTTTCACAAGACCATCGAAATTTATTATGTTGAACAGTATTTAATTCGATTTATACAGGGCGTCTCCATAACAATATTTCTGAGGGATATGAATTATTGCAAAAATCTTCTTTTTTTTTGAATGGGACACCCTGTATTTGATATGTAATGGAGGATCGAATTTTCTATCTAATGATATTAAGTGTTCCTATACCTATCTTCAATATTTTCGAACTTATAGCGAAATTTAAAAATTATCTTATAAAAATATATTTTTGGGTAGTTGGATGTGGAATGGATTCATAGGAACAAAACAATGAAAAATCCATTTGACATTATGTCTGTGTTATTGAAATAAAAATGACTAATTCACATTATTCGAGCTTAGATATTTTAAGTTTATTTTATATTCATGGGGAGTGTGGTAGAGTTTTATCTAGAACTTGCAGAAAATTTAACGAAATTCATCCTGATGCAGCACCTAAGATTTCCAAAAAGTTGATTGGCCGAGGAGGTCCATGGAAATGGTCCCAAGGTCTCCGGATCTTACCCCTATAGATATTTATCTATGGGGTAGGATTAAAGAAATAGTATGCAAGACACCCGTCACAACAAGGGAAGATTTAGAAAATCGAGTAAGAACAGCTCTGGGGTTTCTAGAAGCGGAAGAAATGAAAAAGGTGACAAATGAACATGTTATCACCACAATTCATGAATGTTTAACAGCCAACAATTTTGTTATTAGTTATTTTATTGGGGTTGTTGCGTAATTTTAATTTTGTTTATTTATTTATTAATAAATTGCTTATTTATTAACTATTTTTTTTACAACAACACAGACATAACGTCAAATGGATTTTTCATTATTTTGTTTCTATGAATCCATTCCACAGCCAACTACCAAAAAATATATTTTTATAAGATATTTTTTAAATTTCGCTATAAGTCCGAAAATATTGAAGATAGGTATAGGAACAGTTAATATCATTAGATAGAAAATTCGATCCTCCATTAGCAAAACATATAAACATAATCCCATCCCATTTAAAAAAAAAAAGAAGATTTTTGCAATAATTTATCTGAATCAGAAATATTTTTATGGAGACGCCCTGTATAAAACGAATAAAATAATGTTCAAAATTATAAAATTTCGATGGTCTTGTGAAACTACTGTCAAAATTTTAGCTTTCGAGCTGTAACCGATTTATATTTTTATTTCAATCACAACCAATAAAAATTAATAAAAATGAACTTTAAATATTTCAGTGAAATATTACCTCATAATTTATACTAGTCAAAAAAAGTTTCCACACACGAACATATAGGCAAGAAAACTAGAGTATATTCAGTTGAACCTAATAAAGTAGTCATTGCTAGCTTAATTTAAAATAACTGATTGAATTCACTATTTCATTTTAATCTGTCACCAGTTCTAATTGATTTTGCAGTGAATTTATTTAATTGTAATAAAAATTAGTGTAAGAAATTGTGAAGTGTGTTTGCGCCGTTTTAGATCATCCCACAAATGTTCGATGGGGTTAATATCGGGTGATCGTGAAGGGCTATGAAGCTGCTGCCGCATATTATAGATCATTCATTCGCGGACTATCTTTGAGGTATGTTTAGAATACTTTTCCTGTTGGAAACAGTACCTTCCTTCGACTCCCAATTTCTTGACACTTTATCTCAAATTGTCCCTTAAAATATTTAGATACAGTACGTTTCACGGAAATTGGATACGACTTAATGATTTCCTGGGTCGGTCCCATTGTGTCGACAAGAGCTTGGCAATAAACAAGTGAAGTATGAAGGGACGGACTAACGAAAACAAGTAATGATATTATATGTAATCAAATGAAATAACATTTTTTTTAAATATTACTAGTCATATTTATTTACATTTATAATGTCATTCTATAGATAGTTCTGTTTTGCTATCGCTATCCTCATCAAAATTAATTATAATTGGATTAATTATACGATCCAGACTAATATACGAATTTTCTACAGTTATTACGTGACGGACAGAATTTTTCCAACTACCTGGGGGAATATCATTAACGCATTTTCGTATTAATTCTACAACACTAGAACTTAAAAGTCGGAGAAATATTTTCAGACCTAACCAGTGAGTTTAACTGGCGCCACATATGCTCTATGGGGTTAAAAATGCAATAATAGGGTGGGAGCCGTAGCACTGTATGTCCAATTTCTTCTGCCAATGTGTCACAAACATATACTTTTTTTATACAAAATGTCTTTAAAACTTCTAAGAGAGCACTTTTTTATAACTTTCTTCAAAATATATATCATTCGCCGCCATGTAGTTCTGAATCTCCAATTTTGTATTATTTGAGCTTGGAGCTTTATGTAATTGGCGAATGTGATAGCTCGCATTGTCCATTACTATCACGCTATTCTGAGGAATGTTTGGTAAAAGACAATTCTTGAACCATTCCTCCAAAAACTAACAAATTTTACCACAAAAAGATATTTAAATATAAATTAAGCAACCTAACCTACCTGATGTGCCTATATTTAATTATAATTATTACAATCCGGTCCTTTCCACATAATAATAACAAACGGTCATAAATAATGGGATGGCTCAGGTACTTTTACGGCAGTCATTAAGATATATCCATTTTTCGTGAAACAATCTTTACATGTATTGTAAATCTGTTAAATTCATATATTAGTTTGAAAAGGGTAATATCCAACCAAATTGCACTAAACTGCAAGTACATCTATTTATTTGGTACAAATTATTATTATTCTCTTCCTGTTTGCGTTTTCCGTTTCAGCACGAAACTTTGAAATCAAATTTCTCCCTTTCCGTCAACATATATTTATGACTCGATTTGCAGGAATGTTTTCTTCCTTTAGCTCAATTCCTTTGCCGTAAATAATAACTGGGATATCATTTATTACACCTCCGGTTCTAACGGTTTTGGCTCGGAGTCGGGCAATGAAAATTTGCGATTGTGCGTATGATAACGAATCACAAATATGTTTTAAATGATCCATAAGTAATATTCTTTTCAGATGGTAATAAAAGCATCTCAGTGTATAATCCAAGTGGCGGTATTTCATTAGGTTTGCAGATTTGCTAAACCATTAAAAATACATGGAAAGAAAAACTTAACTTAAATTTACTATATATAAATAATAAAACTCACCATAATTAATGGGTGTATACAGGGTGTTATGGAAATGACGTATTATATTTAAACCGGCAATTCCTGAGATGAAACAAATTGAAGAAAAATATCCAAAAATGGTGCTTTAATTTAATATGCCCTGTACATGACCTTATGTCAAACCAAAAATTACCACGTGGTGACCCTGTTCGGAAGGTAAACACGGCAACATATGGCAGTGAATCTTGAACAGTGTTGTCATATCTTCAGGGTAAACTCTTTAGAAAGTCAATAACCGTTTGACAGATTTCAAGTTGTTTATTTTTCAGGGTACATTATTATAAACTTTTACGTTTAGTTCAGTTCGCTGGGAAACAATCTCTGATTTATAAACTTGAACTGACTCGAACCGCCACGGAGTTTATAAATGGTCAGGTATGTTCTCATTTGTTCCATTCGAACGACACCCGTCAGATCTGGACAACTTAAAAGTTTATAAATGTCACTTACCCTTTAGAAAAAAAATGCAATTTTATTTACCTTTTCAGACTTATTTAAAACCAACTTAATTTATAAAAAGCACCAAGTACTCACATCACAAAATCACATTAGTTTTCGCGTCACAACACATCTAAGTACCGTTCAATCTGAATTAGTATTTTAAAGTGCTACTGTGTAGACAAAAATACACCCTCATTGTCTGGGAAATAATGTATTTAACATCTAAAAATTTTAAAAATAAATAACACGTTGGTTCTCTCGATCGATATCGGCCGGCTTCTTTAAACAGCTGATTGTGGTCAATCGGGCTAATATTTAAAAATACAACGTTGCCACTTTCGATGTTTTATAAGCGACTATCATAAATTGCGGAATACCCTTCTATAATATTACTTTCCTATATAATTATAGTCTCGGAAATGGCAACCGCGCTGGATCTAGTAGCAGAGTTCTCGGAAAGAAAGTTCGACGACTGGTCCGAAGATGGGACTAGACCATTATTTCAAAGGGTAGTTCCTGTCAATTATTAGCATAATTGTTTCATTTTATCTTTAGGAAAGGGTTAATGGCCCATAGATATTAGCGTTTTTATTATTTCTATTGCGAAAAGATTTAGTGCTCTTGTTCTATGTGTGTTATTGTAAAGTGTAATAATGCGTTAGTGTTGGGGTTTAGTGATAAGCTTATTATGCACTCCCACAATATCATCAGGACACGTGATGAGCATAAAGTTTTTCCCATAGAAAATAGAACTGAAAGTGTCTGTGCCCTGGATTCCTTAATCGCGTCCTGGATTTACTTTCTAAGTAAGCTAATTTTTATAAGAAACTAAAGTTTTACACTTTTAAACATTTTGGCAACATGGTTCCTGAACATCTGTTTATTACCCAGCTGGGCAATGTAATATGTTCATATATGAATGTGCCGAGGAGTTGTGTGTGGGTTTAAGGGTGAATTACCCAACTTTTTAAACGTTCGATTTAAAAAAAAATGTAGCGCTTCTCTAGGACACCCCAGGAGTCACCCATTTAAATATAATACGTCATTTCCACCCTGTATGTGATTGGAATAACTTTTAGTAAGGCAAAGGAAAAGAACAAGGAATGTCACATTGCCGTTGTTTTGAAATAATTAGATTTTTTAATAGTGTTGTGATAGCTCGAGCGAAAAACCGCTTGAGTACTCGATTATTGAAATAACAGACATCGCTCAATTATTAAAAAAAGTTATAAATTCAAGCGAAAATCGTAGCTTGTTACTTATTACCTTTCACTCGATACCCGAGCTTCGCTTGACGCCGACCGAAATGTGCTGCTTGGTAGTGTGATCACTCGAGGTAAAAAGCGGCTCGTATATTCGAGCAGTTTTTCGCTCGATAGGAAATACTACTGTTTCAAGCGAAAAATCGAAAATCGTTGCCTTTGCTCGAGTTTGACGCTCAGAAGGCTGACACGACATACGTCTTTGTTAAAGGCACATAAACGAGAAGGTGCATAGAAAAAGTATGCCAGATCCTTTGGTAGATTCATCGCGACATGGGTTTTATTTTGACTGGGACTGGCTAGCCAGCGGCGATTATAAATTTTTGAAAAATTAAAGGATATAATTTTTTTTAAAATTATAATCAACTGTTCCAACTGTAGTAAAAACACTAAACTTCTAAAACTTACAAAAACAACCCCTGGTGTTTTATCGACACATCCTTCTTAGTCATAAAAATGTCAAGTGACTAATCGCTCGAGCGATTCACAGGATTATTAAAATCGCTCGAGTATCAAGTACTCGATTATTAAAATATTTTAAAAAACATAAATAGGGAGTGCATAAATATCTATTAGATGGCGCAATAAACCCGATTTATCGAAAAATGGGCATTCCTTGTTCATTTCCTTCACCTTCACTTGCAATCAACAATCTTTCAATTTTTTATTGTCTCAATCTTTAATACTTCGTAATTTACAGGTTCATCCAAAATCAATTATAACATTCCCTGGACTATTGCCATCATCGGCCTTTATTAAGTTCGTAAACATTCTTTCAATATTTGCTGGGCTATTAAATTATGTTCATCCTGATTGATGTCTATTACCAAACTAACCCAAACCGTCCGATAACGTGTTAAACTTTTATAACCTCCAAATAAACGTTATTCGTATAACAACTGATTTTTTGACAAATTGGCAAGTTGAACTATAATATCAACAAGACCGTTTGCTTCCGACAATGGCGTACGTAGCTAATCAGGAAATGAAAATTGTTTAATTTCGAGCTAATTTGCCAGAGTGCAATAACATTATATGCATACAGCAACACATTTTGCATGTCTGTAATAATCAAATGGTATTTTTAAACCCAGAATTATTTATTTTTACTCATCAGTAACAGAACAGCTATCATATTATGATTCCCAAAATGTATCTACCTGGATGGAATATATTATTTAGCAGAATCAGACGATTCATCGCATTGTTTTGTATTGAAAGTTTATGAGGCAGAATATCAATCCTGTCACCTTTAAGAAGAAAACGTTTCAAACTATTTTCCTAACGCTGTTCAATAAGCTTAGTTACACTGGTTTCATCCAGTCGCAGTATTGTGCTGAAGTAGCTCTATTTCCATGCTCCATCGCGATAGCTCAGCAGAACCGCCTAGTCGCAATGATTGTTGAGCAGCAGCAGCAGCAGCAGCTCTATATTACTATAGAGATAGCTCAGCAGGACTGGCACTCTGTATCTTGAAAAGCGATAAGGAAAGATCGCTACGTTCTGTTCTCTATCGCCATTTCCACCGTATGTTGCTAGTTGCGGATTCGCCATATTAAAATAAAGGTAGTCATATAACAAAAAGTCAAAACCACAATACTTGAGCTCTATCAAACTAGGGGGCACTCTGTAGCGGCACCACAAAAGACCCACTGGGTCTTTTGTGGTGTCGAACAAACCCAGTGGGTCTTTTGCAGCTCCTTTGTAGCTTTTTTGTTACGCGGATCGCGCATTTGTAGCTTGAGCCGGTTGCGAGAAAACCGAGGATCCGCTAGCTTGAACCTCCATGGTAGCGGCACAGGTTTAGACTCAACTGGTTTTTCGTAACTTTTTTGTAGCCTTTTTGTTACGTTGGTCTCATTTTTGTAGCCCTTGCCAGTTTCGAGAAAAACGCGGATCCACTAGCTTAAACTTCAATTGTAGCGGCACAACCTTGGACCAGGGTAGTTTTTGTAACTTTTTTGTTACGTAGGTTTCATCCTTGTAGCTTAGTCAACAACGCCCCCGGGGTGCGTATCTTAAGATCTGTCTCATTCGCGGAATATCGCGAGCACTCTGTAGCGGCACCACAAAAGACCCGGTGGGTCTTTTGTAGCTCGATTGTGGCTTTTTTGTTACGCCGCTCACGCATATGTAGCTTGGGCCGGGTCCAAGAAAACCGCGGAACCGCTAGCTTGAATCTTCATGGTAGCGGCACAGGTTCAGACCCAACTGGTTTTTCGTAACTTTTTTGTAGCTATTTTGTTACGTTGGTCCCATTTTTGTAGCACTTACCAGTTTCGAGAACAACGCGGATCCGCTAGCTTCAATCGTAGCGGCACAGCCTCGGACCAGGCTGGTTTTTTGTAACTTTTTTGTAGTTTTTTTGTTGCGTAGGTTTCATCCTTGTAGCTTGGCCGACAACGCCCCCGGGGTACGTACCTTAAGCCACTGTCCCATTTAAATTATTAGTAAATTTATTTAAATTTATTAATTTATTTAAATTATTATTAAATTCCTAGACCGTACCTGCATTTTTCGGTACCTCGGAAAAGGTTCTTTGTTCCGCTTTAATTTATCACATCACCTGACAAAGGCGTAAGAGTGCTCGCGATATTCCGCGAATGAGACTGATCTTAAGATACGCACCCCGGGGGCGTTGGCGACCAAGCTACAAGGATGAAACTT
Source organism: Barypeithes pellucidus (assembly GCA_963991005.1). NCBI lineage: Eukaryota > Metazoa > Arthropoda > Insecta > Coleoptera > Curculionidae > Barypeithes > Barypeithes pellucidus. Next base: position 19,212,220 of record OZ022562.1, on the reverse strand, counting down.
ACGTAACAAAAAAAGCTACAAAAAAGTTACGAAAAACCAGTTGGGTGTGAACCTGTGCCGCTACCATGGAGGTTCAAGCTAGCGGATCCGCGGTTTTGTCGGACCCGGCTCAAGCTACAAATGCGCGACCGGCGTGACAAAAAAGCTACAAAGGAGCTACAAAAGACCCACCGGGTCTTTGGTGGTGCCGCTACAGAGTACTCGCGATATTCCGCGAATGAGACAGATCTTAAGATACGCAAAGCTACAAAAAAGTTACAAAAAACCAGCCTGGTCCGAGGTTGTGCCGCTACAATTGAAGTTTAAGCTAGCGGGTCCGCGTTTTTCTCGAAACTGGTAAGGGCTACAAATATGGGACCAACGTAACACAAAAGCTACAAACAAGTTACGAAAAACCAGTTGGGTCTGAACCTGTCCCGCTACCATGGAGGTTCAAGCTAGCGGATCCGCGGTTTTCTCGGAACCGGCTCAAGCAACAAATGGTGCGACCGCCGTAACAAAAAAGCTACAAAGGACCCGGTGGGTCTTTTGTGGTGCCGCTACAGAGTGCCCGCTAGCTCGATAGAGCTCAATACTTGTCAAGTTACACCCACATCAAGTAATTTTTTTTTAGCATCTCGCGTATAGTTTTTTAACTATCAAGTTGATATTTGGCAACTAAGGTACTACGCTTAACGACTTTTTTATGACTTAGGTAGGGGAGACCGAGGAGGGTTGTGACAATTTTTACTTAAAAGAACACATCTCAATAAAGAAACATACCACCATTATGAATTGTATGTCGCAATGTAGCTCAATCCTTACACTTTTAAAAACAGTCATCAAAGTCAATAAAAGTTATAAAGTTTCTGAGAAAATCCACGAAAACTGAAACCACACCCTTTGTCACAACTCTCCTAACACCGAGATAAATTGTGACAGGTACCAAGGTAAGTTGTGACAGCTGTGTAACTAGACTATATTTAATAGATAAAATTACTTATATATGAATTATAAACAAATCACACTTTTTTTGCATAAAATTACTTTAATTATCAGTTGGCGTAATTGTAGGAACTACAATAACAGCATGAAACATTAACATAACAGTATTAAATCTTTTTTATAAGTAATTATGGCATCATTATATCAAACTTAGGTTGTAAGAACTGACCAACGAACAGAAACAGAAATAAACAGAAAAAAAAACATTGCAAAAAACGTGTAAAATAAGCTAACCAGAAAATAACCTTTAATAGGAGAGTTGTGACAACTCTCCTAGGTGCCAAAAATCGCGAACTGGTCAGAATAATAATTCGTAATTTCGAAACAAGAAGCAAACACAGCAAGACAATGACACGCTCTGAAACTCCAAACCCACACAATATAAGAAAAAATAACATAACCACGTGAATGTAATATATCATGATATAAATACAATCAAAAATTTTATAAAAAAATTTACTTTTCGGTTGTTTTTTCATGCAGACGTCGTAATCACGGAATCGCTTGTCGTGAGCCATTGGCGCGCACTGCGTCAAGTAGCGCGTCTATAAGCAAACAATCGTGCGCTGTTGCCAGCTCGCTAACGGCCATAGATTCCGAAAAATCGTCTTTGTCACAACTCTACTCTGTCACAATTCTCCTCCGTCTCTCCTACTATCTTTATTTTGACATGTAAAATCACCTATCTATGTATCATGATGCATTAGCCGAACAACCTGTATAAACTTGCAAAATGCCGTTCTCCACCACTGGAAAATCCATCCAAAAATTAAACAGACAAATTCTGTGATGTCATAAATAAGCGTGGCGTCACACATTGGATATTTAATTTAGACTGTGACTACGCGATCGAGTGCGAGAGAAGGTAAACACCATGGAAACCTGCCAATCGGGCCACTCTCGCAATGTTTTCCTCGAAAAATAGCTCATTATTCGTTTTTGGCAGCGCTACTTTGCCTTTTCATGGACCATGGAAATCTATCTCCTTTAAGAACTTGTTTTTACTTTTAGGGAAATACTGCCTGCTTCAGTTTTGCTAATTAACTGAAGGTTTATCGACTAAAATTTCGATTTTGAAATTTAGTTCTTCTTAAATCCGAACAAAGTTTAAACAATGTGCCACAGGGTAGTATTTTAGGTCCATTACCTTCTAATTTGTACATCTGATTTTTTATTAAGATAATACTACAATTAATTATCGAATATTCAAAAATACATGTCCAAATCAATAAGTTTTTTTAACTGATAGAAAACACAACATTGTAGAATTTAGGGCAGAGTAATTTACGTTCTGATACGTCCAATTGTGCGGGGTAGCGCATAAAAACTAGATGCATGTAAATTTCCCAAAAATTTAAATTAGCAATAATTTACATAAAATTATTTTTTAAACTAAATAGTTAGATATACTTATATCTTGGTTAGACACTGGCCCAAAATATGGCCACACCACTCGAAGTAACAATAAAATTACCATTCTTTTAAATACTCAGATATACAGGGTGTTATGGAAATGATGTATTATATTTAAACCGGCAATGCCTGAGATACAGACAAATTGAAGAAAAATATCCATAAATGGCGCTTTCAATTCATTCAGCGGTAAAAGTGACCTGGCGTCAAACCAGAAAAACACCCGTGTGGCACTGCGATACATGTAAGCAATCAAGGAATTCTGGCCGGTGTTGTCATCTGTACACCTTAAGCTCTTTAGACAAAATAAAATAATTTAAACACTTTTCCATTCTGTAATACCTTTTCGTACAATTAATTGAAGAGCATTTACGGCGGACTATGTTTTAAACAACCCGAAAAAACATATGGAATAGTAATAGCCACGTACGTCACTAGGTCAAATGCCAATGACCTCTTGACGCCTTACATCGTCTGAGCGAAGTAGTTTCATATAGAGCCGCACGCTTGCGGTCTGTTAGTTGAAGACCAACCAGCGGCCGGATACGTTGTGTCTCATTGATCACCAACACACTCTCAGCAATCCGCTCTGTTTTTTCGGTTTACGCGTTATCTTGCCCGTCCATAAATAATCATTGAATATTGTTTTAAAATTCCGAGTAGTTCCAGAGATATCCGGAAAAAACGAAATTCTAAAAAATCGTTTTATTGTTTTCCTGTTTTTTTTTTAGATCGAATTCTAAAGTAATTGCCACTTTTTCCGCTCTATCTAACAGCGTTAATTGTTTTGTAATCCGACGAGTCGTCTTCGAAGGGCCATTATCAAGTTTATTTTTTTAAATGCGGTCCTGTCTTCCTGATATTGGAATTTGAGAGCTTCCTTTCTCCCGAATGCAACGATGTATGACACATTGTGGTTTAATGACCTTTCGAGGGTTTTTTGAACAACATCAGGAAATTTTGGGATACGGTCCTGTATTTCTCCTAATTTTATAAATAATATCTCATAAGTAAGCTCCAAATTTTATACTTATGTTGGACTAGTTCAATAAATAATAAATAATTTAATAATAAACCACAAATAAGTGAACAAAAATCATTCCAAAACAGTAATAAAACTAACAACGAAAAAAGTAAGAAACTACATAATCAGGTGTTCCGTTATTCTCTAAGCACCAATAACATCTTCTAACTGCCACATAACAGTCTTTTGAAGATAAAATAAAACAGATAGAATATCAAACTTTTCAGCATTTGTAAAATTATGTTCCATATTTTCTGGAAAATAGAAAACTTCTTAAAACGCTCTCACACGACCACAATGGGAATGTCAAGTGAAACAAATCACGCGTCACAATCTTAATTTTCTTGTTTCAAGCGCCTACTTTTCTTTTAAATCCCGAATCAATAGAAGTTTGAAATAATGTTTCTGTATTTTGTTCACTTATTTGTGGTTTATTATTAAATTATTTGTTATTTATTGAACTAGTTCAACATAAGTAAAAATTTAGAGGTTACTTATGAGATATTATTTATAAAATTAGGAGGAATACAGGACCGTATCCCAAAATTTCCTGATGTTGTTTAAAAAACCCTCGAAACGTCATTAAACCACAATATGGCATACATCGTTGCATTCGGAAGAAAAAAGCTATCAAATTCCAATATCAGAAAAACAGGACCGTATTTAAAAAAATAAAGTTGTTAATGGCCCTTCGAAGACGACTCGTCGGATTACAAAACAATTAACGCTGTTAGATAGAGCGGAAAAAGTGGCAATGCAAAAGTGCAATTTACTTTAGAATTCGATCTCAAAAAAACCCAGAAAAACAATAAAACGATTTTTCAAAATTTCGGTTTTTTCCGGATATCTCCGGAACTACTCGGAATTTTAAAACTTTCTAAACGGCATATCATTAGGCGATGTTGTCTCATTGTTCAAAAACAATTACTTATGCTGTTCCGCGGCGATATCCCAAACCGGACCACGCGGTCCACTGATAAATACTCTTAATCAAAATTATTCAGAATTTAAACCACTCCGTCTCTGACACCTTTTACAAATCTATTCATTATCTTTTTGTCGAAATTCAACAAACGAGCGTGAAACGTACTTTCCAAGAAGACAAGATTCCGAACAAACAGCATTAAAATCCCTTTTTTAAATATATTTCTTGTATAAAAAAATAGTCTACTTTATTTGTATTAGTCATAAACTCATAAATAATGATAGGTCATTAAAAGCCACTGATCTTCTTTAGATGTCATGTAGCACTGGCACTGTTCCAAACCATAATACCCGGGGGCTGACCTAGCCACCAGTAAAATTTACGAAGCGTAACAAAAGTTTTCACTAAGAAAACAACAGAATAAAATAAATGACAATTCTTAACATATGTTATAGATATTCATAGAAGCCATTAGAAACTTTGACTGATAAAAATTGACTATAAAATCCATAGTTTCAAGTTTCAAAAATGTCTCAAATGATTTCTCAAGAAATCATTGAAAATATGTTCAGAGTATTTTTATATGGTATTTTCTAATATTGCTTTTACAAGTTCAAACTTATAACTACTTGCCAAGTTCGCATTGACTTGACTTTAATACTCTAAGTGTGTGTCCACAACGGCGCACCGCCCCTCGCCTTTAGCCTGGCACCATAGCACCGCACAGTCTCGCTTGAGCTTCGCACAGTAGTTCTTGATTATATCATTACTTGGATTTTATGTAGGACAACACTATTTAAAATAACAATTCAAATGTTAAAAATTATTCCAGTATATCTTATATTTTATTGTTTAAACCTATTTTTTATGTGACATCCTGTATATTAACTGATTTTCCAATTTCACGTCAAATTCTGAACATATACCACTTTGTTATATTAGCGTATTCATTCTTAATTTTTGGTTTAGAAAAAGTGAGGTTAAGAAACATACGACGTCGGATGAAAGTTAAAATAAAGCTCATCGTGTCGATTGTTACAAATATTCGGACGGAATTTGACACCAAAAGTTTACACCGATCAGGGCACCGTCGGATCATCATATCGTCAGAAATCTTATGCATGGAACGCTGTCTTAAATCGAACTAATGGAAATTTTGATTGCAATATTTTTCCTAACTAACTAACCAGTGAAATTTACATTAAAAAAGTTGAAATCCGGTCCTGTCGAATGTTTACTTTCACAAGGAAATTTCCAAACTACGCAAACTTACAACGCCCCCTCGATGCCCATAGCGGGGACATAAGTGCAGATGGTATTAGCAATATACTGTTTATATATACAGGGTGTTATGGAAATGACGTATTATATTTAAATCCGCAATTCCTGAGATGAAAACAAATTGAAGAAAAATTTCAAAAAATGGCGCTTTAATTTAATATGTCCTGTAGGTACATGACCTTATGTCCCAGGACTGGGGCACTGCCGTCGCGCAAAGAACAAATAACTTAATAATTTAAACTTGGGTTTAAGTATTAACACACAATTTAACACACAAATCGCTTGAAAAAACAGTAGGAAACCGGCCGGCTTCTTTAAACAGCTGATCTTGGATAATCGAGCGGGTTGCCTATTCTTGTCGCGACTCCAGCGGCTGGGGTTAATATTTAAAAATACAGCGTTGCCACTTTTGATGTTTTATAAGGTTATATTCATAAATTGCAGAATTTCCTTCTGTATTAATACTTTTCTGTATAATGATAGTCTCGGAAATGGCAACCGCGCTAGTTGGACGAGAATATTTATTTTGGAGGTGTTGCTGTCTATCAACATAATTATTTCATCATTATTCTTCAGTGAAGGATTAATAAGTTTGATTAGTCCATTAGAAATTAGCGTTTTTATTATTTCTGAATTTCTATTGCGAAATAATTTGTATCCTATAGTACTGTTGTTTTATGTTTACGGTAGGTTATTGTAAAGTGTAATTATGCGTTAGTATTTATTGCTTTTGTGTAATCTAATAATAAGTGCATATCTTCAAAAAAGCTAATTTGAAACTCGTGGGTGTCTGTGTGTTTCTTTAAGTGATTTAGTGCAAATGTTCCGAGAGATTGGAAATAAGAGGCCGAATGGGGTTTAGTGGGTATAAGCTTATTATGCAGTTCCACATTATCATCCGGGTACGTGATGAGCATAAAGCTTTTCCCATAGAAAAAAAAAACAAAAACCTGAAGATGTCTGTGCCCTGGATTACTTGCTAGTGTACTGGCACCTGGATTCACTTCTATTTGGATACTAGGTAAACTAAATATTATTTTTATAAGAATCTAAAGTTTTACATTTTTTACACAGTTGGCAACATTGTGCCTGAACATCTGTTGATTACACAGCTTGGCAATGTAATATGAGACCATATATGAATGTGCCGAGGAGTAACCGGTGGGTTTAGGGGTGAATTACCCCACTTTTTAAACGTTCGATTTAAAAAAAAATATGTAGCGCTTCTCTAGGACACCCCAGGAGTCACCCATTTAAATATAATACGCCATTTCCATAACACCCTGTATGTGGACATGACTTACGAAATCTGCCCAGAAACTGGGGTGTTTCATTTAAAATAGACAAGTTGACACCCACTTCCGACATAACCAAAAGTGACAGATAAGCCAAAATATTTTTGTTAAAAATTGTTTATAGCGATTTGAAACAAATATCTTTCATATTTACCCTCACCGTGATTGACTCTGTAGAAGTATTATAATGACTTAAGCGACATATTTAAAATGATTAAAATTGACAAACGAAAATACTTTTATTATTTCATACTCATATGGAAAATATTTTAAAATAAGCATTTGTGTCGTTTATTATTATATTTTCACTTTTAAAATAAGAGGTACTAATCTTTTTAAAGGTTGACGTCAGCGCACTATATTTCAGCTGGCCGTATTTTCTAAACGATTTATAAAGTGTTTACTGAAATATTTTTTAATAGCAGAGAAGGTAGGCGTCGCATTATCTTAATAAAACAAAATAACTTTCGGTCAGTACCTGTACGTTTTGTGTATGTATTATTTATCATAGGATATCATCTGTTAAAATGTGTCAGTGGCGACTGTTGGGCGAAAATATACAGGAAGAACAAAGGAAAAATATTCTTAAACACACAGACGCTATCATTACGCGAGGAAGTGGCACTTTCGCTACTTCCGCTGAATACCCGCCACTGACATGTGTTTGAACCACAAACATATAATATAAAATGGGAGACAAAACATTCCATTCATAATCCAACCACCATTGGACGCCACTGGTGGAACAATTGAATAACTTTTATAACTAAAATGTGTGGCTCTATATCCTATAAACACATACCAAAATTGAACATAATATCTAAAGTATTTTCGGAGATATTAAATAGTGGCCATTTCTTGTATGCCGCGACAAGCGCGCATTTGCAAAAATAAAAAATTTTTACCAATCCCCCCTCGTAGCTGATAAAAAAATTAACAAATCCGAACAAATTGAATCCAGCCTGATCCCCGTAGCTTGATTAGTAAACTACTTATTAGCATTTATGTAATATCCCCCCCCCCCCCATAACTCTCCTCCTCAATGCCCCACCACACCCAGCCTCCGGTCCATCAAAGTACTCGGTGTCACCCGTTGATTCGCGAAAAATTGATGCCCCAACTCCGCCCCTTCTCGAGATATAATTAATTAAATTTTATTGTTTTTGCAGTTAAAAATCGCGATTAACTCATAACTCATTGAGATATCCGGATCAGGTTTGTTCGAGCTTACGCGCTCTGTCAAGCTCTTCAATTTTGCCCTTCACATTTTTTTTGTAGCATCAGAACCGACCGAGTTATCTAGGAAAATCCGTTATCGGTTAGATTTACGGGGCGTGCCCCCCCCCCCCCCCCCCATGCGGCGCCCCCTACAAAGCATGTCAGAATGTCAAGAGGATCCTACTGTATCGATTGGGAAAAAAAAGTTAGTCGATTTCGTCAAGGGATTTTCGTAAACTTGATCGACTCCACTATAATAGTATTATTCTAGATAAAATAGTAACAGGGCATTAAAATGCAATTTGGTAAAAATATTTAGTGGTCTTAATTATGTTTTTTTGTTTCATAACAAGCAATCCTGAACAAACCTATAAAAAATACATATATTATGCTTAATTTTCCATAATTGCCATTAATCAAATTACCGCCAATGATTGATTGCACGGCTTTTAAAATATTGACACACGTGTTTTCTTTGTTAATTTGTTCGCCAATTTTTCTTTCTATTAAAATGGGATATTTATAGTGTTTGTAAACAACCACAGTTTTATTGCTAATTGTTTTATAAGTAGGTCAGGCATAAAAAAAATTATTTGCATTTTTTTCTATTTTAAAAACTGTTACATTTACTTTTACATACAAACATTTTAGAATCGTCTGAAAAAATTTTTACAACTTATACACATGCATTTAGTTGTTACGTATTTCAGGATTTTGCTGAAAAAAATGTATTTTCCAAAATATCCACACATGAATTTTTGATAATTTGCTGGATTTTCTCCAATATTATAATACTTAAATTTAATATCTCCAGTTGTACCGATCGTATTAATGTCGCTCTTTTTTTATTTAACACATTATTACGTCAGCTTTCGAAGTGTATTAAAAAAATTGTCATTGAGAGCAAATAATAAATAATGTCAATGTAATTGTTTAAATTTATGCACACGTCAAATTAATTTTAAAAACACCATTTTTGTTCGTTATCCTCTTATCAACCAAAACCCATATCACCTGTATTAGATCGGTAGTTATTAAATATTTTCGATCGCCAGACGAGTAGAAGCGTGGCAGAATTACGCTTTCGAACGACGGAAAGAATGGAATTAGTACATTACGCATCAAGGGCCGAAATTACGGACGAGTCCGTAAGGCCTCCGACAGCCCGAGATATGTACCGTACTTCTTTTTACAAGTGCTCAGAGGGTAAATAAATAAAGAAATTCTTCAGACATTTTTCTAAAACATCTTTGAAAAATTAAATGCAAATTCAATGTATATATAATCCGCTATTTATTATCGCTTGTATGTATGGCTCGGTGGCAGAGTGTACCCTGGCGATCTGAGAGTCGTGGGTTCAAACCCGGCACTCGACATCTCTGGCTTTATTTATTTATCAGTTAAAAAACTGTGAGGAGCGGGCAGTACTTGGTAACTCGAAGCGGGCGGGAAAAATCTTTCCCGCCCGCTTCGATACTTTGCTGCCCGTCCTCTCGGAGAGGTCTGGAAAGCGCCTGTAAAAAAATATTAATGATTCACACTGCACTGAGCTCGATTGTAGACCTCGGCCCGCCGCGCTGGTGAATTCCCAGTGCGCTGCGTGACTTACGATCGAAAATATGTGATAACTACCGATCTAATAGAGGTCCCACTCCTTCGTAAATTCGTAAAATAGGTTTTGTCGAGGGGTTTGTAGATAAGAGGATAAAGCACAAAATGGTATTTCTTAAAAATTAATTTAACGTGGGGCCGAGCATGTTAAAACTATTTAAACAATTAAATTGTTATTATTTTTCATTTGTTTTTTTAATACACTTCGAAAGTTTTTATTTTTGGTTTTTTAATTGTGCAGGTACACAACTAAAAACTATAATTGTAATAAGTTAACATTCACAACGGTGCATTAAATTACAAAATCATTCTTACTACGCTAACATAAAATTTGGAAACCCAAACGGCTCGGTTTATTTTATTTTAAACACATAGATTTTATCATACATTAAAAGGTTTGATTCGACTTTGTAACTGACATATTGATATGAAACACTCGGGTGTTTTTCAAAAGGATTTGTTTAATTTTCGAAATGTTTAAATCTCGGAAACGTTTGAAATGAGTGAAATGACATTGACTTTCAAATTCAATTGTGTTTATTAAAAAATCATCAAAGTATTTCTAGTCGGTGTTGAACGCAGTTCCAGGAAATCTAATGGATTTATTTCATTTTAAATTCATTCATCAGACAATAGACATATCAATATTTTTAGAAAAGTCAGATTCATTTCTTTTTGCAAAAGCTGTGTACTTCTGAATTATCAACAGTCACATGTGGATCAGGAAATCCGTATGTTTATACACGTGTCTGTATTTTTAGGTTAATTTAATGGATTTTGAGGTTTGTGAGTATGAATATTTTATACTTAAAAAGTTGGCAAAAGATCGGGAATAAAAAAAATTAATTGAAAATAATAGCGATAATCACTACTAAGTAAAGGGTTTTTAATTAAAAATTGTCCTAAAATGTCAGTTGAGGGTTATAATTATAATTATTATCTTATCTTATTAATTTGAGTTATTTTTCTACAAATTTATAAAATAAAAGGTAGGTATTTGAGGATGTGTAGTGATAGAAGTACATAACTATTTTGGCAACAACATACCGGTAAAAATATTCATCGGAAAAACGAATCGACTACAAATATATTATATTTAAACGGAAACGTCATAATACGATATATACGGGGTGTTCGTTTCGAAACTTCCCATCCTTAATATCTCGCTTTCGGTAAATATAATATTAAAAATCTAAGATACGTTAATCTTATTGTGAATTTAAGGTGAATGTTTTTAAAGAATATTTGCAAACTTCGTAGCTTAAGCCCCTGGTGTAGATGATACCTTACAATATAAAATGAATGAGGGGGTCAAGATTTATGCTTTTTAGGTTAATATTTAGGAAAACATTATTGTGTTGATGCCTCTTTTAGTAGAATAATTAGGTGTCAGTAGCAAAGTCACCTAATAAAAATTTACATGAATAAGTCCATTTTCGGGACTATCAGGATCTAATTAAGAAAAAAGCGAATTACGAGAAAAACGTACGAGACCGTTTTCATGTAGAATTGACCAGGCCAGTCAAAACAATATCCACATAGATATACCGACATAAGTAAGAGCAGCCTTCTTGGCTAGACTTCGCCACTCTGGGTTTGTTGCGTCCTCAGAAAATTTCTTTATTTCTACAATTATTGTTAATTTTTTTCCAACGTTGTAATTGGGATTTATATTATTATTATTATTATTATTATTATACGGGTGTCCCTCTTATAATGGAAACAAGCTTATATTTTCCGTATGATCCTTGCATGCACTTTTCTATAGTAACTAGATAGATAGATTTATAGGGGTTTTAAAATAATAATTATCAGTGTATATTTAGAGATTTTTTTATTCAAAACTAATATCAGAAGTCGATTTGGCATCCCTCAAAACGACCAAATACAAAATTTCAATAAATTGGCACAACCAGTGGCATCCGTACCAGTTTTGTTTTTATTTCTTTTTAAAAATATTTACATCTAAAATAATATACGATATGTAATGTGATAAATTAGAGAATAATTAAAACGCATAACTTCATTAAAAAGCCAGTGCCAAAAAAATATAAAAACCTTGAAAAAACTCTATCTTTAATTATCACATTGTAAGAATACCTAAATACCTTAATTTTATTGTAGAAAATACAGTACGCTACTGCTACTGCTTTTCACGTATATCTAGTGCTTTTTAGATGAAGCAGTTAAATAGTCAACATTTTTGGTAATAAGCTTGTTCCATATTTTATTTATTTTAGATGTAAATATTATTGAAAAGAAATTAAAATAACGTTGGTCATTTGTCACAAAATTTATTTTGTTTTTGGCCCTTTCGAGGGATACCAAATCAACTTCTGATATTAGTTTTGAGTAAAATAATCTCTAAAGGTACTTTACTCTGATAATTATTATTTTAAATTCCATATAGATCCGTACGCCAATGAGATAACTAAAAGTTTAAGCAATAGAAAAGTGCACCCTAGAATGAACCAAAAGTCAAACCAATCAATTCAGAATAGCCGAAAATACAAGCTTGTTTCCATTATAAGTGGGACACCCTGTATAAGAATGGACGCCACTAAGTGGATCTAATTAAATTATCTGATTTTACTCATACCAAAATTAAAAATAGTATCTAAAGTAGAAATATTTAAAAAAAAATTTGAACACATATTACTATGTTCATTTGAACTTTTCTTCATAAAATGGACATAAGGAGTCATAGATATTAGCAAGTCTGTGTTAGAAAAAGTGATTTGTCGAATATTCAATGTGTATATTATATTTATGTGCGGTATGCTATCTTATCAGATCATTGTCATTTGAAAACCATTAGCTATTATTGTCTCCCTCAACACATTACGAACTGAAATTAAATATTGATAATAAAAATATGAAAAAATAGTTTACTTCTCTTCAGATATCGATAACGGTTGAATTTTTTTACTTGACCTAATTTATTGAACCTCAACACTGACGTTGGGAATGCGAAACATAAGGAATTCTAATACGAATCTTTAGATTCGACGTAGACGACGACTGTTGTACTCTATAGCTCAACAACCTAAGCTTAATAATACCTACTTAGGTAACATTTAATTATTCTGTTACATATTTTGCAGGGGCGTAACTACCAGGAGGGCAATTGCCCCAGGGCCAGCAATGTTTAGGGGCCACTACGGGGCCTTGTGCGGGGTACCAAAAAAAAATTGATCGATCAGCTTCCAAGGAGGATACGTTAAATAATCCTTTTTTTTGGGTCAGCTGCGGAACGGTAGTTGTCCATCAGAAATAATTCCTTTCTAGCGAGGCAAAAAAAATCAGGACCCAGTGGCGACTTCTCGAAAGAGGCAAGGGAGGCTACGCCTCCTCAGCAATTTTCACATCTTACCGCATCGGGTGTTTTAGTATTTGCTATAAATTATTGACCAAATTTAGCAAGATTTGGGCATGGTCCAAAATATCATTTATTATTGACTGTTATGTACACATTTTTATTGAATATCGATTAATGCGCTACGAGTGGTTTTAATTCTCATAATAAAAACACTAATCACAAATCTATAATACAGTTTTTTCGGATATAGTTTTGGAATTCAGACAAGCGCAGATCCAGGTGGGGGTCATGGCCTCCGACCCCCCCCCAACCACCAATTTAACACGAAAAATACCATATATATACCGGTTTGACTAACGCGCCAGGGTATTACTTTTCGTAACTTTTCCTTGTTGACCCCAAAACGAAGTTCTGGATCCGCCCTTGCTTGAATTTAGGGATCTGCTGGAATTCAATTTAACAAAAATATCCAGTGGTGATTTTAGGGTGGCTTTAGTGAGTCTGGGACACCCCCCCCCCCCCCCCCCCAAACCCGAACAACCCCTCCAAAAGACAAGAAAAACTATTTTTGTATTAAATATGGATAAATCTAAAAATTAAATTCGAAATCCATAAAAAGAAAATTTTAGATATTAAATAGGTTGCAATAAAAAAATTCCGCGCCAAATAGCGAACAAACCCGACAAAAAAAAATTAAAACATACCTAATTACATATTAGGTATTTTTAAAGTTGTGTTCATCTTAATGTTTTTTTATTTTCTCTATTTTAAAATTAAAGGGCCAGTTAGGAGTATCAAGAAAAACGTGAAAAAGAATATTCAAACAACCCAGGGGCCAGGGGGTAATAAACCCAGAAACAGAACCTTAAAAAATAAATAAAAAGCATTAAATAAATAATTTAATTTACGAAATTAAATAGTAGCAAGTTTTTGACGAAACGTGTCGTGGTCCTGAATATTTATCGCCTGCAGCGCATTGCTTGCAGCCCATTTCAACTTTTCTTTACTGATTTGACACCGAAACAAATTTCTAAATACGCCACTGCCTCTACCTTATTTCGGATTTGCTTGAGCCCCCCCCGACCAATCCACTTTCCCGCCTCTGCCTACAAAGGGACCTTGCACCAATTTTTGACCCGCGCCAATTTTTTTACATTACGCCTCTGTATTTTTTATCAATAATTGCACTATTTTCAACAAAATTAGGAAAAACTATGGCAACAATAAAACGTTATTAGAAAATAAACACCATTCATGCTGCTTACCTAGAATCTCGTCAATCGTTACAAAAAAAATCGCCAACTTCAACCAAGGAACAAAAGAATGAAGTCAATATTCACACGATGACAGTATTACCGGTGTCACAAACAACAAAATAAACAAATCATATAACTAAATACTATAATTCATTATCACGGCAATCACTCGCGATCCATAAAAAAAATTGACTTTAACAAATGAATGTATCGAAATCGATTTGCAGAGACGCGACTTGCGGGTTATTTTCGAAAATCGGCGCCGGGACGCCAGACAACGACGATGTCACAGCAAGACTGAGTTGCAAGGTGGTGGCGGCGACGAGGCGCATTGCAATTATCGTCTACGGCGAAACAGTAACAAATTTTATTCTATGATATAAGCCACGCTACGTTGCCGATTCCGCCGATATTAAGCTGGATGAACAGAACAAAATAGTTTTACAGTCGGCAATTGTATTGCCGTTGCGGTGTCAAGGGCGAGGGTTGCCAACCCAGCTAAAAAAAAAACCGTGAAACTATTCAAATACGCCGTTTAAACTACGTAAAACACAACTAAAAATTGAATAAGAATATAAATAAACACAAACACACGATCAACACACATATAATATATAAACAGTATATTGCTAATACCATCTGCAGTTATTATGGGCATCGATGGGGTAATAGTGAGTTTGCACAGTTCGGAACTTTCCTTGTGAAAGTAAACATTCGACAGGACCGGATTTCAACTTTTTTAATGTAAATTTCACTGACGATATGATGATCCGACGGTGCCGTGATTGGTGTAAACTTTTGGTGGTAAATTCCGTCCGAATATTTGAAACAATCGACACGATGAGCTTTATTTTCACTGTCATCTAACGTCGTATGTTTCTTAACCTCACTTTTTTCTAAACTAAAAATTCAGAATGAATGACTATATTGACTATTTTGGGAATTATTATCAGCTACTAATGTACCAAATTAAAAATACATAAATTCTAAAAGGTTAGGGAGCGACCACATATATATTATATTGTATACGAGTGACACTATCTTCTTTTTTTACAAGCTTTTTAGTGAATTTCGGTTCGGATAATGTGATAAGCAAAATATTTTCGTATATATGTACATACCTGAAATACTTTATACCTGGTATTGATCCACGACTTTTGTAAAAAAGCACCATGCACTTGTGTCCTTTCATCTTAAACAAAACAAGAAACTAACCTACCAAGCAGCAAATCGATTCACCACAAATTAAAAACTCCTTTACAAAAATTGTTGTTAGGTAATGAAAGTTTATAAGCGCAATATACCGACAACAATGTGGATGAACCTCTTTTTATTCTGTAATTTGAAAAAGCATCCAGAACCAAAGATGGAGACGAATAACAACAAACAAATAATGTCGGGCCGGCTGTGACGCGATCGATAAAATTTCCTCCCTACTGCGCAAACTCAATAGTACCACGCCATCTGCCATAGCGGGGACATCTTTTGTATTTTAGAACGTTCGTATTGGCAATATAATGGTTATATATATGTGCATTAAACACGCGAGACGTATTTTAAGGTTAAATTTAGTACCTTTTATTTTAGGTTGGAAGTGTAAAAATCGCTATGCTTTCCACCAGACTTGCAACCAAAATCGGACAGTTGTCAAAAATTAAAGCGTAGAGCTGACCATAACGAATAATACAAATATTTATCACAGACACTAATTTTCGTCATTGTCAAAATTTAATTTGCTTGCGTTTGCTGTAATACCTGAACTATGCGAGTTTCGTGGTTTGTTAACTTTTTTAGTATTAATACAACGTAAAAAGTGGATTGGAGTAAGTTAGTGCTTTATTTTAAGGGCGTAACATAAAAGAAATTTAAAAAAATCGATCGTTCAATATTGTATTTCTACACTGATTATACAAAATCTATAAATCACTATCGGGATATTTTTAACAAGACTTGGCAACGAGAAATATTGCGACCATAATTACGTAGACGCGTGGTTAGAAAAGCGATAGGGGAAGTCGCGGTATATAGCGCCATCTGTGAGGGAGAGAAAGGACGTTAATAAGGGTTAATAAAAACAACTGTTAAAATTTACTGGTAGTAGTTTTACGATGCCAATTAATAAAGATTTTTTCTAAAGTAAAAAAAATATTAACCATAAGTCATTTTAACTTGTCAAAATATTTCGTATTTTATAAAATTCTTAAAACATTTATTTTATCGTATTTTATAAAATTCTTCGTGCGTCTACCGTCTGTCGTTCGTTTATCCGATGAGGCGCGTATTACTATTTCAACACTGCAGACACAAAATCTAACCGCGCCGTCCCCTATCACTATTGTAAGGTTTTGTTGTGAAACCGATTCGTACTCGGCAGATTTTAGTGGTATGCCAGAAATAGAGACGATTTAGGTACGGTACGAACTCCCCAATTGGTAGGTCATACCGCAATGCAAGAAATCAAGTGTTGAAAGCCACCAAACAAAACAACCCAAACAACTTTCTATAAAAACCATAAACATAACATTTTTAAATTAAAACCGGAACCAAACTGTACGATGTTCTATTGAAACAACAAAACGGCAAATTTTAATATTACGATTTGTAGGTGCAAGGCCGCGGATTAGTTCGGATAGGAGAGGCAAGCGACGGTGTGGTGACACAGCGCGCGCCAGTTCGTTCTGAAGTCTCGACCGGGTTTGTTCGTTTGTTTGTTAAAAAATAGACTCAATATTAATCGAGCCAAAATAAAGCCCTTTAAAATATTGATTGGCTCCTTGCAAAGGCAGTTACAGCAAGAATTCAAAAAATCAACTGGTTAGCAAAATATTCTTATTTTTGCGAACAGAAAAATGTAATCGGTCAGCCAAAATGGCTAGTTGGTCAGCAACTTATGGCCAGCAAACATTTCTGAATCGTGACAGTGCCCTGGGAAAACAAGTGAAGACCCGCCCCCGCTACACCTTTTGTAGCCGATTTCCTCCTGTATTCGGCAAAAGAAAACACAAGAAAGTTACATAAATTGACAGTGCCATGGGACCTCTGAAGTAAACTGCTTCTAGAATGTTTGTTTCTACCGACCAATTGTAAACTCTTGCTGACCAAGTAATCATTTCGCAGCTCGACTGTTAATAACGGCAAACCATTTAATTACTTCTCAAAAAATGATTGGTAATTCTGTCGTTTCTTAAAAATTGCTGCTTTTCTTATATTTATTTACAAAATATTTGGAATAAATCATATACCAAGAGAAAGAGAATTGAATAGGAAATAGAACTAAAAAAACTTGTTTTTATCTTTTTCAGAACAAAAGTTATGTGGGTTTAAAGTTAAAATTTATGTTCTGTCTATTTTTTCAGTTTTTTGTCGATATCTTCGGTCTCGACCAGTGTTGCCAGGTCTTCGATTAAAAGTAATGGGTGAGGCCAATGGTAAAGTGACCCTAGTAATATGAGTACAAAAAATATCCCCACCAGATTGAAGAACAGAAAAAAGGTCGACAATTTCACGCTGACAGCAATACAACGTGTCCAAGATAAGGAGGGCCAGTACAGGGATCTCGAAAACCGTAAGAGATACAATGGAGGTAAAGTTGCGCATTTACGTGCCTAATAATATGCCGTTTAGAAAGTTTTAAAATTCCGAG
Source organism: Barypeithes pellucidus (assembly GCA_963991005.1). NCBI lineage: Eukaryota > Metazoa > Arthropoda > Insecta > Coleoptera > Curculionidae > Barypeithes > Barypeithes pellucidus. Next base: position 19,194,251 of record OZ022562.1, on the reverse strand, counting down.
TAGTTCCGGAGATATCCGGAAAAAAACGAAATTCTGAAAAATCGTTTTATTGTTTTCCTGGGTTTTTTTGAGATCGAATTCTAAAGTAAATTACACTTTTACATTGCCACTTTTTCCGCTCTATCTAACAGTCTTAATTGTTTTGTAATCCGACGAGTTGTCTTCGAAGCGCCATTATCAACTTTATTTTTTTAAATAAGGTCCTGTTTTCCTGATATTGGAATTTGAGAGCTTTTTTTCTTCCGAATGCAACGATGTATGACACATTGTGGTTTAATGACGTTTCGAGGGTTTTTTGAACAACATCAGGAAATTTTGGGATACGGTCCTGTATTTCTCCTAATTTTATAAATACTATCTCATAAGTAAGCTCTAAATTTTTACTTATATTGGACTAGTTCAATAAATAACAAATAATTTAATAATAAACCACAAATAAGTGAACAAAATACAGAAACATTATTTCAAACTTCTGTTGATTCGGGATTTAAAAGAAAGTAGGTGTTTGAAACAAAAAAATTAAGATGGTGACGCGTGATTTGTTTCACTTGACATTCCCATTGTGATCGTTTGATAGCGGAGGTTTCCTATTTTCCAGAAATTATGGAACATAATTTTACAAATGCTGAAAAGTTTGAAATTCTATGGCATGTTTTATTTATCTCAAAAAAAACTGTTATGTGGCAGTTAGATGTTATTGGTGCTTAGAGAATAACGGAAATCATTTTGAACACCTGATTATGTAGTTCCTTACTTTTTTCGTTGTTCGTTTTATTACTGTTTTGGTATGTTTTTGTTCACTTATTGGTGTTTATTATTGCCTTATTTTTTTTTCATTGATTTGTTGTTTATTATTAAATTATTTATTATTTATTGAACTAGTCCAACATAAGTAAAAATTTAGAGCTTACTTACGCGATATTATTTATAAAATTAGGAGAAATACAGGACCGTATCCCAAAATTTCCTGATGTTGTTCAAAAAACCCTCGAAACGTCATTAAACCACAATGTGTCATACATCGTTGCATTTGGAAGAAAAAAAGCTATCAAATTCCAATATCAGAAAAACAGGACCGTATTTAAAAAAAGAAAGTTGGTAATGGCCTTAACGCTGTTAGATAGAGTGGAAAAAGTGGCAATGTAAAAGTGCAATTTACTTTAGAATTCGATCTCAAAAAAACAAAGGAAAACAATAAAACGATTTTTCAGAAATTCGTTTTTTCCGGATATCTCCAGAACTACTCGGAATTTTCAAACTTCCTAAACGGCATATTATTATTCACGTAAATGCGCAACTTTACCTCCACTTAACCGAATTGGAGAGTCATTAAAAAATTAAATTTTTGTATACAGGGAGGTCAAAATTTTAAAAAATATTTTAAAAAACGGTGTCAGTAATGGATATATTACAATTGTAAAAGACTGACAACGCTAGTGGCAACGAGGAGGGGTCACCGAGCAGCATCGGCTATCGTCGACCGGTTCCAATGACGCGGCGGATGTTTTAAAAAGTTTGTCGGAATCTTTTCTTATTTTAGTGGTATTTTAGCTGTAATTTGTTATATTTCTATGGAATTAATAATATACGTAATCACTTGTCATATATTATTCTTTCATTTCACATACCATTAAATGCGTAAAACCTTTTAATACCTTTAAAATAGAATTCAAAACGCTAACACCGTATAAAAGAAATTTAAAAATCACTCTCCCTGTGACGTCCGTGCGCGCGGCATTCAAAATTTAAACGGTTAGATATCTTACCTTTAGTTATTGTATCACGGCGCATACCGGGGCCGCGCGGAGGGAAACGGATATATAATGAAATATGAGCAACAGTAGGTTGCGGCCGTCGAGGGAAACTTGCAGATTTAGTTATAAAATTTATAATTTATTCTAATATAAAATACATCTGTCAAACATTGGAAATGCTAAATTCATTCTTACAAAATTGAAAATGATTGTGGCTTTATCATGAAGAGATTTATTGTTTGTTCATAGTAAAACGCCAATATAATCGATATTTATCCAGAACTTACCACAACTTTAAACTAATTAAACATCAGGTATACAATAAAACTCACCGTTATGCGTATTTATTTCCAATTTTGTATTTTTTTCATACCTGTAAGAAAATGGCACATATTCTATAAATTAAATCATATTTCTTAGTACAACGTCGACGATAAAAAAAAATCTTAAAACCGTACCTATGTATACAGGGTGTTTCAAAAAACATGTGCCATCGCTCATGTGGCGATTCCTTACGAAAAACTTAAGACAAATAGCTCTCCACATGTTGAGACCCATGGGTCCGCATATGCTTTGTTTGATAGATACAGGGTGTTCAAATTTTAATTTTTTCCGCGTTTCAAGATATTTCTGAAACGGCTTTAGTAATTTTAGTGAAATTTGGGTAGCTTGTTTTTTAAAACACCCCTGTATATTTTACTTCAAACAAATTAATTTCATAAAATTTGTTAAAAATACAAAATTATATAAATTTTTTCTCTATCCATAGTTCATTCGCGTTAAGACCACAGTCGGCGTATATTATATATTGACGACAAAATGTTAAAGATAAATAAAAAGTTTTATATTTTTCAATTAAATTATTTTTTGTTTAATATCTTATAAAGGACAAGGAATGGAAATTTTAAAATTGGTAGTTTTGTATAACTTAACATGCACTTTAAAATAGTCAATAAAAAATAAGGTTCTCATTCTAGAAAATTATGGCAATCGTCTAATTTGAGACACACTGTGTCAATATTTTTTGTTAAAAAGGACTTACTTAAAATATCCTTGGCATGTAGTTTTCAAAAAAAAAATTGTACTAGATTTACTGAATTTATTTCTGGTTACAAATTCGCACTGTATATTAGTGATGACACCGGATCCACTTTCTGAAAATATCGGATACCAGAACCAACGTTAAACATTTTTGGTCGGGTCCCGGACAATAAAGCGTTCTAAAGAGATCACAATCCATTTGACTGACATTATTATTTACAAATATTAATTTGTTACATATTATTTATTAATTATGACATTTGTTCCACACCCATGAAAAAAAATGGGTGTTATTTTTATCTTAGTTTCGTTAAATAAAACAGCTCTACTGTGTTGTCGCTGTGGTGCTGTTCATAATGTCTACAATACATATTTTAAACTCAGATACGGTCGAACCGGATATGAGGTTCAGATGGCATCACTAATTATTATTAACTAGTTCGATAATAACTAAAAAAAAAGTCAGCTGTGTAAACAGCTTCTAGATAAGTCATAACACGAATGAAATATAGTTATTATTTTTTAAACCTAAAAATCCTATTATAGTATTAACCTTAAACATAAGCATGACCAATTATCACACTAAATATCACAAAGAAACGAGGTACTGAAAAATCAATTAAGATATAAAGTTATGCCTTAAAATTCTTTTTCAATAAATACTTGCTAAAATTATCGATAGTCTTAGGATCTTGCCTTATTTCTAGGAGAAGCTTGCGTTTTTTAGCATCTTCCCTAAGGTCATACAAGGGTCTGCATTCCTGAAAAATATACGTTGTGTATTTTGTATAATATATCTACCGATACATTTTTTTTGTACTCAGAACTGGACATTTAAATTGCCGGAGAAATTGTTCAATTGTTACTTTATATTATTCTATACAAGTATTTCAAGATATTTTGACTTGAAAATGCATACTATAACCAGGCGAGGCCCGCGCGGCAATATAAGTGGATGGCCATAACGGCGCACCGCCCCTCGCACATAACCTTGTACCATAGCACCGCACAGCCTCGCTTGAGCTTCGCTCAGTAGTCCCTCGACATCGAGTTATAAACATGGACTGTGCATTGATATCTTCTTCCGATAAAGAAGATATTGTTCTAGACTCTAATATAACCAAGTGGTACTTATTTGCTTAAACAAAAATCAAAATTACCAGTTCATCCCATTAACGTAAAGCGAAGATTCAATGGAGAATTTTATCACCTTTATAATGATCTAAGTAAATATTCCCAACGATTTTTTGAACATATGAGAACCATTACTCTTTCTTCCACTGATATATAACGTGTCCAAGATAAGGAGGGCCAGTACAGGGATCGTAAGAGTTGCGAAGTCGGTTAAATGGAGGTAAAGTTGCGCACTTACGTGCCCAATAATATGCCGTTTAGAAAGTTTTAAAATTCCGAGTAGTTCCGGAGATATCCGGAAAAAAACGAAATTCTGAAAAATCGTTTTATTTCTTTCGTTTTTTGTGATCGAATTCTAAAGTAAATTGCACTTTTACATTGCCACTTTTTCCGCTCTATCTAACAGCGTTAATTGTTTTGTAATCCGATGAGTCGTGATTATCAACTTTCTTTTTTTAAATACGGTCCTGTTTTTCTGATATTGGAATTTCAGAGCTTTTTTTCTTCCGAATGCAACGATGTATGACGCATTGTGGTTTAATGACGTTTGGAGGGTTTTTTGAACAACATCAGAAGATTTTGGGATACGGTCCTGTATTTCTCCTAATTTTATAAATAATCTCATAAGTAAGCTCTAAATTTTTTACTTATAGAGCTTGTTGGACTAGTCGTATCTCTTACGGTTTCCGAGATCCCTATACTGGCCCTCCTTATCTTGGACACGTTGTAGGTTGAGAATGGCAGTTCTTCCAATTTTTTTTTATTCTCACTGTTGCTTACGATATAATCAAAGGTATTTATATGTATTTTCATATATTCACAAAAGCGTTGGGGATCTTTCCTTAGATCTTTTTAAAGGTGATAAAATTATTCACAGAATCATCGCTTTGCGTTAATAGGATGCACTGGTAATCTTGATTTCTGTTTAAACATATACCACTTGGTTGTATTAGCGTCTAAAAAATATCTTCTTCATCCGTAGAAGATGACAACGTACAGTCTCGGTATCGAGAGACAAACTGATCGATTGGCAAGGAGCTAGGCTCGGTGCGCCGTTGTGGACACTACTGTACGGTGCTATGGTACCAGGCTATGGGCGAGCGCTCTGTGCGGTGCGCCGTTGTGGCCATTCACCGCCGATTTCACTCCACATTTCTGTAAATCCCCGAAAAATTTCACCGGCCACACAACATGCGCCTCGCTGTTAACAAAGACTTTTTATTACTCTAAAATAAAATATTAGGTATATTTGGTCTTTATTTTTTTATTTAAACTAACTTAAAGATACTGCAAAAATATATTTTCTTACGATCACCTAGGAATAGCACTGCTAACATAGCTAGAAAGTGTTACATGCGTGTTTAAAAAAAAAAAAATTCAACACGAGTGTTGCAAAGTACTTTTGGTACTGTATGGACAGATGACAGATGGTGACAATTTGATAGCACAACTGATTATTTAAAAAATAACAAACTTTTGGGGCCCGTGGAGTGAATTGGGGTGCTGGGTGGGGTAAAGGCACTAGAGCACTACTGCACATTACAGAAATTAGATATATTTGTCTTCTTTATGATTGTGGGGATCCTGTTAGGTTTTTCCTAAACTTTAATTTCGCAAACCTGCGGGATTGAGCCCATCGATCCCGCGGATCCGCGGGATTTGCGGGATAGCAAACAATGAACTGCGGTATTTTTGGTCGACGCGTCGGGGATTCCCCGCCATGCTGGGCTATTTGAATATAATACATGGAATTTTAACAGCAATCACAAAAATGAGTGTCAGTGTAGTTTACAAAGATAATAAACGGTCAAGTTTAGTTTGGAATTATTTTTTAAAGTCTGAGATGGTCTTACAGCTAAATGCAAGTTATGCCCTAGCATTATCAAAATCTCTGCTCGTTCCACCAAAGGTCTTCATATCCACTTACAAACAAACCATAATATTAATTTGAAAGTCCAGAGCAGCAGCGGTAGTGTTGATATTGATAAAATAACACAGGAAATGAAAGCTAGTACCAGCAGTTCGAGTAGTTCGTTTAGTTATATTGCTAAGCGCTCAGATGTTAGTGATTATTCTGTGCTACCTAATAAAATGAAAATTACAGATTTTTTTCATCTGAGAAAAAAGTTTCGATGGAGGAAAGAGTGTCTCGAATGGTAGCTCAAGACGGTATACCCTTTGGAAAGTTTATCACATCGACCGATATGCGCCAACTATCCGAACCAGAGGACCACAAATTGTGTAAAATCTATTCCGCCGACAAGTGTCGCAGGATACATGTGCAATAAAATAAGATCAAATCTAAAAGATGAAACATTAAACATGTTATCTTTTCTCCGAAAATACTTTCGAAATCAATGTAACATGTAACCGTTAAACTAGTCGTACTATTGTATTGTACCTATATGCAATAAATATTTTCCTGCTACTCTACTCTGCTTTAATTGCATAAAACCACTTTTTATTAACATACAACACCCACAACGAGTCCCGCAAATTCCGCGAATCCCGCACGTTTAATCCCGCAATGTCAATCCCGCGAAATCAGGATTCAGCATTTGCGGGATTGGATTCCCTAGTCACGATGTACTAACGTTTCTCATTTTTAAGTACTTTTCTATAGATTCTGGTTTGTTACCTAACAAACCGTAATAAACGGCAGGTATACCCGGATTGTCAACCAATGTAAAAAATATTACAACTTACCTTAAATAGAGAATAATTGCCAATTATATACAAAGCTTGTTTTGCTCTAGTAAGAGCTACATTCAGTCTGTTTTCATTTTGTAAAAACGAATTTGTCGAGTGGCGGACGCACGAAATTATAATAATGTCGTTTTCAGATCCTTGAAAGCTATCGACAGTGTTGACTGTAATTTTGCAATTTCCGTTTTTGGACCTACAAAATATAGAATTGTTTCTATAGGCTACATTAGTTCGCCTTATAGTTTAAAATATTTTAAATTAAAAGAGCAATAATAACATTTACTTGTTCCTTTGACCACCACGTATTTTTTGTAATACAGGGTGTTTCTTAATAACATGCTAATATTTAAGGTTATTCTTGGGTCCATTATCCGAAAAAAAACTTCATATAAACATAATAGTTAGAGAGACGGTGACAATAGGGGGTCCGTGAAGTGGAATTCAGTAATTTGTTTTTTCGTGGAGTTTAGGTTCCCTCCCCTCTACAACTTTTATGTGATGAAATGCCGTAGAGCGTTACTGAGAGGCGCTGTACCGCTTTAGATAGGAAATTCTCAATAAATTCAAAATTATATCGAGCCATGTCTGAAAATGAATTTACAGCATCTGCGTGACCCCAAAGTCACGGGAAACACATTTTCTGACAAGTCAACCCTTGCATATACTTTTCCGAGCGTGTCAAAAACAAATTAATGGAAAAATTATAAAGTCTCAAGTGACATGGGCCCAAGTGGGCTTAATCGATTTGTATTAACATGGAGATGACTCGTAAACAATTTTCTGATAAAAAGAATATTGCGAAAGTGCGATATTTTATCGAAAAGTCCGGGCTTGCGCTCGATCCCAGGCAAATTTTCAAAAAACCGTTTCAATTCCCATTCTGTGAAAACGATTATATATTTCCCGATGTAATTTTTCGCGGTGAGTAGATTGCGCGGGGTCGCAACTCCCCAAACCAGTGAATCATTTACGTCGCAGTGATTTTATTTTCTTGTTATCTCGATGGCAACATGTCGTGCATCATTTGCTGTTCGAGAACCACACTCAAACATTATTCAGCATATACCTCTTATAACAAAAATTAATACTCAATTACAATAAAACTACACTATTACCTATAAATGGCAGTTACGTCATACTCTTTGCCGGTATTTGTTAGCGTTTTGCGCCTTTTTGTCTCACGTCACCCCGAACGAACTCCGATAAAACCGATGACAGGTCGAAGGGTGCTGTACCATTTTTCCGCTGTGTCGCCCTTAAGTCGAGTATTCGTTGAGTCAGTCTGAAATAGAACTCGCAGTGACATGTCACGCAAATTGCTCTAGAACCACAAAACTATTACGCGCGAAGAAATTGTCCTTCCCGTAAGCAGTGCTCATTATAAACCCAAAAACTTGTTTTACTTTATAATCTCGTTGCGAACCAGAATAATAACTTTCTTTTGTAAAAAGAACATTATTTATGAACTAGCCGTCATTTGTCAACCCCTTCGTTACTTCGTTATTCGTATTAAAAGTTGTTAAGGCCGTATTAGACTAGGCAATTTTTTCTCTTGCGCCGGCAATTATAATGGCACGTATTCATGCGCAGTAAACCGTTTTCGATCAGCTGGAGCATTGTCAACGGTCAGAACAGCAGTGGGTACTGTCGAAATCCCTAAAATATCCCCAGAATTAGAGATGTGCAAACCTGTTCGTTTTGATTACCAGTTAAAGCAGCTACTGCTATTTACAAGTAGGAGGTGCAAAAAGTTGCTGAATTAGCAGTCCATAAGTTTAATAAAGAATGTAAACTGCTAATTTAAGTACCAGTGGGTTTAAATGGCCATTACCTGTTCATACCTGGTTCGGCCAAATAATAAACAGTTAAAAATAACAGAATAATCCATGTCTACCCAATTGCGCCGGCAAGGGCAATTAAAATGGCGCCTGCCCCATTTCGGGTAATGAGAGACAGCTGATCGGGAACAGTGTACTGCGCATGAATCCGTGTCATTTTAATTGTCAGAAGAGTAGAATTTCTGACTGTAGTACGGAGAACGGTGTACTGCGCCTGAATCCTTGAATTATAATTGCCATTGCTGGCGCCATAAAAATTCCCAAGTGTAATACGGCCTTTAAGAAGCAGTGTGGTTTCATTTCAAAAACGAATACTACTTTACAGTGTGGGATGACAGTCAATTCTCCCACATTTGCAATAAAACTAATGACGAGAAATTAAAAACTTTTACCCTCGAGACATTCAATAAGTGCAGAGAAGTTTGTGAGTTCCGGAAAGAAACCGGGACGAAGATCTCGATACGACAACGCCACTTGCTCCACGCCAATGGCTTCCCGTGCGCGAAACAACCTCAAAATTGTAATATTTTCTTAAATTTTACAATAACACAGTATGGGGGAGGGGGTTTAAAACCCATCCCATCGATTCAGAGGACGAAAAAACTTTGGCGAGTCGTGTCTTGCTTGTCTTAATCACCAGTTATCATTTTTCCCGTCATACAACTGAACGATACCTGCCTTCCGGTATCTCTGCGTAATATTGTCAGAATTCCACCTAGCGAGGTGCAATTCTTCTAAAAATTTTATTCTCAAAATATTTGGGTGTCAAGGAATGTAGTGACAAGATTTTTTAAAAATTCCAATAATGAAATGGCGAGACCTGGAACGACAAAAATTTTTTCACATAATCAAACGTTCCATTCTAGAAAGTTTCAACTTCAAATTCGCTTTTTTTCTTTATTTTCACTTTTTTTTGTCACGCTCGGAAAAGCATATGCAAGGGTTGACTTGTCAGAAAATGTGTTTCCCGTGACTTTGAGGTCACGCAGAAATTCATTTTCAGACATGGCTCGATATAATTTTGAATTTATTGATAATTTCCTATCTAAAGCGGTACAGCGCCTCTCAGCAACGCTCTACGGCATTTCATCAGATATAAAAGTTGTAGACGGGGACCTAAACTCCACGAAAAACCAAATTACTGATATTCCACTTCACGGACCCCCTATTGTCACCGTCTCTCTAACTATAATATGTCCTAAACGTCTTAACTTTTGAGATACAGGGTGTTAAAGATTTTCATATTTTTTAATAATTTGCTAAGGTTAATGACTCAAAAACGTGACAACTAGACTAGGTAGACAACTGTCAAAACTGTTTATGTTTACATAACAAAAGCTGCTTCTTACCTACTAGATCCTTTTTAATATTTGTTAACACCTAATTTCATAACAGAGTGCAAACGAATGAATTTCATTTTTTTATACGAAAACTGCACGTCAAACGACAAAAAATCAAGAGACGACATTTGCTCAGCATGCAATGAGAATTTCAAAAATAATTTTTATTTAAAAAAAAGAAGTGGCGTACCATTATTTTCTGCAAGAATACCGAGGGCAATTCCTGCACAAACGCCACTGGTCGAAAAAAAACATATTATACATCATAAGATGCCTCTTGATGAGTAAAAAGTGTGTACCGAATTTCACAAAAATATCTATCTACTGTGCATAGTATACTTACCCTAAATCGTGGATACTGGAACCAATTAGATCTTTCTGAGCATTATATGGAGTTATAATCCCAACGGTGTACTTATTGTTTCTATCGATCATGCCGAAAATCGTACTTAACAATTTTTTTATTAAATTTACTTCGTCTATGTTGGTGTATTCACCGCCATCGCTAAACTTTTCACAGTTAAATACCAAGTACGGTTTAATTTTTTCTGGTAACTTATTGGGAGGGTTCGGGACTGACCTAAAGAAAATAAATACATACAAGTGTCACTTTGTAGCTTCAGAGTGGTAACAATAAAACAATGAACAATAATAGTATATTAAGATACAAGTTTCATAAGACATTATCTTAGAGCACGCGTTTAATTTAGAAAACGACCCCGGGGAGTTTTCTAAAGTACAAGTGCTCTAATTGTCTTATGAACCGTGTATTTTATAACACTTTTTCTATTTGGGGCTTTAAAGTCTGAAAAACTTGAAAAAATATAGTAGATTTTTTCCATTTGAATTAATATTTTCTTTTTGGGTTGGCAATACTTTTACAATTTAATAAAATGTTGCAAGTATCAAATATGCTATGATAGAAACAATTGAAGACAACAAAGCTTCTTCCCATCCGTCATAATTAAAAATAAATATATTATTAAAGTTAATAAAAATGAGTCAGGAAGAAAGTTGTACTCCGGCAGAAATACGAGAAATTGCAGAAAAAATCTAGAAAAACTTTTAAGAAGAATGTGCAAAACTTTCAGTGATGGTGCATGAACTGGAAGATATTCCAGTTCATGCACCAAGTTTTTTGAATTTGTTTCTAAGATTCCAAAACTTTTTTTTACATAACCAACTGAAATAAAACTTTAGGCAATTATAAAGGACACTAATACGAACCTAATTATGTAATAAAATACTGGGGGTCCCATTTAAAAAAGACGGCATTATGTTACCACATATTTTTGGGCCACCCTGTATATTTAAAAATATTTTCCTGAAATGCATCCTCTATAATACAGTATAAATCGGCATATAAATGAAATTCCTAAGTTAATTCGTATAGGACGTATGGAAGCCTGACACTAGGCAGCGAAAAAGAACCTAGTTTCGGACGAAGATATCTCGCAACAGGGAGTTTTTTCGCTGGGCGCCCATGGACACTCTTTATCTGCTCACCGAATCCTATCAGTGAGGAAAGTTTGTGCCAATTTGACCGGGACCCATTTTCCATAAGGATTCTGCGGGGTCCTTTCGATACTTTAACATACAAATAAATATGAAGTCGAAAAAAAAATATGGTACACAACTCGAGTCGTAAGCCAATTACACACTAATTCGAAGTACAGTACCGTAAGTTTCAAATCATGTGTAATAGGCGTCTTACCACTCTGGTACCTACGTAATATACTATTATAGCGCCATTATGTCAAGTTGTTGCTTCAGACTGGTAAGTGCATTAATTAATAAAAGGCATGTCTTTTCTGAAAAGATTTAGCACCTAAAACTTACTTCAATTTCCCCTCATAGAAATGCTTATTTGGAAAGGCGCAAATTTCAGGGTGCATTCTATATTGATCCGTCAACATCTTGATGGGTGTTCTAGGATCGTTGGTGAAATTACTTGCTATCCTACTAAACAGGCTATCACCAAAACCCAATTTGAACGCATCCTAAAAAAATACCATCTTATTTTAAAATTAAACTAGATTAGCTGCTAGTGTATGTACTGTACAATGACGGCTCGTGACCTAGAGGGGGTTCACAAGTATGGTGAAATTATTTGAAAAAAATTATTTTTGTGTAACGACCAAACAATTACTTTCTAGACGTTTTAAATGTAGAAAGAAAAGAAGTAAGTAATAAGAAAATGCGTTAGGTAAAACATATTTTTATTTATTTTTTAATTTTACACAAGGAAATACAACTTTTGGAAAATAAGAAAGGTTTCCTTAGTGTGTATAGTGCTTAAACGTAAAGTCCGTTCTTTGGTTCTTAATTGTAGAAAATCGATCATTAAAGTTTGAAATACCCTCTATAAATTTTCATATATTTAATTTTTAAACTTTCTAATAAAGTCCCTAGATTTGCCCTTTGTGGTCTGCGTTAAATTAATTTCGGGTTTAGGTCTTAGGGAACAAACCCGAACAAACCCGCATTCTTCACTTCAATTTTTTGCTCCAAACTCAAAGAGCTATAGTTATTTTTTAAATAGTCCACCGTCAAAATATTCATTTTAACTTAATAAATATATAATAATATTAATATATTAAAACATACACGCTCGAATTTCTAACTAAATGCACGAACAGACAACGGCGCGGCGCACACTAAAATTGTGCGCCTTTCCCATGTTAAATCGCCATAGCCCCGCTGTCTCCCGCCACCTGTTACTACAGAGAAACTGCATTATGCCCCGCGCCTACTTAATCGCACATGCGAGCAAGTCTCGTCATAAACGTCATTAACCTCGACCGAGGCACGGTTGCCGGATCGAGAGCCTATAATATACAGTTTGGTTGACAGTACGATAAAATATTAGGGAGGGTCGGACTTTATACGATATTTGACGGTACGATAAAATATTAGGGAGGGTCGGACTATAAACGATAAATAATATTCAATGAATATAAATTAATATTTTTTTATTCGTTTTGGGGTGCACGTGCGCATGTCCTCCTGTGGAAGAACCGCCACTGATCTCTAATTGGATAAGTTTAAAAAATAAATTAAATTACATTTCTTTATAAGATATGTCAAATTTAAATTTTAGAAAATTTACATGCATCTAGTTTTTATGCGCCCCCCCGTACAATTAGACGTATCGGGACGTAAACTGCTCCGCCCTAAATTCTAAAATGTGTTTTCTATGAGTTAAAAAAATATATTAAAATTGGCTTATTGTTAACGAAATACCAGCTTATTAATTTGGACATTTTTGAATATTCGGTAATTAATTGGGATAGTATATTATAAAAACACGATTGGTCACGATTTTTATTTGTTTTAAATTATTTCAGAAAATAGTTTTATTTATTTTTTTTGCCACAATCGTAAACATAAACAAATATTTTACTGTAAGAAGCTTTTCGAGTTGTGAATTAACCAGTAAAAACTTAATTTAAACCCGAACAAACCCAAACACGGGCTTACGTGTTTCGTAGAGTTACCATGAGGTTTCAGAGAACATCATTAAGAAATGAATGACAATCTCATACGGTTTTAACTAACCAAAGTAACATTAAACTTTTATCAATACTAAACCTGAATAACATACCGGGTCCGCAAACGAAGCGGGGATGGAAGATTAAATCGTTATCGAAGAACTTATCAACAATACTAAAACAGCCTTACATATTGGATTAAAAGCGGCATGTTTTAAAAATATTTTACATTATACAGGGTGGCCCAAAAAGTGTGACAGCATATAGTTTTATTTTTTTAAATGTAACACCCAGTATTTTATTGCATATTTAGGTTCGTATTAGTATCGTTTCTAAGTATCTCAAATTTTATTAAATTTGGTTTCGTAGTTTCGGAAAAATAAATTAAAAACTAAAAAAAAGTTTTGCAGCTCTGAATAAAAAAAAATCAAAAAAAAAACAATCGAGAAATATTTTTGTAACCTCGGCAGTGGGTGAAATTTAGGACAAGAGGTCTAGAGATACTATGAATCTATTTGCGTTTATCTATTTTATACAGGGTGTTCATAATAAGCTTTCAAAAAGCCACATTTCATGTGGTGTAATTTTTCTCAAGTTTTTCAAATGGAACACCCTGTATATTATTTGGCTATTTGACGTATTACTCATAGACAATTTTTTTTTGTAATACAAGCATATAAGTTATAACCAGCCGTTTTCGAAATAATTGTAAATAGCAGAAATTATGTTGTTTAAATAGAGTTTCTATTGGGAAATCTTGTTATAGGCGACTAGACTAATAATTATAAACTAATGTAAATGTTCAAAATAGCTCATTTTAGTTATTTCGATATAAATTTTAAAAGCCTACATTTTTGCTACTTTTTCTTAAAATCTAGCGGGAACTTTTTAATGGTTTACATTTGGCTTCTAGTCTCGGCTTCCTCTCAATATCTGGATATCTTTCAGCATACACTCGGCTCGCGAGGAGGCAATTTCTTGCACATTCACCCAGTATAAAAATCCTATTTGCCATTTCTAAAGTTGTAAAATTCGACATTTTGTGCAAGTTAGTACTTAATTTCGACGACTGAATAAATGTAAATAATTTTATTTGGGTGTTATAGTGACAATCGAAACAAAAAAAAATCATGGCAACTCGATTAAGAATAAGAAATAAAATCAAATAAATAAAAGTAACTAAAATGTAGGCTTTTAAAATTTATATCGAAATAACTAAAATACGGTAAACTCTAAGAGTCAAAGAAAGCTATTTTGAACATTTACTTTGGTTTACAATTATTAGTCTAGTCGCCAATAACAAAATTTCCCAATAAAAACTCGATTTAAACAACATAATTGATGATATTTACAATTATTTCGAAAACGGCTGGATAATGCTTGTATTACAAAAAAAAATTGTCTATGAATTCTACGTCAAATAGCCAAATAATATACAGGATGTTCCATTTGAAAAACTTGAGAAAAATTATTTTAAAATGTGGCGTTTGTGAAAGCATATTATGAACACCCTGTATAAAATAGATAAACGCAATTAGATTCATAGTATCTCTATACGTCTTGTCATAAATTTCATCCAATGCCGAGGTTAAAAAAATAGTTCTGGTTGTTTTTTTAATCAGGACTGCAAAACTTTTTTTTTGTTTTTAATTTATTTCTCCGAAACTACAAAACCAAATTAAATACAATTTGAGGCATTTATAAACGATACTAATACGAACCTAAATATGCAATAAAATACTGGGTGTCCCATTAAAAAAAATATAACTTTATGCTGTCACACTTTTTGGGCCACCCTGTATAAAGTAAAATATTTTTAAAACATGTCGCGTTTAATCCAAGACTTCAATCTGTTTTAGTATTGTTGATAAGTTCTTCGATAACGATTTAATCTTCCGTCCCCGCTTCGTATGCGGACCCGGTACATTCAAAATGCGATAGATTCATTATAATAAACGTTTCAAGTAGAATTGTGCTTACTATTCGCTTATTATGCTTACCCTGTTCATAATTGTAGCATTTAACTGCTTCGGATCTCCGACAAGTACTAATTTACTAATGCCCAATATAGTGGGCAGTAATGCCTCGACCTCATGGCATTGGGTAGCTTCGTCAATAATGCAACAACTAAATTTAATAAGACCCCTAAAAAATATTTTATCGTCAAAGGACACATTTAAGTATAAAATCTATGCATGTGATATAACGTATGTCGCATAAGTTTTGGCACGAATTTCAGATGCCATAAAGTTGGTAATAAGAAGAAAATATCAAGTTGCCCTGGTAACAAAAACTTGTTCGACACCTTCACTTAACGTTGACAGTTCAGTTTTTAAATTGATTAAGTCGATACGGCTTACAAATTAGGAAAAGTATTTATAGTTTAGTTGGACGGATCCCTAAATCCGAAATAATACGCATTTTTGAAAATCAAAATATATCGCGTAGAATCATTTATCGGACAATTGCTGAATGTGAGCAAGATATTCCTTGTATGAACCTTCCAAAAAGTGGAAGGCCTAGATGTTTACCAGAGTAAGATCAGAAAGACCGGTAAGAAGGGCGAAAAACACACTTGATACATCAACAAGAAAACTAGCAGGACAATATCGAACATCTAAGAATACCATAGCGCGGGAACTATCGCGGAATGGCCAGATATTCCGAAAAAGAAGAAAGGCTCCAAAATATACAGCCAACCAACCAGCCAGAATCCCGAGATGCTACTGTGCATTTGCTAACAACCGGTTGATAATTATGGATGACGAAAAATATTTCACACTAAGCAACTACGAAATGAAGGGAAATGATGGTTTTTATACTGACAATATTGCAGAGGTCCCTGATAATGTCAAATTTAAACAAAATACCAAATTCGCTGATAAGGTGTTACTATGGTGCGCTATTTCCACCAGGGGTGTATCCAGGCCTTATGTGGGTCGAGTAAGAGGTGACGCCCTGGATAGTGTAAGGTATATCGATATCTGTCTTACAAAACTGCTTAATCTTATTGAAGAAGAAGCTGGAGACGATATTATGTTCTGGACAGACCTTGGGTCGTACCATTTGTTCAGCGAAACGACAACCCTCCTAACCTTCCCCAGGCTCGGTCCATAGAAGATTTTTGGGCTCTTTTATCTCGAAAAGTTTACGATGGAGGATGGGAGGCACAAAATGAGGAGGAACTTCGACGCAGGATATATAGAAAAATCCGAGAAATCGATATAAATGTGGTCCAAAACCTAATGCTAGGTGTCTGCAGAAAGTTGCGTCTAGTGGAAGACCGTGGTCCTCTATATTTAATTTAGTTTATAATGTTGTTACTCATGAAACAATTAATTACTATGTATTACAAAACTTTATTTAAATATATTTTATTATAAGAAAACAATTGGTTGGAATTTGTGCCAAAATTTAAGGGACATACGTTGTTAGCATTTTAAGGATCATCCTGTACAAAACTTTGAACTTACTTATTAACTGCATCAATAAGTTTTCCATTTATACAACTGTTTAAAGTGGTACATATGATATTACTTTTTTCAATTATAAGATCTTCGCATGCCTTAATCTCATATCCATATCGGTCTCCAAAGAAGGTTTTTGAAAATTCCAGCATGTTTTCATTTCTTTCCCGAGCAGCCTGCAAAGAATAAATATTCTGTCCTATGATGCACAGGTGCGATAAAAAGAGTGCCATCTCATTCACAGAGTGAGAAAAATTCCATTAAGCAATAGCTTGGCTGTGGAAGAAGGTTCTTGGCCGCAGATGTGCCATTTATTTATTTTAAAAGGATTGGTTGAGGCAAATTCGACAAACTGTTTTAACATGGCATAACACGCATAACACGGCCAGATGTCAGTGAGTTAGTTTTTAATTTAAAACAGATTTTGACTACCATTGTTATAGTCATTGCGCTAATAACTATACAGGGTGAAGCAAATTCGTGCCTCACCATTGGGATTTCGGGAACGGTGAAAGATATAAAGTCGGTTAAATTGGGGCAAAGTTGCGTAATTATAAGCATAATAATAAGCAGTAAAAAAATCAAAGATAAATACAGGGGCTTCCAAAATATGTGGAAAAATATAACATTTTGTGTTTCGGCTTTTATTTTTTCTCCTGGCTTTGTTCGAAAAGATGTCAAAAATAAATTTCACTTTTTCATTGCTAACTTTTATTCTCCACAATCCACAAGATGGCGTCATCAGATCGAGAGTAAAATTTTTATTAAAAAACTAAATGTCTCGTTACACTAAGTAGAAATTTGATAAAACTGTTAGTTTGAAATAAAAAAAAACAGTAGTAGTACGTAATAATAATAATTAAGGACAGAAATAGCAATAATAATTAAAAAATCTTCAGTTTCTTCGAAACAAAAGTAAATTACAGGAACGTACTAAGGGTATTTTAATGAAGATGGCCAATTTAAGGAACAAAACGTCGAAAAAGCAGTAAGTAGTATTGTATACCGCTGAACCTAGATTTAGTTCAGATTTCATAATTTAAACAAAAAATCCAAGCTCGTATTTAAAAAAATTAAGTTGATGATGCTGACGCAAAGACGAAACGTCGCATTAAAGATCTGATGATGCCATCTTGTGGAGAATAAAAAGTAACGACGAGAAAGTGAAATTTATTTTTTTATTTTTTTGCGGCATATTATCTGACCGTTTCCGAAATCTAAATGGGGAAAGACGAATTTAATACACCCTGTATACAGTGGGAGGCGAGAATTTTGCCATATGAAAACTATTTTATTATTGATTTTTTTAATTTAAGTGGAAACATAAAGAAATGTTACTTTTGCGATTGAAAAACTTTTGAATAAATACATATACGGAGCACAAAGAATTCGTCGATTTCTAATAACTACAGGGTGTTATGGAAATGACGTATTATATTTAAATGGGTGACTCCTTGGGTGTCCTAGAGAAGCGCTATATATTTTATTTTTTTTAAATTGACCATTTTAAAAGTGCGGTAGCAAACACTCTTACTCACAGGTCAGTCCGCGCTACTGTACAACATTTCACCCAGACCCAATGGCAATGTTGCCAAACTTAATGTAAACCTGAAATTTCATATAAAATTATAAAAATAAATTATTTTCTACCTACTTGTATTTATATTTATACCTAAAGAGAGAGGAAATCCAGGCACAAACACAATCAATTTTTTTCATGGGAACACTTTATGTACACAGAGTAAGTGAAACAGAACCGATAGTTAGCTTTTGAAAATACAATAATACAGATTATACTACAGATTATTAGATTTTATTACATGAAACGAAATTTGACGTCCAGAAGAAACGCGTCAATAAAAACAATATTCAAAGATTATTTATGGAAGGGCAAGATACACGCGTAAACCGAAAAAACAGAGCGGATTGCTGAGAGTGTGTTGGTGATCGACGAGACACAACGTGTCCGGCCGCTGGTTGACCTTCAACTAACAGCCCGCAAGCGTGCGGCGCTATATGAACACAGCCGATGTAAGGCGTCAAGAGGTCATTGGCATTTGACCTAGTGACGTACGTGCCTATTTCAAACTTATTTAATGCTATTCCATATGTTTTTTCGGGTTGTTTAAAACATAGTTCATCGTAAATGTTCTTCAATTAATTGTACAAAAAGGTATTACAGAATGGAAAAGTGTTTAAATTATTTTATTTTGTCTAGAGAGTTTAAGGTGTACATATGACAACATCGACCAGAATTCCTTGATTGCTTACATGTATCGCAGTGCCACACAGGTGTTTTTCTGGTTAGACGTCATGTCACTTTTACCGCTGAATGAATTGAAAGCGCCATTTATGGGTATTTTTCTTCAATTTGTCTTTATCTCAGGAATGGCCGGTTTTAATATAATACGTCATTTCCATAACACCCTGTATATGTTTTATTATGGATTACGTACCCTAAACTCCGGAACGTCCATATGCTTAATCGGTATGTGCTTTTCTGCTAATTTTGGTAAAGAATATCCAATTAAATCTTTAGATATACTAGATTCTGGTCCGATTCGAACACATTTTATTTGTGTCTTATACTTGTCCCAAACTAAAAGAAAAATTAGTCAAAAGGTATTGAAAGTAAAAGGGCATAGTACACTCGCCGACAATAAATTCAGGATAAAGATAATAGTCCGGCAGCCCGTTACCAAAAGGTCCTGTTATCACGCCTTCATCTAGTAAATGACTAATCGCTAGATTATTAAAAAATAAGAAAGTTTTACTCGAGCGAAAAAGTTCGGCAACGCTGCGCTTGCCGGTCAGAGTTATTTCAGTCCGTAAGAAAGCAGATCGTCTTTTTGTTATTACGCCTTGTCCGTTCTTGATGCAATCATGTTAAAAATATTTAAAAAAACCTAAATTCATCGAAAACGGACGTTTTGAGTGTTGCAAAAATTCCATAGTTTAAAGAAAAGGGGTATAAAACAGTTACAGCGCCCGGTTCAATTTTTTTTTTAATTGTTGATAACACTTTAAAAAATAGTAAATCGAGTCGAACGGACATTTTCCGTGTTGCGCAGCTGCAGGGAGGGCAGCGGAGTCGGATCTCGTATTTGTATAATTCATGATCGCGGTACAGGGCACGCGCATGGGACGGCTTGCTGTGTGGCTTGGTTGTCTATAACAACTCGGCATCAGCTATGTTCCTATATTGCATTATTATTGATAAACGTGCTGTGTTAACTGAACGCGGTTTTGCTAAAAAATGCGTGTGTAAAAATGTGAGTTCATATTTTTCCCCCATTTCCCGAGCCACAATACACGATTTCTACTTGAAAACGGATGAGGCGCGATAACTCGAACAGCGTTAAAAAAATTACATACCTAAGATCCAACACTCGCTTGCGCGTCGATGAAAATGTCCGTTCTCATTTTTTTCCGGTCACGAATAACGAAAAATAATATCCGACAAGTAAAACGGACGAGGCGTGATAAGTTGAATTCTCCGCTGTAAACAATTTTTGATTTTTCTCAGACCAAAAATATTCACCGCACGGAAAATGTCAGTTACTATTTTCATCTCATCAAAAACATCACACTCAGTCAAAAAATAAAAAGAACGGACGAGGCGCGATAACTATTACGACCACTTTTTTTACATAATATGTAAAGATGATTCTCAATGATTTCGCAACGTTGCCAATATCCGTTCTTGTTAATTTCCTTCTCAAGTCATTATTAAATCACCAAAAAACTTAGGTCGTGATCAGTCCTGGTAACGGGCTGCCGTGCTATAATGTTAGTCAGTTTTATAATCCTGTAGTTTTTTAAATTGATTTCCAATCTTGGTAAAATTTTTAGCAAAGTGTAGACTTGTGTCTACAGAAATGGGATAAGTACCGATTTGTTTTCGATTTTTACAATTATCAAGGATAGAATATCCACACAGGGCAAGCAAATGTGATTTATGTAATTATATTTGTTTTAATAATAATTTAAATATTATTTTAAGCAAATCCCAGGTAAAACCTTCGAAATTAACAAATTAACAATATCTCACTCCATCTCTATAAATCTTGAGGTTAGGTTATGAGTTTTATTATTTTCTTGGAACGAAAATTAGTTTAATTTTGTTTGTTTTAGGTATTAATCTAATTAAAAAATCAAGAAAACGAAAGTTTTATATACTGTATCTGTATATTAATGAGCGTAAGCAAATAAGATAGAAGCTATTATTTTTATTTACAACTGGGTAAGTTAGAATATGTATTTGTGGTCATAGGAAAAATTGTGTACAAGGTGTCCCGTTTTCGACACTTTTATAGGGTATCTCCGTAATTGTTAGTGCTATCAAAAAAGTAATGTAGGTGTCATGTGCTCTTTTTGGGTCAAACTTAAAATGGTAAAATCAAAATTTGAAAATTTTCGCTCGCTTAAAGATACGGGGGAAAATCAAAAAATTGAGAATATCAAAATTGCACTATATTTTCTTAGTTAAAAGAGATACATAAAAATGTTTTATACCGAAGTTTCTTTATATTGATTGTCGAATGCCCTTTTCAGAATAAGTATATGGGGCCAGGTAAAAAAGTTATCTCACCTTAACCTCATTTTTTAAATGGAACACTGTATATTTTAATCTAAAAAGATACTATTTTAAATTCTCCTTTCAAATATATAACACACCATGGATAATATTGGTTTCCTAGGCGATTTATTTAAACTTTATTACTTTGAAACGAAATAAAAGATTCAGATTAAGGTAAAAAATAACGGGAATTATCGCAAATGTTTGGAATATGTCTTTAAATGGTTACCGTCTTTCCGGATAGCGAGCAAAATCATTTTGCGCCATTTCTTCGTTTTTTTTTCCACTTTCAATATAAACTGATATCATATCAAATTTGTCTAAATGTAGGCCATTTTCGCAAATCAATATGTAAAAATGAAATTGACGTTAAATGTTAATAGCCAACATAATTGTTTCTAGGATATTAGCTTCTGTTTCACGGTCTACTGTGGTTTAAAGTAATAAAGTTTAATAATCGCCTGGTGTGTTATATATCTGAAAGGAGAATATAAAATAATACAATCAATATAAATAAACTTCTGTATAAATCATTTTTCTCTATGTCTTTTAACTACGAAAATATAGGGTAATTTTGAAATTGTCAATTTTTTGATTTTCACTCGTATCTCTTAAGCGAGCGAAAATTTTCAAATTTTGATTTTACCATTTTAAGTTTGACCCAAATAGAGCACATGACACCTATTACTTTTTGATAGCACTAACAATTACGAAGATACCCTATGAAAGTGTCCAAAATAGGACACCCTGTACCTTACTTGTGTGAAAGTAGCTTTCTCAAACTAGGCGGATTTCCGCACTCTGGTTGCTAAATACCCCCTCGTTTAAAATACATCACTTTCAGCACTCGTTACGGGCTCGTTAATACACTATTTCCCTGTCCTGTTTTTCATGATCGAAGCTTGCAAAAGCATTTATTTGGCAGTGCGCAAGCTCACACGCTCTCGACTTTGTTTACATACAAACGATCATAACGAACAAACCCCAAACGACGATTCTTCTCTACGTTCTTAACACATACCTGATGGCAAATTACGTTTGAAAAGCGTCAACTTAGCGAGGAGATTATCGACGGCAGTGTTAGAAGGCGCCGCCAGCAAGATCATAGGCGGATCTATGGTTTTCTTCGTCACGTAATGAGAAAATAGAATCTGGAACACCAAATTCACGATGACGGTCGACTTGCCGGTACCCGGTGGTCCTTTTATACAATAAAGTCCATGGTGTGTGCCGGTACACAAGCTGGCAGCTTCTAAGACTAGTGTTCGTTGTTGTGTATTGAGAGAATGCTAAGGACAGAAAAGAAGTATTAGTAAGTAACTTATCCCGTACAAGACTTACTTCGGCAGTCACAGTCTGAATGTCGTCAAAATTTTGTGCGACGCTTTTTGAGTTAGGCGCATATGTAATACTACTGTTATGGAATTGCTTTATTTTATTTATTAAACCCACAAATCCTGAGCTGAAAAAAATTTGCTATAGTTCTTACTTCAACAATAAACAAACATACACGATTTACAAATCTAAAGCGCATGGAAGCAAATTATTTTACAACAGAACTTTACTATAAGTAGTGATCGAAACGACGCGATTAGATTGTGTATCTGCGTTGTTGAAATAATAACAACTGGTAAGTTTTACACCACTTTTCTTTCAACAAACCCGCCGACCGCGTAGCCGTGTGGTATAGCGACGCTGTTCTTCTCGCGGTCCTCGATCCATATCGAGCAGATGGGAAGAGACGTAAGGCGGAATACCATCGCGCCTCGTCGCGGTAGCGAACGATGGACGGTTGGCGCACGCGCAACTATTTGACAACATACATTGAACTTCTTGTTAAGTGAACCACATATTATATGGCGTCGCCGCATATAGGATGACTTTAGCGGCTTCTACTCTAACAAGTATGTAGACTTTCTCTGGGACCCCCAAGGAGACAACCATTTAAATACAGGGTGTTATGGAAATGACGTATTATATTTAAACCGACGAGATGAAAACAAATTGAAGAAAATTATTCAAAAATGGCGCTTTAATTTAATATGCCCTGTACATGACCTTGTCATACCAAAAATGACCACGTGGTGCTCCTGTCAAGAAGGTAAACAAAGCAACATATGGCGAAAAACGTCACTGAATCTTGAACAGTGTTGTCATATCTTCAGGGTAAACTCTTTAGAAAGTCAATAACCGTTTGACAGATTGCAAGTTGTTTATTTTTCATGGTACATTATTATAAACTTTTACGTTCAGTTCAGTTCGCTGGGAAACAATCTCTGATTTATAAACTTGAACTGACTCGAACGAACCACCGCGGAGTTTATAAATGGTCAGGTATGTTCTTATTTGTTCAATTCGAACGACATCCGTCAGATCTGGACAACTTAAAAGTTTATAAATGCCACTTACACTTTAGAAAAAAAAATGGAATTTTATTTTGCTTTTCGGACTTATTTAAAATCAACTTAATTTATAAAAAAACACCAAGTGTGTTTCTTTAAGTGATTTAGTGCAAATGTACCGAGAGATTGGAAATAAGAGGCCGAATGGGGTTTAGTGGGTATAAGCTTATTATGCCGTTCCACATTATCATCAGGGTACGTGATGAGCTTATAGCTTTTCCTATAGAAAAAGGAAACAAAAACCTGAAGATGTCTCTGTGCCCTGAATTACTTGCTAGTGCACTGGCACCTGGATTCACTTCTATTTGGATACTAGGTAAACTAAATATTATTTTTATAAGAATCTAAAGTTTTACATTTTTTACACAGTTTGGCAACATTGTGCCTGAACATCTGTTGATTACACAGCTGGGCATGGATAATATGATCTATATGATTGTGCCGAGGAGTGATTTGTGGGTTTATGGGTGAATTACCCCACCTTTTAAAAAAATATATGTAGCGCTTCTCTAGGACACCCCAGGAGTCACCAATTTAAATATAATACATTTCCATAACACCCTCTAGAATTTAATTTTTTTTTAAATAGTAATATATGTATGTTTTAAATAGTAATATGTATGTGTTAGTGGTGTGTAAATCAATCATTTCGGGGCAATCGAATCAGTCACTGATCGATTTCAAAAACGATCGAATCTTTTCAATCAATCATTCAATCGATCTTTTGCATTAGCGTGCATAGCAGAACAGTCTTATCGGTCTTTTCGCGAGTTCCGTTTACCGAACAAATTTTAATATATTTTTTTTAATAAATAAATTATTCGGGGCTTACATGCACCGAGACGTAACAGGACATAAACTTGTCTGCTCTAAACTATGTTTTTTTCTTTCAGTTAAAAAAAATTATTAAAATTGCTTCATTTTTAACGAAATAAACAGCTTATTAATTTGGACGTGCATTTTTGAATATTCGATTATTACTATTTTAGAATATAGTCCTTATTCAATACACAAAAGTATGCATCATATTTCATTTCCTTCGAGAGTGCCGAGTCGCCATGCGTGTAGCAAAAGCGGGGGAGAATCAATTGTGTGTCTCTGTTCCTTGCTGCTTAGACGTTATTCTTTATTTCGTTTCAATATTTCCTACCGTTCGTTCTCCTTTAAACAGTAATTGGTTGGCGGAGCTCGGTAATCAGTCTGTAGACATCGTCAATCGCGAGCTGGGATATTGACATGACGATTGAAACAAATGATCGATTGATATTAACCGGTAAGGATTCGGTCATTCAATACTTTCTACTGATTAGATCTTTGTGATCGAAACATTCACACCTCTAACATATATCCTAGAAATTGTTTTTCCACTTAAACCAATTCGATTCCTACCTTTTCAACGGTGTACTTACCGGCTGAATAATATCCCCATGGGTCACGGCAATCCTATACTCATTTATCTTTGGATACAATATTTTGGAACATATCGGCGACTCGACCAATAATTTAACGGCCCTGATCATCATCAGGTGCGCCCGTATATTGGCCAGCAATTTCACTATTGGAAATTTCTTCATGTTTATTTCCTTGCCCGGCTGGTATCGGGTTATCATGCTAAACTCCAATTTTGTATGTGGTATACCTGAACAATAACTGCCGACTAAAATATTATAAAAGTGTTCTAAGATCTACCCAACACCCTAGCTTGGACTAATGGACGATGGACCTAATGGATAACATATATACAAAAGGGTCTAAAGTTAAAACAACAAATTACTATCTTTGTGTCGACGCTCTGCCTACAATAGCAAAGGGTTGTCGGGTATACAAGCTTGTCTCATGACACATAAAGTACGTTGCATGCTATTTAATAACGAGTAGCTGTATGTTATTAGTTTAGTTTTTATGATCAAGCATTATAGGATAAATCCTGCAAGGCACGCGCCTGCAAGGATGGCGTCCTTCAGATGAAAGAATTCTTTTAAACATTGAAGTTGGAGGAGACAAAGCTGAAGTACATATAGATGGGCGGCAGTGGTTCGTTGTATATTTATGTTATTCGTCGCCCTAGGACTAGGAATTAAGCGGACAATGTGACTAGAACATTTGCGATGGAAATATCTGCAAAAGACAGTGAAAGCACCAACCTGTCTTCAATAGTAGCGGAACTCCAGACATGAGAGCAATAGTCTAGTGGTGGACGAATCTTGGTTTTGTATAATTGTTCAGGTTGTTTAGGAAAACTAACTACATCAAGTACCTGAGAAGCTATCTTGGCGATTGCCAAGACGTATTTCCTCCCGGTTTGACGCCCAGCAAATTAATAGACGAAGCCAGTGGAATTACGTATCCTGTCATGACTATATTCAGATTTGTTAAGGGTTGAAAATTCCAAGTGAAAGATGAGACACGTGTGCTGTCGCAAGTAAAACCTGAGGAACACTGGCATTGATGGTGAAGGTATCTGAGAAATATGTCAATCGCCACTTGCAGAAAACGATCCTTAAGGAAGCACATAGAATCGACTGGGTATACCATAAGATCGCAGTTTACTTAGGAGCCCAACACGTTCAAAGGCTTTAGACGTGTCCAGTGCAATAGCTCAGGACACCCCATGATACTCAATTGCGTGCAATAAGAGTAAATGAAATATAGAAATTTCTACTTTAATAACACGGTAAACAATTTATTCTTTTTTATAGACAAATTTTGTAATTAATGACACCACATTTGTCTTTGATCTAGAAGATCTCATATGGAATGTGAATTTAGTGTATTTGAATTAGGAACTTTATTTATTTGACGGCTACAATATCCATGGCAGTTACACTGTTCTCAGGCGAAAAGAGCAAAGGGGGTTTTTAAACATAATCTTCAGAAGTTCTGATGTGATGTCGTCATGGCGGTCAAAAATGAATCGTTAATGTTTTTGTAGGACAACCACAAACAATTTGCAACCGAACCATCTTGGGAACCACCATGTTGAATAGGTAAGAATTTTGTTCGGTGGGATGGATTTACCCAACCTTTAGCTGGAGTGTCCTGTATATGAAACTTCGTTTCATCAAGGTAGGAAGATAAACGAACGATTATCTAATCTGTGCTATTTTTCATAGATTTATAAAAAACTGTAATTTTTTTTTTCAAAAATTATTTTGCAAAAGCTTCTTAGAATTAATTATAGAATATTGGAAAGTCATATATTGTTGCTAATTTAAAAAATAAATGATTTAAAAATATATACAGGGTGCAACTATTTAATGGGTCACTATGTGCATCTTTTGAACGGTAATTTCTACGACTAAGTTGGTTAAATTAGAGAAAATGTGCAGTTTTTAAAGCTTTTTCAGAATCCAGTATCGACCTTCCCGAATTGTATTTGATTCATAAGTTATAGGGCGATTTGTTATAAACATATAAAATTAATTTCTTTAGATTTTAGAAAAATGCCCTTTAAATAAAAACTTCATATTTTTCTCTTTTATATAAAAGAACGTTGTCAGTTTCTGTAATTTTTTAAACTTGGATTTTTTATTTCATTTTTTGAGAGTATACTCAACGCTAATTTCAAATCAGAAGCACACAGAAACAAATAATTTCACAACAGGAAACATCAGGCATGGCATCAGCCATCAGGATTCCCGACAAGGTACACTGTCTTTGTTTCGATCGATTGAATCTAGTAGCAGTATAGGTTTAAAATATGTATTGTTTCTGTGTGGGGTAGGGCATCCACGGAATCAGCTATTTAAATATAATAAGCCATTTCCGTAACACCCGGTATGTTGTATAAGTTTGCTAAATGCATAAATAACATCGAACACTGCAAAGCGTAAAACAAAAGTGATGTACTGATTTCTCGTAACACAGACAAATTATTAGTGTTGGGATCGCTCGAGCGAAAACCGATTATTGAAATAACCGACATCGCTCGATTATTAAAAAAAAAATCTCGAGTTATAAATTCAAGCGAAAATCGTCGCTTGTTACTTATTACCTTTCACTCGATACCCGAGCTTCGCTTGACGCCGACGTGTATTCGAGAAGTTGTTCGCTCGATAAGAAATACTCTAGTTATAAATTCAGGTGAAAACTCGAATCATGCCTTTTACTTGATACCCGATCTTCGGGTCACCCGAAATGTGCCGATTGGCGACGTTCGAGTTTCAGGCTGACACGACATACGTCTTTCTTAAAGGCACATAAACGAGAAGGTGCATATAAAAAAAGTATGCCAAATCCCTTAGTGTGTAGTTTTTTTAAAAAATCAGAATCAACTGTTCTTCCTTAATAAAAACTCTAAACTAAACTTCTAAAACTTACAACAACAACCCCTGGTGTTTGATCAATACATTTTTCTTAGTCATAAAAATTTCAAGCGATTAATCGCTCGAGCGATTCACTCGATTATTAAAATCGCTCGAATATCAAGTACTCGATTATTAAAATCATCGGTTTTCCCAACACTACAAATTATTACAACAAGGGCATTTGAGTTATATACATGCAAAAAGTAAGATATACTATACTATATACAGAGTGACATAGTAACTTTTTTATTTGAAAAGATAGACCTATAGTTCCTGAAGTAAAGTTTTAGGAATTAGTTCAACTAAGTAAAATGTGTGGAAAAAATAAACGCATTGTTGCCAGATTGCGCGCTATGTAAAAAACTTATTTTCTTAAATGGCAACACCACATTTGTTTAACAAATTTGTATATGTCGGTGTCAATTAGTGAAATCCGTCATTCCCTGAAATGCCTAGCCATTTCACGTATTGCCGGCAAATAGTGTAACTCTACGTTTGGTACACCGTTTGAAGAGTATCAGGCATTCCCTGTAATGACGGAATTCATTCAGTCAAACGCTGTACCCTGTTTGCTGGTTTTAGTCGAACGCTGTAATTATTGTTAACATCTGTATGTGATGATTGTTTTTTGATATTGAAATATCGAAGCATTCATAATTGTTTTATAAGAAGTTAGATGACTATTACTCCAATCAAAGTAATAAAAAAAAAACATTGGATTTCAAACACAACTTCAAACTACAAAATCAGTTCAAATTCGTACACTGTTATCATGTTTAACACGGTTCATTCATGTGCTTGGGGAAGGAGTGATTTTATTGTGTGCCTTCTTATTGGTTTTTATTAACCGACTTCAAAAAAGGAGGGGTTCTCAATTCGGTGGTATATTTTTTTATGTTGTGACCTCAGAACTCCCCCGTTTATGAACCAATTTAGAATTTTTTTTTTTGGAGAGGGAATATTTTCAATTAGGTCCCATTTTAATTGTACTAAAAAATTCTCAAAGGGTGGGGGTAAAAAGGGGGGGGGGGGGTGGTTATTAATTGCCAAAAAATTGCGGTTTTTTTCTTAAATATAATTAAAAAAAAATGTCATGTTGATGGTATTTAGTTGCGCAATTTTTGCGTTTTATGTTTTGTCGTCTTAGAAAAAAATGGAAGGGATGAAAAGGAGGCAGGTGAAAAGGGTGAAAGAGGCAAAAGAATAAAAAATAAACCGATTTGGATAATTCTTTTTTATTGAAAGGGGGATATTTTCAAGGCGGTTCTATTGGAAATAAAAAAAAATCTAGTGGAAATCAAGTAGGCGACGTTCCTGAAAAGTTTGTATCAGTACGAGAAGCTGTGCAGTGGCTTTCACTTTTCGGAGGTCAAGGATATTTTAAGTGTTCATGCAAACCAGCGAAAAAACAATGTTTGTCAAACAGATGCGTTTGTATAAAAAAAACGTTCTTTGTAATTCAAGGTGTCATAAAAGCGCGCTAATAAATAATAAACCATATTATCAGTCATTTCCTTTCAGATTTTTGTATCTAGCTATTATGTTGTTTTGTTCCTATTCGTTCTATGAATTTTTTTTTATAGTAAGTTATGGATAATAAATATGAGTTTATGATTTAAATTTAATACATAATACCTACATACATCATATTTCAAGACATCCAATTTTAAGGAAATTCCTGATAATCAGTATACCTTATTTTCGTGCACTACAGGCAACACTGTCCTAATTACAATGATTGACTAAAACCGGCAAACAGGGTAACTTAAATCATTTAGTTAAGTACAGCGTTTGACTGAAAGAATTCCGTCATTACAGGGAATGCCTGATACTCTTAGGCAAACGGTGTACCCAACGTAGTTACACTATTTGCCGGCAATATGTGAAATGACTAGGCATTTCAGGGAATGACGGATTTCACCAACTGACGCCGACATAAATATCTTGAGATCCTAAACTGAAGAACTGATCCTGAGAACATTAAATACCAAGGGGGCTAACAAACCCTTCAATGTTACATAATGTTAAAAGAAATTTTGTTGAACGTATTAGTTGCTGTAGAACCCAACAAAGACATGAATGTTAGGTAATTAATTGTTGTTACTATGTATTGCTATTATTTTTAATGTTGGAAAATAAATTCAATTTAGCTCGTAAACAGCCACTCTAATTAAAAACTTGCACTCTTTTTGTTTTGTCTAGGATCTCAAGGTGCTGCCATTTAAGAAAATAAGTTTTTAAATAGCGCCCAATCTGACAACAATGCGTTTATTTTTTCCATACATTTTACTTAGTTGAACTAATTCGTAAAACTTTGCTTCAGGAACTATAGGTATATCTTTTCAAATAAAAAAGTTAGCCTATGTCAAGTTTTAAAAAAAATATCCCTGTATATAAATTCCTGGACAAAATTAACGCAACATTATAAATTTGCCATATTTTTTATGCTATTTTTTTTCTGAATTTATGATCCGATTTGAATGATTTTTTTTTGAATTGTAGGTTGGTTCCTTGATAATGTCATAGTTTTTGCTGTTTATGATAAAAATTTCATTTTCGATTTATACTGGGTGTAATAAAAAGCTATGTTTTTTTCCGAAAATTCGTATCACCCTGTGGAGTATACTAGCAATCGAACCTTATATCAGTTGGCATTAAACGGTAGGTCCATCTTTCCCCAACATTTTCTTTTTTGGTTTACTTCATTATCTCTGTAATTAAAGGAGATACACCGCTTTATAGCGTAACATGTTTTTATAGACTTTATTATTCAACACATTCGTGGTTAAATTGCTATAGACCTTTTCTGACATTGCAAGCGATGTGTCAATATCGAATACATTATTTGTTATCTGTATAACTGTATAGTTTCTGCTCGCATTGAAAAATGAAAACAAAATCAACGAGTTACTTTATTTAATAAAGTAATTACAATATTAAGAATGGGTTTATTAAACATTTTTTTGGAAACGAGTGAAACATGAAAAGAACAAAAATCAAAAACAATAAAATTAGTGGATTAATTAATCGCTTGCAATGTCAGAAAAGGTCCATAGCCTACTTGAAAACATTTAACAATGAATGTGTTGAATAATAAAGTCTATAGAAACATGTTACGCTATAAAACCACGTATCTCCTTTAATAACAGAGATAATGAAGTAAACCGAAAATGGATCTGCCGTTAAATGTGAACTACTATATGGTTCGGTTGCTAGTATACTCCACAGGATGATACGAATTTTCGGAAAAAAATATAGCGTTTCTATTACACCCAGTATAAATCGAAAATGAAATTTTTATCATAAACAGCGAAAACTATGACATTATCAAGAAACCAACCTACAATGCAAAAAAAAATCATTCAAATCGGATCATAAATTCAGAAAAAAAATAGCATAAAAAATATGGCAAATTTATAATGTTGCGTTCATTTTGTCCAGGAGTTTATTTCTTGTAATTAAGCCGGAGTCTATAAAACTTCTTAATTGTTGAATGAAAAATAATACTCAAACTTTTAGAAAATTAAACAATAATTATTTTAAATTAAAGCACACAAATAGCAAAAACAGCTAACTCACATTCTACACGACTTTGCCATAGAGAAGCCGCTCAACGGAAGTTTAGACTGTGTGTTATTATCTTTACCAAGCCTGTACATGTGATGACATTGCAAGTAATATTTACTGTATCTATTTAAATTAAACCGGCCACACCAATAATAAAAAATTAGTAATATTGCTGAAAGTGATATGTTACATGCACGAAAAACTTTATTGTGATGCAATGAAAATATTTTTATTCCTTACCGTGACGCATATCCGCTATAATAAAAAAATAATACGTTATTTTTGAGACTAATTAATTAAATATCAAAATAAAAATACATTAAAGGTTCATTATGTGGATGCTACAATCATTCGCAATTCTATGATAAATAATTCATGGTATAAAGATCTAAGGGGTATGATTCCACGCCGATGTAGGCGTGGCTTGTGACGTCAACGGGCGAGTGATTTTTAAATCTCGTATGGAGAGTTATACTGCTGTTAGCGTTTTTAGCTATCTCTTAGTGCCTGTTCTCACCAAGGCAACTGGCAACCGCAACGCAACTCAACTGCAACGCAACTAGTTGCTCATGAGTTGCCCGGCATACCGCGTCGCCGTTGTCAGTTGCTTCCAATCGTGGTGTCATGGCTGACGAGGCAGCAATATATTTAACTTTTGTGGCTCATTCGGTAAAACCCATGGAATTTAACCGGATCATTATTTAATTCTTGTGCCACTATATACGAGCTATGTCTCAAATTTATGGTATAAAAAGGGTTAACCCAAAATTATCGCTCAGTTTTTTTTAAGCTTTTTAACGAGCAAGTATGTTGCGGCTATATCTTTATCTGACGAAGACGACATTTTGCTCACGTCAAAAAAGACTTCAAACTAGTTGATTCCAGTGGGAACGCAAGAGCAACTCATCTGAAGTTGAGGTCGCTTTGCAGTCGCGTTGCTTGCCAGTTGCTTTGGTGAGAACAAGCGAGCAACTCAACTGAAGTTGCGGTTGCGGTTGCCAGTTGCTTTGGCGAGAACAGGCACTTAAAGGTATTACAAGGTTTTACTGATATTATGGTATTTAGGTATATTTATTTCATGAACATACAACAAAGATTACAGCTAAAATACCACCTAGTTATAAACAAATTAAACTATTTTTTAAATAGTCCATCTAAGTGGACTGAAATTATGGAAGAGGTAAAGAAACTCATAGTCTGCTTCTTAGTTAAATAAACAATACTTTAATTTCCATACATGTTTCGGCATCAGCTTCAGTGGAAAATATTCAAGAAGTAAAAGTTACCACCGTATCCATTCTAATTTTTTATTTTTATCCTTGGGAAAGCGGAAACACCTTATATTTCTGTCAAATTTCTTTGCCTGGTTATCCAGATCACAACCGAACACAGCGCACGTCATATTATGAAAATTCAGATATTTATTTTAATAAACAAGCACAACTATACAGGGTGATTCACGACGAGCGTGCATTAGAACTTTATGGAGAACTACTGAATATATGTTCCTGAAACTTTGGGAATTTGGGTTTATCGATATGGTCTCTTTAACTAAAATATTGACATGTTTCTGTCATTTCCGCTTATACCGGAAGTAGCTGCCAACTTTCGTTTTTTAAATACAACATGGTAATTTTTATTACATTTTTCGATTAAGCATTAAATACTAAGCACATTTTATAGAAAATGTTTTTGTCAGACTCTATTAGTTTTTGAGATATCTGGACTTTTTGTAATTATTTGGCAAATGCATGACGATGAAATAATCCATATAATTTTTTTACCTTAGCGCTTGGACTAAAAAATTTTTCTCACCGAATAGCTAGAAGATCATCAAGTCTCAAAAACATTTCAAATTCGGCATAAAATGTACAGGGTGGTCACAATTCAAGCCTCATTGTGAAAGAATTCAACCCTTAAAAACTTTCTTATTTTAAATGGAACACTCTGTATATTTTTATTTAATTTGATGGCAAATTAGTTGTTCTATATAAATAGTATTTACTGTCCTATACCTATATCAAAGCGTTTTCTAAAAAAATCCAATTTTATTCCGAAAATACTATTTGTTCAAGTGTGCTATGAAAACAATTGTACTTAGAGGCTGTATACGATGTCTATACGGAGGAAAAGTGATTGATTACTGGAAAATACAATATTCTAAAGTGTTTCTTAATAATTTATAAATAAAATGCAGTTGGTTGTTTTAAATTTAATGGTTTAAATATTATTTTTTTAAAAATAGCAAGGAAACAAGTTTATAAACTTTAAATTCTTTAATTAAAAATGTGTTTGAAAATTATACCTAATATCTTTTGATTATATTTTTAAAATATGTTCGAAATGATTGCCATTTACTTCCAAGTATTTATGTATTCTTTTCATCATGTTATTTCTTGCAGCATTCCTAATTTCTTGTTAGAGATTGAAATGCTGCCTTCACCCTTTCAATTAGATTTTCCTTCGTGGTGATGGGACGCGCGTAAACTTTATCTTTAATGGTTCCCCAGATGAAAAGTCCAGTGGAGTTAAGTCTGGCGAACGAGCTGGCCAGTGGAAGGGACCTTGGTTTGCGATCCACTGGTCATGACAAAGTCTGTTTAGGGCAGTCTTAACAACTTGGGCGTTGTGTGCTGAAGCCCCATCGTTTTGATACCAATCACTTTTCCTCCAGTATCAGTATACAGCCCCTAAGTACAATTGTTTTCATAGCACACTTGAACAAATAGTATTTTCGGAATAAAATTGGATTTTTTTAGAAAACGCTTTGATATAGGTATAGGACAGTAAATACTATTTATAAAGAACAACTAATTTGCCATCAAATTAAATAAAAATATACAGGGTGTTCCATTTAAAATAAGAAAGTTTTTAATGGTTGAATTCTTTCACAATGAGGCTTGAATTGTGACCACCCTGTACATTTTATGCCGAATTTGAAATGTTCTTGAGACTTGATGATCTTCTAGCTATTCGGTGAGAAAAAAATTTTAGTCCAAGCGCTAAGGTAAAAAAATTATATGGATTATTTCATCGTCATGCATTTGCCAAATAATTACAAACAGTCCAGATATCTCAAAAACTAATAGAGTCTGACAAAAACATTTTCTATAAAATGTGCTTAGTATTTAATGCTTAATCGAAAAATGTAATAAAAATTACCATGTTATATTTAAAAAACGAAAGTTGGCAGCTACTTCCGGTATAACCGGAAATTACAGCAACATGTCAATATTTTAGTTAAAGAGAGCATATCGATAAACCCAAATCCCCAAAGTTTCAGAGACATATATTCAGTAGTTCTCGATAAAGTTCTAATGCACGCTCGTCGTGAATCACCCTGTATAAGAAATAGTTCTTGTAAACTTTCAAAATTTCCATGGAGAACTATGGCAAACGGCACTCACTACGTCGCGACCAGTGTTTGCCAGAAATATTTGATCAAAAGTAATAGGTTGACGGTTCGAAATCTAATAGAATAGTAAAAAACGGTGTCAGTGTACGAAAAAAAGGTCGTTACTTTCCTATGATATGGGGGCCACCTCCAGATCGAACATAAATTTCATATGAGGAGCGCCACAACAAGAATGAACATCTGAAAAATTGTTAAAATAGTAATGGATATATTACAACTGTAAAAGACTGACAACGCTGATGGCAACGAGCAGGAGTCGTCGAGCAGCTTCGGCTATCGTCGACCGGTTCCAATGACGCGGCGGATGTTTAAAAGTTTGTCGGAATCTTTCCTTATTTTAGTGGTATTTTAGCTGTAATGTGTGTTATATTTCTATGAAATTAATATACGTAAATACTTGTAATATATTATTCTTTTACTTCATATACCATTACACGCATAAAACATTTTAATACCTTTAAAATAGAATTAAAAACGCTGACAGCAACATAAATCCCCATAAGAAATTTAAAAATCGCTCTCTCTGTGACATCACCGCGCGCGGCAGACGAAATTGGGACGGTTAGATATCTTACCTTTAGTTATTGTATCATGATGATAATTATATGAACTGTATTAATTTAATTAAATATATAGTGAAGTCGTCCGGGCGAAAAAAACGGCTCGAAAAGTTTTTTCTGGTCAGAGGCACCGTTCTTGATTAAAACCACTAAATTCATATCGAAACTCATTATTATTAACATTGATAACATAATTAATTATAAATTTTGTTTCATAATAATTGTTGGAGTGGGCAATTCGATGCAAAGATGGGCGGAAGCACGTCTTTTAAGTGAAGGTGGCCATTTCCAACAATTTTTATGAAAGAAAATTTATAATTAATAATTTTATCAAAGTTAATAATAATGAGTTGCAATACGAATTTAGTGGTTTTAATCAAGACGAGAAAAACTCAAGAGACCGTTTTCATGTAGAATTGACCAGGCTAATCAGAAAAAATATCCACATGGAAAAATGTCAGGGGCGTACCATCTTTTTTGTAAAAAATATCAGAGGACATGTTTGCAGCGACACCACTGGTGGAACAATTGAATAACTTTTGTAACTAAAATTTGTGGTTCTATATCCTATTAACACATACCAAAATTGAACATAATATCTAAAGTATTTTCGGAGATATTAACAAGTGGCCATTTCTTGTATGCCGCGCCAAGCGCGCATTTTCGAAATCCCCCGTCGTAGCTGATAAAAAAATTAACAAATTGAATCCGGCCTGATCCCCGTAGCTCGATTAATAAACTACTTATTAGCATTTATGTAATATTTTTCCCCCCCATAACTCCCCTCATAATAGCCGTCGACGGCTACATATTTGTTTATTTGTAATTACGCTATAACTTAAAAAAAAAATGAAAATCGTATAAGTACATGAGTTTTTTACATTAATGTGACCTGTACAATAACCTCCTGGAGTTTGGACGCCCTGTATAGTTACATTTTGTAATTTATCATTACGAAATCATAACCTTAAATTTTTTTTAATAAAATAGGTGATATTCTGTAATCAATTTTGAAGGGGTTATGGTGAGTTTAGAATGAATGTAACGTGGCGAGTACAGGGTCCATTTTCGACAGTTTTATAAGGTATTGCCGTAATTGTTAGTGCTATCAAAAAAGTAATGTAAGTGTCATGTACTCTCTTTGGGCCAAACTTAAAATGGTAAAAGCAAAATTTGAAAATTTTCGCTCGCTTAAGAGAGACGGGGAAAAATCAGAAAATAGACAATTTCAAACTTACCCTATATTTTATACAGAAGTTTCTTTATATTATTATTTAATATAATATTATTTTTATATATTAGTATTATAATATTATTTTTATATATTATTATTTTAATATAAAAAGATACTACTTTAAAT
Source organism: Barypeithes pellucidus (assembly GCA_963991005.1). Taxonomy (NCBI): domain Eukaryota; kingdom Metazoa; phylum Arthropoda; class Insecta; order Coleoptera; family Curculionidae; genus Barypeithes; species Barypeithes pellucidus. Next base: position 19,157,290 of record OZ022562.1, on the reverse strand, counting down.
TTTCCTTTCAAAAAACACACCATGGATGATATTGGTTTCCTAGGCGATTTATTTAAACTTTATTACTTTGAAACGATATAAAAGATTCAGATTAAGGCAAAAAATAACGGGAATCATCGCAAATGTTCGGAATATGTCCTTAAATGGTTACCGTCTTTCCGGATAACGAACAAAATATACATTTTGCGCCATTTCTTCGTTTTTTCCACTTTCAATATAAACTGATATCATATCAATTTTTCAAAATGTTGATAGTAAAAATGAAATTGACGTTAAATGTTAATAGTCAACATGGTTGTTTCTAGGATATTAGCTTTTGTTTCATGGTCTACTGTGGTTTAAAGTAATAAAGTTTAATAAATCGCCTAGGAAACCAATATCATCCATGGTGTGTTATATATTTGAAAGGAGGATTTAAAATAGTATCTTTTTAGATTAAAATATACAGGGTGTTCCATTTAAAAAAATGAGGTTAGGTCCGTTAACTTTTTTACCTGACCCCGTATACTTATTATGGCAGATTATTCAACAATCAATATAAAGAAACTTTCGTATAAAACATTTTTCTGTATCTCTTTTAACTAAGAAAATATAGGGTAATTTTAAATTATAATTTTTTTGATCTTCCCCCATATCTCTTAAGCGAGCAAAAATTTTCAATTTTGATTTTACCATTTTAAGCCTGACCCAAAAAGAGCACATGACACCTACATTACTTTTTCGATAGCACTAACAAACGGAGATACCGTATAAAAGTTCCGGAAATGGGACACCCTGTACATGAGCTATTGGTCACAATATTTCGTCGCAAGATTGAAGAGGTGTAATGTTTCTTACAGAATGGGCAAAATAACCAGGGGAGAAATCGTAAGTAAGAAAAATAGGCCAATAGGCATTCAATAAAGTGTTTAAAATTCAATTACAAGTATCAAAGTCCACAAAGTTTTGTGTTGTAATTGTTACAACAGGATGTCGTAGAAATTATTCATCGGGAAAAGGAATTAACAGTAAAAATATCAAATTCAAATGAAACATAAAAACAATAACGCGGCTAAATCCCAACTTAAAAACTATAAAATTTAAAAATTTTGATGGACTAAATTTAAAGTTATTTAAAGTATGTTCGTTATAACTTTACCCGTGCGTCATAGATGCAAGGATGAAGGGTCATCTTGACATAAAACTGCAATACGTTTTGAATTCAATAACGTGTTAGACAAAGACAAAATTTACAATCGTAGTTGAATATTGATTTATAGCCGTTAAATATATGCCAGCTGTCAACTCACAGTTGCTATTTTGATGTGTCCTTCAAGTCCCAATTTTAATCAATTAAAGCTTTTGTGCCTTCAACTTGAATTTAATCATAAAAACAGTTCTTTTCATAGCTATTTCATGGTAATTTTATATTTTACTTTAGTATTACTAAGCATGTGATACTAAAATAAATGAATATAACGTTGTTTTGTAAAGTCATTATGCCGCCTCCACACTAAACCAACAAAACAAAAACATTCAACAAAACAGAAACACAACAAACTAGCAACTTTCTGATAACAAAACACTGGCGAGACAAATTGTCAACACAAGTCTATATAGTAGTAGCGATCGCCCCATGGTATAAGTAACTATAGGTATGATTGCACGCCGATGATCACGTGGCTTGGCGAGTAAGTTTTAAATCTCTTATGAAGGTTTACATTGCTGTCATCGTTTTTAACTCTTTTTTGAATGTATTAAAACGTTTTATGCATGTAATGGTATATGAAATGAAAGAATAATATATGACGAGTATTTACGTATATCAATTTCATAGAAACATAACACACAAATACCACTAAAAAAAGAAAAGATATCGGAGAAATTTTTCGCGGCCATTTGAGCCGGCGACAATAGCCGAAGCATGCCGAAAGCTGCTCGCCGACCACTGCTGGTTTTGAAACAGTGTTGCCAAACTTTTACAATTGTAATAGATCCACTAGTATTTTAACATTCTTGTTGTGTGGCTCCCCATATGAAATTTATGTTCAATCTGGAGGGACCACCTCCAGATTGAACATAAATTTCATCTAATAGGAAAGTAACGACCCTTTTTTTCGTACTCTTTTTACTCTGACCCGTTTTTTACTATTCCTATTAGGTTTCGAACCGGCACTCTATTTCTTTCGATAACGGATGTCTGGCAACACTGCTGCATGGTTGCCGTAGTTTTTGGTGGACATTTTGTAAGTTTACCAGAACGTTTTCTTATAGTCTTGTGTTTATTAAAAAAATATCTTAATTTTCATAAAATGAGGTGCGCTATGTTCGGTTGTGATATGGATAACCAGGCAAAGACATTTAATAGAAATATAAGGTTTTTCCGCTTTCCTAAAGATAAAAACAAACAATTAAAATGGATACAGTTGTGTAAGCGGAAAGATAATTAGGTCGTATTTTAGCTTTAATCTTTGTTGTATGTTCATGAAATAAATATTCCTAAATACCATGATATTATTCTTTCATTTCACATACCACTAAACGTAAAAACTTTTAATTAAAACGGCGTCAGAGTAATAATAGTACGAAAAAAAGGTCGTTACTTTCCTATTAGATGGGGGACCACCTCCAGATTGAACATAAATTTCATATGGGGAGCCCCACAACAAGAATGTTAAATAGTAGTGGATCTATTACAATTGTAAAAGTCTGGCAACACTGTTTCAAAACCAGCAGTGGTCGGCGAGCAGCTTTCGGCATGCTTCGGCTATTGTCGCCGGCTCAAATGGCCGCGAAAAATTTCTCTGATATCTTTTCTTTTTTTAGTGGTATTTGTGTGTTATATTTCTATGAAATTGATATACGTAAATACTCGTCATATATTATTCTTTCATTTCATATATCATTACATGCTTAAAACGTTTTAATACATTCAAAAAAGAGTTAAAAACGATGACAGCAATGTAAACTTGCTTGCGCACGGCAGACGAAATTGGGACGGTTAGATATCCTACCTTTAGTTTATTGTATCATGCGATCGCCCCCTTGGCCTGGCGCCTCTTCGCTACATACAGTGTGTCCGCGGATGAGGGTACCCAATAGGGAAAAAATCTTTATTAGTGATTTTACGACCAAAAGTCATTCTTTATAAAAAGTTCTGCTTGTTGAGAAAATGAATTGACGATAAAAAATTTTTAGATCCGATGTACAGGGTGTTAAAAAATTAGGAAAATATGAAAATGCTTCAAGAGAGGACTACCACTATTTATTATTTTTTACAAAAATTTTATAAAACAAAGTTGTTTATAAACTAACGTAAAGTCTAAATACAAATTTTGAAATAAAAATTCGAATTTTTAAAAATTATTCTACATAGCTACCTCCTAACTCGATACACTTTTCCGCTAACTTAATACATTTACCGTACACTTCACGAATGGTTCGCGGCCCATTCAGATCATGGATTACTTCTTCTATGCGTTGTTTTAATATTTCCCTATCATGTGGAAGATTATCTGAATAAACCTTTTGTTTTAAGGCACCCCACAAAAAGAAATATAATAATGAGAGGTCAGGCGATCTAGCTGGGTAATGGTTTGGGCCAAACCTCCCTATACACCTTGTCAGAATACTAACAGATGTAAATAAGATGCTGACGTAACATGAACGTATCTTGATTTTTGTAAAATGCAAATAATTACATAAACACCACTGTTATTATTTTATTTTTAAAAATTCGAATTTTTATTTCAAAATTTGTATTTAGACTTTACGTTAGTTTATAAACAACTTTGTTTTATAAAATTTTTGTAAAAAATAATAAATAATGGTAGTTCTCTCTTGAAGCATTTTCATATTTTCCTAATTTATTAACACCCTGTACATCGGATCTAAAATTTTTTATCGTCAACAAGCAGAACTATTTATAAAGAATTACTTTTGGTCGTAAAATGATTAATAAAGATTTTTTCCCTATTGGGTACCCTCATCCGCGGACACACTGTAGATACCTAATAAGGACATACTACCAAAAAAATCAAAACACAGCCTGTAAAATAAAAAAGTTATTTTTAAATACTTAAATCACAGTCAATATGAAAGAATGTGTATTTAAAAATATAGGCGCCCCAAAAGGACTTTGCATCGCACCTGACAAGCAAGCACACGTCTTGTTCGTTTAATTTTTCACCCGACATACTGCATACTTATTTTAAAATACCCTACATAATATTCTTCAAGTACGCGAGTACCTGCACAGTATTGCTGTTTCGTTTTTGGACTGACTATAAATTCCGTTAAATGGATGTTTCATGATTTTAAAAAGGATTATGAAAACACCGAATTTCGAAAGCAAAATAAATAGCCACTGAGGTTCGATTATAATACTCTTATGACAAAAAAAAACAATGACCGTTTCCGGCCGTAATCATTTCAATGTTTTCTTTTCGAAATCATAAATAATTTTTCGCAATACGTATATCGGAACTCTAGGCACGTCTATTATAATGTTTAATGAAATCAGTCTTTGTTTTGATATTTTTCTTCCGCGTGATTTATATTGATTCGTACGATTTTTATTATGTATAAGTGATGACGCACGGGTACATACATTGCGACTACTTTACTGAATAAATGTTTACTTACGTCTAACCGATACAACATCTTCATTGGATATCATTGTCTTTTTACATCTTTGGATGAAACCAAAACTAAGCGAAACATAGGAGTTACTTTTGTCATTCATAACACATTCCAACAATACAAAATCTTCTGCTTTATAAAATAGGCCCTGCTTTAATTCCTTTTGGGTAATATAACCTAGAAACAAAAAAAAACACAAAATGTGAAAGTTAGCTAATGTTTTATAAGGAGGTTTACAGTTGACATACCCTGTGCCAGGCTTAGGAATCTACAAACAGACATAACATGTGCAAACTTACAGAAGCTAAACTTGGGTAGGTACCCCGATTATAATTACCAATCTTTAGAAACGCTGCGTGGTGTTTTATTCGGGTTTATGGCTCAAACATAAGAAAATTGAATGATTGTAACGGAATTTCGACGTATGGTTGAACTACAACAGGAGTATTTGAGCAAAATAAACGTACTATGAATCAGATAAAAATATAATTTAAAAAATTGCACTTTAAATACGGCATGTTTGAGGGGAAAAGGAGTTATTCTTCCATGCCGGAACTGTGCATCATAATGCGTTGCTCTTGTCGGCAAAAAAATATCACTCAATCTTCCGCCGATTACACACCCCAACAAAAAAAATTTGTCTTGGTGCCGAAGAAAGAACAACTGATGTTAGTTATTTTTCGCTTTAGCTTTTCTTCGTATCAGCTCTAGTTTTTGAGATAGAGCCTACTCATAATAAATTGTAATATTAATACATTTGACAATTATAATCGTCATAAATGTTATCAAAAATTTAACTAATTCCAACACTAATGCATTTTTAATTATACCTATTTATTCATAAATCACTGGAAATACGTAATCTTATATCGGCAAAAGGCCGTATTAATAATTTTGTGCACCTGCAGATTTCTTATTTTCGTATTTGCAATTAGCACAAAATATACATTAGAAGGCAATAAAAGAGAATGAAATTGTATAACATAAGCCTCATAACATAATTCGTTAACTTGGCTCGTGTCCTAAGTAGTACCTTTATAATCACTTGAAACTTGAGTTTCATTGCAAGAGTGTGTTTTTTGAAAAATCGTATTTAAACATGACTTCTACAAGTAGGAAGGAATATTTGATGGACCTCAGATTAGAAAGCTCATAAAAGATTCACATGTTACAGAATCGATGACCGAAAGTGAATTTAATACATGCTCGTTTGTTAAAGTTGTACAAAATTTTCTCGGGAACAATAAGTCGGAAAATTACAGTGAGATAGTGGAAGTTATGCTCAGCACCTTTAACCAACATGGGTGTAATATGAGCATTAACATTCATTATCTCCGCAGCCACTTGGAAAGATTCCCAGGAAATCTTGGCGAGCTTAGTGAAGAACAAGGGGGAACGATTCCACGAGGATATAAAAACTATGGAAGAGGGATATCAGGGTGATGGGACATTCACATGATGGCCGATTATTGCTCGAGTCTTCAACGAGACTGTTATTTTCAATCTCATGCGAGAAAATCTTATAAAAGGAAGTTTTTGGCTGATGCAGATTAGCTCATTTTCATTTATTAGTTTAGGTTAATTTAAATTAATAACTCAAGTTAATATTGTTAATGATATTGACAGATAATTTTTGTATTTGTTGTGGTGTACAATAATAGGAACTGTGACTACCTGTGATTTGTTGATATCAACGATTAAATCACAGTTCGTGAAATATCGCTCATCACTAATGGTAAACAGTGTAACGTTTTTTTAGGTCATCAAATTGAGCCGAGATAAACTTTACGTGCTGCTGTTTGCTGCGTTTTTGACAGGCCTCGGGTTATGACTATCCGAAGAGTTCTAATAAGGACGAAACTGTTTCGTCCTAGTCTACCTGGCTCAGGGAATGTCGAAAAAGTTTTTCGCATGTCGCGTTTAAAAAAATATTGTATTTTTCATTTTATTACTTAATGCAAATGATTTGATAATGCATACAAATCAATTCAAAAGGATATTATTTGAAAGATGGTAAACAGGAGAAAAATATCACGGAGAAAACAACTGGGGTTGCCATGAAACGAAGCAAAGCCTACTCTTATAATTTGACGACAAAAATACGAAAATAACTAAAAAATTAAGGTACTCTTTTACCCAGATCCCCGCAAATGAATTGATTGTAAAATTTAAAATTGAGCCAAAGTAAAGTGCTCTTAATCCTTTATGTTTAACAAATATCATTAGAATATCGTTTGACATTAATTAATAAAATGAAAAATACAATATTTTTTTTACGCCCTGTATTTCGAAAACGAAGCGACATGCGAAAAACTTTTATACCACATTTTCGTCTTAAAATAAGGTGAGGATTCACCTCCTTCATTTTTTTTAGAGAGGTTTGGAAACACGCTGTATACAGTGTCCAAGATAAGGAGGGCCAGTACAGGGATCTCGGAAACCGTAAGAGATACGAAGTCGGTTAAATGGAGGTAAAGTTGCGCATTTACGTGCCTAATAATATGCCGTTTAGAAAGTTTTAAAATTCCGAGTAGTTCCGGAGATATCTGGAAAAAAATGAAATTCTGAAAAATAGTTTTATTTTTTTTATGGGTTTTTTTGAGATCGAATTCTTAACTAAATTAACTTTAACATTGCCACTTTTTCCGCTCTATCTAACAGAGTTCATTGTTTTATAATCCGATGAGTCGTCTACGAAATGCCATTATCAACTTTATTTTTTTAAACACGGTCCTGTTTTCCTGATATTGGAGTTTGAGAGCTTTCTTTCTCCCGAATGCAACGATGTATGACACATTATGGTTTAATGGCGTTTCGAGGGTTTTTGAACATCATCAGGAGATTTTGGGATACGATCCTGTATTTCTCCTAATTTTATAAATAATATCTCGCTCCAAATTGTTACTTATGTTGGACTAGTTCAATAAATAACAAATAATTAAATAATAAACCACAAATAAGTGAACAAAATGCAGAAACATTATTTCAAACTTGTGTTGATTCGGGATTTAAAAGAAAGTAGGCGTTTGAAACAAAAAAATTAAGATGGTTTGCCGGTCTGTCGTCAAAGAGTTTTTGCACCTTATTTATTCGTTTCCCAAATACATTAAAAACATTTTTGTCGTTTAAAGGAGTGATTTCGCACTTTTTGTATGAAAACAGACTGTCCGCGTCCGCCCAAGAGAGGTTGATTTTCATGGAATTTCATATACCTAGTTTCGGACTATAAAAAATGTCCACTTAATAGAGATATCCGCTTATCAGAGGTGTCCGTTAAGAGAGGTTTCACTGTATATATTGTTTTCTCATGGTAATACTACACTTACTTATACAATCCATGGTCATAATGTCATTTGCAACTCTGACGTGTTCAACTTTTACTTTCCGGGGCTGTCTAAAATTTCAAAAAAAAAAGTTAAGTCTTAATCTACAAAAAAAATGTTAACTTACCAGTAAGCAGACATATAATTAAAGAAACCAAGCGGCATTCGTACGAATGTGTTAGTAGCATGTTTTCCCAAAACCTTTATATCACAGAATTAATTTAAATTAAAACCCAACTCCGATTTTGGTTAGCTAGCATATTTTATACAGAGTCCTGCATCTCACCTCCCGTCTCCTACAGCTCCAGTTATTAATTAAGTTAGGATGTTGATATTTTGCAGACTTTACCCGTATCTTAGGGTCCGCTTCAGGAAAATATTTTCGTTTATACAGGGTGTCCCAAAAAAATGTTACGTCATGATATACATCGTGTCCAAGATAAGGAGGTCCAGTAAAGGGATCTCGGAAACCATAAGAGATACGAAGTCGGTTAAATGGAGGCAAAGTTGCGCATTTACGTGCCTAATACTATGTCGTTTAGAAAGATTTAAAATTCCGAGTCGTTCCGGAGATATCTGGAAAAAAAACGAAATTCTGAAAAATCGTTTTATTGTTTTCCTGGTTTTTTTTTGAGATCGAATTCTAAAGTAAATTACACTTTTGCATTGCCACTTTTTCCGCTCTATCTAACAGCGTTAATTGTTTTGTAATCCGATGAGTCGTCTTCGAAGGGCCATTATCAGCTTTCTTTTTTTAAATACGGTCCTGTTTTTCTGATATTGGATTTTGATAGCTTTTTTCTTCCGAATGCAACGATGTATGACACATTATGGTTTAATGACGTTTCGAGGGTTTTTTGAACAACATCAGGAAATTTTGGGATACGGTCCTGTATTTCTCCTAATTTTATAAATAATATCTCATAAGTAAGCTCTACATTTTTACTTATGTTGGACTAGTTCAATAAATAACAAATAATTTAATAATAAACCACAAATAAGTAGGTGAACAACTTATGAGATATTATTTATAAATTAGGAGAAATATAGGACCGTATCCCAAAATTTTCTGATGTTGTTCAAAAAACCCTTGAAACGTCATTAAACCACAATGTGTCATACATCGTTGCATTCGAGAAAAAAGCTCTCAAATTCCAATATCAGGAAAACAGGACCGTATTTAAAAAAAGAAAGTTGATAATGACCCTTCGAAGACGACTTGTCGGATTACAAAACAATTAAAGGTGTTAGTTGGAGCGGAAAAAGTGGCACTGTAAAAGTGCAATTTACTTTAGAATTCGATCTCAAAAAAACCCAGGAAAACAATAAGACGATTTTTCAGAATTTCGGTTTTTCCGGATATCTCCGGAACTACTCGGAAATTTAAAACTTTCTAAACGGCATATTATTAGGCACGTAAACCATTTAACCGCCTTCGTATCTCACACGTTGTATATAATTTTTTAGATTACGTGCCATATATTTTGTTTGGAGGCTTTGGATGCCTCTTGTGGTTACTTACATACCCCTAAAATCGGTGCTGTAATATTGCACCACTGGTTCTTAAAATTAAATAAAAATGGAAATAGTGCCTCATTGATAACAGTATACAGGGTGCTTATTAAATAAGGTCTAACAATGTTGTTAATCAAGTTTGATTGATACGCATTTTACAGGGTATCCAAAATTTCGTGTCAAACCTTCCAAAATTTAAAGCTCTTTATTTTTCTTATTTTCAATTGAAGCCCTTATATAATTTTGTGTCGGAGTTATTTGCAGAAACCTAATTTTATCAACTATTCTACAGCTATTTTAATGAATTAAATAAGTACTAAAATTAATAACATACTAGAATGTATGTTCGATATGTCTTCCGTTCTCTTGGAGGCACAAATGAAGACGAGTATAAAATGATCTTGCCACTCTGCGTAATAGTTCGTGTGTAATATTTTGAATTGCGTTTCGAATTCTTTGTTTCATATTGTGTGGTGTTGTTGGAGGTTCTTGGAATAATTTCCTTAACATAGTCCCCCAAAAAAATCTAATTTAGTTAAGTCGGATGATCGGGGCGGTCACTTGTTTGGCTCTCCTCCTCCAATTAATAAGCTAACACTGTTTTAAATTTTTACATTATAAAGTCAAAGTCTCTTATTCATTAAAATGGCTGTACAATAGTTGATAAAGTTAGTTTTCTGCAACAAACTCTGAATGTGATACGAATTGCGATAGGGTTGTAATAAGAAAAAATGTTTGATTGTTAATTCCGCATGGAATGACATGAAAATATACAGGGGCTTCAATTGAAAATATGAAAAATAAAGAGCTTTAAAATTTGAAAGGTTTGACACGAAATTCTGAACACCCTGTAAAATGTGAATTAATCAAACTTGATTAATTGCTGGACTTTATTTAATAAGCACCCTGTATAATGTTATTAACGAGGCACTATTTCCATTTGTATTTCATTTTTAAAACCAGTGGTGCAAAACTAATTTTTCTTAGTTTTTTTTTTCGCGGACATTACAGCACCGATTTCAATAAAATTTTAGGGGTTTGTAAGTAACCACCAAAAGGCATCCATGGCCCGAACAAAATATAGGGCATGTAATCTAAAAAATATATAATCATGACGTAACACTTTTTTGGGACACCCTGTATAAACGAGAATATTTTCCTGAAACGCATCGTAAGATACGGGAAAGGTCTGCAAAATAACAACATCCGAACTTGATTAATAACTGATCTGTTGAAGACGGGCGGCGAGATGCAAGACCCTGTATATTACATACATACTGGGCTTCCAGCAAATAATATTAAAAAATCGAATTATACCTCATTGTAAAGAAGTTTAAAAAATACGATAAATGGCTTTTTGAAGACAGGGGTCACTTCTTTTTAATGAAATAATGTCTTTGTAACACCGGTGGCGTAAAAGCACTTTATTTCTTTAGGAAGGAAACTATGCCCGTTGTAAACGCTTTTTTAAATTTTAATGGTAATGAAATAAATGTATGAGCAGAACTAACCATATAAAATAAATGTCTGTCATGAGACACATCCACTCATGAGTCATGCATGTTTTGGAAATATTATATTTAAATGGGGAATCCTTAGGTGTCCTCGATGAAGACTACCTACTTTTTTACTACGTGCTTCGCGCCATTTGGTTTCAGTTAACAAGTGTAAGTAGGTCAGTCGATTAGCAGTGATGCCAGATCAGATCGCGTGTCTTGACCTTGCTTGCTCAAACGCCGCACGCTTGTTGAATAACGCCTTTAGTATGATTTGATACTCGATACTGTTACAGCGTCGCCCGCGTGTGTCTGTTGAATTCCCACGTGCTTGTATACGAATTTTAAACGTCTTGCGTTTAAACGTTAAATAAGGTGTTAAATTATAACCATTTTCTTGTTCTAGTGTGCTGAGTTGAAATTTGTGTAATATTACTAGTGGTCGTGTTGCAAAACATACATTTTGTCCTGTATTTTTATGGAATTTAATTATTAAATAAGATCGAAGGTAGGATAGCATGTGTCTTACAATTGTATTTTTTGTTTCCGTTCAAAGAGTTTGAAAAATAACTTGCAACGTTGTTGACAAAAACTGACCGTCCACATGCAGGTTTTCCTTGAATTCCTACGTGTTTGCGTCACATATATATAACCATTATATTGCCAATAGGAACGTTCCAAATTACAAAAAGTGTCCCCGCTATGGGATATCGCTTGGCACCATTGAGTTTGCGCAGTAGGATGGAAATTTTATCGATCGCGTCAGAGCCGGCCCGACATTATTTGTTTTTGTTATTCATCGCCATCTTTAATTCTTGATGCCTTTTCAAATTACAGAATAAAAAGTGGTTCATCCACATTGTTGTCGGTATATTAGTGGTTATAAACTTTCATTACCTAACAACAATTTTTGTAAAGGAGTTTTTAATTTGTGGTGATTCGATTCGCTGTTTGTTAGGTTAGTAACTTGTTTTGTTTAAGATGAAAGGACACAAGTGCATTGTGCTTTTTTGCAAAAGTTGTGGATCAATACCAGGTATAGAGTATTTCAGGTATGTAGGTACATAATATACTTATACGAAAATATTTTGCTTATCACATGATCCGATTTTCGGGACCGAATTTCACTAAAAAGCTTGAAAAAAAAAGAAGGAGTGTCACTCGTATACAATATAATATATATGTGGTCACTACCTAACCTTAAAATTAATGTATTTTTAATTTGTTGCATTAGTAGTTGATAATTCCCAAAATAGTCAATATAGTCATTCATTCTTAATATTTGGTTTAGAAAAAAGTGAGGTTAAGAAATATTCGGACGGAATTTAGCACCAAAAGTTTCCACCAATCAATGCACCGTCGGACATCATATCGTCAGAAATCGTATGCATGGAACGCTGTCTTAAATCGAACCCACCAGTGAAATTTGCATTAAAAAAGTTGAAATCCGGTCCTGTCAATTGTTTATTTTCACAAGGAAATTTCCGAACTGCGCAAACTCACTATTACCCGCTCGATGTCCATAGCGGGGACATAATTTCAGATGGTATTAGCAATATAATGGTTATATATATGTGGTTTGCGTTTACAATTCTTTGCTGCAAAACATTTTTCGCCCTCATTTTTATGCAAATAATTGTTTAAAAAGTGTTAAAATTATAATATTTTTGTAAATATGACAACACCGTCCAACGTTCATTCGCTAACGTCTTTTGAGACTTAACCTACCCTATTAGATTGTTTGCATGTCTCGCCAGTGCATACCATGTGGTTTTGCGGGTTTAACATAAGGAGGAAATCTCGCTTATTAAATTGAAGGCGAAATTTATGGTCATTTTTCTTCCATTTGTTTTCATCGCGGGATTTGCAGGTTTAAATATACTAAGTCATTTCCGTAACACCCTGTACTAACAAGTATACAAAAAAATATTAGTACACGTTAACGCTTTATTGTATTTACATGTTACATTAAGTAATCAGACTCCAATACAACTCTAAATGGTAAACACATCTCAAACTACCACAAGTACATAAGCAGGTCACAATAAAAGAATGCATTGAAAGAACAGCATGTCAACAAAATTCTTTAAAGAAAATTAAATAGGCAAATGTATCAGAGAAACATTTATGTCTATAGAACTGCGTATACAACGTGTCCAAGATAAGGAGGGCCAGTACAGGGATCTCGGAAACCGTAAGAGATACGAAGTCGGTTAAATGGGGGTAAAGTTGCGCATTTACGTGCCTAATAATATGCCGTTTAGAAAGTTTTAAAATTCCGAGTGGTTCCGGAGATATCCGGAAAAAACGATATTCTGAAAAATCATTTTATTGTTTTGTATTGCCACTTTTTCCGCTCTATCTAACAGAGTTAATTGTTTTGTAATCTGACGAGGCGTCTGTTTTTCTGATATTGAAATTTGATAGTTTCTTTCTTTCGAATGCAACGATGTATGACACATTGTGGTTTAATGACGTTTCGAGGGTTCTTTGAAAAACATCAGGAAATTTTGGGATACGGTCCTGTATTTCTCCTAATTTTATAAATAATATCTCATAAGTAAGCTCTAAATTTTTTACTTATGTTGGACTAGTTCAATAAATAACAAATAATTTAATAATAAACCACAAATAAGTGAACAAAATACAGAAACATTATTTCACACTTCTGTCGATTCGGGATTTAAAAGAAAAGTAGGCGTTTGAAACAAAAAAATTAAGATGGTGACGCGTGATTTGTTTCAATTGACATTCCCATTGTGATCGGTTGAGAGAAATACAGGACCGTATCCCAAAATTTCCTGATGTTGTTCAAAAAACCCTCGAAACGTCATTAAACCACAATGTGTCATACATCGTTGCATTCGGGAGAAATCAATATCAGGAAAACAGGACCGTATTTAAAAAAAAAATTGATAATGGCAATTCGAAGATGACTCGTCGGATTACAAAACAATTAACGCCGTTAGATAGAGCGGAAAAAGTGGCAATGTAAATGTGCAAAAACAGGAAAACAATGAAACGATTTTTCAGAATTTCGGTTTTTTCCGGATATCTCCGGAGCTACTCGGAATTTTAAAACTTTCTAAACGGCACGTAAATGCGCAACTTTACCTCCATTTAACCGACTTCGTATATCTTACGGTTTCCGAGATCCCTGTACTCGCCCTCCTTATCTTGGACACGTTGTATAACTGAGCGGAATCGGAACTAGCGTGTGGTAGCGAACGATCCTGGTATTGCGGCATTTCTTTGTAATTTTTTTTACCATTTAAATGATAATAATTTTAATTTGAATAATTTCTATTTGGTTTAGATAGACAATACCTAACTAGATTTTTCATTTAATTTAGAATATACCGCCCATCGAGGGAAGTTTTGCCAATTCCACAACCGACCCACGAGAAAATTTAGGAGAAGATGATCTTGATATTATAGAAATAAGCAGCACTTGCGAAGATGAAAAGCCAGACTTGGAACTTGATGATTGTTTTGACTTAGAAAGCGAAGAGGAAAATTCCCAAATCCCTGATGCTGGTTCAGCTGCTGAAAAACTACCGGATAAACAAGGAATTGTTTCAGAAACGCCAGTCTCATCAAGAACATCCACTGAGACCAATAATGGAGAAGTAATTTTACCAAAACGGTTCAAGGATATTTATGAATCAGCTGCCGGTCACAAGAGAAGCGAGAAAAATCAAGATACAGACGGACAAGGAGCAAGAAGCGACCACACTGTAAGTGACTTGCTGGTTCCAGAACCCTCCATTGTTCCGCCGAGACGAAAAAGCCTGGTATCTGACACAGGAAGAACAGATATCGACCTTCCCGGAAATAAAATTAAAGATAATTCTAGACAAAAGAATATAATCGACGATTCTACTGCTTCTAACCAACAAGGTTGTAATGCACCAGTAACAGAAAACAACCAAACTACAAATCCAGAGGCAAAGAAACCTACTAGTATTCCTTTAAGAAGAAAAACTCTAGCAGCTGTCAATCAAATAGATGAGGATGATCTTAAGAAAAAAAGCAAAAACAGCGCAAGACGTAAAAGTCTATGTGTAGAACGTAAATCTACTAAAAGTGAGATCCTGGTATCTGACACAGGAAGCACAGATATCGACCTTCCCAGAAATAAAATTAAAGATAATTCTAAGCAAAAGAGTATAATCGAAGATTCTACTGCTTCTAAGCAACAAGGTTGGAAGGCACCACGAACAGAAAACAACCAAACTACAAATCTAGAGGTGAAGAAGCCTACTAGTATTCTTTTAAGAAGAAAAACTCTAGCAGCTGTTGATCAAATAGATGAGGATGATTTTAAGAAAAAAAGCAATAACAGCTCAAGACGTAAAAGTCTGGGTCTAGAACGTAATTCTACTAAAAGTGAGATAGTAAATAATTAACCAAAAGAACGACAAATTGCAAGATGAGTCTGGGAAAAAAACTGAAAA
The DNA here is from genome assembly GCA_963991005.1 of Barypeithes pellucidus. Taxonomy (NCBI): domain Eukaryota; kingdom Metazoa; phylum Arthropoda; class Insecta; order Coleoptera; family Curculionidae; genus Barypeithes; species Barypeithes pellucidus. The sequence goes on along the minus strand of OZ022562.1, from coordinate 19,141,879 downwards.
TAAGGAGGATAAGTCGAAAGATCCAGCACGAGTATGTTCTAGAAGAATAAGCATTAACACATCAGTTATTAAAACATCTGGAAAAAAAGACGAGAAAGAGCGTTCCTTCAAAAGAAAGAGTTTAGATGGAGATTCATCCAACAAAAATCATGATAGACAAGCCAAAAATAATAAGGAAGTCACCAGAGGATCCAATGAAAAAGGGAGTGTTCATAGTCATCCAAACAAAGGCTCAAATGATAAAGTTTCTTCAAGAAGAAGCTCTATAGGTTCTAACGATGAGAAAAAGAAAAAAAGCAAAAGGAAATCAAGCGCTGATGATTCTTCTTCGAAAACTACCAAAAGAGATAATTTTAATGATGATCTAATAATGCAGTTAGAGATCCCTGTACTGGCCCTCCTTATCTTGGACACGTTGTATTGTGTTTTCTAAAATAGTTATCTTGACCGGTCTACAGGGTGTTCCCTAATGACGTGCCAATATTTCAAAGTGTGATTTCTTAGGTAATTTTATGAACAAAAGTTCAAATGAACATATGTAGTGGTTAAAATACATTAGGCCAATTATTTATCGAATATTCAAAACTTCACGCCCGAATTTAATAAGCTGTTATTTCGTTAATGATCAACCAATTTTAATAATTGACTATTGATTGATAATAATTAGCTGACCCAAAACAATTGCCATGCTACTAGAGATAACAAAAAAAATTACTACTTCTTCTAAACAAGTTTTATTGTCAAAAATTGTTTCGTAAAACATCAATGAGACATTTTACGTGGCTGTTTCTAAATTAAAATTAAAAATCATTTCAACGAATAAAGGCTATCATACAGAGTGAAATTATCTGTTCATGAAATTCAATTACTTAACATTAAAAATTCGAACATAACGATACAAATACAAAGTTCAGCGATGAAATAATTGCGTAGCACTCTGTATTATAGACTTTTTATTTATTGAAATGATTTTTATTTTTAATTTAGCCAAACCAAGTGATAAGTTATTGTGTTTTTCCTAGATCCGGGCTACATGCGGGCCATTCCAATCTCGCAAGTCCAGCTTCAGCCAGATATTCGCTCACTAGATGTGCAACGTGAGGTCTAGCATTATCATGCATTAATGTAAATTGATTCGCAATGAAAGGAGCAAATGGAACAACAACTTCTTGGAGGATTTCCTCAATGAAACGGTGGGCACCAAATACAAGATTGGAGAAATATCCGCCGAAATCATGAACCGCCATGATATGAGATTCGTTCTGATATGCTGCAGTCAGCATATCTTTCATTTCTACGTATGTATAGTATACCCGCTCACGACCATCCGGCGACCTTAAACAAACCCTGGCTTCATCAGTGAATAGTACGTAAGAATATTGTCACTGTCAAATATTCTGTCGCAATAATCCCGTACTTAGCCAACGTCGATACTTTTTAACCGAAAGCTTGACATACATTTTCTAAAAATAACATCGTTTCATATAAAATTTTGCAGCTAGCAGCAGAAATGAGATAATGGAATGAATCAAAAAACGAAATGTTTAGAATACATCAAAGATTACAAGAAGGACTATGTAAATAAAATTATCAACCTCAATTTTCCTACAGGATGTTTTGAAATTAAGACAAAAAACAACAGTTTGATTTACTCCTGTATAATATAGCCTAATCGAAAAATGTTACTTTTAAAATAATTAAGGAAAAACATAATAAACGGATCTACAAACTGATAATAAAATCATGAAAATCGCATAAAAAATAAAAAAGTTATAAAATATCAAACTTCACCAAAAATTCAAGGTGGCGGAATTTTTTGCAGGCGAGTGTATTTATGAAACGTTTTTCGGCAATATAAAATGGGAATTTTTTTCTTTCTTTTTTACCTCTAGTGACTTGGCGATTCTTTTAGGTCAGTGCCTAACTAGTTTAGTTTAAAAAATAAATTAATTTCAATTTTAGATAAGTAAGATAATAACATGTCAAATTTAAATTTTAGGATATTTGCATGCATCTAGATTTTATGCGATACCCCGTATAATTAGACAGGACGTAAACTGCTCTGCCCTAAACTCTAGAATCTATTTTCTATTAGTTAAAAAAATTATTAACGAAAACTGGCAACCGCAACGCGGCCACAACTTCAGTTGAGTTACTCGCTTGTTCTCACCAAAGCAACTGGCAAGCAACGCAACTGCAATGCGACCGCAACTTTAGTCGAGTTGCTCTTGCGTTCCCACTGGAATCAACTGGTTTGAAGTCTCTTTTGACGTGAGCAAAATGTCGTCTTCGTCAGATAAAGATATAGCCGCAACAGACTTGCTCGTTAAAAAGCTTTAAAAAAAAACTGAGCGACAATTTTGGGTTAACCCTTTTTATACCATAAATTTGAGACATAGCTCGTATATAGTGGCACAGGAATTAAATAATGATCCGGTTAAATTCCATGGGTTTTACCGAATGAGCCACAAAAGTTAAATATTTTGCTGTCTCGTCAGCCATAACATCGCGATTGGAAGCAACTGACAACCGGCGACGCGGTATGCCGGGCAACTCATAAGCAACTAGTTGCGTTGCAGACGAGTTGCCTTAAGTCAGTGGGAACACGCGTATTTAAATATTAGTGCTGAGTCGCGTTGATGTTGCGTTGCGGTTGCCAGTTGCTTTGGTGAGAACAGGCACTAAGAGCTTATTAATTTGAACGTGAATTTTTGAATATTCGATAATTAATTGGGGTAGCGTACTTTATTACAGGTTGTTAAATTTTTTGTTCCTTATCGTAATTTTTTAATATCTCCGATTAGATATTATAGTTTAGGAAAGTTATTCTATCGATTCACCATTGGCGTTACTGCAAACATAGCCTTTGATATTTTTTACAAAAAAGTGGTACGATGACATTTATTGTGTGCATTTTTCCTAATAGCCTGGTCAATTCTACATGATGAAAACCGGCTGCGGTTTATTTCAACTCTTCTTCAAAAAATATCCTAAGAAATCACATTCTGAAGTATCAGCATCAATCACACATTATAAAAAAAATATTTTTGAAATTATTATAAACAGTTTAAAATTATTTGTGCTCTGTGCATGTATAGTTTACCGTTCTTCAGTTTTATTTATGTATTTGAAAATATATCTCTAGATCCTCCAATAGACAACTAATAACAAAGGTGCAAATTGTATAGTATAAAGTGAATGAATTCTGTCTTGATAAATGGTTCTTAATAATACAAACCCTAATACATTCTAACCATTAAATTATTGCTTACACAGGAAACAAACTATTAATATAGAAGGTAAAGTAAAAATAGATTTCATTCTAAGAACACAAAGCGACTATAACTACTTCTACCATCTTATATTGGTTGTAGAAAGATTTTAAAGAAAATAATACCGAAATACAGGTTGTTATGGAAATGACTTATTATATTTGAATGGGTTTGTTCGGGTTTGTTCTAGGGAGTACTAGAGAAAGTCTACATACTTTTTTTTTAATCGAATATCTAAATACTAAGGTAAAAAACCTTTTTACCCACACGCCGTTCCATCTGGATTCACTTAGCAACAATGTGGGTCACTAGAGTATACTAACAGTGTTGTCAGATCACACCGCGTGTCTCGCCCTTGGTTGAATACTGGCGGCGCGCCCTTCATACTTCAGTATGTTTCGAGACTGGGGAGTGGAACGACGTCGTGTCGAGGGCTCCGCGTGCTTGACGTATACGAATTTTAAACGTTTTGTTAGTTGTATTGCCCGATTTTTTTTGTTGTGAAATAAATCATAATAAGAAATGTTGTGATGTGATTTCAAATTTGTGTGATATTATCTACTGTTGATTCTGTTGAAAAAAATACTTTTTGTGTTTTATTATTTTATGGAATTTAATTATAAAACGGATTATTTTAAAATAAGATCGAAGGTAAGATAGTACAGCTTGTCGTTTCGTTCTGCGGCTACCAAAACTATTTAAAGAATGCAGACGAAATATTATCGATGTTGTCAAATTACTTACCAAAAATCTAGTAGGTTTTATGAAATTTATTATTTATACCTCCTTTGAATACAGAATTTAACCTAATCGTTAAAAAGTTAGAAAATATTATTATTCAGACTGAAAAACTGAGAGGTATTTTGAGTTTTAAGTAATATGTTCACACCTGCTTAATTTTAATTGCCGGACAAAATTAAAATATTAATTGAATTATCTATTTCCTAGCAAATCTGACAACATGTAAATATCCATTTACTCCAAACATTTAGTCGATTAATAGGATCACTTCCGCCTCTATTTTGTTTCACGGCATTAAACAGAGATGAAAATATAATATACGATTGATTTGGACACGCCTCCGCAGACATTCGCCAGACACATGGCACTGCCATGCTCCAGACACGCTTTGATTTTTGACCAGCGACAGCGCGTTGTGGATGTTACACGTATAGTATAATTAATAGGGCAAATAGTAAAAAAATGATTTTCCATATGGAAAAGACGCTTTGCATAAACTTTTAAAAGCCAATGGGTTTTATTTTCGCAAATGCCAATATAAACGAAAATTGTTGGTTGAAAAACCAAATATTTTACATATGAGATATAGGTATGTGGTATTAGGAAATTTGACCTTTTTGAACTTGTAAAATTGCACAAGCCTCGAGGTTATATAAAAAAACTATGTCATTGACAATATCATAAAACAGGCTGGCCATATTCCCCTTATAACTCCCCCCTACATGTGTGAGCTAAACCCAATTGAGTTGGCATGGGCTCAAGTCAAAAGGTACATACGGAACCTAAACACATCAGGGGATTTCAGTTTAACCAAGCTGAAAGAGGGCTTAGATGAGGCCATAAGGTCAGTTACACCATCTGACTGGGAGAAATTTTGCCAGCATGTTATTAGTATCGCGTCAACGACGTCTTGTTGTCAAAAACTGAACACGTGCGTTTAGAATTCTGTGTTGCAATATGACAACATCCCTAAAATGCGCTAACCTCTTTTGAACCTCGAGACTGCCTCAATAAAATATTGATTGCAAAGGGATTCAGGAGCGGCCACGTAAATTTTCAGATTTCATATAAAGTGTATATTTCGCTTAATAATTCAAAGCGCCATTTATGGTTATTTTTCTTCAATTTATTATCATCTCGGGATTTGCCGGTTTAAATATAATACGTCATTTCCATAACACCCTGTATGTAAGAATTGTATTAACTAACCAGAAAACTTCGATTGTGACACTAAAGACAATGGCAGAAATTACTAACTCACATACAAAGTTGTCTGAAATTAACTGGACTACCTTGATTGTCAGAATATCATTTCTGCCAATGTAATCTATGTCACAGTAATCTAGTTTATTAATGACTAAAATCCAGCGGCAACCCAACATAAGTCCTTTAAAATAACTTATTATTTTAATAGTAACTTTTTTTGCTATCCGTAAAGCATGTTTTTCGTAGTAAATGTGAGTTAACCCCAACCAAATTACAAGAAACAAGGTATTGTTACGAAAATATCAAGATATTTTAAAAGAGAACAAAACTAGCAAACTAAAACCACAGTGTCCCGATTAAAGTTGGGCCATATGGATACTTAACAAACTTGAATCAAAAATTACTTACTCTGCACCTTCTCTAAACCCCTTGAACAAATACTGCCAGTTCTCCAGCAAAATCAGCTTGGAGAACGTAGTATAGTACTGATCATAATTCTTAAAATTCAAAGGAATCTTCCTTGCTGGTGGGCTGTTGACTGGTGCACTCGAATCAATATTGACCTGTTCGGTAAGCCAGTTGGGTAACCAATTTACCATCTTCTGAACAACTTGATTGACCGGCGGTAGACGTCTGACAGGTGGTCTCCTGTTGATACTGGGCCCACCGTTGCCCCACATAAGTCTCCTTGATAGCTCATTGGTAGGCCTAGAAGCTAGTTGATGAGGCGCAACTTGTATTGTAGCCATATGATTAAACTGAGGGGTACTCGCATATTGGGGTCCTTGGCTGATATAAGGTGGTCTTGAAGTCACATTGACTGGATATAAGGGAGCAGCATGTCTAACCAACGAATCCCCTTGATTACCTCGTCTTACTTCATATTCCATATTATTATTTCGGGATGCATCTTGGCTTATTATGTTTCTATTATATTCCATCGCAGCGCTGTGTCGTAAGTTATAGCGCGTCTGAGCAGGTCTAATTTGATCACAAGACTTAGTCCTTCTCAGATTATATCTTGAACTTCGTTCAGCTAAATCTATTGGATTCAAGTTGTAACCTCTTAATTCATTAGTGGGGGTCTTGGATCTTCTAGGAGGAACCCCCACACTCGCATGATGCTCATTATCAGACTTCCTATTAAGGCTTTCTCTAATTGTGTCCCTGTTGTTCAAGTTGGACATATGAACTGGACATTCTAACTGATGACCTGAAGTTCCCGGCTCACGACATTTACACAGTAAATGAGAAGATGCATCTTTAGATTCCCTTCTAGGATTGTCCTTTTTATTGCCGGACTCACTCGCCACCAAATCTCTCAAACTACCCGAGTTTCTGGTCTGAACTTTAGATTTTCCAGTGTCATCACTATTCTTTTTCAGTTCTTCGCATAGGAAACTGCCCCGACGAGTTTTGGAATCAGGTAAAACCTTCACGGTTTTTCCCTTATTGCTTTTACTTTCTGGTACTTCAGGTAGAGAACGGCGCACAGTAATTTCTTTTAACTTCTTTCGCCTCTCTTCGCGAATATTATCTTTATGTAATTTGTCTTCTTGTTTAGAAGTACTATTTCTCTTTTTAAACTCAATGTGAATGCTTTTAGTGTCACATCGTGGAGGTCCTGCTACACTTCCAGGACTCCCTTTTATTTTCTTTCTCTTAGAAGGCGCTTCTAAAGAATTTTTCCTTTTATTTGATGTACTTGATTTTATATTAACATGTGTATTTTTATTTGGTAGGGTTACTTTAGGCAAGTCCTTTTTTTGAATAACAATTGTATGGGGCTCAATGACAGGAGGTTTTACATACTTTGATTTCCCAAAGAACGAGGAACATTCAATTTTGGTAAGTGAAGTTTCTTCTGTAGGAGATGGGCGCAATGTAACATCCATATCCTCTACATCTGGGGTATTACTGTTATTACCAATATCTTGTTCAATATCACCCAAAATTTGCAAGAGCTCTTCATTCTCTTCATTACTGATCAAATTATCATTATTCTCTTCAACTGCGTCCTCTAAACAAGCGCAAATATCTTGGGTGTTTTCAAATCCCGACATATTATCATCCAGATCAATGGGAATAGAGTTTATGATGGTCTCCTGTGCGCAAAACTCCATTTCAGCCAATTCATTTTTAATCTTTTGAAACGTATCGTCCTGTATTTCTGATTTGACTATCTGGGACATATGAAAGATTTGACTGCAGGAAAAGTCCATGTCGTCGTATTCGTCGTCGTCATCGTGCGTTATATCAATGATAACTGAATTATCTTTATGAGTTGTAAAGGTTGTCTCAAGAACGCTAATATTTCTTAAACTCGGTTCCTTAAAACTTGTAAAATTGTCACCATCATCTACGGGCTTTTCTGTACTAGTGTTACTTTTCCCAGAGTTACCACTGATAGCTGAACATGTTTGATCGGTTATTCCTAGTTCAAAACCTTTACTTGCCAAATTCCTAACTTGTTTACTTGGAGTTTTATTTTCACCCTTATCTTTATTACGACTGTATCCCTGTTGAGATTTATTAGAAATGTCATCTTTTGGTACTTTGTCTCTAAGAGAATTTAGACGATTAATAAGAAATTCCTCATCAGAATCGACTACTTTCATCTTCTTATGTTTGGATCGGTCCACACGTTTCGACCCTCTCGATTCAGATTCATTTTGCTGCTTATCACATTTTTTATCTTGATTAGATTTAGTCATATCGGATATATTATTATGTTCACCCTTATTATCGTTTTTAATATCTTTATTATGACCGTATCGCTGTTTAGAAATGGCATCTTTCTCTCCGAGAGAATTTAGACGGTTAATAAGAAATTCCTCGTCAGAATCGACTATTTTCGCCTTCTTATGTTTGCATTGGTCTACAGGTTTCGACGCTCTCAATTCAGATTCAATTTGGTGTTTATCACATTTTTTATGTTCATTAGATTTAGTCATATCGGATATATTATCTTCGATAGTACAACTTTTAGGGATAACAACTTTTAGGGATAACAAACCACTTTTGCTAGAGTCAATTTTTGGTTTATTTTTTTGTACGGATTTAGATTTTAAGTCCCTTTTAGGTTCTTTCTGCTTATTATCAGATTTTGAATCATTGGATATCTGGTCTGTAGTTCTTACATCTCTCGGGGGAGACAAGCCATCGTCACCAGCAATAGCTCTCTCTAACTGCTTTATTAGATCATCATTAAAATTATCGCTTTTGGTAGTTTTCGAAGAAGAATCCTCAGCGCTTGATTTCCTTTTGCTTTTTTTCTTTTTCTCATCGTTAGAACCTATAGAGCTTCTTCTTGAAGAAACTTTATCATTTGAGCCTTTGTTTGGATGACTATGAACACTCCCTTTTTCATTGGATCCTCTGATGACTTCCTTATTATTTTTGGCTTGTCTATCATGATTTTTGTTGGATGAATCTCCATCTAAACTCTTTCTTTTGAAGGAACGCTCTTTCTCGTCTTTTTTTCCAGATGTTTTAATAACTGATGCGTTAATGCTTATTCTTCTAGAACATACTCGTGCTGAATCTTTTGACTTATCCTCCTTATTTTCAGTTTTTTTCCCAGACTCATCTTGCAATTTGTCGTTCTTTTGGTTATTTACTATCTCACTTTTAGCAGAATTACGTTCTAGACCCAGACTTTTACGTCTTGAGCTGTTATTGCTTTTTTTCTTAAAATCATCCTCATCTATTTGATCAACAGCTGCTAGAGTTTTTCTTCTTAAAAGAATACTAGTAGGCTTCTTCACCTCTAGATTTGTAGTTTGGTTGTTGTCTGTTCGTGGTGCCTTCCAACCTTGTTGCTTAGAAGCAGTAGAATCTTCGATTATGCTCTTTTGCTTAGAATTATCTTTAATTTTATTTCTGGGAAGGTCGATACCTGTTCTTCCTGTGTCAGATACCAGGATCTCACTTTTAGTAGATTTACGTTCTACACATAGACTTTTACGTCTTGCGCTGTTTTTGCTTTTTTTCTTAAGATCATCCTCATCTATTTGATTGACAGCTGCTAGAGTTTTTCTTCTTAAAGGAATACTAGTAGGTTTCTTTGCCTCTGGATTTGTAGTTTGGTTGTTTTCTGTTACTGGTGCACTACAACCTTGTTGCTTAGAAGCAGTAGAATCGTCGATTATACTGTTTTGTCTAGAATTATCTTTAATTTTATTTCCGCGAAGGTCGATATCTCTTCTTCCTGTGTCAGATACAACGCTTTTTCGTCTCGGCGGAACAATGGAAGGTTCTGGAACTAGCAAGTTACTTACAGTATGGTGGCTTCTTGTTCCTTGTCCATCTATATCTTGATTTTCCTCGTTTCTCTTGTGACCGGCAGCCGATTCATAAATATGCTTGAGCCGTTTTGGTAAAATTACTTCTCCATTATTGGTCTCAGTGGATGTTCTTGATGAGACTGGCGTTTCTGAAACAATTCCTTGTTTATCCGGTAGTTTTTCAGCAGCTGAACCAGCATCAGGGATTTGGGAATTTTCCTCTTCGCTTTCTAAGTCAAAACAATCATCAAGTTCCAAGTCTGGCTTTTCATCGTCGCCAGTGCTGCTTATTTCTATAATATCAAGATCATCTTCTCCTAAATTTTCTCGTGGGTCGGTTGTGGAATTGGCAAAACTTCCCTCGATGGGCGGTATATTCTAAATTAAATGAAAAATCTAGTTAGGTATTGTCTATCTAAACCAAATAGAAATTATTCAAATTAAAATTATTATCATTTAAATGGTAAAAAAAATTACAAAGAAATGCCGCAATACCAGGATCGTTCGCTACCACACGCTAGTTCCGATTCCGCTCAGTTATACAACGTGTCCAAGATAAGGAGGGCGAGTACAGGGATCTCGGAAACCGTAAGATATACGAAGTCGGTTATATTGAGGTAAAGTTGCGCATTTACGTGCCTAATAATATGCCGTTTAGATTGTTTTAAAATTCCGAGTAGTTCCGGAGATATCCGGAAAAAAAACGAAATTCTGAAAAATCGTTTTATTGTTTTCCTGGGTTTTTTGAGATCGAATTCTAAAGTAAATTGCACTTTTGCATTGCCACTTTTTGCGCTCTATCTAACAGCGTTAATTGTTTTGTAATCCGACGAGTCGTCTTCGAAGGGCCATTATCAACTTTCTTTTTTTAAATACGTTCCTGTTTTTCTGATATTGGAATTTGATAACTTTGTTTTTTCTTCCGAATGCAACGACATATGACACAATGTGGTTTAACGACGTTTCGAGCGTTTTTTGAAGAACTACAGGAAATTTTGGGATACGGTCCTGTATTTCTCCTAATTTTATAAATAATATCTCATAAGTAAGCTCTAAATTTTTACTTATGTTGGACTAGTTCAATAAATAAGAAATAATTTAATAATAAACCACAAATAAGTGAACAAAATACAGAAACATTATTTCACACTTCTGTTGATTCGGGATTTAAAAGAAAAGTAGGCATTTGAAACAAAAAAATTAAGATGGTGACGCGTGATTTGTTTCACTTGACATTCCCATTGTGATCGTCTGAGAGCGTTTTAAGAGGTTTCAATTTTCCAGATAATATGGAACATAATTTTACAAATGCTGAAAAGTTTGATATTCTATCGCATGTTTTATTTTATCTCAAAAAAACTGTTATGTGGCAGTTAGAAGATGTTATTTGTGCTTAGAGAATAACGGAAATCATTTTGAACACCTGATTATGTAGTTACTTTTTTCGTTGTTCGTTTTATTACTGTTTTGGAATGATTTTTGTTCACTTATTTGTGGTTTATTATTAAATTATTTGTGATTTATTGAGCTTGGCTATAGGGATGATTGTCGCCCTGCTTTTGGAACTCTTGGAATTTTGACCCTCCCTTCGGTCTACATTCTCGAAAGCCTTCTGTACGTAAAGAGAAATGAGGACCTGTATGTGACTCATGGGGATGTTCATGGGTACAATACTCGCAATGCGGGGAACGTGCTAACAAACTATTGTAGACTTAAAAGATCCCAGGATGGGCAGGGGTACTATGGGGCTAAATTTTTCAATAAGCTGCCTGTTGACATAAGAGTCTTACCGCTGAAGCAATTCAAAGGTCGTGTTAGCAGAATGCTGATTAAGAATGCCTTTTACAAAATTCACGAATTTTTAAATTACGACTTTGTTGAACTAAATTAATTTTAATCTGTAACTGATGTATTGTATTCGCCATTAGGTTTATATTTTACTTTATCATAATAAGCGTTTTACTTATATATACATTTTGTGTTGTCCGTGTAAACGCTTTGTGTGTATGAACGTTGATATACTGTTTTATTGAATGTTTGTATAGTATAGTAATGTTTGGCTCTTATTTTTTTTATTATAATAAGTATTTTGCTTTTCTTTATATACATTGTATTTTGACCTGTGTAAACACTTGTGTTTTAACATTAATAAAACTATTGACTATTGACTATTGACTATTGAACTAATCCAACCTAAGTAAAAAATTTAGAGCTTATGAGATATTATTTATAAAATTAGGAGAAATATAGGACGGTATCCCAAAATTTCCTAATGTTGTTCAAAAAACCCTCGAAACGTCAATAAACTACAATGTGTCATACATCGTTGGATTCGGGAGAAAAAAGCTATCAAATTCCAATATCAGAAAAACAGGACCGTATTTAAAAGAAGAAAGTTGATAATGGCCCTTCGAAGACGACTCGTCGGATTACCAAAGAGTTAACGCTGTTAGATAGAGCGGTGGCAATGCAAAAGTGCAATTTACTTTAGAACTCGATCTCAAAAAAACCCAGGAAAACAATAAAACGATTTTTCAGGATTTCGGTTTGTTCCGGATATCTCCCCAGAACTACTCGGAATCCTAAAACTTTCTAAACGGAACATTATTAGGCACGTAAATGCGCAACTTTACCTCCATTTTGTACATGTACAAAAGTGTGAATAAACTGAAAAATATGGTGTTGAAAGCAGATCAAGTATAGTTAGTTTCCTTACCTTTCCCACTTACAAACGCATGAATTTATATATTTCAGAAGCTATACATACATGTGGCAGGCAAAAAGTAGAAAGGAAATTTTCTAAGTTTATTTTTTTAATCAAGAAATCTTTTTTATGCAACAAATTTTATCAAGTATAATTCTTTTGAAGAAATAGAATTAAAAATTCTGCTTAACTCAATATTATATATATTTTTTGTTCCCCACTCAACATGCAATTATTACTTATACACAAGACTTTTAAAAACTATTTACCTGAACAGGTGGGTCTTCACGAATTACAACAAAAAATGTAAGTCGGTCCCTGTCATTCTCTGCTGTCTCTAAGTCAGCCACACCAAAACTGATTGTATCTCCCGGAGATAGTCTATGTAACACATAGACAGATATCTGTGTTCCATTTATATAAGTTCCATTGACACTCTATAAAGAAAAAATACAGTAAAATAAATTGGAACAGTTGTTGGAAAGGGTATCAAATTTTGTAGAGTAAGTTTTTTTTAGTAGATGAACACTTATTGTTAAAGATTCTTCCTATTTTCCTTATTGTTTCAAATTTTGTTCTACTGTAACTTAACACGATGGCGCACCAACATTTTACAAGTATCCAATTATATCAGTATTAAGCTGTCAAAGAGGAATGATAGGTAGAAGCTCTGTATTTTTTGCACTTATTTCTCAAAAGAAAAGCTTTTGAGAAAAATGAGGAGAACAAAAATAAGGACGACAATGAGAATAAAGGAGGTGGATGTGTGTTGTCGATGAATGTGGTCTGAAAGTTTGAACTATTTTGCCACTGAAATTATTATTGATATTATAGAATACTTACATTTAGGTCTTGCACTAATAGATGTCCTTCAATATTCACAAGGGAAGAGTGTATTCTAGATGTCTTGTTGCTATTAAGGATAATCTGAGCAGTTTTGCAGCGGCCAACCATAAAGTTGTTAGTTGTATTCACTTCAAAAATTTCATCACCATGGACTTGCCTTAAGCTCCAATGTACATTTTCGGGCAGTATGGGTGCCATGTTGATTAATTTAATCTCTAACAAACAAGTAATACAGTATGACTTTATAGTGAAATAATCATTATTAGGGATCCACGGAGTTTTAGATATACCTAGTAGTGTTAGGAAAATTATCTTGTCCACCTGATTAATTAATTTAACAGGATCAAAGGAGATGATGAGACTTTAAAGCAAGAAGTCAACTCCATTAGGGTTGTAAAATTAAGCCCCAAAATACCAGGGGAATGATGTAATAACTCTGCCACAGTTGTGTTTTAAAGACTCTGTAATTTCATCATATAGTGTCTCCGATTATATCAGAGTTAATTTGTATTAATGGATTAAAGAAAGAATCTCAGCTATCGGCCAGACGGCAAGCTAGCAAAAGCTCTCTCGTGTGTACATTAAAAACGGAAGCCCTGCGATTAAAAAAAAAACTAACCTACGTAGTTCATGCTAAAGAGTTATTACATTAACACTTACATGTACAACCTTACAAAAGTATAAAACATATACCTTCACTAATTTTCTAAGCAAAAAGTAATTAAGTAGGTACCAATAATAAATAAGATATGTTTTCTGATCGAAATGTTTTCAAGTTTGTTTTCAACATAATCGAGATGTTGATGGCGCGTTTCTTTCAAATTTCAACTGTCAAAATTTAAATATATTTATATTCATTAAATGGAGACACCGAAGTATTATTTAAGAATTAATGTGAAACATTTTTCTTGTTAAACACTGACACACTTTAATATCTATAAAAGTATTTGAAGCAAAATATAAAAACGAAAGTCTATTATTCAATATCTCGCACACCATCAAAATAAATGACAAATTAAATGACAGAAGGTAAAGACACCAAAGAAAATATGAAATAGAAGTAAATTTTGATAATAAGATGGCTTTTGATAATAAGGCTTGGAAGCTTACGTCACGCCACTTCTCCTTTGTGCAAGCGTACTCCCCAGAACAAGAAGAGTTTGTATATGTATATTTACTATAATCCTATACCAATAGGGAGATAAGGAATAACGCGATTATCTTCAAGAAAGGACTCAAGAAAAAAGATACGAAAATTGGCTGGAGGCTGCAAGTCTAGAGACCATTGCAATCATCCAACGACAACAACAATCCTTTGTGCAAAAGAGGGAAAGGCGGTTTGATAATTTTGAAACCAAATTATACTTTATTTTGGTATTTCCAATTAAACTTTTACTTGCGTTGGAAAACTGCTGAGATATTGCCATGATGTTAGATCCTCTGGTAAGCACATTATAAGCAAATAATTAAATGACCAAACTATAAGCTCTATTAGGGTTTATGTATTAGAAAAATTACCTAGGTATACTATATATGCGACTACAGATTACGAGCCACAGAACTTAAAAAAGGCCAATATATTTCCTCAGCATGACCCTTATAATGGTAAAAGTAAGAATTTGGCATGTGTATAGATAGTGTAATAGTCATAAGGAGTGTGGTAAATAGCATATTACACACGAATGGAAAAGTTGTTCCCTGAGTGCAGTCCCGAGTCCCCTAAGTATTACAACTCGCGTTACGTATTATATTTTACCTGCGACCATATTTATTAAAACTGAAAAGCAAATAGGTAGGTTGTTATGAGTCTCTCGTTATTCTTTGATAAACTGAAGTGCCTTTATTGAAAGGCGAGCATTGCTATACAATTCGTCCCTTTGTTGGAAAAGGCGATCTTGTTTACTGTGCGATTTACTTTACAACGACTGTAGAATTTACTTTACACTACGTTTCTTAAATTTAACTTAACGAGTGATTTTTCTATTTACGATAGTGATTAGTGGGGCGTTATGCTGACATCATTTTCATATCATAAATAAAACATGCTGGGTAATGCATCATTGACTTGAATGTAGAATATTGGCTCCCCTGTACATTTTATAGGAAAACTAAATTGTAATTGCTTGAAGATGCCGACGTGATAAACCAATGTTTCGAATTTGAATACAGTTAGGTGAGCCAATCCTATGCTATTCAATTAAATGTGATGGAAAATGTTTAAAATAAAAGACCATTTACATTAAATTTAAGAAATTTAGTTACTTACAACTATATTTTACATATTAATATAATTTGGCACAGTGTATAAAATTATTACTCAGACAAACAAGTTAAAATTATAGTAACAAAAATATAATAAAATATATAACATACCTACTACACCAATATCACAAATAAGACCGAGGGTACAAGAAATTTGAAAAATGATGTATTTTTAATACACTTACAGCCAAAATAATCCATTCACGCAATATTTGGATGGATTTTCATTGTGAAGATGTATTTATTTAAATTTTAATTCCGATTTTTGTTATTCTTTTTTTATATTGTAGGTAAATTTATCAACAATCTCTCACTTGTGTGGGACATTACGAAAAAAGAATATGTCCATAATATAGAGGTTGAAACAAGAATTGTTTTTTGACTCAAACTTTAAAACAATCTGTAGATTGAAGAAAAATAACCATAAATGGCGCTTTGAATCATTAAGCGAAATATACACTTTATATGAAATCTCAAAATTTACGTGGCCGCTACTGACGACGTTCGCAATCAATAATTTATTGAGGCAGTCCCAAGTCTCGAAAGAGGTCAGCTCATTGTAGACGGTGTTGTCATATTGCAACACAACATCTTTGACCCGCGTTATCACTTCTTTTTCAAACTTTTTAGAAAAAAAACTACAAATTTAAGGTACATACATACTCTCTTACCTTCGATTTTATTTTAAAATAATCCGTTTTATAATTAATTCCATAAGAAGATAAAACACAAAAAGTATGCTGTGCAACAGAACCAACTGTAGATAATATCACACAAATTTGAAATCACAACACTTGTTATTTGAATTATTTCATAAGAGAAAAAAGATCGGATAATGCTACAACTAACAAAACGTTTAAAATTTGTATACATCAAGCACGTGGAACGCTCGGTAACGTCGTCCCAACATCGAGTATCGAAACATACTGAAGCGGAGCAACGATACCGAAGGTTCAACATATAAATACGCGCGCGGCGGTTATCCAAGCAAGGGAGAGACACGCGGTGTGATCTGGCATCACTGTAGTTTAGTCCATTGTTGCTAACTGAAACGAGATGAAGCGGCGCGACAGCATGTAGCCAAAAAGGGTGTGTACCTTAGTATTTAGATATTCAATTTAAAAAAAAAGTATGTAGACTTTCTCTAGGACACCCAAGGGGTCACCCATTTAATTATAATAAGTCATTTCCATAACACCGTGTATAATGGACATATTCTTAACTTTCTTAAAATCTCACACGTGAGATGTTCGATAATTTTACCTACAATATAAAAAAAGAATAATAAAAATCGGACTTAAAATAAGACAATTATTCACCATCAAAATATTGCGTGGATCGATTATTTTGACTGTGAGTGTATTTATACATGTAACCAAAAAGATCTTTACATTGATTTTGCATAGTAAAACTGGAGAAAATCAGGAGTATGCCGGATTGTTATTGAAATGAGTAAATAAACAGAAATCGTGAACAAATAACCATTCTTATTGTTGAAAATTATTTAAGAAGAGTCCCAAATAAACTTTAACTTAATTATGTTAAGTTTCAAGTCCCCATGGATGTAGTAGTTATGGATAATAAGAGTACGGGTGATGATACCCAGCATTGGTAGGCGACGTAACATGTGTCCTGGGCGTTATCGGCGTAGGATGATAAGGAGCCTGAGTAACACCCGAATAACTTCCAAACGGTGGTATAGGAGGCGATACTGTTCCACTAGCTGTAGCCGACGACAAAATCCGGGTATCCCCTAATAGGGAGCGCTGATCTAGGAGCCTAGACGGATCTGATAAGAGACGCGAATCGTCCGATAGTAGGCGGGATTGTTCGGAACCTAGAAAACATTTTTACTTACAGTTGGGCCGTGAACGCGCGTCATAACTCTACGGTAGTATGTGAAAAACCGGTTAAGACTTTGACTGTTTTGACTATGACTTTGACTGTTTTGACTTTGACTTTACCGGATTTCCGGATCAATGTCATTTGCAATTACTTTTCAAAATTTTTGTTGTGGTTTTTGAGTGTTTGTGTGTTAATTTAATTACCTTTGACATATTTCTCGAATAAAATATATTTTAATGAACTATATCTCAGAAACGGTTGGAGGTATATGAAATTATTAACAAAAGTTGGGTTTTTGCATAGAATTGAAAAATACCAAAATATACAGGACATTCTATTTAAAATAACAATTAAATTGTTAAAAATTGTTCTTCTGGCAATAACTGAAACGCAAGAAGATATAGAACTGCGGTTTCCACACGTTTTCTCGTTTTTCTTGCAGATTTAATGCACTTTCCGATTATGACATCATAATTCTAGTATACACCGTATACAAGATAAGGAGGGCCAGTACAGGGATCTCGGAAACCGTAAGAGATACGAAGTCGGTTAAATGGAGGTAAAGATGCGCATTTACGTGCCTAATAATATGCCGTTTAGAAATATTTCTATATATATATCCAGAATAAACCGAAATTCTGAAAAATAGTTTTATTTTTTTCCTGTTTTTTTTTTGGATCGAATTCTAAAGTAAATTGCACTTTTACATCGTCGCTTTTTCCGCTCTATCTAACAGCGTTAATTGTTTTGTAATCCGACGAGTCGTCTTCGAAGGACCATTATCAACTTTCTTTTTTTAAATACGGTCCTGGTTTCCTGATTTTTGGAGTTTGGGAGCTTTTTTCTTCCGAATGCAACGATGTATGACACATTGTGGTTTAATGACGTTTCGAGGATTTTTTTGAACAACATCAGGAAATTTTGGGATATGGTCCTGTATTTCTCCTAATTTTATAAATAATATCTCATAAGTAAGCTCTAAATTTTTACTTATGTTGGACTAGTTCAATAAATAACAAATAATTTAATAATAAACCACAAATAAGTGAACAAAAATAATTCAATAATAAACACCAACAAGTGGACAAAAACATACCAAAATAGTAATAAAACACGAAAAAAGTATGGAACTACATAATCAGGTGTTATGTTATTTCCGTTATTTTCTAAGCACAAATAACATCTTCTAACTATCGATTCTAAAACATTTGACAACATTTCTGGCGTAATACTTTGAAAGGCTTCAAGCACCAACCTCCTAAGTTCGTCTTCTGTTTCGAAGTTATGTTTATAAACATAATTTTCGACATACCCCCCAAAGGAAAAAAATCTAACGGTGTCATATCAGGCGAACGTGCTGCCCAGGGTGTTTCAGAACACGTTATTATGTAGTTCCTTACTTTTTTCGTTGTTCGTTATATTTCCGTTTTGGTATGTTTTTTTTTTGTTCACTTATTTGTGGTTTATTATTAAATTATTTGTTATTTATTGAACTAGTCCAACATAAGTAAAAATTTAGAGCTTACTTATGAGATATTATTTATAAAATTAGGAGAAATACAGGACCGTAACCCAAAATTTCCTGATGTTGTTCAAAAAACCCTCGAAACGTCATTAAGCCACAATGTGTCATACATCGCTGCATTCGGAAGAAAAAAGCTCTCAAATTCCAAATAACAGAAAACAGGACCGTATTTAAAAAAAGAAAGTTGATAATGCGCCCTTCGAAGGCGACTCGTCGGATTACAAAACAATTAACGCTGTTAGATAGAGCGGAAAAAGTGGCAATGTAAAAGTGCAATTTACTTTAGAATTCGATTTAAAAAAAACCCAGGAAAAATAAAACGATTTTTCAGTATTTCGTTTTTTTCCGGATATCTCCGGAACTACTCGGAATTTTAAATATTTCTAAACGGCATATTATTAGACACGTAAATGCGCAACTTTACCTCCATTTAACCGACTTCGTATGTCTTACGGTTTCCGAGATCCCTGTACTGGCCCTCCTTATCTTGGACACGGTGTAAATGATTTAAGTTTTCGCGACAAAATCCAAAAAACTGTTATTACTGCAAATTGCCCCACCTAGCAATTTTATTATGAACTATGGTATGCCACTGGATACAACAATTAAAAGTACTTACATTTCTCCGACATAAGGATTTAAATGGCATATGCTTCATTTATTGAGACTATTAATTTGTTACTAGATTTGTGGCCCAAACCGTCTACACAGCGGTATCGACCGAGTAAGTATATCCAAGTAGTATTTTTAGACACATTATGGTCAATGTATCGTAACTATCGTTTCTGTTTCCGATCAAAATTGGAAACTGTTGGCAACAAAAATGGAAATATTTTCGAGACGTATACATTTTAAATGAGACATTTACACGTGTTTCCAAGTGGTTGGAAACTTTTATCGAAAATGTTCGAAAATATTTCTAAACTGTTACTTCTGTTTATTAAAAAATGACAGTGTAAAGGGGCGGGGCTATGCTAAACCATGCGCAAAACAATTAGGATACCTTCACTGTTGTAAAATAAAAGAAAAACAATATGAAACAATAATTTCGCCATGATGAATTCGTTATAAGTATATTATTTCCTATAAGTTATTTTATTTCATATACCTAGTTATTGCACATAAGAACCAAAAAATCATTGTCGCAGTCAATTTTATCGTGCAGTTTAGTAATTTGGCTTTATATTTTTAACGTGCCCTCGATTTATTTGCATTTGCAGAAAAAAATATACTTTGTCAAAAAAAAATTAAAATATTTTCAAAATGTTATTTATTTCTTTTATAAATCGACTTAGCTAGGAAAATGGAACTTATGTAACAACTTTTGGCTTTTCAAAAGATGAAGGAATTTCATTAAAACTCGTTTTAACAAAATAAAAATTAATTTCACAAAATGGCCGCAAAAAATTATTCTGGTCCAAAATGAACTCGACACGCAAAAGTTTCGTAACACATGTGTCTCGATACAACTTTATAATTTTAATCGAAAATGTTTGGAAACGTTCTCTGCAAAGAATGTGTGTCTAATTTGTGTCTAAAAATGCTACTTGGGTAGCACCTCCTTATAGTATAGTTTACAATATACGGTCGATTTCTTAATTGCCATATAATTCACAATGGGGATTAATCAATGCAGTAGAGGTCAATGGATAAAATGTACTATACTATAGGAAGGACGAGGGTAAAGGCTGCTTGCTACCAATAATAACAATGTTGCCGGTTACGCAATTTTTTCTTGACTTTGTCTTAACGACTCATTTATTGCGTGAATAGGGTGAAACAGCTAGTTAGTTCCTATACCTGGGAGAGATTTGTTTAAATAGTAAAATACCTATTAAATGATCATTATTTCCGAGGATTCTATTGGTCGTATGGTCAGATAATATTCGAGCACTCGTCTCCGATAACAGCCTACCCTCGCCGATACGACTCGTCGATAATTCGCCTGTTAATAGCCTGCTTTGGTCCAAAAGTCGATGATTGCTCGAAAGAGTATGTTCGGTCAGTAACCTACAAGAACAAATAACATAAGTCAAAGTAGCCAATAGAAAAACGGAGACCTAAATCGACTTAATAACATTTACCGTACCTGGTATTAGCAATTTGATGTAAGGGATGACTTCTGAGACTTAAATCGACACTATGGCGACCGGGGGGAGTCAAATCTAAAGAAACTACCCTCATTAGGTCATATGGAGGCGGTGGGGGTGTATAGTTTAATCGAAGATCCACTCTATCTACTTCAGGGTACAAATGATGATAGCGATTGATATTGGAGTAGTTATGGAAGCTTCTGGCGGACATGTCTAATCCCTAAAAAAAATAAAAAGCGGTGTCGGTTTTTATATAACGGTGTCAATATAGGGTGTCCCAGATAAGAACGCACTCTACAGGGATCTCGCGCTAACCATAAGACATACAGAAACGATCAAATTAGACAAAAGTTGCTTATTAGTAAGTTCTGCAACGTTACGTTTTCAAATTTCAAAAAATCCGAATATTATAGCGCTACCCCCGTACTGGTTTAAAACTGTATGTAATGTGCGATTTCACATAAATACAGGGTGTTATGGAAATGACGTATTATATTTAAACCGGCAAATCCTGAGATGAAAATAAATTGAAGAAAAATACCCATAAATGGCGCTTTCAATTAATGACCGGATTATATCACCTTATGTCAAATCAGAGAAACACATGTGGGGCACTGGCGTAATATGTGAACAATCAACACTGAGGTCTGCAGGGTCAAAAGACGTCAGCGCATTTCGGCCGGTGTTGTCATATCTACACGGCAAACTCTTTAGAAAAAAATTTATAATTTTAACAATTTTTAATTCATTTCATCATTTATGAGCAACGCACTCCTTCAATTTAAAAATGACATTTTATCTACGAACCATAAAACAGTTAACCTACGAACGAACGAAATGGATACCTTCAAAACTCGGAATAGAGATGGGCAATATTTGACAGTTTGATATTTCACGAGATTCTTCTCTATTACTTGGCTATTTACCGCGAGATCTCTTGCAAGGCGTTTAATTGATGTGGCGTTAATGGAATTTCGACCAAATCGAATAAAATGATATGGTAGCTGATAATACTGCGACTGTACTTTTTCTTTTGAGAAGCTTAAAAAATTAAATTAGCCAGCTCTAGTCCAAATGACAAGACCGACGAAGATTTTATTTTCTTTCTCACGCGGCCATCTCTCCGTCTCTTGGGTACAAGCGTGCGACTTGCAAGTGTCAGTAATAGAAGAACAGCGTTAGGGTGCGGTCGCTTCTGTTGATAACTCTCGGCTATCCGCTTTGTTTTCAGAAGTTACGCGTATCATAGTTGTAATGATTTTCGGGCTACGCGTCCAAACTTTGTATATTGGCATTGTTTTTATAGACGAACCTAAGTTGCTCAGTTAAAATAGTTTGTTTTGGGCGTTTGACTTGACAGAAAAATGGAATGTCGCCGACGAATAAGTCAAATTTCGTCGCGTCGCGTGTAATAAAATTTAATGATCTGATCTGAGTGTATTTTTAAAAAAGGTATAAAGATAAATACAAGTAGGTAGATAAATAATTTATTTTTATAATTTTATATGGAATTTCAGTTTTGCATTAAGTTTCGCAACATTGCACGTAACACCTGTTTCCTGATATGCCACCACAAGGTGACAAGCCGAACAAACGCCGGATGAGGTGTGGGTTTATGGGGCTGGACCCCACTTTTAAAACGGCCGATTTGAAAAAAAATATATGTGGCGTTTCTCTAGGACACCCAAGGAGTCACGCATTTAAATATAATACGTCATTTCCATAACACCCTGTATACTATTTTTTTAAATATATAGCTCACCTGTAGTTCTGATGAATTTAACGCTAGCGGTTCAAAATTCCGATCAGTCCTAAAATCAGTCTCTACTGTAATTCTATTTTCTAACGTAGATTCGATGAGATCGTAGTTTTTATTCCTGAATTCCAAATCGCTGCTTAAATCGTAAGTGCCGCGCTGTCTAATAAGTTCCGTGTCTATACTATTTTCATAAGTTTTCAGTCTGCAACAAAAAAGGTGTAGAAGATTCGTTCAAAATGTTACCCCAATGTTTATACGTTACCTCATGTCTAAATCCAATTCGAATTTGCTTCTGATCTCCGCCGACAATTCGTCATGGTATTTATTTCTATCGTCTTTTTCTTGTAATCCATTTGACATGTCTTGAACTATGTCCACTTCTGAATCTAAAGGATTAGTTGAATTATTTATCGATGCGACTAAAAAGTATAAAGGTCACAATAAGGTAGAAATGAAATCAAATAGGAAGCAGCGATCTTTTCTCTTAATAAATTGGATTCAAATTTCGTAATGGATTAAGGTTCTCTGTAATAATTTTTTTAAGGTCACTAAGACTTGTGGCGATTGTAAATTTTTCCTTAGGTTCTGATGGGGGGCCCCCAATCAAAGTAATGCCAGTAATTACCGTCTTTTTTTAGATTCCATTGTTAATTTTACTATTACAGTAGACACTCGATATATATACAAGACCACCGTATACCGTGAACAAACTAAACACATCGAACACAACAAAATGGAACTCTTACCTTCTCCATCAAACTTCAGCCTTCTTAAATAATCCGGCAGTTTATAAGGAGTTTTGTACATGGACAAGTCTAGTTGCATGTCGTTCTTCGCAGCGTGAAGACTAAGGTTCTGGGCAGCCATGCCGTTACTTTCATCAGACGATATGTTTTCTGTATTTATGTTGTGACCAAAGTCGTATCTCGGGGGACTGGGACACGGAGAAGGGTTCTTATTCGCCCCTGAAAATAACACGAGATCTACAGTGGTCATTCATGGTGAGTGCCTATTAAATGATCAAATCTTATGAGTGAAAGAATGGGTTGGTGCGCACAGTTTACCGGTCATATTGTTAAAGGATGGTCGTCGTTTGTCACCGTCATATAGGCGCGTCGGTTGCCAACCAACGATGACCGTCCAGAACCGGTCATAAGGATATCACGATATTAAAAATCTATCGATACGTGGACAGTTGATATCAAATTAATTCTAAAAGTGGCTTTTTCGTGATGGCCACAAGGCCTTCTTTTATGCGAGAAAATAGATTGTTTATTTCCCAGTACAGAAGGTCTTGATGTGCCAAAATATTGCCGTGTAATCATTTTCATTAAGGGTATAGTACGGTCATGTTCGCCGGTTAAGGTCAATAGTTCGGTCGGCATTGCGCATAACATCTGACGAGCAGCTTTGTTTACATGTGCGAGGCCATAAATTTGCCACTTTTGCTTTTAGAGTCTGGCTGTCCATAAACAAAGGGTGTTATGGAAATGACGTATTATATTTAAACCGGCAATTCCTGAGAAGAAAACAAATTGAAGAAAAATATCCAAAAATGGCGCTTTAATTTAATATGCCCTGTATATGACCTTATGTCAAACCAAAAATTACCACGTGGTTCCCCTGCCAGGAAGGTAAACAAAAGAACATATAGCGAAAACGTGAGTGAATCTTGAACAGTGTTGTCATATCTTCAGGGTAAACTCTTTAGAAAATCAACAACCGTTTGACAGATTTAAAGTTGTTTATTTTTCAGGGTACTTTATTATAAACTTTTACGTTCAGTTCAGTTTACTGGGAAACAATCTCTGATTTATAAACTTGAACTGACTCAAAACAAACCGCCGCGGAGTTTATAATGGTCAGGTATGTTCTCACTTGTTCAATTCGAACGACACCCGTCGGATCTGAACAACTAAAATGCCACTTTACCCTTTAGAAGAAAAAAATGCAATTTTATTTACCTTTTCGGCCTTATTTAAAACCAATTTAATTTATAAAAAAACACCAGGTAACCGAACAAAAACCGTCACAAAACACCAAAACAAAGTCACATAAATTCACATCGCACATCTCATGAGCACATCTAAGTACCATTCAATCTGAATTAGTATTTTAAAGTGCTACCCTGTAGACAAAACTACGCCCTTATTGTATAAGATTTTATCAGCTGGTAGTCTGGGAAATAATATAATTCTTCCATACATTGGTATTCGACATCTAAAAATGTTGAAACTAACCTTTGAACCTGTTCCTGCCTTCACGTGTCTGTTGTATATCTAAAAATACAGCGTTGCCACTTTCGATGTTTTATAAGATTATATTCATAAACTGCCTAATTTCCTTCTATAATATTACTTTCCTGTATAATTATAGTCTCGGAAATGGCAACCGCGCTGGCTCTAGTAAGGGAGAGTTCTCGGAAAGAAAGTCCAAGGTGGACTAGACCATTTATTTCAAAGGGTAGTTCCTGTCAATTGTTAACATAATTGTTTCATTTTATCTTTAGTAAAGGGTTAATGGCCCATAGAAATTAGCGTTTTATTATTTCTATTGTGAAATTATTAAGTGCTCTTGTTCTATGTGTGCGGTAGTGTTATTTTAAAGTATAATTATGCGTTAGTGTTTAGTGCTTTCGTGTAATCTGATAATAGGTGCCTATCTTCAAAAAACTAATTTGAAACTCGTGGGTGTCTGTGTGTTTCTTTAAGTGATTTAGTGCAATTTGTTCTGTTTCACAATGTTTTTTTCTTTTAACTTTATGCCGGTTATATTCCGAGATTGAAAATAAGAGGCCGAATGAGGTTTAGTGATAAGCTTATTATGCACTCCCACACTATCATTAGGACACGTGATGAGCATAAAGTTTTTCCCATAGAAAAAAGAACTGAAGGTGTCTGTGCCCTGGATTCCTTAATCGCGTTCTGGATTTACTTTCTAAGTAAGCTAAATATTTATTTTTATAAAAAACTAAAGCTTTACACTTTTAAACAGTTTGGCAACATTGTGCCTGAACATCTGTTGATTGCACAGCTTGGCAATGTAATATGATCATATATGAATGTGCCGAGGAGTGACCGGTGGGTTTAGGGGTGAATTACCCCACTTTTTAAACCTTCGATTTAAAAAAAATATATGTAGCGCTTCTCTAGGACACCCCAGGAGTCACCCATTTAAATATAATACGTCATTTCCATAACACCCTGTATAGGTAGGTGGGTTGTACTTATTATTTATTTATTTCAGTGGAACACCTGGTATATTACCTTCATAATTCTGCGCCGGAGATAAACTATTGATGTAATTTTTCACAAAGTTAGCTCTCTGTATACTGGTGGGGCTATTCTCGCCGCCGGGACTAAAGCCTTCTTGATGAAAATTCGAATAGTCCAGGCCGATGTTCTGATTCTGCCTAAGTTCATTGTCCAGCTCGTCCGTCACCGAAATATGATCGTTAACGGACGGCGACATCAAGCTTATGTCACGTGACTCCTCGAGATTGTAGCCGACTTCGTGCAAGTCATTATGCTGAGTCAAGGTATACAGATTATTAACCAAAGTCTCGTGACAGTTCGACGCGGCGCTGACGTCAATATCTATGTGAGGTTCGTTACAAACGGAATCGAGGGCGGCTTCGACAAGTAAACTCGCATTTGACGGTTCGTGTCGGGTGAATTCGGCCATGCTCGAGAGTTTCCGATCGTACAAATTGTGATCTTCTACGTTAAAGTCGTCGCGACTCAGCCTCTCGATCGTGTAGAAGTCTGATGCTTTTAACGTCTGAAGTGGAGGGGGTTCGTCTGCTATCCATTTTTTGGAACCTAAATTTAAAAAAAAAGTGTCAGGAAAAAAATTATAACACAGTGACCGGCATTAACAAGCCTGGACACAAGTAATCGGCGTAAAAAGTTTCTTTAATGAAAACATACTTCTTGTTTGAGAAATATAGGGAAACGAAAGAATTAATTACCTTTACTAACAACTTTCATTGTGGAAGTTTGACCAAGCAGTTGACTGACATTGTAAGAATCCACAAGTGACGTTTGAGGAGGTGGAGGAGGCGGTTGAGGGGGCGACGTAGGGGCGTCAGCTGGTTGCGACGGGAGAGACGATGACTCTTCTGGCAGATCAAGTGGGGATTGTAGAGCAGGGGGGTCATCCATACTTTTGCTATCCAGACCTAACCAAAAATAGTGTTTTGGATAAATAGACAGTTAGAAGCATATATTTTGAAAGAAATACGTCTTACCAAAGGTCGTATCGTATGATTAATACTTTTAAAGAAATTAAATCCGTTTCCGGAACCGGAGTTAGGAGCAGAACACAAAAGAAACCGTGTCGAACATAAGACCGGTCATACAGGGTGTCCGCTAATTAATGGTACATGGAAAAACCACAAACTTCTAACGTAAAAATATAAGGATTTAATTATAATTACCTCTATATCCTAATGTTGATATTAACTGAGATACAGGGTGTTAAAGTTAAAACTTCATTTTTCTAACGTTTTTTTACAATATTGGTTAGTATGTTTTTTTTAGGACGAGAAATTGATTTTAATTTATAAGATAGGGGGGCACATTTATTATGTCATAACTTTTTGTGCCTCAGTGTATTTAAGTTTTTAATGAAAATAATACTTTTTCTTATATTTATTACGTAAAAAAGGTATACTAAGTGCACGTCGCCCAGAGTTGCCGTTTCGGAGATATTTGCATTTAAATTAGAATTGGACCGTATGTCAGCAAATTTTTTCTTTTTTTCGTAATTGTACAATTCCAGGTTTGGCTGTTTGAAGGCGACCAACGCCCAATATTGAATTAAACTTCCGACATTGGTTCGTTTTTTAAAACGTTCAAACCTATGATTGAGGAAAAATATCGACTGTCGGCTGTCCTCCGCCTTTACGCCTAATACATACACTCTACCCAGCAGTAGAACTACTCTCTTACTTGCATCGTCGAAATCGCTCTCGTCTTCATTTTCCCCGTTCTCCATGGCTTTCTCTGAATTTTCTTCCTCTTCTTCTCCGGAATTTCGTTGTTCGTTAACGTCATTCCCTCTACGTTCAATGCCGCTGTAAGCCGTAAACGTATAGTCCACGCTCCTTTCGATTTTCGGCATATTGTCTTCGGTATAATTATGTGATTTTTTATAGTGAAATTGTAAACATTGTTTGGTTGTAAATCCTGCGCTGCAATCGTCCTCCGCGCATCTAGAAAGAATGCGAAGAGAAATTGTTAGATTTCTTAAAATCATAAGTATTCTGTACATAGGGGTGCTAGTACCGAAGCTTTGTTAATAAAGAGTATGTAATCCCAAAAGAAAAATAACATGAGAACGATTGTGTTTACTAAATACACTAAATAGAAATCTTACCTACTAAAAACAACATTAAATATTTCTAAAAAAAAAACAATGTAAAAAAATAAGTGCATCCATTGTGTCGTCTCCTAAACTTGATCGTAACTTATTGCAAGTATAACCTGCTGACGAGCAGCAGGGTTCTGTTTCTATACTTAAAAGCCTCAAAATAAGGGATTAAAAAAACATTTAATCCCCAAGGGATAAAACTGAAGAATTAAATAGTGTATTACGTACCCAGGTGGAAAGTGTTTCATTCCTGTCGAGGGAGTCTGTAGTTAACCGAAGCGGCGAGGTTAACTACAGACGAGACAGTAATCAAACTTTTGACCGAGGTTTATACAGGGTGTTATGGAAATTACTTATTATATTTAAATGGGTGACTCCTTGGGTGTCCTAGAGAAAGTCTACATACTTTTTTTTTAATCGAATATCTAAATACTAAGGTAAAACCCCTTTTTACCCACGCACTGTCACGTCGTCCCATCTGGATTCAGTTAGCAACAATGTGGGTCACTAGAGTATACTAACAGCCGCGCGCCGCTTCATACTTCAGTATGTTTCGAGACTCGGGAGTGGAACGAGGTTGGTTCCACGACGTCGAGGGTTCCACGTGCTTGACGTATACGAATTTTAAACGTTTTGTTAGTTGTATTGCCCGATTTTTTTTTTTGTTGTGAAATAATTCATAATAATAAATGTTGTGATGTGATTTCAAATTTGTGTGATATTATCTACTGTTGGTTCTGTTAGAAATACATACTTTTTGTGTTTTATTTTTTTATGGTATTTAATTATAAAGCGGATTATTTTAAAATAAGATCGAAGGTAAGAGAGTATGTACCTTAAAATTGTACTTATCTTTGTGTAAAAAGTTTGAAAAAGAAGTGATAGCGCGCGTCAAAGACGTCTTGTTGTCAAAAACTGAACACGTGCGTTTAGAATTCTGTGTTGCAATATGAAAACATCGCCTATAATGCGCTAACCTCTTTTGAACCTGGAGACCGCCTCAATAAAATATTGATTGCGAAAGGCCTCAGGAACGGCCACGTAAATTTTGAGATTTCATATAAAGTGTATATTTCGCTTAATAATTCAAAGCGCCATTTGTTATTTTTCTTCAATTTATTTTCATCTCGGGATTTACCGGTTTAAATATAATACGTCAATTCCATAACACCCTGTATACTATTTTATTTACAATCACATCTAACATCCACTTCTTATTATTTTGAATTTTAATTATTAATAAGAGATAAATGTCATTTTGACTTTTCCATTGAAAAATTAAACAGAAATTTCAAATAACCGCAGGTGGTAAAATAACGTAGGTAATTATACACATCAAGATCAAAATATCATTTTTTGAATAAGGTTTCCATATCACTAAACAATATATTATTTTAACTTTGCTGCTACACCAGAAATTCGAGAAGCAGCAAAAATAGTAGAAGATCTTTTGCCAACTAAAAGCCGCCCGAGATATGACAAGACATATAACTGTTTCAAAGAATGGTGTACGGGAAACAAAGTTCAAATCCTGGTTCTGAGTCGGCGTACTAGCTTATTTCACTGAAAATGCCAAGACAAAGGAGATATCAACGATTTGGTCACAATATTCAATGCTGAGGACCACTCTATCCATTAGGGAAAAAGTAGATATATCTAAACACGCAAAGCTATTAGCATTTTTAAAAAAGTAAAACAAAGAATACAAGCCGAAAAAATCGAACAGACTGTCTATGGAGAATATTGAAACTTTTTTGGAACAAGCATGGAATTTAAAACAAAAACCGTGTTAATTTTTTATTTTTTATAAATGTCATTAGGTTTATTTAAAAAAAAATTCATTGTCGTTAAATTTGTGTAATGAGTTGTATGTTGGTGTGTTCGTATATTATTTTGAGATATCGATTTTTTTTTTAAATTTCAAAAAAATAATTTACTTTCCACCCGGGTGGAAAGTGAGCACTTTCAACTTTCCACCTTTCAAAGATAGATGAAATGTCATTATTACATGCATGGTTGTACATAAAAAAAATGTAATCCCTCAAAAGTGTTTTAAAATTATTTTAGGACTCCATTGTCTCTATCTTAAAGTGCATAAAATAGTATACAGTGTGTCCCCGGATTGAGGATGAATAGGTGAAAAATACTAAAAATGTTTGAGTTGAAACTTCATCTTCCGGGGTTCAGCCCTGCTTGGATAGAAACTAATTTGTGTCATAATTTTAATTGCGAAGAAGAGAGATGAAGTATGGCTTGGAAATTTACAAAGAGAACTCCAATTAAAATTTCTTCAAGAAAAGTTATCCAAAATAAAACAAAAATAAACACGGTCGGGTTTGTCGGGTCCAAGCATTTAGATAATTTAAAACACTTTTAATATTTTCAATAGGGAGATTGATGTTACATTTTTGAAATAAATTATGTGCTTTTACTTACCTAAACGGTTTTATACCACTATGCGTTAACATGTGAATTTTTAAGTTGGATTTATTTTGAAAGTGTTTGCCACATCTTATGCATAAACAGGTACCGTCTGCTTGCTTCGAATGAACTTCTTTCGCATGCCTCTGCAAGGCCGCTCGAGATCCTAATATTTTCATGCAGTTTTTACATTGGAATTCTTTCAGAACCTCCGACATACCTAAAAAATTATTTCGGGAAGCATCGCGTTATATTTCAATCCAAAATGATTCTAAATGAGTTGTTAATGAAGATATGTGGCAATGCTATCTATTAGATTGGTATAAAGTAAGTCATAGATAGAAACATACGCTTTACTTACTACTATGCATTCTTTTGATGTGAACTTTCAGTTTCTGGGGTTGACAAAACTTTCTACCACAAAAATCGCATAGTGGCCTCGCTCTATGTGGATTGGCCGAACATCCATAAGTTCTATGCATTTCCAGATAATTCAATCTTAGAAAGAACTAAAAAATCGAGAAATACGAGGGAAAATATAAGAATGAAAATGAAATGAAGATTTTCAAATGAAAAGCTCTGTATATTATTTGGATATTTGATGTAGAATTCACAAACAATTTTATTTTGTAATAGAAACATATAAGTTATTTCCAGCCGTATTCGAAATAATTCGAAATTTCATAACAGTATATTAAGATACAAGTTTCATAAGACATTATCTTAGAGCACGCGTACAATTAGTGCTCTAATTGTCTTATGAACCGTGTATTTTATAATACTTTTTCTATTTGGGTCTTTAAAGTCTGAAAAACTTAAAAAATATAGTAGATTTTCTCCATTTGAATTCATATTTTCTTATTGGGTTGGCAATACTTTTATAATTTCATAAAATGTTACAAGTATTAAATATGCCATGATAGAAACATTTAAACACAACAAAGCTTCTTCCCATCCGTCATAATTGAAAATAAATATATTATTAAAGTTAATAAAAATGAGTCAGGTAGAAAGTTGTACTCAGTCAGAAATACGAGAAATTGCAGAAAATAATCTAGAAAAACTTTAAAAAAGAATATGCAAACCTTTGAGTTATGGTGCGAGCAGAACAAAGTTCAAAATATTGAACAAAATAATAAATAATGCTATTGAACAAAATATTGTATCGACACAGAATCTGACAGGTATAACAAGTAATTATAAATATGTATATATAAAGTAAATGTATAATACTATATTGAATTAAAAATAAAAAATAGTACTTTATTGAATAAAACTTTAGAAATAGAGCATAAACTGGAAGATATTTCTATTATTTTTAGGTTATGTTGTTTTATAGTTTGTGACTAGAAATTAGTTGACGGACACCGTCAGCATGTTATATATTTCCGAGTATAGGTATTTCAGATAAATATTTAGTAAAAATGATCTATTTGCAAGGTTAAAGGTTAGTATTTTAAAGTTTTATATAAAAAATTTTTGTCGAATCCATAATGCCCAGAAAAATAATTTCAACGAAATCAAAGTAAGCCTAAAATTCTAATCCTACTTTCTGCCAACATAAAAAAAATAAATTTCAGTTCCATAGTGGCAGGTTATTCAATTTTTTTGCATTTCATAATGTAGCCATTATGAAACCCAAATAGAAAAATTATGTTCGTTAAATAGCAAAGGCGCCTAGACTAATAACTATAAACGACAGTAAATGTTCAAAATGTCTTCCACTTTAATCTGAGCACAACTTAACACTCTCTTGAAAAAATCTGTTTACATCCCTTAACATTTGAGATGAAAAACTAGCAAACACGTCTCTTATTCTTTGCTGCATATTAATAGCAGTTGTAGGCGGATCTTTATAAACAATTTGATTACGTGTCCCCATAAAAAAGTTATATATACTGGGTGTTTCGAGAGGAAAAGGAAATATTTTAAATTTTAAAAAAATAATATTTCATAATTATGATTAAAGAAAAAAATTATATTACTTTTTCTTGATACCCTGTATCTCTAAAAGAAAGCATTTCTGGGCTTACATTTATATGATCTTTTTTCTTATATTGATTTCTAGAATACCTCTTTATAATATTTCTCTTTCCTCCTATAAAAGTTTTTAAATTTGAAAATTTTTGTACTTACAAAGATCTTTGACTCCTAATATACTTACCTTTTTACAAAACTGACATTGGTAAGCGCCTTGTCCATTGTGCAACTCGGCCGCATGTTTTCTTATATTCTCTTTTCCTAAAACTGCGGCCCCACAAACTTTACAGTGGTATTTTCTTATCGTCAGACTATATCTCATATCATGGAAAACTGAGCAATGAGTTCTATAGTACAAGGGGTGGGTAAATGTCATATTACAACCCCCACAAACTAAAAAATTCATAAACAAAAATGTACAAATATGTAAAAAAATGGGCATCCTATGCTATAAAGGTTGGCACACCCCATATAATAGTTTTATATAATTTTAATGTACCTGTAATATCCTACTTTGAAGGAAATCAAAAAATTGCAATAGTACACTGTAATCTCTATAACTGAGTGAGCAAGAAATTATTTTACATAGATACCTTATTTCAGTTATTACTGCTGGCAATTGAAATTTGGGTCAAAGAATTGATGAATAAAAACACATTTTTAGGCATAAAAACAATAATTTCTCGCTTCCGGTTTCACCGTAAGTGAAAACAATTTTTTTTTTAATTTTAAATAGAAACCCACCAATTTTCTTCCGCAATTCTATAGCTTGCTAGTCTTTTGTCAAAGCATTCTGCCATTTTTTTTAACTGTCAAATAAAAGCCTTACTTGTTTTCTCCTTTTTCTTCTTGCCCATCGCAAGGGAACTATCCTGCCAATACAGCAGTTCATCGTCCTTATTTAATAACCTAATGCTAATGAAATAAATACTATTATCTTTAACAATCACAGTCAAATTTCTCTCATCACGAGTAGGAGCGGGTCTAATGAATCGGACCCAATTGGAAGACTCCAGGTCTTCAGTATTAATATAGACATTCCCACTTTCTGGAAAATAGATAAAACGTCAACTACCACCTTTATTAAAGCATGAACAGAAAAAAAAAATTAAAATTTTTTGTATTACCTGAAACTATTTCCCAAATATCTCTCATGTTGGAGTCGTCTGGTATGTCTACTTCTTTTATTGTAGTACCTATTAATGGTCCAAACTCGATGAATGGCTGAATTTCTGTCTTGCTAACTACTCCTAATCCGTGACTAGTTTTTGTGTTAGTTGTTAAGCCAAGGCAACTTGGCAGTGACACTCTAAAAATTGTTGCAATATAAAATAATTTAAAAATATACTTCCTTTATTATTTTGCATATTGGCATGGATTTGATTCATACTATTTTAGGAGATGACTCATGTACATTCTTTTCCCAGTTCAACTGAAAAAAATGGATGTTAAAGAATGAAAAAACTAAAAATATACTACCTTGCAAACACAAATCGATTTTTGTCAATATCCTCTTCGCTCTCGCATTTTATATTCTTAACAGATTGATTTTCATGAATGGGCTTATACTTTTCATTCCAAGTATCAATATTTACACTATCCGATATAGTTCCTTGTGGGTTTTTGACAGGGCACTGATCATCATTATGCTTTGTATTACAGCTATAACAGAGTTTGAATCTACTATCTGCATCACTTGTAGAATTCTCCTTTGAATTATCATTTTGTATTTTAAGTTGTGGAGCTTTACGAACGTCATAGTCTTTACCTCTTTCTTTTTTTAATGGAGAAGAATGCTTCTTCTTTTTAAGTGGTTTATTTTCTTCTTTTACTACTGGTGTTTGTTCGGGCTTGTTAGGTTCTAAGAGCTCAGTGTTTTGCACCTCTTCAACAGAGGTATTATTTAAATTTTCATTTTCACTGGATTGACTAGAAGTATTTGTAGGTAAAACAAATATTTTTTCAACAGAAATTCCGTTTCCTATTTTAACGTTTTCCTTGCTGGGTGGTTTCGCATTGTTCGACCTAGAAAAATTCATAAATTTTAAAACCCAAAACAAAACCACGTGCCTTTGTGTTTATATTGATCTGTCAAAGTCATAACAAGCTCCTCCCACAAACATGTCTGCCTATTAAAAGAGCATTCATCGGACGTTTTTCCAGTTTTTAGAAAAAATAAGTCATTAGTTTTATGTGAGGCCTACCTAAATATGTGTTCCTCTGCGATATCCAACAACTTTCCAACGAATTCTTCATTGGATTTGCAGTTAAGCAGCTTCTTTATCTCATACCAACGCTTAAAGTTCAAAGGACCGATAACGAACTTTAATAGAGCAGTTTCTTGAAAATTTAGCACATCCGGGTTCGATTTTTGAGTGTGTACACCATTTAATTGCGATTTTCCATCATTTTGCACAGTTTGGGACATTTTTTGAAAAAATTAAAGAGGATAAATCGAAGGCAGTGCCCTAACACTCCATCAGCTTTAAGACCGACATGTTGTGACGTCACAAGGCGGGAATTTTTTGCTGTCATTAATTAAAATTAAATTTTATAAGTTTTGATTGAAATAAGCCTATTTGTTCGCTTTATTTTAGTTCTTTTATTTATAATTAACAAATGAGAAATTATTATTTATGACATTTATTATGGAGTTACTCCGAGCAATGACCACACTCGAGAGCACGAAAGTGGTGTGTCGCGATTGTGGTCGCGATACCGGAATGAACGTCAGTTGGTCTCTAAAAGAAATACGGCGCAATGTGAGCTGCAGTTGAAAGAAAGTTTTGATTAATACGAATTTTTAGGTTATATTAATCTTTAAAGTCGTGTTTATGTGTATATTCTAAAGAAATGGCAAAGTTACTATCTTATTATCGTTTGTGCCCCTTAATAGATATAAAAAATCTGTTAGGGATATCGGAAGACTGTGAAAAAGGTATTGTCATCGTCACCTTGGGTAAAAATATAGTGATTAAATACAGGGTAAGTTAATATCACTAGTATTAGAAACATAATTTTTATAAATTCATTTTATAATATTTTACATTATATTTAAGTTTATTTATTTTCTTAGCTATCTGATCAGAAGCAAATAGACAGCTGGCGATCCAAAGAGAAATTTAGTTCTGCCGTTCTCTTCAGTAGAAAACAAGAAAAGTATGTAGGTGTATTTAACCACTCGTTTGTAAGGCTTTGGCTTGATGAAGATGACAATTTGGATAAAGTTAAAAAGTATAAGGTAAATATTTTCTCTTATAATTTTCTTCAAGCCTAAAATAAAATACCTAGCAGTTTCTTCAGTTAAAATAATAATACCTCAAGTTTACAAGGCTCTGATTGTAAGAGTTTCTTCTTTATTTTTATAATATCTTCAAATAGCCAATATGTAATTTCTCCTTTTAAATGTTTTAGTTTAATCAACAAATCCAGACAATTATACCCCACAATGAGGAAATTTTTATTGTGTTTAAATCTGGATCTATATATGCTCTTGGTGAAGTGTTAGAAACAAGAAAAACATTTACTCCAGCCACAATAATTGAGGAAACTGACATTTACGATATTATTTACGCCTCTGTAAATGAAGATTTATATTTTGGTTTTTTTATTCATACAAATGATGTATTCACTTTCTATTGGACGAGTTATACACAGTACACTAACAACAGTTTTACGAAAATTAAATTACAGAGAGATGGTGCGACATTAAGTGGATATGTACTGTATCCAGAAAGAAATTTGGTTCATTTATTAACAGTTTGTAAGTATTTTTTATTAGCAAGACCCATTTTAACAATAAAATATTTTGCTTTAAATTTTACAGGGAGCGACGGTAAGATATACAGCAAAATATTGAAGCCATCAGAAAAAGACTTGACAGACCCTGGGGAGTTATTTACCGTCCTGGAAAATATATCGGCTCAACATCAAGTTAAAATTATTGTTTTAAATGATAATTATATCGCAATATATGGATCTGATCCTAATGAAGAGGGGGCAGTTTTGCTTATCTACAACACTCAGTTTAAGGTAAATGTTATTAAATGCTTACCACATCTCCTTTCTGATATCATATCCTCTAATTTATTTAAACATTCAATGAAGTTACTTTGTTCAATTTATTTACCCGAGAACTCTGATGTTTATTTTTAAAGAATTGTAGAAGCTTTATCTGGTAGATTTTTGCGCCAAATTTATAGGATAAAAAATGTGTTACGAAATGATAATTTTTTGATGTTTCTAGGTAACCCAAACGAAACAACTGCATAAGCTGTATTCAAACGAAGCAAGAATTTGGCGTACCTACACTAGTATTTTACTTCCAATTGGCCAAAATTTGGTTGTAGTACCGTTTTGCCTAGAAACTGAACAACTGGCGGCGCTAGTGGGCAGTCATAAACCATTGGAAAATAAAATAGATTCCGATATTGCTTTTGTGACAGACTTTGAAGTTGCTAGTTGGCAAGATGACAGTAACAAAAAGAAAACCGGTAAAAGAAGGCGTCGTGTCGGTAGTCAGTTAAATGGGAAAGAAGTACCTGATGGTTTAAAGAGCAAAGTAGACGAGTTTCTTAAACAAGGTCAGACGGAGGCTTTAATTCTGGAGCAAATTTTGCCAGAAATAATTGAAGAAAATAATGTCGAATTACTTGAAGAGGTTTTGAACTATTTCACTGACATCCCCGAGAAGTTTTTGGCTAACATTTTAAAATGCATTCTGTCCTGTGAGAAGAAATTTATTACAAAAAGTACCAAACAAACATTTGATAATTTGCCTAAGGATTTGCTACCAGTTGCAAGACTTACCCTTATAGACAAGATTTTAGCGAGAAATTATAGCGACATTCTGCTTTTACCTTACTTACGCTCGGAACTGTCAATAGAACAAGCTGTTCTCCTCTTAAAATACTTAAATTATCAATTATCAGAAGACGGTCACAATCTGCACACTTCAAATGCCGTTTGGACAGAAAAACGTGTTTTAAATTGGACTTGTTTAGTTATAGATTCGAATTATCAAAAATTTGTGCTTTCGAAAGATGAGAAGATCGAGCGAGTCTTGACGGAAACTAGAACTATTGTGTCGGAGCACTTGGAGGTTTTGGAGGGTTTGAAAACGGTGCTACCTATTTTGAGGCGGCTTGATGAAGAAATTAAGGGAAAGAGTTATGGTGGTGCAGGACTGGCGAATAGTTTATATAGCGTTGAGCAAATAAGTCTTTATTAAACAGTTTTATGTTAAGTGGGATTTTATTGAAAATAATATTTTTATTTTATAGGCAATTGCTTTTACGTTCTTGCAAAAGGTTAGAACTTTGCTTAAATATTTTGAGGGTCCCAATACCATAAAAATTTTGTTTTTACTAATTATTCAAATAAGTTGGAATACTACAATACAAAATCACAATGGTTTGTCGTCCTAGATACAATAGGTAAGTATTGCAAAATTTATCATACTGTGGTGATATTAGATTGCATAAGAACTAGGGATCGACCGATACCGATATCGGTATCGGTATATCGGCCTTCTTGGCCGATATCGGTATCGGCCGATATGTAACCACGATATCGGCCTATATCGGTATCGGCCTAAAAAAATTAAAATTGCTTAATATTTCAGTTGCTAAGCCTTTTTTTAAAGAAATTAAAACAGAAATACTAAATAAAAATCAAACAACAAACAAACAAATTTATTCTTATTGAAAATTTAACAAAAAAGTCATTAAAAATGTAGAAGTAAAGTAACACACTAAATTAAACAAATTAATATTTAAAGTGAAGTTTTGGCAAGTTGTAATGTAACAGAATTAGGCTTCCTGCTCTTTCCGGAGTTAGACGATTTCTTGCGCTTTCATAAACATTTCCGGCTGAAGAAAATAGCTCTTCACTAGCAACACTACTTGGCGACGACGCTAAATATATTATTGCAACTTTATACATCAATGGAAAAATGTATTTTTTTTGCGCCCACCAAGTCAAAGGATCTTCATTTCTTGATATTTTTTCTAATTTTATACAATTCAATCTCATCATCAATTTTATTCATCATATCATCAGTACTTCTCTTATATGACTCTGATTTACTTGTCGTCATACCAGTAAGTTCATCAAAAGTATTCCAAAATAAACTATGAGAAATTGAGCCCGGGACATTTTCCTGAATTTGTTGGTTTACCTCGTGTGATTTTTTGGCGATTTTCGCTAAAGGAACATCATCGTCGCTTACTTCAGATTCTCCTGCATTATCTTCCAGCAAGTCTGAATTTTGCCCATTAATTTTTAAAAGTTCTTTTTTTAAATCTGTAAAGGTTCCTTGAGATAAATCATTATCAAAGAAAGATGTCTTGAACCTTGGGTCCAATAAAGTGGCAAAAAGAAGGTTTCTATCAGTGAAGCATGCTTTGCATCTCTTAATCAAGGAGTCTTTAAGCTCATTTTTAGTACTCTGCACCCCTGAAAAGTCAGCTCCTTCAGCTTTCTGAAGATAATTTAAGAGAGTTTTAAGTAAGGGTATTACTCCCGATACAGATGCACTATTCTTACTACAACAACCCGACAAACAACAGCATTACATAATTTACAGGTGGCATTTGCTTTTATTGTAAGGGCATTAATTTCATTCTTGGAGAAATACTTTCAGTAAATACTTTTACTACTAGTTATGTTGCCACTAATACTGCTACTTATTGAAGATAATGAACCAGAACCAGACTCTTGTAAAGATGACGACGACGACTGTATGCATGGAGAACGCACTACAAAACGATCCATGTTTGTGAAAAATCAGAGCAATACTACGAGTTTTATTTACTTACTGTTTCCAACCGTATTCGGAAATTCTGGTATTCCCCGACCGAGCGAACGCCGCGCCGCCGAATTACGGTTGCTCTTCTCGGGCCGAATGGCCGGGCTTTGTTGAATTCGGGGAATTACCGTATTTATTTTTATTCCGTTAGGTGATTTCACAAAATATTGAATTTGCTCTGCATTTTTTTTAGTGATTTTATGGTTAATCCATGTAACGGTAACAGTATATCATTATAAATCACTTTTACCTCATTTATAAAGCAAACAAATTACGACAAAATTTTATGGCCGATATATCGGTATCGGCCGATATCGGCTATGAGTATATCGGTATCGGCCGATATCGGTATCGGCCGATATCGGTATCGGCCACAAAAAATCATATCGGTCGATCTCTAAATTAAGAACTTGATTATCTCGAATTAGGTCGACTTTTTTTAAACAAACAAAGAGTACCACTTGCCATAAATTGCAACAAAGTTGTCAGTTTTCCAAAATTGACACCTAACACCATTTTGACCTTACCGGTGCGGTGCCGAGTCCATTCCTGGCTTCCCTGGCTATACAAGGTGTAACAAAGTCGTCGTTCACCATTGGGATTTCAGGAACGGTAAGAGATACTAAGTCGGTTAAATTGGGACAAAGTGGCGTAATTATGGGCCCAATAATATGCTTGTTTTCTTTAACTTATGAGAGAGGAACTCAATCTACGTTCAGCGGTATGCAGCACTTCTTACTGCTTTTCTGACGTCTTGTTCCTTAAATCGTCTTCATTAAAATACCCCTAGTGCGTTCCTGTAATTTACTTTTGTATTGAAGAAACTGACTTAATTTAAATGATTAACATCTTCCTTTAGATGAGAGTTAAAAAGAACCTTAATATACAGGGTGTCCATTTTTGGGTAGTTATACGGGGTATCTCCGTTATTAGTAAAGATAGAAGGATGCGGTTTTCGCAGCATTGTGCTACTTTTTTATCAAGCAGAAGATGCCGTAATCAGAATTTTTCTAGGCCGCCTTGTTTTTGATATACGGGATGTTTTTGAGAATTGTGCATTTTGGGACACCCTTCCATATCCTCGGTTACCCCGTAACGTATCAAAAAGAAATAAAATGTTCTTTTTTTACGTAGAATCCAGTGACGTACTCAGATTTTTTCTACATTCAATAGTTTTCAAAGAAAATAAACAAATTTGCTTTTTTTAAATGTGTCACACTACTTATATACATATTTTTTAATAATATAATTTAGTTGTGAGCGGGCGCTCCATCCTGTTGAAGATGCAAGTTATTGAAACCAGCTAAGGGCACATCTTCTATTATTTCTGGCACAACGTTTTACAGAATTTTCAAATATTTATTTGCATTAAGGCTTCCTTCAAATATTATAAACTATTTTGCTATTCAGTACAAAACATGAAACGCTAACGCCACATCTGCCTTGCCGTTCGATAGGAAATATTACATGCTGATTTCCCCGAGACCAAAACCTCGTATTCTGTCGATTAAACATGCCAGCACTGGTAAAATGAGCCTCATCAGACCGTATAACGGTTTTTTCAAAATTGTTTTCCCTGTTCAGATTTTGTAAATACCAATTGCAAAACTCTATACCCGGTGCTTGGAATCACCAGGATGTAAGTTTTGTACACGGTGGAATTTATATGGCTTAAAATTGTGTTTTTTTAGGATTGTTGCACTCTTGATTTAATTATTCCGACCGAACCTTCAACTTTTCTGCAAGAACTGCTTGAATTTGTTTCAATTGAAGCTAACGCATTTATTTCATCGATTTTCGTGATTATCCTTGTGGTAGATTTCATGGCGAGGTTTAGAAAATGAACCGTGTTCAATTAAATTTGATTTATTATTATTCTTGAAAAAATTCGTTTATCCGGTTGTCGTATTTCGGGATATCTCAAAGTAATTTAAGAAAATTTATAAATTTCATAGAATTAATACATAAGGGCTTATATTTACCTATTCAAATACACTTCTAATGCTCCATTTGCATTTTCGTTACACTGGATATAACAAACGAGCATGTCGTACTTCTCAAAGTTTACATGCTCTGCCATAATTACGACAAACTAATTTTTCACTATTAATTAGAAATTTAAAAACAACTTTGAGAACCTGAATGCTCTGACAGAATTAGAAGATTTTATTATTATGACACATAGGACTGTGTTCTTTTGTTTGTTTTTAATATCCGTCATGGCCTACTAAAAAAAATGGTATATTTTTGAAAAACGTATATTTCGGGCCTAATACTAAGACTAAAAATAAAGTGTTATATATTTTTGAGAAGCTTGTTACAAACTAAATTATATTATAAAAAAATATATAGGGTGACCCATTTAAAAAAAGCTAATTTGTTTATTTTCCTTGAAAACTTTTGAATGTAGAAAAAAATCTGAGTACGTCACTGGATTCTACGTAAAAAACTACAAAAAGAACATTTTATTTCTTTTTGATACGTTACGGGGTAACCGAGATATGGGGGGTGTCCCAAAATGCACAATTCTCACAAACATCCCGTATATCAAAAACAATGCGGCCTAGAAAAATTCTGATTACGGCATCTTCTGTTTGACAAAAAAGTAGCACAGTGCTGCGAAAACCGCATCCTTCTATCTTGACTAATAACGGAGATACCCCGTAAAACTACCCAAAAATGGACCTTAAGGATGACATGTCAGGATGTACCTTAAGGTACAGAATTACACAAGTCATCCTTAACACAAGTTTGACGGTATATTATTAAAGTTCTCTTTAACTCTAATCTAATGGTAATCTTCCACTTAACGCGTCAATTGATCCTCAAATTAATTTAAAACATAGTTTTTTAAATCCTACTATAACGTTATGGCTGCCTTAGCTAAAGTCTAACTTAAGGTAACATTCAAATATCGGCCCTTAAGACATTAAGAAAAATGATTATATGAACTACTAGTAGTATTTGAACATCCCCTGTACGCTGGTGCCATATATTACCGGACACCTTGTAGGCAGCTGAACCTGTCACTGTAAAGATCAAAGTTATCCTGTACAAAGGCTAGGAGAGCGTACATCACATCTTTATGTTCCTAACCAGTTATTGTACTAAAAGAAAAATTCTGTGGCACCTTAATTTTAAGACAAAAACCAGGTAAATTTATACACCACTGTTATTTATATCTTGTGATATTATATCTATCAAAATACTTACATCGAACAAACCCGGTCTTGTTCACCGTGTCAGAGTCTCCAATGAATAATTTTAACAGAATGTTGTCACAATAGTTTCAGTTCTATTAATGACAACAGCACATCCTGATATTTTTTTTTCGCTACACATTTGAAGAAAAACAACTATAATCCAAAACTTGATTGAATTATTCTTAAAGTTGTCTTTTTCAACCCCCAACTGTTAGTTTAGGGCGGCTTTATATTAAAAAAACTTTATTGGGTGATTTATTTTTATTTTATGAAACCGTGTAGGTACAGTTTTTCAGTTTCTATGTCTACTTAAATCTTTGCGTTACATATAAAAATCGGTGGTTTGATCAATCTATACCATGAAAAGCATATTTTTGTGTTTATTGTGCTGCTTAAATTTCGAAGCTCTACTTTTTGTCATATGTATCCTTATTTTTGTATCCAGATGTATATCCGGAATCATCTTGTATATCAGCCCGGCCGTCGATTCCCTTACCTTTACCGCTTTCGTCAAATCTTTCTTTGTGAGAACCGGTGTATTTCGAGGTATCTGTGAGACGATCTACTCCACCGGTTTTTACAGCCACCTACAAAAGAGAACGTAGATATTAAAAAAGTTTTCATATCCAAACAATAAGACAAACAAACCTGAACAAACACAATAAGTATAAAATGTTATTAGGAATGCTAATAATTTTCTTAGTAAGTAGCATCATAGTATCAAGGAGTATCATAGTATCAAATGCCTAGGAATATAGTATTAAAAATCTGCATAGGAGTATCATTATAGATCAATAATCTGCCGAGAAGTGTCATAGTATCTAGCCTAGGAGTATCATAGATCAAAAATCTGCGTAGAAGTACCATAAGATCAAGATTCTACCTAGGCCTATGAATATTATGTTATTAATAATATGCCTAGGAATATAGTATCAAAAATCTGGCTAGGGTTTGTTCGTTAGATCAAGAATCTGCCTATACGCAGTAGTATAGTAATAACAATATGCCTAGAAATGTAATATTAGAAATATATCTAAAGAGTATCATAGATCAAAAATCTGCCTATAAGTATCGTAGTATTAAAAATCAGCTTAGGCCTATCAGTAGCATATACAACATGTCCAAGATAAGGAGGGCCAGTACAGGGATCTCGGAAACCGTAAGAGATACGAAGTCGGTTAAATGAAGGTGTACAGTTGCGCATTTACGTGCCTAATAATATGCTGTTTAGAAAGTTTTAAAATTCCGAGTAGCTCCGGCGATATCCGGAAAAAACTGAAATTCTGAAAAATCGTTTTATTGTTTGACTGGGTTTTTTTTGAGATCGAATTCTAAAGTAAATTGCACTTTTGCATTGCCACTTTTTCCGCTCTATATAACAGCGTTAATTGTTTTGTAATCTGACGAGTCGTCTTCGAAGGGCCATTATTTCGAGGTTTTTTGAACAACATCA
The DNA here is from genome assembly GCA_963991005.1 of Barypeithes pellucidus. Classification (NCBI taxonomy): domain Eukaryota; kingdom Metazoa; phylum Arthropoda; class Insecta; order Coleoptera; family Curculionidae; genus Barypeithes; species Barypeithes pellucidus. The sequence goes on along the minus strand of OZ022562.1, from coordinate 19,098,102 downwards.
GGAAATTTTGGGATACGGTCCTGTATTTCTCCTACGCTGTAAATTTTTACTTATGTTGGACTAGTTCAATAAATAACAAAAAATTTAATAATAAACCACAAATAAGTGAACAAAATACAGAAACATTATTTCGGGATTCGGGATTTAAAAGAAAAGTAGGCGCTTGATATAAAAAAAATTAAGATGGTGACGCGTGATTTGTTTCACTTCACATTCCCATTGTGATCGTTTGAGGGCGTTTTAAGAGGTTTTCTATTTTTCCAGAAAATATGGAACATAAATTTACAAATGCTGAAAAGATTGATATTCTATCGCATGTTTTATTTTATCTCAAAAAAAAAACTGTTATGTAGCAGTTAGAAGATGTTAGTTGTGCTTAGAGAATAACGGAAATCATTTTGAACACCTGATTATGTAGTTCCTTACTTTTTTCGTTGTTCGTTTTATTACTGTTTTGGAATGATTTTTGTTCACTTAGTTGTGGTTTATTATTAAATTATTTGTTATTTATTGAACTAGTCCAACATAAGTAAAAAATTTAGAGCTTACTTATGAGATATTATTTATAAAATTAGGAGAGATACAGGACTGTATCCCAAAATTTCCTGATGTTGTTCAAAAAACCCTTGAAACGCCATTAAACCACAATGTGTCATACATCGTTGCATTCGGGAGAAAAAAGCTATCAAGTTCCGATATCAGGAAAACAGGACCGTATTTAAAAAAGGAAAGTTGATAATGGCCCTTCGAAGACGACTCGTCGGATTACAAAACAATTAACGGTGTTAGATAGAGCGGAAAAAGTGGCAATGCAAAAGTACAATTTACTTTAGACTTCGATCTCAAAAAAACCCAGGAAAACAATAAAACGATTTTTCAGAATTTCGTTTTTTTCCGGATATCTCCGGAACTACTCGGAATTTTAAACTTTCTAAACGGCATAATATTAGGCACGTAAATGCGCAACTTTACCTCCATTTAACCGACTTCGTATCTCTTACGGTTTCCGAGATCCCTGTACTGACCCTCCTTATCTTGGACACGTTGTATAATATGCCTAGGAATATAGTATCAAATAACTGCCTAGTATATCAGTATTAAAAGCTGTCTATACTAATATCTTAGTATCAATAGTATCAAAAATCTGCCTAGGAGAATTTGTAAGGTCGTTATTAAAAAAACGTTATTCTTACGGTAGCCTTATTAGTTCCTGGTGGTCCGCAGTCCATAAGTTTAGCCTTGATGTCTTCAGGGTCCATTTTCTTTTGACCAGCTAAGTCCTCGATAAATGCGACGAAATTATTGTAGTTTATAGTCTTGGACCTTAAAATGTTATATGTTTATACAGTGTGTTTAGTTAGGCCGGCTTTTTGTATCGTATTTTTAAGGATAAAATACTTGACATTAAAAATTCGAAGAGCGGGAAACGTGTTTTAAATCGATGGACTTAGATTATAACAAAAAGGTATAAAGTGTTAATTTATTTGCACTTTCTTTGTCGTTGTGCATATTATTGAAGAGCTTTGAATACCGAGCATTGTTTTAAAATCTGTAAATCACCATTTCAATTTCGTGGAGACGTTTCTGTACAAAAATAATTGTTAATGGTATTAAACAAGATTTAGTCTTTGCGATGCTTACTTAAATTTGTTGAATGTAATGCCGGTGTCGGTTTGCGTAAGTTTCTTATCAAAAACCGAAGCTTGTTTAAACCATTTATCCACCTGAGTTAGGGTTATGGTTTTCCCATCGGCCTTCGTATCCCCAAACTTTGCAAAATTAGCAAATTGTGTATCGAGCTTAACGGTAACAGCCATTTTATTTTAAAATTATTTTTTTTACAAACACTGAAATTTAGTTATTGTTAGTTTTTAATTATTACATGAATGAAATAATATGTAGAATTACGCCATGATGACAGTTTGAACTGACAGATATTAGTTCGTATTAGATGAAGGACATTTAAATGTTCAAATTCTGTTGAATTCAAAATATAAATCAGGTGCATAACTGGTGCCCCTGTTTAAACAGGTATAAGGAGCGCCAAGTTGATGTGATTGTAAAAGAACTGTTTGTTACTATGATTTTTTTAAATTAACGTTTCTTTCTTTAGATGTCATCATCAGATTAATTTTATTAAATACAGATTTGGAATTTTAGGTATCATCGTGCCGATAAAAAACTAGGACAGCAAAATTTCTTATTTTCTCCTTGACTATTAGAAATTATTTACTGTCGAGTCTGGTACCAGTAAAATGGCATATACAAATTTTACATGTCAACATAGATTCGTAATATTATTATTAACTTGTCAAGTACCACAATTAACCGCCCAGCAAAAGGCTATTATCTACAGTCGGTTGATAGATGGTGCTTTTATTAGGGATATTGCAGACGAACTGGGAGTAAACAGAAATACCGTGTTGTTGGCAAAACAAGAAATAGCAAGGCATCGAACTATTATTAGGAGCAGTTTCAGGTTCCCCTAGAATGTTTGCTAAAGATGAAAATATAGAAGAATACTAATTATCAAGAAGTAATAAACAGGAATGTTCTATAACTACATATTAAAAAAAAATTGTTGCTACGACAAATTTTGTGTTTGTATATTTTTTTTACTTTCTGTTAAATTTCTTTTATTAAGTATTCAGATTTATTTTTATTTTTTGGCGACATTAAAGCACGTGACTTTTTCTTAATAACAAATGCATAATACATTTAGTTCCTCCATATAAACTTCAGCTCAACTTTATAAAACAAGTAACATATTTTGATGCCACCTGGTTATAAGTATTCGTTGGATGCCACCACGTATCGCAAAATACAAACCTTAAATTAGGTACCCTAGGTTACTTTCTAAAAGTTGTGTCTTTACCTTTACAGCTGTCGAGCACCTTTTATAGTCTATGAGATATGTATTTCCGTTCCCAGTTTTGAGATTTTGCTGTCCTAGTTTTTTTATCGGCACGATCGCGATGGTACGGGTTAGAGATATTGAAAATCGAATATCGATATCCAAAAAAATACCGATATAAATGTACATATATCGATATTTTATTTTATATTTGCCGGGTGTCAACGAGATTACTAGCAAAGCTGTAATAGCCTTATGAACACACTCATCGATTTCATATTTTGGAATTGTTATGACCCAATCAACAGGATGTATATTTTGAATGTTCGAACAAGTGAAAGGCGTTTATGGTTTAACCGGAAGCGCTATCATCTACATTAAATTCTAAATATAAAACATGTATTTACTTATGACAATAAATGCATTATTACTTCCTATACCTATCTCTGACAGTTGTCGAGAAAATGGGGATTGAATATGTTAAATTTATCAAAAATTATAACGTTTTGACAAAAAACGAATGTAGGAAAAGCATGATGTGCTTATTTAAGTTTATTTTTCTGTTTGGGTTTCATAATGGCTGCATTATGAAATGCAAAAAAATTGAATAACTTGCCACTTTATGAAACTGAAATTTTATTTTTTTCATGTTGGCAACAAGTAGGGTTCGAATTTTAGGCCTCCTTCGATTTCGTTGAAATTAATTTTCTATGCATTATGGATTCGACAGAAATTTTTTACTTTAAAATACTAACCTTTAACCTTTTTTTTTAAGTTTTTCTAGATTATTTTCTGCAATTTCTCGTATTTCCGGCGGAATACCACTTTCTTCCTGACTCATTTTTATTAACTTTAATAATATATTTATTTTTAATTATGGCTGATGGGAAGAAGCTTTGTTGTGTTCAATTGTTTCTATCATGGCATATTTGATACTTGTAACATTTTATTAAATTGTAAAAGTATTGCCAACCCAAAAAGAAAATATTAATTTAAATTGAAAAAATCTAGTATATTTTTTAAAGTTTCTCATACTTTAAAGGCCCAAATAGAAAAACTATTATAAAATACACGGTTCATAAAGGCCGTATTACAGTCGGGAATTTTTTATGGCGCCAGGAATGGCAATTGTAATTCAAGGATTCATGCGCAGTACACCGTTCTCCGTACTACAGTCAGAAATTCTACTCTTCTGACAATTAAAATGACACGGATTCATGCGCAGTACACCGTTCCCGATCAGCTGTCTCTCATTACCAGAAATAGGGCAGGCGCCATTTTAATTGCCCTTGCCGGCGCAATTGGGTAGACATGGATTATTCTGTTATTTCTAACTGTTTATTATTTGGCCGAACCAGGTAATGACCATTTAAACCCACTTTTTTATTAAACTGATGGGCTGCTAATTCAGCAACTTTTTGCACCTCCTATTTGTAAATAGCAGTAGCTGCTTTAACTGGTAATCAAAACGAACAGGTTTGCCCATCTCTAATTCTGGGGATATTTTAGGGATTTCGACAGTACCCACTGCTGTTCTGACCGTTGACAATGCTCCAGCTGATCGAAAACGGTTTACTGCGCATGAATACGTGCCATTATAATTGCTGGCGCAAGAGAAAAAATTGCCGAGTCTAATACGGCCTTTAAGGCGAACAACCCCGAATAAACCAGTTAAAGCAGCTACTGCTATTTACAAATAGGAGGTGCAAAAAGTTGCTGAATTAGCAGTCCATAAGTTTAATAAAGAATGTAAACTGCTAATTTAAGTACCAGTGGGTTTAAATGGCCATTACCTGTTCATACCTGGTTCGGCCAAATAATAAACAGTTAAAAATAACAGAATAATCCATGTCTACCCAATTGCGCCGGCAAGGGCAATTAAAATGGCGCCTGCCCCATTTCTGGTAATGAGAGACAGCTGATCGGGAACAGTGTACTGCGCATGAATCCGTGTCATTTTAATTGACTGAGTACGGAGAACGGTGTACTGCGCCTGAATCCTTGAATTATAATTGCCATTGCTGGCGCCATACAAATTCCCGACTGTAATACGGCCTTAAGACAATTAGAGCACTTGTACTTTAGAAGCTCCCCGCTTCGCGGGTCGTTTTCTAAATTAAACGCGTGCTCTAAGGTAATGTCTTATGAAACTTGTATCTTAATATACTATTATGTGGTAAAATCTGCCAATATCACTAAAATTTCACTTCCGGTTTATCTCGGTGCTACAAAAATTGACTTATTATCAAATTACTTTAATAATTTTAATGGAATGCTCTATAATAAGTACAAAATTTAAATTCTACATAGATTTCTCGATATTTTTTATTCATCCTCTCTTTAGTTTAGTTTAAAAAATAAATAAAATTTACTTTTTATGCGAGATATGTCAAATTTAAATTTTAGATTGACTTTATGATACTTATATTTTATTTCGGCCAAACACATATCCAAGATAAGAAGGAATTTATAATTAAATAGGAGTGATAATGCAAAGGGCGGTGGTGGGGTTCGTTAATTAATGACAGTATTTAGAAAACTAGGTCATAAGTAACAATTTTTCTTACTTGAATTTACCAAAACAAATTCCAGTATCGGTTGTGGTCAGTTTCTTATCAAATACCTGGGCTTGCTTAAGCCATTTATCAATTTGAGTTAGAGTTATCGTCTTCCCATCGGCTTTTGTATCTCCAAATTTCGCAAAACTTATAAACGACTGGTCAAGTTTACCGGCCATCGTAATCTGCTGCTTTCACTGCAAATTTATTTCCAAAAAATACTTAATACTAGACGATTTACAAGAAATTAATTATGTAAATGAAATTTTTTTTATTATTTTATTAAATAACACTGAATTTTGACTGACTAACTGGTGTTAGTTCTTCTATCAACTAAGTTTATCGTACGTGGTGGCCTATTTTTAGGGATGATTGGTTTGACCTAGTTCCTTTCTATTTGTTGAAGCCGTTATTTGTTTGTTAGTGCGTGGTTGCTGGAGTTACAAATTGGGGAGTGGATAAAAGTTTAAGGTGGCAATATTTTATTTTTTCGGCATTGTAGTAGAAGGTTTATTAGAAGTTGGCTGGTCTATATCTGTTTGTGGCTGTTTTTAGATCCCCCTCACCCCCAAATGAAATAAATGCATTTTTTACGCAATTATTTGTCAGGGGACATATTATTATATCCATTCACTAATCCGATTTCACAGATCCCGATAATAATTTAACTAAATAAATTCTCAATCTGGCTATATTTGTACTCATAAATACTTTTTTTATTTAAATACTTTTTTACAATAGGTATTTGTATTTATTGTCACAAATACTTTACAAAATATTTAGTATTTAAATATTTTGTTGGAGTATTTAACTATTTTTTAGTATTTACATATTTTTTGGAGTATTTAGATACTTTCTTATGGTATTTAAATACTTTTTACTATTCAACTACTGTTTTCTATTTGAATATGACCGATGTGGAAAATTCTAAGCTTGCCCTAGTCAAGACTAGCAATATTTCTGTTTAGGAGAAATCTGAGCAATGTTGCGAGGCCTTTTTCAAATAAACCTCATGTTTCCTTCCCATAATCTCATGCTCATATTTTGTACTTACCACCAGGAAACACAAAATACTTGAATCTAAATTTCGAAATTCTATTAAATTACATTAAGGGCGTACAATGCGCAAATTTATAGGATGATTAACAACGTTTCGCTACTGCAGGATTCTGGAAAGGCTATTTAAACTACCTGACGGGACAAGTTAAATTTTGGTAAAGAAATGTTTCTATTTCTAAGGTACATGGCCCTTTTTTGAAAAAAGTAAGTCAAAAATTTTTAAAAGTCGGACAAAAAGTGCATATTTTTATGCATTTTTCAAGGCTAATATCGTCGCTAATATTTTTTTTTAGAAAAAAGTGGCGATGTACCTTAGAAGTTTCATGTACCTAAACTAAAACTTTCTGGTTTTGTTCGGGTTCTATTAAATTGCATTAAACTAAACCTTACTGGCTTAGTGTTAATTGAAATACATTTACTGTCAATACCAATAAAATGTTACAAAACATACTTTTTATTGCTGTTCCTGTTAAATCTTATTCGATTTTAAAATATTTAGAGGTACCTACCTATTTAAATACCTACTAAGTCTGTGTACCCAACGGCGCACCGCCCCTCACCCTTAGCCTGGCACCATAGCACCGCACAGCCTCGCTTGAGCTTCGCACAATAGTCCCACGTCATCGACGAGTAATTATACTTTTAAAAAGTATTTGCCCAGCTCTGGACTCAAATACTGAACTGGACCCCGCACGGAATATATGGGAATCTGCCCTCTGTTAAAAACTTTGAGACTCGGGGATATTATCCGAAAATCGATGCTGATCAAGAGTCTCCATGGGCCCGAGGTCCGAAAATGCGATCCCGGGTAGCTACCTTCATCGCAATCAAAATAGTAAAAATGAGCAAATGCGCTTGCAATAGTGTGCCAGGTTTCCATAGCTCCTATACTAATTAACTTAAGAATTTCATTCATCTGCCGATTTATACTGTATTATATGGTGCATTTCAGGAAAATATTTTCCAATATACTGTGTGGGCCAAAAAAGTGTGGTAACATAATGCTGTCTTTTTTTAAATGGGACACCCAGAATTTTATTGCATATTTAGGTTTGTATTAGTGTCCTTTATAATTGCCTAAAGTTTTATTTCATTTGGTTATGTAGTTTAAGAGTAATAAATTAAAAACTAAAAAAGTTTTGGAGTCTTAGAAAAAAATTCAAAAAACTACCTAAAATAACTTTTTTGACCAAGGCATTTAGTAAACAAGAGGTCTAGAGATACTGTGAATATAATAACGTTTATTTATACATGGTGTTCGTAATTAGGTTTCAAACACGACACATTTCAAAACAATTTTTCTCCAGATTTTCAAATGGAATGAAAATATTATTTGGCTATTGGATGTAGAATTCATAAGCATTCATAAATTATGTTGTATAAATACAGTTTTTATTATGAAAATTAAGCATAGGCGACTAGATTAATAATTATAAACTACAGTAAATGCTCAAAATGCCTACCATGTTGATCTGAGCACAAGTTAATACGCTCTTTAAATGATCTATTTACATTCCTCAACATTTCAGACGGCTCATTAGTGATGCTTATGCCTAAAAACCATGGTAGGCTTTGAAATAAAATAAGAATTCATATAATAAGCAAATGAATTCTTATTTTATTTCAAAGCCTACCATGGTTTTTAGGCATAACCATCACTAATGAGCCGCCTTGCTAGTATTTCATCTGAAATGTTGAGGGATGTAAATAGATCATTTGAAATTAACTTGTGCTCAGATCAATATGGTAGGCATTTTGAACAGTAACTGTAGTTTATAATTATTAATCTAGTCGCCTATGCTTAATTTTCATGATAAAAACTGTACTTATTTAAACAACATAATTTATGAAATCAATTATTTCGAGAACAACTAGAAATAACTTATATGCTTCCATTACAAAAAAAAGAATGCTTATGAATTCTACATCCAATAGCCAAAAATATACAGGGCGTTCCATTTGAAAGTGTGGAGAAAAATTATTTTGAAATGTGTCGTGTTTGAAACCTAATTGTGAACACCCTGTATAAATAAACGTTTTCATATTCACAGTATCTCTAGACCTCTTGTCTTAAATTCTACTCAATGCCTTGGTTAAAAAAGTTATTTTAGGTAGTTTTTTTGAATTTTTTTCTTAGACTCCAAAATTTTTTTTTAATTTTTAATTTATTACTCTTAAACTACATAACCAAATGAAACAAAACTTTAGGCACAAAAGGACACTAATACGAACCTAAATATGCAATAAAATTCTGGGTGTCTCATTTAAAAAAAGACAGCATTATGTTACCACATTTTCTTGGGCCACCCAGTATATTGGAAAATATTTTCCTGAAATGCACCATATAATACAGTATAAATCGGCATATGAATGAAATTCCTAAGTTAATTAGTATAGGAGCAATGGAAGCCTGACACACTATTGCCAGTGCATTTGCCCATTTTTACTATTTTGATTGCGATGAAGGTAGCTCCCCGGGGCATTTTCGGACCTCGGGCCCATGGAGACTTTTGATCAGCATCGATTTTTGGATAATATCCCCGAGTATCAAAGTTTTTAACCGAGGGCCGATTCCCATATGTTCCCTGCGGGGTCCAAATTTGCTAAATGGGAATAAGAATACCCTCTTTTTGCAGCAATTTTTTTTATTGAGAGCGCCACTGATAAAGCTGTCCAAATTTCTAATTTTTATTATCCAAACTTTACGTACAATTTCCGTAGAGAAAACTTTATAAATTTGTTTTACATATTTACAGCAGGAAACATCTAAAATAAACAAATATCATAAATGTGCGCGAAATACAAAAAATACGCGCAGCGGTTCAGTCTCCTCTAACTATTCGGCGCGCGATCTTCTCGTGAGTTCTCTCGTTAAAAGTCATCGCGAAATATTTTAAAAAAAAACACCTAAAATTTTTATAGATTTGACTGTTTTCAATATCGGAAGGAATATTTAAACAGGTAACTCGAATTGTATTTATTTATTTTTATTTTATCTCATTTGGCCCATATACCTACTGACTTTGATAATTTTGATTTCCTTGGAATGCAAATTCAACTTCAATCATTTATTAATTAGATTCGCAAGTTCTCTTGCCAGAAACTAGCAACATATCGTGCAGATTCTAATGTACGTACATTAGTTAGGAAATTAACTGAATAATACCATTATTGTAACGATCGTACAGAAAGTAAAATTCCACTTCTTTTTTTTTGTAATAAATTCGCAAGACAAGAACTTGAAAATAAAAAAAATAATTGTCGTTTGTTTCATAAACGCATAAGAAATCCTGTTTTTTTTCTAATCAAAAGAAAATAGTCATCAAATATTTACAGATTTTATCTCAATAGTGCCCTTTGTGTACTGTGCCCTATCGAGTTTCCCAAGATCGATTGTTGTGCGCAAGCGTTTTCCGAGTGAAACCGGGAAGTTTCCCTTTTTTTCCTTGGGGAAGCAGGACCTTGAGAGTGCGCTAATTGTCTATTTTGAGAAATGATGTCACTAATAAAAGTGTTTTTCGGTATGCGCTAATAGGAGCTATTACTCAACGATTGTTTGGTTTTGTTAATTGTATTTATTGAAGGTAACCTTGTATTGGTTTTCTGCAGGTCTATGGATACCTTTATTTTTTTATTTACTCGTTAAATACGCAACAATATACTGTATGAGCGGGTATAAGCAATACTTAGCCACTATAGGTATGTAGGTTTTCATGTGCAATGCATGTACAGGGTGTCCGATTTTCGACACTTCCTGGGGATATTAAGGTTATTATCAAAGATAGAATGTTGCGGTTTTCACTGTGGTGTCCCTCTTTTTAACGTAACTACAGATTCCAGAGCCAAAATTATCATGGCGCCCTCAATTCTTAATTTACAGGGTAATTTTGAAAGTCTTCTATACATTTTTGTAAAACCCATAGTATGCTAAATTAATTAGAAATATGATATTCCGTATAGTATCTATGTATACATATACATATATACAGGGTGTTTTCTAACCTCTGAAAAAATGAAGGAGGTGAATCCTCACCTTATTTTAAGACGAAAATGTGGTATAAAAGTTTTTCGCATGTCACGTCGTTTTCGAAATACAGAGTGTTCAAAAATACTGTTTTTTTCATTTTTTTATTATTTAATGCCAAACGATATTCTAATAATATTACTTTGGGTCATTTGCGGAGATCTGGGTAAAAGAGTACCTTAATTTTTTAGTTATTTTCGTATTTTTATCGTCAAATTATACGAGTAGGCTTTGCTTGGTCCCATGGCTCATGGAGGACATTTGCAGCAATTCATTTGACTTTTGTTCATATGAGTTCATTATTCAAAGTTTCTAAATCATATACATTATCAAATCATTGACATTAATTAATAAAATGAAAAATACAATATTTTTAACACCCTATATTTCGAAAACGAAGCGACATGCGAAAAACTTTTATACAACATTTTTGTCTTAAAATAAGGTGAGGATTCACCCCCTTCATTTTTTTCAGAGAGGTTAGGAAACACCCTATACAGGGTGTTCCTTAATGACGTACTAATATTTCAAGATGTGATTCCTTAGGTCATTTTATAAAGGAAAGTTCATATGAACATAATATGTCCGCAACGGCTTAAATTTTTTGCTACAGGGTGTTGAATTTTTATTTTTTAAATGGTTATTTTCTAATATCTCCGAAAGTACTTTAGATATTATTTTCAATTTTGGTATGTGTTAATAGGATATAGAACCACAAATTTTAGTTAGGAAAGTTATTCAATTGTTCCACCAGTGGCGTTCCTGCAAGCATGTCCTCTGATATTTTTTACAAAAAAGACGGTACGCCACTGTCATTTTTCCATGTGGATATTTTTCCTGATTAGCCTGGTCAATTCTACATGAAAACGGCCTCTTGAGTTTTTCTCGTCAGACGCACCGTTCTTGATTAACACCACATTCATTCACATTGAACCTCATTATAATTAATGATAAATTTTAGTTTTTAAAAATTGTTGGAAATGGCCACCTTCACTTAAAAGGCATGCTTCCGCCCGTCTTCGCATCGAATTGTCCACTTCAACAATTTTTATAAAACAAAATTTATCATTAATTATTTTATCAATGTTAATAATAATGAGTTTCAATATGAATTTAGTGGTTTTAATCAAGAACGGTTCGTCTGACGAGAAAAACTCAAGAGACCGTTTTCATGTAGAATTGACCAGGCTCATCAGAAAAAATATCCACGTGGAAAAATGTCAGTAGCGTATCATCTTTCTTGTAAAAAATATCAGATATGTTTGTAGGGACGCCCCTGGTGGAACAATTGAATAACTTTTCTAACTAAAATTTGTGGTTCTATATCCTATTAACACCTACCGAAATTGAGAATAATATCTAAAGTACTTTCGGAGATATTAAAAAATAACCATTTAAAAAATAAAAATTCATCACCCTGTAGCAAATAATTTAAGCCGTTGCGGACATATGTTCATATGAAGTTTTCTTTATAAAATGATCTAAGGAATCACACCCTGAAATATTAGCACTTCATTAAGGAACATCCAGTATATACAAATATGGTGTCCCCGAGATGTATCTAGTTTCCGCGGATATATACCCACCGACCTATATCTATGGATAGCCAAAACTGTTCAAAATAAATAATTATTCAAAAACTATACTGCGGTTTTGTTGGGTATTTACCTATCATTTTATTTTATTATTTAAGAAAAGTTATCGATTCTTATAGTATATCTACTTACAAAAACAAGGCAGAACTAAGAACGGGAGAATCTGATCAAGCGTTATTACTAAAAGCTTTCTCAGACGTCAGAAAGAATAAATAAGTTATGTCTAATGCAGCTTTATTGTAAGATATAAAAACCACAAAATACTAATGTAAACTACATGTTAAAACCTTGACTTTAACCATATAATAAAGAAACCTTAACATAAAACACATCACCATATTATGATGTTTTATTCGGATTCTCGATTCTAACAACGGCCTCAAATAATGATGTAATGTTACTTTTATTTATAACTTTTATTGACAAACTTTAAATTTTACAACGTATTTATATTTGAAATTTTGGTTGATTTTATTGTTTTTTATTTAATTAAAAGACTCAATGATAGGTTTTTATCATTAAGTAAATACGATTTGAAAGTATTATATGAAATAACGCAGAAATAAATAGGTATTGCGGTAGATAAAACAATTTTCAGAACTTTTAAGTATTGTGCAGTATACTAGCGCGTATACTACCTACTATACAGGGTGTCGGGAGGAAGAACCAACCCCCAGGAGTGTATTGTCATACATATGTCCTTATTCTTATTTTCAAGTCATAGCCTAATAACAAATAAACAAAATATCATTTAAATACAGTGAAACCTCTCATAACGGACACCTCTAACAAGCGGACATCTCTATTAAGCGGACATTTTTTCATAGTCTGGAACTAGGTATATGAAAATCCATGAAGATCAACCTCTCTTGGGCGGACGCGGACAGGCTGTTTTCATACAAAGAGTGCGCAAACCCTCCTTTAAACGGACAAACAAATTTTAAAAGTATTTAGGAGACAAATAAGTACGGTGCAAAAACTCTCCGAAGACAGACCGGCAACCAATCGCGTATGCGTGGCAGAGCGAAAGGACCTCGCCGAATGAAAGTATGTGTGATTCCCCGACAGCAGTCCGCCGTTTATTTGTGAGTTGTAAGGTTAAAATCGTAAACACAAGCATGTCGCGTTTTGAGTCTGAAAGAGAATATTGATGTTGTGGATTTTTTTAATAACAATGATTTAGGCGAGTTCATTAACATTGATAGCAATATGCTATTAGAAGATGATAGTGACCCCATTCCTACCGATTATGTAGTTCAAACTGAAACCACATCACTATCTGACGACTCTGATGAAGAAGTTGAATGCAGTAATCAAACAAATGTCATCAATTATCAACAAGCCATTAGTATGGTAAAGGAATTATAATAGTATGCAAAGAATAGAGGTGCCTCTACAGCAATGGAATTGTTATCAGACTTGGAATTACATTTTCTAGATTGCAAGTATACAGCGCAAACACGTCAAACTACGTTATTAAATTTTTTAAGTACTACCCTATCCTAACTAAAACTAGTGTATTTTTGTTATGTTATGTTTTGTACATACATATACAGTAGAACCCCGATTATCCGTGCTCCACGGGACCGGACGAGGCACGGATAAGTGAAAAGCACGGATAATCCGAACATTAATTTATTACATGTTACATACATACATAATAATATGTACATATTATGTATATAGTATACTCAAAATATGACAGAAAAAAAAAGATCTCATAATTTCAAACTAAGTTTACATGTATGTATTGCATAAAAATATAACAGAACAAAAAATATAATTCTACATAAGGTAAAAAGTAAACTACACAAAATAAGAAAAATAAAAACTCTACATCATAGGTACATAATTTAAATAAAGCGGATATGGTATTTTATGTAGCTATGCGTTTGAAAAAAAGTCAGTCACCTTGGTCTGTGTTAAAATTTGTCGATTTTTTTTAATTGTCTGACGTATTCTGCGCAAGTTCAAAATGTCGGTAAGGTCCAAAGATTTTCGTTGCTCAAAATAATCTAGTAGAACGTTGGCAGCTTCTTCAGCCTCTCGGTTAGAAACTCTTTTGATTGATACCGTCCCATCATTTTCTTTGTCTTGACTATCATTTTCGGATGAATCAGGTTGTGACGTAACGGGCTGATTCAAAACTTGTACGACAATATCGTCGTCATTGAAGAGTTGATAACCTGGCTCATTTTTGTCACACTGAATCCATCTTTCAACTTCGGTTTCGCCAACTTCTTTGAACTCATCGGCGCTGCGCACTAATGCAGTTAATTCAGTTGTGGTCGCTTCTTCCTCCTCAGATTCCACGATGGTTTCATCTTCCTCTAGCGTCATTATTTTGTAAAAAGCTCTTTTAAATTGTTTCTTTCACTCCATTCCATGCATTTGCCACTGTAAAAATTGCGTCTTTGATCGTAAACGATTTCCAAAACTTCATTAGATCAACTTCATCCAACAAATTCATCATAACTTCTTTCCGGTAGAGGCGTTTCATTGTCTCAATGACGCCTTGATCCATTGGTTGGGCAATGGAAGTGACATTGGGTGGGAAAAAAACAACAAAAACGTTTCCATCGTCAGATCTTAGGACTGTCTCATTGGGATGAGAACGAGCATTATCCAGAAGAAGAAGTGCCTTTTGTGGCAACTTTTCCTGCTTCAAATAAGACTTTACCTCAGGAATGAACTTTTTATGAAACCAATCTTGAAATATATCACAAGTTATCCAAGCAGCTTGCTGGTTATAATAGAGAACTTCAAAATTTCGATGATGGGAAATCATAGCACGGATAATCCGCAGCCCGGATAATCCGCGCACGGATAATCGGGGTTCTACTGTACATAGTAATAATTTTGCATTTACATATTACCTAATAACAAATTTCGCATGGACGGACACCTCTATTAGGCGGACACATTTAGACGGTCCCGTAGGTGTTCGCCTAAGAGAGGTTTCACTCTATTCACATTTTTTCATAGAGTTATAATAAATTTTCTACTTTCTCTATGAAAGGCGCATGTTGCTCTTCTGATTGATCCGTTCTAATGTGATCTGATATGTCTTTGTTAGGAAAAACAAACAATCGACGGACGTGACCCAAAAGTCTATATTTTTTTATCCAGTTTACGACAGACTTGGCACAGTATTACCATATTGCGTTAAAGAATTACTCTATTTTTTTCAAACAATATTTAAATTTGACACACAAAGTTGTTAATCTGATAGTGTCAAGCGTGAAAGCAGGTATGAAAGATGGTCATTCGAATAAGGGCATTATAAAAAGTATGCTCCGATCGCTCGAAGGCATCATAATGTCTTTGTCTAATTAACAGAAAACGACAAAGAAAAATTATACTAATTTCCAGAGCTCCTCGATTGATTCTCTGAAAGTTGTTTACAATCCACCTAATAATGTGAATTGTTTATTCTTGAAGGACTGAACCAACAGTCATATCCTCCTCCTCTATCCTTAGGTTTGATTAAGAAAAAAATTGATAAAATTTTTTTCATCAAATTCACCCTCACGTTCAATCTAAGATTAGCCAAATTCGAAAGCATTCTGACACGCTATAATAGAAATTTATGTTCCTACAGCGTGTTCTTATAGATTAAATGATTTTTTTTGGAATTCGAGGCTTGCAGTATGCAGTTTTACTCTAAAAATTGATTTGCATGTTTGTTCCTAATATATTTGTTAGTTGAACCGGACTTAATTAACTTATTCTATAAAATTATTCCCAAGAAGTTTTATATTAAATTTAAGAAAACGGGATAGTTTCAGGCGTCTGAATTTAAAAGCCTTAGTGGGCGTGCAAATATAGTCTATTTATGCTGAAAATTGAAGTAATTGAACCACACCCTTTTGTTGGTAATTTTGATCGATAGTGTGATGATACAGTGTGTGTCAGAAAATATGGACAATCTCTCTCGGATTCATATACATAGATCACGTGAAAATAACATCATAAATAAGTTTATATAACAGACACCCCCGAGGAGATATACCCTTAATGTCTGGTCCTCTGCAAACATTTTTTTTTGTTGATAGCCTTTGAATCACCCTATACAGGGTGTCCCAGATTATGTGGACAATCTCCCGGGTTCAAACAGAACACTTAAAAATAACAGGAGAAGTATACCTATAAATTTTTCTTCCTACGGCCTCGCCTACGGAGATATGGGCCCATAACGGAAATCGTTGTTTTTTAAATAAATTTTTAAGTACTAGGTGTAATTTAATAATTTTTTAGTATAATGGTTAGTAGATGAGTCTCCTTAAAATTCGCCCTTTTAAACACATTTGGCATATTTAATTTGCCAGGGACGGGCAAGACGTAACACAAAAATGTTTTTTTTATACACCTTGTATGATGAAGGAACGACAATAATATTTTTGGATACTTTGAACCATAAGCTGAAAAAAAGGTACTCTTGATCAATGTCGATAAAATGAACTGTTTTCGAAAAAAAAAATATATTTTTGTTCAATATGATTTATATTCAATATACGTAAATTCCATTACTAAGTCAGCAACTAATAAGACAAAGGAGAAAAATCGCAAATTTCAAGACACTACCATAAACTGACACTGGCATAAATATTCTTATTTTAATCATGTGAAAAAAAAACATAACAACAATGAGGGAATTTTATGAACATCAAACAACAACTAATGCAAAAAACCATATTGAACAAAAATATATTTTTTTCGAAAACAGTTCACTTTATCGACATTGATCAAGAGTACCTTTTTTTCAACTTAAGGTTTAGAATATCCAAAAATATTATTGTCGTTCCTTCATCATACAAGGTGTACAAAAAAACATTTTTGTGTTACGTCTAGTCCGTCCCTGGCAAACTAAATAAGACAAATGTGTTTAAAAGGGCCAATTTTAGACTCAGAGAATCATCTACTAACCATTATACTAAAAAATTATTAAATTACATCTAGTACTTAAAAAATTATTTAAAAAACAACGATTTCCAGGGACGTCCGTTATAGAAGCACAGGAACGAGAAGAAAAGGTTTGTTAATTACATGTTCTCGGAAACAAATGATTTAATTTGGATTATTCTTCTGGAAAAACGCATTTTAACACATTTATAATATTGACGTAAATATGAACTAAAAAGATCCCGTTGTTGATTAATATATCACGCTGAAAACGCTTAAAAACATCAGCAACAGGAATATTTTCGAGGTGATACTCCAGTGTCAGTCAATTCATAACAAATGTTTCGTATGTATATTATATAATATGATAATGATATCAAGAATAGATACAGGAAGTAATAAGCAAATATCTGTCATCTGACGGGTTAATTTCATAATTTTTATTTTTGGACCATCAATTTTTAAATAGCCCAAAGTCATTGCACCATCGCAGTAATCGAATAAAAATTAACCCAAAAGCGAACGTAATAAAAACTATAATTTCAACCGTATTTATTTTCACGTTATAAACACGACGAATGTGCCACACTGTGTCGTTATAAAATACATACCGTAATAAAATTACGTAATGAATTTAACTACCAACTTTAAATAAATTTAAATTCTGGTCGGATAATTAAAGAAATAATTAATTATATTACAAATTACAGCAGGAAATACTACAACTAAATTTGGAATAAACAGTAGTAGATAGTACCTAAATCCAAAACAATTTCCTGTACATTTGTAATACAGAGTGACCCAGGACCGTAAAACCGACTTATTTATTTCACTCAGATGTATTTAATTATACCGGGTGGCTGAATATTGACTCCCCTGTACATTTTAGAGAAAAACTGTATTATAACTTCTTAAAGGGGTCACTGAGAAATTTTTGTTTTGTTATTATCAAAATTTGATTGGCTGGTATTACCTGAACTATGAGAGTTTCGTGGTTGGATTGGCTCACCCAAACCTATTCAAACTCGGCACATGGGTTTACCAAGTCGACCTCTTCAAGAAATTATAATGCAGTTTTTCTTTAAAATATATAGGGAACCCGATATTCATCCACCTAAAAAATATCATAGGATTCCCTATGTTCTGCTTAAAGATGCATCACCCGGTATAAATATTATACAAGAGATTTTTGCAATAGACCTTGGCTTTTACATACACAAGAAGTATATATTTTCGGATATAAAAACCCTTATATTAAACGGACCCTGTATACCGAGTGAACCACGACGAACCCATTTGGCTGAAATAAAATAAAATGTACCTACTTTTGACTCTACCGGTACCTGCTAACAATAGACTATGATTTAATCCATTTTTGTTTTATTAGAAATGACTTCACCTTAATAGCAATGTTTTATTTTAAACGGGTATCAGTATCAAAAGTTCATGGTTTTAAACTGTGAATGATGTCACTGTTACCTTAGCACTTGTATTACAGATATCTATTTTAATATGCATTCATGTTTTTGAGCGATTCAACTTTATCTATTTTTATATTATTAGACTACTAGAAAGTGTTTAATAAATAGTCTTGTTTAAAATACGATTCAACAAACTTAATCCTCATATTTTTATACTCTAAAACTTTAAAATTAATTTTAAAGCGAAAATTACAAACAAAGTATGATTGAATAATCCCCTTTCGTAAATAAGGGGATAAATGTCGAAAAACATCCATTTATTAGTTCGCCTACGGCGCTAACGCTTTCGATTGGGTTGAGATTTGAGCGCGGTATTTTATCAGATATCTGATTAGTGATTTTATTTTTACAGACCCGTCTAAAAGATGTCGACCAACGCAACCCCGGAGCCGCCAGTCAAGGAAGTAGAAAATCTAAAAATTGAAAACGGAGGGGGGGAAAATGGCAAACCGGCAACACCGCCGGGTACTCCCACCCCTCCCAGTTCAACGTTGGAGGAACAATTTAAATTGTTTGCTAAATTTGGCGACCCAAAATCGGACGGTAGACAGATAACGTTGTCTAATAGCGATAAATGGATGAAACAGGTAATTGCGGGTTGATTTTTGTAATTAGGATTATTGTTATTATAGGAGTTACTTGGTCATTTTTGCGAAAAATCCATATTTTCCAAGAGTGTGCGACAAAGTTACCAAAGTATTTTTTGTCTGTCTGTTCCTGCTTTCATTCTAACTAACTGATCGGTCTGATATGTCTTGGTTAGGAAAAACAAACGATCGACGGACGTGACTCAAAGTCTATATTTGAATCCAGTTTACCGCAGACTTGACACAGTCTAACCATATCGAGTCCACAAACAATACTTAAATTTAACACACAACCATTGAAATATAAGAAACAATTTTATTTAAAAATAACGACAAATATGACAATTGTTAATCCGGTAGTGTCACACGTGAAAGCAGGTATAATAATAATAATAATAATAATAATAATCTTTATTTAGCAAAATGATAAATCCTACTCTACTCTACATATCCTTCAAACAACGAAACAATCTTCTTTTAAAAACATTTAACCCATTTGCCTCCTTAATGCCCTCCGGGAGGTCATTAAATAGACGAACTCCCTCGAAAAATAGCGATTTTTGTAGATATGTGGTCTTAACTGACTCAATGTTATAATGTTGCCCAGAGCGAATGTCATAACTATGAAAATTTGATCTTTTTTTAAGAAAAGCATTAAAATATATTGGTAGCTGCTCATGTTCAATTTTATATATTAAAACTAAGTTCGCCTTTCTAATGTTCTGTTCTGAAAGACGACTCTTCCAATAAAGGCTTTATAAACTTCCGTCCCGGGCGCTCGAATGTAACGTAATGTTTTTGTCTAATTTTCAGAGCTCCGCGATTGTTTTTCTGGAAAACTGTTTACTTTACTTTACTTCACTTTTTTACTAATAATGTGAATTGTTTATTCTAACCAAAGCCGTATCCTTCTTGATTTAATAGTACATTACGAAGGTGAGGGAGGCCACCGCACGAGTCCGGAAAAGCCTCCGACGACCCGAGATATGTACCGTATTTTTTTTTACAAGTGCTCCGAGGCTTTGATGCCAAATAAATAAAGAAATTCTTCAGACAGTTTTCCTGTCTACATGACATGAAAACACTCGCGCATGGAGAATGTAAATATCTATTTATTATTTTTGACAAATAGGCTTGGTGGCCTAGTGGTATAGCGTTCGCCTTGTGTCTGGGAGCCGCGGGTTCAAATCCCGCACTCGGCATCTCTGGTTTTATTTATTTTTTTACAAGTGCCCGAGTCTTTGAGGCCATATAAATAAAGAAATTCTTCAGACATTTTTCTAAAACATCTTTGAAAAATTAACTGCCAATTTAAATTATATATAATGCGCTATTTATTATCGCTTGTAGTATGGCTCGGTGGGTAGAGTGTCCGCTTGGCGATCTGAGGGTCCCGGGTTCTGGTTTTATTTATTTATGAGCACATGGTGACTCGAAGCGGACGGGAAAAATCTTTCCCGCCCGCTTGAACATGCATGAAAAGAGGTACTTTCGGGACACTTGTAAAAAAAAATCCTTTAAACCACCAATGAATTAGAGAAGAATACAATTTGTTTATTATACCAAATGCAGTGTCCTATACCCTAAGAATTTTAAGTAGATATGTAAATTTGGAAACTAGAAGAGTCATGTATTATTCTAATTTTGAATCTAGAATTAGATATGGAATATTGGTATATGGTTGCAGGGACGTATTGAGGGTATTTGTTTGTCAAAAGAGGGCAATATGGATAATTCTTAATATGGCTCCAAAAGAAACATGTAGTGGTAAATTTAAACAGCAAGGACTCTTGACCGTTTTTGGAATTTACATACAGGAATGCATATTGTTCTTTTTTAAATATAGATAGATTTTTAAAGGTAGTGAAGCGCAACAAAAATAGTCCACTCGAACTTTGTATGAAAAGGGTGCCTATTACCAGTGCATTAAATTTTACAATACTCTACCAAATTATACAGGGTGTTATGGAAATGACTTATTATATTTAAATGGGTGACTCCTTGGGTGTCCTAGAGAAAGTCTACATACTTTTTTTTTAAATCGAAGATCTAAATACTAAGGTAAAAACCCTTTTTACCCACATACTGTCGCCCCGTTCCATCTGGATTCACTTAGCAACAATGTGGGTCACTAGAGTATACTAACAGTGTGGCCGTAGCTTGAATACCGGCCGCGCGCCGCTTCATACTTCAGTATGTTTCGAGAGTCGGGAGTGGAATGACGTTGGTTCCACGACGTCGAGGGTTCCGCGTGCTTGACGTATACGAATTTTAAACGTTTTGTTAGTTGTATTGCCCGATTTTTTTTTGTTGGGAAATAATTCATAATAATACATTTTGTGATGTGATTTCAAATTTGTGTGATATTATCTACTGTTGGTTCTGTTGAAAAACAGACTTTTTGTGTTTTATTTTTTTATGGAATTTAATTATAAAACGGGTTATTTTAAAATAAGATCGAATGTAAGAGAGTATGTACCTTAAGATTTTAGTTTTCTTTGTCTAAAAAGTTTGAAAAAGAAGTGACAGCGCGCGTCAAAGACGTCTTGTTGTCAAAAACTGAACACGTGCGTTTAGAATTATGTGTTGCAATATGACAACATCGACTATAATGCGCTAACCTCTTTTGAACCTGGAGACTGCTTCAATAAAATATTGATTGCGAAGGGTCTCAGGAGCGGCCACGTGAATTTTGAGATTTCATATAAAGTGTATATTTCGCTTAATAATTCAAAGCGCCATTTATGGTTATTTTTCTTCAATTTATTTTCATCTCGGGATTTGCCGGTTTAAATATAATACGTCATTTCCATAACACCCTATAAAGGAAATTACAAATTTAAAAAAGTTGAAAAAATCAATATTTAGGTTAATTGTAGACATAGAACCATATACAGTTGATGAATACTAAGATATTTAAATAGAAACATTTAGAAGTAATTCAGTGTCATCTATGATGTAAATTACTTTTATTTTCTTTTGACACTATTTTATTGTATGCTTGTCTTACTTTTAAAATAAAGAGTTTATTTATTATTTACCAATATTCCTATACTCTAGAAGAAACTACATATTCCTTTACATAACTTTAAAAAGCTGTTTAATCATCTTCCTATTTATGTATATTTGTTAAGAAATTATATTTTGACTGACTCACTACATCAACATAAGACTTTCACTTGAAAGTAAATTAAACGATGTGTGTCTTTTTAGGCAAAAGTTATCGATGGCAAGAAAATCACCACTACAGACACAGGTATCTATTTCAAAAAACTGAAGTCCCTGAAAGCAGGAATCGTGGATTATAAGAAGTTCTTAGAAGACTTGGCCAAGAATAAAAAAATTGAATATGATGAAATTAAAAACAAATTAGCCAATTGCGGACCACCGGGTCATCACGGAGTGGGGGTAAGAAGTTCTTAGCATTGAATTATTTTGTATATACAACGTGTGTAAGGAAGTTCTATCCCGAACAAATGGGAAACTTTTTTGTTATGCATTTTATGAAAAAAACTTGTTTCTAAATTGATCTGCAACTATGATTTACGTAAAAACAATGTATTATATTATATTATACAGGGTTCTCAAAAAGTACATGAATTTATGTCCAGGGGACTACTGTTTTTAATTTATGAGAAAAACGACAAATAAAAAAGTTGTTTCAAATCTTGTTGGGAGTATAAATACAAAATTTGAATTAATATTATTTTTTTAAAAACACCTTCACAACTTTGGACCTTTTTTACATTCTTGTACTTTTTGAGAACCCTGTATAAAATAATACATTTTTTTTTCTTCGTAAATTTTAGTTTCTAGTTCCTTGTCAAGCAGAGCTTTTTAGGTATAGACACTTTTTTGATAACGTTGTATGTACAGGGTGTCCCAATTTCGACACTTTTATAGGGTATCTTCGTAATTGTTAGTGCTATCAAAAAAGTAATGTAGGTGTCATGTGCTCTTTTTGGCTCAAACTTAAAATGGTAAAATCAAAATTTGAAAATTTTCGCTCGCTTAAAAGATACGGGGGAAAATCAAAAAATAGACAATTTCAAAATTACCCTATATTTTCTTAGTTAAAAGAGATACAGAAAAATGTTTCATACAGAATTTTCTTTACATTGATTGTTGAATAATCTGCCGTTTTCAGAATAAGTATACGAGGGCAGGTAAAAAAATTATCGGAAGTTTAATAAATCGCCTGGTGTGTTATATATTTAAAAGGAGAATTTAAAATAGTATCTTTTTAGATTAAAATATACAGGGTGTTCCATTTTAAAAAATGAGGTTAGGTCCGATAACTTTTTTACCTGCCCTCGTGTACTTATTCTGAAAACGGCAGATTATTCAACAATCAATGTAAAGGAAATTCTGTATGAAACATTTTTCTGTATCTCTTTTAACTAAGAAAATATAGGGTAATTTTGAAATTGCCTATTTTTTGATTTTCCCCCGTATCTTTTAAGCGAGCGAAAATTTTCAAATTTTGATTTTACCATTTTAGGTTTGAGCCAAAAAGAGCACATGACACCTACATTACTTTTTTGATAGCACTAACAATTACGGAGATACCCTATAAAAGTGTCGAAAATGGGGCACCTTGTACCGGGTGTCCCACTAAGAATGGCTCTCGGCCGTATCTCTGAAAGTGTGAGTCGTATGGCTTGCGGAAAAATTTTTTAATATGAAAAGTGATCATAAGAAATTGCTGGAAATTATTTTCAAGTTTCTCAGTCGAGCGCTAGAGGGCGCAACCGTAACGGTAAATCCGTAAAGCTTAGTTTTCTCAAAAGTTGCCGCGTTAAGGTGTATTGAAAATAGCATTTTCGTATACTTTAAGGTTTTATGAAGAAAATTTGCTTATAACATATTTTTGTCACTTTTAAAATAAAGTGGTGGGGGAAGGTTAAACATTATTTTAAATAAATGCCTACAACTCCGGGTTCGCTCAACAGAATTTAGCGAACTTTGCTTTGTTAAAAAGTGGTTCCCTTACTCTATACTTTACTGTATAAACTATGACAATATGACTTTTAAAGTAGGCGCTAGAGGGAGCTATTTTACAACTTAACAAACATTGCGCATTTTTTCAAAAATTTTAAATACAACAGTATATTTAATTTTACTTCATCACAAAGATCAATAAAAGCCTAAAGAACTGGCGAAAACCACAACTTGATATCTTTTTTCAAACCGGAGATATTAACAAGAACAAAAATAAACACGGAAAAATATGATTATATTTAAGTTTCAACGGTACAGGTTTTTTCAAAAGTGAAATAGGCCTTGGAAAAACAAAATCTAATTTAAAATTAGGTGCTTTCACGTCAAAGTTTTTATTTGACTTTTGAAAAAACCTGTACCGTTGAAACTTAAATATAATCATATTTTTCCGTGTTTATTTTTGTTCTTGTTAATATCTCCGGTTTGAAAAAAGATATCAAGTTGTGGTTTTCGCCAGTTCTTTAGGCTTTTATTGATCTTTGTGATGAAGTAAAATTAAATATACTGTTGTATTTAAAATTTTTGAAAAAATGCGCAATGTTTGTTAAGTTGTAAAATAGCTCCCTCTAGCGCCTACTTTAAAAGTCATATTGTCATAGTTTATACAGTAAAGTATAGAGTAAGGGAACCTCTTTTTAACAAAACAAAGTTCACTAAATTCTGTTGAGTCAACCCGGAGTTGTAGACATTTATTTAAAATAATGTTCAACCTTCCCCCACCACTTTATTTTAAAAGTGACAAAAATATGTTATAAGTAAATTTTCTTCATAAAACCTTAAAGTATACGAAAATGCTATTTTCAATATACCTTAACGCGGCAACTTTTGAAAAAACTAAGCTTTACGGATTTACCGTTACGGTTGCGCCCTCTAGCGCCCGACTGAGAAACTTGAAAATAATTTCCAGCAATTTCTTATGATCACTTTTCATATCAAAAATTTTTTCCGCAAGCCATACGACTAACACTTTCACAGATACGGCCGGGAGCCATTCTTAGTGGGACACCCGGTACAGCACATTTTCATTCATTCTGATTAGCATATTAGATGTTTATTTTTTCATTTTAGAAAGTTCAAAACACCAGTACCGTTGACAGACTAACAGATACTTCAAAATTCACTGGAACCCATAAGCAACGGTTTGACGGAACCGGTAAAGGCAAAGGTATAGCGGGAAGAAAAGACGTCGTGGATGCTTCTGGATACGTATCGGGATACCAAAACAAGAATACTTTCGACAAAAAGGAATAGAATAGTTTTTACTTATATTAAGCGACGTGTATGTGCCGTACTTAATTTTGTATATGGATATTTCTAAAATTTCAGTGATCAAACCAAGAAATCCGTATGAACTTAATGATAATAAGGGCACAAGAATTAAATATTTCGTCTATTTATAATTGCTTTTTTGCAGCAAGATCTCTATAAAATACTAAGTTTGTTGCGAATTCGACAAATTCATCGGTGGTAAACTATCTTTTTCCAATTGCTTGTTTCTGCAGGATGATTAATCTTGTTAAAGCCCTGGTTTTTATTAGATTTCGTTACG
Organism: Barypeithes pellucidus; assembly: GCA_963991005.1. Taxonomy (NCBI): domain Eukaryota; kingdom Metazoa; phylum Arthropoda; class Insecta; order Coleoptera; family Curculionidae; genus Barypeithes; species Barypeithes pellucidus. Next base: position 19,072,492 of record OZ022562.1, on the reverse strand, counting down.
AAATATTTCGGTGGATTGGAACGGAAAAGTTCGTCGTAGGTCATTTGGTCACATGTGTGGTTTTTACTGCAGTACAAGTGAGTGGTTAAAAATGGACGATATTAGTAGATTTGATCACGTATTATGTCCCCCCATCTTAACCTTTTTATTTTACGTACTTGAGAAAAATTAAAGCGATTGATATACAAGCAGGGTTTTAAAGTAGTATTTGCAATGGGAACAAATATCATTTAGATCTGTTGATTTACAAGTAGGGTTGGTTTTACTCAACATGATGTTGATGGCCTTTGTTAGACACCTATTTTATAATATGCAACCAAGTAATTTACGAAATAACCTACAGAGTTATGTACAGGATATATAAGACGACACTAACTTGTGATCGTATGACATTAGTAAATCATAATAAATTACTCTTGCATAACTAATTAAGGAACAAATACTTTTTGAAGTGATAAGGGACCCCGAATTGCGTAACGGGCCTAGGGCCCCCTATAACCAAAAATAGGCACATTGTATATTCCGATTTATTAATAATAATAAAGTCGGAAAAATAATGAGCGCGTTTAGTTACGCCGATTCTTTATTCTGCCGTAGATTTTCTTGCCCTGTTGCCAGTTTGAGGCACCGCACGCCTAATTTAATTTGTCAATTTAAAATCGTAGTTTTTATTTTAAACTCTTTTATTTTTTGGTTCTTTTCGAGACCCCTTTAAATACGAGGCCGTAGGCTAGAGCCTAGTATGCCTAGTGATATATCCGAAAACAAAGAACCGATAACCTGTGTCACTTAATAATGAGACACGTCAAGCGGAATAACTTTTCGTTGACGAAATTTCGTCGGTATCCAACCGTTTGGATTTGAACGCAGTTTTTCGGCGGCAGATTATTATTGTGGAAAATCGTGATTGTTATGGAAACAAAGAACTAATAACCCGTGTCACTTAATAATGAGACACGTCAAGCGGAATAACTTTTCGTTGACGAAATTTCGTCGGTATCCAACCGTTTGGATTTGAACGCAGTTTTTCGGCGGCAGATTATTATTGTGGAAAATCGTGATTGTTATGGAAACAAAGAACCGATAACCCGTGTCACTTAATAATGAGACACGTCAAGCGGAATAACTTTTCGTTGACGAAATTTCGTCGGTATCCAACCGTTTGGATTTGAACGCAGTTTTTCGGCGGCAGATTATTATTGTGGAAAATCGTGATTGTTATGGAAACAAAGAACTAATAACCCGTGTCACTTAATAATGAGACACGTCAAGCGGAATAACTTTTCGTTGACGAAATTTCGTCGGTATCCAACCGTTTGGATTTGAACGCAGTTTTTCGGCGGCAGATTATTATTGTGGAAAATCGTGATTGTTATGGAAACAAAGAACCGATAACCCGTGTCACTTAATAATGAGACACGTCAAGCGGAATAACTTTTCGTTGACGAAATTTCGTCGGTATCCAACCGTTTGGATTTGAACGGAGTTTTTCGGCTGCAGATTCTTATTTTTGTGAACTTTTATTTTATTAACTGAGTGTAAAATACCATAAACTAGAGTTTAGTGCCTTAGAAGATAAATTGTTGATAGAAAAAAAAGTAGACAGATAGAGGATAAAAGAAAATCCACCCATATATGCAAAAAAATTTAAAACTCTTAAAGACATACAAATGAAATGAAACAGGTATGTTCAACCCTACTTGTAAATCAACAGACCTAAATGATATTTGTTCCCATTGCAAATACTACTTTAAAAACCTTGTATACCAATCGTTTTAATTTTTCTCAAGTATAATATCGTCCATTTTTAACCACGCACTTGTACTGCAGTAAAAACCACACATGTGACCAAATGACCAACGACGAACTTTTCCGTTCCAATCCACCGAAATATTTCGTAACGAAATGTAATAAAAACCACTGACTAAATTATTGACGTTTCTCTGCCACTCTATTTATGTCGGTAGAGTTGCTCCAAAAGTGCTCGCTGATATTCATCGTAAATTATCCCGTATAGTTTATAATATATATCATAAAATTTCGTCTTTCATTTATTATTTTCCACATTGATGATGATGAGTGTGTACCGTCCCTTTTGAATGCAACATCAGATGATATTTTATCTTTAAGAGTCTATTTTTTAACAACGTACTTCAGATTATCACTGCGTGAATTGTTAGATTATTCGATTGCGGAATAGGGTTTCAAAGAACTTGTTATTGATTAAAAAATAAGTGAAATATGTATGTCATTGATTACGATTTTGATTGACTTCCACTTTAAAATAGATATAAAAAATTTATAATGTATATAGTTTTAGGAAATTACGTTCCTTTATTAATTTTTTATGCATGTCAAAATGTACAAGGACACACGTTAATCCACGTAAGTCCACGATATTAAAGTAAGAGGGCTACGAAGTGATGATCTTTTGCTGTCAGATTTTGCCAGACTTATTCCCCAAATGGTTGGAAATTTGAAACTGTCCTCAATTAGGGGTTTTAAAATTGTGTGTGGCATATAAATACGTTGATATACAGGGTGTTATGGTAATGACTTATTATATTTAAATGGGTGGCTACTAGGGAGTCCTAGAGAAAGTCTACATACTTTTTTTTTAAATCGAATATCTAAATACTAAGGTAAAAACCCTTTTTACCCACGCGCCGTTCCATCTGGATTCACTTAGCAACATTGTGTGTCACTAGAGTATACTAACAATGTTGTCAGATTAAACCGCGTGTCTCGCCCTTGGTTGAAAACTGGCGACGCGCCCTTCATACTTCAGTATGTTTCGAGATTGGGGAGTGGAACGCCATCGTGTCGAGGGCTCCACGTGCTTGACGTACCTATACGAATTTTAAACGTATTGCCCGATTTTTTTTGATGAGAAATAATTCATAATAAGAAATGTTGTGATGTGATTTCAAATTTATGTGATATTATCTACTGTTGATTCTGTTGAAAAACATACTTTTTGTGTGTTATTATTTTATGCAATTTAATTATAAAACGGTTTATTTTAAAATAAGATCGAAGGTAAGAGAGTAAGTATACCTTAAAATTGTAGTTTTATTTGTCTAAAAAGTTTGAAAAAGAAGTGATAACACGCATCAAAGACGTCTTGTTGTCAAAAACTGAACACGTGCGTTTAGAATTCTGTGTTGCAATATGACAACATCGATATAATGCGCTAACCTTTTTTGAACCTCGAGACTGTCTCAATAAAATATTGATTGCGAAGGGCCTCAGGAGCGGCCACGTAAATTTTGAGATTTCATATAAAGTGTATATTTCGCTTAATAATTCAAAGCGCCATTTATGGTTATTTTTCTTCAATTTATTTTCATCTCGGGATTTGCCGGTTTAAATATCATACGTCATTTCCATAACACCCTGTATATAATTCCAAGTCAAAAAAGTGGACTTTCTTCGGGTTTGGGTCGGAATATCTTTTAAAATTTTTATTTTCAACAAAAATAATTATTCAGTTTCGACAAAGTCACAATGTAATGAAAATTATGAATTAAATTCATCAAATGTGAAAATTTCCTTAAACCATTTACCAAATGGTTCTTTCTGTATTTTGAATTACGTTGGATTTCGCTAAGCAACAGAATATTAAAATGGAAGCATCTCGTAAACCGATGGATGTAACAAAATACATAAAATATACATTTTTTCTTTAGAAATTTCCATTCTATTATAAATTAAGAATCCCTATACAGTTACCCGCCAAAAATCGTAGGCATAATACTATTAGTGGGCGTGTGTAGGGCATAACCAGCGCCCTCTACAAGAAGTTATTTGAAAAACAGGAATAGATTCATGTTACTTGATCTAAAAAAAACGCCAATTACCGAACAAACCCTTATTGTATTTTAATGCCTTATGATTATCGGTTCATTCTTCTATTTTTGGAATAACTTTATTTTTTCCTGGTATATTATTCGGGAGATCCGTTCTATAATAAACAAAAATATTTTAATATTTTTTATAAGAAATTTTTCAAATATTTTTTTTATAAATACCAAAATTTGAAGGAATTTCGAAGCCCACCAGAATTAAAATGTTACCTAATATTTCCATAGTCGATTATAAAAACTTAATATATGAAATTCTTATACAGGGTGTCCGGGAACATGTGGGAAATCTCCCGGATATGAAGAAAATACGTGAAAAGAATACTATAGGTTCATATAAACTTCTTTCGTATCGGCCTCCTCTTCGGAGATATGGGCTCCCAAAGAGCACCAATGGAATCAAGTTTTTTACGCATAATTATTGAACCACCTGGTATATTTCAATTATTTTTTAATATGATGTATACCAGGTAAGACCCGTCACATTACTATCCAAGAAACTGTTGTGAATTACTCACAGCTGCAGGGACGGACTAGCTGTAACACTCGTGGGCCCATTTTTTTACGCCCTGTATGATGAGAACTTTGGACAATGTTTTTTATATACCTTTAACTATTGGCTAAAAATTAAGTACTCTTCATTCATGTCGCTAATCCTAACCGTTTTCGAGAAAACGTCATTTTAATTACATCATGTATTTGGCGTATCTTGGTAAGAGATCCATCTTTGTTCCTATGAAATCTATGATGAACGTCAAAATTCCGCTTTTTCATATTTAACCCGTGAGAAGATAGGGTTATCAGTGCAAATAAAATGACGTTTTCTCGAAAACGCTTAGGATTAGCGACATGAATGAAGAGTACTTAATTTTTAGCCAATAGTTAAAGGTATGTAAAAAACATTGTCCAAAGTTATCATCATACAGGGCGTAAAAAAAATGGGCCCATGAGTGTTACAGCTAGTCCGTCCCTGCAGCTGTGAGTAATTCACAACAGTTTCTTGGGTAGTAATTTGACGGGTCTTACCTGGTATACATCATATTAAAAAATAATCGAAATATACCAGGTGGTTCAATAATTATGTGTTGATTCCATTGGTGCTCTTTGGGAGCCCATATCTCCGAAGAGGAGGCCGATACGAAAGAAGTTTATATGAACCTATAGTATTCTTTTCACGTGTTTTCTTCATATCCGGGAGATTTCCCACATGTTCCCGGACACCCTGTATAATATATTTTTTGTGAAATTTTAAAATCACTTTCCAGTCCCTCATAGTTGGTTGTATTCACTGGCGCAGCCCAGTATAGAGAATAATTTGTTTTAACCACCTAATAATTTCAATATTATTTTGTAAATTCCTCTCGGTGTATAGGAACTAAGATCTTCATGATAAAAGAAATTTTATTTTTTTAAAAATTAGATATATCCTTCCTCACCCCCTGTCCCTCTCGAGCCCTGTTCTGGCTGCGCCAATGGTTGTATTATTTTAATTTAGGTACTGAGATAAACCATACAGTAAACGTTTTACCTTATCGAGAACATACAATGTTTTTTTTACAATATACAGGTGTTTATATGTATTTAATATCATTATTTACTTAAATCTATTTTTGTTAATTGTGTCATACTAATTAGTTTAGTATAAAACGGTAAATATTGCTTCCAGTTTATGCTTATTTAATTAATTTTTAATGAAGCTAAACATAAACGTAAATACCTCTTGAAAATGCATTTTGTCTTTATTAAGACTGCGATCTTACTTGAGCGATTTTACTTGATAATTATATTTTTCCAAGTTTATCTGCATTAAATTGTTCGATCATAACGTCATATTTGTAAAAAATCTTATTCGCTTTTGTCACTAAGATAAATTTTCTAAATCAATCAGTATCTGGTAACATAGCAATTATGTAGGGTCTTTTCTGTTTATACGTATAACATTTTTGGAACTGCAGTCAAATCCCTAACTCTAAACAACCGCTGTTATTACACATTTTTGTACATTAACTATTTTCCAAAATTAATTTCGCCCATAGTCGATCATAAGGATATAATAGGCCCTATATAAAATATAAACACAAATATGCGAGAGATCAGAGCATTATATATAGTCATGAGCAAAGATGATCTTGTGAGTTTTTTTGTTAAACTACTATATTTTTAAAAATGGCAATACAATTTATTAAGTTTAAGATTTGTTTTATAATTATTTTTGCTGTGATGTACCTATATTTCATTAAATTCGTAGAATTAAAAACGATTTTTTCATTTCGCTACTATTCCAGAGCGACAACATTCTTATTCGATTTCGAAAGATTGGCATAGTTTTTTTAATATGCATGGTATTTCAAAAACATGTGGTGATTACTTACCCAAAACAATACAAATAGTTTCTATCGACATGGGTTCGCATGAAAAGTACCTCTAAAATAGCACATATTTTAGCAATAAAAGTGTGTGAGCAGTTTCAACAGGGGCGTGCGTGCGAACAGGCGCCCTAATAATTTGTAAGTGTGTGTCCACAACGGCGCAACGCCCCTCGCACTTAGCCTGGCACCATAGCACCGCACAGCCTCGCTCGAGCTTCGCACAGTAGAGTAGTCCCACGACATCGAGATATAAACATGGACTGTGCGTATATGAGAATGCATATAGATATTTTTGATTATATCATTACTTGGATTTTATGTAGGACAACACTATTTAAAATAACAATTAAAATGTTAAAAATTATTCCAGTATAACTTATATTTTTCTAATTAATTAATTACGACCCTGCTTAAACATATTTTTTAATGTGACATCCTGTGACATATACCAGTTTGTTATATTAGCGTCTAAAATAATATCTTCTTCATCGGAAGAAGATGACAACGCACAGCCCGTGTTTATATCTCGATGTCGAGAGACAAACTGATCGACAGGCAAGGCAATGAGCTAGGCTCGGTGCACCGTTGTGGACTGTGCGGTGATATGGTACCAGGCTATGGTCGAGGGCGATGTGCGGTGCTCCGTTGTGGTCATACACTAACACATCTATTCTGTTATCGTTCTCGAGATAATTAATTTAACTTTGTTTTATTGGAAAACATGTCTTTCAAAAAGGGCTGAAATTTTTTAACTCTGAGAAATTGGCGGCACTGAAATTTGGTTGGGAGTTAGGTAATACCCGATCGAATCAAATAAGATCAAAAATGCAATGCCATTTTTTAGAAAAATATAAAATTTATTCCTTTTTTGTTATTTATATATAATTAAATAAATATATAATATAAATGCTTCCGTTAAATAAATTGTTTCTCCAAGTGCCGATACGTTCTAAATAGATCAGGTAGTTTTATTGAAAAGAGTCTGGACCCTTCCACAGCCCAAATTGTTCCGCTTGGTGAATACTTGATCACCTCAACAACAGCATGAGCTACTACATTTGGTTTTTGCCAGCATGTTTCTTTAAGGTATTTTCTTAAATCCGTGCCCATTTGGGGACAGCATACTTTCTTATCTGCGTCCTAAAAAAATATTGTATACAATTTTCCCGAACCCTGTTCTTCTTACGATATTGGGCTCAATAATAAACGATATCTCATACCTTTGAAAACTTAGTTTGCGTTATTCCACAGCACAGTGCGACAGTCCTCACGCCGCTATGCGAAGCGTTTTTGTGGTGCCCCATGGCCATGGAATATGCTATGACTCCGTTAAAACTGGCTGCCAAGACGGGCGAAGGGCTAAAGACTTCTAATCCTGGCAGACCAATGACGTTGAGAACGAAGCCTCCTGGTCTCACTACGATATCTTTTGCTACTTGGTTAACGTTTATTATGCCAACCTAAAAACGACATTATTAAGGCCAATTTATAAACTTGACGTTACGATTGACGATGCAGTTTGACGGTGCCGTAAAAAGCTGGATTTATAGACTTGACGGACCAAAAACGCAATTTCGAGTTTTTGTGGGTTATTACGAGGTATTATTTAGTACCTCAACGACGATTGTTTATTTGAAGTTTTTTTCTGAAAATGGACCCAAGAATAACCTCCTCCTTTTGGCTATACAAAATATGTTTATGTGAACAAAGATAAATAAAATAGTTAAAGAAATTTTTGAGAGGCAATAAAATATGTTTTTTAACGCGTAAAACATCAGGAACCCGGCAAAGTAACAGTAATTTACTACTTTATTATCACTAGCAAGTATTTCGACTAACCAAGTTCAGTTTAATTTCATCCTCCCATTTCTTTTCATCCCATACTCCGAAAGTATTTATTATCATGTCCACTGTTTTGAAATCTCGTCTCACTGTTGTTAGGGCATCTAAAAATTGTAGAAATATTTCGTTAAAAAAAGCACAACATCAATGGAATTGCGAAGGAGCCTTGCGCAAGTAACGCACTTATACACGTCGCTTCAATCAAAGGTAATTTTATATAGATTAAATATGTAGGGAAATACTATACTATGGCTATAATAAATATGACCCTAGGTAAATTCAAAGCAAAACGGCAAACAAATAGTAAGTAATTATTTTTAGTATATACCTTCAATGTCCATTTTCTTTGTCACATCGGCTTTTATAAATATCGCCTTGTCTTTCCCAAAACTACAGTTTAACGCAGTTATAGCATCTTTTCCCTTGCATATATCCATATCAATCAGTGCAATTTTTCTCGCCTTAGAACAAAGTAACTGATTCGCTGTAGCTAGCCCAATGGTCCCGGTGCCTCCAATAACAACTACGGTTTTGCAATCTGGCTTGTCTATCTGGACTTTTCCCGCGGTGCTACAAAATGAACTCAATTTAAAGTTGTTCATACGAATGAAAATAATCGTACCTGGGTGTTCTCGGACATGCAATAGGATGCTGACAATACTTTTGTAAACTAAAACAAAAACATTTAGACTTATTAATATTCGGAAAGTATGTGGTAAATTTGTATCTTACAATATTTGTAAAGATGTAGGCTTTAAAAATCCGCTGAAACGGACAAAAAACATTTCAATATGTCTATTGTTGATTTTTATATCTATTTTTTGACAAATTCAGGTAGGCGCCTGACTTTTACAGAGACGCGGCAAAATTTAAAGTGGTTTAATCTGACACCGGTAGATGTCTAACCTATTCCTTGATTGGTCAGAAGCTAAAGTGTTCCATATGGTCGACCATAGTGTTCTGTACGAACAAACCTATTATTCCTCTATGATTCATATGTGTGCTAACTTCGTAGTAATAATAAGGATACTCGAAGCTTCTTTCCTAAAATATTTGTAGCTAACTTTAAACGAATATTATTCCTTGTGTTGCACTTGGCATAACTGAACTAAGCGAAAAGGAAACCACTTATTACAAAGTCACGTGACTTCGTTGCCCAATAGCAAGCTTTCGTGGTTAACTAACAACCAATCAAATTCCTCATTTTCCCTTTGGTGCTTGATGGACGCGGAACGATTCTTGGCCCGGCTTTCGGTAGCCATGTGTAAAATATGGCCGTCGAAGTTGTTGAAAGCCGATAAAAAATCGTGAAATATTCCCCATATTGATGATAATCGGTTAATTGTGTGAGTATGTTTTTAATGTTCATGCATTTCAGAATGTTTATCTATTATTATTTTTCTTTTTGTGTACGTGGATTGCACACGAGAGAAAATTACCGACCAATATACTTTTTAAAAATAAGTTTTTTAGCACTCGGTATCTCCTGCATCTTCCCTCAATGTTGGTGTAGGTCGAATCGGTGCAAGATCGTTTTGGCATACTGCATCGTTGGAATCTGCGAAAACAAGGCTTATTCCTGGTTACCAGTGCCATACATTGTAACCTATATTTTTATTTTACTGCTTTTTTTTATCCCAGAAAAAGATTAACGTTTTTACAGTAAACGTGGTTAATTTCATGGAATATCGATCATGCCGATACCCGGCCGGTTTTTGAGTCTGGTATCCGGTCAGTTTTCGAGCCGGGTACCCAGTACCCACCCTTTCCAGCGAGTAATTTTACCGGGAGATTGTTAGCAAAATAGTTTTCCTGAAAAATACTTATTTTTCTTTATAAATTATAAAAGGGAACAAAAAATAATTTTGATATAAAACTAACTTTTAATTCATAATTTGAAGAAATTCATATGTATTGATCATTGAGATAGTTCCTGTTCTTTCAGATTGATTTGTCCTGACCGAGAATTCCAAGATGTATCTTTATAACCTAACACTTCAAAAGGCTACGTGCATCACACATGCGGTGCACGGCAACTTTTCTGGTACAAAAACCCAAGAAATTGTCATCTCCAGAGGCAAAAGTATAGAATTGTTACGCCCAGATTCCAATACTGGCAAAGTTCACACCTTATTAACTATTGACATTTTTGGCATTGTCCGTTCCATGATGGCATTTAGACTAACTGGAGGTACAAAAGATTATGTGGTAATTGGGTCTGACAGTGGTAGAATTGTCATTTTGGAGTACCAACCACAAAAAAATAATTTTGAGAAGGTGCATCAGGAAACCTTTGGAAAAAGTGGTTGCAGGAGAATTGTCCCTGGTCAGTATCTGGCTACTGATCCTAGAGGAAGAGCTGTGATGATCGGAGCCATAGAAAAGCAGAAGTTGGCCTATATTTTGAATCGAGATGAGCAAACACGTCTCACCATTTCTTCTCCTTTAGAAGCACACAAAAGCAATACTTTGGTGTATCACATGGTGGGCGTCGATGTAGGGTATGATAATCCTATGTTTGCATGTCTGGAAATTGACTATGAAGAAGCTGACATAGATCCCACAGGTGAAGCAGCTCAAAAAACCCAACAAACTCTTACATTTTACGAGTTGGACTTGGGAGTTAACCATGTTGTCCGTAAATACTCTGAACCCCTTGAGGAACATGCCAATTTCTTGGTGACAGTACCTGGTGGTGATGATGGTCCATCAGGAGTTCTAATTTGCTCCGAAAACTACCTAACCTATAAAAATCTTGGTGACCAACATGATATTCGTTGTCCAATTCCCCGAAGACGTAATGATTTAGATGACCCCGAGCGAGGGATGATATTTGTCTGCTCTGCCACACACAAAACCAAATCTATGTTTTTCTTCTTGGCGCAGACTGAGCAAGGGGATATATTTAAGATTACACTAGAAGTAGATGACTATATGGTCACTGAAATCAAACTTAAATATTTCGATACTGTTCCTGTAGCTGCTTCCATGTGTGTACTGAAGACAGGGTTCCTGTTTGTGGCTTCAGAATTTGGCAATCAGTAAGTATTTTTTTCTATAATGTAATTGATCTTTGTAAGAAAAAGGGAAATAATAGAACCAATTTTGAATGTGACATTTGTGAATTACATAAGCGTATTGAAAACTATAGTATTTTTTTAAGAACCTCTATTCAGAGGACCATATTTTATGTAGTTTAGGAAGAATAGTTTAAATATCAAGTCTTTCAGTCAGTCCTATCAAAATTGTTGTTTTATTCCATTTTTTTTAAGTATTTAGCATTAATAAATATATAATGATGACAAACGATGTTGCCAACTGAGCAAAACCATGAGTGAACAAACTTCCTTGGATGTCTGAAAGTACCAACATAGCATACTCAAAAATAAAGAAAGCTTCAAATTTTACCTAAATATGTCTTATCTTTTTTCCAGCTATTTGTACCAAATTGCTCATTTAGGTGACGATGATGATGAACTTGAATTCAGCTCAGCTATGCCTTTAGAAGAAGGCGACACGTTTTTCTTCGCGCCAAGACCATTACGTAACTTAGTTTTGGTTGATGAAATTGAAAGTTTGTCACCTATTTTGTCTTCTAGAGTGGCTGATTTGGCTGGGGAAGATACTCCCCAGCTTTACATGTTGTGCGGCAGAGGACCTAGGTCGTCCTTAAGAGTTTTGAGGCATGGTTTGGAGGTAAGAATGAAACTTTGTTAATAGTTTGGTTAACAGATTTGGTTGTCTTAAATAGAAATGCTTCTTGCTTATGGCTTTAGTGCAGATGCCTCATTGAAAGAGGCTAGGGTTCCGAGAACATAATATATGGGGGTCACTACAAATACAATTTTATGTACATATTGAGAGGAAGGAAAGGGGTTTGTTTGATGCCAACAAAATTTGAATTTAACAAATCGAAATGACAAAAAGTTCTTTTAAATATGTTAATATCTCTTTACAATAATCTCTTTCTATGATGCACGTCTGGCAGGCTCCCTCTACTGAGGTCACCCAAAATCTTGGTGCTGATAACACTGCCAACTGAAAGAAATTTTCTTGCAATACTTAATTACTAAAAGTTAATTTATCGATAGAAATTTATTCATATTAAACAAGATATTTTTGTTCAGGTTTCAGAAATGGCAGTTTCAGAACTGCCCGGTAATCCAAATGCCGTTTGGACTGTCAAAAAAAGAAGTGATGGTGAGTTTGTTTTTTGTTGTCTAGATTTTTAATAATAAATTTTGTATATATGATTGTTTAAAATGTTCATAATAAGAAAAGCATTGATTGCAATTCCATTGTAAACTACATTTTTTTAAAAGTTTTTGAAGTAAAAAACATCAATTTCATGGCGGAAATCCAAAAAACATGATTCTGCCGCAAAATATTTTAGTTAGAATAGGGGGTCCGTGAAGTGGAATATCAGTAATTTGGTTTTTCGTGGAGTTTAGGTCCCCCTCTACAACTTTTATATCTGATGAAATGCCGTAGAGCGTTTCTGAGGGGCCCTTTTTTTTAAACACTTTATTTTTCAACTAAAAACAGTACATAATGTCTTATGATGCCATTGCCTTGATCGAGTAGATACATTGACAATTAATTTAAAAAAAATTATGTAAGTTGTAACAAGTCCTAATAATAAATATTACAATTATGCTCGTAGATGAAAACTAATTAACTATTCTACACCCATACAGAACCATCAATCACTTTCGCAGCAAAGAAAAGCGAACAATATATAATTTGTCATAAAGCATTCAAATTGTTTATTCATGTTAACATTTTTACATACGTCAATAAAATATATAGTTACATTTAAAACATTATTACTTAAGTAAAATATTAAAACGTGCACCTCACACTTACTAGTTTAAGGTTTTTTAATTTAAAATAAATAAAATTAACGCTTACAATCTTACATACTAATTTATTTGAACAAAGGTATGGTTTAAGAATTCATTATATGTGTAGAATGCGTTTGCAATTAAGATTTTCCTAATAGCACACTTATAACTTAGCAGTTCAAGATTTCTTATGTTTACCGGTAACGCATTAAAAAAATTTACCGCCCAGTACCCAGGCCCGGTCTGACACCTTTTCAATCGCCAGTAGGCAGGTATTAGGTTGTTCTTTTGACGTGTGTTGTAGGTATGTGCGTCCTCATGGGTTTCAAAGTGATGTAGTCTCTGTTTGATATAAATCTAGTCTTCAATCCTAAAACTGCACTTAACTTTGTTGTATAAGCATTTGTTTTATTTCTTTTGCAAAGACTTTAGCGTTTATAGTATTCTTTATGTTTACTGGAAGGGAGTTATATGACTTCAGCATCTTTATTGTAATTTTGTTTTGATCAATGTTTGTTCTTGATCTTGGCACATATAAGTTGTCACGGGCTCTCGTGTTGTATTGATGCAGATCACTGTTTCTTATCGGACTTATGTTAGTTTTTATTTGTTTTTTAAGGATTTTATGAACCAGTTTACATTTTTCTAGCTTTATTATGTCACTAAAATTAATCACTTTATAGTTTTTATATATTTGTTTGGTTGGATATAGTCTCTGTAGTCTATGTAAACATTTAAGAACTCTTTTTTGATATCGTTGGAGTTTTTGTATTATTGCATTGTTTGAAAATGTCCAAACAGCTTTAGATAGGAAATTCTCAATAAATTCAAAATTATATCGACCCATGTCTGAAAATCAATTTACAGCATCTGCGTGACCCCAAAGTCACGGGAAACACATTTTCTGACGAGTCGACCCTTGCATATACTTTAAAAAAAATGATAATGTCTCAAGTGACATGAGTCCAAGTGGGCTGAATCGATTTGTATTCAAATGGAGATGACTCGTAAAGTATTTTCTGATAAAAAGAATATTGCAAATTTTTTTTTATATTTTCCCGCCATACAACTGAACGATACCTGGCTTCCGGTATCTCTGCATAATAGTGTCAGAATTCCGCCTAGCTAGGTGCGATTCTTCTGTACTTTTTTTGCACAATATTTGGGTGTCTAGGAATGTAGGGTGACAATTTCTGACATGTCAAGTCGAATTTCCTCCGAGGAGATTTAAAAAAAATTCCGAGACCTGGAACGACAAAAAATTTTTCACATAATCTTTAACATAATAATGTTCCATTCTAGAAAGTTTCAAATTCGCTTTTTTTTTTTTCTGTTACTTGGGGGGTCGGGCAGATGCTGGAAATTCATTTTCAGACATGGCTTTGAATTCATTGAGAATTTCTTATTTAAAGCGGTATAGCGCCTCTCAGCAACGCTCTACGGCATTTCATCAGATATAAACGTTGCAGAGGGGGACTTAAACTCCACGAAAAACCAAATTACTGATATTCCACTTCACGGACCCCCTATTGTCACCGTCTCTCTAACTATTTAGATCATACTTAATATATTTCCTGTAAGAAAAAGTTTTTAATAAGGCCTGGCTGTTGAAAATCACTTATCAACACCAGTGCTTTTTTATTTCAGATTTGGCGCCGAAGTTGGTAACACGCTGATTGAAAAGGTAAGATTAAGGAGTTCCAAGGACAATAAGAGGAAAGAAGAGTAAAACGTTTTAATAGTAATTCAAGATGTGCTAAATTTCAATAATTTTGCCTTAAACGCTGCAAGTTGATGAATACGCTTTTTGCAGTTTGCTTTAACATTTATTTAATAAACATTGCAGCTACTTAGAGAAACAAGTTTTAAGAGAAATAGCTTCACTAAATACTTCCTCCCGTGTTAAAACTTTTACAATAATTTCGTCCCAATTAGCACCTGTTATTAAAATACCTGCACCTAGTCATAGTACATAATATATTGTCAAGTTTGGTTATAAAGAATAATATCTGAATTGTGCAAGCTTGGAAGAGGAACAATTGAAACGCTCAATCTTTTTGTCATACAACTTGCTTCTTCGCGCAGTCGAATGTAATTTTTACAAGAAACATGTACATATTTATATAATCTAAAAAATTAGTCATACTTTTCAGACTGGGTCAATTTACATGATGAGATTTTTGTCCGTGTTTCACCTGAATCTTTGTGATTATATTCAACAAAACTGATAGTTTCTGCGAAAGTTGACCTATATTTTACCAAAAGTGACAACTGATAGATTTTGAACGTTTTTTGTTCCAGATGATTTCGATGCCTACATCATTGTGTCTTTCATGAACGCTACTTTAGTACTGTCCATCGGTGAAACCGTTGAAGAAGTTACAGACAGTGGTTTTCAGGGAACCACGCCCACGTTGTCTTGTTCTGCACTGGCGGATGATGCGTTAGTACAGGTCAGTGAAAAAGATACCACCGTTTTTTATAATAATTAAGCGGCAATGGACGAGAAAAAAATCAGGAAAATAACGGCAGTGATATTTATGAATGGTTTGTTGCAGGTTTACCCTAATGGCATACGACACATTTGCGCAGATAAGCGTGTAAATGAATGGAAGGCGGAAAAAAAGGCCATTGTAAAATGTGCTGTTAATCAGAGACAGGTCGTCATTGCGTTGGCTGGAGGAGAATTGGTTTATTTCGAAATGGATCCTGTAAGTATATTAAGAGTTTTATTTGGTTCATTATATGTAATCTCTATCTACAGTGTCGGAACAATATGGGGAAAAGATGTAATTTTCAATTTATGTAAAATTTAAAGAGAAGTAATTAAATGGTTTGCCGTTATTAACAGTCGAGGTGCGAAGTGATTACTTGGTCAGCAAGAGTTTGCAATTGTCAGTAGAAAGAAACATGTCTAGAAGCAGTTACTTCAAAGGCCCCAGGTCACTGTCAATTTATGTGACTTTCTTTTGCCAAATACAGAAGGAAATCGGGTACAAAAGGTGTAGCGGGGGCGGTTTTTCACTTGCTTTCCCAGGGCACTGTCACGATTCAGAAATATTTGCTGACCAACTAGCCATTTTGGCTGACCGATTACATTTTTCTGTTTGCAAAAATAAGAATATTTTGCTAACCAATTAGATGATACTCAAATTTAAACTTGCCATAAGTTTTTGCTTCAATAAGGACTAAAAATTGCATTATTAAATGGGACCATGTGGCTTTTCTTAACTGTCAAATTTGACATTTTCTCCACGAAATGTCGAAAAATTGCATTTATTGATTGAATTGAATATTTGAACTGCATCAAAAAACTTGGAATTTTCACAGTATAAACCCTGTTATGCATAGTAGATAACTGATAAACTATTTGATAGTTTGTTGGTTTTAATGCTGTGCTATATAAAATCCTTCTTGTCGCCTTTGCTGCAACTATGATAGTGCATTGAAGTGAATCAAGGATGAATATTTTTTTACTGATTTGAGATTTAACAACCATAACATAAATATAACTTATTATTATTAAAATTATTCAATGCCGCGATTTTTAACTGTTTTTACTAAGTGTGAACAATAGGCACCTCTAGTTTTCACCCACAGCTTCAGTGTCGTGAAAGGTTATAGAAAACTATTTCTCGACATGAAAAGTTCATTATTGAGAAAAAATATAATCTGTTTATTGTGGAAAATTGTTAATGCTCCTAGGATCGACTGTATATTAACTATCGGTACTTATTTGTATTTTTTTATGTTAATTTTTTTGTTCTAATAAAAGGCATTTATTGTTATCATTAAATAAAAAGTTCTATAGGAACACTATTGATATATTTTCTAATTATTGTTACAACACTTGCACATAAAGCCTGAGAAGCATTTGCTGCTCAAATATTTAATTTTTACCTGATGCCGCATATGCTTGCTCCATTGGGTTAAAAATACAATACTGTATGTACTTTACAACCCCTATTCTTCGATTAGTCCATATAAATGAAACTAACATGGATTGTTTCGATTTTAGACTGGCCAGCTCCACGAATACAAAGAACGCAAACGTATGAACTCGGACGTTCTATGCATGGCCTTGGGCAGCGTCGCCCCAGGCGAGCAGCGATCTTGGTTCTTGGCGGTGGGCTTGGCCGACAGCACTGTCCGTATTATATCTCTGGATCCCGCAGATTGCTTGGCCCCTCGCGCCATGCAACCGTTGCCAGTTTGCGCAGAATCTTTGTGTGTGGTCGAGATGGGTGGGGGCGCAGAGGGAGAAGGTTCTGGTGGCCAAGGTGGAAGTACGTTGTACTTAAATATAGGACTACAAAACGGGGCTTTGCTTCGAACGGTATTGGACCCTGTAACTGGAGATTTGACTGATACAAGAACGAGATATTTAGGTAAGTCAAAGGAATTATAATTTCCTTTCTGTTTGGGTCCACAGTCCCAGCTCCACCCGATGATCAAAATTAACCCTAATCGAGAGTGGTGTTTAGTACTGCGGAGATAATTGCTGTGCTCGCTATGTTTGCTGGTTAATTTGATGGCCAGTATAATACAATGTATCAGCTACAATTTCTTTGTATTTTACAAAAAAATGTATGTCAAACTTTTCCTGTTTCTAGTATTTCACCAATTTTTTTTAGGAAGCATGATATGAAAATATAATTTGAATTCTATACGTTGATGGTTTTTCTTAGCATACAAGACCGAGAATGAATGATTTGAAGGAAAATGTTGATTTGCAAAGGATTGTTTCTGTGTAATGTCTGATTTTTAATATTTAATTGTTCCTTTCCTTACAGGGTCTAGACCAGTGAAACTTTTCAGAATCCGAATGCACAATTCTGAGGCCGTGTTAGCTATGAGTAGTAGATCTTGGCTCAGTTATTACTATCAGAGTCGTTTCTATCTAACCCCCCTTTCATATGAAAGTTTGGAGTATGCATCAGGCTTCAGTTCGGAACAGTGTCCTGAAGGTATTGTGGCTATTTCGACCAATACACTGAGGATTTTGGCATTGGAAAAGTTAGGAGCTGTATTTAATCAGGTAAGATGAAAGCATTGTTGCCGTATTCAGTCAAAATTAAATTTCAACTTTCTAAACCTAAGGACAAGGACGGTCTACTTAGATTTCGTTGGGCTTTAATATGAGCTTCATATTAACTAATTGCAATTAATATGGAGGAATACAAAACAGCAAAATTTTATATGGCATAAATTTTACACTCTCAGTTAATAAGATGTCAATTTGTAGTTCCAAAAGGACGTTCCCATTTTGTTTCTTTTCATTTTATTGAAGATATCAAAAGAAAATGTCCAAAATAAAAACCCTGCTCATAGTACCGGGTGTAGCTGTTTATAGCTACCTCTGGCTCTCCCATGCATGTAACAATTTATTTATTTACACAACTCTGACAACAATTAATAAAGAGAGAAAATAGAGGTGTTTGATTGGAAAAGAGATCTTTTTGCAGTAGTACCTTAATATTTTCAATTAGGCGCCATATTGATGCAAAGATTATATTCAACATTACAGTTGATTTTATTCCTTCTCTCTGTTTTTTAATAGCAGTGTATGTATTCTCAACTTAAAAGAGCAATGATATTGACAGAAGTGACTATTCCTTTTTCTCCGCGTTCCTTATAGAGATCATTCTCCTAAGTCAAGAACAGACTGACTTTTAAATATTGTTCCGATGCTAAAAATAGTTATTTTTTAGATCTCATTTCCTCTGGAATATACCCCAAGGAAATTCATTATTCATCCTGATTCAAATAATCTCATTATAGTAGAGACTGAACACAATGCATATACAGAGGAAACCAAGAAGCAAAGGCGTTTACAGGTAAATATCTATATTGTTTTTTATTATTATTTCAAATAGTATATGTTATTGGTCTTCAGTAAATAGCGCGTTTAAAATAAGATCGAAGGTAAGAGGGTATGTACCTTAAAATTTTAATTTTTTTTCTAAAAGGAATGAAAAAAAGTGATGACGCGCGTCGAAGACGTCTTGTTGTTAGAAACTGAACACGTGCGTTTACAATTCTGTGTTGCAATATGACAACACCGCCTATAATGCGCTGACCTCTTTTGAACCTCGAGACTGCCTCAATAAATTATTGATTGCGAAGGTCCTCAGGACCGCCACGCAAAATTTGAGATTTCATATAAAGTGTATATTTCGCTATAATTCAAAGCGCAATTTTTGGTTATTTTTCTTCAATTTATTTTCATCTCAGGATTTGCCGGTTTAAATATAACATTGATTAAGAAATTTCGATAGAAAAAAGAAATATTAGATAATATTCATTTAAATTACGGGATTTTAGAGTGGGAGGAATAAATAGAACTCTATTTAAAAAGTATGACCGAAAATATCTATATTAAAATTATATTTAACAAATATTATCTTATCCTTCAAAAGAAGAATATTCAGAAAAGAGTTAATGGTAGACAAACTTATATTTTTTTATACACAGTCCAACATCCACTTGACTGTTTATCAAAGTCATTAGTGGCGTTAACGACTGTGAAAAGTATCCGATGTTAACTTTGTTCCATAGGTTATTTTCCATACCGGTTGGAATTATACATTTCAACAACATTACCCTATTAAGAAATTTACAAAAAAACTATTGTATATATTTAAAAATTCAAGTTGATAGATTCATTGAACTTTTAAGCTATATAGTATATTAAACGTAAGTTTTATAATATTAGACACACAAAAAAAAGGTTTTAATGTTTCAACAACTTTTACAATTTTATAGATGGCTGAAGAAATGAAAGAAGCAGCAGGCGAGGAAGAACAAGAATTAGCTGTAGAAATGGCAGATGCATTTTTGAATGAGGATTTGCCTGAGAATATATTTTCCGCTCCAAAAGCCGGTCATGGAATGTGGGCATCTCAGTTAAAGATAATGGACCCAGTAAGTTTTCATATTTGTCAGTTTTTAATTACGTTTTTGTGCACTACTTATCTATTTTTTAAAAACCTTATAGCTACTCGCTAATATTCGATACTGCGCGAGTAAATATTCATATCAATTTATTTCCATCAGTAATTTTTTGAGAAAATAATTGTCTTTAATTTTTTTAGGTTGGTGGTACTTTGTACAAACGTCTACAGCTAGAACAAAACGAAGCTGCCATGTCTTTAGCGCTGGTCAAATTTCACGGACAGCCAGAACACCAATGGTTTTTAGTTTTAGGTGTAGCCAAAGATTTCCAGTTGAATCCAAGAGTTTGTACACAAGGATTTTTAGATACTTACAAGTAAGCATTACTCTTTTTCCTCGTACTACTGCCTTCACAATCTAACAATAATAAGTGTCTTAAAGACAACATTGGACGTTCCCATTTTGTTTCTTGTCTTTTCATGGAAGAAATCAAAAGAAAATGTCCTAAATAAAAACCATGCTCATAGTACCAGTTGCGATTCTTGTATTGCATCTGGCCTTCCCATGCATTTAACATTTTTTAATAGAATTATTTACAGTCTGTTACTTTGAAAGTGCAATTTCTAGATATGTTCATAATTTTACAAGAATTAAATTTTACTTTTTAACAATAGTAAACTTGTTTCATTTTAAATACTATTCTTGTTTTAGGGTCGATGTTATGGGCAGAGAACTTGAATTAATTCATAGAACGCCAGTTGATGAGGTGCCGATGGCTTTATGTCCATATAATGGCAGATTGTTAGCTGGAGTGGGAAGAATGTTAAGGTTGTATGATTTGGGAAAGAAGAAATTACTTCGAAAATGTGAAAATAAAGTAAGTAATGGTTATAGTCTAACGTTTATGTAGAATGTCAAAAATGAAAAGGTATGGAGTTAGCTATCTGTTCTATTGTTTAACTTATGGCTGTATTAATTAACGGTTGAATCGTAGGTTTTTTAAAGAATATGATTATGTTAAATTTCAACTACAACATCTGATTTTAAAACTTTCTTGTTTATTTTTTAGTTATTTTCGGCTCCAAATAAAGATCCAGATCAGCATACAATTTTTCAAACTTTGTTCAATAAGTCTGACCTTTATTTGTTTGCGTAAACATAATTTTGCATTTTTCGAGAAAATGTTCTTCATAACATTTTTTGCTTGTAATAAAAATAGGAATTACGTCTACTAATTTTACAAGCAAAAAATGTTAGGAAGAACATTTACTCGAAAAATTCAAAATAAAAGAGTTTTTCATCTTATTAACTCAAGCCGTGAACATACTGTATATTAGTGACCCTTCTGAATCTCGAAATTGTATTTCCTAAAAAGTAAAATACACCTTTTGCTAGAACCCACTCTTAAAAGCTTCAGCCAAACACATAAATTTAGAGATTTTAAACATTCTAAAGAAAAAAAATATATTAACCCAAAACGCAGTCATTTAAATGAGAAAATAATCTTGCAATGCTCCAATACGATATTTGAAACTATCCTTTTCCTTACTTACTTAAACAAGTACCTTATGATGAAAATATCACACTCTCTGATACAAGATGACAAACCTGCAGTTCTGATTAAT
Organism: Barypeithes pellucidus; assembly: GCA_963991005.1. Classification (NCBI taxonomy): domain Eukaryota; kingdom Metazoa; phylum Arthropoda; class Insecta; order Coleoptera; family Curculionidae; genus Barypeithes; species Barypeithes pellucidus. The sequence continues at coordinate 19,051,055 of OZ022562.1, read as the reverse complement.
CCGCAACCAACCAAATTTTATGACCATGATAACGCTTGAAACTAACCAAAACGTTGTTGTTTTTTTCAGCACATTCCCAACTCGATCGTCAACATACAAGCTATAGGAAAAAGAATATTCGTCTCGGATATCCAAGAGTCCGTGTTCATGGTGCGATATAAAAGGGCGGAAAACCAGCTGATTATTTTCGCAGATGACACGCATCCGCGATGGATCACTAGTACGTGCGTCTTGGACTACGACTCTATTGCAACAGCAGATAAATTTGGCAACATTTCTATTTTGAGGTTGCCCCCTAATGTTACAGATGACGTGGAAGAGGATCCCACTGGACACAAAGCGTTGTGGGACAGGGGATTATTAAATGGGTAGGTTCAGTAATGGTGTGATTGCAATTAGGGATGCATTGGGAGTGTTGGTCAACCTCCGAATATTTTAAAATTATAGTTTTTATAATTTAAAAGTATTTTTTTATAAGAAATTATTTGGAAGGATTTAATTTGGCACTGGATTGATTTTGAAATTATTTATCTATTGTTGATAGGCTAGCAGACAATAAGTAATTCTTTAATAGTCCTGGCCCTTAATGACCTATAGATTGCTACTCATTTTTCACCTGTGATATTTGTGAGGTTATATTTTCGATATAAAACTTCTTGATGCACGCAGGAAAATAGAAATTGTAGTGTTGTGCAGATATATAAAATTAGCGTCGTACGTAATAATCTTGAATGGTTAGTGCCATGATGTTAACATGTATTATCTGCCCCGTTTACTCCAAAACAAATCTATTAATAAAATAATGTCGGTACTTAAAAATTCTTGCCAAAAGGAGTGAGTAGTGAAGTAAAAATATTGTAATTTGTAACATTTTTGAACTTTTTATGTTATAAGGTTCAATTAATTTTACAAAAAGAGTATTCTTAGTTATACGATTTAATTACGGTTTTCGAGATAAATCGATTTGAACCTTGCGTGATAAGAAAATAAAAATAAAATTAACAATATACAGGGTGTTATGGAAATGACGTATTTAAACCGGCAAATCCCGAGATGAAAATAAATTGAAGAAAAATAACCATAAATGGCGCTTTGAATTATTAAGCGAAATATACACTTTATATGAAATCTCAAAATTTACGTGGCCGCTCCTGAGGCCCTTCGCAATCTATATGCTATTGAGGCAGTCTCAAGTTTCAAAAGAGGTCATCGCATTGTAGGCGGTGTTGCCATTCAAATTCTAAACGCACGTGTTCAGTTTTTGACAACAAGACGTCTTGGCGCGCGGTTTCACTTCTTTTTCAAACTTCTTAGACAAAGAAAACTACAATTTTAAGGTACATACTTTCTTACCTTCGATCTTATTTTAAAATAATCCGTTTTATAATTAAATTCCATAAAAAAATTAAACACAAAAAGTATGTGTTTCAACAGAACCAACAGTCGATAATATCACACAAATTTGAAATCACATCACAGCATTTCTTATTATGAATTATTACACAACAAAAAAAAAAATCGGGCAATACGTTTAAAATTCGTATACGTCAAGCACGTGGAACGCTCGACGTCCTTCCCCGCCAAAGTACCGAAGCGTACTGAAGAATAATAAAGGAAGCGCCGTAGTATTCAAATAAGGGTGAGACACGTGGTGTGATCTGACAACACTGTTAGTATACTCTAGTGACCCACATTGTTGCTAACCGAATCCAGATGTAACGGCGCGACAGTATGTGGGTAAAAAGGGTTTTTACCTTAGTATTTAGATATTCGATTAAAAAAAAAAAAGTATGTAGACTTTCTCTAGGACTCCCTAGGAGTCACCCATTTAAATATAATAAGTCATTTCCATAACACCCTGTATATATTTTATTTTAAAATCCTATTTCCTTTCTATTACTTTGCTTGTTTTCCACGTTTATTAGAATAATTAATAGTTTAGTTTGTTGTATTAAAAATGTATTACTATTTTTATTTCTTTTATTTTTTTAACGGTGCACTAACAATTAAAATTAATTTCTTTAAGCAGACAACCAAAAATTGTCTTAAAAATTTTTTTGGTTATGTTCCTTCATAAAATGCATAGACTTTCTTTAGCAAGTTAGGGCTAAGATTCCTTTTGATAAAATATTGATCCTCATGGCGTACAAGATTTACCAAAATCTCTAAATTTCATATTTTAATAGTTTCGAAAATATTCAGTCCCGCTTCAAGGGCAGCTCTGTAATGACGAGACAAAAGACAAAAATTTACATGAAGTTCTAACCTTGTTTTGGCACAATATGCCTAAATATTGACCATAACTTTTAGGACACCCTGTATAAATTTGTTAATTTTTTCATTTCCTTAACTAAATGTTAAATTATTGTAACATTTTTCCTCGTTTTTTGCAGGGCATCACAAAAGGCCAATACAATCGCGACATTCCACATAGGGGAGACTGTAACTTGGCTACAGAAAGCAACCCTCATTCCCGGTGGTAGTGAATCTCTTATTTATACCACTTTGTCTGGAACAGTAGGTGTATTGGTGGCTTTCACGTCGCATGAAGACCACGATTTCTTCCAGCATTTAGAAATGCACATGAGAAGTGAAAACCCTCCGCTGTGTGGAAGGGATCATTTGTCTTTTAGGAGTTATTATTTTCCTGTCAAGGTAAGGCCTCAGGCGCAACTACTAATTTTACAACCGGTGTCAAGTATATCACAAACACAGTACTGTAGTTTGGCGATATACGGAACATTTTTTACCTAATAACTTTTTTGTGATTTTGTTTTAAATTTTTCTCTTTTAGAGAGTTTGCTTGTAGTATTACGTTCCATTTAAGCCATATTTGATGATGTCGGCCATAAACGGTTGTTTTTATTTTATTACAATTTTCCACTGTTCCATATAACCCAGAGTTTGGGGATATACAGAACAAGGGTAATTTTGTATGTAAAATGGATGAAAAGTCATGTTTATTTCATGTCTGATTGATCATAGGCCTATATGGAACAATTTTATACATAAAACTTTTTTTAGCCGGGGGTGGGAAGAAATACATAAATGTGAGAAACCAAAAAGAACACTAAAAAATGTATAAACAATACTTGTTTGGGGCGATTGTTTAGTGTATGTATTAAAAATAAATCCATTGTGCATAAATGCTATCTATCGGATTGAAAGATACAGAAGACACTCTTTGAGTTTTGTAATATGTAAAAATTTCTTTATTTTTTAAGTATATTTTTCCAAAATATCAACACTAAAGCCTGCACTAGCCTAAGAAAATAGAATTCCATAAAAATGTTTCACACTTCGTAATAGAGCGGTAAATTTGGATTTTTGCATGTTTGTTCCATATATCGCTAAACTACTGTACCTATTATGAATTTATAGGCATCCCATTTTGATGATGATTATATATACATGCTAGACTTATGATTATCATTGATTATTGTTTAAAAATCTGATCAACTTTGATATAATACACAACTCCATTAAACTATAATCTGTGATACTACTAGTATATTTTTCTCTTACAGAATGTCATCGATGGAGACATGTGTGAGCAGTACAATTCGTTAGATCCGTCGAAACAAAAAAGTATCGCCAATGATCTAGATAGGACACCAGCTGAAGTTTCAAAGAAACTCGAGGATATAAGAACGCGATACGCTTTTTAAAGTTTATGTAACTCTGTTTTAGTTTTAGGTTTTTTAAATTTTAATAATTTAATTAATTATGTGAATAAACAAATAGATGGTAAACAATTTTGTGTAAATGTCTTTTACAGGCGTAAATTTGAACCATTTGAGCCGAGAGGTAGGCTGTTTATGATCGAATCAATGAAGATCAAGCATACGGTTTGAACCATTTGCCATCAGTCGAACATTCTCAATTTGAGCCTGGGCAGAAAGAATCTGCGATATTCTTCTAGTTTGTAGAATTAATTCATTTGCTAAACGCCTTCGGGAATCCGCAGACTTATTCATAATTATCTGAAGAGGGATTGTGCCACAAACCTACAACCTACCTACATCTCCATACGCAATTATCTTGCCAATTGACTTCGCTGCACCTGCCATGCTAGTCGAAATTGTAACGGCTAGATATGTTACCTTGTGTTATTGTATCATGGATCGTGTCACTAGTTGAAACGAAATGAAAAATTCTCCTGCTAAAAATACTTTTATTGTAATCATCGCCTCCCAGACAGTCTGTTATAAAGTATTTTTTTAAAATAATATTAAAATAAAAGCAAATAATTAACCACTAATAAAAAAAACCATTTTATATACACATAACATAACGATAAGCTAAAAGTAATTTATAGTAAGATGGTAGTTTCGAAATATCACATTGTAATTTACATTGACAATTGTCATGTGACAAGAGCAGGAATCGGCGACCTTGCATGTCGAATGTCAATATGAATTGCACTACATTATATTTAAAAATACCCAGATAACATATATTTTTTTACGGTAACAAAACATGGATAATATTAATTTATATAGGACTAGTTCTACAATAATTTCACAACTTGACATAAATATAAGGACGATTATTCCTAATTGTTGACATGCTATATTTAGTTGAGTTAGTATATGTTCAATAAATAATCGTCCTTTAAAACTGGAAAGAAGCATTTTGACACATTAGGGATCAGTAGCCTGATCTCAAGCCCCGAGTTCGCCATAATAACGACCAATCACGTGCGATTTCATACCTTTAACATTCTATGAATAATTACATTTGACTGGTTCTGCAGCGAGTTACCAGTTTTTTAAACTCGTCCTTATGTTGGACACCCTAAAAGACAATATTATTCTTTAAAAATAGAAGTTTAAAAAATCAATTGGTAGAAAGGTAACTCGCTCCAGAGTCGTCTTAACAGGTGAACGTTATCAGTTCTCTGTAAAACTGTTAAAGGCTAATCGCTTTTCAGCCTATTGACCCTAGGAATGTAGATATTAATTATAACAAAATTATATCGGTTCGTAAAAAATTGAAAAGTGATATTCTAAACATTTTGGCATGTACTGTAACCAGAGTTAAGCTGAACATACCGATCAATCACGCTTGAGTAAGAGGTTTGTATAACTCCAATGAAAGATGTGTGCATCATCGAATTATATGGGAAAGTCATTTTAACCCTCTTCTTTCGTTAACAGCTTTACCACCACACTCTGTTAATAATCTGTACCTTTTAGAAAAACCAAAAACCCGAAAAAAAAATTGTTGTTGTACATCCCCTTGTAAAATTTGTACAATTAGGAGATTTCGGATAAAATCCAATTTTCTTTCTTTTGAAGCCATCCAACCCAATACAAAATTTTCGATTTTTTAATGGAAATTCTTTAAAAGTCTGATTCTCATTATCGTGCAAGACACATGCTCGTAAGGGCATGTGAATATACACCCGCAAAATCCATACGATTCAATTATAAATATATTTTGATGAGCCGGCACCGAGCACGTGATTTACAAAAACGGTGAGAATCGGCCTTTAATTGGTGTGAGAATGAGTATTGGGCGTCAATTGCCATCTTTTCAAAACGTACTTCCCATTCCAAAGTCCTGGCTATGACTGGCAAGTGTGTATGTCACGTTGCAAAACGATTTTATTCAATAATTAACTAACCTGACAACTTTGCTTATGACATTGACAGAAATTAACTCCTCACAATCAAAGTTGTTCAAATAGTTAATAAAAATCGATGAATGTGAGAAATTCGACGATTGGATTGAATACTATTTTGATTGAAGATATACGTCCGAAATAAAATACTTTCTTTTTACTGACGTCTTGTTCGATTAATTAAATCTTGATTAAATTATTTCAGTGGCGTAGCCGCGCCACGTTGCCACTTAACTACCTAACAAAGCTCAGACTACCAAAAAATATAGGGGCCCCGAAGGGACTTCGCATCGGACTCGATTTTCTAAAGCGTACCTAAAATGTTTTTTAAAAAATTTGCTTCAAACAATATTTTAGCATTTCTAAAATCAGGATAATAGGAAAAATAATATACTCCCTCTATTCCTTATGGCCTCCAATAATATAGTATTTTTGAATTACAAGCCTATACATGTAATTATTAAAAACTACATTTTATACTATTTAATCCTTAAAATTACAATATTTTATACAAAAGTTTTTTTTTATATCGATACACAGAACTGCAATATTAATGACAAATATATTAAATTTATAAAAACTTCTGCAACGAAAGAAATTCAAACGAGCATCAACTTAACATAATTTCGATTTGGTTAGAGATGGGAAAACATTATATTGATGAATTGTAAGGGTCTGTATTTTAAAATTATTATAAAATATGTCAAAAATTAATTACCTACTACAATTACGCGTCTCTCTGGTACGTACAACTTTAATAATAAAGGAGCGCACATGCTCCATTCCCTACTAAAAAATTCCAATTCCTGGTTTATCTGGTAATGTCATACGTACGTACAATAATAATGGAATATTTAGTTTTTATCGGTAACTAATTTAAAACATTATTAAACTTTAAAACATAGGTAATTGAGCCAAAATTGTTTATTGTTTGTAAAGATTTTTGTATTAAATTTAAAAAAACAGTGGCAAGTGTGTCGATAATGGTGAATCTTAATACATGGCTTGAATTTATTGCGCTGCAAACATTCTACAAACAACTACCATACACTCATGCCTAGGCTCGGTTCCTCGATCTTTTGATAAGTTACCAATTAAATAAGATGTTACCAAATAATCAAAATCAAACTGTAAAATTTTATTAACAGACAGCTTTCATGGTACCATCAGATCCAATTTGGTAACTTGTAACGCATCCTATTTCATCGGTAATTTAACAGCACAAGGAAAAACCGTGCATAACAGGTTCCGTATTTCCCGTAACTTCTTTCTGTAAGTCTCTCTTTCTTAAACGTTTTACACGTTGTTCGTGTAACACACGAATTATAACGTGAAAACTCTTACAACGATGACTTACTATGTAAAGTGTCATACTATTTTTGGTGGTATTAAACGTGTATGTATTAAACATTTAAACCAGTACAAAAACAAAATTTATTGCATACCCTACCGTGAAGCATGACGACCAACCCATGATGGCAACCCCATAAAATGTCGCGGTAATGACGAATTCGATCATCTGTTGTTGATTATTATTTCTTGTTCAGTTAGTTATGTATTTGCGTCTATAAATTTTGTACACGACACGCAGTGTGAATTGTGGTTTGGTGTATACTTTAAGTTGGTATAAACTCATTTCAACTACTGTTTATCGTGCGGATTACTAAATAGGTTAAATCCGGCTCTTTCATATGTTAACGCAACATGTTTCGAACTACGCATGATCACTGGATGCTGTAGACGCTCCACGTTAGGGCAATAGACCATAACGTTATACAATACAGAGAGACGATAAATTTTTCGCCATTAAAAATTATGAAAAAAGATGACTTGAGAATGAAAAAGTAGTAAAATTATAGTATTTTTTTCTAAGGTGTCGAATGACAGCACCCGCCAACATTAACTAACGTCTATCGAGACTTGATCTACCCCAGTAGATTGTTGACATCTCTCGCCAGTGTCTTCCACGTGGGTTTTCGGGTTTAACATAAGGTGACTTATCTCACTTATTAATTCCATTTATGATTATTTTTCTTCCATTTGATTTCATCTCAGGATTTGCCGGTTTAAATATAATAAGTCATTTCCTTAACATCCTATATGTTATATGGCATTTGTCCCAATACGAATACACAAAATTTTACATTTAAAATAAATTGACAACAATTAAACTCGGCACAATGGTTACGTGTTACAGACGCATAATTAAAATAATTACTTTGAAAATGTTTAGAGAGCTTTTAAAAATTATTTTATTAATGAAGGATTATAAAGTATTATTAATATTCTATAACTTACATATTTTCATCATTCAGTTTCGCTACACTAAACCTAACGCTTTCCAGTAGATTCAAAAGTTGTATATTTAAACTTTCGAAATTATTTTCACTATATTTAATTTACAGGAAGAAATTACAAGTTTTACTAAACTTTCACGAATGTGCACGAGAACAATTTTTAAACGACTCTAATACTGAAACCACTATATACCGAGTGTCCTCTTAAAATCAAATAACTCCTTTATGGTCATAATAAAGGAACATTTTACAAGGGACACAAAGGTACCAATTTTAAAATTTGTGTAAAGTATATAGTGAACCTCCTGTATATGTACCTGCCACATTATTTAACAAAAATTTAAGAGAATATCAACAGTTATAATTCGAGTAAAAGGACACAAATTTCTCCCTAAAAACTAAATAATTCCGAAGCCATATTTTTACCTAATCACCTTAACAAATTTCTTACATTGGCCCTTCAATGATACTGACCTTCATAAAGTAATAATAGAGACTACGCAGCAGGAATACAGCGGCCAATATAAATATACATACGTAACCGATGATTATTCCGCTACGTTGTCTGGCCATCGGGTATGTGCCTACCGTAACACCGATGCCTACAGCCAGAAAAATGATGGTTAAAATGAAGAAAATGTTACCTCGGCCTCGGGAGTAGTCTGGGCCCACGGATGACACTTTGCGACAGTGAGGACAGCGGGCTAGGGCGTTGTTTAGGGTATTAAACTGAAAAAAATATATACGAATAACATTGACATAAAATGACTTGGACAAATTTTGAATTATTTATTTGCTGGTGTACTGTCAGAAATGTGTCGGGTCCATATTTCCTAGATTATCATTTCAAAAATACATTTAGTTCAATAACTCCAAAATTACTACGAAAATTGCGCACTAACATCCTTCAGCCAATAAGGAGCTTGCTTTTTGTTCCGTTACCACGGCAACTAAGAAAATTTCCGGAAATTTTTCTCCTCCTCGAGGCAGGTGAGTCTGCTTATGGGGGGGATCGAAACACGTAAGAAGGCCTTGGAAGTGATGTCAGCCTACTCTGCTCCATGCGCTCACAAGTAACCTACTTTTATCTATCTGTTTCACTCTATCATTTAGGCGACTTGATCCTGGTCATATTTGTCTCACTTTACTGAATTAGGGAAGGTTGCTACAGACAGAGACAGGCATAAAATGCGAATTGTTAAATAATTTTACAAGTCAATTTTCTTCGTCTGGCATGGAATATAATCAAGCAACATATGAATGATATGTAAAGTGAATGAAAATTACTAAAGCGAAGCGTCCTTAAATTCTAAAATAATTTTCTAATCTTTTCACGAGAAACGTCGTTTCCTTTTTGGTGCAAGTGAGTAATTTGTAATTGAAATATATATTTGTAAAAGAATTCTTAAATAGTGAAGTTCGAGGAGTACTAAGCTTAACCACATATGGATGGGCGGCAGTGGTTCGTCGTGTATTTCTGATATTCGCCGCTCTGGGCGGAATTAAGAGGGCAAGGTCAGCCGAGCACTTTCCATGAAAATATCTTTAAAAGAGAGTCAAATCCCCTCCCCAACCTGTCTTCGATGTGCTAGGCTGTCGAGGTTCTTCGTCAGCTTGTGGTCTCCAATCAGACGAATGGCCCTCCTTTCGATGGAATCCAGTAGCCGAAGAGTATGTTTGGGTGCAGAGCTCCAGACACGAGAGCAGTACTCTAGTGATGGTCGAATCTGGGCTTTGTATAGTGTCAAAAGTTGTTGAGGTGTGTACAACTTTCTGGTTCGGCAGAGTCACCAAGTTTCTGAGAAGCTATCTTGGCGATTGCCACAACGTGGTTATGCCAAGACATATTTCCTCGCAGATTGACGCCCAGCAAATTAATAGATGAAGCCAGTGGGATTGCGTGTCCGTCCATGACTATATCCGGTTCTGTAATGTTAACCTTTTTAGAAAAAACTGCTGCCTGGGGTTTTTTAGCGTTACATTCGACTTGGTTACTGTCACCCCAAGCCAAAATTTCTTCCAGGTCTTTGTTGAGGCGTGATACTTCATGCTGTCTGAGAAGATGTGCGTCGGCAGCCGATGTTTGTGCATTCAAAGAGAAAGATGAGATTAGTGTGCTATCATCGGCAAAACTAAATATCGGATTTTTTGTCCTCGCTAGAAGATCGTTAATGTAGAATAAGAAGAGAGTGGGAGACAATATGGATTCTTGAGGAACACCGGCATTGATGGTGAAGGTGTCTGAGAGAAATCCGTCAATCGCCACTTGCAACTACCTACTATTATAAGTCAACAGATCTTAAAATGAGAACACAACTTTCTTTAGATAATATGTTTTACCAACTTTAGTAGATCAAATATAAAGAAAAATATAGATTTGAACTATTTTTAAATTGTTAATAACAATTACATGCAACTAAAGTTGGTAAATAGGAAATTATTGCTCTTCGAACTAACAACTAGCATAAGTCATCAGCTCTTAAATGCTATGCCCTTCAAAACACTACACTATACATAAACATAAACAGCAAGCGACATGACAACATAACTGACAAGTCAATCTTTTTCATTGACAAGCAAAGCCTTCTTGTCATATTTTAAAACCATTAACATAAAATATCACGCAATCCTAATTTTTTCTACCTTCAAATTAATAATTTAGTGCGAAATTTTCTTCCTTTTTGAGAAAATCGTGTGGTCGAAAAATTTCCGATAATAATTCAAGTACTAGGGAGATTATAAGTGAAAATACACTTTAAATTGAATAAGGACATTTTTCTTATTGTAGTCTTTAAAAAGTTCAAGTACATAAATAAGGGGAGCGAATATTTGACCACCTCGCAATTTACATGGGACATTCTATGTGTCCTGACCCGACGTACCACCCGGTATATCATTCTTTGAAAACGACTACTTACCAAGAACGTATCCCGGCAATGTCCGCAGGTAACTCTACACATACCAGGCATAGACGGCACCGGCGGGGTGACGGGACTGGGCGCCAAATTAATGATGCGCTTGCAATTCGGTCTCGGGCAAGCGATGCGCTGAGACGAGCTCTTGCAAATGAGCAGACAGTTGCAAGGACAGCGCACGTATTTTTTACCCGGTGGAGCATTTCTGATTGGCTGAAAAAAAATAAATTAAGTTCCCGTTTTAATATATTGGATATGATAAGCCACACTTACTATACTAAATACTTAATATCAGTACGATCTTACACCCTTAAAACAGGAATAACGTATAGTTGTAATATTTTGTATGCCATTTTTACAATCCACAAATTATAGGACAAGTTTAAATATTTATTAGTGATCGGTCGATACGTTTTTGTTTTTTGGAGATACCGATAGTCGGGCGATACCACATTATTAAAAGATTTGTTACTATTCAATATACGATTCAATATACGTTGATATAATTAAAAATTGTCAATAGTGGCAACGTTGTAATAGTACATTACGTATCAAGGGCCAAAAATAGGCTTTTACGGACGAGATGCGGAGAGCACGACTCCGTAAAAGCCTCCGACGGCCCGAGATATGTACCGTACTTTTTTTTACAAGTGCTCCGAGGCTTTGATGCCAAATAATTAAAGCAACTCTTCAGACAGTTTCGCATGGAGAATGTAAATATCTATTTATTATCGTTGATATGTATGGCTTGGTGGCCTAGTGGCAGAGTGTACGCCTGGCGATCTGAGAGTCGCGGGTTCAAATCCCGCACCGACATCTCTGGTTTTATTTAATTATCAGTTAAAAAAGTATTGAGGAGAACATGGTGACTCGAAGCGGGCGGGAAAAATCTTTCCTTCGGTACTTTCCCGCCCGATGCACTGAGCTATAACTATGGATACATACAACCGCTGACCTGTTACGTACGTATGGGATGCGAATAAAATTGTATTTTTCGTCTGCAAAAACGTAGTAATGTCTTAAAAAATATATGATTTTACTGTTTTACAAAAGAAAATTAGCCTTTTCTAAAAGTGTCTTTAGTTTCTTGATGTTGAAAAACATTTGTCAAAGTCTCTACACAACAATTTAGAATTCTAGCAAATAGAAGATGAAGTTCGAAAATAAATTTGAATTAAAATGCACTGTTAGAATTATCGATTGATCGATCGCCTCAGATTACTAAAGAATAATCACAGAAAAACTAGCATTGCTCTTATACATTGAATAGCACCGAATACAGCTAATCCATATACCAACAGGCCGAATCATATAGACTATGACCTATTAGTAAGATAGACAACCGTATGCCGGTGCATTCTTGTATCATAAATATATTAATTATATACTTAAGATACCTTCTCTTCTTTATAGGTACTTAAGTTTTATTATGAAATGGTCATCAATTTAAAATCGACCTAATGGGACTTCAAACAGATAACACTTATTTATTTGCATTGCTGTACCTCTGGATTTACAGTATTAAGATTTTAGCCACTTATTACCAAGATTACAGAGGCAAGCTGCTAGTTTTTGTTCTGGATTCATTAATAATGTATCATCATAGGCGGCAATGCATATTAATAGTTAAAACGGCCACACTAAAATGGTCCCGATACGGCGTTAAAAAATTACAAAGTTATTTATACTTTAAAAACTCTTAAAAGATACCTAGATTCCAAAAATAATATATAGGGTAATTCATTTTAAATTCCGAAGATTCTACCACTTTCGGTATGATCCGGCAACACCGCACCATCCAAATTATTTTATAAACGTAGAAAACACAGCCAAATTTTCAAAATAAAATCTCATTTAGTTCTCGAGATACTTCTAATAGGCCATTTTACTTGGTGTACCCTGTATACTGTCCTGACATTGTATATGTCAACCTATTACATACGTCAGCACCGCGCCGCGCCGTACTCGGTGTGTGAAGCCCTCCAATCGGAGGCACCCGCACCCTGTATAAGCATCCGCCAGAGAAGCCGGATTTACATATTTTGGGCAGATTAGCGAAAAAATTTAAATAATAAAAATTAAATTGAGGAAATTTTCTATTGTTATTAAATCGAAACCGTGACGGTGCGCTTCAACTTACCGTAGCCTCATTACACTGGGCGCACTTGACCACATGCTGATCTCGTTTGCCCGAAATATCAATCATTGCCTGACACACGCGGCAAGTCACCATAGGAACACCTCCTCCCTCGGTACCCTGATAAAAGGGTGGCGGCAATTCATCTGGACCAATAGGGCTGACGGTTGCTTGTTGACCGGCTAAAAAAAATAGGTGGTAAAATTCACGAGTATGCCATGATCAGACGACTAACCGTCTATGTCTAGAGGTTCCTCCATTTTAACAATTTGAATAACTACATTATGATCACATTATAAACTACAAATTCTACATTTCAAAAAAGGCTACATGGAAAAAAGCGATTAGAACCCCTATAGCTTTTATTAATACTGTGTTACTTAGAACCATACAAAACTCAGCACTATACAGACATATACTGGTAAATAAATCAATTTCTAACAAAAAGTGCACTTAGAACATTGTGGAACGGATTTGGCACAATCGTTACCATGCCCAAATCGTACTAAATAAATTAAAAATATTAAATGTTTAATCCTTATTTAGTATGTCATACACATACTTTCCTTACAAGGACTAGGCAACTTAAGGCGCATGTAAATTAGTCTGAGACCACAATTTCAATGAACATCGAAAAATACAGATAAATAATAATTGTTTCTGTCAGTATATCCACGATGTGGATAATAGGTATATTTATAATTCATTTAATTCAGTAATTATCTTTATTTCTTGACTGAAATGATAATTTAATTGTGTTCAACTAATCAAAACACTTTACTATATTTGGAGAAAACAGTTTATTATATTGGGAGATATCTTTGCAGGAGAAGTCCGCAAACTGTTCTTTTGTTTCCGTTTAACGGTGATAAATAATTAGTATGTTTAAGTTTTGTTTTTCACCTTAACAAGATAATCATTGGTTACGCTTTTACTACAATAAATGCAGTCTGATAAAGAACAAAACACGAAAATCTCTGATTAATAGACAATAGATTTATTCATGCTTGTACAATGTATTGATTGCACACGGCAATAGGTTCAATCTTAAGATATTTCCAGTTAAAAAAAAATGTCTTTAAATTTGTTAAATTAACCTACAATAAAACTATAATTTAATAGTACTATTACAGACACAATTAAAATAATCATTGAAACTATAAGAGCCATGGCCCTAGCCATGAAACATTTTACAAAGTCAAATCATTTCAATTCATTGGTATGAACACCACACAGCTAATCAAATGATTCACTATTGAAATTAAACTTATAGTATTCATCAAGAGATGCATTTTAGCATTATTTAAAAGAAAACTCTTGATTTTGACTAACAAGGTTGGTTGTAAGGTTCTCTTACACATGTTATCAGCACCAGCCATGGTGGATATCGGAGTCCCACAAGGATCAATCATGGGACCTGTTCTATTTCTAATTTTCATAAATGACTTGCCATTTGGTCAACAGTTGGGTGAATATGTGCTGTTTGCAGATGACACTACTGTCTTCACAAGGGATAAATCTGAGCAGATTGCTATTGCAAAACTAAATGAGGCACAAGTGACTGTGGAGGAATGGTTTCTATCCAACAGACTCCTACTAAACCAGGAAAAAACGCAGGGAATGGTTTTTACGCTAAAACATACAGACTCTACAATGTCTACTGTACGGTTCCTGGGGGTCTGTTTGGATACAAAACTGAAGTGGGATGTGCACGTGGAGAGTGTATGTAAAAAGCTTGGAAGTAGTGTGTTTGTCATGCGTAACTTGTACGGTTGCGTATCAGAGTCAACTTTGGTAACAGCATACTTTGCAATTTTCCATAGCGTGATGTCATATTGTGTGATTGCATGGGGTCGGTCCTCGCACGCACAGAGGGTATTTAAGCTGCAGCGACGGGTGATCAGGTTAATGAGCGGCTTAGGATACAGGGAGGACTGCAGGGATGCTTTTGTCAGACTAGGGATTCTTACCTTTCCCTCGGTATATATATTAAAGAGTCTGCTACTTGTGAAACAAAAAGTAAACCCTATTACATGCCAGGACATTCACAGTCATGACACACGAAACAAAACGAACTTAGTCCCAACACATTGCAGACTGGGGAAGTGTCAGAATAGACCGGAGTTCTCGTCGGTCAAACTCTTTAATAACCTACCACGAGTAATAAGGGACCTACCCCTATTACAGTATAAAAAAACTATTAAATCTTTCCTATTAAGCAAGGCCCTATACAGCATAGATGCCTTTCAGAACCTGAACATTAGTGATTTTAATATACCTTAATATTTTAATGTATTTAAACTCTGTGATGTACGTCATTTTATTTAATGTTTTTAAATGTAATTCAGTGTGTGTATCAACACTGTTTGTTCAGTGAATTGGCTTTTAAAACTTATTTTAGCATGTGTTACTGTCTCTTAGTGAGTGTAAACATTTTAATTGCAAATTTATTTTATTCCCCTGACGAGTGTAAGCAATTTTTGTACTTTGGCACAATAAAGATTGATTTGATTTGATTTGATTTGATAATGGAAAGCGGTTAAAGATTTTGGGAACATGATAATAATCGAAAATCTTGATTTGTACATTAATCAATCAAAATGTTCTCTCTATGTCTAGTTTCTGATGAATGGATATCATTCAACCTCACATAATCGACATTCAAATATACAAGAGAAACAAAGAAGGCTTCACCATAACTTTCAGCTGGTTAAAGGCATCTCAGCAGTTAACACAGCAGGGCAACCTTTTAATCATCCTTACCGCTCTATGCTGAAATGACAAGACCCTGCTAGTGTCAGCAGCATGTTCCCAAGAAAACAGTGTATAAGAGACATGTGACTGAATCAGTGTATGAAAAGTGATTATAAGTAGCGAGACATTGTCAACCAAGTTCCTCAGCACGTAAATATTAAGATGCATGCCAGGTTAATTTCTGATCTAAATACACTCCTAGGAAGACTTGAGAGACAGAGTGTAAACATCATGCTCTCAGTCTTTGACACATTAATATTGAGATTGTTAGTATAAAACCAATCGGATACCCTAGAGTCTAGGGCCTAGACTGTGTGTGTCTCTCATACTGTCCCGAAGCCCTGTAACATTTCTTGCCACTTTGGTAGCTTGTATCATCTGCGAACATAATAATGCGTTGTGCGATCATTCATATAAATGATAAAAAGATGAGGTCCCAGAACCCAACCCTGAGGTACCCCAAACAATGTATGCTTCAAGTCAGAAGGTTTATCATTATAATCGACTTGTTGAAAACGATTCATTAAATATGAGTACAGTATATTTTGACCTTCTTCATTAAAATTGTAATGCTTCGGTTCAGCCAACAGAAGGTCAGGATAAACACATAGTTAAGTCACAAAACAGTACGGCCGCAAAAGTATCAGTGATGATTGAGATAAGCCTGTTAATCCCATTCCCCATTGACATAACGGTCCTAAACCCGAATTGCTGCATGTTAAGCAACTTGTTTTTTTTCAAAATGGTCACTAATTCTAAGTTTGAGAGCCTGTTCAAACATTTTCCTATACAACGGTAGAAAAGAAATTGGGTTATAGTTCGACACATCATCATGATCACCTTTCTTGTAAACAGGTACAACACTGGAAATTTTCTGCACTGGTGGATTAACTCCATGTTCGTGCAAAGGTTAATAAGCTTGGTCAGAAGATACACTATAACGTTTGCGATAGTTTTAATTATCTTTGTCCCGAATGACACAAAAGGTTGTATGGTCAGTGTCAAAATTAAGAATGATAAATGTTTGACAAAATCAAAGGACTTAGGAGAACGATAATATAGAGAGAAGTGATTCTTCTTTTCTCTCTCGTTCTCTACGTTCCTTAGAGAGAGGAATAATCGTTCTCGATATAAGTCAAGAATAGAAAGTACCCTTCCTTGTCCACCCTCGTTTTATAAGCGGAACTTTTGGTGTTTTATTATTAAAAAATAATAATTTCTGAAATCATAAATATTCATTGCATCGACATAATATATTTAGGAATAATGTCTTGCTTTGTAGTTATGCGAAACCTGATTTACGCACTACAGTAACTAGACAGTTCCAAAATTTTCAAATTAAGAAATAAATAATTGTTGTAACCTATAAGTCACATTCTCAAATCTGTTAGTTGAGGAAAAATGATTAGCAAATATATGCGGGAGTTATTGAACGGCAAATAACGTATTTTCAGATATTTCATTATCGTTTATTTACAGATGTGAAGTAGCAAACAAAAACAAAGAATTAAAATATGGACAAACTTTCAAGTGACTCATAAAAGGGCGAAGGAAATAAATGCATATTTAATGGTTTGGGCACCCACCTGCAATATCGCCATTATATGAGACGTTGTCCTGGCCTAGGAGAGCCTGCCTCTCATCATCATTATTGTCCCCCATGGTATATTTGTCTCCAAAATCCAAAGTTTATCTTGTAAAATGAAAAACGAAAACCAAACAACGAAATCCCCACAAATCACAAATCCCTTTTGGCATTTGACAGTCTGACAATTGCCGATATCAGACAGCTGATGACAGCGTTGTCAAGAGTAATATCTTGGACCTTAGACTAGAAAGAAAGGGACCAAATCAGCCGAGTTTTCACGTTACATAAAATATCACACAAAAAACTTATTAATTATTGGTATATTATATGATGCATATGTAATTTAGTAACAATATTGTTAGTGGCATTTGTGTAACCAAAGAATATAATGAGGCATTTGGATACATTACGAATACTGGCAGCGCTGTCTGTATACATGGCATTGTACAATGTTGGCATTGTTGCCGTGACCAAGTATATATTGTTCAATTTTATTAGTTAGATTAGTCTGTTACTCTGTTTAGATTCTTTGGTTTAGATGGCAGAAAGACACTCGGGTGGCGATTACAAAAATGTCGAATATCGAATATTTGACATTTGACTAACAAAATTAAATATGTGAAATTGGCAATGGTAATGATAAATTCTAGGACTTTTATTTTTTAACAGTTGTTCTCTGGTTGCCATAGTAATATATGTCATCCAAAAATGTAAACAAAACAAAAAAACTGTCCACCGTCTATGGTCCACCGCCGTCCACCGCTTAGGAGAATTTCAAGTTTATTTGTCAACAATGAGCTCCATTTCAGAAAATATTTCATTGCATAGCCTTAGCCTGCCACAAAGTGTAAGAAACGAGACTAAGGAAAAATTTGACGCAATTTTAAGAGCTGCATTACAGAAAAAGCGTCAAGGTTCTAAAGAAAAACTTTTAGATGATGTAGAATCAATTACTGATGCAAGCAGTAGAAATGTTATTGGCCCCGATGAAGAACTTAATAATAAAAGAATTGAAGAGGAGGAAGAAGAAGAAAGAGCTAGTAAGAAGTTAATTTTAAATAAATTTTTAAGTGATAGTAGTTCGTTGAGGGCTTCAAATGTAAATGAACATGTTATGGTGGTGAAACCTCCAATTCCTAAACCAAGGAAAAAGAAGCTAGAGGAACAGCGTCGAGGTTCCATCACTAGCACTGGCACTTTTGATGTTACATCTCCTAAAATACTAATAAGCCCTAATAAAAACGGACAGGAAATTTTGAGAAGAGATTCTATAACTAGTATTAGAACCTTTGAAGTTACCTCACCTAAGTTAAAACCAAAGTGTAACCCTACAGAAATAGCTAATGATAAAAATAATGTTCAGGTAATAGGCGATTTGGTTTTACATGACAGTCCAACCATATCCAAAATTTCTGTTCTTTCAAGTAGAAGCAATGTCTTAGAAAAACGCGACAATGAGACATTAATTGATAAAAACAGTTCCAAAAGCAGTAGAGGAAGTAGAAGCACTTTTATACTTGAGAAAGATAGTGATGTTGAAATAGAACTAAAACCTGACAATGCAGAGGCTGCCTTAACCACAGAAATTACTAAATCCAATCATGACACTATAGAATTAGAATATGAGGATACAAAGGAAAAACCCAAAGTTAAGAAAAGATTACACAAGAAAAATTATACTAGAGAAAATACTGCTGCTCATTCAAAAGATGACGTTTTTGAGCCATATGATTATCGACACATAATGGAAATTAAAATTCATAAAACAGATAAACTTCTACTTAAATCCTTTGTTATACATCCTGTTGTAAAAATTCATATTGTGGATATTAGAACAGGAACCTATTTTAAGAAAAGTGACAAGAACAGACCTGTTGTATTTTATTATGAAAATGACAGTAATGATTACATTTTGCCTGTAATGAGTAATTACTATAATCTCCAAGAAAATAGGTAAGTACCTAGGATATTTAAATTATATAATTAGTGTTCTATTTTAAAATATGGATGAAGTAAAAACGGCATACTACAAGTCTGGAAATGTGTTGTCCGCCCATATTCTAGTTAGAAGAATATTGCAAAGAAAACAGAATAGGTCGATGTTTTCCCCACTCCATTGCATCCTGATGAATTACATCCACATTCTGATGAACCACAAAATTTCAAAACTAATAGATTTTTGTGAATATGGGATACACTTAATTCATTGATTTTAATTACATATTGTATAGTGCCACTTTTAGTTTCCTATAATCTTATAGAGAAGTAATTAAATGGTTTGACGTTATTAAAATTGGTTCCCAGCAAAAAATAGCCATTAAATCATTTGATCAGCATAAAAAGATTTTGCTTGCAATAAATAAAAATCGGGCTGCAACACTTGTTCTGCAAAAAATGCTACAAACTGTCAACAATTTAACCGATATCAGTCCGCTTGTAATAATAATAATAATAATAATAATGTGTGTTTATTTAGCACTTTGCTAGTAATACAAACATAACAGATATACAATAATAATAATATAAACAAAAATAGTTACTTAGTATGTATTACGCATGAATTCAAATAAGTCCCTATTAAAAACCACCAAGCTACAGGCATTTTTCAATGCCTCAGGCAGAGCATTAAAAAGGCGAACACCATCATAGAACAAAGATTTTTGTAAACTTACTGTCCTAACAAACTGAATATTATAATATCATGTATTCGCTTAATTAACAGTCTAGCTGCGAAATGATTACTTGGTCAGCAAGATTTTACAATTGGTCAGTAGAAAAAAACATGTCTAGAAGCAGTTTACTTCAGAGGTTTGCATATTAAAAGAATGGTTTTATCAATATCAATCATTGGATTGCGTTTGTTTTGAATAATCGGCAAAGTTCGTTATTGTGGGCGGAGCGAAAGCAGTCGCGTGATACGAGTAGCTAATTGCGTGCGTGTGTTTTCATTTGGTGTAGCAGCCAAGACCCAAAATGTAGCGCAGGCGGGTTTTCACTTGTTTTCCCAGGGCACTGTCAATTTATGTAACTTTCTTGTGTTTTCTTTTGCCGAATAGAGAAGGAAATCGGCTACAAAAGGTGTAGCGGGGGAGTGTTTTCACTTGTTTTCCCAGGGCACTGTCACTATTTCACGTTTTATTGCTTTTTTTTTGTTGACCAAGATTAAATATTTTGCTTACCTGCTGATTGCCACCAAAATAATTTAGAGGGCTCTAGTATGACATTAATTACTGACCTATTCAGAAATGTTTGTTGTCCATAAGTTGCTGACCAACTAGCCATTTTGGCTGACCGATTACATTTTTCTGTTCGCAAAAATAAGAATATTTTGTTAACCAGTTAAATGATACCCAATCTTATATCTTGTAGATCATTTTATCCCATGTGGGAAGATACCATTTTAATAAATGAAGATTTTCAATACATAATAAATGAACATGTTATCTTATTCTTTGAAGTTATGGATTTTGCTACCACAAGTTTTGGTACACTCAGGAAAAATAAGGGTCAGTTATAAACATATAGGTAACTACCTAACATGTATCTTTTTTATTTATTTGATAATATCTGTTGTAGGTTGTGATAAAGGTTGGTACAAGATAGCATTTGCATTTCTAAAAGTTGTCGGTCAAAATAATGCTCAAAATGTTAATAAAAAAGTGAGATTGCAGTTATATTATCTTCAAACCACTAATGTAAAACCGCCAGAACATAACAAATGCCCACTATGGGATTGGTGGAAAAGTGGAAAATTAAAGAAATATTCTTCAACGCTTTATGTTACTATTAAAAAAGTGATCTCTCCTACAATAGTCATTGAAACATTTAGATCTAAAACGCCATTACAAAAGGAAGTAGATATGTCTGTCGTCAAGGAGGTACGCGAGGAAAATATGAAAGATGATCTAATTAAAGATGAGGCAGATAACTTAAAAATAAAATGGCAAGGAGGACGGCTGAATAAAAACAAGAAATTACCTGAAGAATGTGTTTTTCAGTTAGATACTTTTGAAGAAGGTTGCTTTGCTCTTAAGTTTAGTAATAACGGATTATATTTAGCTTGTAGCATTAAGATAAATGAAGAATTTGAAATAGTGGTATACGAGGTTAGTAATTGAACTGTAATATCCCAAAATATATTTCTTTTTAATTGTCCTGATTTTCAGGTTAAACATTTTGAAGAAATATTTAGGTTTAAGAGTCATCAGGCACTTATCTATTGTATAGTCTGGTCAAGAGACGATAAATACCTTATCACCGCTTCTTCTGACAACACAGTGGCTATATGGAACTTTGAAAATAAATCTTTCTTTCAAGTAAGGACCACCTAAAATAACTTATAAGAACATGCGTCCTTGCTTTTAATATGGCGTATGGCACAACAATAAGCTTAGAATTACAATTGAATACCACTAAATCTTATAATAGGAACCATACTCCGTGTTTTTTAGATTTTGCCTCATCCATCCTTTGTTTACACGAGCCAAATAAGTTTAGAGAATACAATAGCTACAGGTTGCTATGATAAAATAATAAGAATCTGGTATTTAGATAAAGAAAAAAATGAATTTGTACTTCATCAAGAGCTGGAAAATCACAGGGGTTATGTGACAAGCTTATGTTTTCCACATAAAATTAGCTGTTTACTATATTCGTCGGATTCCTGTGGTAAAATACTTGAGTGGAAAAGGGATCAAGCATACTGGAAATTAAATAGGTAGGCATGTGAAACTCAATGTAAGGATTCAATTCAATATTAAAACATATTAAACCTAGTTGCCAGATACCTCCGAGTACTTCACAGAGCCATTATTGCCTTAGGATGCAATGTTATAGTATACACATGTCGAGTTATAACTTATATCGCTGACATCAATATCTCAAATATTTTTAAGGTTTTTATTGATCTTGACCCCTAAAATTTTAGATCATGAGTGTTGAATAACGCGAGTAGTTTATTTTACATCTTTACCTACTAAATCATTGGGGTAGATAATACAGGGTGCAAACACCTCCAAATGGTTATGGAAAATGATTAATCTTTTTCTCATATACTATGCATATTTCATTCTGTTACAATTGAATATTGATATTACTCTTATCCTAATTATGTTTTAGAAAATTGGATATAGTGGACTTAAGGGAAACAAAAATAAACCAGATATTGCTTTTTTCCAATGACAAAAAAATGTTAGTTCATTCAAGAGATTCGGCCTTAAGAATTATATCGATAGCAAATGTTTGTGTAATTCATTGGTTACATGGTGCCTTAAATACTAGGTAAGAAGAGGGAAAGGAAGGTAGCAATAATAGTAGTGTTATTGTGATTTATCTATTTATCTATTTTCTAGGGTTCAAACATTCTGTGATATTTCACCAAAATGGTCATCGTATGTTGCCTCAGGAAGTGAGAACGGTTTAGTAATCGTTTGGGATGCAAGAACCGGTAAAGATGTGAAGACTTACGAAGGATTTTCAAACAAATCTAAAAGTGCTCATTGTGTCCAGTTTAATCCAGACCTTAATATGCTGGCGATATCCCATTATGGCTCGAATGAACCTATTTTAATTTATTGCAACAAGGAAGAAGATAACGTGACATATATTGAGAGAAATGCAGAATTAAAAGTTAAAATTAAACAGGAGAAAGAAAATGACTTGGATACTCGACAAGAGAAGCTTGATTTTAGAAAAGTATTAGCCAAAATGGATCAACTTTTAATTTAGGTAGCGATGAGATATAATACGTTCATGCATTGCAATAATATTAGGAGTAAAGAAAATATATATTAAGTATTCATGTAGGTACCTAGTTTTTAATAAAAATATTTCAGCTAATTCTAAGGCGGAATTCATGTCAAAGCAATTGGTAACGAGCAATGAGTATAAGTCACGCGACAATAACATCGTATCGCTTTTTTTATTCACATTAACTGGAACTGGATATTCATCATCGCAACTGCTTTGGTGTGAATTACGCCTAACAAGTTTTCTTTCAAATATGATATTAATGTTACAAAAATGTCTGCCACCATATAACAACACAAGGTCGATTAATATAAATTTACATACGATATACAGGGTGTTTCAGAATAAGATGCTGATCCTTAACGTTGTGAATCCTTAGTTGATTTTAAGAAGAAAAGTTCAAATTAACAGATATCCTTAACCTATCAACTTTCGAACTACAGGGCGTTAAAGTTTTAAGAAAAAAATCGTTTTTCTATTATAACTTTAACAACTTTCTAGCTATTTTTATGAATTTTTCACACATGCCCTCTAAGCATCAATAGCCTTTTTTGGTGTAGAAAATTTAAAAAAATTTTTAACGGGTTTGGACTAGACTTTTGGAAAAATATTATGTACGCCACTGCTTTTTCTCAAGATAAAAATTATTTTTAAAATACTCATTCATCTTTTTATCGTCCGACAAACAGTTTCCGACAAAAAAAAATATAAAGCTTTAAATGCACATTCGCTATGTGCCTATGGTTTCTGACTAGTATAGGCTATGAACTTTGTTAAGGAAACAATGACAATAACGAAATATTTAATAATAGTTTGATCGCTATTTATTTATGTACACGGCTTTCCACTTAACTTAAATTTTAAAAACGTAATACTTTTTAAACGTATAAGTATCATGGTAAATTTTACAAATGTTGAGTTTGCGGATATGCATTACCTGTACGGGCTTGCTGACGGCAATGCATTCTCAGCCAGACGATTATACCAAGAGCGTTATCCAAATAGAATAGTTCCGGATGCACGAACGATTTCAGGAACTCACAGAAAGTTATGTGAAACGGGATCTTTTGAAACAAAAAACTACTTAAAGGGGGCACACCAAACTACACGAACACCGGAAACCGAAGAAGCTGTTTTAAATTTAGTGGAACAAAACCCTAATATAAGTACCAGAAAAATTGGGAATGTTTTAAATATTACTCATGTCCTAGTCTGGAGAATTGTTCAAAGTTATTTGTTATATCCGTACCATATTCAACGGGTCCAGGCCCTACTTCCTAGGGATTTTCCATTACGCATCAATTTCTGCCAATGGTTTATTCAAATGGTTACCGAAAATCAATAATTTGATGCCAAAATTTTGTTCACGGACGAAGCTAATTTTTCCAGGAACGCCATAGAAAATTTTCATAACAATCACTTCTGGGCAGAAGAAAACGCACATGCCATTACGGAACCCCACCACCAAGAGCAATTTTCTGTAAATGTTTGGGATGGAATTATTGGTGATTATTTAATTGGGCCTTATTTTTTAACAGCCCGATTGAACGAAATCAATTATCGCCAATTTCTTGAACACACTTTACCAAATTTGCTAGACGACGTCCCTACCCGGCATCGTATGTGGTTTATGCACGATGGTGCACGTGCCCATTTCAGTCTCTTAGCACGAGAGTTTTCAAATCAACATTATCGTAATCGATGGATAGGGCGCAGAGGAACACAATCGTGGCCACCTAGATCCCCTGATCTAAACAGTCTAGATTTTTTCCTGTGGGGACATCTGAAAACATTGGTTTACAGCATCCCAATAAATACTGAAGAGGAGTTGAGAAACCGCATAATAGTTTGTTTCCACACTATCAGGAATACTCCAGGAATTTTTCAAAGGGTAGGAGACTCAATGAGGAGAAGAACTGAAGCATGCATTCTTGCAAGTGGTGGCCGCTTTCAACAGCTAATCTAAATTATTTTCGTTTTTGTTCACACGTTATTTAATGTTAGTTGTTTTAATTTAATTTTTAAAAATAAGGAACATAGCGAATGTGCATTTAATGCTTTTAATTTTTTTTGGATTTTTCAGGACGCCACTAAATTTTCTACACCAAAAAAAGGTTATTGATGCTTAGAGGGCATGTGTGAAAAATTCATAAAAATAGCTAGAAAATTGTTAAAGTTATGATAGAAAAACGATTTTTTTCTTAAAACTTTAATGCCCTGTAGTTCGAAAGTTGATAGGTTAAGGATATATGTTAATTTGAACTTTTCTTCTTAAAATCACCTAAGGATTCACGACGTTAAGGATCAGCATCTTATTCTGAAACACCCTGTATATATTTTAAACTTAACTTAGAAATATAAAATAATAAAGTCCGTCCTGGTATGATTTCTGTTTGAGAAAATCCCAGTTGTTCCAGCGGTAAGTCAGATTCGTCCATATTTATTACAAGCACTTGAAAGGAATACTGCTAATCTCCCAGGAAGAAAAACTACGATCATCGAGAATTTAAACACTACCATATTTTTGACAACGCAACGTCAAAACCCAAGATTTTAGGATTTGACCGTTTTGATTTCGTTTCGTTGGAACTTTTTGGATTGCAATTTGCAATCCTTTTCTTTCCTCGTATTCGTTTCTTGTCAAGTAATTTGAAAAATGTACATACTCTTGTTTTTTGATTAGTTTTGAAGAAAAGGTATGTTTGCGTTTTATGAAGTTGTTAAATTGTTTTTTTAATGCATTAAGAATATTTTCCAATAAACCTAATGAAATTCTTATTACCGAGTATTTATTTAGATTAGCAAAATGAGTAACAGCAGGCCTAAATCTAATCCTTGGAATAAAAACAAACCTCAGCCCCAGAAACCCAAGAAATCAGCGCAAAGTCCTGTTAAAGCTAAACCGCCATTAGGCTCCACTGGTGAATTAAAATTTAAAGAGGCCCAAGCAAAGCTACAAAATTCTGTTCAAAAACATATTAAGGACTATGAATCGTCATCTGAAGAAGAAGATTTAGATTCGTCAAATCTTATAGGTAAGTTCATCTATAATCTAGAACTGTGTCTGTTAGAAAGTTTTAATGTCAATTAAATGAATAATTATAAAAAATACATAAACTATATTCCTATGCGCTTTATAAATGTTTTTAGAGGTAATTCTTAAGGAATATACACAAGGAGGGGGAACAAATGATCAAGTTGATCGCACCAAAACATTTATTCAGGAATCTTTTCTGTCAGGTGGCAATACATGCCTAATATGTATTTCTAGAGTTAAAAGAGACGATCAGGTAATTATTAAGTATTATACACAGTATAGAAGGCATATTCTATTTGTTAAAAGTATTTCTTGATTCACACAATACACATTTACAACAATTTCTTCTAACCCCTATTCGTTGGAGGAGGATAAATCTTTCAATGAAAAAGAACCAGTATCATACTTATCTTATTTTTTTTTATGAATTGATATAAGCCCGTCTCAAAAATTATTCTAATGATATTTTAAGATATGGAGTTGTTCAAACTGTTATGGAGTTTTCCACTTGGACTGCATTCAAAGATGGTCCAAAGACACTGTTATGCAGCAGAAGCAGAGATTGGAAGATCAAACAATAACCGCCAAAAAACAATTGTGCTGGTGTTGTCCTAAATGCCGATTTGAATATTTCCCAGAACAATATCCAACAAAGTATGTCTGCTTCTGTGGAAAAATTGAAGATCCTAAGTACCAACCATTTTTGGTGCCACATTCCTGTGGAGAGATATGTAGAAAAGATTTGATTCCTTTTTGTGGTCACAAATGCTTATTACTTTGTCATCCAGGTATATTTGATTTTGCTATAAAGTGTTAATTAAGGGGCTAACAAAATTAGTCTTCTATACTTAACTTTATACAAAAACTTACTCCTTTAGGTCCTTGCCCACCATGTCCAGTAACAATCAATGTATCTTGTTATTGTGGCTCACAGCAGCCCACAACTAAGAGATGTAGCCACAGGGGTTGGTCTTGTGATAATCGATGCGATAAGCCCATGTACTGTGGGAAACACACTTGTAGTGACCCATGTCATCCAGGGGAATGTCAGTTATGCTCTAAAAAGAGTATTCAAAAGTGTATGTGTGGAAGACAGCAAAAACTAAGAGACTGTGCTACTCCTGACTGGCAGTGTGAGAAGGTAATTAAGAGGAATTGCTTTGGAATATTTTTAATGTATAAATATAAATACATATTTTGAACAATTTCATGTTACTCAAAATTTGTAAATAAAGCAGCTAATCCCACCCTCAGAATAACTTAAGGGGCTAGCCTTTTTTATCTCGCTAGTTGTGTTATCAATAATATTTTTTATGTTTACCCTGTTCTAGTTAGTTTTATTTGTAGCGCATCCCCCAAAAATTCAACAAGAAAGAAATAAAACATAAACACGAATATAAATATTTTAAATTCCTTAATAACCCTTTTAAATTTGATAATTTAATGCGAATTTAAATATAGCACAAAATCAACTTTTATCATGACCTTGGTGAGCTCAATTTTTAATAACTTTCATGCAATATAAATTTTTTACATAAATATTATTACTTTATACAGGGTGTTATGGAAATGACGTATTATATTTAAACCGGCAAATTCCGAGATGAAAATAAGTAAGAATTAGTAAGTGAAATATCCACTTTATATGAAATCTCAAAATTTACGTGGCCGCTCCTGAGGCCCTTCACAATCAATATTTTATTGAGGCAGTCTCAAGTTTCAAAAGAGGTCAGCGCATTGTAGGCGGTGTTGTCATTGTAATTCTAAACGCACGTGTTCACTTTTTGACAACAAGACGTCTTGGCGCGCGTTATCACTTTTTTTCAAACTTTTTAGACAAACAAAACTACAATTTTAAGGTACTTACCTTCGATCTTATTTTAAAATAATCCGTTTTATAATTAAATTCCATAAAAGAATAAAACACAAAAAGTATGCTTTTCAACAGAACTAACAGTAGATAATATCACACATATTTTAAATCACATCACAACATTTCTTATTTTTGAATTATTTCACAACAAAAAAAAAATCGGGCAATACAACTAACAAAACGTTTAAAATTCGTATACGTCAAGAACGTGGAACGCTCGCCGTCGTTCCAGTCCAGAGTCGCGAAGGCTACTGAAGTATGAAGGGCGCGCCGCCAGTATTCAAGTAAGGGCAAGACACGCGGTATGATCTGACAACACTGTTAGTATACTCTAGTGACCCACATTGTTGCTAAGTGAATCCAGATATGACGGCGCGACAGTATGTGGGTAAAAAGGGTTTTTACCTTAGTATTTAGATATTCGATTTAAAAAAAAAAAGTATGTAGGCTTTCTCTTGGACTCCGTAGGATTCACCCATTTAAATATAATAAGTCATTTCCATAACACCCTGTACCTATATTAATTACCGAATTTATTTTAAAAAATTTTAATCCTGATTTTCTATTTGTTATTATGCCTATGGATGCAAACCCATCATTTGCTAGGCACACGGGAGCTGTGACTGTCGTTTATCTAATTAGTAATTTTTTTATGGGGTTCTGAAACGAAAGCTAACGAACATACGAAATTTACTCTGATTTTTTTGTATTATTAGGTTTGTGGTAAAGCACTAGATTGCGCGAATCACAAATGCGAGGAGGTGTGTCATGCTGGCGTTTGTGATTCGTGCCCGCTAGCTCGTCCCAGAACTTGTCCTTGTGGGAAAACAAAGTATCAGTTGCCGTGTACGGAAGATACACCAACTTGTCCAGACACTTGCGGAAAGACTTTGGAATGCGGAGATCACCCGTGTAACTTTAGATGTCATAAGGATAAATGTGGCTTGGTAGGTAACCTTCACACAAGTCTTATACACCAAGGCAATTTCAGAAAATCATTTTTTTTTTACTTTCGAATTGTAATAGCATTTCGACATTACCTGGTTTAAATAAAATTTTACCAGAGAAAGTTTTTACTTGTCCAAAAAAGGAAAAATGACGCATGTAAACATAGCTGACTTGCGCTAGGAGGTTGAAATTTTGACATCTTGTTTAAACATATATGCTTCTTTCAGTGTTTGGAGATTGTAACTAAATCCTGTCGGTGTGGTCAGCACTCCAAAGAAATACAGTGTTTTAAACAATACCTCTGTGAAACCAAATGCAAGAAAATGAAAGATTGTAATAAACATTCCTGTAATCGCAAAGTAAGTGTACAGAATCGTTTTACCGCCATTGTATGTTATGAACTAAAGTATTTAGCATCTTAACTAATATGGGAACTTAAAAAAAAGCAATAAAATGTATGTACAGAAAAATGCATTCTGTATACCTTTTTTGGAACAATCTGTCGCCCTAGACCAAAAAATTTGTTAAATATTGAAGTAAATGCTTATAAATATAATTAAAGGTTTTAAAAACTTTGTGATCATCATTATAAATTTTTCTGTAACGGCCAATGTGCATGGCCATGAAACTAGAACAAGACATTTTTCAACTATTCAGAAATGCTGAACAAACTTTGGAAAAATTTGAATTCTACATTAATAACTGATATGCACCAAACTCTGAACAAATGAAAAATGGTACTCTTCATTTGTTTAAAAAAATCAACCATTTTCACCAAATACTTATACAATCTAATATCAGCAAAATGAGTATCATAGGAAGAAATATGCAAACCGTTTCCTCTGTACCATAAAATCAAGGTATAGATTGTATATTTTAAAAGAGAACAATTATGTAGATTATACTTTCATGTTTTAGTGTTGCGATGAAAACTGTCCACCTTGCGAGAAACCTTGCGGACATACTTTACAGTGTGGCAATCACAAGTGTCCGTCGGTTTGTCATCGGGGACTGTGTTATCCGTGTCAACATACCAACGAGGTGTCTTGCAGATGTGGAGCTACCAAAATTACAGTTCCTTGTGGTCGGAAGTATATGGTGAAGCCACCTAAGTGTTCTACGTTGTGTTCGTAAGTTTTAAAAAAATTGTAGGCCCAGTGACAAACCCGACATTTTTCGATAGACATATAACTAACCAAATTTGGAGCTTGAGTCTATCATTAAGTTAACATTATTTTTATTATAATACAGGGTGTTCTGATAATGCATCAGAATACTTGGAGAGGTGATTCTACATGTTAAAATAAAGGTAGTAACTCATATAACTCTCTAAGTATCCTGATCTGAACATCCTCCATATTATAAAAACTTGTTATTTTCATCCATTTTATAGAATACCTCCGGATTGTCACCATGAAAAACGTCTCAACCACAGATGCCACTTCGGCGACTGTCCGGCGTGCAAACAAATTTGCGGCAAGTCTAGGCCCGATTGTCAACATTTATGTTCGGCATCATGTCATTCGTCTGTACTTGTAAAAATAGAAGCTCAAAAAGCATCGATGCCTTGGGAACAGAGCGCACCTCTCGTGGAAAAAAGGAGTTTACCATGTCCTGATTGTAAAGTTCCTGTCCAAGTGACGTGTTTAGGTAAGTAACATTTTCTTCAAAGTGTACCAATACATACAGGGTGTAACAAATTCGTACTTCACCATTGGGATTTCTGAGACTGTAAGAGATACGAAGTCGGTTAAATTGGGGCAAAGTTTCGTAATTATGGGCCCAATAATATGCCGAAAAAAATCGAAAATAAATACCGGAGCTTTCAAACTATTTTTGGAAAAATCTAAAATTTTGCGCTTAGGTTTTTATTTTCTCCTGACTTTGTTCGAAGAGATGTCCTAAAATAAATTTCACTTTCTCATTGCTACTTTTTATTCTTCACAAGATGACATCATCAGATTTTTAATGCGACGTTTCGTCTTTGGTTCGCCATCAACAACTTAATTTTTTTAAATACTGGCCTGGATTTTTTTGTTTAAATTATGAAAGAGGAACTAAATCTACGTTCAGCGGTATACAACACTTTTCCGACGTTATGTTCCTTAAATTGACCATCTTCATTAAAATACTCCCTGTAATTTACTTTTTTCTCAATTCGATATGATTTGAAAATGTAAAAAGTAAGTAATAATAATAATAATTTTAAAATCTTCAGTTTCTTCGAAACACAACTAAATTACAGGAACATACTAAGGGTATTTTTATGAAGATGGTCAATTTAAGGAACAAAACGTCGGAAAACCAGTAATTGTTAACTTATATTCTTTAATTCAAGGTGATCATGAAACAGCAGATTGGCCCTGCTATATGGCAAAACCATCGAGTTGTGGTAGACCATGCGGTAGAGTGTTAAATTGTACCAACCATACTTGTTTATTACCATGTCATGCTGTTGAGGGTGCAAGTAATAATTTGGAGGTAAATATACAATATCATTCAATTCTTCTGAAAACACATGAACGCCCGTTTTTAATTTTATTTGCTCAATTTTGAGAGATCTTTTAAGTTAACTAAGCATACATTTTAGGCTGGTTCAAACTGCGAAAAATGCGACAACCCTTGTGCTAAACCGCGCCCAGATGGTTGCCCGCATACCTGTCCGAAGCCATGCCATCCAGGGACCTGCCCGCCATGTAAACAAATGCTCAGGATTAAATGTCACTGCGGCCTTACTCAGCCTTACATATCTTGCAGCGATTGGCTAAATTTAGAAAAGAGGGAGGAGCTACAAAGTTGTGGAAACCAGTGTCCTAAAAATGTGAGTAAGACTTTCTTGTTCTTATATTGGTGAACAAGAATAATAAAAATACGATATTTAAAAACTTTTCCACACTTATTTTCTACATCATACAATTCTTCCATATTACCATGTTTGGCATCTTTAATCATATATTAGTTAGCTCCATTGGGCTTCTTCGTATGTATGGATGGAAGTTTCACCAACTTTTTTTTTAGTATGTTTGCGGGCACCGCTGCAAAGCTAACTGCCATTCCGGCGATTGTCCCAATCCAGAATCGTGCAAGAAAAAGATGAAAGTTGCATGCAAATGCAAACGCCTAAAAAAGGAATTCCAATGCGAAACGATCCGCAAAGGATTAGCAATTGTGGAATGTGACGATGTTTGCGTACAAAAGCAGGAAGAGGAAAGAAAACAACGCGAAGCTGAAAACGAAATCAGAAAGAAAGAGGAAGAGATAAGAAATCAGAGGGAGTTGGACCTGTACCAAAAGAAGTTTGCTGGCAAAAAGAAAAACAAAGATAGAAGGGTTTACGATGAGAGTGAGGAAACTACTTTCGTTAAGAAATACTGGTTGGTGTTAGTGTCAGGGTTTCTATTTGTTACTTCAGTAGTCATGTACCAAGCCCTTACTAATGTTTAACAGCTGCTACGGGGCTAAAGACCTTTTTTAAATCCTGTTGGTACTTTTGGATACTTCTATGTGTACTTTAGTTTCTATTAGCTGTTTGTAGCGCTGACTTTGCAATTTATCTGACGCGAGTTAAAATATTGGGCTTAAAAAATTGACTTGTTTCTAGTTATTAGTTAATTTAAATGTAATTTAATCATGTTAAAACATTTTTTTATGTTGTATACACCTACACCCAGTGGATTATTGTTAGTTAATTAAAGGCGGGGTTTATAGCACCACAATTGTTTCCTTTTATAATCGGAATATGTTTGTCAGATATTGGATATTGTGTGCAATTGCAACATTGCATATTTCATCGAAATCGTCAGGAATATGCAGATTACCCATATCCTTAGGGCCTTAGGCATTCACAAGAGTGAATAGTTCGCCCAGTTGTCCTACTCGTTTCAGGGTCGCTTTGACAACATGCGTTTTTTGAGGCCGCCATTGAAGCTGCGATCCAGAATCAGTATTAGCCGATTTTTGTAAAGTTTGTTTGTGTAGGTTTTGACGGTTCTAAAGTTGATAAAAATTAATTCTTCTTTAAAAAATTCTAATTCTGGATTTCTATATTATTATTAGTGTTTTATTTCGTCCCAACCACCTCAACTTCTGCTAAAATATATACATATACAGGGTGTCTGTAAAAGGTCTTTACCAAAACTACCACATATTCTTCAGACCACAATTAGCCGATTTAAGTAAACTTCCCTTAGTACAAAGTTGCTTAGTTTGAGTCCTAGACGGCGCTGAAGTGACAATTTTAAAATCGTTTTCCTGGATTAATTCAAAAACTGCTCATACTATTTTGCCGAAATTTGGTACGTTGGCATAGCTTTATGGCGCAAAAACCCCAATTCTGATTAGGTTTGTTCCAACACCCTATTTTTGTATCGTTCTAGAACCGTCACGAAACTGTGGGGATTGATTTTGTGCGCAGGCGTTAATTTTGCACCGTTTGTTGCCGATGCACAAGGGACGGAAGTTGGTACGTTTTATGACCATTCTCTGTAAAAATCTCAGCTGATCCTGATCGCCTGTCTGATTAGTGCTTAGACTAGGAAAGATGATTAGTTAATTATCATAAATCATAACCCTACTTTTGTTGCTTAATTTCTTCGTCTAAACTTGAGTATTATCTTTTGTCGTTCCGTTTTTTTGTATTTAATAATCATTGCAGAAAATAACGTGTTTAATGGTAAGAATACCTTGTAGGTTTAGGAACCGGATTATACAAATTTAATAAGAATAAATTAAATAATCAGAATATTAAACGGGGTTAAGCAACAACTCCTACAAAACAAGGCTAAAAGAACTGCACGAATGCCAGAAATATAAAAACAACTGTGAAAATTCTTACGGCGCAAGTCGGTACAAACGGTTCCTGCTCTTGGCCATGTATCGTTTTCACCGTTCAGGAACTGATTTGCGAACGATCACAAATTCGGTTGGAACACAAACGGGATCGCCCGATACACCTTTTTGTGTCGGTTGGAACGGTCTTCGACTACTACGCATGTGCGTGATCGTACATTGTACGATTTTTAGGGTGGTTATTGGAACGAACCTATATCAATCATTCAAAAATTGTCATTTCAGCGCCGTCTAGTGCCCAAACTAAGCAACTTTGTACTAAGATAAGTTTTCTCAATTGAGCTAATTTTGGCCTAAGGAATTATGTAATGGCATTTTTTAAAAACTTTTTAGAGCTATGCTTTTTTGGTAAAAACTACTTCAAATTTTTAAAATGCGAATTTCTCGAAAACCGTCAGAGGAATCGAGTCTTATTAAGAGGATCTTTTTTGTAGGAAATGAGTTGGTTGATCTGAATTTTGTGCCCAATCCTCTCTTGTTCCATTGGCGTAGAAATCTGAAACAACAATTAGTAAAAAACCCAGGTTCTACGCCCATGGATTGATATTATTCGGAATTGTGACATGGGTTTTTTTGCCTCATTAAGCTATGCAACGTACCAAATTTCGGCAAAATAGAATTAGCAGTTTTTGAATGAATCCAGAAAAACGATTTTAAAATTGTCACTTCAGCGCCGTCTAGTGTCCAAACTAAGCAACTTTGTACTAAGGTAAGTTTACTTAAATCGGCCAATTATGTGTATAACTTTTATGTGGTGGAGATTGACAAATATATCTATGGAAATGGAGGGTTTGTTTGGGTTTATTCCACAACCAATTTTGAAATATCATAATTTAAAATACAATATAAAATGTAACCATTTCGGCGATTTTTAACATAACATCTGTGTTTACTTATGTAGTTGCTAGGTACTCGAAACAAGATAAGATAATAAATATAATTTACAAGGGTCAACTAAAGTGTACTAATATCTCGATATGGTCGATATCCAAGCAGATTTTAAAAACAAATTATTTATTGTAAGAACCATGACGGGTAATGAGCTTCTTAAGCCGGGAACAGAACTATCGGAATTGAAATTTGACGGGGTAAGTTTCAATTAAATTAAGGAAGCATAGAGTTCAATGGATTCATGTGTAGGCGTGGTCATCAAAACTTCCACTAACTCGTAATCTCAATTCCTATTGGACCGCTTGTTTATGCTAATATATCGCTTATGGTATGAAACTTTTTTTTAGCCATGCACGTCTGTACATTTCTCCCGTCATATTTGTAAAGGAAAATATTGACGTTGATCTTAAATTTTTGGTTTATTTTACATCTAAGATGTGCACCTCACTGAAATATTCTTACCCAATTGTGTTAATCTTAAATAAAGTTTTTAGATTGGTTCGTTAGTATTACAGACCCAAGAATCCATTGGAAACATGAACCGACTTATATGCTATCCCAAGCTGTCTACTTATTTGGAGGATTGGCGACGTTAATTCATGGTATGTATTAAAGCATTAAAAACAAATTAATAAGGGACAGAAGTAAGGTATAGGACTTTTCCCTGAGATTGAACATTGACATGATATTTATAAACCGACTGTGCTGAGATTCAAACATTTATTACGGGTTGTATATATACAGGGTGTCCCAAAACTAATAGTACACAGTAAAACTGAAGATTCTTTGGGTGAACATATTGCGATTTGCTTAGTTCAAAAATTGACAATATCCAAAGATCTTACAAACTACAGATAGAAAATGTACATATCTAGCCTGCGCAACGAACACAAACAGTCTTTCCCACCTCTTTCGATCATTATTGCAGCATAGCCAGATTGACATATTTCACAAAGGTATCTTGCAAAATCCCAATTAATAATTTGTGAATTTGACAATTACAACTGGTTTAAGGTTAATCCGCAATTGCTCTTAAAGTAAATTTATTTCCCAATAATTTTACTATAAACTGTGAAAAGACGATGATTCTTTAAAAATATATTATTATACTTAAAAGTATTAAACAAATATTGAACTAATCCAACACTCTGGCAACATCTATTTCTATTTTACTACACCCTACATGTGCGCCACGATCTAAAATATAGCCGCCGAGACAAAATATGAATTAATACTAGTCTCGTAAACACTACAACGTTGCCGTGATCGTTTATATATTGTGGTTGATTTGTGTTTTTATTTTTGATTATTGGTGAAAAATCGTCTTTATTATAAACAATCATGGTGCATTCATGTGTAGTTTGTAAAAGAGTGGATCATTTAAATAAGGATTTATCTTTTCATCGGCAAGTATGGTTATGTTTTAATATTTAACCATCTGATATAGCCAGACTTCAACATTGTTGCCATTCAGCCAGAAAACATGTATAGTTCTCTCTTCCACCAATCACAGCTTCACTTTCCAAGAGTTTTATGAATGGAGTGTTAGGCCTTTGATAATAATCGATATACAGGATGTCCAAGTGAAAATTTTATTTTCTAATTTCCTAATTAACTTACTTATTAACCCATATTTTTGCATCAAATTTTGTGATTGGGGTTTTCTTGGGGCGAGAAATTTGATTTCTTAAT
This sequence comes from Barypeithes pellucidus, assembly GCA_963991005.1. Classification (NCBI taxonomy): domain Eukaryota; kingdom Metazoa; phylum Arthropoda; class Insecta; order Coleoptera; family Curculionidae; genus Barypeithes; species Barypeithes pellucidus. The sequence continues at coordinate 19,014,701 of OZ022562.1, read as the reverse complement.
AATTTTGGTGTAGATTGTGCGGCACCAAGGTAGATAGAAACTAGAGCAACTTTTTTGCGATCTAGTGTATTTATATTTCTATTAAAAATATCGAGATTTTTGCATTTACAATTTTTAATGCATCCATGAGAAGTTATTGTCAAAAATATTTATTTTTTTTTATTGGTAGTTTTTGTATTTATTTATGTAAAATAACATGTTTATTAAACATTTTCATTATTTTCCTTCTAACTTTTTTATAGCCTGGACTTTTCATATATTTTTACCCAACGAATCTACAGTTTTACTGCGTACCTACTATCAGTTTTGGGTGCATGCTTAAATTGTTTTTATTATGTTTATTTATTATTATTTATACGAGATCTAAGAGTGTACCGTGAAAAATGATACCATGGCTCACTACCAAGCGTGAGCATTATCAAAAACAAAAGTAATTAGAATGAGAAAAAACCATTTCCAGACGACTCTGTAATAATTATTTATTATCATGTTATTTGTTTTATGAGAAAGATGAAAGAAGCCTTTTTTGTTCAGTGGATAACATATTTCTTGCTTAAAATTGTATTGAGGCTTGAGCCGTAGCTGTATCTACGCCACTGGCTTGAGAAAAACTTGTTGATGTAGAAAAATGTGGTTTTATATAATACTCAATACCAAAATGTAATGTAATATCTCAAACTGGTTCCGAGATTTTTGATAAAAACCAGGAAAAAAAATTAAAGCAACCTATCGAAATTCATAAGTGTATATGAACTTTTCGACTTAAAATTTGTTCATTAAAATAAGTACACATCATCAGGTATCACCCTGTAGATGTACAGGGTGAATTCTAACTAGGTACAAAAATTTAAGAGCTTATATTTTAGGGGAACTTCCTAAATGGGGTCTAATGTGTTCAAAAAATGTTCAATGTCAATCAATACGTGAATTTTAAAGATTTTTAGCATTTGTGTTAATTTTTAGCAATTGTAAGAGGTGGAAGACTTCCCTGGCTTTGGATAGGAGTGATTATTCATGGATGTTTTATCGAATCACTATCATACCTTTCACCCGACATAGACAACTTCTGGCACTCCCAAACACCGATCATATTTATGGGAAGAAGGTTTCCTTTACACATTATATTACTCTGTAAGTAAGAAATAGTCTTCGAAAACAAGCTTTGAGATGTGGTAATACTGCGTAACCTTTCCAACAATATTACAAACCCCTTAATTTTTACGAGTCCCACTATAACACTTGCCCGTTTTATGTTTAGATGCCTGTTTCATATACAATTCATCTGTGGCAGTGACAAAAATGCGCCTACCAAAATGGGCGGAACCCTGTGCAGTAGGACTTGTAGTGGTGCTGATCGACATTCCGTATGACATTGTCAGTGTCAAGTTTATGCACTGGTTCTGGCACGATACCGATCCGAATATTTATGATAGGCATTATTGGGTGCCGTGGAACTCGTACTATTTCCATACGACTTTCGCGGCAAGTTTTACGTTTTGGTTCCATTTTTTGAAGGAAAAGTTTTGCAAAAGCGAAGGAAAATGGTTTAAAGGAAAAAGGTTTGTATGTTACTTAGACGAACGTATCTAGTCATAATACCAAGCAGTTCTAGATGTTCTTTTTTGTGAACATAGTACTTACAATGAGCATTTTTTTTCCCTAACAATTTTTTTTTTTAATAATTTATAGTGGAGTTGTTCCGGTATTCGAAAATCCCTTGACGAAATCGAGTAATTCCCAATCGATACGGTAGGGTCCCCTCGACATTCTGAAATGATTTATGTAGGGCGCAGCAGGGGGTGAGGGGGGCACGCCCCGTAAATCTAACCCACAACGGGAAATGGAAAATCACTCAGCCGGTTTTGATGCTACAAAAAAAATGTGGGAAGCAAAATTGAAGAGCTTGACAGAGCGCGTAAGCTCGAACAAACCCGATCCCGATATCTCAATGAGTTCGCGAATTAACGCGATTTTCAACTGCAAAAACAATAAAATTTAATTAATTATATCTCGAGAAGGGGCGCAGTTGGGGCATCATTTTTTCGCGAATCAACGGGTGATACCGAGTACTTTGATGGGCCAGAGGCTGGGGTTGGTGGGGCAATTAGGAGGGGAGTTAGGGGAGGGGAATTTTTTTACATAAATGCTAATAAGTAGGTTATTCATCGAGCTACGGGGATCAGGCTGGATTCAATTTGTTAATTTTTTTTCATCAGCTACGAGGTGGGATTGACGAAAATTTTTTATTTTCCCAAATGCGCGTTGGGCACATACAAGAAATGGCCATCTCCGAAAATACTTTATGTTTAATTTTGGTATGTGTTAATAGGATATAGAACCACAAATTTTAGTTAGAAAAGTTATTCATTTGTTCCACCAGTGGCGTCGCTGAGTTTCACATTTTTTGTAGCATCAAAACCGGCTGAGTTATTTTCAATTTCCCGTTGTAGGTTAGATTTAAGGGGCGTGTGCCCCCCCCCCCCCCCCCCATGCGACGCCCTACACAAATCATCACAAAATCACAAAAAAATTACTCGATTTCGTCAACTCGACTCCACTATAATAACAAAATAATTATGAAAAAAAATTTTTCTTTACACATTTCAGTTTTCTCGGGGAATTGATAACAACCGTATTAGCAGGATTTCTGGGACCAATCGGAGGTATAATCCTGTTTTTACCAATATATCACCCACTCCATGACGGGTTCAAAATCCACTCGGAAGTCACATTTTTTATTTTATTCACCATATTCTTGGCCACAATTTGGACAGGAGATCGAAAACCGAAACTGGACAATTTTGCCGCAAATTTTAAGCATAAAGTTCACTGGACGACGTTGTTGCTTTGCTTGCACTTGATCCTACATTACACTGTGTTCTGGTCGATAACGGTATTTTTCAATCCCGAAGATGAAATATCCACGGGAATTAAAGAACCCATTGGACCTTGTAATGAATATGCGTCAATTATGACAGTTTCTGGAAAGGTAAAATATATATTTTTTTCTACAATCGTTATAAAAACTATATTTTTTATGCAAACGAATGCATTAAATTGGTTATTTTTTTAACAAGTTAACAAGTTTAAAAAAAATAGTTCCGCGTTAAAAAAAAGTGCCGTAAGGTGTAATTTTTTCACTTCTCTCTGAATGCTTATAGTTGCCATGAGAACAACATCCGCGTCGTACGTTGCCTGGGCGCCGCATTGTTACCTTACAAATATCAATAATATTTCAAAATATCAAAAATAGAAAGAAATAATTCCGACAATGCGCTCCAGACGAAATAATTTATAAAGCCAATGAAGCAACACAAAATGCATTGCCTGAAAAATCGAAAGAAGCTTACAAAAATGAATATAATACGTTTATTAAATGGCATTAGACCAAAAGCAAGTGAACAGGTTCAGCGAACGGGTATTTATTGTTAACGTATTTTCAAGAAAAATAAAGCAATTTTAATCTTCGACTTTATGGTCGTGCTATATCAAGCTAAAATCAACATTAATTCTGAATAATCTAGTCGATATGAGCCAATAAATATCCCAAACGTATTGCATTCCTAAGTGACACCACAGTATCGTACCGTCAAACCAAACTGTATATTATAAGCTCTCGATTCATCCGGCAACTCAGTAAGGATAATGACGCGATATACTCGCATATGCGAATAAGTGGGAGGGGCATAATGCAGTATCTCTGTAGTAACAGGTGGCGGGGGATAGCGGAGCTATGGCGATTTAACATGAACTATTTAAAAAATAACGAGCTCTAGCTAGCTCTGAGTTTGGAGAAACAAATTGAAGTGAAGAATGCGGGAAGACCTAAACCCCAAATTAATTTCGGTCGTCGTTTGGTCGCAGCGTTGAGAAGGTTTGGTCTTTAAAAATAATTTCACAATACTTGTGAACCCCCTCTATCATAGATCACGAGCCGCCACTGCTTTATAAGCAAAAAGAACCAGTCTCATTAATTATTTAGTTAGTTAATTCTCAAAACTAATTTTTTTAGCTTCTTCAGAAACGAAAGTACCTGTGCCCGACAGACTACGATGAAAAATATTTCGACTGGCGCTGCCTACCGAATAAACAACCGCCATCTAACGGGGCCGTTTGGTACACGACATGCGGTACACCATTTGAAAACAGGGTCGAATATATTGTAATTGTGACTCTAATATGCTTTTTGGCCTCCGTTGTATTTTACAATCTCAATTTTAGCTCTTTTGGCGATGAAGTTTTTTCTTCTAAAGAACATAAAGTAACAATGGAGGCTAAGAAGACTTTAAAATCGAAGAAGAAAAATTGATTAAATTTTTTTCTATTAAATTTCCCGCGTTAGTTTTTTATTATTAAAGTTGCATTCTCGTTTTTTGTTGTTCATGGTAAGACCAGTGAATTATGAATAACCATCCACCATTAAACTATACCCCTGCCTAAACTATGCTCCGGTCATTTTAACTTTCGAAATTTGGCACAGAAATAAAGAAAAATTCATCTATTGGTGAATCCATGAGTCAATTGCACATATTCCATCGTTATTTTAATTAAGAAAATTATTGAAAAACAGAAGGCACCTGATTTATACAGTGGCAGGCAGAATTTACGCAGCATATATGGGAAATTTTTTTATCATTAGATTTCAACAAAAACCGATTTGACAATTGTTTCTGCATCATCGGAAATCCCAAAAACTAGTAAACAGTTGGGTTGGTCTTTAGGGGTTTGGCGGGAAATTAAATCATGCATGCATAATTTTATTTATATACTGTTTCTTGTAATCTTTTATGTATTCTAAACATCTCGTTCTTCGATTCATTCCATTATCTCATTTCTGCTGCGAGCTGCAAAATTTGAAATGAAACGCTGATTTGAAGCCTATTTTTATTAAGAAATACAAACACTAGGTATATCATAAAGTTAATTAACAACAACAAATTTAATATCGTGCAGCAATGACAGCTTGCAGTCTTCGTGGCATCGATTGAATAAGGTTACTTATCCGTTCTTGAGGGATAGCCTGATATTCTTCGGTCAGCGTCAGTCATAAGTCTTGCAAGGTTTGTGGTTGTATAGGACGACGTTGTTGTTGATCCCAAAGACGTTCGATTGGGTTGAGATCAGGGCTACATGCGGGCCGTTCCAATCTTGGAAGTTCAACTCCATCCAGATATTCGCTCACTACATGTGCAACGTGAAGTAGTAGCATTATCATGCATTAATGTAAATTGGTTCCCAATGAAAGGAGCAAATGGAACAACAACTTCCTGGAGGTGTTGTAGATGCCGAGGAAGTAATTGAATTGTGGACATATTGCTGGCCTTTGTGAATGAAGCCCAACTTCTGCCAATCTTCTATGTATTGTTCTTTCACTTACATTTACTCGACGAATCATTTGCTATCATAGTTATTTTTTAGACACACGGCAGTAGATCTTCGATCTCTTAAAGAACTAACGGTGACAAAGTGATCATCAGCTGCAGCGGTCATTCTCCTTCTGCCAGAGCCTTGCCGCCTAGTAAAAATTCCCGTCTGTAAATCCCTATTCCAGGCATCTCGGCCTGTAGACCGCGCAATTCTCAGAGTACGGACGACATAACTTTTGCTACGACCATTTTCTATTAACGCAACGATTCTACCCGCGTCTGCTAGAGTTAATACCATATTGACACACAACAAATTATAATATTGTCACTGTTAAATATTCTGTCACAATAATCGAGTACTGCCAAAAGAACATCGTTTCATTTAAAATTTTGCAGCTCGCAGCAGAAATGAGATAATGGAATGAATCAAAGAACGAAATGTTTAGAATACATAAAGATTAGAAAAAACAGTATATAAATAAAATTATGCATGCATGATTTAATTTCCCGCCAAACCCTTAAAGACGAACCCAACTGTTTACTAGTTTTTGATGTTGCAGAAACAATTGCCAAATCGGTTTTTGTTGAAATCTAATGATAAAAAAAACGACATGTTTAGAATATATCAAAGATTACAAGAAACAGTATGACCTCAATTTTCCTACAGGGTGTTATGACATTACGACAAAAAACAACAGTTTGATTTACTCCTGTATAATATAACCTAATCGAAAAATGTTACTAAAATAATTAAGGAAAAACACAATAAATGATAACAAAATCATGAAAATCGCATGAAAAATAAAAAAGTTATAAAATATCAAACTTCACCAAAATTTCAGGGTGGCGGAATTTTGTGCCGGCGAATTTATCTATAATGATGCTCACAACTTTTGAAAACAATTGAATAAAAAATAACAGATAAGTTGTTTTGTCAAAAAAAAGTTTTTCAGGCAATTTTAACTGTAACACTGTAACTCAATCTCCTACCTCATTTTCGAAAAAAAAATGGTCCGATGATGCCACCATATCAGTTACTTTTAGCCGATACAATTGCTTCTTGTGAATCTGTTGTGGATTGCTTCCGCACCAAAAACGGCAATTTTGCTTGTCGACATATCCACTTAACCAAAATGAGCTTCATCTGAAAAGATAATTTTTTTGCAAAATTAGGATCCCTTTCAAGCTGTTCTAAACTCCAAGCAGCAAATTCTCGGCGCCTACGATGGTCCAGTGGCTTAAGTTCTCGAGTCAAAACAATTTTATATGGGTGTAATTTCGCATCTTTTTGCAAAATCCGCCAAGTTGTCGTGTTTTTAAGGCCTAACTGTTGAGCACGAGGAACTGACAAATTTGGATCCTCTGCAACACTTTCTCTTACAGCAGCAACAGTTCTGGCATTTTGACGTTTTGCGGTGTTTTAAATCGTGAAGAGTAAAATTAGTTTCAAATTTTTCAACGATGCGACGAATGACAAGCAAAGAAGGGCGATTATCTGGATCAGTTTTCGCGATAAGTGTTCACAAAAGAACACCTATTTTGTAAAATTTTTGGATAATAACCAAACGTTCTTGAGGTGCGCATAATAAATAAATAGTTGTTATAATCATTGTCATAATAAATTGTTAGAGTATACTGAACATAAATGACAGGTATAACTTTATTAACATGGTTACAGTATCGTTTCAAAATCATATTGTTCTTATTGGAAAACCCTTTAGATTATTGATTTATCAACCTTTCGATTTGCAAATTCGTTGTATAAAGGTCTCATGCGATACAATTCCGGTTTAGGGTGAAATAGCTAGAATATTCTCACACCTAACACAATACAACAAAGTGGTTCTGTAAGCTTTCTCGCTATACAGGGTGTCCCATAACTAATGGTACACAGGAAAACTGCAGATTCATTGGGTAAAAATACTGCGATTTGGCCATACTTAGTTTAGTTCAATCGCTGGTAATAACCGAGATACAGGGTGTCCAAGTAAAAATTTAATTTTCAATTTTCCTAAATAACTTATTTCTGAATCAATATTTTTGCACAAAATTTTGTGACTAGGGTTTTTTTGGGGAAAGGAATTTGAATTTGTTAATAATTTTGATGTAGATTGCAGGGGGCGCTCTCTGCGGTACTCTGGATACATAAAAAGAAATGTAACTTTTTTGTGCCTTAGTATAATTATATTTTTATTAAAAATATCAGTTTTTCCGTCATTTTTAAGCAATAAAGGTATACTTTGTAAATGTCGCTCCGACTAACCGTTTTCGAGATATTTTCAATTACAATTTCTAATGCGCCCGTTTTTTGATTTGTAAATTGCGTCCAAAACGTAATAGTGGAGGATCCTGTTTCTCCTAGTCTGTCATATAGGCTTCTAAAAATTTTAAAATCTGGCTGCTTTCTATTTGGATACATTTCCAAATACCGCCGATGTGCCCCGCGTCTATTAAAATTTTCTTGTGCGTATATACATACCATGTCTCGCATTTTTAGTTTAATTTTTGATAACAATATCTTCAAAAACTCCTTAAAAACACACTTTGTATTTGTTTTTACCAAAGCCTATTGTGACAAATTTCACATTTACAAATCAAAATTTAAACGGGCGCATTAGAAATTGTAATTGAAAATATCTCGAAAACGGCTAGTCGGAGCGACATTTACAAAGTATACCTTTATTGCTTAAAAATGACAGAAAAACCGATATTTTTAATAAAAACAATTATACTAAGGCACAAGAAAGTTACACTTCTTTTTATGTATCCAGAGTACCGCAGAGAGCGCCCCCTACAATCTACATCAAAATTATTAACAAATTCAAATTCCTTTCCCCAAAAAACCCTAGTCACAAAGTTTTATGCAAAAATATTGATTCCGAGATAAGTTATTTAGGAAAATTGAAAATTAAATCTCTACTTGGGCATCCTGTATCTCGGTTATTACCAGCTATTGACCTAAACTAAGTATGGCCAAATCGCAGTAATTTTACCCAAGGAATCTGCAGTTTTCCTGTGTACCATTAGTTATGGGACATCCTGTATAGAATGCTAGTTTACGATCCTAACACATCAAAGTAAAGGTTCAAATAATACCGGCAGCTTACGAAAAGTTTTGTTTTATTATCATTTTAAATTACAAATCAGACCTAATATTAAAAAACTAAAAATCATTTATTTGGATTCATCCTTGAGTTCCAGGATAACTTCGGTGAAACTATATTAAAAAAAAAAAACAGGGAGCCTTAATCTACTTTACATACACCTACTTTAATTTATCTTTCTGATAATTTCAGATATTTTATATTTAAGGTAGCTCATGAAATTAATAATACGATTAAATGAAATTAAAAATCCTTAACAATGCCCTCCTGTTTGTTGCTGGTATACTTCAATTGTATCACCTTCCTCCATATCTAATGTTGTGGGAGTATCCGTTTCATTTATGGGGTTGCCATCAAAGCGAAACCGGACAACTTGTGTACTTATACCCTGAAAATGAAGAGAAAATTTTAATTCAAACTTTTTAAACTTTCTGTTATCTAAATAGAGCCATGATAAATCTGAAGAAACACTGAAAATGTTAGTTAAGGGCTAACATTTGTTTGACATGTGTAATTTGAGAAACCTCATACAAACATAATTGTCTAAACAACCAAGACAAAAAATGTTGATGAATGTGAAAACTCATGTTCCTTAATGATGTAATATTTAAGCATAAGGTCAGGTAATTTAATGAAGTACACATGAACATATCGATCATTCGGAAGAAAAGGGTTACATGTTAAGAAACATTTTTACAGGAGAAGCAATTTAAGAGTTAGATTCTTTTAGGAAATAACTCCCTTTAATGTAATTATAAATTAAATAAAAAATTTTTAGTAGTAGTAGCATAACAGTCTATATTATGGGTATATCTTTTTTTTTATAGGATGCTGGATTTTTTTTATAAAAAGATATGTTAACTCGTTTGAACTAAAAGTTAAGGCATACAAGGCCACTGATGGAGCTTCACATAAAATTTAATTTTTATCGGAAATCTGTTTTGTCCTAATACCACGTGTCCAAGATAAGGAGGGCCAGTAAAGGGATCTCGGAAACCGTAAGAGATACGAAGTCGGTTAAATGAAAGTAAAGTCGCGCATTTACGTGCCTAATAATATGAAAGTTTTAAAATTCCGAGTAGTTCCGGAGATATCCGGAAAAAACCGAAATTCTGAAAAATCGTTTTATTGTTTTTCTGCTTTTTATTGAGATCGAATTCTAAAGTAAATTGCACTTTTACATTGCCACTTTTGCCGCTCTATCTAACAGCGTTAATCGTTTTGTAATCCGACGAGTCGTCTTCGAAGGGGCATTATCAACTTTCTTTTTTATATATGGTCCTGTTTTTCTGATATTGGAATTTGATAGTTTTTTTTATCCCGAACGCAACGATGTATGACGCATTTTAATGACGGTTCGAGGTTTTTTTTAACAACATCAGGAAATTTTGGGATACGGTCCTGTATTTCTCCTAATTTTATAAATAATATCTCATAAAAGTAAGCTCTAAATTTTTTACTTAAGTTGGACTAGTTCAATAAATAACAAATAATTTAATAATAAATAAAGGCACCGAGAATATCTCTCTTGGAAATAAATTACAAAAATTAAAGCTTTATGAAATAGGGACAGATTATTGATGACATAAAATTTGTGGCTAAAATAGTATTATCATTATTTATGTATAATAAAAAATTATAACAATATTGTTGTTTGTGAGCACTGAGCTAAATGCTGTAGCATCAAACAAAAAATAATAAAACAAAAGGAACAAACCTTCATATAAAATGGTACCTTGCGAATCATTGAAAATTTGATTGTTTTTTTATTACGCAGTCCGTAACCTGGTAAAACTAACCAGGAACCAAGTGCAACCCTAAGAATGGGTTTATCAGTGGAGTGTTATCTTTAGCCCCGAGCTATTGTTAGCTCTGAGTTGGTGTTACCAGTGAAATTGTTTATCCAGGTGTTTTTTATAAACCAGCAAATTTTATTTGACAAACGTCAGATTATAAATCTGCATTTTGGTGGAGAATCACAGAATCTATTCTCATAAGACTATATTAACATGGCTGAGGATAAAAAAATATACCCCAATTTTAAAAATAACTCGAGGATCAACTCCAGAACACTCACTTTCAACTTCGTATTAATTAACCTCAAACTTTAACACTTACCTTGGTATAACACGGACATGGATAAAGCAGTTTAGCTCTCAGAGTTATAGTTTAGTTCTAAGCTAAATTACCTTAACACTCCACTGATGTCACAATCTTGTTAGTATCGATGGTAATACTGAATGTGTGTGTACATTAACATTAAGAAGACTGCACTCATTTGAATGATCAAGCATCAGTAATCAAATTATAAACTGTGTCTATGTCTAGTCATCATCCTTGGGTTCTGACCAAATAAGTACCAATGCATATTGCGATTAAGGCTATGTCGAGGCTTATATTTCTTAATGTCAGAAAATAATTTACTTGAATACATCAATGATTTTAATAGAAGCAAGTTGCAATTCTACTGGCCCATATTATCATTATTCATAGTCAAAACAGGAAAACAATGGCAGTTCAAAGATCATAATTATAAATTAATGCGATTTAACAAACATCTCTTTAAAATTTTACTACAAAAAAAATAGACATGAGATAAAAGACAAAGGGGCTACTTACAGCTCTTTCACAGTAGGCTGTCATAAGCTTCCTAAGCGGTGTATGCCTTTTGATTTTAAATTGTACGACGGCATTGTCCTGTCCCAATACTTTCAAGTTGATGTGCTCCGCTTCATTTCCCTAAAATACGAAAAAACAACGCTAGACCTTTGACGAAAGAACGCTACACTTGATAGTCACTTTGGTTAAGATACAAATATGCACAACCTACCTTCTTTTCATCGCCCATCTTACAAAAATTTATGTAGGTTTACAATCAGACGGATAAATTAACACTTAATGGCAACAAAGGGCCACAAAACTGAGGTTTTTTAAACAAACACTACAGAAAACCGCTCACAAATAATGGCCGGCTCATCAAAGAAGCGGTAAAGATGGACGACGGAAACTACTACGCTGGTCATATAAAGCACTCATTAAAGCTTGGTTAGTTCGACTTTCCGGTATGTTCGGAGCGCGTTCAGAGTGACAGATGGCTCGTAGCCGCCATTTTTGATTCGAAATATGAAAATTTTATAAAGAACGTATTTTATAGTCCAGAGCACGCTATAACTTTTCATTGAATTTGAAATATTTCAGGCGGATTTTACGAATACTTTTACTTCTAAAAAAAAGACACGATAGAGTTTAAGGTTAAGGCCATGTAAATCAAAGAAACTTTATAGGTGTTATGTAAATTACACAATTACCGCTCGGCTGTGATATGACGTCATCATATAGAGGTTGCAACCAAAATTCCGTTGTAACAAAATATTATTTACAATGGTAGTTTCTTGATTTTTGTTCTTGATCCATTTCATTTGTGATTTTATAAAATGAGAGGCAATGTAAATTTCAGATACATTTTTTTTGTGCCAATGAATACGGAACGTCCATTGACAGAAACGTCAAGTAGGCGTCATTTTTTAAATGGTGGACTTCAAAACGATTTTTACTAGAGATGGCACGTAAGTATCGATTGTTTGATACGTCAAATATACCAAACTGGTACAACCTTATTCTTCACCTTCATTTCTCAATACTACTTGCCAAAAAAGTATTTGAAATCAGTTTGTTGATCTGTTACACGATTTATTTTATAGTCTATTTACCAATTATGTTCTGAATAGGTAGAAATTCACGGGTTTCATGATGTTCTAGGGCCGTATTCATAGTCGACCTTGAGGCGTTCTCGGCACTCAAGTGCTCCTTAAGGTGACGTTATCTGTTGGACAAAGTTGACTGGAATCAAACTGGAATGCTTAAGATCTGAGGACGACTCAAATGTCGACTATGAATACGCGACCTCTAGTCAACTAAGCAAGGCTACTTTAGGCGCACTGTGTCCAGTATGCTATAGTTGGTCTAGAATCTCCGAGAGACAGAGAAATACCATACCTCAGAGACCAATGTCAGTTGTTCGGGTTTGTTTCTATGTGAATTTTACATACATTTTTATGTATAGGTCCCATTTTCGACACTTTTATAGGTATCTCCGTAATTGTTATGCTATCAAAAAAGTAATGTGCTCTTTTTGGGTCAAACTTAAAATGGTAAAATCAAAATTTCAAAATTTTCGCTCGTTAAGAGGAAAATCAAAAAATTGACAATTTCAAAATTACCCTATATTTTCTTAGAGTTAAAAGAGATACAGAAGTTTCTTTATAATGATTGTTGAATAATCTGCGTTTTCAGAATAAGTATACGGGGTCAGGTAAAAAAGTTATCGAACCAACCTCAATTTTTTGAATGGAACACCTTGTATATTTTAATCTAAAAATATACTATTTTAAATTATCCTTTCAAATATACAGGGTCCGCAAACGAAACGTGGACGGAAGATTAAATCGTTATCGGAGAACTTATCAACAATACTAAAACAGCTTGCGATATTGGATTAAAAGCGGCATGTTTTAAAAATATTTTACATTATACAGGGTGGCCCAAAAAAGTGTGACAGCATAAAGTTATATTTTTTTAAATGGGACACCCAGTATTTTATTGCATATTTAGGTTCGTATTACTATCGTTTATAAGTGCCTCAAATTGTATTTAATTTGGTTTTGTAGTTTCGGAGAAATAAATTAAAAACTAAAAAAAAAAAGTTTTGCAGTCCTGAATAAAAAAATAAAAAAAAATAATCCAGAACTATTTTTTTAACCTCAGCATTGAGTGAAATTGATGACAAGAGGTATAGAGATACTATGAATGTAATTGCGTTTATTTATTTTATACAGGGTGTTCATAATAATCTTTCAAAAACCCTACATTTTAAAATAATTTTTCTCAAGTTTTTCAAATGGAACACCCTGTATATTATTTAGCTATTTGACGTAGAATTCATAGACAATTTTTTTTTGTAATACAAGCATATAAGTTATATCCAGCCGTTTTCGAAATAATTGTAAATATCATAAATTATATTGTTTTTATTGGGAAATTTTGTTATAGGCGACTAGACTAATAATCGTAAACTAAAGTAAATGTTCAAAATAGCTTCCTCTGACACTTAGAATTTACCGTATTTTAGTTATTTCGATATAAATTTTAACAGCATACATTTTTGCTACTTTTATTTATTTAATTTTATTTTTTATTCTTAATCGAGTTGCCAAGGTTTCTTTTTTGTTTAGATTGTCACTATGACAGCCAAATAAAATTATTTATATTTGTTCAGTCGTCGAAATTAAGTACTAACTTACACAAAATGTCGAATTTTACAACTATAGAAATGGTAAATATGATTTTTATACCGGGTGAATGTGCAAGAAATCCAGATATTGAGAGAAAGCCGAGAAGTTGTTGCAAAGATTTGTAGCAACAGGAAGCACTGCTTACACAAAAAGGATGATAATCAATAAACCCGTTATTAATGAAGAAAATGAATTAAGAGTTCTGTCGGCATAGTAGAGGAAAGTCATTAAATTAAGTAAAAGGAAGCTATTTTGAACATTTACTTTAGTTTACGATTATTAGTCTAGTCGCCTATAACAAAATTTCCCAATAAAAACAATATAATTTATGATATTTACAATTATTTCGAAAACGGCTGGATATAACTTATATGCTTGTATTACAAAAAAAAATTGTCTATGAATTCTACGTCAAATAGCTAAATAATATACAGGGTGTTCAATTTAAAAAAAAATGAGGTTAAGTCCGATAACTTTTTTACCTGACCCCGTATACTTATTCCGAAAACGGCAGATTATTCAATAATCAATATAAAGAAACTTCTGTATGAAACATTTTTCTGTATCTCTTTTAACTAAGAAAATATAGAGTAATTTTGAAATTGTCAATTTTTTGATTTTCCACCGTATCTCTTAAGCGAGTGAAAATTTTCAAATTTTGATTTTACCATTTTAAGTTTGACCCAGAAAGAGCACACGACACCTACATTACTTTTTTGATAGCACTAACAATTACGGAGATACCTTATAAAAGTCTCGAAAATGGGACACCCTGTACATACATATTATGTCAATTTTTTTATTTTTGCGAAGGCTAGTCCAATCAGTATTAACCAAATAAAACGCAAAAGTAAACACTGATTATTAATAAAAATACAACAAACAACGAAAATATCGCATTTATTTCCTCAAAAAACAATAATCTACTAATCGCGACTAGGAATAGGAACTTTTCCTGGTACTATGAACAAAAAGTAAAATATAAAAGATAACAAATTTCGCGTGGTAATGGTAAAATCAGCTTGCTAGAAAAAACCGGACGGAAAGAAAATGGAGGCCATGTCCGGCTTTCTAGCAACTATACCTATAGTGGCGTACCGTAGATCTAGTGAAGAGGTTTAATATACTAAAAGAAAAAATGCGCCGTAGGCGAAATTTTTCGAACAATAAATAAGCTCGTCTCTAAAAACTCTAAGCGAAGATGTTTTATTCGAACGCGAAAAACCGGTTACCTTCCTGCTTGCAAGAACGCTAGACTATACCATCTCAATATAAGGGAGTAAATAATAATAGTTCAGTAGAAAAACAATATAATATTATCCTATATTTTATTATTTTAATTAAACATAGACACAAAATCGATAATTTTCCACTGACTTGCCCCGGGCCTTTTCATACATACCACCTCCATTAAATTATACAAATTAAAACTCAGGTGTGATCTGATCAATTCTATCAGCTCATCTACTAGGGCTTTAGATTCAGGATCCTGGAAAATATATTACATATCGACGGTGCTAAGCAGAAATATATATACGCCATTATATAACCGATGGCGTCTTAGCAGTTTTAATTTTCTTAAGCAACCAATAATAATAATAATAATAATAATCATCTTTATTTCAACTTATTACACTTCAACAGAGCAAACAATGAAATGACGTCGCACTCAAAACAAAACCCCATTGCACCAATACCATGTCACAGTTCACAAGCTTCCACAAAATTCTCTAAGACTGTAAGGCTCTAAATCTATCAGAAATTTCCTTAGTTCTCTTTTAAATACTTTTTCTGTATCAATTTGTTTAACATTTTCTGGCAAAGCATTATACAGGGTGATTCACGACGAGCGTGCATTAGAACTTTATGGAGAACTACTGAATATATGTTCCTGAAACTTTGGGGATTTGGGTTTATCGATATGCTCTCTTTAACTAAAATATTGACATGTTCCTGTCATTTCCGGTTATACCGGAAGTAGCTGCCAACTTTCGTTTTTTAAATACAACATGGTAATTTTTATTACATTTTTCGATTAAGCATTAAATACTAAGCACATTTTATAGAAAATGTTTTTGTCAGACTCTATTAGTTTTTGAGATATCTGCACTTTTTGTAATTATTTGCCAAATGCATGACGATGAAATAATCCATATAATTTTTTTACCTTAGCGCTTGGACTAAAATTTTTTTCTCGCCGAATAGCTAGAAGATCATCAAGTCTCAAAAACATTTCAAATTCGGCATAAAATGTACAGGGTGGTCACAATTCAAGCCTCATTGTGAAAGAATTCAACCATTAAAAACTTTCTTATTTTAAATGGAACACCCTGTTTATTTTTATTTAATTTGATGGCAAATTAGTTGTTCTTTATAAATAGTATTTACTGTCCTATACCTATATCAAAGCGTTTTCTCAAAAAATCCAATTTTATTCCGAAAATACTATTTGTTCAAGTGTGCTATGAAAACAATTGTACTTAGGGGCTGTATACTGATGTCTATACGGAGGAAAATTGATTGGTATCAAAACGATGGGGCTCCAGCACACAACGTCCAAGTTGATAAGACTGCCCTAAACAGACTTTTTCATGACCAGTGGATCGCAAACCAAGGTCCCTTCCACTGGCCAGCTCGTTCGCCAGACTGGACTGCACGCCCACTGGACTTTTTCATCTGGGGAACCATTAAAGATAAAGTTTACGCGCGTAACATCACCACGAAGGAAAATCTAATTGAAAGGGTGATGGCAGCATTTCAATCTCTCACAAGAAATTAGGAATGCTACAAGAAATAACATGATGAGAAGAATACATAAATGCTTGGAAGTAAATGGCAATCATTTCGAACATATTTTAAAAATATGATCAAAAGATATCAGGTATAATTTTCAAACACATTTTTAATTAAAGAATTTAAAGTTTATAAACTTGTTTCCTTGCTATTTTTAAAAAAATAATATTTAAACCATTAAATTTAAAACAATAAACTGCATTTTATTTATAAATTATTAAGAAACACTTTAGAATATTGTATTTTCAAGCAATCAATCACTTTTCCTCAGTATACAGCCCCTAAGTACAAATGTTTTCATAGCACACTTGAACAAATAGTATTTTCGGAATAAAATTGGATTTTTTGAGAAAACGCTTTGATATAGGTATAGGACAGTAAATACTATTTATAAAGAACAACTAATTTGCTATCAAATTAAATAAAAAATATACAGGGTGTTCCATTTAAAATAAGAAAGTTTTTAATGGTTGAATTCTTTCACAATGAGGCTTGAATTGTGACCACCCTGTACATTTTATGCCGAATTTGAAATGTTTTTGAGACTTGATGATCTTCTAGCTATTCGGTGAGAAAAAAATTTTAGTCCAAGCGCTAAGGTAAAAAAATTATATGGATTATTTCATCGTCATGCATTTGCCAAATAATTACAAAAAGTCCAGATATCTCAAAACCTAATAGAGTCTGACAAAAACATTTTCTATAAAATGTGCTTAGTATTTAATGCTTAATCGAAAAATGTAATAAAAATTACCATGTTGTATTTAAAAAACGAAAGTTGGCAGCTACTTCCGGTATAACCGGAAATGACAGAAACATGTCAATATTTTAGTTAAAGAGAGCATATCGATAAACCCAAATCCCCAAAGTTTCAGGAACATATATTCAGTAGTTCTCCATAAAGTTCTAATGCACGCTCGTCGTGAATCACCCTGTATAACTTATACACACATATACTGTGGAGATTTCCCCGTTAGTGTATGGGTGGGATACCTAACATCTGCTGATCTTGTACCGTATCCATGCCCAGAAACTATATCAAAATAATCTCTGTGCCTGAAAAGGAACATCAAGCATTCAAATATCTAGACCGCATACGCTGTCATAACACCCATTCCCTTAAAAATACTTCTACAGCTTTCCAAGTAATTAATTTTTTTTATTATCCTAATTAATCTTTTCTGGATTACAAAGACCCTTTGCATTTTACTATCTCCACCCCAGAAAATAGCACCGTATTTGAGTATCGACTCAAAGCTGGCAAAGTACATTGTTCTAAGTGTCTTCATATTCATGTACCTACAAACTATCCGAATACCATAACAGACTGAATTCAGTCTTCCAACTAAACTATCTGTGATGTGCCCAGTCAAAATGTTCATTGATCGAAATTCCCAGGAATTAATATCTATGGGTTTTACAGTGTTGTACTGTTTTGTTCTGAACAATGTTAAGTTAGTCTTTCCCTCATTCAATATTAATTTGTTTTTACTATACCACTCTGTAACCGTATTAAAAAACGCCTGGGACCTTTCAATCAATTCTTCCATAGTTTTGCAGTCAGTAATTAGGTTTGTATCGTCAGCGTAGCTGACAATATGTTGTTGGGGTGAGTTTAAAAAAAGTGACAGGTCATTGACAAATATTATAAATAACAACGGTTCCAATATGTGCAATTCCTATGTTATTTTCTCGCATCAATATAAAATATAAAGGATGCGTGCCTTTCCATGCATATTCACTGAGAAGATTAACTGATCAGTAGAAGGAACGAATTTTGTCCATTTTAAAATATCACGCACCAATAATATAGTAAACTGTCCTGTACAAGACTAGTCTTACAGTAAATATTTTGAACAAGCTGTATAAATTTTCCCCGAGAAAGTTCTTAAATTAATATTAAACATTAACAAGTAAGTTATAGAATGGTTACATGGTTACAGAACCATATTGGTGTATAATGTAATGTAATTGATGCTCTTACAGCTATTAAGAAAAACTTCTTTAAAACGGGTTTATAATTTGGTTGGAAGAACATTCTTAAAGCGTAATATTGTAGCTATTTCACCCTAAAACCACGAAACGACGAATTACTATATTTGCAAATCGAGACCTTCTATAAAACAGTTATAAAGCAGAAATATCTTGTTCTTAATCTTAACCAAATCTTATAAGGCGAGTTGGAGAGTTAATAAAATCGACGCTGCAATATTAAATACATGAATCTGTAAGCCAATATACAGTGTGTAACAAATTCGTCCTTTACCATTGGGATTTCGGAAACGGTAAGAGATACGAAGTCGGTTAAATAGGGACGAAGTTGCGTAATTATGGACCCAATAATACGCCGTAGAAGAATCAACAATAAATACAGGAGCTTTCAAAAAATCTAAAATTTTGCGCTTGGTTATTTTTTTTTTTTCGTATTTAAAAAATTTAATTTGATGATGGTGACCCAAAGACGAAACGTCGCCTTAAAGATCTGATGACGCCATCTTGTGGAGAATATAAAGTAGCGGTTAGAAAGAGACATTTATTTTGCGAACAAAGTAGGAAAGAAATAAAAGCCGGAAAGCAAAATTTTTGATTTTTCCAAATATTTTGGAAGCCTCTGTATTTATTTTTGATTTTTTTGCGGCATATTATTGGGCGCAACTTTGCCCCAATTGAATCGACGAATGCAACGATGTATGACACATGGTGGTTTAATGACGTTTCGAGGGTTTTTTGAACAACATCAGGAAATTTTGGGATACGGTCCTGTATTTCTCCTATTTATATAAATAATATATCATAAGTAAGCTCTAAATTTTTTATTTATGTTGGACTAGTTCAATAAATAACAAATAATTTAATAATAAACCACAAAAAAGTGAACAAAAATCATACCAAAACAGTAATAAAACGAACAACGAAAAACGTAAGGAACTACATAATCAGGGTTCAAAATGATTTCCGTTATTCTCTAAGCACAAATAACATCTTCTAACTACCACATAACAGTTTTTTGAGATAAAATAAAACACGATAGAATATCAAACTTTTCAGCATTTGTAAAAATTATGTTCCATATTTTCTGGAAAATAGAAAACCTCTTAAAACGCTTTCAAACGATCACCATGGGAATGTCAAGTGAAACAAATCACGCGTCACCATCTTAATTTTTTTGTTTCAAACGCTTACTTTCTTTTAAATCCCGAATCAACAGAAGTTTGAAATAATGTTTCTGTATTTTGTTCACTTATTTGTGGTTTATTATTAAATTATTTGTTATTTATTGAACTAGTCCAACTTAAGTAAAAAATTTAGAGCTTACTTTTATGAGATATTATTTATAAAATTAGGAGAAATACAGGACCGTATCCCAAAATTTCCTGATGTTGTTACAAAAAACCTCGAACCGTCATTAAAATGCGTCATACAGCGTTGCGTTCGGGATAAAAAAAACTATCAAATTCCAATATCAGAAAAACAGGACCGTATTTAAAAAAGAAAGTTGATAATGCCCCTTTGAAGACGACTCGTCGGATTACAAAACGATTAACGCTGTTAGATAGAGCGGAAAAAGTGGCAATGTAAAAGTGCAATTTACTTTAGAATTCGATCTCAAAAAAACAATAAAACGATTCTTCAGAATTTCGTTTTTTTCCCGGATATCTCCGGAACTACTCGGAATTTTAAAACTTTCTAAACGGCATATTATTAGGCACGTAAATGCGCAACTTTACCTCCATTTAATCGACTTCGTATCTCTTACGGTTTCCGAGATCCCTGTACTGGCCCTCCTTATCTTGGACGCGTTGTATTATATTACATCACAACGAAAAATTTTGGATTTACAAGTTAAAAAGATTTAATACTCACTCGGATAGAAATCTGAAATTCTTCCAACTTGCAAAAGTTAACATTTACCACGGGGACCTTATAGAATGCACCACAAAAAGTTTTTATCTCATGACGATTTCTCAATCCTATCAGTTCGAAAAATAAATTTTTGTTCTCCGTCTTCATATAAAATATGGAATTAACGAAATCATATGCAGAAATGCTAAAAAAATAAATTCATTTGAGCTGCGTAAAAGTTATTAAACGACCAAGTCGAAATTTAAGCGACGAAACAAAAAGAGACAGTTAAATTAATGAGGATTTATTTTTTCACCATATGGCAAAGTGCCCCTACCTCATTTCAATAGTCAAATCTCGATCCGCGATATCACAACTGCGGCACTGTAGGTCAGGAACCGACGCCCGTTTACATTTATCACAGACTGGGGTAATTTTGAGATCGGATATTGCCTGAAATATACAGGCTCCATGTACGATACATCTTTGAGGCAACTGGGAAAACATCCCTAGTGCCACTGCTGGGGTTCGTTCCTTCCAATGCCAAGCAGATCTGTCACTAAAAGACCTATAAACAAAATATGCTTATCTTTAACATTGATTTGAAAAAGTCTACACCCTACACAGAACATTTTTGAATAAAAATTAAGGAGCTTATGAAGCTTGGGAACTTTAGAAGGCATACTTTGGTTTAGTCGTTCCGAAAATGAACTACTTACATGTTAACTGACGAAAATACAAGCTCTGGGCAATACTCGATAATTTCAAAAGAACTAAATACATTAGTTTTTAGATTTTTGTTCTTATAAACCTGTACGTTCTTAACTTTAACAATCATGTCGTCGATTAATCCCAATGGCGTAACGACATTGTCTCGATCAGGCATGTATAAAGTTATATGGGGAAAGGTTCCAGAGTTCATAAATGTTAGACGCATTTGTAGATTTTTCCCTAAAAAAAATCATCAAATATGTAATTAATTTTGAGAATAGCAAGAAATAGTACGGAAAATTAAGCCTACTCAGACATGTATAGGCAAATGAAAATATATCTTACGACGCAAAACATTTTCAGTTGCCTATTCATTTTTGAGTTGTTAGGAAGATTTTTAATGGATGAGAATGCGTTTTGGTGCGACTTCAATATGATCTATCTCCATGGTTCTTACCTTGTGTTCCAAAATAAGGCAAATTATCATGCCTTTTGGAAATCCATGAAGGAAAATCACTAACATCTCGAAGCTCCTTCTTAGCAATTTTTAAACAAAAAGAAAATGTTTTACTTGGACCAGAAGTTTTTATAAACTTCTCGACATCTTGAAAGTCTTCTAATAACACAAGATCGTTTTGAGGGAGACATAGTGTATCACTTTCTTGAAATATTGTATCTTTACCTATTTTATATATCATATCTTTAGGGGTTTTTAATCGGTTTAGTTCCTTATAGCAGTCCGATTTCAAAGTTTTTCTGCAATAAGACATACAATGGATTTTTTTACTTATAACTCTATATATTTAAGCAACTTCTGAGATACCTCTCAAGAACCACTTAACAAATTAGGATGAAATTAATATATGTGTATGTGGTTTTGGTCTAATCTAGTCTTAAAAATACATACAATGTTTCTTCGAAAGATGGCAACAATAGGAATGAAATTTTGATTGGATTTTTTTCAGAAAAGTACCAGTTCTTATTTCTGAATTCAACTTGTAAAAAAAATATATTCGCTATAATTCGCGAATTTTCAGGTTTGTTCAATTGTTGTTTACTTCAAATGGTAGGTTCGTTGTAACCTATGTTAAGCTACGTGTTGTTGAAGTATTTTTAATAAATAAGATTCTTACACACCAATTTGTAATAAAAATAACCGAATAGCATTTCCATCAATGGCTCAAGTTCTACATCACTATAAACATACAAAATTTCGCCCTTCCCCGTCAAGTAGTTCTTGCGCTTTCAAACAAAGATAGGTAGACAGACAGAGCGATCTCTAATAGCCATTAGTTGTTGGATTGTTTTAAAAAAATAAAACTTACGGTTCCTCAATATAAATAATTTCATAAACGACATGTTCTTTTAGAAACGGCACAATAGTAATATGATCGCCAGTAAGAACTACATAAGCCAATCGTTTTGAGCTAGTGTTGTCCTTTCCTGAAATTAAAGCTTCTATCCAACACTCACTTCCATCGTTACCATAAATGATCTAAAAATGTGAACAAAAATTATGTTTAAATACTAATATCATTTAATCTAACTTTACCTCAGATATTTTAATGGTCTGCAGTAAAATAGTTTTCCTGTGTCCTACGTCTAACTGTTCATTTATTCGGTAAAATAATCTATATTCATTGCTATCTATCATCGATTCCAAAAGAAGAACATCTTCAACATGTGCCACAATGTATTTTAAAGACGATGCAGTCTTATCTTGAAATATCTCTGTAAAAACGGTCCATTTTTTAAACATTACAAAACGGGCTTTGAACATGTAAAGATCCTTATTGGTGGTATAAAATCTAACCAGTATTTTTGAGGTTTTATCGCTAAGACTGAAGTAACCAGTTACTGAATCCACATCTAAAATTCTGCAAAAATCTACAATATTTATATATTATTTAATATGTTAACTTAAAAGATAAAAATATAAATGGCCAAGGAAAATAATGTAATGGCAACTGGGGAGAATGAATTTCTATAATGCGAGTTGTCAAAAAAGTATACTTTAATCTTATACAGGCTGTTATGGAAATGGCTCATTAATCCAGCAAATATTGAGATGAAAACAAATTTAAGAAAAATATCCATAAATGGCGCTTTGAATTGATAAGCAAGATAAGTCACCTTATGTCAAACCCAAAAAACCACATGGTAGGCACTGGCCAGAGATGTAAACAGTCTATAGGTCAGTAAGCTCTCAAGAGACATCGTTGGATGTTGGTTGGTGTCAGTGTTATCATATTTACATGTCAAACATTTTAGAAAAAAGTACTATAAGTTTAACACTATTTCATTCTGTCATACCTTCTTAAACAATTATTTCCATAAAAATGAAGGCGACAATTGTCTTGCGACACAAAGAATTGTAAGAAACACTATATTATGTGGATCTTCCTCATTATGTTAGGATAAAGTAAAATTGGCAAAAACTGAATTTAAATAAGGGTCACATCCTACCCCTCTCAATAAACTTACCCAAATAAATATTCACAATAAGAATCTGCAACTTTCAGCAAGCTCCGGTTAGGATAAACATTGTACCAACACATTCCATCAAATTTTAAAAAAGGGTAAAGTTCTGAATTACTATTCACAAAGGTTAGGTCACTTGGTATTCTGAATTTAACATTTTTAAAACTACCCTAAAAAAAGTCTGGTTAATCGCATCCATACATACTGACAGAGATAAAGCCAGCAATAACAATATAGCGAATAGAGCCACTACCTCAATACATGTTATATGAGAGCAACTCATGAAGAACTGGTTATTCAATTCTCAGATAGCTAGCGTTAAGTAGATTGGATTTAGTAACTGTAAAGAGATATAATATAAATACTTACTTTATATTCATGAGTAAGGTCTTGAAATCCTTTCGTAATCAATGGGATACCATAAAGGACTGACATTAAGCACTTATATAGACTATATTTTGGTACAAACAGCTCCAACTGATGTAAATAATGATCTATTGTAAAAAGTTCATCTTCATCAACGTTATTTTCTTTTAAATATTTAAATAGTTGTAATTTGTCAATATTATCAACTGCAAGAACATTAGGAAAATTACATATTGTTTCAGGGCCGATGATAGCAGTCTTAGTATTGTTATTACATTTTTTTGGATTCAGGATTTCCACCTCGTCGTCTATGCATGGAAATACAGGCAAAGGCTTTGTTATATCAATGTATATTCTAAATGTTTTATTATCTGTTTCATGTATCTTAAAGTGGAGTAAACAAGGGTTAACTTCAGCTATTCTTCCCTAAAAATGTTTGTTTTTGAGTAAAAATATAAAATTCTAATTTCATTTTACCTTTATAACTTGTCTGTAAGGTTTTTTGGTATTAAAACTGCTCATTTTTAATTAAACTTTATAAAATACGAAGCCGGGAAATAATTTACCGTTTATAAAATTTATTTAAAAACAATGACGCGTGGTGAAGTGTCAAGTTTAGCTGCACAGAGGAAAAGTAGGTAGTCACCGCTTGATTAGAGGACACTGCGTGCAGTTTGACGATCATGCATTTATGCTCAATCGAGAAATTTCTCGACATTTTGTCTACCAAATATTGCCTTTCCCATTGGCCTCAGATAATTCTATATATCCATTAAGAATTAAAGCAGTTTGTCACCTTTTAAATAGTTACTATTATTTACTTCCGTCTTTGATGTTCTTATTGAGAAGTCAAAGCATACAAATAAAGAAATATAAAAATTATTTACACTAATTAAAAATTAATAAGAAAATTATGAAAATAGTCGAACGTCTCGACTCGCATGTGAATGTTGTTCGAACGTCGAGTAGTTGATATAATATGATTAATATGTTTCCTTGGTTGCCTATGCCTAGTACTTTTATTTAATTTTTATTATTTTTAATATGAGTTTTGTTGATGAACCATCGGTACAACAGATGCCGTCCTTATCTATTGCTCGCTGCTCTTACTTGTCTGAGAAAATATAAATTAACTTTACCGTTGTCATCTAAAATTGATCTTTCTGACTGTTCAGATGGGAGGTGATGATTGGGTATATCAGAATTATTTCTGAAGTCTGCACCCATTGTTACGCTAATGCAGGCATTCCCGTTCTGATCCCATTTGATTTGAAGAGAGATCCTTTTGATCGGTTTGATCAATCATATTTAAAACTTAAAAAATAATCATGACGTTTTAATATGACACGTACATGGAGTTCAGACTGTTCAGAGTTTCATTACATTACAATCTTCGGATCCCTCTCTCGTTACCCAAAGGCATAAAATGTTTTTCGCTTAGACTGCACACCTATTTGTATTAGCAAGTTACCAATAAAGCGTTGTTCTACGTTGGGGTTGCTGCATAATTTGCAAATTTCATGAGTGTATTATTTATTTTATATTGGTCAAAAGTGTGTTTTAGTAACTTTTTGCTCACGCCCCTAGTCTATTATGTCGCTGAATATAGAAACTTGCCCTTTACATCCCTATGAAGTGTATGGTAGAAGGGCCCGATTTAGTTAATGATTATTATTATTAAAAAGGCACCAACTGTCTATTCTTAATAAATAGTATTTCTCATTAGAAAATACTATTCCAGAAATTATTCCTGCCTTATTAGTATGGATGAAATCAGACCTAATTCTATTCTGTGCATCATTAAATTTGTGAACGGCCTACTTTGCCTCTGCGGGATGAACTTATTGAACAATCGTTCATAAAATTAGCGAGATTTTATTCAATACTTCAATTTGAATTTAAAACGAAAGGGCTTTAACCGACTGATATTGTGTTATTTTATGCTACTTTTGTATAACGGACACCGTCGCAATCCTTGTTATTAATTATCATTAATACTGTTGATGTGTTAACGGGAAAAATTATGTTTTTATATATCGGTTGGGGGGTACGGGTACCTTTTTGTTCCTTATATCACCACTTAGGCACATACTTACTTTACCATACACATAAATAAAAAAAAACTTCTCAGACCATCCTCAATTTTCGAATTCGTCTTAAACATATTGGTGTATATTGGGTGTAAATACTATAAAATAAAAATGTAACTTTTATTTAGGTACTATGTACGGGGTCTCCCATTTTCGACACTTTTATATGGTATCTCCGTAATTGTTAGTGCTATTAAAAAAGTAATGTAGGTGTCATGTGTTCTTTTTTGGTCAAACTTAAAATGGTGAAATCACAATTAGAAAATTTTCGCTCGCTTAAATGGGGAAAATCAAAAAATTGACAATTTCTAAATAAGCCTATATTTTCTTAGTTAAAAGCGATACAGAAAAATGTTCTATACAGAAGTTTCTTTATAATGATTGTTGAATAACCTGTCGTTTTCAGAATAAGTATACGGGGTCTGGTAAAAAAGTTATCGGACCAAACCTCATTTTTTAAATGGGAAACCCTATATATTTTAATCTAAGAAGATAGCATATTAAATTATCTTTTCAAATACATAACACACCATGGATGATATTGGTTTCCTAGGAGATTTATTTAAACTTTATTACTTTGAAACGAAATAAAATATTCAGATTAAGGTAAAAAGTAACGGGAATCATCGCAACTGTTCGGGATATCCTTAGTTGCCGTCTTTCCGGATATCGAACAAAATATATATTTTGCGCCATTTCTTCGTTTTTTCCACTTTCAATATAAACTGATATCATATCAAATTTTTCACAATGTTGATAAGATATTGACAAATGAAGATGTAAACACGAAATTGACGTTAAATGTTAAGAACAACTAGAATATCAATGTAGTTGTTTCTACGATACCTATTAGCTTTTGTTTCATGGCCTATTATTGTGGTTTAAAGTCATAAAGTTTAAATTAATCGCCTAGAAAGCCAATATCATCCATGATGTGTTATATATTTAAAAGGAGAATTTAAAATGCTATAGCTTTTTAAATTTAAATATACAGCGTGTTCCATTTAAAAAAATGAGGTTAGGTCCGATAACTATTTTACCTGACCCCGTATACTTATTCTAAAAACGGTAGATTATTCAACAATCATTATAAAGAAACTTCTGTATAAAACATTTTTCTGTATCTCTTTTAACTAAGAAAATATAGGATAATTTTGATATTGTCTATGTTTTGCTTATCCCCCATAACTCGAAGCCAATTTTTCATGGATTATAGCCACAATAGCTTTTATAAAATATGCCGGTCCCCCTTGCGACCCTCCTCGCGGTTCTCGGCAACGTACATTACGGATTAAATGAATTTTTAATTAATATTATTATTTTCTTGTCTTTAAATAGCCCATTAGGTACTTTTTATTCTGTTTCATAATTGGGCGGTTCTATGATTTCTTTCCGGAAACATGCAAATCGTCTAGAGGTCGGGGGTGAGCGTGAAGGATAGACCCACCCAAAGTGATAAATTCCTGGCATTCGCCGGTGCGACTTCCGCCCGTTTGTCGGCTCGTCTTCCAGGTGGAATAAGTATGGCACGGGTCGTGGTCGCGGAATAGTGGAGTCGGACAGATTGCACAAGAGTTATTGAATTATTTCTTTCTGTCTAATGTTTCTTTTAGTTAGAGAGACGGTGACAATTTCGTCGTTCCAGGTCTCGCCATTTCATTATTGGAATTTTTAAATAATCTCCTCGGAGGAAATTCGGAAAACAATCGTGACATGTCACCCTACATTCCTTGACACCCAAATATTGTGTAAAAAAAATTTCAGAAGAATCGCACCTAGCTAGGCGGAATTCTGATAATATTACGCAGAGATACCGGAAGGCAGGTATCGTTCAGTTGAATGACTGGAAAATATATAAAAATATTTCACAATATTCTTTTTATCAGAAAATTGTTTACGAGTCATCTTCATTTGAATACAAATCGATTAAGCCCACTTGGACCCATGTCACTTATATGCAAGGGTTGACTTGTCAGAAAATGTGTTTCCCGTTTCTTTGGGGTCAAGCAGATGCTGTAAATTCATTTTCAGACATGACTCGATATAATTTTGAATTTATTGAGAATTTAGAATGAAAATCTAAAGCGGTACAGCGCCTCTCAGCAACGCTCCACGGCATTTCATCAGATATACAAGTTGTAGAGGGGGACCTAAACTCCACGAAAAACCAAATTACTGATATTCCACTTCACGGACCCCCTATTGTCACCGTCTCTCTAGAAATCATAAAATTTTCTTTCTAAAATTTCTAAAATACATTTTTATTTAAATCGTTTATTCCTTTCAGCTAGTGTGAGTATGATTGATGCAAATTAATGGACCCATGCGACATGTGACCCTTTAGACTTGAAGTCAGTTTCGGGGTTTATAATTTCTAAACCATCTAGGGGTAAGGAACTATATTATTTTAATGGTCGATATTTGAATGTTACCTTAAGTTAGACTTCAGCTAAGGTAGCCTTAACGTTATGGTAAACCTTAGAAAACCATGTTTTGAATTAATTTGATGGTCAATTGACGCGTTAAAGTGGATTCATAGTTTCCTTAACGTATGCCGTAAGACGTAAGCAGTAGTCGATAAGACGTAAGACGTAAGGATTTGCCCATTTATATTCGTTAAGAATTTTGACGTTACGAGTTTGTAGGTTATGGTTTTTCACATGTGTGTTTATTTAAAAGTGAAAATATGACTCCAAGCGATGATGACCTCGTTATAATAACGGGATCAATATTGTTCTGGTATTTATTAGTAATTTATTTATCACCTATTTATTAGCAAAGTGTCCAATTTGGGGATGTCAACATGGCGGTTATGCACGAGTATGACCGATCCGAACCGATTCCGTAAGACGTAACGTAAGAAATGAACTTGAACCATTTCTTACTTCTTACTGCTTACGGCTTACGGCTTAACTCGGACTATAAACGGTTCTATGGCAAATCACATGTTTATTTTTCTTACGTCTTAACGTTACGTCTTACGGCATACGTTACGGAAACTATGAATCCACCTTAAAGATTACCACCTCCTTAAGAACTATTTCTTTAGATGAAGGTTAAAAATAACTTTAATTACTGTCAAGAGTGTCAAGCGTGTGTTAAGGATGACTTATGTCATTCTGTGCCTTAAGGTGACTTTGAAATATCGTCCATAAAGGTAACAATGGCTGACAGAACTTCATAAAAGTTGTATGTCACATTGTAAAAATTTTGTCGAGACAAACTATTCTGTTATGTCTTGTTACATTATTATGGATTATAATAACTCTAAAAACCCAAAAGGAATCTTTTATACTAAATTTGTTTCAAATCCAATGATGGTTTACTTAAAAATGTGTATACGACAAAGAATTTTTTTTAGGGGGTTTTAACTGCAAAAAATCACCCAAAAATATATTTATTGTTCGGGTTTATTCTTCTGCTTTTTTAATACAAAAAGGATTACCAAGAGATATTTTTCTTCACATCTTTCTCAATCTATGAGCAAAAAATAAGTAGATATTTAAAATAGCTTGTCAAATTCTTCCACTTTAAATTATCAGGTGCCCACTGTGTGCACATTTAGGCTTAGTTGCGCGACTGGCAAAATAAGAAAATTGGTTATTATTTTTTTAAATTCATGTACTCGTGTATTCCTAGTTACCTAAAAGTTTAAATTTAAGAATGCTTGCTTTTAATTACCAAAAAATTTGTCGATACCTATGTTTTGTTAACTATTTTGCTCATTTTCTTATTTTCCATTAACATTTTCTATAATGTATGTTATTTTTAAGAAGTCTTCTTGAGTTTAATAATAAAAAGTTCCTATTTAGATAAATATCTCTACTATAAGCTTACCAACGAATTTTTCTATATATTTTGTTAACCATTTTGTTCGTTTTGTTATTTTTCATTAAAAATTTCTATTATTATGTTATTTTTGAGAAGTTTTCTCGTGTTTATAATAATTAAAAATTTTAAAATTATATCTTTTAATTTTTAATATTTACAATCGGAGACCTAAACTACTCCGCTGGCTAGCCAGTTAAAACAAAACGTCACAAAATGCATGTCGCGGCCCGCTAAGGGATTCGGCTTACTTTTTTATATGCACCTTCTCGTTTATGTGCCTTTAAGAAAGACGTATGTCGTGTACCTGCTCAGCGTCAAACTCGAACGTCGCCAATCGGATGGCGCGGCGCGTAGACTGAAGGTCGTCTATCAAGTGACCGGCGATATTTTTCGTTTTTTCGCCTGAATTTATAACTAGAGTATTTCCTATCGAGCGAAAAACTGTTCGAATATACGAGCAGTTTTTTAACTCGATCACACTACAGTGGTATATTTCCGCCGGCGTCAAGCGAAGCTCGGGTATCGAGTGAAAGATAATAAGTGACGAGCGACAGTTTTCGCCTGAATAGATAACTCGAGCGGTTTTTTTAATAATCGAGCGATGTCGGTTATTTCAATAATCGAGTGATCAAGCGGTTTTTCGCTCGAGCGATCACAACACTAGTTTTAAACACTAGTACTTCCTGCTCTGAGCACCTTCGAACAAAAGTAGGTATCTGGCATTTTTTCGGATTTTGTCCAGGAAAATCGTGGGACTCTTATAACAATTGTTCGAGGTCATCTACTAACTTATTATTAGCACCCTTTTCCGACCTAAAAGTGATGTATAATTATTGTTGTCTTGTTGTTTATTTTTGTTATCATTCACCTTACACACCATATTTTGCTTTAAGGATTTTGGTCGTCGGCGTCGTGCAAACTGTATTTGCCCAGACTTTACTATCCCTATATAGTTTAACATGATTAATTTGTTAAAATTTCAAAATGTGTGTGTCTCAAAGGGTGGTCCATTATTTCTTAAGGAGCGGCTAAATCCCAAAGCCTGGAAAATCAAATACTTACGGAAATATGTTACCTTTGAGTATTTATAATCCAGTACAAATTGCTACTTGCAATGGATTTTTTTTTATATTTAAGGAGCAAAGTGAGCCAAATAAAATCTACAAACTCATAATTTTTTCTTCTACGGCAATGATTTTTATAAACATTTAGGACGAAGAATTTCCACTTTCTTAATTTTCTTCTGTCCCTTAAAAATTTATTTTTTGTATTTTAGAGTTAGGTCTGTATTAGGGTGTTAGGTCCGGAACCGAATCCGACGCATTCGGTCTTTTTTAATTTCCGATTCGGCCGGACTTTGTACGGGATTTGGCCGAATTTTGTACGGGATTCGGCCAGCACTTAATTTTAAAAGAGAAGTAATTAAATGGTTTGCCGTTATTAACACTCGAGTTGCGAAATGATTACTTGGTCAGCAAGAGTTTACAATTGGTCAGTAGAAACAAACATGTCTAGAAGCAGTTTACTTCAGAGGTCCCAGGGCACTGTCAATTTATGTAACTTTCTTGTGTTTTCTTTTGCCGCATACAGAAGGAAATCGGCTACAAAAGGTGTAGCGGAGGCGGGTTTTCACTTGTTTTCCCAGGGCACTGTCACGATTAGGAAATGTTTGCTGTCCATAAGTTGCTGACCAACTAGCCATTTTGGCTGACCGATTACATTTTTCTGTTCGCAAAAATAAGAATATTTTGCTAACCTGTTAAATGATACCCAACTCTGGAACAAATGACATATAATTAATGAATAATATATTATTATTATCAAGGCAGATTATGGTACAGAAAAATATTTTTTTCCAAGTTGCTTGAAGAGAGTCTATTTCTTTTTTTTTCGTACCTACATTGCCGGCATCCGTAAAAAGTATTTCACTATAAACACTTGATGTTAAACATTTTTTTCGTGTTCTTCGACCACCAGTCAAACGGATATTCACCTGTTTTTAGAACGTTTTGATCCGGTTTCAGTCCAGGATTCCGCCAAAAATGTTGTTGTTGGTTCCGGTCAGTGGCGGTTCTTCCACAGGAGCACATGCGCACGTGCACCCCCAAAACAAAACGAGTAAAAAATATTAATTTATATGCACTGAATATTATTTATCGTATAAAGTCCGACCCTCCCTAATATTTTATCGTACCGTCAAACTAAAAAAGTCCGACCCTCCCTAATATTTTATCGTACCGTCAACCAAACTGTATAGTATAGGCTCTCGATCCGGCAACCGTGCCTCGGTCGAGGTAAATGACGATTATGACGCGACTTGCTCGCACGTGCGAATAAGTAATGCAGTTTCTCTGTAGTAACAGGTGGCGCGTCGCAGCGGGGCTATGGCGATTTAACATGGAAAAGGCGCACAGTTTTTGTGTTGTCTGTTCGTGCATCTAGTTAGAAATTCGAGCGTGTATGTTTTAATATTTTAATATTATATATTTATTAAGTTAAAATGAATAGTTGACGGTGGACTATTTAAGAAATAACTTTAGCTCTTTGAGTTTGGAGCAAAAAATTGAAGTGAAGAATGCGGGAACACCTCAACCCGAAATTAATTTAACGCAGACCACAAAGGGTAAATCTAGGGACTTTATCAGAAAGCTTAAAAATGAAATATATGAAAAAAATTTATAGATTAAGAATCGAATAATGGACTTTACGTTTAAGCACTATTGTGTAGGGTCGATAAATGTTGTACATTTCGATAAATGATACTCCATAAGATTTTAAACCATTTTATTTAAGGATTTAAACTAAAAACCACTGAAAATATGAAGAATGCCAACTTGTCAGTCTCGTGGCTCGATTCGTTCTCGTCATAAAACAGTTAACTATTGTTCTTGTCTTGGTTGCGCCTAATGACGTAACCCGTAGATGGCGTAGTGGTATTAGACATTATTCGGTTTTCTTGATAACTCGTAGATGGCGGTAGTAGTATTGGACATTATTCGGTTTTCTTGACAGCTCTTAGATGGCTTTAGTAGTATTAGTAGTGAACTGTATAAATATTGTTACGAGGGTTGCATGCGACGACGTTAAGATCCGACAGCTATACACACTAAGAAAACCTTTCTTATTTTCCAAAAGTTGTATTTCCTTGAGTAAAATTTTAAAAATAAATAAAAATATGTTTTACCTAACGCATTTTCTTATTACTTTTTTTCTTTCTACATTTAAAACGCCTAGAAAAATTTGGTGGCATCACTAATGCATAGTGTTTTTTGCTCTTCGTAGTGGTCCAATTTTTAATTGAAGTGACCCCTGGTACAGTGGCGGCTCTAGGATTGGATTTAGGAGGAGCTAAGAAAAGATATTAATTATTTCATGGACGTCAATCTCCCGCAACGAATTTATATGTATTAGAGAGTGCAACTTACCTCACCCATTTTAAATGTTAGTCATGGTCCCGTAGATCCGCCACTGCCCTGGTATAAGTTTTGAGCCCCAATATAACTGAAAATTCGTTACTGATGCTTACCGCCATCCTATTTAATTAATAGGTATCTTGTTCCGATCCATTTTTAGATAAAAATATGATTTTAGTGGTCTTTTACTCAGGCTTGAAGTAAGTTTTTCTGTAGTTTATAAATTTAGCAATGCAATATTCACTTTCGAGCTCACTAGGAGCTATGCATTTTTAACACAAGTGCTAAAACTCGCGATCCAGAATTAGCAGAAACCCATAAATTAACTGCAAAAAAACTTCACGTCATCTCCAATGCTAGACTATTTTAAATGTGGCATGGAGACGAACATATTTTAATAATTTTTAAAGCCCCACGTCCTACTAATTAATATTTTGGTGTTAATTTGGCAAGCCACGAGATCACTTTAGATCTTTAAGATATGCTGCCGCTAAAATGCAGTTCGTATGCAACAGTTACTTATTTAAGTATTGATGTCTTATGGGTGAGCTTTCGGCAAAATGTCTATTTTCCTATATAGGTATAACTCTTTTTAAATATAAAATGAAAATAATTTATAAATATTGGCTTAATGTAATAAGATGAAGGAATATCCCCTATAGAAAAAAAGCAATGTACAGCACTGCGGGCGCTGCAGGTTCTAAAAGTCTGGGGGGAGTCAAAGGTACTGGACCTATGTTGATTATTTCACTATTTTTTTGTTTTTTTTCAATATCTCTTTATGCCAGTGGCGGCTCGTGACCCATGATAGAGTGGGTTCACAAGTATGGTGAAATTTTTCTAGGCGTTTTAAATGTAGGAAGAAAAAAGTAATAAGAAAATGCGTTAGGTAAAACATATTTTTATTTATTTTTTAATTTTACTCAAGGAAATACAACTTTTGGAAAATAAGAAAGGTTTTCTTAGTATGTATAGCTATCGGATCTTAACGTCGACGCATGCAACCCTCGTAACAATATTTATACAGTCCACTACTAATACTACTAAAGCCATCTACGAGCTATCAAGAAAACCGAATGATGTCTAATACCACTACGCCATCTACGGGCTACGTCATTAGGCGCAACCAAGACGAGAACAATAGTTAACTGTTTTATGACGAGAACGAATCGAGCCACGAGACTGACAAGTTGGCATTCTTCATATTTTCAGTGTTTTTTAGTTTAAATCCTTAAATAAAATGGTTTAAAATCATATCGAGTATAATTATAATGGTTAAACGTAAAGTCCATTCTTCGGTTTTTAATTGTAAAAAATTAATCAATAACAGCCTCATTAAGTTTTGAATACCCTCTATAATTTTTTTTCATATATTTCATTTTTGAACTTTCTAATAAAGTCCCTAGATTTACCCTTTGTGGTCTGCGTTAAATTAATTTCGGGTTTAGGTCTGCCCGCATTCTTCACTTCAATTTTTTGCTTCAAACTCTCTCCCGCTGCCACCCTCCACCTGTTACTACAGAGAAACTGCACTAATTAATCGCACGAGCGAGCAAGTCTCGTCATAATCGTCATTTACCTCGACCGAGGCACGGTTGTCGGATCTATACAGTTTAGTTTGACGGGATGATAAAATATTAGGGAGGGTCGGACTTTTTTAGTTTGACGGTACGATAAAATATTAGGGAGGGTCGGACTTTATACGATAAATAATATTCAATGAATATAAACTAATATTTTTTATTCGTTTTGTTTTGGGGGTGCACGTGCGCATGTGCTCATGTGGAAGAACCGCCACTGCTTTAAGCCAAACCAAATTAAATGCAGTAGATTTAGGTATTAAGAAAAAATATCGAAAAATATTATTTAAAATTAGATAGTATTTTCGCTCAACGAGTACATTATGGTTATCGAATTGACCTCCTTCTTTCGGAAGCTCTGTATATGCCGGCTTCCTGACGGTATGGCGTCTAAAAGTTGGATTACATTAATAAATTGGCAATAGCTTTCAAGTAATCTGTTACATACGAGCATCGCACAGCTGATCTCATAGCGATAAGTCGCGCTATTTAAATGTTCATTAGCGCGCTTGCAGATCCAGGTAGATAGAGTGACGACATGCGTCGCGGCGCACGTCACGCCTCATGAATCCGCGGCTTGACGCGGATTATTTAGTTTGGCTCACGTGCATAATTTAGGAAGCGGCATTTATTTGTAAAATAAAACTTAAGAGCCTCCGACCACAATTTCTTCGTTTGTCCCACGGTCTCGTAAAACCGCCATGCAAAAGTATGGATTTAGTATTTTGATTAAATTTTTAATGTCATTTTTATCAGCACTAGCCAGAAATTTCTTTTGGGGTAGATTTTATTAAATTTGTTAAAAATGAAGGAAAATTTATCACTATCAATTTAATTTGAATTTCAATTTGGATTTTAGTGTTTTAATCAAGAATGTCGCGTCTGACAAGAAAAACGCAAGAGGTCCTTCTCATGTAGAATCGATCAGGCTAATCAGGAAAATATTCACATGAAAAAATGTCAGTGGCGTAGCACTTTTTTCGTAAAAAATATCAGAGAAGATGTTTGCAGGGACGCTATTAGTGGATTATAATGACTTTTCTAATTAAAATATGTAGTTTTATATCTTATTAACATATACCAGAATTAGAAATAATATCTAAAATACTTTCGGAGATATTAAAAAATATCGATTTAAAGAAACATTTCAACACGAACTTTTCTTCATAAAATGGCATAAGCAATCACACTCTGAACTATTAAAAGGGACACCCTGTATAATTCCCATTAACTAATTGTCAAAAAATGAGACGTTTCTTCTATTTCGAGAATAGTAAAGCCCTTACAATTGAAGTTTGACAACAAAGAAATAAACACAACGAATAATGCAAAGTTTTTGGGAATTTATAGTATAGACGAACATCTTAATTGGTCATGTCATATAAATAATTTAATTAAAAAGCTAAACCCAATTTGCTATGGAATTAGGGTCGTTCGCAAATATATGAATGAAAGCTCACTAAGAATTTTGTATTTTGCTAATTTCGAATCGGTCCTTAAATATGGTACCTATCATATTTTGGGGAAAGGACAGCTTGATTCAGGGTACTTTCATTATTCAAAAAAGACTAATTAGACTAATTAAGAAAAGAAACTATTTGCAAAGTTGTAGATCTGTGTTCAAAAGCTTAGGTATAATGACTGTATACGCTGTATATACATGGGTTGCCCAGAAGTCCGGAAAAAAATTAATATAGCCTTAACTTGTAACTTTTGGGGAAAACGCTGGGACACGTCAATTTAGTTTTATGTATGCTCACATTTTGAGGTTATTCGTTTGTTTTTTTATAGACATTTGTCAAATATATGACGACATCGATATTTTTTTTAAATAGGAACATATACATCTTGTGATACATCATTTGAAAGAATATCTCGTACAGTATGCTCATAAATTTTTGGCGCGATTCTGTCAATCTATTTCAAAATGGCGACTATTAAAAGTCTGTTTTTAAAAAATCTCTATTTAAAATGGAATTGATAAATCAATAAATAACAAATAAACCATAAGTAACCATTGTTAAGTCACAAAATGTCAGAACGTGAAACATAGAAGATTTCTTACCTTGAAAGGTAAAAACCATCAATGATTTATCATTTCCGCTTATTTAAATAGAGATTTTTTAAAAACTTTTAACAGTCGCCATTTTGAAATAGCTTGACAGAATCGCGCTAAAATTTATGAACATACTGTATGAGATATTAGCTTTCAAATGATGTATCACATCACAACATTTATTAGTTTTAACTTAGAAACACTTTTTTCACCTGAAGCTACTGAAATGGGTAATGTAAGGTATATCCGTAAGACTGTAAATAAATTTGGAAAAAGAGACTAGATTTTTTTTAGTTATATAATTTAAAATGTCTATGGGAAAGGATGAATCAGTAGTATTTTTAGGATTAAGAATCTTATATGTTAAAATTTCATTATATAAATCTAAGCCGTCAATGTCTTTAGATATTACTCTATCAATCTCAACTTGCAATTCGGTATCTAAATTTACATAGCTATGATTCTTTAATTAAGTCAGATTCTAAATTTTCAAAATTACATAAGAACCCAAATAAATTTTGAAATTTGTTTATACCCTCAAATCGCTTTTGTAAAGACTGAATGGTTGTATCTAAAATTAGAAAATAAAAATCGATTTTAAATTTTTGCTTCGGATCTGCTACAGATTCATCCTTACTTTCATATGAAAATTGTTGCTTAAATTTTCGTTGCCGTACTATTGGGAATACCTGCTCTACATCGTTTT
The DNA here is from genome assembly GCA_963991005.1 of Barypeithes pellucidus. NCBI lineage: Eukaryota > Metazoa > Arthropoda > Insecta > Coleoptera > Curculionidae > Barypeithes > Barypeithes pellucidus. The sequence goes on along the minus strand of OZ022562.1, from coordinate 18,977,070 downwards.
TTGCTGCTTCTTCTTTAGCTTTATTGATGAGCAAATAAAAATTTTTGTCTGAACGTTTTTCGTTAAAATAAAGATTATATTTTCAATTTCTTTATGGCAGTCATTTAAGTTTTTATTCGGATCTTCTAGTATTTTACTTACTATATTAATTAATCTTTTCTAAAATATCATGCCAGATTAAAATCGAACAAATAAATTTAAAAGTCTTAATTTTATCCAATAAAGATTGTGCACTATGTTTTGTCTTTATGTCTCGTGATGTATCTTTTGTCAAAAATTCTAGGCTATTACAAATTTCTTCTAACTGATATCTAAGAGGACGAATTGCTTTAATTCTACTTTCCCACCTAGTTTCACTTACTGAGCAAACGTTTGGTAACATTTTTAGACATATTAAAATGATAAAATATATGATTTTTTTTTAATTTGTAATAAATAATACTGAATGACCGTCGATTTTGCGCCCCTAAAAATTTTGCGCCTGCGTGCATGCACGCCCTGCACGCTCGCCAGGAACGGCCCTGCTCCCAGGTAACATACAATGTATAAATTCAGAAAAAAAGTTTTAAGCCAAAATCAGAAGGATGTTGATCAGTTTGGAACCCTATAGTTCAAAGAACTTTAGTCCAGATTTGTAAAACTGTTAAGTTGTGACGTCATTTCATTTTGTGCTCTTAGTGTCATAATTTGAAATAAATATACTATTTATTTATTTATTTATTGTCAGAGGGAATATGCTTTTGAACTATTTCGTTTATTTTAAAATTTGATCAATTGTTGGCTATTTTAGGGGAAAGCTCTTTAAAATAGAACTCTGAAAATTGCATCCACAAATCAGCAATTTCGATTCTCTTCTTTTTCGTCTCTTCAAGTAATCTTGACCATCTTCACAATAATTATTAATTCAAGTGAAGTAACAAAAAAACCTCTGACCAATCGCTAACAAAAGGCGGACTTAAATCAAGTCTCGCACAAGTCATTGGTCCTTGGAACCGGCTTAGCCGAGGAAATTGACTTAACGACATCTCTCTCTCGCTTACACAGTCAAAAATAAAGACGGTCGCCTAAAGATAGAGAAGTGCGCCAAGCTCTTAATGTTTGTCAAAGCACTCTTTCATTCCTATTTGAATCGTAGCGAGAGTCAGAGCGTGCGTTTTTAGTAGGAAACAACACTTTGATTGTTAAGTAGATCAACAGGTGGAATCGGTTGTTCATTCAAGTCCGAGATAACAGTAAAAATGATGTCGCGTACGGCAGCAACCGCTACCGTAACACAGTCAACGTCGGTGAATAGCGTCGCGGCGGTAGGCGTCGGTACGGCGTTACAAGAAACGTCCGGTCCCGGGACGATTTCAAATCCTGTGACTCAGCAATTGGACAAAAGTGAAATAAATGATGCCGTTACTAAAGTTCTGCAAGGGTATGATTGGACGCTGGTCCCGATCGCATCAAAGTAAGTTCATAACATCTTTTTAACTGTAGAATTTCCCAATTGTTGTTTGTTAAATACCCGCCGAACTTTATTATTGACAAATTGCGCGATAAAGTTTTCGAAGTGTTTTCGATACATAAATTTGCTAACCTGTTTTCTCATTGTCTAACTCAAATAGTTTTTTAAATCTTTTCAATCCAGGAAACGATCTGTCTGCGCTACACTTACTGATAGATTTATCTTGGGGCAAATTTTTTTTACAGGCAACTTTCAGTAAATCGGATTTAAAAAATAAATAATCTCAAAAACACCTGTTAATTTTTTAATAGGTTTCGTATAGTATCTAATTAGAGGAATTATATATGTCCGCGCAAAGATCTTGGTCTATAGCAGCAATTTTTTAATAATTTAACGCCCGTCACATGGCTAATTTTACCCTTCTGAATCATATATCGCCAATATTTGGAACTGAGTTATTTTAATCAGTCACTAACTATTTTCCTATTATTTATAACAGCCCTGTCTTATATCTATATGGAACATTCCAAAACTTTAAGCCATAAAGTTGTGGAATGTTCCATATAGAATGTTAAAATACTAAGAAAATTAGTCATATTTTGAATCTACCTATAAGGTGTAAACGAAACTTGCACATCAAAATATATTTTTCCTTAATGGTTTATAAATGGTTAATAAAAAAATATTGTATATAGTTTCGGATAACAAACCGTCACATCAATTTATCTCTGGTAACATTTTCATGCGTGACCGGCGATACAAAAATGCACAAATTCGTGGATAACAGCTAATACAAGCTATTTCTTAAACTTTTTTAGACTGAAATGAGTATCTGTACTCAAGAGAATGACTTCGCGTGTAGTATTTTTCCCTTAATTAAGACTACTAGGTCTGAGTTAACCCTGTGACCGGCGATACAACATAAAAACATACGGCTGGTAAAAAGTATAGTGCAGTTATAATCTAAAAAAAAACTTTTAAAATTGCTTTCTAATGCAGGAAGTAACATATATTTCGCAAATTATAATCGTTTCTACAGGCAAATAGTTTATTTTAGTAAGTTATATGCTAAGGACTGAAAGTTGCCTGTAAAAAAATGTTGACACTCTTAGCTATTTTAAGTTCTCACGAATTTCAAATTCGTCGCTCTATAGGCAATTGCCCTTAAACTTCCATGCCTAAATTCGGCCCTGGCGACGCCAGTTTGTCATAGATTTTTGTTTTTAAAATCGCTGAGCGCAGTTTGTGTCGAAAATGCTTGGTTTTTGACATCTTGTTAAAGTGTCATTTTGTAGAAGTTAGGTTGCCGACGCATTATTTCGTATTTTGACGCATTTATAAACAAGTTAATAGAATTGGTTTAACATATTTTCCTGTGTAACTATTTTTAATCTGCGAAAATTGAGTAGGTATGGTATTGGCAGAATTATACCGTTGATCTCTTGACTGCAATAAAACTTCATTATCCCTTTGACCATAAAATAAATAAGGAAATCCCAAATTTTAAAACCTTTTCGAGCAGAGCCGGACCAGGTATACAAATTCAATTTATTCCTATGCCTGATGCATATATAAATCAAAGTGATTTTTAATAATTTTAATTTTTAGTGGCTTTCCGGCGAGTAATTTTTAGTGAGGCTTATTAGTGGTAGAATGTGGCGTCCTTGGAATTGTGCTGATAGGGGGGCATCTTGAAGTGTCATTTTTAAAAGAAACCATTTATCTACCGATGCCAAACTAATAATTAAAAATGTGTATCAATCATTGTTGAGTAGAAATTTTAATTCGATGGATGCTTTAGCAGAGACGTCTACTTTGACAAAAACTCCTTTATCTTCGGTAAGAGACATAGTACTTAAACCTGTTAATCCTAGAAAAAATCGGAGTGATTCTGGCACATTTAGAAGCATTGACGAAAATGTCATGGATTTATTAAGAAGAAAGATTTACCAAATTTATGAGGCACAATCTGTACCCACTTTGATTTCCCTCAAAGAGCGACTGATTAAAGACGAAACAAATATCTCTTGTAGCTTTTTAAGCCTTAGGAAAATATTCCGTAAAATGGGTTTAAATATACCGAAGCTTTGATAAAAGACAAACATTAATGGAATCTCAACGTTTACGGGAATGGAGACTTAAATATTTAACAGCTGTTAAACAATTTAGAGAAGGAAATCGTTCAATTATTTACCTTGACGAAACATGGTTCGATACCCATGACACTCCAAGTAAAGGTTGGGATGATTCTTCCAAAAAATGTTAAACCAAAGCACCATCAAATAAAGGCAAAAGAATCACAATATTACATGCTGGTTCAGAGAACGGGTTTGTTCCAAATTGTCTGTTGCTTTAAGCTAAAAACATATCAGATTCTTCTTTAGATTACCATCAAGATACCGACGCACAACTTTTTGAAGATTGGTTTAAACATAAACTCCTTAAAAATATACTTGAAATAGCGTCATTGTAATGGACAATGCTAGTTATCATAGTCATCAAGCACAAATCATTCCCAATTCTAATTATGATTGAAAATGATTTATATTTTGAAGAACTGCTAGAAGTATTAAAAGCTTTTAAAATAAATAAGGAATACGAGTGGCACCAATTAAAATCCAATATTAGGAGAAATAATATTTTTCCTACATTAAATGCATCTGTAGTAGAATTAATTAAGAACGAAGTAAGAACAATTTATGGCAGTAAGAGTCAACGGTATAATTCTGCAACAACTATGCTTTCATATGCATTCTTATAATTTGAATATTGAAATGTTTGTAGAGAAATTTACCTTAAATTGTTTGTCGCTAACAAAACCATAGGTTCGGACATTTATGAGCCTTTATCCCGAATCAATTTACTGGACAGCCGTGTATAGCGCAATCCTGCAAACAGTTCATAAACTAGACATGGTGGCGCGTCTCTTCCTGTCGGGGCATCTTTCCCGGAATCACCTTAACATCAATTCGATTGATAAAAAATAAATAGTTAACTAAAAACTGGAAGAATCAAATTGGCTATTTTCCCACGGAGTCGAATGTGGGACTTTTAAGGCAAAATTGTCCTTATTTCGAAACCGGAACTAAACTATCTTCTTTTATTGCTGACAAAGTCATAATAAGTTAATAATCATGTGAAATCCAAACACTGCATATATGAATGACTCGGGGTGTGTAGGTACAGGTATAAAGTGTCTACTAACCCGAGATTTTCGGGGCCGCTTTAATAGTGTATGTTTGTTTACGTGTATTTAATTTATTTATTGACTTTATAAACATTACACTTCGCCATTTATTAATATACTATATTTACTTTGTATCTATTATACAGGGTGTTCCTTAATGACGTGCTAATATTTCAGGATATGATTCCTTAGGTCATTTTATAAAGAAAAGTTCATATGAACATATGTCCGCAACGGCTTAAATTTTTTGCTACAGTGTGTTGAATTGATATTTTTTTTAAATGGTTATTATTTAATATCTCCGAAAGTACTTTAGATATTATTTTCAATAGGATATAGAACCACAAATTTTAGTTAGAAAAGTTATTCAATTGTTCTACCAGTGGCGTCCCTGCAAACATATCCTCTGATATGTTTTACAAAAAAGATGGTACGCCACTGACATTTTTCCACGCGGGTAGTTTGCTTGACTCAATTGGTCAATTCTACATGAAAACGGTCTCTTGAGTTTTTCTCGTCAGACGCACCGTTCTTGTTTAAAACCACTAAATTCATATTGAAACTCATTATTATTAACATTGATAAAATAATTAATGATACATTTTTTTTATAAAAATTTTAATATTTGAACGAGTGGGCAAATGGATGCGAAGACGGGCGGGAAGCATGCCTTTTAAGTGAAGGTGGCCATTTCCAACAATTTTTATGAAACAAAATTTATCATTAATTATTTTATCAATGTCAATAATAATGAGTTTCAATATGAATTTATGGGTTTTAATCAAGAACTGACTATTTCATTGAATCAAGAATTGACCAGGCTAATCAGAAAAAATATCCGCATGGAAAAATGTCAGTGGCGTACCATCTTTTTTGAAAAAAATATCAGAGGACTTGTTTGCAAGGACGCCACTGGTGGAACAATTGAATAACTTTTCTAACTGAAATTTGGGGTTCTATATCCTATTAACACATATCAAAATTGAAAATAATATAATAGTACGGAGATATTAAAAAATAAAAATTCAACATCCTGTAGCAAAAAATTTAAGCCGTTGCGGACATATCTTCATATGAAGTTTTCTTTATAAAATGACCTAAGGAATCACACCCTGAAATATTAGCACGTCATTAAGGAACACCCTGTATTCAGGATGCCCCACCAACATTTATTTCTGCATAAAGGCTGTAAGAATATTCTTGCCACAAATATTTTGAGTTTCAACTAGGGATACCGATATCGGTATCGGTATATCGGCCATATCGGCCTTCTTGGCCGATATCGGTATCGGCCGATATGTAACCACGATATCGGCCTATATCGGTATCGGCCTAAAAAAATTAAAATTGCTTAATATTTCAGTTGCTAAGCCTTTTTTTAAAGAAATTAAAACAGAAATACTAAATGAAAATCAAACAACAAACAAACAAATTTATTCTTATTGAAAATTTAACAAAAAAGTCATTAAAAATGTAGAAGTAAAGTAACACAATAAATTAAACAACTTAATATTTAAAGTTAAGTTTTGGCAAGTTGTAATGTAACAGAATTAGGCTTTCTGCTCTTTCCGGAGTTAGACGATTTCTTGCGCTTTCATAAACATTTCCGGCTGAAGAAAATAGCTGTTCACTAGCAACACTACTTGGCGACGACGCTAAATATATTATTGCAACTTTATACATCAATGGAATAATGTCTTTTTTTGCGCCCACCAAGTCAAAGGATCTTCATTTCTTGATATTTTTTCTAATTTCTTATACAATTCAATCTCATCATCAATTTTATTCATCATATCATCAGTACTTCTCTTATATGACACTGATTTACTTGTCGTCATACCAGTAAGTTCATCAAAAGTATTCCAAAATAAACTATGAGAAATTGAGCCCGGGACATTTTCCTGAATTTGTTGGTTTACCTCGTGTGATTTTTTGGCGATTTTCGCTAAAGGAACATCATCGTCGCTTACTTCAGATTCTCCTGTATTATCTTCCAGCAAGTCTGAATTTTGCCCATTAATTTTCAAAAAGTTATTTTTTTAAATCTGTAAAGGTTCCTTGAGATAAATCATTATCAAAGAAAGATGTCTTGAACCTTGGGTCCAATAGAGTGGCAAAAAGAAGGTTTCTATCAGTGAAGCATGCTTTGCATCTCTTAATCAAGGAGTCTTTAAGCTCATTTTTAGTACTCTGCACCCCTGAAAAGTCAGCTCCTTCAGCTTTCTCGAGGTAATTTAAGAGAGTTTTAAGTAAGGGTATTACTTCCGATACAGATGCACTATTCTTACTACAACAACCCGACAAACAACAGCATTACATAATTTACAGGTGGCATTTGCTTTTATTGTAAGGGCATTCATTTCATTCTTGGAGAAATACTTCCAGTAAACACTTTTACTACTAGTTATGTTGCCACTAATACTGCTACTTATTGAAGATAATGAACCAGAACCAGACTCTTGTAAAGATGACGACGACGACTGTATGCATGGAGAACGCACTACAACACGATCCATGTTTGTGAAAAATCAGAGCAATACTACGAGTTTTATTTACTTACTGTTTCCAACCGTATTCGGAAATTCTGGTATTCCCCGACCGAGCGAACGCCGCGCCGCCGAATTACGGTTGCTCTTCTCGGGCCGAATGGCCGGGCTTTGTTGAATTCGGGGAATTACCGTATTTATTTTTATTCCGTTAGGTGATTTCACAAAATATTGAATTTGCTCTGCATTTTTTTTAGTGATTTTATGGTTAATCCATGTAACGGTAACGGTAACAGTATATCATTATAAATCACTTTTACTTCATTTATAAAGCAAACAAATTACGACAAAATTTTATGGCCGATATATCGGTATCGGCCGATATCGGTATCGGCCACAAAAAATCTTATCGGTCGATCTCTAGTTTCAACATACAGGGTCCGCAAACGAAGCGTGGACGGAAGATTAAATCGTTATCGAAGAACTTATCAACAATACTGAAACAGCTTGAGATATTGGATTAAAAGCGGCATGTTTTAAAAATATTTTACATTATACAGGGTGGCCCAAAAATGTGTGACAGCATAAAATTATATTTTTTTAAATGGGACACCCAGTATTTTATTGCATATTTAGGTTCGTATTACTATCGTTTATAACTGCCTCAAATTTTATTTAATTTGGTTTTGTAGTTTCGGAGAAATAAATTAAAAACTAAAAAAAAAAGTTTTGCAGTCCTGAATAAAAAAATCAAAAAAAACAATCCAGAACTATTTTTTTAACCTCGGCATTGAGTGAAATTTATGACAAGAGGTCTAGAGATACATGAATGTAATTGCGTTTATTTATTTTATACAGGGTGTTCATAATAAGCTTTCAAAAACACCACATTTTAAAATAATTTTTCTCAAGTTTTTCAAATGGAACACCCTGTATATTATTTGGCTATTTGACGTAGAATTCATAGACAATTTTTTTTGTAATACAAGCATATAAGTTATATCCAGCCGTTTTCGAAATAATTATAAATATCATAAATTATGTTGTTTAAATAGAGTTTTTATTGGGAAATTTTGTTATAGGCGACTAGACTAATAATTGTAAACTAAAGTAAAAGTTCAAAATAGCTTCCTTTTACTCTTAGAGTTTACCGTATTTTAGTTATTTCGATATAAATTCTAAAAGCATACATTTTTGCTACTTTTATTATTTAATTTTATTTTTTATTCTTAATCGAGTTGCCATAATTTCTTTTTGTTTAGATTGTCACTATGACAGTTAAATAAAATTATTTACATTTGTTCAGTCGTCCAAATTAAATACTAACTTACACAAAATGTCGAATTTTAGAAATGGTTAATATGATTTTTATACTGGATGAATGTGCAAGAAATTGCCTTCTCGCGAGCCGAGTGTATGCTGAAAGATATCCAGATATTGAGAGAAAGCCGATAGCAAAAACCTTCGAGAAGTTGTTGCAAAAATTTGTAGCAACAGGAAGCACTGCGTACACAAAAAGGATAATAATCAATAAACCCGTTATTAATGAAGAAAATGAATTAAGAGTTCTGTTGGCAGTAGAGGAAAATCATTAAATTAAGTAAAAGGATACTATTTTGAACATTTACTTTAGTTTACAATTATTAGTCTAGTCGCCTATAACAAAATTTCCCAATAAAAACTCTATTTAAACAACATAATTTATGATATTTATAATTATTTCGAAAACGGCTGGATATAACTTATATGCTTGTATTACAAAAAAAAAATGTCTACGAATTCTACGTCAAATAGCCAAATAATATACAGGGTGTTCCATTTGAAAAACTTGAGAAAAATTATTTTAAAATATGGGATTTTTGAAAGCTTATGATGAACACCCTGTATAAAATAAATAAACGCAATTACATTCATAGTATCTCTAGACCTCTTATCATAAATTTCACTCAATGCCAGGTTAAAAAAAAAGTTCTGGATTGTTTTTTTTGATTTTTTTATTCAGAACTGCAAAACTTTTTTTTTTAGTTTTTAATTTATTTCTCCGAAACTACAAAACCAAATTAAATAAAATTTGAGGCACTTATAAACGATAGTAATACGAACCTAAATATGCAATAAAATACTGGGTGTCCCATTTAAAAAAAATATAACTTTATGCTGTCACGCTTTTTTGGGCCACCCTGTATAATGTAAAATATTTTTAAAACATGCCGCTTTTAATCCAATATCTCAAGCTGTTTCAGTATTGTTGATAAGTTCTTCGATGACGATTTAATCTTCCGTCCACGCTTCGTTTGCGGACCCTGTATATAAATTTTCCCTGAGAACTTTTATAAGTGAAGAGGTAAACTCAGAGATTTGGTTTCCTAGTACCATCCATGTCTTAATTTCGCCTTTTTTGAAAATATTTTTTGGATTTTTTTTGAAAAATAAGATTTATAAACTAAAAATTCAATCGGAAGTCTCCAGATTCTCCTTGGTGGGTGGCCAATCGGACAAGTTATCTTTGTGCATTTATTGTTATCTCAAAACGATTGATAAACGGTCATTTTATTATTAACTTTTATACAAAATACTTAAAAGATGCCCGAGCCACGCGCAGTTGGTTTAAAGTGCACGTTCGCAGAAGCAAAATCTATGACCGCTGACCAAAAATTCGGTGTTTGTAGAACAAAATTTATCGTTTGTCAACTGATTTGCAACCATCAGAATAACCCGGGTACTGGTACGGAATTGTGGGTTCAGTATCTACAGATTTGCTAGATCGGCTGTTTGTTTACGTTTGTCTTGTTGTCAAACCCGATTCGTTGTATTTTCTTTAGTTTTGTCATGTTTTGGGTAAATCTTACTTACCATGATGCATCCCTGTTTTGCTCATTGTCACCTATACCGTATGAAATAGTATACTACGTACCGAGGTGGAAAGTATTCGATTCCTGTCGAGAGAGTCAACCGAGGCGCGAAGCGGCGAGGTTAACTAAATCTCGGGACAGTAATGAAACTATTCATAGAGGTTTGTATACTATTTTATTTATAACCACATCTAACATCCACTTCTTATTATTTTGAATTAAAATTATTATTAAAAGATAAATGTCATTTTGACTTTTCCATTGAAAAATTAGACAGAAATTTCAAATAACCGCAGGTTGTAAAATAACATAGGTAATAATACACATCAAGATAGCACATATCATTTTTTGAATATGGTTTCCATATCACTAAGCAATATATCATTTTAACAACAGAAAAATGCTATCAGATGAGGAATTTTATTTTGCTGCTACTCCACCAGCAATTGGAGAAGCAGCAGAAATAGTAGAAGATCTTCTGCCAACTAAAAGCCGCCCGAGATATAACAAGGCATTTAACTGTTTCAAAGAATGGTGTACGGGAAACAGAGTTCAAAATCCTGATTCTGAGTCGGCGCTACTAGCTTATTTCAGTGAAAATGTCAAGACAAAAAAGATATCAACGATTTCGGTCACAATATTCAATGCTGAGGACCACTCTATCAATTAGGGAAAAAGTAGACATATCTAAACACGCAAAGCTACTAGCAAAAAAATGTGTTCGTATATTATTTTGAGATATCGATTTTTTTAAAAATTACAAAAAATAATTTGCTTTTCACCCGGGTGGAAAGTAAAAGTAAAAAAACGTCAACTTTCCACCTGTCAAAGATAGATGAAATGTCATTATTACATGCATGATAAAATCAATTTTATTGCTTTGAAACAGTGCTCTGAATCGCGTCGAGGCGTTGTTGTTTTTGCTCAACTGTGAGAAAAAGCAGTAGGTATACCTACTTTGCACACAGCTTTCTTATGGACAAGTGTTGAAAATGGTTAATATACGGCCTTCTCGTATCTTGAAGATGTCAGCTATCTCTTGCAATTTCACTTTACCATTAGCCAAAACAATTTTGTGGACTTCTTTTTATGTTTTTTTGGAGCAACTGCCGAATTTAGACGTGATTGTTATTTTTTGATATCAGTGAAATTAAAGCGTGACGTGATCACGGTTTATAAATTTTTATCACTGCTAAGCGAGATATTAACTAGGGAATATACTACGTAAGAGAATATTGCGCGCATCGTGAAATAATTCGTGGGTGATGGTCGATGGATTTAAATTATTTATTATGTATACTACTTTACTACTAAAAGAACTGTAACAAAAGGAAACTAAGATCTGTAAAAAATATTACACAACATTGATAACAAACAAAAGAAAACGTTATTTCTACCTAGATTAAAGTAGGATTATACCTTTTAAAAAAACTATGATGAACTAAACACAGTGTACTTTACAACAAACTATTTGTTCATGCAAATACGCTGTGCGTATTGTAAATTATCATATAGAATCGTTAATCATTTGAGTTTTCTTGTTACTCAGCCTGTTTCTTTAAAAAAAATGCCCAGCGCTCGCTAGTCTTTCGAATAATACTCATTTTCATTTCGCGGTTTCAAGTTCAAGATTCAGAAGTCACAGTCAAGTACCAAGTAACGACCTGACAACTTCACGGAATCACATTTTAAATAATAGGTCTACAGGGTGTTATGGAAATGACGTATTATATTTAAACCGGTAATTCCTGAGATAAAGACAAATTGAAGAAAAATACCCATAAATGGAGCTTTCAATTCATTCAGCGGTAAAAGTGACCTGACGTCACACCAGAAAAACACCTGTGTGGCACTGCGATACATGTAAGCAATCAAGGAATTCTGACCGATGTTGTCATATATTATGTACACCTTAAACTCTTTAGAGAAAATAAAATAATTTAAACACTTTTCCATTCTGTAATACCTTTTTGAGTTTTTGTACAATTAATTGAAGAACATTTACGACGGACTATGTTTTAAACAACCCGAAAAAACATGGAATAGTAATAGCCACGTACGTCACTAGGTCAAATGCCAATGACATCGGCTGGGCGAAGTAGTTTCTTATAGCGCCTCACGCTTGCGGTCTGTTAGTTGAAGACAACTAGCGGCCGGATACATTGTGTCTCGTCGATCACCAACACACTCTCAGCAATCCGCTCAGTTTTTTCGATTTACGCGTGTATCTTGCCCGTCCATAAAAAATCTTTGAATATTGTTTTTATTGACTCGTTTCTTCTGGACGTCAAATTTCGTCGCGTGTAATAAAATCTAATAATCTGTATTATTGTATTTTCAAAAGCTAACTATCGGTTCTGTTTCACTATTACTGTGTGTACATAAAGAGTTTCGAGGAGTGTTCCCATGAAAAAGAAAAAAAACTGATTGTGTTTGTGCCTGGAATTCCTCGCTCTTTAGTTATAAAGATAAATACAATTAGGTAGAAAATAATTTTACATTTAATTTCAGTGTTACATTAAATTTGGCAACATTGCCATTGGCTCTGGGTGAAATGTTGTACAGTAGCGCGGACTGACCTGTGAGTAAGAGTGTTTGTTACCCCACTTTTAAATTAAAAAAAATTAAATATGTAGCGCTTCTCTAGGACACCTAAGGAGTCACCCATTTAAATATAATACGTCATTTCCATAAGACTCTGTATATGAGATGTGATTGACAAAATCCACACAAAAGCAATAAATCACGGAGTCCCGTATCACACATGTTATTCTAACGGTGATATGCGAAAATGACCTTTATTATTTTAACACAATTGGTGTTTGGTGTTGGTACAACACAATAAGGCCGATTATGGCAAATGTAATAAATTGATTTCGGTGTTACAACAAGTGAACCCCATGGGAATAAATTTTAAACAATATAGATTTTATGATTAGTAAGTGAAATACGTACTAAAAAGGGATTTGTTTAAACTGTGATCACATCACGCTTTTTATTGGTGCTAAGGAACTGTGACTACTTGTGATTTGTTGATATCAGTGATTAAATCACAGTTTGTGAAATATCGCTGACCACTAATGCATTATCAGTTTCTGTACCGACAGACCATCAGACTCCGGATAATACTTGTCAAGCCATTTTTCTATATCACTTATTTTTCTTTAACCACGACAGTTGTTTTTCTTTGTCGCATTGTTGGTACACCCATGGTAGCTATAGGTTTGTTTTGGTTGTAAAATAAGGATTGATTCTAGACAGTTCGAAAACTGCGCAGAACTCTATGTGCAATAAAAGAAATCCTCGAACTGTTTTAGAATCGGTTCGCAGTAGAAGAAACCAAAACAGCTTATTGAAAAAGAAGAAGAGGAGAATTAACCATAACGTCAAAATTTCAAAAATTGACGAAGTTGTTATTTTTCCTTATTTATGTACAGAAAATACAGATATTTAAGTGTATATTATATGATACCAATAATTCTAAGCCTGCACTATTTAAAAGCTGATCCTACAAAAAATACTCAAATAATTTTCCAATACTCTTGAAAAATGAAATTATATGTTGCATTTAACTTCTTTACAGAAACTTCTACCTACCATAACTATGGGATTATTATTCTCCATTCTATAGTAGTTTACTTTTAACAAAAAAAATAGCTGAACTAAGATTCAAAACGCAAGACACGAGATACGAGCACAAATGGGACACAAGCCACGCAAAAACAATTTAAAATGGTGATCAGCTGGGGAAATGCCTTCTTTTTATTACACTGCGCATGCGGCAACTAAAAATCACGAATCGGTTCCATCAAAAAGCTAGAACTGCATTGACAGTTCAAGAACGGTTACGAACCGGTTCGAAATATAACCAAAACGCTTAAATTTTAAGTTCGGAATCGGTTCTAACTAAACCAAAACAGAAATATGTCACGGCGCATGTGCGGACTGTTCTAAGGCGGTTCTAAGTTTGAACCAAAACAAAGCTATATCAATTAGTTTTTTGCGCTGTGTGTATGCTACGTAATTTTTTAGTGCTACCGACATGGCGAAAAAGCAAACTCAAACAACCGTGCAATCATTACCAAAGTGTAAAATCTGTTACACGTAATAGTATAAGATAAAACAAACCGGCAGTTAGGGTTAATTAACAACAGTACCTTAATTAACACGCTTTAAAATCTCTTTTTGTCGGTAGTTACTTTCAAACACTTTTAAATTGCGTGTATAAATACACTTTAGCTTTGTTCTATTTAAAATTAAGTGGCGAGTGTTAAACACTGTCTTAACAGAAGAAATTTTACTATTATATGTATTCAGCGGTGGTACTCGGATAAGTAGAAAAGTGCTTGTTAAGGTGTACTTATACAGGGTGTTCCTTAGTGACGTGCTAATCAGTGGCGGCTCGTGACCTATGATATAGGGGGTTCACAAGTATGGTGAAATTATTTTTAAAATTTTATTTTTGTGTAACGACCAAACAATTACTTTCTAGGCGTTTTAAATGTAGAAAGATAAAAAAAGTAATAAGAAATGCGTTAGGTAAAACATATTTTTATTTATTTTTTAATTTTTAACAAGGAAAGACAACTTTTGGAAAATAATAAAGGTTTTCTTAGTGTGTATAGCTGTCGGATCTTAACGTCGTCGCATGCAACAACCCTCGTAACAATATTTATACAGTCCACTACTAATACTACTAAAGCCATCTACGAGCTATCAAGAAAACCGAATGATGTCTAATGCCACTACGCCATCTACGGCTACGCCATTAGGCGCAACCAAGACGAGAACAATAGCTAACTGTTTTATGACGAGAACGAATCGAGCAACGAGACTGACAAGTTGGCATTCTTCATATTTTCAGTGTTTTTTAGTTTAAATCCTTAAATAACATGGTTTAAAATCATATCGAATACACAACATTTATCGACACTACACAAAAGTCCGTTCTTCGGTTCTTAATTGTAGAAAATTGATCAATAACAGCCTCATTAAGTTTGGAATACCCTCTATAATTTTTTTTCATATATTTCATTTTTAAACTTTCTAATAAAGTCCCTAGATTTACCCTTTGTGATCTGCGTTAAATTTATTTCGGGTTTAGGTGTTCCCGCATTCTTCACTTCAATTTTTTGCTCCAAACTCAAAGAGCTAAAGTTATTTCTTAAATAGTTCACCGTCAACTATTCATTTTAACTTAATAAATTAAAATATTAAAACGTACATGCTCGAATTTCTAACTAGATGCACGAACAGACAACAGCGCGGTGCGCATAAAAACTGTGCGCCTTTTCCATGTTAAATCGCCATAGCCCCGCTATCCCCCGCCACCTGTTACTACAGAGAAACTGCACTACTTAATCGCATGTGCGAGCAAGTCTCGTCATAATCGTCATTTACCTCGACCGAGGCACGGTTGTCGGATCTATACAGTTTGGTTTGACGGGATGATAAAATATTAGGGAGGGTCGGACTTTTTTAGTTTGACGGTACGATAAAATATTAGGGAGGGTCGGACTTTATACGATAAAATATTCAATGAATATAAATTAATATTTTTTATTCGTTTTGTTTTGGGGGTGCACGTGCGCATGTGCTCCTGTGGAAGAACCGCCGCTGGTGCTAATATTTCAGGGTGTGATTCTTTAGGTCATTTTATAAAGAAAAGTTCATACGAACATATGTCCGCAACGGCTTAAATTTCTTGCTACAGGATGTTGAATTTTTATTTTTTAAATGGTTATTTTTTAATATCTCCGAAAGTACTTTAGATATTATTTTCAATTTGGTTTGTGTTAATAGGATATAGAACCACAAATTTCATTTACAAAATTGTTCCACCAGTGGCGCCCTGCAAACATATAAACAAGATGGTACGCCACTGACATTTTTTCATGCAGATATTTTTTCTGATTAGCCTGGTCAATTCTACATGATAAATGTCTCTTGAGTTTTTCTCGTCAGACGCACCCTTCTTGATTAAAACCACTAAATTCATATTGAAACTCATTATTATTAACATTGATAAAATATTAATAATAAATTTTGTTTAATAAAATTCGATGCGAAGACGGAAGCATGCCTTTTAAGTGAAGGTGGCCTTTTCCAACAATTTTTGTAAAACAATAATTATTTTATCAATGTGAGGTTTATAAAAATATAAAAATTTCTTTTTTAGTTTAAATTAATAATATTTTAAAATAATTTTTTTGATATGATGTTTTTCGAGAAAATTTTAGGAAAAATTGAATAATCTGGCAACGTCGTATAAATCACCAAAATAAAATAGCATATCTTATGTAAAATTTTATGCTGAATTCGATGAGACAAAAAGAATTGGGGGGTACTATTTAAAAAAAATTACTTATATGATGCCCCGTTTTTTTGGAGCATGCTTTATTTATCCTAGAACCTTTGTATTTAATAAATTTCGATATTTTTAAGAACAACGGAGATATTTGACTTCCTCGCACTAATCAACCACCCTGTATAGTACTTTATTATGCCCAAAATTTGTTGTGTTATGTTATGAAGATGGTTTCACATATTAAAGTGATCTTTATGACATTCTAAGAAGTGTCAAATGTTTTGACTATGTTGTTCGATTATCAGTCAGAAGTTCGGAACGATAAATGTTTGTTAGATTGTGCCTTTATTAGATTGTTACCAAGCGTGCTTATGAAAAAATCACAATCAGCAATAGGGGAGAAATGGGTAAGTTGACATACATATGTTTGAAGTATATTAAAAATTATAAAATAAACCTTCATAGACTTTTAATTGACATATTATGTTCGTTGCAGTATAATCTCTTCCAATAGTGCCAATATTAAAAATAAAATCCCTAATGGCGTTCTAGTTTTTTCGTACGAGGTAGGTACTGTGTCATTTTGCTCAGCTCTCCCCTATTCTGAGTATTCACCATAAGTCGTCAATCCATTATCAAAATAAAGATTGGTTGGCTTCTTTTGAGGCAAAGGTTGCCGACTGAATTAGATACAAATAAATTATAGGCACGTGTTTATCAGTGAAATAAAAGGTAACCTTTTATTGGAGCAGGGTTCTTAATAGTGCTTTCTAAGCAAAATAATTTAATAATCTGCCAGATTGTGTTCTCCAGACGATTTTTGTTGTTAGTATACAATAACAATATTTCAAATTTTTTTTATATTTGTTACAAGAGAATTTGACTCATTTTTAGTTTCTATTGGCTTATATTCTTATCTTGGAAATAACTTTCGCACACGCACATACAATTGAGACGGGGAAATAATGAACATGCGTCCATGGGCGTCCTTTATAAGGGGCAAGAGGGGGCAATTGCATGGAAACCCCCCCACTATGTATATGTATGTACAAATAAACATAACATAACAAAAATACACTAGTTTTAGTTAGGATGTAGTTCTAAAAAATCTAATAACCTATAGTTTGACGTGTTTGCGTTTTATACTTGCAATCTAGAAAATGTAATTCCAAGCCTGATAACAATTCCATTGCTGTAGAGTAACCTCTATTCTTTGCATACTCTTATAATTCCTATACCATACTAATGGCTTGTTGATAATTGGTGACATTTGTTTGATTACTGCATTCAACTTCTTCATCAGAGTCGTCAGATAGTGATGTGGTTTCAGTTTGGCCTACATAATCGGTAGGAATGGGGTCACTATCATCTTCTAATAGCACATTGCTATCAATGTTAATGAACTCTCCCAAATCATTGTTATCAAATTACAAACTTCCACAACATCAATATTCTCTTTTAGACTCACACCGCGACAATTTTGTGCCATTGTTAACGATTTTAACCTTACAACTCCCAAATAAACGGCGGACTGCTGTCGGCAAATCACACATACTTTCATTCGGCGAAGTTCTATCGCGCTGCCACGCATACCCGATTGCTTGCCGGTCTGTCTTCAGAGAGTTTGCACCGTACTTATTCGTCTCCCAAATACAAAATTTTTTTTCCGTTTAAAGGAGGGTTTTCGCACTCCTTGTATGAAAACACCCTATCCGCGTCCGCCAAAAGGAGAGTCCGCCCAAGAGAGGTTGATTTTTATGGAATTTCATATACCTAGTTTCGGACTATGAAAAAATGTCCGCTTATTAGAGGTGTCCGTTATGACATGAGAGGCTTCACTGTATTTGTAAAAATCAAAAAGTTTGCGTTTTGGTTTTTATTTTTTTGTGACTTTGTTCGAAGAGATGTCCAAACTCAAATTTCACTTTCTCATTGCTACTTTTTATTCTTCACAAGATAGCATTATCAGATCTTCCATGTGACGTCGTAATGTCCGTCTTTGGGTCACCATCATCTACTTAGTTTTTTTAAATACGGGCCTGGATCTTTTTGTTTAAATTATGAAAGAGTACCTAAATCTACGGTCGGTAGCAGTATACAACACTTACTGGTTTTGCGACGTTTTGTTCCTTAAATTGGCCATCTTCATTAAAATAGCCCTAATAGGTTCCTGAAAATGACTTTTTTTTTCGAAGAAACTGAAATTTTAAAATCATTATTGCTATTTCTGTCTTTAATTGGTATTGTTATTTTCAAAATAGTTTTATCAAATTTCTACCTGGCGAAAGTGCAAGTCATTTATTTTATTCATACAAATAAAATTTGACTCTTAAAGCCAGACTTTTTTAAGACTTTTTAAAGAGGCATTGATTTTTACATTTTCGAATTATACCGAATTTAAAAAAAAGTAAATTACAGGAACGGACTAGGTGTATTTTAATGAACTTAAGGAACAAAACGTCGAAAAACCAGTACGTGTTGTATACCACTGAACGTAGATTTCGGTCCTCTTTCATAATTTAATAATGATCCAGGCCCGTATTTAAAAAAATTAATTTGAAAACGTCGCATGAAAGATCTGATAATGCAAATAAAACAAAACAAGAAAACCAAATACATTTACAATAACAGTCTTTGATGTAACCAATCTGTAAAAGAAAAACGCAATATTTCGAATATTTTTTGTAATTTGCGTCAAGAAAACTGCTAAAAATTGACGCGGTCAAATCCTCTTTGTCTTAATACTTAATTTATTCTTATCCATGTTATTAGTCAATTTGAGAATGTTGCGGTTACCCGATGACGGATAAATATGGTTCGTGGTTTGCTCTTGACGTATGTATGCCTTTGAAATCTATGCTATGTTTGTTTGGATTTTTTGCAAATTTTTTAAATTTGACTTGAAAAATGTGATGATTCAGTTTTCTTGCTTTATGAATAATAAATGAACAAAAAAAAAACAGAACCGAAATCAGTCGTAGGGATGTAACAATATTAAAAATCTATCGATACGTGGACAATTGATGCGAGAAAATAGATTGTTTATTTCCCAGTAAGTGACAAAATATTGCCGTGTAATCATTTTCATTAAGGTTGTTATCCGGTTAAGGCAAATAATTTATCAGTCGGCATTGCGCATGACATCTCACTTTGTTTATATGAGCGAGGACCTTAATTTGCAACTTTTGCTTCGAGAGTTTGGTTATCCATATATACAGGGTGTCCGCTAATTAATGGCACATGGAAAAACCACAAACTCCTTACATAAAAATATTAGGATTTAATTATACTTACCTATATCCGAAACTTGATATTAACTGAGATACAAGGTGTTAAAGTTAAAACTTCATTTTTGTTTTTCTCTAATATCTTTGCAGGAAACCAACGTAATTTTACAAAATTTGGCAATTATGTTCTTTTAGGATGAGAAACTGATTTTTTGGTGACATTTTAATGTACACTGTAGAGGACGTGTCTGCGGCATTTTTTGCACATTTATTACGTCATAACTTTTTTGTGCCTCAGTGTGTTTATGTTTTTAATGAGAATAATACTTTTTTCATATTTATTACGTAAAAAAGGTATACTAAGTTCAGGTCGGCCAGAGTTGCCGTTTCGGAGATATTTGCCTTTAAAGTGTTTAGTGGGTTAGCTCAGTAAGCAAATAATATTTCGTTACTTCTTACCAATTAACTTTTACATGATAATTAATGTTCTAGTAATGATAATTGGGAATAATAAATACAACAATTGGATTGTTCCTTAACTTACTTTAATTAAAATAACTTTGACCCTAGAAAATATCGTATCGAAAGAAACCAACAGCAATGAAAACACAAACTTACGATACACTCAAAAATGAAACATTTTTTGTTCCATAGCAACTGCATCTCTAACTTTTATTTGTTTTCTCATAGGTTACTTCAAGAAAAAAATTTTGTTTGCAAATAAAGGGTGCACTAAACAATTTAAATGCAAATATCTCCGAAACTGTAACTCTGGGCGACCTGAACTTAGTATACCTTTTTTACGTAATAAATATGAGAAAAGTATTATTTTCGTTAAAATCGTAAATACACTCAGGCACAAAAAAGTGATGACCTAATAAATGTGCAAAAATGCCGCAGACAGCGCCTTCTACATTGTACATTAAAATTTCACTAAAAAATCAGTTTCACATCCTAAAAAACCATAATTGCCAAATTTTGTAAAAGAACGTTGGTTTCCTGCAAAGTTATTAGAGAAAAACAAAAATAAAGTTTTAACTTTAACACCCTGTATCTCAGTTAATGCCAACTTTCGGATATAGGTAAGTATAATTAAATCCTAATATTTTTACGTAAGGAGTGGTTTTTCCATGTCCCATTAATTAGCGAACACCCTGTATAGGTGGGTGCTTGTACTACATTGCGGGAGCTCGCTTTGTATCTCCCAACTGGTTATATAAATAACTGCGAAATAATATTTAATTTTTTTTAGGGCTGCTTCGGACAAAAGAAAATTGCACGTTAAGCGGCCAATGAACGCGTTTATGGTTTGGGCCCAAGCTGCAAGAAGGAAACTAGCTGATCAGTATCCCCAGTTACATAACGCGGAACTGTCAAAGACTCTTGGAAAGTTATGGAGGTAAGTTGAATAAATAATGAGAAGATATGAAAAATTACATTTTTATTTTATCGGAGTCGGCGCGATCAAAAAATAACGAATAACCCATCACCGACAAATAGCAATTATTACAAGCATCGATTAAAAATTAATTTATTTTTAGTATTATTAAGAAATAATGAGATATTGGAGTTCACTATGGGGTTATGCAGATGGGCCCTTATCGCGGTCATTGATCGAGTTGGAAGGATTTCCGGTGTTGCCAGATGTAAAGGTCTACTTGACAATATTGATATCACAATTGATTTTTTACCTTTTATAAATAACATTTTAATAGTTGCAATAAGGAACGAATTCGATTTTTGAAAACTGTGAACTTCATAAGTCAGTACTAGAAATTTTAAATTGAATGTCGGAAAAAGCCGTTTTTTCTCCATAAAAATTTTGGGAAAAATTAATATTTTCTTAGGTTGAAGGTGATTTAATTGTTAGACTGCTTTATTTCATTAAATACAGGGTGTTATGGAAGTGACGTATTATATTTAAACCGGCAATTCTTGAGATAAAGACAGATTGAAGAAAAATAGCCATAAATGGCGCTTTCAATTCATTCAGCAGTAGAAGTGAGGTGAAACCAGAAAAATACCTGTGGGGCACTGCGATACATGTAAACAAAAAGCGAATTCTGACCGGTGTTGTCATATGTACACCTTAAACTCCTTAGACAAAATAATTAATTTAAACAAATTTCCATTCTTTAATACCTTATTGTACAATTAATTTAAGAAACTTTACGACAAAAAATATTTTAAACAACCAGAACAAATATAAAGAATGGTATTAAATAAGTTTGAAATAGGAACGTATGTCACTAGGTCAAATGCCAATGACCCCTTGACGGCTTACAATGGCTGAGCCGAAGTGTTCGTATAGCGCCGCACGCTTGCGGGCTGTTAGTTGAAGACCAACCAGCGGCCGGATACGTTGTATTTCGTCGATAACCAACACTGTCGCAGCAATCGGCTCTGTTATTTCGGTTTACGCGTGTATCTTGCCAGTACATAAATAATCTTTGAATATTGTTTTTATTGACGAAATTAATTTGCTCAGTTTAAGACCGGTTGTTTCTTATGGATGTCAAATTTCGTCGCGTGTAATAAAATCTAATAATCTGTATTATTGTATTTTCAAATGCTAACTATCGATTCTGTTTCACTATTACTGTGTGTACATAAAGTGTTTCCAGGAGTGTTCCCATGAAAAAGAAGAAAAACTGATTGTGTTTGTGCCTGGATTTCCTCGCTCTTTAGTTATAAAGATAAATACAAGTAGGTAGATAAATAATTTATTTTTATAATTTTATATGGAATTTCAGTTTTTTAGCTACATTGCCATTGGGCCTGGGTGATATATGTTTACAATAGCGCGGACTGACCTGTGAGTAAGAGGGTTTGTTACCCCACTTTTAAAACGGTCGATTAAAAAAAAATAAAATATGTAGCGCTTCTCTAGGACACCCAAGGAGTCACCCATTTAAATTAATACGTCATTTCCATAACACCCTGTATAAGTGTTAGAAAGATAGTTTCCTGAAGCAAAGTTTTAGGAATTAGTTCATCAAAGTAAAATGTGTGTAAAATAAACGCGTTGTTGCCAGATTGGGCGCTATTTAAAAGAAACTTATTCCTAAATGGCAACACTGCATTTCTTAACAAATTTTGATACATCTTGAGATTCTAGACAAAACAAAAAGAGTGCAAGCTTTTGATTAGAGTGGCGATTTACGAGCTAATAGTGAAGCTAAAGCTAAACTTGAATTTAATTAAATTCTTGTTACTATTATTGCTATTCTTTTAATGCTGGAAATAAATTTAAGTTTAGGCACTATTAGCTCGTAGACCGCCACTCTAATCAAAAACTTGCACTCTTTTTGTTTTGTCTAGAATCTCAAGATGTATCGACATTTGTTAAAATAATGCGGTGTTGCTATTTAAGCAACTAAGTTTTTTAAATAGCGCCCAATCTGACAACAACGCGTTTATTTTTTCCACACATTTTACTTAGTTGTACTAATTCCTTAAATTTTGCTTCAGGAACTATAGATCTATCATTTCAAATAAAAAAGTTAGCCTATGTCAAGTTTTAAAAAAATAACCCTGTATAATCTTTACGCATTGTAAAGTAAATCGCCCGGTTTTTGTAAAGTAAACGGTGAACAAGGCAGCCTTTTTAATTTCCAACAACCAGTACATGTGAGCTTTTTAAAGAATAATAAGAGTGTCGTAAAAGAAAGAAAAAGGAACAAATGCACTAACTTTTTTCAACGGTATTAAAACGATAACAATTTGACAATTTGCTGAGAAATATTATTGAAAGAAATATTAAGGCCTAATTGTGCTTTAAAATTAATAAATATGATGCTAGGTAAAGTACGGTACGCTGTTCCATGCGTAACTTTCCAGTCGTGCGTTATATGCTATTTACAACTCTTATTACGTAATGTAGGTTGATATTTTATGCACTGGATATTTCTAAAGCCTTTGATCGTGTTTGGCATGAGGGACTTCTAAGTAAACTGCGATCCTATGGTATGCCCAGTCGATTCTGTGCATGGTTGTCTAGCTTTCTTCAGGACCGCTCCCTGCAAGTGGCGATTGACGGATTTCTCTCAGACCCCTTCACCATCAAAGCCGGTGTTCCTCAAGGGTCCATATTGTCTCCCACTCTTTTCTTATACTACATTAACGACCTTCTAGTGAAAACCAAAAATCCGATATTTAGTTTTGCTGACGATAGCACACTTATCTCATCTTTCTCTTTGAATGCACAAACATCGGCTGCCGACGCACATCTTCGCAGACAGCATGAAGTATCACGCCTTAACAAAGACCTGGAAGAAATTTTGGCTTGGGGTGAGAAACCAAGTCGAATTTAACGCTAAAAAACCCAGGCAGTAGTTTTCTCTAAAAAGGTTAACATTACAGAACCGGATATAGTTATGGACGGACACGCAATACCACTTTGCTTCATCTATTAATTTGCTGGGCGTCAATCTGGGAGGAAATATGTCTCGGCATAACCACTTTGTGGCAATCGCCAAGATAGCTTCTCAGAAACTTGGTGTACTCTTCCGAACCAGGAAGTTGTACACACCTCAACAACTTTTGACACTATACAAAGCCCAGATTCGATCATCACTAAAGTCTGTTTCGTTGCCGTTGATAGCTCGATACCCTCATTAAAGATTCAAAACAAGGGCCCGGTGGCCTAAAATATTTTACCTATAAAATGGTCTTTTTACGTACATCTAGCATAAAGATGAAGAAATTTTGACCTATTCCACCGGGTAACAGATAAAGTAACAATAGAGCCATAAAATGAAATGAAAGGATAATGATTAAAACGGCCCATCATGGTCGGAGAGTTGGGTTTTTAATGTAACCGCTTATTATTTTATTTAAATGTAATAGATTTTATGATTTTATGAATTTATTTACAAGAAAACTAATTTATTTACAGATCAAAAAATATTGACAATTTCAATAATTATAACTCGATAAAATGGTCCTCAGAAGAATCTGAAGAGTCATCATGTCCTACGCTTATTACTAAAGGCTCAATTTCCATAGTTGTGTCAATTACGTTGTCAAGTTCCCACATTTTTTGTTCCTCTACTATAGCATGTTTTATGGCGTTTTGCCAATTTTCTGATTACACATTTGCTAAAGAATGAAGCAAGTGTCGCACTTCTTGCATTTTAAAAGTTTTGTTATTTCTAGCAACATATCCTTTTACTTGAGCCCATATTAATTCGATAGGATTTAGCTCACAATGGTAAGGTGGTAAACGGAGCACTATAATACCTCGATCTCTTGCCATCTCGTCAATAACATACTTTTTATACTGTGATTTATGTAGCCTAACAATATCCAAAAGTTCTTTTTTTACCATGGTATTATCGTAACTCAATTCCTTTCGTTGTAACCAGTTTACGATTTCCGCCTTTTTCCATGAAGTTGTGGGAAGATTCTCTTTTAGCCTATCACTATTACAGAATTAGCGGGAATGTATTCTATCATTTGCTTAAAATATTCCTCGAAAACATCAGCAGTCATTTCTTCATGATAGTCTTTAGTAGAATTCGACTGGAATTGTAATAATCCTTGATCCAAAAAGCCATTTGAACTTCCTATATGAGTTATAATAAGTCTGCGTCCCTTTCCAGATGGTGGTCTAAGTCCTGTTGACCAGCCTTCCATGACAGCTTGTCGAGAACTTAGGACATTTTTATCTTGCCAAACTTTAGATACGGTGTGCCCTTCGTTCAGCCAAGTTTCATCCAAATAGAAAATGTTTTTGCCTTCGCTGCGGTATTTTCGGATGGACCTTAAGTATTGACGTCTCCAGCAAATAATATCTGCTCTATCAATAAGAAAAGATTTTCTGTTTTGCTTCTCCCATCGAAAGTTCATATCATGAAGTATTTTCCATAGTTTCGTTCGTGATAGCTGTGGTAAGTCCTCGTCGTAGTTAATGGCTTGTAAAATTTTGTCTATAGTTGGTATTTCCTTGGCAAAATAAAAACTATGTACTTTTCTTCTAATACCATTTTTAATGAAATTGTCAATTTCTAACGGTTTCTTTCCTGGGAGTGGTTTTGGCTCACTGAGGTTCTTAGATTTTCTTTCACGCAAGAACCTATATATAGTAGCCTCTCCAACTCCTACCATATTGGCACACTCTGCAATGATGCTACGAACATCACTTGCAGGTTTCTGGTACACTAGAGCATCATGCACGTTTAACATTAATGTCTTTTCTCGGAGAGAATATGCACTCTTGCTAATTTGACGAAGACACGTTGGCGAAAAACTTGAAGCCATTGTTACAAGTATAGGAAATAATTCAACTTTGAGATAATGCAGTATCTAAATACAACTAAATACATAGTTTGACAAACGCACATCAAATGGCGTAATAACATCCTAAAGCAGGCAAAAATAGGTAAATTAATTACCCCTGTTGTACCTACTTTAACCCTAATCCTACTTAACAATGGACAGAGGCCAATTTTCTTATTAAATAAGGTAATTACTATTGGCAACGCCTATGGTTTACGGTTGTTTTATGGCTTCAACCCTCGATATGAGCTATCAACTGCAACAAAACGGACTTTAGAGTACTGCTCTCATGTCTGGAGCTCTGCACCCAAGTTATACTCTTCGGCCATCTGACCCTCCCCCGAACCATCAATTTAAAACGAAAAATACCATATATACCGGTTTGACTAACCCGGCAGGGTATTACTTTTCGTAACTTTTCCATGCATGACCCCCGCCCCCACCCAAACGAAATTTGCCCCCCCCCCCCACCAAAGGTCTGGATCCGCCCTTGGCCCAGATTCGACCATCACTCGAGTACTGCTCTCATTTCTGGAGCTCTGCGCCCAAACATAGGTACTATTCGGTTACTGGATTCCATCGAAAGGAGGGCTATTCGTCTGATTGGAGACCACGAGCTGACGAAGAACCTCGACAGCCTAGAACATCGAAGACAGGTTGGGGATTTGACTCTCTTTTACAGATATTTTCATGGAAAGTCCTCGGCTGACCTTGCCCTCTTAATCCCGCCCAGAGCGGCGAATAGCAGGAATACACGACGAACCACTGCCGCCCATCCATATGTGGTTAAGCTTAGCACTCCTCGCACTTCATTATTTAAGAATTCTTTCATCTGGAGGACTTCATCCTTATGGAACGACCTTCCCGAGGTCGTTTTTCCCAACGAATATAACCTCCAACGATTCAAAGCCAACGTGAATCGCTTTTTGCGCACACGCACCACTCCCAGAGTGCCCTAAAGGATTTTTCCTATAGTGCTTGTGTTTGATCATAAAAAAAAAATCAATTCTCTGGTCGAATTTAAATACAATAAAATCTCTTTTAATATTATATCTACCTTATTTTTTGCGAGCAGATGTAAACAAGAGGACGCCGCCTCGTCAAATAATTATACTGATGCCGGCCTGGCAGTGTCGGGCTTGATCGAACAGTAAAGAAGCCGTCGCCTGCAAAAAATAATACTAAAAATAAATAATTTAAACGAGGATTTTTATTTCTA
Source organism: Barypeithes pellucidus (assembly GCA_963991005.1). NCBI lineage: Eukaryota > Metazoa > Arthropoda > Insecta > Coleoptera > Curculionidae > Barypeithes > Barypeithes pellucidus. The sequence goes on along the minus strand of OZ022562.1, from coordinate 18,950,063 downwards.
TTGAAATTCGGTCAGATAATAAAATATGAACTATACTATTATTAAATGATTTCTCTTTGAAAATGCTGTGGTTAAAACAATATTTCGCTGGGCTTATAAATATAAAAATGCCCATTTTTATATAATATTAATTTAACATTGTTGAAAACATTTTCAAATCATTTCCTTCGCTCTGCTATAATTCCATAGGATATCAACGGTCTATTTATTAGTTTAATTAAATTGGCAACATTGTGACAAATGATTTCACAACGTCTTCATTCATATGGAAACAATTATTTTCGGTAGTTTAGATAATTTTCATTCATGGTTTTAAGTAAATAATAGATATCCGTTTAGTATTAATTACTTTCTCTCCTTTGTGGCTAAAAGCATTACATTGTAAATGCGTGATAGCTTCTTTTCTGTCCTTCTGTTTCATACAATGTACTCAACAATCATAAAGTTTATGGATCGAGTCTCCTAGATTTTATATTTCTATCGCTATGAGCCTACAGCGACGGAAGAATGCTTTACGTTCATTCTAAAGGTGCGTATAGACCAGGGGTCGGCAACCATTGGCGTAACTAGAATGATTTTGTAAGGGGGGCCTGGCCCCTAGTCTAGTAGGATTTTAATGGCAAGTGTCACTATGACGTGTGTATGGCTTCGAACTTCGGAAACACTGGGGTGGGCACCAGAGCAATCTGGGGTGGGCACGGCCCACCTGGCCCCTCCCCTAGTTACGCCTATGTCGGCAACCTTTTGAGACGGAAGAGCCAAAAGTAATAATTTACACAATTTCTCAGTTTTTAAAGAGCCACTAACGGTCGCAATTTGATATCGAAAGAGACACAACTTGACATCGAAAGAGCCGCATGCGGTCACAGCCAAAGCGTCATTCGAGAGCTTTCGACGGACTGACGACAGTAACGACGCGTGTCACGGGGGAGGGGTGCGCTGAAAAGCGAGTACAAGCGGCTGAGAGATAGAATCGGTGTCTAAACCTCGTTAATCTATTCAGAATGAATTTTTAATGTTTTTTTTTCGATAAAATAAATAATATTTGCGTATGGAACTAAAGAGAGCTTCACATCCAAAGAGCCGCATGTGGCTCGCGAGCCGCAGGTTGCCGACCCCTGCTATAGACTACGCGTCGATTCGCCATTCGTGATTCACGTAGTGTTACTACGAACTAGCGAAACGCACTGTTACGGCGAACTAAGCATCGCGCTTCACGAATGGCGAATCAACGCATATAGTCTATAGCCACCTTAAGACTATCGCCATAAGCTTACAGCGCTGTAATTTCAGTTACAGAATCGCACCGTCATTTTATAAGTGAGAAGTATTTATTTTCAAAGATACTACAAATAATAATGGTCAGATAGAACGTACCTTCATATAAATACTGTAGCCTTTAAAATAGATGACATTGCTTCTTCGTATTTCCCGATTATCTGCCAAGGTTAGCATGCGGGATAGCTACAGTAAGCTGGGCTATCTACTTTCGCCTCGTCGATTATAGTGATATTGTCTCATCACAGTCTGTTAATTTTTTGTTCTTTTGTTCTCCAACTTAAATATTGTGGAAAGATATCACTTTTAGCCTGTGCCACGTGCTTTTAGCTTTTAGGTTGCATTATTAGCCATTATTATGTATGTATTGTTTTGCTGGGGACAGCACAATCTTATATTACACTCTGAATTCTAAAACATCGGCAGCCGAAGCACATCTTCACAGGCAGCAGGAAGTATCGCGCCTCAACAAAAATGCTCAGAAAATCCATGCAGCTGATTTCCCTAAAAATGTTAGCATCGTTAAGATAGCTTCGCAGAAACTTGATGCACTCTTGAGGATCAAAAAGTTATATACACCTCAACAATTTTTGACACTCTACAAAACCCAGTTTCGTCCATCACTAGAATTTACTGATCTGATGTCTGGAGCTCTGCACCCTGCTACCGAATTCCATCGAAAGGAGAACCATTCGTCTGATCATAGCCCACGACCTGACCAAGCACCTCGATAACATTGAACATAGAGTCATCGAAGAGAGGTTGGTGATTTGACTCTCTTTTACAGATATTTCTATTGTAAATGTAAAATCCAGTTGGCCTGTAATATTCTTCTGGTAATTTATACTTTATCATGCTAAATGCTACATATTGCTACGAATACAAAATTTAAGCATATACTTGACCAATGATGTGTTCAACTGCAAGTCGTATTCCGATATGGTAAAGCCTAAATCTTACGTACTCAGGATCTTGCTCTTAGTATATCTTAAGCGAATGCTCTAGCAACAACTGCAATTGTCTAGTCCTCGCCCTGTCTTGTTCAGACCTTGGTGCTTGGTCAATCACAATTGTGTTTCAACCGTTATTTATTACTTACTGCATTGGTCCATGACAAAGACTACGGCAATGATTGAAATACTTTATCGGTACTTATAAATAATTACACATAACATAAATATAAAAAATTGATTTATTATTTAAGACATTATTTTAAACTTCACGTATTATTATTGAACATTCATATCGCACATATCGTTTCATTTATGATTAAACAATTTCCTGTTTATTTTCACAATTGATCTCGGATCCAACATTTTACCGTTTTTTATTCCTTTTTGAAAACGATAAGTAAGCATGATACTTTAATCTTGTTTGTTTAGAGTTTGGTATTCTATTATTATAGTATAATATTTACGCACGTGGTCGTATCTATCGTTTAATTTCCGATTCCGGCGTAACACGGGATATAAATATTAATATCAAAGGTAAAAGTATATCTGTGCATGTAGAACGAAAAAACTTATAATAATTATTGATACCTATGTTAGAAAGTTAGTTCCTTCAACGCAAGTGTATTGGTGAACCAGGTCTGAGTTTAGTTTTCTCTATATTTCAATATTTTTATTGCCATGTGCATTGTCGTTAATCAGTTTTTTAAATATAAATATCTCGAAGTTTCCGACGGTTTTCGGCTTTCTGGATTATAGCAAATAGTTTGGATTTGGAAGTGGTGAGAAGTACGTACTTTGCACTGATGGAATCTCATCTTAGATATGGTATATGTTTTTGGGGGGGATGTTCACGTTATTTGTTTGATATGTTGTTTGTTCTGCAGAAGAGAGCCGTGAAATATATGTTTAGAGCCAGACTTAGGGACTCAAGCAGACCATTATTTATTTCACATAAGATCTTAACCTTGCCTTGCCTGTTTTTGCTGGAGTCATCATGTCTGGTATATAAAAATTTTCGAAATGAAATTAGTTCGGTTTCTGGGTGTAATACGCGCCAGACATATGTTACTCATCTACCTATACCAACTTCTAGCCAAACCAGGAACTCTGTTATGTACAAGAGTAAAAAAATTTTTAATCATCTTCCGTTACGCATTCGAAAGATTAATGGTTTTAAGAAATTTAGAAGGGAAGTAAAGGCTCTGCTATGCACAAAAGCATATTATTCTGCTGATGATTTATTTACGGATGATCTTAGCGGTCTTTAAGCTTCTGATATATGTGTATGTTGTATTATTGTAAAATGTATCATCTTTTAGCTTTATCTTGATAATGTTTAATGTTTTAACTATGTTTAATGTTTTAATTCTGTATTTTAATTTAGTATATTATGTGGTTACTTGTCAGAGTTATTTTGTTCTATATATATTGTCCAATTGTTTTACCAATTGTTGTTATATTTAATTTTTATATATTTTTTTTTTCATATAGGTACTTTTTCTGATTTGATTTATATTTTCTAAAATAAAATTTTTTTTTTATATATAGCTTTGTTAACAAGAACAATATTCTTATGACAATAAAGCATATTTTGATTTGATTTGATTTGATTTGATTGGAAAGTAAGCATGAATTTAGGCATTAAATAAACATGATTGCAAAACCATGTGTGTGGTTTTGGAGCCTTTGTATATTGATAAGTAAAATTAGAATCCTAGTTAGAGTAACTTACGTGTAACACATGCTTGGACACTGTGATTATAATTAATTTATATGCATATTTTTTTGCGAATTAAATAAATTTAGCTGTTTTATTCTGTGGACGGAACTAAATTTAAAAAATATTTTTTTTATAAATTAAAAAAAAAATTTTGTTTTAAAATTTATAAAAAAAAATAATTTTTGAATTTAGTTCCGTCCACAGAATAAAGCAGCTAAATTTATTTAATTCACAAAAATATATGCAGATAAATTATAATAATCACAGTGACACATGGCCATTAAAGATAGATTATTTGCAATTTTGGCTAAGTCAATAAGACTTGTTTTTACAGAAAATCGCATAAATTCAATAATTATGTTATTTTTGAAGCTATTTTTATGCGGTTTCTTGATAACTAGGACGGTTTGGTATGGGTGGGTGGGTACCCCCCTCCCCAAACCAACAGTGGAACACGAAAAATGACATATAAGGCGGCAGCGTATATTTTTTTGTAATGTTCCTTGTAAGCATATATTTGCATATTTTAAGCATATTCTTGCATATTTTAAGCATATTCGTGTATATTTTAAACATATTCTAGCATACTTATTTGAAATATATTCATAGCATTCAAGTACAGTGAAACCTCTCATAACGAACACTTCTAATAAGCGGACATCTCTATTAAGCGGACATTTTTTCATAGTCCGGAACTAGATATATGAAATTCCATGAAAATCAACCTCTCTTGGGCGGACGCGGAGAAGCTGTCAAAGAGTGTGAAAACCCTGCTTTAAACGGACCAATTTTTTAATAAATATTTGGGAGACGAATAAGTACGGTGAAAAAAAACTCTCTGAAGACAGACCGGCAATAAATCGCGTATGCCTTTCAGCGCGAAAGGACTTCGCCGAATGAAAGTATGTGTGAAGTTTGTAATTTGATAACAATGATTTGGGGAGTTCATTAACATGTGATATTAGAAGATGATAGTGATCCCATTCCTACCGATGGTGTAGTCCAAACTGAAACCACATCACTATCTGACGACTCTGATGAAGAAGTTGAATGCAGTAATCAAACAAATGCCACCAATTACCAACAAGCCATTAGTATGGTAAAGGAATTATAAGAGTATGCAAAGAATAGAGGTGACTCTACAGCAATGGAATTGTTATCAGACTTGGAATTACATTTTCTAGATTGCAAGTATAAAACGCAAACACGTCAAACTACGTTATTAGATATTTTTAGTACTACATCCTAACTAAAACTAGTGTATTTTTGTTATGTTATGTTTATTTGTACATACATATACATAGTAATAATTTTGCATTTAAATATTACCTAATAATAAATCTCCCAAGGGCGGACTCCTATATTAGGCGGACACATTTAGACGGTCCCGTAGGTGTGCGCCTAAGAGAGGGTTTACTGTATATCATAGTTTTTTTATGCAGTAATTACTATAAAATGATTCCATATAGGTACCGAAATTATTTGTATATTTTAAGCATATTCTTGTATATTTTCAACATATTTTAGTATAGGTACGCATTTTTCAACATTTTTTCTATAATCTTTCCTCCCTTGAATAATTAATCGGAAGGATTTAGTGCGCATATAATTCATACCATTTGCAAATAGTTTCATACTTAACATAACAAAATACCGAGTCTCACCTATATTTTTCCACCCGCCCAACCTAATCGCCGGACCTCCTTCGGAGCCCCCCGTCGACATCGAGACGGCCGCGCCTCGGCGGGTGGCACTTCAAAGGCGCCGACAGACTGCGTAATGCGACGCACGCCGTCGATACGCCGATAGCGACCCGGCGGTCATTACTGGTCATTAGAGAGAATGACTCTGGCTGGGAACGAGAATTTTGTTGCGAGTCGTGTATGGCACACTTCCTCTTACAGGATGAATCATATTCATTTTGCTAGTAATCTAGGTGAAAATATATATCTGTCGGCGTCAAATAGTGAAATCCGTCATTCCCAGAAATACCTAGTCATTTCACGTATTGCCGGCAAATAGTGTAACTCTGCGTTTGGTGCACAGTTTGCCTAAGAGTATCAGGCATTCCCTGTAATGACGGAATTATTTCAGTCAAACGCTGTACTTAACTATACTCGAAGTCTACAATTGTAGACTGTGACTCATTTCATAGTTCGAACAACAATGCAGCGAATGCGGTTGATAACATCTTGTACGTTTACCCGCTATTGTCTGTTTAAAATTACCTAAAAAGCCGCTTCCTCGCGCTTATTTGGTCGCAAACGCGCGGCGTAGCCAAACTGTAGTTTTCTCGAGCTTTATATTATTTATAGTAATAGGATTTGCACGGGGAACGGATAAGCGGGCAAAGGTTTAAATATAGCATACACATGACAACAGTGTTTGATATTATTGTATCAGTTGCAAACTGTTAAGGGAGGCGTAACCAGCTGGTTTTACTGTATTTTCATAGATAATGTGCATTCGGGTATATTGTTATTGTGTATTGTTGTTGTTGTTGAGTATTGTTGTTTGCTGAGTATTGTTATTGCCGAGTATTGTTGTTGCTGAGTGTTGTTGTTGCGTATTGTTGTTGTTATTGTTAAAGTTGTTACTGTATATAATTATTGTTGTTGCTGTTTTTCTATTATTGACTAATAGTGTTATTTGTGCTAGTGGTAAAAATGCAAACTACTGCATCAACTAGCGGTCCACCTTTAAAGAAAAGACGACCTAATTTAACACAGAGGGAACAAGACATGATAAAATCTGTGTATGAAGGTGTTCGGATCCGAAATCCGGATTTATCTGTGCTAGATGCAACGGAACTATGTGCTTCTTTAACGAAAGTATCGGCTTACAGTACTCAAGACTTTCAAAAATAAGAAAAACAAGAATAACTCCAAAGTTCAGAATCATGTAGGCCGAAAAAAATATCGTACTTGATAATGCGACAAAATATTCAATTCGTCGAAAAGTACGGTTTTTATTTTAAGAATGAAATTCCCACATACAGAAAAATTATGTCGGAAATAAAAAAGGACGACTCATTGCCAAAAATGCCAAGTGAATTCAGTAATTACCTGAAATTTTGCGAATTTTCAATAATAAGTACTTATATAAATTTTTAATTTTACGCGCCACTGGAAGTCTATTTCCTTCTCGCTCAAATGCAGTTGTCATTTCATTTTGTCATAGATGAATCACTGTCTACAATTGTGGTCTCCGAGTATAATTGATTTAAGTTACTCTGCAGTTTGCCGGTTTTAGTCAATCATTGTAATTAGGACAGTGCTGCCAGTAGTGCTTGAAAATAAGGTATTTTACATTAAAAGGTTTGTAAATAACTGATTATTATCATTAATTTCCTTAAAATTGAAAATAATTTTCTTACCTCCGTCAATTCCGTAATATTCCAACGTTTTTTCTTACATTGATTGGACTAATAGTTATCTAACTTCTTATAAAACAATTCTGAATGCTTCAACATTTCATTTTCAAAAAAAAATCAGTACACAGATGTTAACAACAATTACAGGGTTCGACTAAAACCGGCAAACAGGGTAACTTAAATCATTTAGTTAAGTATAGCGTTTGACTGAAAGAATTCCGTCATTACAGGGAATGCCTGATACTCTTAGGCAAACTGTGCACCAAACGTAGAGTTACACTTTACACATTTGCCGGCAATACGTGAAATGACTAGGCATTTCTGGGAATGACGGATTTCATTAATTGCCGCCGACATATCTAATCGGGTACCTTTCTTAATCCAACCACTGTGCAACTAGCAACAATAAAGTTGGAAACTCTTCGGAAGCACAATTCAAAACGTTTGCCTTTCCTCTTCCGTTAAGCTTACTAATATTTAGATAATTGTTACACTAAAAATTCCTATTAATGTGAATTAATTCGTGACTTTTTTATTTCACGAATTAAATCACTGGCTTAATTTATGTGAATTAATTCGTGCCAACCCTGAATGTAATTCGTGAGAAATGAGAAAATTAATAAAATAAATCTATCACTCTGATTTCGAATCTTCATGGACCGATAAGAGTGTTCACTTTTACGCTTTTTGTAATACCACACAAATTTAGAAAAAGTATCCATTAGAATTATTAAGATATTTCCGTGAAAACGATTTTTTCTTCTTTGTTTCCGAATGTTGAAATTGTGGACTGTTCATTACTATTGCTGTGAACTGTAGCGCAAATAATAAAAAACCATTTGCGTTCCACACACAAACTTGTGTATCATGATACAATAACTAAAGGTAAGATATCTAATCGTCCCAATTTCGTCTGCCGCGCACTGCGCGGGAGAGCCATTTTTAAGTTTCTTATGGGGATATATATTGCTCTCAGCGTTTTAAATTCTATTTAAAAGGTATTAAAAGGTTTTATGGATGTAATGGTATATGAAATGAAAGAATAACATATGACAAGTATTATTTAATTTCATAGAAATATAACACATATTACAGCTAAAATACCACTAAAATAAGAAAAGATTACGACAAACTTTTAAAACATCCGCCGCGCCATTCGAACCGGACGACTAGAGCCGAAGCTGCTCGTCCACCCCTGTTTGTTACCACCAGCATTGTCAGTCTTTTACAATTGTAATATATTCATTACTATTTTAACAATTTTTGAGATGTCCATTCTTGTTGTGGGGCTCCCCATATGAAAATTATGTTCAATCTGGAGGTGGCCCCCATATCATAGGAAAGTAACGACCTTGCTTTTCGTACTCTTCTTACTCTGACATCGTTATTTACTATTCTATTAGGTTTCGAACCGTCAACCTATTACTTTTGATCAAATATTTCTAGCAACACTGGTCGCCACGTAGTGAATGCCGTTTGCCGTAGTTTTCCATGGAAATTGAATAAGTTCACCAGAACTGTTTCTTATTTAGTCGTGTGTGTTTTTTAAAATAAATATCTGAATTTTCATAATATGACGTGCGCTGTGTTTGGTTGTGATATGGATAACCAGGCGAAGAACTTTGACAGAAATATAAGATGTTTCCGCTTTCCTAAGGATAAAAACAAAAAATTAGAATGGATACGGTTTTATTTATTTTATTAACATTTATTTCTTAAGTATTTTTCACTGGGGTTGCAATTTCACTACTGCCCAGAGGCGGCGTTGTCACATTCACGCTATAAGCCTTACAGCGATGTAAACTCGATTACAGAATCGGGTCATTAGTATTAGTCATGCTGCTTTAAAAAACCTGTCGCTTGTTGATCTCATCATGTGCAATCAGTATGCAATTACCGAAACAAAAGATATGCATAAGGACGGAGGATGTCTGAAATTACATACGACAGTAGAAAATATAAATAATAATAACTCGGATTAAAAATATTTGTCATTCAAGTTGTTTATAATATATCTCGTCCATATGCTTGCGAGATATGCGATTCCGAGAAGCGGGCGTAATCGAATTAATATGGATCTGGGGCACATTAGGTCTTAATTAATGTTTACTCTTATCGGAAAACATATTAATTTTTGCGATTTTAATTATATTCAGCAGTCTGCAAGTCCGTTGCGAACTTCGAGATGCATCCGATAACGTAAGCTAGAGGCATACTTTTTATTTTTGCTCCGCAAGTAAGCCGCGAGCCTACGGATATGATTAATTCCAGGGGAAACCGGGGTAAGGGGGTATGCCCAGTCGATTCTGTGCATGGTTGACTAGCTTTCTTAAGGACCGCTCTCTGCAAGTGGCGATTGACGGATTTCTCTCAGACACCTTCACCATCAATGCCGGTGTTCCTCAAGGGTCCATATTGTCTCCCACTTTCTTCTTATTCTACATTAACGACTTTCTAGTGGAAACAAAAAATCCGATTTAGTTTTGCTGACGATAGCACACTTATCTCATATTTTTCTTTGAATGCACAAACATCGGCTGCCGACGCACATCTTCGCAGACAGCATGAAGTATCACGCCTTAACAAGGACCTGGAAGAAATATTGGCTTGGGGTAACAGCAACCAAGTCGAATTTAACGTTAAAAACCAGCCAGTAGTTTTCTCTAAAAAGTTAACATTACAGAACCGGATATAGTCATGGACGTACACGCAATCCCACTGGCTTCATCTATTAATTTGCTGGGCGTCAATCTGGGAGGAAATATGTCTTGGCATAACCACTTTGTGGCAATCGCCAAGATAGCTTCTCAGAAACTTGGTGTACTCTTCCGAACCAGGAAGTTGTACACACCTCAACAACTTTTGACACTATACAAAGCCCAGATTCGATCATCACTAGAGTACTGCTCTCATGTCTGGAGCTCTACACCCAAACATACTTTACGGCTACTGGATTCCATCGACATTAGGGCCATTCGTCTGATCGGAGACCACGAGCTTACGAAGAACCTCGACAGCCTAGAACATCGAAGACAGGTTGGCGATGTGACTCTCCTTTACAGATATTTTCATGGAAAGTGCTCGACTGACCCTGCCCTCTTAATTCCACCCAGAGCGGCGAATAGCAGAAATGCACGATGAACCACTGCCGAACAAACCCATCCATATGTGGTTAAGCTTAGTAATCCTCGAACTTCATTATTTAAGAATTCTTTCATCTGGAGGACTTCACCCTTATGGAACGACCTTCCCGAGGTCGTTTTCCCAACGAATATAATCTCCAACGATTCAAAAACAACGTGAATCGCTTTTTGTACACACGCACCACTCCCAGAGTGCCCTAAAGGATTTTTGCTATAGTGCTTGTGTTTGATCATAAAAAAAATATATATACAGGGCATGCCTTAATATCGTGCTGATATTAATATTTCACCTAATGAATCACTTAGATCATATTTTATGAAGTTCGAAGTACGAAATAATCTAACGCGAGAGAAATCACAACAGGTAAATCGCCACGCGGCCCTAATGTAATATTTAATAGACATGTCATTTTCGTCGTATTATTAAGTTTTTGAGTGTTCCAAAGTTATAAATAATACAGCGCTTTTGGCAGTTGCGAGCATATTTTGAAACGTCCATTTAATTTTGCAGCGGGCATAACATTTTACTAGGATTATTAATTGCTCTTGGCAGTCCTAATTGAAACTGTAAACAAGATTTTTAATAAATCGTACGTTCTATCTCTATAATTTACAACATGTATTATTTTACTTGATTTTATCATGATTTACCATCGTTGGCGATATATTTTGGATCCAGTGGATCTATTTTTGGCGAATTTGAAGTAAAAATTCTGTTAAATATCCCGTGCTCTTACAATTTCTGAAATGCTTTTAATCAATGATATGTGGTGCTTTGAACGATTCAATAAAAGTAAATAAAGAAAATGCAGGTAACACTTTATATAGACTATAAAAGAGTAACACCAATATGGCCACATAAATCGATTTAAAAATTATCTGGCGTTTTTCGTAACCTTAAGATATACCTTAGTCAAGGTAGCCTTAAGATTAAGGTAAGCCTTAAAAAAACTACTTTTTAAATTAATTTGAGGGTCAATTAATGCATTAAGTGTAAGATTACCACATCCGTAAAGATATATTCCTTTAGAGGAGAGTTAAAAAGAACTTTAATATACTGTCAAACTTGTGTTAAGGATGACTTAAGGTGACTTTGAAATATCGGCCCTAAGGGCCTAAGGCCGATATTTCAAGGTCACCTTAACGTACAGAATGACATAAGTCATCCTTAACACACCTTTGTCAGGGTATTAAACTTCTTTTTAACTCTCATCTATGGAACCTTGGTAATCTTAGACTTAACGCGTCATTGCCCTCAAATTAATTTAAAACATGGTTTTTTAAAGATTTTACATAAAGTTAAGGTTACCTCAGCTAAGATCTAACTTAAGGTACCATTCAAATATCGGCCCTTAACAAAGTTTACCAAAATCTCCAAATCTTATATTTTTATTTTTGATAGTCTCGAAACCACCTCCACGGGACAAAAGACAAAATTTTCCTTTTGGTCCAATATTATTGACCATACATTTTAGGACACCCTGTATAGAACCGTATTGAACTATAAATAAAAGTACTTGATGCAAAAGTAAAAAATAGTATATAGGGTGTTGAAAAAAAGGGTACCCCGGAATAACTCCGCCACCACCCCCACCCCTCAACCCCCGGGCGCGGGTGGGGGTAAGTTAAGATTTTCAAATAGAACCCCATATTTTTTATTGGCGTATCGTATCCTCCGCCCAAAAATAAACATCTTTTATCCGAAAATTTTTTTTATTCGGGCCCATCCTTCACCAATAATCACCATGAGAAAGACAACATCAGAACCATGTGAAAATCAAGTTTTATCCCGGAAATACTCTGTTTCACGGTCTTGTACTAAAAAATGCCCGTGGAATACAAACAACTTTTTCCACGGGCATGTTTTAGTACAAGACAGAGAAAAAGAGTATTTCCGCGATAAAACTTGATTTTAGCACGGTTCTGATTTTGTCTTTCTCATGGTGATTATGAAGGATGGGCCCGAATAAAAAAAATTTTCGGACAAATGATGATTATTTGTGGTTGGAGAACACGATACGCCAATAAAAAATATGGGGTTCCATTTGAAAATCTTAACTTACCACCACCCGCGCCCGGGGTTTAGGGGGTGGTTTAAATTGCAAACTATTCCTCCTTCAAAACCAAACAACTTTTTTCCCAGACATTTTCCGCTGCAATGCGATGCACCGGAGTTATTCCGGGGTACCGACCTTTTTTCAACACCGTGTATATAGAACTTCGTAGTAGGGTTTTTTAAATGCTGCATGACTATGAGTTATTAAGTTATTTAAGCAATTTCTCACCGTTGTATTCCCTGGAATAATAAAGAACAGTCTCTGATTGATTGAGGTCATAATATTCCGAATATATTACTCAATAATAAAAATATTTTTATTTGTATTTTTATAATACGTAAGTACTAAAATAAACCCAGTATGCACAGCTGCTTTTCGATATTAATACTTATCGAGTTAAGACACCAGGAAATTACAAAACAAATAAAGGGTTGCATTTGGCTTATTTTATTAGAAACACACCGGTTTTCTTATCAAAAAAGAAAAACTTTTAACGAAAGGGGAGATAAAATAAAATAAATTAGAAAATGTGCAGTAGCCAACGATGATGTATATAAAGTTACGATGATGTTTATTTTACAAAGTATTTCCGACATTTAATGGAAAATCCCAGTAATTGTTTGCCTTAGTATTTAGCAAATTCGTACTTTTACCAATTTAACTGGTTTAGTAATACTGAAGAAAATCTTAGTCACAAAAATTAATTAGCACCTAAGTATCTGAACCAAAGACAAATAATACGTACTGAAAGCATTCGGTAATTTTAGTTACAAATATAGTTTTATTTTTATGAGACGTTACAGAAATCCATCCGAACGTGATCTAAGTCTCATTTTATTACTTTGCTATCACACTGAGACAAGCTCAAGCTAAAAAATCTTTGCCAGGATTATTTTAGGTTAGATAGAATATTTTCTACCAGCAACAGAAAAAATTGATTTCTTGTGAGAGTAGAAACCGTTTTCCTGAATATTCTTTACTCTTGTTAGAAAAAACTTTGGTATTTATAGTGACAATTAAATAACTCTTTAAAGATATTATTTTCTGTCATTAATTATTATACATGGTGTTCCTTAATGACGTGCTAATATTTCAGAGTGCGATTCCTTAGGTCATTTTAAATTATTAATTATTTTTTAAATGGTTTTTTTTAATATCTCCAAAAGTACTTTAGATCTTATTTTAAATTTTGTAGGATATAGAACCACAAGTTTTAGTTAGAAAGGTTATTCAATTGTTCCACCACTGGCGTCCCTGCAAACATGTCCTCTGATATTTTTTACAAAAAAGGCGCCACTGGCATATTTCCATGTGGATATTTTTTCTGATTAGCCTGGTCAATTCTACATGAAAACGGCCTCTTGACTTTTTCTCGTCAGAAGCAACGTTCTTGATTAAAATTACTAAATTCGTATTGAAACTAATTATTATTAACATTGATAAAATTTTGTTTTATAAAAATTGTTGGAGTGTGCAATTCGATGCGAAGACGGGCGGAACCATGCCTTTTAAGTGAAGATGGCCATTTCCAACAATTTTTATGAAACAAAATTTATCATTAATTATTTTATCTATGTTAATAATAATAAGTTTCAATATGAATTTAGTGGTTTTAATCAAGAAGTCTAACGAGAAAAACTCAAGAGACCGTTTTCATGTATAATTGACCGGGCTAATCAGAAAAAATATCCACATGGAAAAATGTCAGTGGCGTACCATCTTTTTTGTCAAAAATATCAGAGGACGTTTGCACGGACGCCACTGGTGTAACAATTGAATAACTTTTCTACCTAAAATTTGTGGTTCTATATCCTATTAACACACACGAAAATTGAAAGTAATATCTAAAGTACTTTCGGAGATATTAAAAAATAACCATTTAAAAAATAAAAATTCAACACCCTGTAGCAAAAAATTGAAGCCGTTGCGGACATATGTTCATATGAACTTTTCTTTATAAAATGACCTAAGGAATGACACCCTGAAATATGAGCACGTTATTAAGGAACACCATGTATATGCTGGGGAAGGAATGCACTTTACTCTGATTTAAAAAAAAAAATTCATAAAAATTTCTTTGTAAGATTTTTTTACTGGCATGGTAACTATTTTGATTGTCGATTACTCTTGGCGTTGGCCGTTAAACGTTGTGTCTAGCTTCCACATAAACAAAACAGAACAAGATCCTATGGCGTCGGTGACGGAGGACCAAACATGGATTTCGATTCCATAGCGGCAGTTTACTAAAGGACTTTAATTGTTTTTCTCTTCAAAAACAAACCGGTTTTACCGGTTGATATATCGTTTGAATTTGAGTTGTTACAAGTTTTATATTAGTTTTATGTTATAATAACCTACGTTTGAGGTCGGTTTGATATGTGGTATATGAACTGTTAGAACTATAACCAATCTGTGATTTATGGTGGTATCACCACTTAATTTAAACTTTGTTCACAAACACTTAAAATAGTTACCAAACATAACCTGTCTTTTTTCTGGACATAAGAAAATATCTTTATTGTCCTCGCAAAGTATCTTTTCAATCGGTGGTAACTGGCTTTGCAAGCATACGAAATTTCCTTTGCTGTAACTGCAGGCTAATATTTATAAAGCGACTTTACTACTATAGCAATATATCCAGCAAAATCAATATTACGGCTAGTGTTGGGAAAAACCGATGATTTTAATAATCGAGTACTTGACACTAGAGCGATTTTAATAATCGACTGAATCGCTCGAGTGAATCGCTTGAAATTCTAATTCATCAAGCGATGATGTCACCGACTGCTCAACCGGCAGCCTAACCATTTACATGTGATCAGATAGGGTATTTAGCAGGCACGTAAATACGGGTGGGCACAGGTTTAGCTATAAAATTGTAGTAGCCACCAAAAAAATTCCAGAAATTTATTTATGAATAATGAATTTTTACCACGTGTTTCGATACCAAACAAAAAAACTGCAAAAAATCACCCAAATATGTATTTATTGTTCGGATTTATTATTGTGCTTTTTTAAAACAAAAAGTATTTTTCTTCACATCTTTCTCAATCTATAATAAAATAAGTAGATATTTAAAATGGCTTGTCAAATTCTTCGACTTTAAATTATCAGGTGCCCACTGTGTGCCCTTCAAAAATGTAGGCTTAGTTACGCGACTGGCAAAATAAGAAAATCGGTGATTATTTTTTTTAATTCATGTTTATAGTTACCTAAAAGTTCCTGTTTAAATTTGAGAATGTTTACTTTTGGTTACCAAAAAATTTGTCGATACCTATGTTTTGTTAACTATTTTGCTCGTTTTCTTATTTACCATTAACATTTTCTATAATGTATGTTATTTTTAAGAAGCATTATTGAGCTTAATAATAAAAAGTTCCTGTTTAGATTTAAAAATGTTTACTATAAGATTACCAACGAATTTTTCTATATATTTTGTTAACCATTTTGTTCGTTTTGTTATTCTTATTTACAATTTCTATTATTATGTTATTTTTGAGAAGTTTTCTCGAGTTTATAGTACCTAAATAAAAATTTAAAAATATATCCTTTAATTTTTTAATATTTACAATCGGAGACCTAAACTACGCCGCTGGCTAGCCAGTTAAAACAAAACTTTCCAAAACCCATGTCGCGATGACTCCGCTAAGGGATTTGGTATACTTTTTTATATGCACCTTCTCGTTTATGTGCCTTTAAGAAAGACGTATCTCGTGTACCTGCTCAGCGTCAAACTCGAACGTCGCCAATCGGATGGCGCGGCGCATAGACCGAAGGTCGTGTATAAAGTGACAGGCGATATTTCTCGGTTTTTCGCCTGAATTTATTACCAGAGGATTTCCTATCGAGCGAAAAACTGTTCGAATATACGAGCAGTTTTTTAACTCGATCAGACTACAGCGGTACATTTCCGCCGGCGTCAAGCGAAGCTCGGGTATCGGGTGAAAGATAATAAGTGACGAGCGACGGTTTTCGCCTGAATAGATAACTCGAGCGGTTTTTTTAATAATGGAGCGATGTCGGTTATTTCAATAATCGAGTGATCAAGCGGTTTTTCGCTCGTGCGATCATAACACTAATTACAGCTGCTTTTTTCTCGCCCCCCATGAGGTATATTTTTTGTTATCGTAGTTGAAATTTTTATCACGGTAGTAAGAATTTTCTTTCAGTTCAACATTGGTACTCATGCCATTTCTCTTCTGTTTCAGAGTCCTGAGTGAAAACGACAAGAAACCATTTATTGAAGAAGCGGAACGGCTCCGAGTCATCCACAAACGAGACCATCCGGACTATAAATACCAACCAAGACGCCGAAAACCCAACAAATCATCTGAACCGCATCATCAACCCCAAGGCCAAAACGTTTCCTTTTCCCGATCAATGAAACAGGAGGACTCACCTTGTAGTCCTAGAAGTCATAGTTCCACCAGCCCCTCTACTTGCTCCTCCCAACCTAATAGTCCACAAATAAACTGCCATCAACTTTTAAAACCTTGTGACACACATGGTTTGGATTTGGATAGTTACCATCGCATGCCAGATTTAGAGGGTGGTTATGGGATGTATAGTCCCGATGATGGGTTGGATAGTAGCGATCTGGATCAGTACTTACCTTCTGAGGGAACGTTTCAGGGGTTTTCTGGATATCACAAGCATTCTCAGGACGAGGAAAGCAATAACAACTACAAATCTAAAAGACCTTGTTTGGAAAGCGCTTTGTCTACCCACGAGTCGTTCGACGACACTCCGTATGGCAGATATCACGAACTTCAAGCGTCTGCGGTAAAAAGCGAAAGATATAATCACGGTAACTCCTCTGGGTTGTATCCGTACCAAACTAGTTTACCCACGACGACGTACTATGCTAATAATGGTCAGTATGCGCCAACTTACCAGTACATGCAGCAAAGATCTATATTCCCTGGTGGTTCTCCAGTTGGGAGCTTCAGTGCAGTCGATGGTGCTTCGAGTGAAACGTGGACTGCTCAGTATAATGCTTAGGTTCCGTGATACTTTTGTAAATATTTGTTTAAGGCGTACAGTTTTATTTTACCTGATCTCTGAAACAATGAATCACAGACTTGGTTTCATAAGACTCGATACATCATCTGATCTATCACAGCTCCGACGTTTAAGTCTAAAAATGCTAAAGTGCACAGGAACACAGGAACTACCAACTTGAAAATATATCACGGAACAACAGGAAGGACTTAACGTGCGATGTTGATTGATACCCACTAGTGGCGTCTGTGGTCGGACGAACATCGAAATATTTTCAACCGGAACAAGAGTACCCCCCTCCCCCCTCCCTCGTTTTCGAGGATGCTGAACACGATGGCGGCGTCAGAATTTCTCTTTGGGGTTGCGTAACCCCTCAAAACGGCCAAAAACCATCCCCCAGCGGGGTTAAACGCGCTTCAAGAGGTTTCCCTGCAGAGAAACACACTTTCCCCCCGTTTTCGAGGATGCTGAGCACGGTGGTGGTGTTTGATATCGCGTCCGACCCCTTCCAACCCCTCCACTGGCCAACACTCGCCCCTAAAATGGGTGAATTTTTGTTTTGAAGTATCAGCGGCAAATATATATTCCCCCCGTTTTCGAGGATGCAGAGCACGTTGGTGATGTTGGATATCGCGACCGACCCCCTCTCCTCCCGTTTTCGGGGATGTTGAGAATGGGGAAAATAGTTGTACTTCTCTTTTTGGTTGTAATGGTCTCTCATTTCGGTCCAACTGAAAAAATATAATCAAATAGTTTGCGCGAAAAAACACCAAGGCGTGGTCACTTTATTTTTAATTTTTTAGAAAAACTTTTTTTTTTCTATGCTAAATTTTTTTTAAATTTCAATTTAATAAAAAAATCATAAAACAGGAAGAGTAATTTAAAAAAATTTTTAAACACTTTTTTTTATTAAAAGGTAATCTCGATCCGTAATGGGGGCGAGTATTGGTCGGTGAAGGGGTTGGAAGGGGTCGGACGAGTTATCCAACACCACCAATGTGCTCAGCATCCTCGAAAATGGGGTGGAATATATATTTTCCGCTGATACTTGAAGAAAAAATTCACCCCTTTCAGAGGCGAGTATTGGCCGGTGGAGGGGTTGGAAGGGGTCGGACGGGATATACAAGACCACCACCGTGCTCAGCATCCTTGAAAACGAGGGGAAAGTGTGTTTCTCTGCAGGGAAACCTCTTGAAGCGCGTTTAACCCCTCTAGGGGGTGGTTTCTTGCCGTTTTGTGGGGTTGCGAAACCCAAAAGAGAAATTCTGACGCCGCCATCGTGTTCAGCATCCTCGAAAACAACGGGGGGGGGGGGGATATATTTGCCCCTGATGCTTGCATTAAAAAATTAACCCTTTCAGGGGCCAGTATTGGCTGGTGGAGCGACACCACCATCGTGCTCAGCATCGTCTAGAACGGGGGTAAAGTGTGTTTCTCTGCAGGGAAACCTCTTAAAGCGCGTTTAACCCCTCTGGGGGGGTGATTTTTGTCCGTTTTGAGGAGTTGTGCAACCCGAAAGAGAAATTCTGACACCGCCATCGTGTGCAGCATCCTCGAGAACGTGGGAGGAGGTACTCTTGTTCCGGCTGAAAATATTTCGATTTTTCGGGGTTTTTTTCCGACTCACAGACGCCACTACACCACTGGACGAATCTAAGAAATAAAGCCAACTTAGAAATAAATAATATCAAATTGATATAAGCCTAGCAACGTTTAATAAGACTGTGCAGGTCGACAAGTTTATCTGTAGCTACCTACGAAAGGAATGCGGGCAAAAAAAATTCTTGGGTTAACAATGTTGTCACATATATTAAATTTTAATTTAATAATCTCTTACCGAGAAAAACCTAAAATTATAGTTTAAATATTATCAAAACTTTCATACTATTTATTTTGATGTTTAAATGCAACATAATATATTTTCTTGATAAAAGTACTTTTAATCTAAAAATATGGCAACATAGTGCATTGTAAACGGTTACAGGTAGCTAGAGCTAATTTGATAGGATATATATCCCAGACAGTTGATACCGCATGCATCTCGTGAGACACCCGATGGGCCCTCGGGCTTGTTCGGCAATGTCCGATATTTGACGGATGTATCCACCCAGTTGCGTAGTGATAAAAAGGGCAATAGATATTGTATTGTGTTAAATTGTGTTTCATAAATAAGTGTTCATTGTGTCGCGTTTTAGGGTGTCACTTTAAAATTTTGAACTTTGTACGAATGAACGAGTATACTTCTGGTAAAAACCTTCACAGTCGAGACTCGTGAAGTGATTGCAAATGTTTATAGGGTATATTATGAAGAGGAATCACAAATAATTTATTTAAATTGCTATTTAAGCGAATGCTAGAAATTAATACGACCAAAAACTGAAAAATCATCATTAATCAAGTAATCATGTAGCTGTTTTTTTCCATGTTGAAAAATTTACATCTTGTAAAAAGTAATTTTTTAAACCTTGATAAAAATAGTTATCTACTTTCAAAATAAAATGCAATTACTGAAGAATTTCCTATTTTTATTACATTGTTTAAAATAATAATAGCACGCCCATGACTATGACCATGTTTTAAACGATATTGCTTCTCCCTTACCGCTACGTAGGAGACACAGATCCACTTGTCGACCTGTATATCGTCACCTGATTGTAAGAACTAGGTAACTCGAAAATCAACAATAACTTTATTATTACTTTACTTATTCATTTCACTAAAGGAAATCTGTCTTTTTTCTTATAAAGTCAGATAGATCACAAAATTTCGAGTTACCTAGTTCTCACAATCAGGTGACTATATTTTCTAAAATAAATTTAAATTATTTTTTGTTGATTCTTGTTTTAAAGCACTCGTCTTCATAAATGTGTTTTATAGTTTTAAATTGGTTTTGTAAATATGTACATAAATAATAAATAAAAACTTTTTTTACCATGTCCATAACATTATTTTAATTTTAAATTATGTTCTATGGATACATTTTATATGGATCTGATAGTTAACAGTAGAGATATGGAATCTTAGAACATGCCATTTACATATAACATCTTCTTAATAACACAGTGGCATATACAGTCATTTGACCTAGACTGAACAGGTGTTTTTAACGGAACACCCTGTATTTTTATTTCTATTAGAGTGACTTCAAAAATATATAGTTTGTTTATATTAACTCGAACCGTTTTTAAGATATGGGCTATGAAATTTTTAAAAAGCAGAACAATATCGTGTGAATAAAAAAATCTCTATATTCCTTTGAAGAACAATGTCGGATTTTCACACGTTTCTATAAAAGTGGAGAAAATTCAAGGGAAACTCACCATCAAAGTTGGAACTACATGGGGAAAGTATTTATTTCTCGACTTGGGTAAAAGTTAAAGGACCCCGCACGGAACATATGGGAATCGGCCCTCGGTTAAAAACTTTGATACTCGGGGATATTATCCAAAAATCGATGCTGATCAAAAGTCTCCATGGGCCCGAGGTCCGAAAATGCGACCCGGGGAGCTACCTTCATCGCAATCAAAATAGTAAAAATGAGCAAATGCACTGGCAATAGTGTGTCAGGCTTCCATAGCTCCTATACTAATTAACTTAGGAATTTCATTCATATTCCGATTTATACTGTATTATATGGTGCATTTCAGGAAAATATTCTCCAATATGCAGGGTGGCCCAAAAAAGTGTGGTAACATAATGTTGTATTTTTTTAAATGGGACACCCAGTATTTTTTAAATATTTAGGTTCGTATTCGTGTCCTTTATAATTGCCTAAAGTTTTATTTTATTTGGTTGTGTAGTTTAAGAGTAATAAATTAAAAACTAAAAAAAAAGTTTTGGAGTCTTAGAAAAAAATTTAAAAAAACTACCTAAAAGAACTTTTTTAACCAAGGCAGTGAGTATAATTTAAGAGAAGAGGTCTAGAGATACTGTGAATATAATAACGTTTATTTATACAGGGTGTTCACAATTAGGTTTCAAATGGAACGCCCTGTATATTTTTGGCTATTGGATGTAGAATTCATAAGCATTCTTTTTTTTTGTAATGGAAGCATATAAGTTATTTCTAGTCGTTCTCGAAATAATTGCGTTCATAAATGATGTTGTTTAAATTAAGCACAGGCGACTAGATTAATCATTATACACTACAATTAATGTTCAAAATGCCTACCATGTTGATTTGAGCACAAGTTAATACGCTCTTCAAATGATCTATTTACATTCCTAAACATTTCAGATGAAATACTAGCAAGATGGCTCATTAGTGATCGTTATGCATAAAAACCATGGTAGGCTTTGAAATAAAATAAGAATTCATTTGTTCGGGTTTAAAAATCTGGAGAAAAATTATTTTGAAATGAGTCGTGTTTGAAACCTAATTATGAACACCCTGTATAAATAAGGTTATTATATTCACAGTATCTCTAGACCTCTTGTCTTAAATTCTACTCAATGCCTTGGTTAAAAAAGTTATTTTAGGTAGTTTTTTGATTTTTTTTCTAAGACTCCTGAACTTTTTTTTTAATTTTTAATTTATTACTCTTATACTACATAACCAAATGAAATAGAACTTTAGGCAATTATCTAATACGAACCTAAATATTTAATAAAATACTGGGTGTCCCATTTAAAAAAAGACAGCATTATGTTACCACACATTTTTGGGCCACCCTGTATATTGGAAAATATTTTCCTGAAATGCACCATATAATACAGTATAAATCGGCATATGCATGAAATTCCTAAGTTAATTAGTATAGGAGCTATGGAAGCCTGACACACTATTGCCAGTGCATTTGTTCATTTTTACTATTTTGATTGCGATGAAGGTAGCTCCCCGGGATCGCATTTTCGGACCGCGGGTCCATGGAGACTTTTGATCAGCATCGATTTTTGGATAATATTCCCGAGTATCAAAGTTTTTAACCGAGGCCGATTCCCATATGTTCCGTACTACATTATTTTAGGGCTACACGAGCGTTTTAAAAGCCGAAATGAGACCTGTTAAATTTTTTACAACTACGTACTACACCAGCGTCAAACGCTCTTGTAGTTGCCACTAATTCATGCCGTGAATTAAATGGCATCTTCCAAGAAAATGTCTACTTTATCATGTTAATTTTGAAACGAATTATTGACTTGAATCTGCTAGAATCTCACTTTTGGGTTAACGAAGTTTTTTTTTATAGATATTTAACAAAGTTTAAAAGATTTTAGGGTGATTCCATATGTGCATGAAAACAATTCTTATGTAGGGTTGCAGAAATTTAATTATTGAATTTCTTCAACCCGTTATTAATCTTATGCATGCATACCACATCGGATTCTTATGAGATTATTTAAGTTGTTAAAAATAATGGATTATTTCCATTGATTGATTTTTCGTTAAATCCATAAGTAGATATGTTATTGCTATTTCTTCTGAAAAATATACTTTTTCGTATGGGCGCGCGCCCTTTGCCAGTTACATCTCCAACACTGTTTTAAGTGTTGACATTAATATTATTTTATATGTGTGAAGTTGTTAGTGTTTTTTTTTTTAATATTAAATAAATATTTTTATATAACAGATAAATTTCTTTTATTTATAGTTTATAACTTGACCTCAGATTGTAACCCTTCATTGACAAACAATCGGGAGGGGGCGACTCAAAACTATAAAGTCCTCCGCAGACCACGTGATTTTTCATCGGTGTTCGTGACATGCCGTTGTGCCGAATCTAGAATTGGTAAATATCCATCGTGACGGTGCATCGTGTCAGTTTTGCCCATACAATTCGGTTTTGGCACCAACGGCCTGGCACGATCACCGTAATCCGATGAAAAATCCCCGAGGTCTGTGGGGGGAAGGGGGGGGGGGGGGGGCTTTATAGAAGCTGATTCACAGTCTTTATTATAATAGAGTGAGGCAGTGCTGCCAGATTGAAAATGACAAAGATGGTAGATACAGATTGGACATGTAGGAAACGCTATAGATTAAAATTGAAAACGGTAGGCACATCAAAATTGTTTTTGCAAAATATGATTAAAACAGCTAATATAATTGGAAAAGATAGAAATTAGGAGGAATTTTGAAACAATATATACAGGGTTTGTTATAAAATACGGGTTTTTATAAAACAAAATTCATCAATATTTTTACTAATAATGGAAACAACGTTATATTTTTGGTATTTCAAAATTGACAGTGTTTAATTTTGGTGTAGATTAGGTATGGTCCAAGGGCGCACTTTTCTATTGCTTAAAATTTTAGTTAACTCATTGACGTACTGATTTATAGGGGTTTTCAAATAATAATTAAAGTAAAGTACTTACCTTTTTAAAACTAATATCAGAAGTCGATTTAGCATCTTGCGAGACGACGAAATACGAAAAATCTTACATAAATTTACATTACCAATGGCGTGCGTATGAGCAATTTCATTTAAATTTCTTTTAAAAGGAGCAAGAAATGTTGACTGTTTAAATGTTTCATCTAAAAAAATACTGTACGTTAAAAGCAGTGACGTACTGTATGGTCTGTAAATAAAATTAAATTTTGTGGTAAATTAGATATTAGAAAATAATCGCATACGCAAAACTTCATTAAAACGCCGGTGACAAAAAAATATAAAGCTCATAATATTTTGTTTACATGGACAACTGATTCAAATTTTCTTATTTATACCTGTTTGATTATCTTCTAATTTTTTACATTGCACGAATAAATTATTAGATATCCTATACAGGGTGCCCCAAGTAAAGTGGCCTATTAGAAGTATCTCGAGAACTAAATGAGATTTTATTTTGAAAATTTGGCTGTGGCTATAAGAGATGGTTTTCTACATTTCTAAAATATTTTGGATGATGCGGTGTTGCCGGATCATACCGAAAGTGGTAGCAACTTCGGAATTTTAAATGAATTACCCTATATATTATATTTTTTTGGAATCTAGGTGAAAATCTAGAATAGTTTTCTGTATAATATCATATACCTATCTTTAAGAGTTTTTGAATTATAAATAATTTTGTGATTTTTTAACACAATATCGGGACCTGAAAAGAAAATCGTATCTTTTTAGCGGTTACAGCTAGAACACTGAAAATTTGACAATAGTTTCACAAGACCATCGCAATTTTATAATTTCGAACAGTATTTAATTAGTTTTATACAGGGCGTCTCCATAACAATATTTCTGAGGCAGATGAATTATTGCAAAAATCTTATTTTTTTTAAATGGGACACCCTGTATTTGATATGTTTTGCTAATAGAGGATCAAATTTTCTATCTAATGATATTATGTGTTCCTATACCTATCTTCACTATTTTCGGACTTATAGCGAAATTTATAAACTTATAAATCTTATAAAAATATATTTTTTGGTAGTTGGCTGTGGATTCATGAAAACAAAATAATGAAAAATCCATGTGACGTAAAAAAAAATAGCTAACCAATAAGGAATTTATTAATAAATAAATAAACAAAATGAAAACTACATCAATAAAATAACTAATAACTAAATTGTTTAAAATGCCCTCCGTTCGCTCTTAAACATTCATAAATTGTGGTTATAACATGTTCATTTGTCATCTCTTTCATTCCTTTCTCTTCTAGAGACCCCAAAGCTGTTCGTACTCGATTTTCTAAATCTTCCCTTGTTGTGACGGGTGTCTTGTATACTATTTCTTTAATCCTATCTCATAGATATAATTCTAGGGGGTAAGATCCGGAGACCTTGGGGCCATTTCCATGGACCGCCTCGGCCAATCAACTTTTAGGGAGTCATAGGAGCTGCATCAGGATGCAGTTCATTAAATTTTCTGCAAGTTCTAGATAAAACTCTACCACACTCCCCATGAATATAAAATAAACTTAAAATATCTAAGCTCGAATAATGTGAATTAGCCATTTTTATTACAATAACTCAGACATAACGTCAAATGGATTTTTCATTATTTTGTTTCTATGAATCCATTCCACAGCCAACCACACTATCAAAAAATATATTTTTATAAGATAATTTATAAATTTCGCTATAAGTCCGAAAATAGTGAAGATAGGTATAGGAACACATAATATCATTAGATAGAAAATTTGATCCTCTATTAGCAAAACATATCAAATATAGGGTGTCCCATTTAAAAAAAATAAGATTTTTGCAATAATTCATCTGCCTCAGAAATATTGTTATGGAGACGCCCTGTATAAAACTAATTAAATACTGTTCGAAATTATAAAATTGCGATGGTCTTGTGAAACTATTGTCAAATTTTCAGTGTTCTAGCTGTAACCGCTAATAAGATACGATTTTCTTTTCCGGTCCCGATATTGTGTTAAAAAATCACAAAATTATTTATAATTCAAAAACTCTTAAAGATAGGTATATGATATTATACAGAAAACTGTTCTAGATTTTCACCTAGATTCCAAAAAAAATATAATATATAGGGTAATTCATTTAAAATTCCGAAGTTGCTACCACTTTCGGTATGATCCGGCAACACCGCATCATCCAAGATATTTTAGAAACGTAGAAAACCATCTCTTATAGCCATAGCCAAATTTTCAAAATAAAATCTAATTTAGATCTCGAGATACTTCTAATAGGCCACTTTACTTGGGGCACCCTGTATACAAAATATAATTTTTTAGCGGAAAATAAAGTAGGTAAGCCACTGTTTTTAATGTATAATGTTTTTTTTAGATGAAGCAGTTAAACAATCAACATTTTTGGTAATTTGCTTGTTCCTTATGGCGGATATTTTAGGTGTAAATATTTTTTAAAATATATAAAAATAAAATCGGCAATATGCACGGCACTGGTTGTGTCAATTTATCGAAATCTTGGATTTGGTCGTTTAGCCGGGATGCCGATCGACTTTTGATGTCACACATACTGGAGTGGTTAAAATAAATAATCCCACCTTTTTAATTAGTCATTCTTTTCTTAATTTTCTTAAAAATTCTTAAATATCAACGTATTTTATGTAAAAATGGCTCTCTTAGTTCATATTGATAGGACAGTTTTTGAGTAAAATAGTTTTGAAAAAAAATTGCTCTGTACTCTGACTATGTATCAAAGAAAATGGAGGTTTATTTGAGCACGTTCTCAATTGGTAGTGCTTGTTTTAAATTTCTCTTTTATGAGACTTGACTAGAATTATTTAATAAAAATCAAATTAGTTACTTCGTTACAATTTTTTTATATTATTAATGAACTCTTTTATGAACGTATTTTTTGTTTCAAAACAATTTTACTCAAAAACTGTAAGTCCTATCAATATGAACTAAGAGAGCCATTTTTACGTAAAATACTTTGATATTTCATAATTTCTAAGAAAATTAAAAAGAATGATTAATTAAAAAGGTGGGATTATTTTAACCCTTAACCACCCCAGTATGTGACGCCTATGATTAAAATTTTAAAATTCTGAATACATGAACTGATTTAGCGTAAAAAGTTTATACACCATACCTAATTTCAAAATTTTATTATGAACGGTTTCGAAAATAATTATAAAAAAACGTCTTCAAAGTTACCCATTCTAAGGGCCGTAGCCCCCTTAGCATGCATTTCTGCACTTATGCCCATATGACAAAATTTTATTATTTTTAGCCGGAGATTATATATTTCGGGACACCCTGTTTGACAGTTTTTTGAGGTGTGGGGGGATTTTTTTGGGGGGATTTAATTTAAAGTCCCCCCACCCCTAAAAAACTCCATGACAAACCGTCCAGACATGAAAATTACTAAGTTATCAAAAAACCGCATAAAAATAGCTTAAAAAATAACACAATTATTGAATTTACGCGATTTTCTGTAAAATCAACGCTTATTGACTTAGCCAAAATTGCAAATAAACTATCTTTAACGGTCATGTTTGGGCACTGTGGTTATAATTTATCTGCATATATTTTTGTGAATTAAATCAATTTAGCTGCTTTATTCTGTGGACGTAACTAAATTTAAAAATAATTCTTTTTAAAAATTTTAAAACACAAAATTTTTGCCGTCGATAAGAGTTAATTTTACAGAAAATCGCGTAAATTCAATAATTATGTTATTGTTGAAGCTAATTTTATGCGGTTTTTTGATAACTTAGTAACTTTCATGTCAGGACGGTTTGGCATGGAGTTTTTTTGAGGAGAGTGGGGGGGGGGCCCTTTGGGGGGGATTTAATTTATATTATACAGGGTGTAACTAAATAAGTGTAAAACATTTAAGGGGGTGATTCCTCATCGAAAAAAAGATAGGATCTTTCATATAAAGAAACTTCATTGGAGCATCCCTTGTTAAGATACAGCCCCTTAAAGGGGGTACATAAAATTTGTTTAACAATTTTTTTCACAAGCACTAAAAAAGTTACAATATTGAAATTAACCTGACATTTTCTACTACCAAAAAGACACTTAGTCAGTAATTTATTTGGTTTGCGCCATGGTTGTAAGGGGTGGAAAACGCAACCCCTAAAATTTATTTCCAATGTAAGTTTTTGTCTTATTATTTGTTTACCATCTAAAAATTTATTTCCGATAGCCTGTTTCATTCTAAACAAAAAATGTCTCTTGAATTTCTTGCCCAAAATAAACCAGTTCGCAGCAAAAAATTATTTTACGAACAAGATACATATCGCCATAAAACGAAAATACGAAACTAATTTATCCAGTAGGCCGCTATTAGCGATAGTGACAATTAAATTGGTATCAAGCTGTCAGTTTGTAAATTTTTGAATGTTGTATGTTTTGTTATTAATAAATTAGTTTTGTTTATTTATAAATTTTATGTACCCCCTTTAAGGGGCTGTATCTTAACAAGGGATGCTCCAATGAAGTTTCTTTATATGAAAGATCCTATCTTTTTTTCGATGAGAAATCACCCCCTTAAATGTTTTACACTTATTTAGTTACACCCTGTATATATTTGTCATTTCGTGTTCTATTGCTGGTTTTTTGAAGGAGGGTCATGACTCCCCTGCATCCGCACTTGGTATGACCCCCCTCAAAAAGACTCCCCCCCCACCCCCACCCAACCGAAGTTCTGAATCCGCCCTTGCGTCAGGATAAGGGGGGCGAGGGGATAGCCCCTGTGGCTACGCCCCTGTTTATTTACATTATAATGTATTACGAAATATGTAAGTACTTAAAATTTTGTGTACCTAAAACGGGTTTAAAAAAATTTACAATATAATTTAAACAACAGTAACAACGCACCTATTATTCAAGCTAAAATTCGTATGATAATTGAAAAAGCTTTGCGTTAATAAGCTTTTAAGTAATTTTGTTAATTACTGCTCTAGTTCTAATAGTTTTAAATAACGTATCACCTACTTTAATATAATGCACTGGCTTATTGTATAAACTTATTGTTATTAGCTTGGGGTAAAATTGGGGTTAATTAACAAGAAATTGTTTCCAAATTAAATTAGGAAATAGCGAAAGTTATACAAAGAATGTAAGAACACACAAATAACTAATAACTCTTACACTTGGGTTATACCATTGACGTGAAACAAACATGGACCCGGTATTTTTATCTGCTTGCGCCTGTTATTATGAAAAAAACTATAAACATAACAAATAAGAGATGGGGATTCTGTAACATTTAACTCACACACTGAAAAACAACAAATAATTTTATTTAATAATAATGACAAATATGACAGTTTTTTTTGGACAACCGAGGAGAATCTGCTCACAGACGCGGCTGTAAGGTAGTGTCGGGATGGCAATCCTCTGAGGAGATATTGCCGACCGACTAAACTCCCCGTGTAAGTCAGTTCACTAACGTGTGTTATTCTTGCATCATTTGGTGCCAGCTCTTGAATCTTTCCCATTCGAACTTAATCGAATGAGCAAAATTTAAGAGCTCCTAACGTATTGAGGTAGAGGGTAGTGGGTAGGCTGTCTCTTTATGTGTTTCCGGTTTTTCAGTGTTATGCAAACAAGGTCGTAAGTGTTTGTTTTTTGAATCAATCGCGGTTGCGATTGATCCAGTCTTGGCAATGAGTGTATGTCCGATAAAAGTATCTTTCTATTGTTGGCTAGGTTAGCCTTAGCGTGGTATTTGTTTATGGTTTTGTCGAAAAACTCGGAAATTGTTTCACTGTCGCCCATCCATATGTGGTTAAGCTTAGTACTCCTCGAACTTCATTATTTAAGAATTCTTTCATCTGGAGGACTTCATCCTTATGGAACGACCTTCCCGAGGTCGTTTTTCCCAACGAATATAACCTCCAACGATTCAAAACCAACGTGAATCACTTTTTGCGCACACGCACCACTCCCAGAGTGTCCTAAAGGATTTCCCCTATAGGGCTTGTGTTTGATCTTAAAAACTATTTATTCAGTAACGGTAAGATTAATTCTGCAAAAGAACGTGCGTGCGGTGCGTAAACCTTACCTTAGCGAATTCAATTCACCACGCCAACAATAATTGTTTAAAAACGTTTAATCGATAACGCACACTTTTCTGCCCGAAACGTGACATAAAAATACCCCAATAAAAAGTTAATGGTTTCCCTTTCAATCAGCAACAACCAAAAAAAACATAAAAGGTTCCAACTGCCTGCCAGGCGACACTTGTTAAGTATATAGGTTTTATGATCAAGGTTTACGTACTTCACTTCCTTCGATCACCGCCCGTTACATTTACTATAAGTAAACATTTAGCAGAACTTATTATCCTTCGGCAATTAAAATTGTTTTATTATGCCATAAAAATGATTTGTTTATATGTTTTAAGATTTTCGGGGGTGCTCCTGTGGTGCAAACATCCCTTTTGGAACAATCCCGATATTACCAGAAGAAGGACGTATGATGTCAATTTTTTCAGTTAATTCTTAACTGATGAATATTTTTACCGGCTTATGTTGTTGCCAAAATAGCTTTAGTTCTATACTGAGCGAAATTTAACTCAAAAATGAGTTGTCCTAGACGGAAGCGTGTTGCTAATAGGGGACAGCCCAGACCTCTGAATTACGGCAACCAAATCGAAGAAGTTGCATCAACTCATTATTCATAAGTTATGATAGCACAGAAGATGGGTTATTTTATGCGTTGGAATAGCTCACGCCCAACCGTCTTAAATTATTGATGGGCTACCGTAGCTACCAGTATGTGAATTGTGATGCTTTACTAGTCGGGCTAGATTAATTCATGATTCGGGCTATCAAAACTTGACATTTAAGTTGTTCTAGCTTACGATGGTGGCTGGATTAACTCACTCTTTGGGCTATCAGAGTCCAAATTTTCGACTACCAGTACCTAAATTGTGGATTATCGGAACTCAAGGTATTTCTTGGATTTAACGCCTGCATATTGTGGACTTTAATAATTGCCTTTTGTTTTTCAAGATATAACATTTTTGTTGTGTATTTAAAAAAAAATAATCAAATGAATTATAGACAGGAAAGCATACTACGGCTAAGAAACCGTGCGGACGAAGTGATTATAAATAATAAGGCTCCGTTCCAATAATACCAATCTGTATGCATCTCCCTACTGTCCCCGTCCATTTTACGCCAACTGACCAAAATTATTCAAAACACAAATTTTACGCACAGAGAACAAAGATGAAAAATCCTGCAAACGGCGCAACGGCCAACAGGTGTCTATACGCGCGATCGAAGGAGAATTGACGAATAACAATGGAATGAACCACGCCAAACCTGCACGATACCTGCACGATCACGAATTTGAAACTTTCCGTACCTTACGATCTTGCGATTTACCCTCGATATGGGATTTTTGGAGCTGTTTCCTGAATTATTCCGACTCAAAATAATTTACACATGGTAATGAGTTAAAATAATGCGCGTCCGGAATAAAACGACACTTTATAATCTATTAGTAAGATTTTCCAATCGAAGAACTGAGTTCAGGTAGCTCATAAAATAGTTACAAGATGAGGAATGTGGTGATCAATTATATTTAAAATGTTGATAAACTCTTTCTGGGTTGAGACAGACACAAAGACACCTGAACTACTGTAGCGTTTATACATAATTTGTAACCCACGACAGTGATAATGAATTTTTGTCAGTGTTTAATGAAATACTCGCAGTAATGCACCCCCCTGATTATTAACTCAGCTTATGGAAGTCGGGGGGGGGGGGGGGGGGGGGGGGGGGTTCAATAGGGGCCCCTCCCATAGATGTAATGTTTTAATCAATTTATTCAAAGATGAATTGGCTAGAAAAAATGCAAATCTTGATTTTACTAGATGCTTGTTTTTAGTAGAGTGTTTTGTTCGGGTTTGTTTAAACGCCCAGTATATTTTTTGTTTAGTTAATAATTAAGTCTAAGTTTAGGATAGACATTTTTTTTAATTATAAATTAATGGAAGCAAGAAACGAAATTTTGTCAATTTGCACAAATCTCGTATCTTGCACAAATTTTTTTATCAGAAATTTTAAAATTTAGGTAATTGTTCCCATAAAACGGGTATTTTCGGATAAAACTAAAAAGGAACGAAACATTGATCAAAAAACGAACAGGCAAAAGCACCACTATATTCTTTTATGTAAGCCCAAGCGCGAACCCAGGGGGGGGGGGGGGGCATGGGGGTCATGACATCACCCAAACCAACAATTTAACACGAAAAATACCATATATTCCTTGTATGACACCCCCCAGAAGTTTGACTCCCTAGACCGATGTGCTGTATCCGCACTTGTGTAAGCCCCCCCCCCCCCCCCCCCCACGAAAACGAAACAAATTCCTACTGTATGACTTAGTATCCTGATTAGAGGTGCCAATCCCGGTATAACAAAATCCCGAGGGAACAATACTTCTCGCGACTGACACCCCTAATCCTGATTCATTATTCGAACACTGAATCAAGAACGTCGGCATCGGAAGAAAATTTTGCAAAGGACGAGCAAGGCGATTTAAGCTGCCCAGACAGGAGTATTACATAAATAAAAAAATACTAATAATCAGGGGGTGCAAGCCGGAGCAGGGGGGTGCGCGTGTACCCGCCTGCCGGCGTTCATGACCTGAGTTAATAATAAGTTGTCCAGTGGGAAATTTTAAAACACCCAATCATAATCATTATTTTTATTAACCGTGCATTGTGTTTAATAATATCATGACTAGGCATGTCAGGCGAGAAAATACATTCAGCACGGCAAATTAAATTGTAAAATTGCGCAATTCAATAAAATTAGCGAGCTTTATGGGCGAGAACCAACAACATTCAATCTGACATTATGGCTATCAATTTGTGATAGATGATATTATGATTTTAAATGTTGTTGAAAAACCAGTTCCAACAATCGTGTCTTTTTCTATCTTACCTATATTTTTTTTTTGTTTTTTCTTTTTTTTTATGATCACATTCAAGCACTATAGGAAAAATCTTTTAGGGCACTCTAGGAGTTGTGTGTGTGCGCAAAAAATCAGAAAGAACTATCACAAAAATTAAAATATAATAAAAAAGCATAGAAGTGAATAGTGCCTATTCTAAATGATAACATGAAAATACGACAAATATTTTTACTACATTTATAAATGAATGAGATAAAATTTTCTAGACATTCAGTCTGTTGTAATTTAAATTATCCAGAATTTCTTGGCTCTCATTGTAATCCAGTGGCGGGTCGTGCCTTAAAAAAGTCAGGGCCACACCCGCCTAATAATCAGTATTATAAATTTTTAAAATAAATTAATCATCTAGGAAGTTCCTCTGCACGTATATTTATTATACATTTCCGGATTAAATGACCTTTAAATTGATGTGCCTCTTGACCCCCTTCCTCTTTAAGATTTTAAGGGTCTCCCAGTGAGTTAAACCACGAAGGCAGCAAATATTCTTTAAAAGCGTCCCCCTTCACAATACAATTGCTGTGTCTTTCCATTTTTTAATATTATTTACTGGAAACGAGTTATTAGGGGTGAAAAGTTTTCAAATTGACACCCTCCATTGAAATTCGGAGTAAATCTCTTTTGGAAACTAGACAAAGTTGCAACCTGACGGCGCTTTATGGATCGTAATTAATCGGGCGTTCCGTGGCGCCAACGCGCATGCGCGTAATGCAACCGATGGGTTTGTATACTCAACGCAACCCGCGTTATATGCATGCATAGTTCTTGTTGATTTAAGGAGGACAGACGGCTCAGCGTGGAATTAAATGACTGGCCTTGAATACTATATAGTAGAATTGCGATGAGAATGAATTCAAGAAATATATCTTTTGTTGTAGTTTTTAGGGGTTGTAAAATATAAGGTAAAGCCAAAAACATTTAATTAATAAATAGACAAAATTGTTTTTATTCTGTTAGAATCATACAAAGGTTTAAACAGTAATCAATGATGCCAAGTCTGTACTCAAACTACATTTCAATTCATTCAGCGGTAAAAGTGACCTGAAGTCAAACCAGAAAAACACCACTGCGATACATGTAAGCAATCAAGGAATTGTGGCCGGTGTTGTCATATGTACACCTTAAACTCTTTAGACAAAATAAAATAATTTAAACACTTTTCCATTATGTAATACCTTTTTGTACAATTAATTGAAGAACATTTACGACGGACTATATTTTAAACAACCCGAAAAAACATATGGAATAGTAATAGCCACGTACGTCACTAGGTCAAATGCCAATGACCTCTTGACGCCTTACATCGGCTGAGCGAAGTAGTTTCATATAGCGCCTCACGCTTGCATCTGTTAGTTCAAGACCAACCAGCGGCCGGATACGTTGTGTCTCGTCGATCACCAACACGCTCTTAGCATTCAGCTCTGTTTTTTCGGTTTTATTGTATTTTCAAAAGCTAACTATCGGTTCTGTTTCACTATTACTGTGTGTACAGAAAGTGTTTCCAGGAGTGTTCCCATGAAAAAGACAAAAAACTGATTGTGTTTGTGCCTGGATTTCCTCGCTCTTTAGGTATAAGGATAAATACAAGTAGGTAGAAAATAATTGATTTTTATAATTTTATAGGGAATTACAGTTTTACATTAAGTTTGGCAACATTGCCATTGGCTCTGGGTAAAATGTTGTACAGTAGCGCGGACTGACCTGTGAGTAATTAAAACGGTCGGTTTAAAAAAAATAAAATATTTAGCGCTTCTCTAGGACACCCAAGGAGTCACCCATTTAAATATAATACGTCATTTCCATAACATCCTGCATACCTATAACCATTATATTGCCAATACGGATGTTCCAAAATACAAAAAGTGTCCCCGCTATGGGAGATGGCGTGCTACTATTGAGTTTGCGCAGTAGGATGGAAATTTTATCGATCGCATCAGAGCCGGCCCGACATTATTTGTTTGTTGTCATTCGTCGCCATCTTTGGTTCTGGATGCTTTTTCAAATTACAGTATATGTGGTCACTACCTAACCTTAAAATTCCTCAAAATAGTCAATATATTCATTATTAATGTTTGGTTTAGAAAAAAGTGAGGTTAAGAAACATACGACGTCGGATGAAAGTTAAAATAAAGCTCATCGCATCGATTGTTACAAATATTCGGACGGAATTTGGCACCAAAAGTTTATACCAATCAGGGCACAGTTGGATCATCGTATGCATCATATGCATAGAACGCCGTCTTAATTTGAACTAATCGAAATTTTGATTGCAATATTTTTCCTAACTACATTAAAAAAGTTGAAATCCGGTCCTGTAGAATGTTTACTTTCACAAGGAAATGTCCGAACTGCGCAAACTCACTATTACCCCTTCGATGCCCATAGCGGGAACATAATTGCAGATGGTATTAGCAATATAATGGTTATATATATGTGACTCAAACTCCTGAATCTACCCAATGCGTTTGAAACCGAAAAGTATAATATTAATTATATTGAATACTTCTCATGTGTAAAGTAAGTTAAGTAAAAATAAGTGTGTATTCTTAAAATTTTCTACTCGTAAAGTTATTTATAGGTTCCCAACAACATCAAATTTCAATGTTTTAGGGAAACCACCGTGGCAACGCTATATGCACGTGCTACCAATTATACTACGTGTGTAACCCTGACGTTTAATACTTTCATTCATTTTTTCGGGCGAGGTGTTGTTTGTGTTTATTCTCTATTGCAATTGCGATCCATTGTATTTTTGAATTAATTTTTTTTGTTTTTTCGAACTAAAACTATTTAGAGCTATTTATTAGCTATCTACAATAGTTCTTCAGTGCGTGGTGCGCGGATTAATATTTCGTCGATAAGTGAGATTAATGAGGTTATTTTTTTAGGTTAAGCAATGGTGTAGCTAATTTTATATTTTAAGTAAATATTGCAAAATATAGATTTCTTTCTTCATATGATTTGAATTTCTGTAAAAAATACCTACAACGATTACCTATTTATGACTAATGATCTAAACGCGTACCTTATTTACAGCGTTGCCATTTTTTAAAACTGTAGAACGGTGAATAATTGTAAATAAATGTTGATTTATGAATGGAATGTTTTGTCTCCCCTTTTATATTACATGTTTATGGGTAAAGCCACTGCTCTAACTAATTCGAAATAATCTTTAAAATTTCTTAAAAAAAAAACAAAAAAAACTTAACATTAAACTGCCGCACTTACGCGAACATTCATTCATGTCAGCTGAACTGAAGTGGATGGACATCGGCCCCGGGTTGAACAAAAGCGGTACTTTTGAAACAGGATATTGCTGGTATATGCGTTTATATTATACAGACTAACCGTAATGCAAAGAAATGTTTCCAGATTGTAAAGGGAGAGCAATGAGAAAATCAAAATG
Organism: Barypeithes pellucidus; assembly: GCA_963991005.1. Taxonomy (NCBI): domain Eukaryota; kingdom Metazoa; phylum Arthropoda; class Insecta; order Coleoptera; family Curculionidae; genus Barypeithes; species Barypeithes pellucidus. The sequence continues at coordinate 18,913,826 of OZ022562.1, read as the reverse complement.
TCACATCCTTATATTGCTTTGCTCTTTTAAAAATTTAACCTCTCTCTTAAGTACACAACTTTGTGATGTATTATTTTTTGAATGAATCCTAGGATGCCCCATCTGAACGCTTTTAAGATTATCTCTTTGTAGAATATCTTATCGTCTGTAACACCATACTACTTATATACAGGGTGTCGGGGAAAATGTGGGAAATCTCTCGGAGATATGGGCTCCCGAAGAGCGCCAATGGAATCAATTTTTTTACACATAATTATTGAACCACCAAGTATACCAGGTAAGACTCTTCAAATTACTATCCAAGAAAGTGTTGGGAATTATTCACAGCTTTAGGGACGGACTAGCTTTAGCACTCATGGTCCCCTTTTGTAACTATGTGCATGATGAGAACTTTGGACAAACTCTTCATTCATGTCGCTAATCCAAACTGTTTTCGAAAAAATTACATTTTATGACATCATGTATTTGGCGTATCTCGGTAGGGGTTTGTTCGGGATGTGGGATCACAAAGATGTGGGATACATCTTTGTTAAATAAAATGACGATTCCACGAAAATGGTTAGGATTAGCGATATGAATGAAGAGTACAGTTCTATTCATTGAAAATGGAGACAAGCCTTATTGTCATATTTGCATAAATCAGGCTTTTCTGAATAATTTATTATTTTTAAGGTTATGAGCATTAAGTATTGGCGTCGCTAAACAAAATAAAATAATCTAATTATATGTGATAAATGAGTGAAATTTATAAAATGTTTCTGAAATAATACATATTTTTTACTCAACGTCCCGTGCCGAGTTCCACAATAGCATTATTTTTTTACGCAGCTACCCAGTTTTTTTTAGCTCCGATTCTTGTGGGTCGGAAATGCAATCCTGACCAGTATCAATTTTTCTTTTCAATTACTCCCCGTATTAACCACCCACCTTCAATTCTGGCTACTATTTGAACTTTCTCAAGTTCTGTTAAATGGCGAGGCATATTGAGAGTTCTGACGGTGACAGTATTGTCAACCATAAATTTTTAAAGAAATCAAAATCAGACAAGACCAATTTACAATATAACAAATTTAATGTCCCCATTTTCAATGAATATAACTGTACTTAATTTTTAGTCAATAGTGGAAGGTATGTAAAAAACGTTGTCCAAAGTTCTTATCATACAAGAAGTTAAAAAAGGGGCCATCAGTATCACAGCTAGTCCGTCCCTGCAGCTGTGAGTAATTCAAACCACTTTCATGTATAGTAACTTGAAGGTTAAACCTGGTATACATCATATTCAATAATTATGTGTAAAAAATTCGATTCCATTGGATATCTTTGGGCGCCCATTTCTCCGAAGAGGAGGTGCCTATACGAAAAAAGTTATATGAACTTATAGTAGGGACTCTTTTCACTTGTTTTCTTCATATCCGGGAGATTTCCCACATTTTCCCGGACACCCTGTAGAGCAAACTAATTTAGTAGGTCCCACTAGATGGCATGAGCGTAGATTAATATTGTTGAAATTGTCCAGATTGTGGCTTAACGACCTTCCAGAGGAAGCCAAAAATCCAATAAGTATACCTATGTATACAGGGTGCCCCAAGTAAAGTGGCCTATTAGAAGTATTTCGAGAACTAAATGAGATTTTATATTGAAAATTTGGCTGTGGTTATAAGAGATGGTTTTCTACGTTCATAAAATATTTTCGATCGTACGGTGTTGCCGGATCATACCGAAAGTAGTAGCAACTTCGGAATTTTAAATGAATTAAGTACCCTATATATTATATTTTTTTTGGAATCTAAGTAAAAATCTAGAACAGTTTCCTGTATAATATCATATACCTATCTTTAAGAGTTTTTGAATTATAAATAATTTTGTGATTTTTTAACGCCGTATCGGGACCTGAAAAGAAAATCATATCTTTTTAGCGGTTACAGCTAGAATGCTGAAAATTTGACAATACAAGACCATCGGAATTTTATAATTTTGAACAGTATTTAATTAGTTTTATACTGGGCGTCTCCATAACAACATTTCTGAGGCAGATGAATTATTGCAAAAATCTTCTTTTTTTTTTAAATGGGACACCCTGTATTTGATATGTTTTGCTAATGGATGATCGAATTTTCTATCTAATGATATTAAGTGTTCCTATACCTATCTTCAATATTTTCGGAGTTATAGCGAGATTTAAAAATTATCTTATAAAAATATATTTTTTGGTAGTTTGCTGTGGATTCATAGAAACAAAATAATGAAAAGTCCATTTGACGTTGTGTCTGTGTTGTTGTAATAAAAATGGCTAATTCACATTATTCGAACTTAGATATTTTAAGTTTATTTTATATTCATGGGGAGTGTGGTAGAGTTTTTGTCTAGAACTTGCAGAAAATTTAATGAACTGCATCCTGATGCAGCTCCTATGACTCAAAAAATTTGATTGGCCGAGGCGGTCCATGGAAATGGCCCCAAGGTCTCCGGATCTTACCCCCCTAGATTTATATCTATGGGGTAGGATTAAAGAAATAGTATACAAGACACCCGTCACAACAAGGGAAGATTTAGAAAATCGAGTACGAACAGCTTTGAGGTCTGTAGAATGTAGAAGGGAAAGAAATGAAAAAGGTGACAAATGAACATGTTATAACCACAATTTATGAATGTTTAAGAGCCAAGCATTTTAAACAATTTAGTTATTAGTTATTTTATTGGTGTTGTTGCGTAATTTTCATTATGTTTATTTATTTATTAATAAATTCCTTATTGGTTAACCATTTTTTTTACAACAACACAGACATAACATCACATCGATTTTTCATTATTTTGTTTCTATGAATCCACAGCCAACTACCAAAAAATATATTTTTATAAGATCATTTTTAAATTTCGCTATAACTCCGAAAATACTGAAGATAGGTATAGGAACACTTAATATCATTAGATAGAAAATTCGATCCTCCATTAGCAAAATATATCAAATACAGGGTGATCCATTTAAAAAAAGAAGATTTTTGGAAAAATTCATCTGCCTCAGAAATATTGCGCCCTGTATAAAACTAATTAAATACTGTTCAAAATTATAAAATTGCGATGGTCTTGTGAAACTATTGTCAAATTTTCAGCTTTCTAGCTGTAACCGCTAGAAAGATACGATTTTCTTTTCAGGCCCCGATACGGCGTTAAAAAATCACAAAATTATTTATAATTCAAAAAATCTTAAAGATAGGTATATGATATTATATAGAAAACTGTTCTAGATTTTTACCTAGATTCCAAAAAAAATATAATATATAGGGTAATAATTATTCATTTAAAATTCCGAAGTTGCTACCACTTTCGTTATGATCCGGCAACACCGCACCATCGAAAATATTTTATAAACGTAGAAAACTATCTCTTATAGCCACAGCCAAGTTTTCAAAATAAAATCACATTTAGTTCTCGGGATACTTCTAATAGGCCACTTTAACAGGGGCACCCTGTATAGCTTTGCTGATGACAGGACACTTGTTTCATCTTTCACTTACAATTGTCGGCTGCCGACGCACATCTTCGCAGGCAGAAGAAATTTTGTCTGGGGGTGACGTAACCAAGTCGAATATAATGCTAAGGAAACCTAGGGAGTAGATTTCTCTGAAAAGGTCGACATTGCAGGACCGGATATGGTCATGGAACAATCTGGGAGGATATATGATTGAGTCTTGGCATAACAAGGTTGTGGTAATCGCCAAGAAAACTTGGTGTACTTTTCCGGACCAAGAAGTTGTATACACCTCAAGAACTGTTGACACTCTACTACAGATATTTATATGGCAAATGTTTGACTGACCTTGCCCGCTTAATTCCACCACTACCGCGCCCATCCATATGGGTTTCAGCTTAGTTCTCCTGGAACATCGTTGTTTAAGAATTTCTTCATCTGGAGGACGAAATTATATATTATTTTTCGGAATACGTAGATCGGAACATAAGGCACGTCCATTATATGAACGCAGACTTTATCTTGATATTTTGCGTGCATAAAATTTTGATCGATTCGGAGGGTTCTACTAACGTGTAAGTGATGACGCAGACTTAAGTTGTGATTTTATGACACGTCTATCTAAATATAATGTTTAGTAATATATACGCTTGTCTGTAATTTAAGACAAGGATGAATCAAATTAATTTCATACTTAAGAGTTTTCTGTCAATTCATTTCGAAATATTTAACGCTCTCGATAACAAAAAAAAAATCGAAGGACACCATAACAAATGAAGACGATGGTTTTTAACGCAATGTCAATTACACATTTCGAGACTTTATTAAGTCTCCTCAAACCTCGAATGAAACATAAATTTTAATTTATGAAAGTCATCGAGTTGTCGATACTTTGCTTCGGTATCTGTAAGTTGCGCGCGTGTGTCTTTCTGTGTATACACATCAGTTAATGCCCGAGGACCGCACAAGACATTGCAAATAAGCACCAGTGCGCACCCATTGCAAAAGTAAAATTTCATTTTTATCCATCCATTCTAAGCTCTGGATGCGGTTTAATCGACGTTGAATTCACAGTTTAAAAAAAAGCAATTTTTAACGAACTATTACTTAACATGTCTAATTTTAACAGTAGTAAGTTTAACAGGGATTAAAATGTCTGTCAACTTGACAAAATATGCAAAGAAATCCACTAGGGTGTCTATTGTTACCAAAACGATCATATCGAGACAGTGGCGGATTTAGTGAGACTTGGGCCCCGGGGCAAAATATGTTCATGGGCCCCTTCATGATAAAAAAACAGGTAGGAGAAATAAAATGTACTTATTGAAAAAATATTCTTTAATAAGAACAAATAATTAATAACAACAACAATAATGAAATAAAATAGGAAACTATTTATACAGGGTTCCCCATAATAGACTACCCATTTTTATAGTTGAATTAAAATTTTTTTAGTTAACAAAACAAACTTTTTATCTTACTAAATTACAGCTAACTCTTTGGGATTTATGATAACTTATAAATATTTGGCTAATTTAATTCTAACTTTTAAAAATCACGTCTTCTAAATGTCCTCCACCAACTTCAACACATTTTTCAATATTGGATAAAAAGTGGTTCATTACACGGCGTAGCAAACCTTCGTCTATTCCTTCAAGTTCTTCACGAATTTTGACTTTCACTTCCTCGATAGTACCTGGATGAGTCGCAAACACTTTGGCTTTTAAATATCCCCACAGGAAAAAATCGGGTGCCGTTAAGTCGGGGGACCTCGAAGGCCAAGGCAAATCTCCGAATCGAGAAATGAGTCGGCCATTAAACATTTCTCGCAGGACCCTCATTGAGTTTCTGGCGGTATGAGCTGTTGCCCCATCTTGTTGGAATAGTAAGGCATTGTTTAGTAATCCTCGTCTATTTAATTCTGGAATGAGAAATGTCTCTAGCATATTAACGTAGCGCTCGGATGTTACTGTTACAGCGCGGTTATTTTCATCCTCAAAAAAATAAGGGCCAATAATACCAAAAGATCCTACTCCACACCACACAACAACTTTTGGATTATGGAGGTTCTGTGTAAAGATTTCACGAGGATTTTCATTTGACCAGTATCTAAAATTCTGTTTATTGACCATGCCGTTCAAATAAAAATTTGCTTCGTCGGTCATTAGGAGACTGTGAATCGCTCCTTGATGTAAATCCAAAAATTCTTGACAAAATGCTAACCTTGCTCCTTTATCATGATTGCTAAGGTGCTGTGCCATTTGGTATTTATAGGGATGAAATTTTAAATCCCTTTGAAGAATTCGATCTAAGCTTCCCTTAGATACTCCTAGGATAAGGGTTTGTCGATTAGCAGACCTTTTAGGACTTCTCGTAAACGCCATTCTAACTCGTTCAATATTTTCTGGTGTACGAACTGTTCTTCGACGTCCAGGCTTCTTCAAATTTTGTACAGAACCCTTTTCACGCCAATGACGAACCCATAACTTAACAGTTTTACGATTTGGCGCGTGGCCCCTATTGTTGTTATTAAACTGACGCCGGAATGCGTAAGTTTCTACACAAAACACACGTTGTTGGCCTGAGTTATCCATGAAAATTAAAACGGATGTTGAAATAATGTCTCAAAGTAAAAATCTTAAATAATTATTGATGAAAACTAACAAACTTCTCGCGGAAAAATGACGTTCCACGAAATTATTAATTTAAAATTTATTTGTGACAGGCGCCTACTTGATTAATAATTTACTTAAATCCCAAAGACTACAGAAGATTATACAACTCCATGTATATTTTTCCCATATAGAAGGATGTGATTAATAAGTGATAATCATTTAAGTGATTATCACTTGGTGGTCACATTGTTGTAATTGTCATTTTTTGACAAATTACTTCAGAAGTAATTTCTGTCAGTTCTTGTTACAAAATGGCAAAAGAAAGATTTGGTAAAATTTTGTTGTCTAAAGTCGACGATGCTATTTAAATAATTACTGTAATAAAAATGTTTAACTTCGGAGTCGTAGTGTTGTTGCCGGGTAACGCGTTTCGTGTCAGGTAAAAGTACGGTAATCCCGACACATCTTGTGGTATTACATTCGATAATCCCACAGAGAACAACCTATTTAGTTATCTCGTAGGGAATTTATTAATAATATAAAATGGGTAGTCTATTATGGGGAACCCTGTATAATAAGTATATAAGGAATAAGTATATAGGTACGGACTTAAGCCTAAAACGGTATTTTCCTGACTTTGGCATTTGCAAACCGATTTATTAAATCTGTTATATCTAGTTTTGACCCAACTTTATATTTTATGGTCAATATAGCTAAATTACGCAATCTTTCCTCGCCAGTTGTACATCTCAAACAATTCTTTAATAATTTTAATTTACTTAAAGAGCGCTCTAAAGACGCAACCTATACAGGCAGGCTAAAATATAATAAGAATGCTGTGTAAACACCTTCGAGATAAGCATATTTTTTTATTATAATTTCAAAAAACTGCCTGACTGTTATATCTAACTTAAGTTCTTGTTTAACTAAATCATACATCATAGCGAATTGATTTATAAAACTAGCAGATAAATTTTTGCATTTTTCTCGAATCGCTTCTGTTCTGCTTTTCAGCAAATTTTGTGGTTCCAAAACCTGGAAACGGAAAGCATTCCTGAAAATCTGTCTCTGATTTGATTGCAAATTATATAAATAGTAAAATAATAAATTTTAACTCTAAAATATTGTTTCCTGTTTTCAAATTGGTAATCTAAGGAAGGTTCGTCAAAGTGCCTTTCTACTCTTGGTTGTCTTTTTATTTGAAACGAGGGTTCTATATTCCACTTTTTGGCAAGGTCTATTGCTTCGGATTTAATTTTGTTTTATTCTTCGGGGTCCCTTTTAGAAATATGTTTGTATAAGCGATCTAAAACTGATGTAGTCAAGTAAGTCAATATTCGATTTTTGCAAAGTTTTTGACGCCAAATTTATTTGATTTAAAGTTTTGAACATGAAAACAGTCATTACAACGATGTCAAATTTTGCCATATTCTTTTTTAAACTTGAAGCTTTCATAATTTCATCTTTTGTTGTTGACTTTAACTCAATTTCAGTCAGAGCCTTTAAAATATCAATATTGTTTTCCAAGCTGTTAAGCTACTCTTGATCCTAATCGATTAAATAGACTCGAGAGGTGAATTTTCAAGACTGAGTTTACAAAGTCCAAAAATACGTAGTCGTTAACCGAAAACTCCTTACTGTTTAAATGAATACTTTCAATCCACACCACAATTCTTCTTATTATTATTAATCACAAAGTAGTAATGTTCGGGGTTGGCGCGTGTAGACAAAGAATGGGCGCTCTTAGGAATGTTTTAAGTTATTTCTAATTTCATATTTTTTTAGTGATTTGTGGTTTCAAAATCTTAAAGTGGATTGATTAATGGGCCCCCTTAAGGCCTGGGCCCCGGGGCCTTGCCCCGGTTGGCCCGACGATATGTCCGCCACTGTATCAAGAGTAGTGAGTACATATCGCTCTCCTAAGTCGAGAATAGATACACCCTGTATTAAAAATATGGAATTTTTACGAAATTACCGAAAAATACAGAACCATCATAGTTATAGTTTTGATGATGGCACCGCCATTAAAAGAGGAGACAAACAGTTATCAAACAACACTAAAGGAAATTAAATTTGATAAAATGAAAACTTTATGTCGGAAAACGAGGAAATACAATTGTAACCCCGGAGAAGCCTCCTAGGAAAGAGTTCCATCAAAACTTTCTGCTATACCCTCCTTGAGGCGAGCCACTGCCATATTGATTATTTCTTATTTGGTGTGCCGATTGAGAAAAATACAGCAAGAAAATTGACAGCCGCGCGCAAATGGATACCGGGATGTTCTCGTCCGCTTCGTGGTTGAGGATACCGACAAGTTAACCAAACAAACCGACGAACCCACACACTTGACCCTTCGCGTTGCATTCGATCCATGTCACTTCATCAACTCTTTTTCTTTGAGAAGTGAATGGGTAATCAATGGGGTGGCCGAATTCCTCGAACTTTGTCTGATTTCCATTTAAACGTTTTTTGCATCTTTAATTAGATATCACAATTATTATTTACAAATAATTATTATATAATATATATAGGATGGTTTGGATAGTTTTATATAACTATGACTTTAAGTGTAAAACTTTCCAATAAATAATCTGCCTAATTAGGAATAGAGTAACTTCGGTTTCTTTGATGCAAATCCCTCGAGTATCTTAGCAAAGCTTGAGTAATTGATGAATTTGAACTTTTTTCTCAAAGATATGTGATATTTTTATTGATGTATTAAAAACTGTAGTTTTTAATGTAATAAACAACAATACAAATATTAAAAGAGCTCGGAAACTAAAAAGGATATTTAAATATATAAAATGCAATTAAAGTGTACTTTGTTTATTTGATAAAAATACTACATTTTTTATTCATTAGGGTAAGTATTTTAATAATTATTACCTTTTTGGTAACTGTGATATGATAGTTTTGGTAAGTCAACAATAGACACCCTAGTGTATTTCTATGCATATTTTGTCAAGTTGACAGATATTTTAATTAATTACATATATTTAATACAGGGTGTATCTATTCTCGACTTAGGAGAGCGATATGCGATATGTACTCACTTCTCTCGATATCGATAGTTCGTTAATACTGCAAGGAAATTAGAATTCGGATAGAAAAGGCTAGAACTAATTTCAACAAACTCAGAAAAATACTTTGCACTAAAAAACTTAAAGTTGAGCTTGAGGATTCGACTGACGAGGTGTTATATTTTCGCCACTCTCCTTTACGGTGTAGAGGCTGGACCTTGAATTCGGCAACTATAAAAAAACTTGAATCATTCGAATTATGGGTATACAGAATAATACTAAAGATATCATGGACAGCTCATGTCACGAACAACGAAGTTATGAGAAGAATGGACAAAGAAAGAGAAATCATAGAGACTGTCAAACCAGCAAACGGCAATACCTGGGACATGTCACACGAGGTAAGAGATACGCCATGCTGTAGTTGATTATGCAGAGAACGATCCAGGAAGGAGAAATGTAGGAAGGAGAAGAATTTCCTGGCTGCGCAACCTGAGAGAATGGTACGGATGCATATCAAATAAACTGTTCAGAGCAGCCGCCTCCAAAATCAGATTAGCCATGATGATTGCCAACCTTCGTCGCGGAGGTGGCACGTGAAGAAGAAGAAGAATAAAGGTATCATTTAACTGGTTAGCAAAATATTCTTATTTTTGCGAACAGAAAAATGTAATCGGTCAGCCAAAATGGCTAGTTGGTCAGCAATTTATGGACAGCAAAGAGTTCTGAATCGTGACTTGGGAAAACAAATGAAAACCCGCCCCCGCTACACCTTTTGTAGCCGATTTCCTTCTGTATTCGGCAAAAGAAAACACAAGAAAGTTATATAAATTGACAGTGCCCTGGGACCTCTCAAGTAAACTGCTTCTAGACATGTTTGTTTCTACTGACCAATTGTAAACTCTTGCTGACCAAGTAATCATTTCGCAGATTGACTGTTATTAACGGCAAACCATTTAATTACTTCTCAATAACTATTACAAGTATCATTCCGAACTATTATATCATATTATTTTAAGATGAGGATCCCAAACAATCCCAAATTATCAATGAGAGCCATCTACGTTGCATCAATTTAATTCAAAAATATGCCGCTTTTTGGCAGGTTAGAAAGAGACGAGAATCATCAGCTGATCAATATTTCTTTTCGTGAAGTTTTAGCCATTAATAATAAACTTTTTTAGTTAATTTATTGATATTTAGATTGTCTGACATGTCGAGTGGGGTATCAACTAGTTTCAGGAAGATCTGTGACAAAAATTTGATAATTGTTTATATTTGAAATTGTTATTATTAATCTTAGTATAACATTATATTTTTTAACGCAATTTTTTCATAGCGTTTTCCAGTCCTTTAACTTTACGAATCCAGTTTTAGATTAGAAAGAAACTAAATATATTTGGCTAAACGTTCGCATAAAATAGTGACTGCTTGGTAACCTGTGAGTAAACGCAGCTCGTATCAAACTTTAAATGGCGACTAATCGCCCGTCTGAATTTTCAGATAATGCATATTTGTTTAACCAAGTATTTAGTACCACCTAGCCTATTTGGCTAAAATATTTAAGCCTTTCTCGTATAAATACTTCAGTACCCATTGAAAATGCGTCGGGCTTTTAGAAGTTGGTACTCGAGAGCTGTTAATTTCCGATGCAAGAATCGACAAAAAACAAGCAAGAGGAGTTGTAGCGCTCTCGAGGTGATATACTCGAGGACCGTTGACGGACCCGACCCAGGTTCACCTGACAAAATTGACGTTTGAAGCTCTTCGCTAACGCCCATGGGTGTAATGACCGTTATCAAAATTTGACAGCCTTTTTGATCTTGTGATTCTGGTTTTAAATAAGTTATTATTTTATTTTAGTTGATTGGTTCATAATACCACCATGTTTTTACATAGTTTTTACGGCAAATAGATGTAGAGAAATTTTCTGCAATACACCATAAGGACCACCAAAATTTTTTTCTCAAGTAACCTATGAGAAAACATATGAAATTTAGAAATGCAGTTGCTATGGAACAGAAAATATTTCATTTTTGGGTTTATCGTAAGTTTGTGTTTTCATTGCTGTTGGATTCTTGCGACACGATATTTTCTAGGGTCAAAGTTATTTTAATTAAAGTAAGTTAAAGAACAATCCAATTGTTGTATTTATTATTCCTAATTACCATTACTATCATGTAAAAGTTAATTGGTAATAAGTAACAAAATATTATTTGATGGGCCTGAGCTAACGCACTAAACAATTTAAATGTAAATATCTCCGAAGCGGTAACTCTGGGCGACCTGAAATTAGTATACCTTTTTTACGTAATAAATATGAGAAAAGTATTATTTTCATTAAAAACTTAAATACACTGAGGCACAAATGACCTAATAACTGTGCAAAAAAATGTAGCAGACAACATTGTATATTAAAATTTCACCAAAAAATCAGTTTCACGTCCTAAAAAAACCATAATTGCCAACAACCGTTGGTTTCTGTCAAATTTATTAGAGAAAAACAAAAATGAAGTTTTAACTTTAACACCCAACTTTCGGATATAGGTAAGTGAAATTAAATCCTAATATTTTTACGTAAGGAGTCTGTGGTTTTTCCATGTCTCTGTATAATTCTTTTTAAACATCTAAGTAAGTGGGGAATCCTATTGGCATAATACACCTGAAGGTACTTCTTAACCAATTTTTTTTCCATAAGAGTCTTGTAACGGTCAGTTTAGTAATTTCGTTATATATGTAGACATAATTCAATTAAACTTTTCGGTATATGCGATTTACCCTGAACTTGAAACCCTTACAGGTCATATGGGAATTTTTATGTCATACTTAACTTTATGACGCTTTTAGTGCCACGACCATTGAGATTTATGGCTTCTTTTTATATTTTATTACTTTTGTGCGATTATTAAGTTTAAATGATTACCTCAACACAAATTATGTTTATGGTACTGGATAAGATTACATTAAAAATGTACCGAATGGTAGTCAAGTGCATACTTTAGATTTTAAGTTCATTTTCAAGATGTGATTAATGAAATGTACCACCCATGTCGCACTTTAAGTCACTGCCACTGCATACTAAATAATTATTGTATTGTATACAGGGTGTCCGGGAAAATGTGGGAAATCTCCCGGATATGAAGAAAACAAGTGAAAAGAGTAGTACAAGTTCATATAAGCTTTTCTCGTATAGGTCTCCTCTTCGGAGATATGGGCTCACAACAGTGGCGGCTCGTGACCTATGATAGAGGGGGTTCACAAGTATGGTGAAATTATTTTTAAAATTTTATTTTTGTGTAACGGCACAACAATTACTTTCTAGGCGTTTTAAATGTCGGAAGAAAAAAAGTAATAAGAAAATGCGTTAGGTAAAACATATTTTTATTTATTTTTTAATTTTACACAAGGAAATACAACTTTTGGCAAATTAGAAAGGTTTTCTTAGCGTGTATAGCTGTCGGATCTTAACGTCGTCGCATGCAACTCTCGTAACAATATTTATACAGTCCACTATTAATACTACTAAAGCCATCTACGAGCTATCAAGAAAACCGAATGATGTCTAATACCACTACGCCGTCTACGGCTACGTCATTAGGCGCAACCAAGGCGAGAACAATAGTTAACTGTTTTATGACGAGAACGAATCGAGCCACAAGACTGACAAGTTGGCATTCTTCATATTTTCAGTGTTTTTTAGTTTAAATCCTTAAATAAAATGGTTTAAAATCATATCGAGTATCATTTATCGACATACACAACATTTATCGACTCTACACAATAGTGCTTAAACGTAAAGTCCATTCTTCGGTTCTTAATTGTAGAAAATTGATCAAGAACTGTCTAATACAGTCCCTATATTTACCCTTTGTGGTGTGCGTTAAATTAATTTCGGGTTTATGTGTTCCCGCATTCTTCACTTCAATTTTCGGACTTTTTTAGTTTGGCGGTACGATAAAATATTAGGGAGGGTCGGACTTTATACGATAAATAATATTCAATGAATATAAATTAATATTTTTTATTCGGTTTGTTTTGGGGGTGCACGTGCGCATGTGTTCCTGTGGAAGAACCGCCACTGGCTCCCAAAGAGCTCCAATGAAATCAAGTTTTTTACACATAGTTATGGAACCACCAGGTATATTTAAATTTTTTTTTAGTATACCAGGTAAGAACCTTCATATTACTATCCAAGAAAGTGTTGTAAATTACTCACGGCTGCAGGGAAGGACTAGCTGTGACACTCAGGGCCCCTTTTTTTAACGCCCTGTATGATAAGAACTTTGAAAAACGGTTTTTACATACCTTTAACTATTAACTAAAAATTTAATACTCTTCATTCATGTCGCTAATCCTAACCGTTTTCGAAAAAACGACATTTTAATTACATCATGTATTTGGCGTATCTCGGTTGAACCTCAAAATTCCGCTTCTTCATAACCCGTGAGAAGTTAGGAGAGTGTAAATAAAATTACGATTTCACGAAAACGGTTAGGATTAACGACATTAATGAAGAGTACTTAATTTTTAGTCAATATTTAAAGCTATATAAAATCCGTTGTCCAAAGTTCTTATCATACAGGGTGTTAAAAGAAGGGCCAAGAGCGTCACAGCTAGTCCGTCTCTGCAGCTGTGAGTAATTCACAACACTTTCTTGGATAGTAATTTGAAGGGTCTATACATCATATTTAAAAAAAATTTAAATAAAATCTGGTGGTTCAATAATTCTGTGTAAAAAACTTGATTACATTGGAGCTCTTTAGGAGCCCATATCACCGAAGAGGAGACCTATACATAAAAAGTTTATATGAACTTGCGGTACTCTTTTCACTTATTTTCTTCATATTCGGGAGATTACACGCATTCACGCAACGCGACATGGTTACTCGTACGGCTTTTTGAATTTAGATATGATACTGTATTTGCAGGATTGTGAATCAGTCGCAAAAGTACCTATGCGTTGCTTACCCATATGTTTTCTTTTTGGATTTGGATCTGATACTGATCTGCAGGATTGGGAATCAGCCGCAAAAGTATGCGTTGCTTACCCATATGTTTTTTTTTTGGATTTGGATATGATACTGTATTTGCAGGATTGTGAATCAGTCGCAAAAGTATGTGTTGCTTACCCATATGTATTTTTTTGGATTTGGATACTGTATTTGCAGGATTGTGACTAGGCGAAAAAGTCAGCGTTGCTTACCCCTGTATAGTTGGTTGGATTTGGATCTGATACTGGACTTGCAGGATTGTGAATTAGTCGCAAAAGTATGCGTGCCTTACCCATATGTTTTTTTTTGAATTTGGATCTGATACTGTATCTGCAGGGTTGTGAATCAGTCACAAAAGTATGCGTTGCTTACCCATATGTTTTTTTTTAATTTGAATCTGATACTGTATTTGCAGGATTGTGACTCAGGCGAAAAAGTCAGCGTTTCTTACCCCTGTATAGTTGCTTGGAGTTGGATCTGATACTGGACTTGCAGGATTGTGAATCAATCGAAAAAGTACTTTAGCTTTGTTTGTTTACACTTTGTTTATATTTTAATTATTTGTACCTACTGACAGTACTTCGAGTCACAGCCAGTGAGTAATGAATCATTACTCCTGGACTTATAATGATTATTTTAATAACTGGAAAACCTTTATATTATTTTAAGTCATTACCAATACAGTATAAAAACAAGTAATTAGCGGTAAAACAACAATTAATAGCTGTGAAAAGTCTCGCGTTTCACCGTCCACTTTACTCAATCATGTGGTTAATTAGAGGACCAATCACAGGTGCCGTCCGCATAATATCTGTCGGTATTGGCCAAAGAGAAAACAACCATATAATTTGTAGGTGGAATAAAATTTGCCATAATTATATTGTTGTTTAGTGTATTTTTGTTTATTTTTGTTAATTTAATCACGATTATAAATACAAAAAAGTAATTGATATGGATTGGGTTAAAGCTAGTGATGGCCGAACATGGGAAATATTCGATTATCTTCTCGAAATATTGCCTCAAATTTAAAATTGTTCAAAAACTGAACACGGCTAGATCCTCTCAAAATTTATGGTCACCGAAATATGAAACCACAACAACAAAATGCAAATTAGCAAAAAGCACGTGAATTCTCGGAAAAAAAAAATGTTAGCTCGAGCCCAAGATAACTGTCCGTTGTGTTTTACAAATCTTGTGTGCGAAAAGCACTTCTTTTCTGATAACCCACTAGAAATCTAATTAGTGTCCGTTGATTTGCAAAATGCTCGTGACATCAGCGGCCCGTGCGATGATGTAGGAGAACCCGTTTCCTTTGCTTTGATTGGAAACATTAATATTAACCTTAATATTGATAAACAGTGGCAGTGGCGACTCGTCAGGGGAGGCAGGGCCTAAATGAAATAATAAACTTTGATTTTATAAATACAGTGAAAGCTCTCATCATGTAAACCTCGAATAAGCGGACATCTCTATTAAGCGGACATCTTTTCATAGTCCGGAACTAGGTATATGAAATTCCATGAAAATCAACCTCTCTTGGGCGGACTCTCCTTCGGGCGACGCCGACAGGCTATTTTCATACAAAGAGGGCGAAAACCCTCATTTAAACGGACAAAGTATTTGGAGACAAATAAGTATGGTGCAAAAACTCTCTGAAGACAGACTGGCAACCAATCGCGTATGCATGGTAGCGTGAAAGGACTTCGCGGAATGAAAGTATGTGTGATTCCCCGTCAGCATTCCGCCGTTTATTTGTGAGTTGTAAGGTTAAAATCGTAAACAATGGCACAAAAATGTCGCGTTTTGAGTATGAAGGGAACAATGATTTGGGCGAGCTCATTAACATTCATAGCAATGTGCTATTAGAAGATGATAGTGATCCATCGTCGATCATGTAGCCCAAACTGAAACCATATCACTCCGATGAAGAAGTTGAATGCAGTAATCAAACAAATGTCACCAATTATCAAGAAGCCATTATGATGTATGGTAAAGGAATTACAAGAGTATGAAAAGAATAGAGGTGATTCTACAGCAATGGAATTGTTATCATACTTGGAATTACATTTTCTTGATTGTAAGTATAAAACGCAAACACGTCAAACTACGTTATTAGATTTTTTTAGTACTACATCCACGTATCGTGTTCTCCGACCAAAAATAAACATCTTTTGTCCGAAAAATTTTTTTATTCGGGCCCATCCTTCACCAATAATCACCATGGTCCCCGGTCTTGTACTAAAAAATGCCCGTGGAAAAAGTTGTTTGTATTCCACGGGCATTTTTTAGACAGAGAAAAAGAGTATTTCCGAGATAAAACTTGATTTTGCGCACGGTTCTGATTTTGTCTTTCTCATGGTGATTATTGTAGAAGGATGGGACCGAATTAAAAAAGATTTTCGGACAAAAGATGTTTATTTTTGGTCGGAGAACAGGATACGCCAATAAAAAATATGGGGTTCCATTTGAAAATCTTAACTTACCCCCACCCGCGCCCGGGGCTTGAGGGGCGGGGTTGGTTCAAATTGCAAACTATTCCTCCTTCAAAACCAAACAACTTTTTCCCCAGACATTTTCCGCTGCAATGCGATGCACCGGAGTTATTCCGGGGTACCGACCTTCTTTCGACACCCTATATATAAACAGTATATTGCCAATACGAACGTTCCAAAATACAAAAAGTGTCCCCGCTATGGGAGATATTGAGTTTGCGCAGTAGGGTGGAGATTTTAACGATCGCGTCAGAGCCGGTCCGACATGATTTGTTTGTTGTTATTCGTCGCCATCTTTGGTTCTGGATGCTTTTTCAAATTACAGAATAAAAAGTGGTTCATCCACATTGCTGTCGGTATATTAGTGCTTATAAACTTTCATTACCTAACAACAATTTTTGTAAAGGAGTTTTTAATTTGTGGTGATTCGATCCGCTGTTTGGTAGGTTAGCGGCTTGTTTCGTTTAAGATGAAAGGACACAAGTGCATGGTGCTTTTTTGCAAAAGTCGTGGATCAATACCAGGTTTAAAGTATTTCAGGTATATACGAAAATATTTTGTTTATCACATTATCCGATCTTCGGAACCGAATTTCACTAAAAAGCTTGTAAAAAAAAGAAGAGAGTGTCACTCGTATACAATATAATATATTATATGTGGTCACTACCTAACCTTAAAATTAATGTATTTTTAATTTGGTGCATTAGTAGCTGATAATAATTCCCAAAATAGTCAATATAGTGACTCATTCTTAATTTTTGGTTTAGAAAAAAAGTGAGGATAAGGAACATACGACGTCGCATGAAAGTTAAAATAAAGCTCATAGTGTGGATTGTTACAAATATTCGGACGGAATTTGGCACCAAAAGTTTACACCAATCAGGACACCGTCGGATCATCATATCGTCAGAAATCGTATGCATGGAACGCTGTCTTAACTCGAAATAATAGAAATTTTGATTGCAGTATTTTTCCTTAAGGCCGTATTACACTTGGGAATTTTTATGGCGCCATCAATGGCAATTATAATTCAAGGATTCAGGCGCAGTACACCGTTCTCCGTACTACAGTCAGAAATTCTACTCTTCTGACAATTAAAATGACACGGATTCATGCGCAGTACACTGTTCCCGATCAGCTGTCTCTCATTACCAGAAATGGGGCAGGCGCCATTTTAATTGCCCTTGCCGGCGTAATTGGGTAGACATGGATTATTCTGTTATTTTTAACTGTTTATTATTTGGCCGAACCAGGTATGAACAGGTAATGGCCATTTAAACCCACTGGTACTTAAATTAGCAGTTTACATTCTTTATTAAACTTATGGACTGCTAATTCAGCAACTTTTTGCACCTCCTATTTGTAAATAGCAGTAGCTGCTTTAACTGGTAATCAAAACGAACAGGTTTGCACATCTCTAATTCTGGGGATATTTTAGGGATTTCGACAGTACCAACTGCTGTTCTGACTCGTTGACAATGCTCCAGCTGATCGAAAACGGTTTATTGCGCATGAATACGTGCCATTATAATTGCCGGCGCAAGAGAAAAAATTGCCTAGTTTAATACGGCCTTTAGCAGTATATTGGCAATATGCTGTTTATATATAATGTGTGACCTTGCCTGTGATCCTGCCGAACAGAATATAACCCGGGTTCTCCGTTCTCCCGCTTACGATGTAGAGTACATGGAAATTGGTTACTACGCCCATGCAATCTCATTCAAATTTGTATGTATGCACGTCAAAAAAAAACTTCTTTAAAAAGTTCGATTTCCTGTCCCTGGATAACTATCAATTAAGATTGCAGCAAGTTAATTTCCACGGTCGCTTTATTGCAACATGCGAGTCGTGTCCATCCCAAGAATTTAATGGGCTCTAACCTGCCGTCATAAATTAAAATTTGGATCATTTCCATGTTGCATCTCAATCCGTCATCTCGAATGTCTGGCGACAGGCCACGTTGCGTTAATTTTTTTTAGGCGTAATATAAACGCAAGAATATTAAATACGTTTTTTCGGAATGCGGAATCCTATTGTTCTCGCCCGGTCGTTCATCTATCAGGCTCTTATAAATTCAAATTCAAATTCAAAATTTTTATTTGTTCAATTTAACACCACTAGACAAGAGACATGACAATAATTGAAGAAAACGTCAAAAGTAAAGTTAAAAACTAGATACAATTCAATTATACAGGGTGTCCGGGAACATGTGGGAAATCTCCCGGATATGAAGGAAACACGTGAAAAGAATACTATAGGTTCATATAAACTTCTTTCGTATCGGCCTCCTCTTCGGAGATATGGGCTCCAAAAGACCACCAATGGAATCAAGTTTTTTACACATAATTATTGAACGACCTGGTATATTTCAATTATTTTTTAATATGATGTCTACCAGGTAAGACCCGTCAAATTACTACCCAAGAAACTGTTGTGAATTACTCACAGCTGCAGGGACGGACTAGCTGTAACACTCATGGGCCCATTTTTTTTACGCCCTGTATGATGAGAACTTTGGACAATGTTTTTTACATACCTTTAACTATTGGCTAAATATTAAGTACTCTTCATTCATGTCGCTAATCCTAACCGTTTTCGAAAAAACGGCATTTCATATACATCATGTGCTTCGGGTATTTCAATAAAAGATACATCTTTGTTCCGATCCAATGTTCAACCTTCAAGATTCCGCTTTTTCATATTTAGCCCATGAGCAGTTAGGGGACTCAGTGTAAATAAAATGACGTTTTCTCGAAAACGGTTAGGATTAGCGACATGAATGAAGAGTACTTAATTTTTAGCCAATAGTTAAAGGTATGTAAAAAACATTGTCCAAAGTTCTGATCATACAGGGAGTAAAAAAAAATGGACCCATGAGTGTTGCAGCTAGTCCGTCCCTGCAGCTGTGAGTAATTCACAACAGTTTCTTGGGTAGTAGTTTGACGGGTCTTAACCGGTATACATCATATTAAAAAATAATTGAAATATACCAGGTGGTTCAATAATTATGTGTAAAAAACTTGATTCCATTGGTGCTCTTTGGGAGCCCATATCTCCGAAGAGGAGGCCGATACGAAAGAAGTTTATATGAACCTATAGTATTCTTTTCACGTGTTTTCTTCATATCCGGGAGATTTCCCACATGTTCCCGGACATCCTGTATAATATGAAACTAAATACAGAAAGAGAAAATTTTTTTTTAATAAATTTGTTAATAAAGCCTTAAATTCCTGTAAGGAATAACAGTTTACCTCCAACAAAAAGTTCTTCAACCTTCTTCAGTGCCCCCCCCCCCCCCCCCAAATAATTATTAGGCCCTATAAAATGATTTATTTAGTTAAGCTAGAAAAACGTAAATTGGTAAATTATAGATATAGATGTTATTCCATAAGGATTTAAAATAAAAAACTGATGATTCCTATGAGAGAAAATGTTTTAATGCTCTTTAGAAACTAAGGTTTATACTAAAAATCACATTTATTGCATAATATTATTATAATAATATTATTTAAAAATCCATAGAAAGTGACCACACTATTCTTTTTTGAATAACTTTATTGTTTAAAATCAATTTTAAACCAAATATCCAGGAAATATTTACAAAAGTATAAGTTCTCGTAAAATTAATCTCATACAGGGCAGATTAGAAGTTACTTTAAACAAATCGCAAAAATAGTTTCTTTCTTTTCTGAAATAATTTAGACATGTTAAATCTTCTTATATTCTGAACAAAAAATATGTTAAGAGATTTTTTTGATATTTCACTCGATTAACCATTTATAACTAATTTTCTGTTAATAACTGAATATCGCAATGTTTAGTCATCAGTTGCCATGGAAACAATTATTGTATAAAATGAAACATAAATCTTACTAATAATAATAATCTACAAAAAACATTATTTGAAAAATTGTTCAATTGACCTCTGGTTTGTTCAATGCATTTCTGTAAACGTATTTTCCCTAAATTGAACCATTGAACAACTCCAATTAATTTTGTTTGTAGATTAATATTTTACTAGTAAGTTATTCTTAAAATCTAAGGCGATTGACAGATGTGTAGGAACTCCTTTTCTTGATAATAGTATTAAATCATAATAAATTAGTGTTGCGTAAGAAAAAAACACTTTTTGAAGTGGCGAGGGACCTCGCATTGCGTAACGGAAGGCCACTTTGGGGAACAACCTGGTTGCATGGTCTTGCTGCATAATAGTTCCGCGCATGGCCTTCTTCTAAATACATTTAAATTAACGGCATCTCTAATTTCAGTATTTAATTTATTGAAAAATTGACAGCCTGTAAAAAATATATATTTTTGATATTCGGCAGATCTGTGGTTTTCAGGTAATAAGAGAGTTTTCAGTATCATGATTACGATTAGATCTGACGCCCTGAAAATATGCTTTGTTACGGTAAACGAAACAACATACTTCGTAAATGTAAATACCTGCGACCATCAAAATTCTCATTCTTTTAAAAGCTAGCACTAGCACTCCTCCCCTAATTGAGAATACCATACCTAATTCGCGAGTGAACATTGGCAAAATAAAGGGTTAAGAGCACTTTTTGACTACAGTGCAGTCGCAAGAAATTAAGCGCGTAGCAACAGCTGCAGAATCGTGAGCAAGGCCCCTCGATTTGTGGTAGCCATTTAAGGTGGCTATCAAAAGTTACACCCAGCAACTTTGCCGTTTCAGACAATCTCACAGTCCATCCAGATTTGTCACGAAGAGCAAAATCAATGTCAGTCGACCTCAATGAAAAATTCACAACTGTAGTTTTAGCTTATTTTTTCAGACCAAAAGAGAATTCTTCTGTATACCATTTCTGCAACAGGTATCAGAGAAATAATATTATCCCTGACAAGCAGGATATTCGTATCATCAGCATACACAACCAAGTATATATTTTCGGCAATTTTGGTACTAAAACTTATCAGGTCGTTGACAAACACCAGAAACAAAAAAAGATCCAAGAATCCATTCTTGGGGCTCCAGCCGGGGCTCCAGCCCTGCGTAACTGCCCTTCCTATCGTTCTGCAACTACTCGTGACACCATTCACACTAACATATTGCATTCTATCTCGTAGGTATGATCTTATATAATCCAACGGTTTACCTCTTACACCATAACGACAAAGTTAAGCTAAAAGTAGTTCATGATTCAGTAAGTCAAAAGCACGCGAAAAGTCAATAAACATCCCTAGCACGGACATATTCCTATCAAGAGACTCCACTATTATGCGCTGAAAATATCTCTTATACTAAAATATTTCTGTATGCAATACTGGAACTGATCCCATGCATCTGATTTTGGGATTGGGATCAGATCGATCACAAATCGAGACACGCTTATCATTGCTATCCATATACCGGGTGATGAATCGTTAAGTTGAACATAGGAAATCCCATGTATTTTTGAGGTGAATATTGGCTCCCCTGTACATTTTATAGAAAAACTGCATTACAACTTCTTGAAGAGACCGATATAGCAAACCCATGTGCCGAGTTTGAGCAATTCAATTAGACGTGATGGCAAAACCACGAAACTGTCAGAGTTTAGGTAATACAGTAAACACCAGCAAATTAAATTTTGACATCGACAAAACGAAAATTAGTGTCGGTGACAATATTTTCATTATTCGTTATGTTCAGCTCTGCGTCAATTTTTGGCAATACGTCATATAAATTATTTGCTGGTGTTTGCTGTAGTACCTGAACTATGGGAGTTTCGTGATCTTGTCATCACGTTTAATTGAATAGCTTAGGATTGGGTCAAGAAAATGTATTGAAGCCTGGCACATAGGTTTACCATGTCTGCCTCTTCAAGAGGTCATAATGCAGTTTTCCTATAAAGTATGTATGTACCTAAACTGTTGGGCCAATATCCAGCCACCTCAACTATATGTATTTTTATTATCATCAAACACTACCAGGAAAAATTCTTTAAGGCACTCTGGGAGTGGTATCTGTGCCAATAAAGCGGTTCACGTTGCTTTTGAATCGCTAGAGGTAAATACCACCTCGGGGAGAACGTTCCACAAGGATGAGGTCCTCCAGATGAAGGAATTCTTAAACAATGAAGCTCGAAGAGTACTAAGATGAACCACATATGGATGGGCGGCAGTGGTTCGTCGTATATTTCTGCCATTCGTCGCTCTAGGTGGAATAAGGCGGGCAATATCAGTCGGACACAGAAGCCATAGAAATAAAGAGAGTCAAATCACCAATCTGTCTTCGATGCTCTGGGCTGTCGAGATTCTTGTTCCGCTCGTGGTCTCCAATCAGCGAATGGCACTCCTTTCGATGGAATCCAGTAGCTCCAAACATGGAAGCAGTATTCTAGTGATTGTCGAATCTGGACTTTATCTACATAAGAGTGTCAAAAGTTGTTGAGGTGTAGGGGAGAGACGTCGAAGATGGCAGACTTAAACAAAATGATATATTACATATAGAATATATTTATCAGGAAAAATTGTATTGCGCCAAGTTGTACCTTTATATGCATACTAACGATATAATCAAATAAATCTAATGAAACTTTAGAAAAAAAAAATGTATTGCAATTATTTCATGAATGTGTCTTTGCGCCATCTTTGCCCAACCCGCGGGAAACTTTTAACTTAAACTCATAAATTTTATTTTAAACCTCTAAAAACGTAAAATACTTAGGATGAAAATAAACTTCAAAATTTGAACCAAAAAGTTTTAGGTAAGAAACAATTAAAACATTAAACAAATTATTGAAAAATATATTTTATTATATTTTACAAAAATCACAAATATAGTATTTTAGAGTTGTTTCACCACTGCACTCTTTTTGAGTCCAATCACCACATTACACACATCGATATCATATTTCTCCAGATTTGCCGAGCTCCCCACAAATATTGCAATAATTTTTAATATCATCATCAAGATCGTCTAGTTCATCATCATAGCATAGGTTCTTTTCATTCAAGCTTCCTTAACTTTCACTGTCGGTTCCGATAAATACTTGTTTTTTACTTTTCTTGTAGAAGTTAAGTTAACTTTTTGAATTTTCTTCGGTTTCTTCAATTCTTTTTTTTCAGCATTATTTTCAAAGGAGTAGCCGTCAATATTTCAGAATGTTATTTGCCACAACTACTCTTTTGGTGAACACTTTGGTATAGGAGCCTCGCTGGGTCGTCCTTTTATATTTTCCCATTTAAAAGAGATAAAAAACAAACAAAAAATAACTCTATTTATTTAGGTGGCCAAGTGCCATGTGTGCCATTTTAGGCGCACATGACTGTAATTTAATGACCTCAGTTTATTTTTCATATTAACATTTTTTTATATAAAAACGTACCTGTGATAAAATAAGTAATAGGTATTTATTTAAAAAAATAAAAGACTTTCTGCTTAATTGTTAACACGTAAAAATAAGATTACGAAAACGGAAACACGTTTGTTATTATTTGGTGAACTAAACATGACGCTTGCGGCATACAGTGTTACCTGCTATCTGTGAACATCGTAGTATTAGTATAAAATTCGAAATAAACTTCTCAAACCTTTAAGCAGATGAGTTATTGAGGCACGTCATCTTTCCCGCTGGGCCATCTTCGACGTCTCTCCCCTATACAACTTTGTGGTCCGGAAAAGTCCACCAAGTTTCTGCAAAGCTGACTTGGAGATTGTCACAATGTGGTTATGCCAAGGCCTCCCAAATTAGCGCCCAGCAAATTGATAGATGAAGCCAATGGAATTGCATGTCGTGCAATGACTATATCTATATGACTATATCCGATTCTAAAACTTAAACCTTTTTAGTGAAAACTGCTGCCTGGGTTTTTTTAGCGTTAAATTCGACTTGGTTACTGTCACTCCAATCCAAAACGTCTGCCGGGTCTTTGTTGAGGCGTGATACTTCATGCTGTCTGCTAAGATATGCGTCGACAGCCGATGTTGGAGAAAAATGATTTTTTGCGTTGGAGCAAACGTAATTATACTGTTGATGATTTTCCAATATGAACTACCTAATTATTAAATCGTGGTCCTTCCTATACTGTATTAAATAAGGTCGTAGTTATCGTTCCGTTTTGAATTTGTTCTACAGCTTCTCATTTCAATTGTAGAACTTATTAATTGTATCATATTATCTGTCTATATTTTTGCTTACCTTATAAAGTCAATAAAAATTCTAATCTGACGCATTTCCTTTGTTTTATCGAAAGGGGAACTTCTCCTGATAATTATTAACGGGTATCAAATTATAAACGCGTCATCAGTTAAGTTGCAGCAAGTAAATTCTTAATGCTTTTTTTGCCCTTTGCCACAATAGTGTAAAAGTGCACAACAATCATATAAAATGCTTTAATTAATTAGGATAAATATAGCAGGAACGAGGACAGGCAAACAAACTACTCAATCACAATTTCCCAACATTTCGCTTTTCAATTAAAAGTTCCTCAGGGGTCAATTAGCAGAGTACCCTTAATTTTTTTGTTTTATCTTTTTTTAACACATTTTATGGGTATTACATAGGCCATTCGTCCGTTTTTATAACGGACAGTCCGTTATTTTGAAGAAGCCCATTCGGCCCGTTTTAGTCCTTTGTCCATTATTTGTATTATAATTGCAATATGTTAATATAACTAGAGCTCTTTTTTATCGATAAAATTTTTTTTTTGTTTTGGAAATTTTACGAAATGCCGTTGGCATATTTGTTCTGATAAATCTCAAGAGCGAAGCTCGAGGGATTTAATTTATGAATAAACATTTCCAAACGGTCATTGAATAAAATTTCCAAAAAAAACAAGACTTTGAGTGTAACAATGAAAAATTTAATCGATAATTAAAACGACGATCGAGTTATATTAGATAAGATTAGTTCCAGTACCTGAATTAAATATTCTAATGATTCCATCTCTAAGTGTATGGCCACACCGGAGCACCGCACATCGCCCTCGCCCATAGCCTGGTACCATAGCACCGCACAATAGTGTCCACAACGGCGCACCGAGTCTAGCTCATTGCCTTGCATGTCGATCAGTTTGTCTCTCGACATCGAGATATAAACATTGAATGTGCGTTGTCATCTTCTTCCGATGAAGAAGATATTATTCTAGACGCTAAATACGCGATTTATAAATAATAATAAAGTCGGTAAAACCAATGAGCGCGTTTAGTTACGTCGTTTCTTTATTCTGTCGTAGATTTTTCTTGCCCTGTTGCCAGTTTGAGGCACCACACGCCTAATGTAATTTGTCAATTTAAAATCGTATTTTTTATTTTTAACTTTGTTATTTTTTGGTTCTTTTCGAAGCCCCTTTAAATACGAGGCCCTAGGCGCTAGCTCATAGTGATCAATCCGACCCTGTTTAAAGGTTTTTTTCATGTGACGTCCTGTATTTTAATTGATTTCCCAATTTTACGTCAAATGCTCAACGTAATTTATATAATTTTTTTTTGATTTTTTTTGATTTTTTTGCATTTAAGCTTTCCTTCTCCCACCACTTTAGGAGCATTCACAGCAGTGCGATGAAGGCCCTGGGTTTTATCATACGGAATTCGACAGAATTCTCAAATACCAAAACCCTGAAAACCCTTTATTACAGTTTTGTGCGGTCTAAGTTGGAATATGGTGGTGTTATTTGGCATCCGGTCTTTCATAAATATATTATTTTATTAGAGAACGTACAAAGAAAGTTTGTCAAGTTTATCGCCTATAGGGAAGATGGTATATATCCTACCCGGGGCACTAACCAGAATGCACCGTTATCTAGATTCCAGATACCAACGCTCCTCAACCGCAGATACCTCATGTTTATGCAGTTTTTGTATCGTATTTGCTGTTCGCTCATCGATTCCCCGGAGCTGCTGTCTTGTATTCTTTTCCATGTTCCTCTTCGTTCAGTTAGGCACCATCCTCTTTTATCTCCCAACTCCCTCCTCTAACTTTCTGATTAAAACACCTGTATACCAATCCATGTTGATTTTCAATAATACCCTTCATGACATTGATGTATTCGGTTTGTCCAATACCCAATTTACTAAACTTATAAAGCATAAACTGTTACCTTGATGCAACCATTATATTTCTCTCTTTTTTTTCTTCTTTTTCCTATCTCTTAGATTTTTGTTGCTTATGTATAATTTTTTTTACAAGTCATATTGTCTTGTAATTGGATTTTATTCTGTTAGACAATAAAGATTATTATTATTATTATTATTATTATAATATACCCCAAAGTAAAGTACCACTTTGTCATATTAGAGTCTAAAACAATATCTTCTTCATCGGAAGAAGATAACAACGCACAGTCCATGTTTATATCTCGATGTCGAGAGACTACTGTGCGAAGCCCATGCGAGGCTGTGCGATGTTATGGTGCAATGCTATGGGCGAGGGGCGGTGCGCCGTTGTGGAAACACACTAACAGCTGATTTCTATGAAAATATTTTGAAAATCGCAAAGATATTCATAAACGTCAGATTATTTTTCCAGATCAAACGTGGATCTATTCCGATTATTCCGAAACACTCTCATGGCATGTTTTGTAAGTAATTATTGGTTACCATTGTCAAAAAATATTATTATATTTTAAACGATAAATCATATTCGAATTTGAATTGCTATACATAATTAAATACAATTAATAATACGTACAAAGCATCAACTACCATTTTAAAAATTAATTTTTGACTTTAGTATCATAAAGAAGCACCTTATATCGACAAACTTTATAATGTAAATCACGTCCATTAGCTGCTGCCGTGGTTTTGTCTTATTACATCTCTATAATCTTTGAATCATACCGTTACAGGTGATTACGCACGTTCATTCTTTTGCCGGCTCAACTGTAGGCATATTATACAGTATATTATTGTATACTATATTGCAATTAAGCACGGCATATAGAAACATTTACACAGACTTATTATAATAAGATATAAACCGGAAAGAGTTTTTAAATAGTATATTAAGATACAAGTTTCATAAGACATTATCTTAGAGCACGCCTTTAATCTAGAAAACAACCCGCGAAGCGGGGAGTTTTCTAAAGAACAAGTGATCTAATTGTCTTATGAGCCGTGTATTTTATAATACTTTTTCTATTTGGGTCTTTAAAGTCTGAAAAACTTTAAAAAATATAGTAGATTTTTTTCCATTTGAATTAATATTTTCTTTTTGGGTTGACAATACTTTTACTTTAATTTAATAAAATGTTACAAGTATCAAATATGCCATGATAGAAACAATTGAACACAACAAAGCTTCTTCCCATCCGTCATAATTAAAAATAAATATATTATTAAAGTTAATAAAAATTAGTCGTGAAGAAAGTTGTACTCCGTCAGAAATACGAGAAATTGCAGAAAATAATCTATAAAAACTAAAAAGAATATGCAAAACTTTGAGTTATGGGTTCAAAATATTGTGTCGACACAGAATCTGACAGGAATAACAATTAATGCCCAGGAAATGTCTACAGTAACTAAAAATATATAAAGTAATATGTATAATACTATATTGAATTAAAAATAAAAATAGTACTTTATTGAATAAAACTTTAGAAATAGAGCATAAACTGGAAGATATTTCTATTATTTTTAGGTTATGTTTTTTTTAGTTGTGACTAGAAATTAGTTGACGGACACCGTCAGCATGTTATATACTTCCGAGTATAGGTATTTCAGATAAAAAAGTTTTTTTATGAAACCCAAATAGAAAAAAAGATTTATCATCTGAAAAAGATCAATGGCTTAAAGATAAAGATATATAAACAGATGGGGCATCTATCACCTTTATGAGGAATTATCAGACTTATAAGTTATAGATCGATTAAGAATCGATACGTTTCTCCATTTATATTAATGCATATTTCGTTATAACGGCAGTATCCCATTTAAACGAATTACTGAGACACCGTGTATAAAATATAGTCATCTTAAATAATAACTTACAAATGTATATTTCCACAACCAAAGCTGAGTAAAGCGACAAAAAGATAAATTTGTTTATATATTTATTTAACGCACGTGTAAGATCAGTACCGAACCACCTGCCCTAAAGAAAACTTTATCCACTTCATATTAAAAGAATATTTATTGGGTTATTCCGAGATACTTATACAGGGTGACAATTTAAAAACTTGAAATGGCCATATATTAGACACGAAAAACTGAAGAAAAAAACGCAAAAAACAGTTTCTATAAAACGAAGGGGGAACAAAAACAAGCGTATTAGCCCACCCCTATCTGCAACCCCTTGGACAGGGTGAGATAAACCCTTAAAATCATAAATAGAAAGGGAGTCGAGTGATACATCATTTTGAAGCTCTTGAAAAATGCTTTCCAATGGTACCATAGAAAGGTACATTTCAGGAAATTCTTCTCTGTTTATTAAGGAAAGCAATAAATGAAAAGACAATTTTGAAATTTTTTATTATTAGTTAATTAAATGTTCAAAACGATTGCTACCAATATCCTGGCATATTAAGAGATATCTCTTAAGAATTCTAAACAGTTTAAGTCTCGGTATTTCGTATTGGTTTATTTGCTATTTTTCTTTTGTCGAAAAAAAAAATTTGATTATAAATATTCGCATTTTATTATCACAGAATTTACCTTAAAGGTAACTTCTACTAGTATTATTATTTTAAGAACAGTTAACTTTCGGTTCAGTTTAAACGAAAAGCAGCACTTCTTATTTTTAACAATGGTGTACAGCACAGCTGAACGGTTTCATTTATGGTTCCCAGGATCAATGTTTTTTAAGAACAGCTCAACGTTTTAACGAAAGGCACTGGTTCTGTCGCGAATATAAAGAGAAATCAACCGAGACTAGCCGACGAAGCAGCGCAAATTGAAATTCTGGGGCAGTTTGCAATGAATTCAACTTTATCAACTCGTCAAGCAGCTGTAGCAACTGGATTATCTCGTGAATCAATAAGAAAGGTACTTAAAATTCATAAGTTTTATCCCTATAAACTGCACATACTGCAAGAACTTGGTGACGACGACCCTGACAGAAGAATACAGTTTTGTGAAATAATGATAGAATTACGGCAGAACCTCGACTAGTTAAAAATATTTGCTTCAGTGATGAGTGTACCTTTTATTTAAATGGGCATATTAATAAGCAAAACTGTCGTTACTGGAATGACGAGAACCCCCACGTATTTAGAGAAGGGCATACCCAGTACCCCCAGAAAATTAATGTTTGGGCTGGTATATTGGGAGATGGTATTATCGGCCCAATATTTATATAAGGAAATTTAAATGGCGACAGGTATGCTGAAATGCTATAGAGGTCTATCGAACCACTAATAGTGCGAGAATTAGAAAATCAGAGGGACATACTCGGAAATTTATCTTTAGAAGAACGCTTACTACATTTACAACAGGATGGAGCACCTCCGCATTATGTAGTTCCCGTTAGGCAGTGGTTGGATGATAATTATCCCAACCAGTGGATTGGAAGAAGACGTCCTGTTGAATGGCCACCTAGATCCCCGGACCTAACACCTCTTGACTTCTTTTTGTGGGGTCACCTAAAATCTGTGGTTTTTAAAACGCAACCTGAGTCACTAGAGCAACTTCAGCATAGAATAGTTCAGGAATGCCGTGCTATATCCAGAAAAACCTTTGCAAATGTACGTGAAGAATTTGAAAGTAGGCTTTATTATTGTCTTCAAAACAACGGAAATCATTTTGAACATTTAATTAACTAATAATAAAAAATTTCAAAATTGTCTTTTCATTTATTGTTTTCCTTAATAAACAGAGAAGAATTTCCTGGTACCATTGGAAAGCATTTTTCAAGAGCCTCAAAACGATGTATCACTCGACCCCCTTTCTATTTAAGATTTTAAGGGTTTATCTCACCTTGTCCAAGGGGTTGCAGATAGGGGTGGGCTAATACGCTTGTTTTTGTTCCCCCTTCGTTTTATAGAAACTGATTTTTGCGTTTTTTTCTTCAGTTTTTCGTTTCTAATATATGGTCATTTCACGTTTTTAAATTGTCACCCTGTATGAGGTATCATTTTTAAGTTAAACTTTATTTTTTCAAAAACACGAAGAAAATTTTCTATTTTTTATCAAAAATGGTAAAAAATACTATCTGGGAATAGCCGGGCGATGTCTATGGAAAAAAGGGACATAAACCCTCTGCAAGCAATGGAGAAATAGTATATTACGTACCGAGGTGGAAAGTGTTTCATTAATGTCGAGAGAGTCTGTAGTATTAAAAGATAAATGTCATTTTGATTCTTCCATTGAAAAATTAGACAGAAATTTCAAATAACCACAGGTGGTAAAATAACGTAGGTAAAAATACACATCAAGATGGCAAATATCATTTTTTGAATATGGTTTCCATGTCACTAAACAATATATTATTTTAACAACAGAAAAATCAGATGAGGAATTTGATTTTGCTGCTACTCCACCAGAAATTCGAGAAGTAGCAAAAATAGTAGAAGAAGATCTTCTGCCAACTAAAAGCCGCCCGAGATATGACAAGGTATATAACTGTTTCAAATAATGGTGTACGGGAAACAAAGTTCAAAATCCTGGTTCTTAGTCGGCGCTACCAGCTTATTTCACGCAAAGCTATTAGCATTTTTAAAAAAGTGTGTTCGTATATTATTTTGAGATATCGATTTTTAAAAAAATTACAAAAAAATAATTTACTTTCCACCCGGGTGGAAGTAAATAGTAAAAAACGTAACTTTCCACCTTTCAAAGATAGATGAAATGTCATTATTACATCCATGGTTGTAAATAAAATTAGTTTCTCTGCAGCATAATCTACCCATTATTATTACAAATATAGATGTGTTACATATTACTTATTAATTATGTCATTTGTTCCAGAGTTTATAGTGTGTTTTATCCAAGGATTTTAAATCAAGGGGCTTTGGTTCGCAGTCTTTGAAGAATAAACAATTCACATTCTTAGGTAGAGGTTGTAAACAACTTCCCAGAAAAATAATCGTGAAGATCTGAAAATTAGTATAGTTTTTCATTGTCGTTTTCTGTTACGTCGCCATCGAGAGTTATTGGAACGACCGTCTTTCATACCTGCTTTCACGTTTGCCATTACTAGATTAACAACTGTCCTGTCATATTTGTCGTTATTGTTAAATAAAATTTTGATGTCTTCCAGTGTTTCTGTGTTAAATTTCAATATTATTTTTGGAAAAAATAGTAATTCTTAACTCAATATGATAAGACTGTGCCAAGTCTACCGTAAAGTGGATAAAAATATGTACTTCTGAATAACGTCCGTCGATTATTTGTTTTTCCTAACCAAAACATATCAAACTGATCAGAGGTTAGAATGAAGACAGGAGATAAAAAGAGATGGGGATTCTATGGAACTCTATCTCTTTTCTGTTGTGTTT
Source organism: Barypeithes pellucidus (assembly GCA_963991005.1). Lineage (NCBI taxonomy): Eukaryota > Metazoa > Arthropoda > Insecta > Coleoptera > Curculionidae > Barypeithes > Barypeithes pellucidus. Next base: position 18,881,864 of record OZ022562.1, on the reverse strand, counting down.
ATTTTAGTAATAATAGAGGTCACATCAAGGGCGGCTCCAGAACTTCGATTTGGGGTGGGTTAAACTGGGGGGGGTCATAATACAAGAAAACTACCGCGTTAGCAAACCGATATGTAGGTATGGCGTTTTGTGTAAAATTGTGGGGGGGGGGGGGATTTGTTGTGACCCTATGACCCCCCCCCCCCCGGATCCGCGCTTGGGTCACATTGACGTGTACACAAAAGATAGAAATACCGGGTCCATGTTTGTTTCAAGTTAATGGTTTTATCTTAGTTTCGTTAAATGATACAGCTCCTTCCTACAACACATTTTTTAAAATTCATTTCCCGCCGGATCCGGTACAAATTCCGGCGATATTAAAAAAAGAATGCCGGCTTCGTCCGATACCGAATTCAGATCCGGTTCCGGTGACGTCACTAGGACTAAATGGCTCGATTTTCAAAATTGTAGCAATTTCATTTACTTACATTGTCTATTCTTATAGATTTAAATTAAGTTACTTGAAATTTTTCGAGAAATTTGGCCAATTTTGGCCAAAACTATCATATAGGCTTGGAATTACCCACTCCTGTAATAAAAAAAAGTAGGTATTTGATTTACACCGACATAAAAGTCCGAAAATTATAAATCAGTGTGCAGTCAAATTAGTTTGGGTCATTAATGTCAAATCAAAACATCTTGGAAACGTGTTGAATCGGTTTAGGACATAAAATATATTAATTGGTCTCTGGTTATTTACGTTGACGCAGGTCAAGCTTTTGAGAAAATTCAATACTCATTAAGGACATAATTTGGTAATATGTAAATTTCATGGAACGACTCTGTTGGCGCCGTGGCTAAAGCGGCAGTCACTGAAGGGAACTCTATGACGAGAATTCCTAGGTTCAAATCCTACAGCCGGTAAACTAATTCGCACTAGGTGGATTTTAGTGGTATAAGCATTGGCGTCGTTAGAAAGTTTTATAGGGGGGTGGTAATGATAAAATTAATAATTTAATAAACTTAAAAACCAGGACGCCAGTAGTAGCAAAATAGGGAAAAAGCTCGATGCAGGCGAAAGCGCCGCAGGTGAAATTTTTTATGGACCATGCCACACGAACAAGCCCAAAATACACACCTAAATTTTGGTAAATACTAGAAAAACCGATGCGGTAAGGTGTGAATTCAGATGCAAGTTATTGAGACCAGCTAAGGGCACATCTTCTATTATTTCTGGCAGAACGTTTTCCAGAATTTCCAAATATTTATTTACATTAAGGCTTCCTTCAAATATTTGGTATTCAGTAAAAAGCATGAAACGGTAACGCCAACTCTGCCCTGCCGTTCGATTAGAAATATTACATGCTGCTTTTCCCGAGACCAAAACCTCGTATTCTGTCGAATAAATATGCCAGCACTGGTAAAATGAGCCTCATCAGACCATAAAACGGTTTTTTCAAAATTGTTTTCCCTGTTCAGATTTTGTAAATACCAATTGCAAAACTCTATACGGCGCTGTGCATCACCAGGATGTAAGTTTTGTACACGGTGGAATTTATATGGCTTAAAATTGTCTTTTTAGGATTGTTTGCACTCTTGATTTAATTATTCCGACCGAACCTTCGACTTTTCTGCAAGAACTACTTAAATTTGTTTCAATTGAAGTTAACACATTTATTTCATCAGTCTCGCGATTATTCTTGTGGTAGATTTTAGGGCGAGATTTAGAAAATGAACCGTGTTCAATTAAATCTGATTTTATTCTTGAAAAAATTCGTTTATCTGGTTGCCGTCTTTCGGGATATCTACAAATATATATATAAATTTATAAATCTCATAGAATTACCACATAAGGGCTTATATTTACCTATTCAAATACACTTCTAATGCTCCATCTGCATATTTTCGTTACACTGGATATAACAAACGAGCATGTCGTACTTCTCAAAGTTTACATGCTCTGTCATAATTAGGACAAACTGATTTTTCACTATTAATTAGAAATTTTAAAACAACTTAGAGAACCTGAATGCTCTGACATAATTAGAAGATTCTATTATTATGACACATAGGACTGTGTTCGTTTGTTAGTTTTAAATACCAGTCATGGCCTACTAAAAGAAAATGGTATATTTTTGAAAAACGTATATTTCGTGGCCTAATACTAAGACTAAAAATAAAGTGTTATATATTTTTGAGAAGCTTGTTACAAACTAAATTATATTATTAAAATATATAAAGGGTGACCCATTTAATAAAAGCAAATTTGTTTAATTTCCTTGAAAACTATTAAATGTAGAAAAAATCTGAGTACGTAACTGGATTCTACGTAAAAAACTACAAAAAGAACATTTTAAACACACAACACAAAAACATCCCGTATATCAAAAACAAGGCGGCCTAGAAAAATTCCGATTACGGCATCTTCTGTTTGACAAACAAGTAGCAGAGTGCTGCGAAACCGCATCATTCTATCTTTACTAATAACGGAGATACCCCGTAAAACTACCCAAAAATGGACACCCTGTACATGATTTTGAATTCTGAGCAACTTTTCTTAATACCTCGACGGAAAATAAGCATCAGGCTTAGATCCAAAATAGTAAAACTTCAAATCGAAATTCTTTTTTGTAAATTACACCTATAGGTCCACTTATCCTGGGACACCCCGTAGATTTAATGACTCTTAACAATAAATACGACAAAAATTAACAAGCTAAGTTAAAAATTTTACAATTTTTTTGCGTCCCATGTTTGGCAAAAAGCCTCCGTTTCCTCCTCCTATACGAAGAAAATTTCGTTAAAAAACAATTATAAAAATGCAGTAAACCTTAAAACATAAACAAAATAAAAAAAGCATTTAAAAACACGTAAAACTGCAATAAAAATAAGGCCTTAAATGTCTAAACTAAACCAAGCGGGACTTTCCTGGCTCCTATATGGTAATCAAGACAAAACATATCAAATTTTAAATAACTCGCAATGGTTTACTAAGTTTAACCATGTAGGTAAAACCTGTCAATCATTTCCATCAAAATGCCATAACTTTAACTGTAACATGAAACTTGTAGTACCTTATTAACATTAAGCAAACCTGTTTTGTATCGAAAAACAGATCCATGTCACAAGTTGTCGTTTCTGGAAATTGGGATATCATATAGGTTTCAAGTTATACATTGAACAAATGTGTAGAACGAAAAATTGATAATGATATTGTTTTATAAAAATTGTGGGAAATAATGATAATAATAATGAGTTTCGATTTGAAGTTAAGTGGAGTACGGAGTAGGGGAGAACGAGGAGAATTGCGACAGAGTAGAGTTGTGACAAAGACGATTTCTCGGAATCTATGGCCGTTAGCGAACTGGCAACAGCGTACGATTGTTTGTTTATAGACGCGGTACTTGACGCAGTACGCGCCAATGGCACACGACAAGCGGTTGCGTGATTACGACGTCAGCATGAAAAAAACATCCGAAAAGTAAATTTTTTTTTAAATTTTTGATTGTATTTATATCATGATATATTACATTCACGTGGTTATGCTATTTTTTCTTATATTGTGTGGGTTTGGAGTTTCAAAGCGTGGCATTGTCTTGCTGTGTTTGCATCTTGTTTCGAAATCATTAGTCTGACCAGATCGCGATTTTTGGCACCTAGGAGCGTTGTGACCAACGAATACTTATAAACAGGAAGAAGACAAACAGCCGTGTTAACACATCGAAGCAAGTATGAACAAACGAACAAACCAGGCATCCATTCCGTCTGGAATCACCTGACAAACGCACGTGCTTTTCAAACGTCACTTTTGTCAAAATTTTTATTACTGTCAATATTTTAAAGTGACATTTAACCAACAAAAAACATTCAAACCCTTTTATTTGATTTACTTAAGTAGTGAAAATCAAATATTAGGATTCTGACATGTTTTAAGCTGTAAATATCACTTTAAAATAATCCTTACACACTCTTATATCATTTTTTTAACTAATAACGTAACTAGAAATGAAAAATTAAACTTCAGAAATAAGCTTGTAAGTAGTTTTATTAAAAAATAGGAAGTAAATCATAATTTACATAAAATATTTTACCATCTTCAAGTGGGCTCTAGGTCCTAGCAAATCAACGAATACTTATAACCTAGCAAATATTTCAAGCTTCAAGTCCAAGCATATTTTTGGGCCCCATATGATTTAGGAAAATAAATTATTATTGAAGCTTACTCTCAGTAAAGATGGCTAAATGAATGTTTCAATTACAAATTACTCACTTGCACCAAAAAGGAAACGACGTTTTTCGTGAAAGATTAGAATATTAAAAATTATTTTAAAATTTAAAGATGCGTCTTCTCCACTTCTCCACCATTTTAAATCATATCAGATGTTGCTTGATTTCCATGTCCGCCAGACGAAGGAAGTTAGCTTGTTAAACTATTTAACAATTCGTGCTGTTCGCATTCTATGCCTGTCTCTGTCTGCAGCAACCTTCCCTAATTCAGTAAAGTGAGACAAATATGACCCGGATCAAGTCGCCTGCATAACCACTCACTTTTGGGCTTTCCATATCAACTCTACGTAAGTCTGATATTGATGATATATGATAGAGTGAAACAGATAGATAAAAGTAGGTTACATGTGAGCGTATGGAGCAGAGTAGGCTTAGCATCACTTCCAAGGCCTTCTTACGTGTTTGCCCCCCCCCCCCCATAAGCAGTCTCACCGGGCTGGTTGTGACACGCTGTCACAACTCTCCTATTAAAGGTTATTTTCTGGTAAACTTATTTTACACGCTTTTTGCAATGTTTTTTTCTGTTTATTTCTGTTCGTTTGCTTTGGTCAATTCCTACAACCTAGGTTTGAAATAATGATGCCATAATTACTTATAAAAGATTTAATACTGTTATGTTAATGTTTCATGATATTGTAGTTCCTACAATTATGCCAAATGATAATTAAAGTAATTGTATACAAAAAAAAGTGTGTTATTTATAATTCATATAAAAGTATTTTTATCTATTAAATATAATCTAGATACACAGCTGTCACAACTTACCTTGGTACCTGTCACAATTTGCCTCGGTGTTAGGAGAGTTGTTACAAAGGGAGTCGTTCCAGATTTCGTCAATTTTCTCAGAAACCTTATAACTTTTATTGACTTTGATGACTGTTTTTAAAAGAGCAAGGATTGAGCTACATTGCGGCATACAATTCATAATGGCATTATGTTTCTTTATTGAGATATGTTCCTTTAAGTAAAAATTGTCACAACCCTCCTCGGTCTCCCCTAACTCTAAACGAGTTTTCTCCCCAAGCGTTTATTTCTGTTTTAGGAAAAAATGTTCAAGGAAAAAAAGTAATGCAACTAAAATTGGAGGAAAGAATATATTTTTTTGTCTCGGAAAATTTTTAGATTTATTTTTATTTACTGTTCTATGTAGAAAGAAAACTTCCTTCTTATTACTGCAATTTAGATATACACCTTTTTCAAAAAAAAATGCTGGGTTTTCATAAGAAGAGAAAACTCCGTTTTTCAGTGATAGAAATTGAAGTCTAGACCCAGTGTCTTTCTTCCGATTGCCGTTTTCTGTCGGCGTACCGATTACTGGCGGACGTTCGCGAGGTGAGGGTGTTGCCAGGTGGAAAAAATTTAAATTCCAATAAAAAATCCCCCCGATCCTCTTTTAAATAAATTTTTTTTATAAAAAGGGGAGGGGAGTGTAAAAAATGTTTATGAATAGTAATATTTAAATTAACTGCACCGATGTCTTTTACAATCGCATACATGTTTACAAATCTACATGTTTTGAGGTTGCTCTACAAAGTATTAAAAATTATTTATTGAAATTTTATTACGGTTATTTTTTCACTATTGACCTTTGAGCTAACAAACTATAAATAATGAGAGGATGTTTTATATTAGGATTTTGAAAAAAATTCCCCAGAAATTGTGTTTTTTTTAAGAAGTTTTCTCCAAATCCCCAGCATTGTTCAAAAATCGCCAGACCTAGGGAATTTTCCCCAGAAGAAGAAGATGTTGCTTATACCTTTCTGGTATAATATGTACAGTGTGTACATAAAGTAAGGAACAAATTCATTATCTAGAAATCTAAAAATATTTCGGAAAAATCCTCGGACACGTATATAATAATTTTTAATGGCGCACTTTTTTCCCATACAAACTTAATATACAAGGTGGCTCATGTAGTAGATATGACATTATCGACGATTTTTTTAAATGGGAACCACTATATTTTAGTTCAGATCTGTAATCTCCAAGAACAGCTGATTTCAAAAACATAACACACTTAGGGCCTAAAATTCATAGTTTCGTTACTACAGGGTAAAACAAATAATTTTATTTAAGATATTTTTAATTTAAAAAAATGTAAAAAAATTAAATAAGATATTTAATTAAGTGTTGAAATTGTCCTCTTTCTGCTGCCTGACAGTATCCCAAGCGATCGATAAATTCTTGTTGGACTTTTCTTATGGTTTCTTCTGAAATGTTCCTGCATTCTGTTGTTATTCGATTTTTTATATCTTCAATATTGGCAGATCTGACTTTATAAACAACATTTTTCAGGTGACCCCACAAGAAAAAGTCCGGTGGTGTAAGATCTGGAGACCTAGGCGGCCATTCAACAGGCCCACGTCTTCCAAACCACTTGTTCGGAAAAACTTGGTTTATGTAAAGGCGCACTACTACTGCATAATGTGGAGGTGCGCCGTCTTGTTGGTACCACAAATTTTCATATAGAATTCCTGGATTATTTCTACTAGGGTATAAGTTAACTAGCGTAGGGATAAGAAAGTTCTGAAGAAAATGAAGATAATTTAGCCCGTTTACATTGTTGTCAAAAAAATATGGCCCAATAATTTTGTTTTTCACAATACCAGCCCAAACATTAATTTTTTGAGGATATTGGGTTTGTCGGTTCACTTCTCCATTTAATTTAAAGGTAGATTCATCCGAAAATAGGATATTTTCAACAAACAAAGGATCTAAGTTACATCTTTCCATTAATATTTGACAAAACTCCATCCTACGATCTGGATCATCTTCATTCAACTCATGAACCAATCGGATTTTAAACGGGTGCCATTTTTCTACCGTCAATAGGTTATGAACGGTCATAGCAGCCGCCCCATGATCAATGCTAATCTGGCGGACGCTGTTGTGGGGATCTTCTTCCATAGCCAATAAAATATCTAATTTCTTATCATCCGGAATAGTTGGACGGCCTTTTCTGGGAATATCTTCCACTGAACCCGTTTCCCGAAATTTTATTTCAAGTTTACTCACAGTTGATCTAGTAATTGGTCTTGCTGGATACTTAGTGTTAAACAAAATGCAAACTTCTTGTTGAGTACGGATCCTATCACCATTTCCAATCATCATAAGAATTTCTATTATTTGTGTTAAAGATAAACGCATAGTAACTCAATATGTTTTAAAATAAAATTTATTACTTCTAATAAACTTACTAGAAAAATACAATGTAATGATAATGACATTATCTAAATACCATAGTTACATAATAGCAAATAAGCCTACTTGAGAAAAAACATAAGTAACAGCAAATGATGGTGCGTCCATTAATTACGTAAGGCGTTCAGGTAAAATTGGGTGATGGCGGAAGGGATTGAGCCAAATGTCACGAAATCTTTTATTGGGGGAAGGGGGGTTGAAAAATCGCTTAGAACGCCTCACGTAATTAATTGATGCCTCCCAAGCCAAAAAAAAATATCTTAATAAAATTATTTGTTTTACCCTGTAGTAACAAAACTATGAATTTTAGGCCCTAAGTGTGTTATGTTTTTGAAATCAGCTGTTCTTGGAGATTACAGATCTGAACTAAAATATAGTGGTTCCCATTTAAAAAAATCGTCGAAAATGTCATATCTACTACATGGGCCACCTTGTATATTAAGTTTGTATGGGAAACAATGCGCCATTAAAAATTATTATACACGTGTCCGAGGATTTTTCCGAAATATTTTTAGATTCTTAGATAATGAATTTGTTCCTTACTTTATGTACACACTGTATAATAAATACCCATAAGTCAATATGAATATCTACTTAATATAGAAACATGTATGTTCTAAGCAGTTAGATAAAGAATGTACACGTAATTAAGGCATCTTTTAGTGATTTTTCACTGCGTATCTATGTCTTTAGTGTTTTTTGCTGCGCGTCCATGTGTTTTAAACAGCCCTATTTTTTAAATATTTTTCTGACTCTGATCATTCTAAAGCATTTTTAGGTATCAGTCATCACTGGTATCAGTTCAGTAGTTTCTAAATTACTAAGTAATTAAAAAATTTCTGGATCCATTTGATGTTTACTGGGTATCCAAATAAAAGGACTGCACATACAGGGTGTAGGGTGCTTCAATTAAGAAAGAATTCGTTATAACGTGTAGTGATAGATAGTGAAAGAAACTAAGGTGATTTTTAATATTAAAAAAAAAATTGTAGATTTGTGATACTGAATGAGTTTGGATTTATTTCAGTTAAATATCAGGTAGTACTTTGTGGGCGACTTGAATGTGAACAGTCTGGTTGAATATCGCTCTTACCAAATGAACCCACAGATGTATAGTTGGTCAGAATTCAAGTGCAATTGATTATGTAGTGTTTAAAAAAATGTTGGTAAAATGAGATCTTTTAATGCCGAATGTAAAAAATAGACGTAAACCTGGAGTGTTTTCAATTTTGTTCAATGATTTTTTGTAAATAAAATAATGGCGAAATTTATTGCAGATAATTTGACCCATGGATTCAACAATGCTGTAAAATTCATTTAAATCGTTGGGACTGTTTAAGATGAATGATTAGATTAAATTTAGAAATGACCGTTTATAAATGTGTTCCCCTAATAGAGGTGTCCGCCCATGGGAAATTTGTTATTAGGTAATATGTAAATGCGAAATTATTACTATGTATCTGTATGTACAAATAAACATTTATTAAACATAACATAATACTAGTTTTAGTTAGGATGTAGTACTAAAAAAATCTAATAACGCATTTTGACGTGTTTGCATTCTAAACTTGCAATCTAGAAAATGTAATTCCAGTCTGATAACAATTCCATTGCTGTAGAGTCACCTCTATTCTTTGCATACTCTTGTAATTCCTTTACCGTAATAATGGCTTGTCGATAATTGGTGACATTTGTTTGATTACTGCATTCAACTTCTTCATCAGAGTCGTCAGATTGGTTTCAGTTTGGACTACATAATCGGTAGGAATGGGGTCACTATTATCTTCGAATAGCACATTGCTATCAATGTTAATGAACTCGCCCAAATCATTGTTATCAAATTAAAAACTTCCACATCAATTTTCTCTTTCAGACTCAAAACGCTCACACATACTTTCATTCAGCTAAGTCCTTTCGCGCTGCCACGCATACGCGATTGGTTGCCGGTCTGTCTTCAGAGAGTTTATGCACCGTACTTATTCGTCTCCCAAATACTTTAAAACATTTTTTGTCCGTTTAAAGAAGGCTTTTCGCACATTTTGTATGAAAACAGCATGTCCGCGTCCGCCCAAAGGAGAGTCCGCCGAAGAGAGGTTGATTTTCATGGAATTTCATATACCTAGTTCCGGACTATGAAAAAATCTCCGCTTAATAGAGATGTCCGCCTATCAGAGGTGTCCATTATGAGAGGTTTCACTGTATAAAATTCGGAACGTTTAACACTGAAGTATTCTCTTCCAAATGTTTGTTATATATTTATTTTTGTTTATGTCTACAATTCTTGAAAATGTAACATCTTTAAGTGTGTGGACGCGCTTCCCCGCTTAATTTTTATATAATTTTTATTTGCTTATTTGTTTACATTAAGAAAACACCTGTCACTCAATTACTTTTTAAAAAATCTGTTATTATTTATGTCATTGACAGCTCGCGTGACAAGTAATTAATCCGAATGAATTATTTTTAAGGGTTTCGATCGTAAAACGCCCCTTTAAGTTACGTAGGGGGCAATAAAGTTTAAAGACATATTTTATGCAAACCAATTTAATAATTTCATTAATTTATTGTACGACAGTTCCAGTGGCGTAGCTAGGATACCTACTCAACTAAATTTATACGCGTCATAAATTTACAATAATATCAAAGAAATGCTATTTTAACGGCTTTTGATTTTATCAGTTAATGGAAAAGGATAAAACAGACAATGCTTTCTTTTAAAGCCGTATTAGAGTCAGCAATTTTTGTCTCTTGCGCCGGCAATGGCAATTATAATGCACGTATTCAGGCGCTCTAAACCGTTCTCGATCAGCTGGCCCAATACTGCTCGCATTGCAGGCGCAATGCGTGAATGTAATCCGTATTACAGTCGGCAATTCTAGTCTTGTGGCAATTTAAATTGCACAGAATCATTCGCAGTACACCGCTCTCGATCAGCTGTCTCGCATTGCCAGAAATGGGGCACGCGCCATTTTCATTGCCATTGGCGGTGCAAGTCTGGGTAGAGATGGATTAATCTGGTATTTTTTATATGTTTATTAGTTGGTCGAAGCACCTATGAACAACTAATGGCTATTTAAACTAACTGGTACTTAAATTAACAGTTCACATTCTTTATTAAGCATATGTGCTGCTAATTCGTCGCAACTTTTTTGAACTGCCATTTGGAAGTAGCAGTAGCTGCTTTAACTGCTAATCAAAACGAACAGATTCGCCCATCTCTAATTCTGGGGATATTTTAGGGATTTCGACACTACCAACTGCTGTTCTGACTGTTGGAAATGCGCCAGCTGATCGAGAACGGTTTACTGCGCATGAATTCGTGTAATTATAATTGCCATTGCACCGGAAATTTGTATTGCCGACTCTAATAAAGGCCGTATTAGACTAGGCAATTTTTTCTCTTGCGCCGGCAATTATAATGGCACGTATTCATGCGCAGTAAACCGTTTTCGATCAGCTGGTCAACGGTCAGAACAGCAGTGGGTACTGTCAAAATCCCTAAAATATCCCCAGAATTAGAGATGTGCAAACCTGTTCTTTTTGATTACCAGTTAAAGCAGCTACTGCTATTTACAAATAGGAGGTGCAAAAAGTTGCTGAATTAGCAGTCCATAAGTTTAATAAAGAATGTAAACTGCTAATTTAAGTACCAGTGGGTTTAAATAGCCATTACCTGTTCATACCTGGTTCGGCCAAATAATAAACAGTTAAAAATAACAGAATAATCTATATCTACCCAATTGCGCCGGCAAGGGCAATTAAAATGGCGCCTGCCCCATTTCTGGTAATGAGAGACAGCTGATCGCAGGGCCGGCCCTAGACATTTTGGCGCTCCGGGCAAAACCTTAATTTTGCGCCCCCCCCCCTTTTTTTTAAGTAAATCTCATGCGATCATATCAGAAAGTCAAGGAAACATTGAAAAAAAAAATAACAAAAAAACGTTTTATTAAAAAGTTAATCATCAGATAACAAGATAAGCAATTTAGCACTTAAGGCAAAATAACAAAAATTAAAATGTAGTAATGCTAACTAAACTAATATCCCATATTATAAATAAATTCTAACCAACCAAAGTAATTAAAATGCCCTTTCTCTAACTTTTCTTTCGGCAAACTCACGAGACACGAACCAAGTGATTTCAAGTCTAATTGTCACTAATTTGGTGTTCTATAGCTATCATTGCCAATCCATTGAGACGATTTTGCGTCTGCCTGCCGCCTCTTAAACTTGTCAACTATCAGTCAAATCTTGCAACGCGTTTTTAGAAAATTCCCGTGAATCGATTTCAATGAAATTTGGTATACTTACAAGGGTCCGATGACAATGCAATATTATGAAAAATAATTTATTGATATGATATCGGAATGATAAAAAATATTCTTTAATTTTCATTTTCCATGATTTTGCGCTCCTAGATCATTGCGCTCCGGGCGGCCGCCCGGATCGCCCTACCCTGGGGCCGGCCCTGCTGATCGGGAACAGTGTACTGCGCATGAATCCGTGTCATTTTAATTGTCAGAAGGGTAGAATTTCTGACTGTAGTACGGAGAACGGTGTACTGCGCCTGAATCCTTGAATTATAATTGCCATTGCTGGCGCCATAAAAATTCCCGACTGTAATACGGCCTTAAGGCTTTTAGAAACGAAATACAGTGTAGTACGCGGGAATGGCAGAATTAAAATATTGACATGTTATTATACCTCGTGTGTGGTAGAAAGACTAACAAATGGAAAACTTGTAATTCCTTCATTTGATTGAAAGTCTCTCTTGCTAAAAAGTTTTACTTGGTTGAAAACTTACCTAGCCATACACGAATATCCGAAATATGATACAGAGTGGCAAAAAAGTGTGAAATTGATCTAAGGATAAACATACAGGAAAATGCCGATTTGAAGCTTCTTCTAGAATTATGTTCTCTCATTAAACATACATATGAGATATAATTAGGTTATTTTATAAAGCAAAATAAAATTTTATTTCAAGACAAAACATAAAAAGAATGAGTTACATTACCTAAGAAATTAAATACAAACTTAACGTAAAAAGTCCTAATTGTATCAGAAAATCTGTCAAATTTCTGCGGAGCCACCTACATTTCCGATACATCGTTCTAGTTTATTTTATTGTTCTTCCTATCTCTGTCCTTTTCAACTCATTGCAGGCTTGCATTATTCTGTTTTATAGAATATCAGCACTTGCTTGTCTATCTCGCTAGACAATTTCTTTTAATCTACCCCATAAATAATAGTATAGGGGCGTCAAATCAGGTGCTCTCGCAGGCCAACTTGTAAATTGTATGTCTCTATGCGTACCACGTCCTATCCATCTGGCCGGAAATGAAAATGAAAGAATAAAATAATAATAATAAAAATAAAATATCCTAAGTATCAGCATATTTAGAAATAGGACATAATTCAAGAAATAACTTTCACATTTTCTTTGCCACTGTGCACAATATTTCGGATAGTTGACTATGGCTAAGGAGGTTTTCAACCACGTAAAACTTTTTAGCAAGAGTGTGGGATTTCAATAAAATCAAGGTTAAGAAAGATTCCCATTGGTTACATTTTCTACCACACACGCTGTATATAAATAGTATACAGGGTGTTCCTAAATGACGTGCTAATATTTCAGGGTGTGATTCCTTAGGTCATTTTATAACGAAAAGTTCATATGAATATATGTCCGCAACGGCTTGAATTTTTTGCTACAGGGTGTTGAATTCTTATTTTTTAAATGGTTATTTTTGAATATCTCCGAAAGTACTTTAGATATTACTTTCAACTTTGGTATGTGTTAATAGGATATAGAACCACAAGTTTTAGTTAGGAAAGTGATTCAATTGTTCCACTAGTGGCGTCCCTGTAAACATGTCCTCTGATATTTTTTTCAAAACAGAGGGTGCGCCACTGACATTTTTCCATTCGGATAATTTTTCTAAATAGCCTGGTCAATTCTACATGAAAATGGTCTCTTGAGTTTTTCTCGTCAGATGCACCGTTCTTGATTAAAATCGCTAAATTCATATTGAAATTCATTATTATTAACATTGATAAAATAATTAATGATAAATTTTGTTTTATAAAAATGGTTGGAAATGGCCACCTTCACTTAAAAGGCATGCTTCCGCCCGTCTTCGCATCGAATTGGCCCCTCCAACAATTTTTATAAAATAAAATTTATCATTAATTATTTTATCAGTGTTAATAATAATGAGTTTCAATATGAATTTAGAACGGTGCGTCTGACGAGAAAAACTATTTTGTAATTCGCGATAGTATTCATAAACGATGGTACATGGTAACGAAACCTTTTTTTGGCATGTCTTTTAAGCCACTGGTTACCTTGTCAACAAATATTATAATATTTTAAACAATAAAACATTTCAATTCATATATACAGGGTGTCCGGGAAAATATGGGTAATCTCCTGGATATGAAAAAAACAAGTGAAAAGAGTACAGTGACAAGTTCATATAAACTTTTTTCGTGCAGGCCTCCTCTTCGGAGATATGGGCTCCTAAAGAGCTCCAATGGAATCAAGTTTTTTATACATAATTTTTGAACCACCAGGTATATTTCAATTTTTTTTAATATGATGTATACCAGGTAAGGCCCTTCAAATTACTATCCAAGAAAGTGTTGTGAATTACTCACAGCTGTGACACTCATGGCCCCTTTTTTTTAACGCCCTGTATGATAAGAACTTTGGACAACGCCATTCTAGTCTGCCCCTTCATACAGGTAACTTCTCCTAATAGGTAGATAAAAATAGAACATTAGTCAATAAAATATTTTTCAAAGATCTATTAATGCCAGCTACAAATTTCTCGAAAGGAATTGCCCAGTCATTTTGCTGAAAGTCGGTTTAATGTGAGTTGCATACGTTGTGTCATATTTCATTAAACTTAATCAATTCGATTCGATTTGGTGCTCGATTCCTTTGTGATTACATTTTGATTTTCATTAATTGATGTTTTGAAGGACACGTTTAAATATTTGCCCGTCATAATATATAATTATATTTCCTTTTGTTAGGCCAACTGCATTTACATATTTGGTCATAAATAATAATATAAGAGCGATCTTGACATATTTCTTTAAAATTTTTCTTCAGGAATACTTTTATTCGTAAAATGCACATCCAGGGCCGGATTAATACCTCTTGTCGGCGCTGGACCGTAGTGAACACATTTTATTCTTTTCAACCAAGAAAACAATATTTCTGCGTTACAGTTAGTTATAGCAATATATAGTAATGAATATTCTATAGGCAATTTCGACATTCGGAAACACAAAAGACAAATCATTTACACGGAAAAATCTTAATATATAATTCTAATGATATATATATATTTCTGAATTTGTTTATGTGATTCAACTCATCGCCCAATCAAGACTCGAAGGATGAGTGATCGATTTATTTGTAATTTTGATTACTCACTTGACACAAACAACTTATGAACTTGAATGATGATGGCAAATGACGATTATGACGAGACTTGCTCGCACGTGCGATTAAGTAGTGCAGTTTCTCTGTAGTCTCTGGCGATTTAACATGGAAAAGGCGCACAGTTTTTGTGTGCACCGCGCGCTGTTGTCTGTTCGTGCATCTAGTTAGAAATTCGGGCGTGTATGTTTTAATATTTTAATATTATATATTTATTAAGTTAAAATGAATAGTTGACGGTGGACTATTTAAGAAATAACTTTAGCTCTTTGAGTTTGGAGCAAAAAATTGAAGTGAAGAATGCGGGAACACCTAAACCCGAAATGAATTTAACGCGGACCACAAAGGGTAAATCTAGGGACTTTATTAGAAAGTTTAAAAATGAAATATATGAAAAAAATTTATAGAGGGTATTCCAAACTTAATGAGGCTATTATTGATCAATTTTCTACAATTAAGAACCGAAGAATGGACTTTACGTTTAAGCACTATTGTGTAGGGTCGATAAATGTTGTGTATTTCGATAAATGATACTCGATATGATTTTAAACCATTTTATTTAAGGATTTAAACTAAAAAAATACTGAAAATATGAAGAATGCCAACTTGTCAGTCTCGTGGCTCGATTCGTTCTCGTCATAAAACAGCTAACTATTGTTCTCGTCTTGGTTGCGCCTAATGACGTAGCCGTAGATGGCGTAGTGGTATTAGACATCATTCGGTTTTCTTGATAACTCGTAGATGGCGGTAGTAGTATTGGACATCATTCGGGTTTCTTAATAGCTCGTAGATGGCTTTAGTAGTATTAGTAGTGGACTGTATAATTAAAAAATAAATAAAAATATGTTTTACCTAACGCATTTTCTTATTACTTCTTTTTTTTCTACATTTAAAACGTCGAGAAAGTAATTCCTTGGTCGTTACACAAAAATAAAATTTTAAAAATAATTTCACCATACTTGTGAACCCCCTCTATCATAGGTAACGAGCCGCCACTGGCTGATAGGGACCAAACTAGACAAAAACATAAATAAAAACAAGATATGGCAGGAATGAAGCGCAGATACGGGGGGGGGGGGGGGGGGGGTATTTTAGTCAAGCAGTGGAACACAAAAGATAACAGAAATACCGTTTTTGCCAAATTGCCTTATACACCAAATTGCTGAACATATGGTTTTTAAGCTATTGTCTTGACTGTGCTATGTGTAGCATGATTAGATATAATATTAAGGGTCGATATTGAACTACCAGTACGATCTTAGTACCTACGAATTTTATGGCGATTAATCCATTTGTATTTTGAAGCGTATATATTATTTTTATATCCTTTGTAGATAGATAATATCCCCCTTTTATTTGCATTTTAAAACATACCTGACAGTTACTTTGTAAATAATTTTCCCCTTATAAAGTCAAACATCTTGATTATTTCTCCCATGCGATAATTATTGAATAAATAATAGGGGAGGGATGTGCATAATTCTTAAATAAATAAGAATTGTACAGGAAAAATACTACAACGTAGTTTATAGGCGGTGGTAATGAGATAACATACAAGTTAAATAAGGGGACTGACTACTGCCGTAAAAACCTATATTATTTTTAAATACCTTTGGTGTGAAACAAAATGTTCTTTTTCTATATTTGGGTTACATAATGGCTACATTATGAAATGCAAAAAAATTGAATAACCTGCCACTTTATGCAACTGAAATGTTATTTTTCGTTCTGGGCATCATCAGACCTAAAAAATGTATTTAAAAAATTTTATTTAAAAAATTGGAACAGGAAAAGATAAAATCACGAAACAACGTCACTAAATTACCTAAGAATAAAAATTTACACACACAACACAAACAACTGTACAATCTTCAACCAGTTACATTTAAACAAATAATAATAAAATATTATGTGTGAAATAATAAGTAACACATATTTTATTATTTTTTTAAATGTAACTGTATGATGAAGGAACGACAATAATATTTTTGGATACTCTAAACCTTAAGCTGAAAAAAAGGTACTCTCGATCAATGTCGATAAAATGAACTTTTTTCGAGAAAAAAATATTTTTGTCCATACATTAAATGCATGTCGGCATATTCAGTATACGTAAATTCCATTACTAAGTTAGTAACTAATAAGACAAAGGAGAAAAACTGCAAATTTCAAGACACTAGCATAAACTGATACTGACATAAATATTCTTATTTAAATCGGTACATGTGAAAAAATCCATAGCAACAATGAGTTAATATTATGAACATAAAACAACAACCAATATTGAAAACAATATATTTTTCGAAAAGAGTTCATTTTATCGACATCGATCAAGAGTGTTTAAAAGGGAGAATATTAAGGAGACTCATCTAGTAACCATTATACTAAAACATTATTAAATTACACCTAGTACTTAAAAAATTATTGAAACACAATGATTTCCAGAGACGTCCGTTATGTGCCCGTATCTCCGTAGGGGAGACCGTAGGAAAAAAATTCTCCTGTTATTTTTAAGTGTTCTATCTCACCCGGGAGATTGCCCACATATTCTGGGACACCCTGTATACTTTAAAAGCGTCCCCCTTTAAAAAAAATTTTACGTGGCCGTTTTACTAGAAGCGAGATAGAAGGGATGGGAAGTTCTCAAATTAACACCCTGCATCGTTGGTTTATGATTAATAGAAATTGAAATATTTTTAAAAAATACCTCGCGTTATATTTCCTTGCCTCTGGTTTCACAGATTTTTTTTTATCGTGTAGTAGTCAGTCGGTTTTAAAAGCTTTCAGGTTTCAATGGTTCCTTCTTGTTTTATTTTTTTTGACAGATAAACCCACTAATGACCCACCTAATTAAAAACATATCTGCGAGCACGAGTCCGGCGTGCATCATATTTCCGAAAATTATTAGTAGACAAACGGAACCGAATATGTCAAAAAAGTTCCGTCCGTTCTGCCATAGTCCGTAATATGATCCCTGAATGTAAAATTAGACGAAATTGAAACAGAAAAAAAATATCTGTAAATATACCATAGCCTTGCTATCAATAAAAAGAACTCAATGGATTAATTTATTTAATAAATTTAATTTTCAAACATAATTTATTCAACTGCAACGTACGTATGTACTTGCGCCACCTGTGCTGCAACAAGGTTATTACATTAAATATCAGACGGAGCCAAATCTGGACTATATGGCGGACAATGTAGTTCAAGGATGTCACACTGATGGAGAATTGGGTGAACTCTGGCTGCTTATTTCCCTTCAAATAACATATATACAGGGTGTCGGCGAGGTACGATATTATGGAAGCCACAAACCTTACGTCTTATAGAGTTTATAAAATAATATTTTTAAAATTACTGTCGCTTCCATACCTTCTATCCAAATATAATCAACAGCCTCGTTTTAAAGATAATTTTACACTTATTAAATATGCGGCCGTTGTCGTGATCGCTAGTTCACAATGCGTCTTCTAGAGGGTGCTGTTTACCAATGATTCTGTTTTGATTTAATTTTCTTAATAAAATTAAATAGCATAACATATTATTTTATTGCTGTGCTTAAGGAGCACAAAATAACTACATTTTGGCGCATAACGTAATTCAATACCTTTATTCCATCTCGAGTTATTTACACATAACAATTTTATTCAAGAAAAACTTATGGTGATTGGTGGGTATCTATTAGTGTTGTGATCGCTCGAGCGAAAAACAGCTTGATCACTCGATTATTGAAATAACCGACATCGCTCGATTATTAAAAAAACCGCCCGAGTTATCTATTCAGGCGAAAACCGTCGCTCGTCCCTTATTATCTTTCACTCGATACCCGAGCTTCGCTTGACGCCGGCGGAAATATACCGCTGTAGTGTGATCGAGTAAAAAAACTGCTCGTATATTCGAACAGTTTTTCGCTTGATAGGAATACTCTAGTTATAAATTCTGGCGAAAAACCGAAAAATATCGCTTGATGCACGACCTTCGGTCTACGCTCCGCACCATCCGATTGGAGACGTTCGAGTTTGACGCTGAGCAAGTACACGACATACGTCTGTCTTAAAGGCACATAAACGAGAAGGTGCATATAAAAAAGTATGCCAGATCCCTTAGTGGAGTCATCGCGACATGGGCTTTGTTTTAACTGGCTAGCCAGCGGTGTAGTTTAGGTATCCGATTGTAAATATTAAAAAATTAAAGTATATAATTTTTATAAACTCGAGAAAACTTCTCAAAAATAACATAATAATAGAAATTGTTAATGAAAAATAACAAAACGAACAAAATGGTTAACAAAATATATAAAAATATTCGTTGGTAATCTTATAGTAAACATTTTTAAATCTAAACAGGAACTTTTTATTATTAAACTCAAGAAGACTTCGTAAAAATAACATACATTATAGAAAATGTTAATGGAAAATAAGAAAACGAGCAAAATAGTTAACAAAATATAGGTATCGACAAATTTTTTGGTAACCAAAAGTAAATATAAATTTAAACAGGAACTTTTAGGTAACTATAAACATGAATTTAAAAAAATAATCACCAATTTTCTTATTTTGCCAGTCGCGTAACTAAGCCTAAATTTTTGAAGGGCACGCAGTGGGAACCTGATAATTTAAAGTGGAAGAATTTGACAAGCTATTTTAAATATCTACTTATTTTATGCTCGTAGATTGAGAAAGATGTGAAGAAAAATAACTCTTGGTAATACTTTTTGTGCATGTTAAAAAAGCACCGGAGACCGTTTTCGAGGCCGCGATCGTCTTCAGCGACCTCGAAATCGGGCGGTCGTCTGATTTTGCCGGTTTAAAGCCGTCAGCAGTCGATGCACCCCTTTGGAGGGTCGTTTCATCGCTCTGGGGGGGTGGTTTGGCACCGGAGACCGTTTTCGAGGCCGCGATCGTCTTCAGCGACCTCGAAAATGGGCGGTCAGACGATTTTGCCGGTTTAAAGGCGTCAGCAGTCGATGCACCCCCTTGGAGGGTAGTTTCATCGCTCTGGGGGGGGGGGGGGGTGTTTTTTCATCGGGTGCAATATTGAAGGGTGCGAGAGTACTCCGCGACCCCGAAAACGGAAGGAATTCGAGATCGGGCAGCTTCAAGCAAATATTTTCAATTTTCCCGCTTGGGGGTGGTTACTGTAGAAAATCCGTGTGTATTTCGGCCTCTCGCCCGACTCGCAGAATCCACTAGACGGTCCCGGGCGGATAAGTTCCCTATTTTTAAAAATAAAATCGTCCCTATTATGAAAATGCAAATAATTTTAAATTCGAAAACATGTTACAAGACCAAAAAATCGAGGTGACTCATGCAGTTTTTTTGTCATCTGTAATCCGAGCAAGCGTTTACTTTACCTAGTCTTTTTGCATCGAATTTTATACGTTTCTTTGCGTTCCTTTGTCATTCGATTTTTAGTGGGCCGTTCGATAGGAGCTTCGCGCGGTTTTCTTCTCTGGAAAGTACCCCGGGGTACTTCCGCCGTCCAAAATAGTGCTCCTCCACTAAAATGACGAATTACGAGTAATCGGGCTGTAGTGTCATCCTAAAAAGAAGTTTTGCTCTGTTCCCTGACTGGTGAGTTTTTAACAATTTTTTTTTCAAAATATGTTTAGCAACATTCAGATTCATGGTAATAATAACATTAAGAACTCTCTACAGAGTTAGAATTTTACGGGAAAAGGTCCTTTTTATAAATGTGACAAGATGCAGCTAAAAATATTTTAATAATTTATATTGTGTTGAGATTTTCTGATTTTAAAGGTTTTTTGTAAATATGGCGGTGCCATGTAACTTACGTACGTTTACATAACTTACTTCGCGTTATTTGCTTCTTCTCCTTCTCACAGTATGAGCGAAGTTAGGTCATCAGATCGGGGGAAGGGGGTTTAAAGCCCAAATATGAAAATTATTATTTGATTATTTCTGTTCTGTAAATTAGAATTTGGGCGGGGGGGGGGGCAAGTTCGGGTACCCCTATCTCCCCTAACTTCGCCCATGTTTCACAAGCGTTCGAAAGTTTTCGGATATGTGTATTATTGTAAGTTTTTTGCATTTCTTATTGAATACTCTTTTACCTTGCAGTAGGTTTTTAGTGTCCGTTGAATTCGAAAAACGTAACACATGAAATTAACTTTGTGTATTTCCATCCGTCCGTCTGTCGCATCGTTGAATTTTGGGGTGCAATTAAATTAATTATATAGTTTTGGAGATAAAACAAATTTTGCTGCTCAGTTCATTATGTGGGGATCAAATTGATTCGTGTATTTCATAAACCGCATAAGTAAAAGTAAAAAAAATTCTGCGCAAAAAACCTCGAGCTACTGTTAAATCGTTTGTATTTTATCGTTTTTTCGTATTTGGGTAAATAAAATTAAATTAACGATTCTAGTTTTATATGAAAAAAGACATATTTAAATTTAGCAATTTTACGATATGTAAAAAGCGGTCGAGTGTCAGTCCAACTCGTGTCTTAAAATATTCCATAATGATTTTTTTTTCTAAAATTTTTTAAGTTACAAGTTCTTGCTAATAATTATTATTAACAAATATTTTTTATCTACAGTGTTATTCTTAATTAAGTACAAAAATACAGAAACCTATTTTTGATCTAATTTTATAAAAGAACCCAACCATAACAGCCGGTCTCAAGTGCTTTGTCTAAAATATACAAGGCTTTCAAGGTATACAGGGTGGCCTATTAGTGGGAGGAAGTCTAATAACTCAGTTGTCTATAGAAATACAAAGAAATATTAGTTACAAAAGCTATAGGATCCGTAGAGGTGCATATTTTAAAAAATATATATTTTCTAGGATACAGGGTGTCCTACAAATGCAGTGCTGCGTGTTATTTTACATTTTTTATTGCGGAATTGAATTCGTTATAAAATTCTACGTATATTGCCGTATTAAGTAATATTCGTTGCGGGATTGCCACGCTATTTGTAATTTACAAAAATCCAAGAAAACGACCTTTTCATAATGTTTTCAAAATATTAACCGACTTCAATTTAATAATATTGGGTTATGATTTTCGTATTCCAATGGATAACAGAATGATCTTAATAGAGAACTTATCGTAATTTATACAGAGTATTTTTTTACGGTGCTGTCATTGTTGGTCTTTTTAAAGTAACCATCTTCATTCTTAGAAATGGAACACTCTGTAAATTAATGCGTTATGTTGTTAAGTATTTTATGTTCTATATATTTGCAAGTATGTATATCCTAAAATCGGCCGTTTTGCCACAATTTTAGATTTTAATGGAAAGTGCCAAAGTATTGCTATTTTATGTTTATATTTTTTTCTTGGTTACCTAGGTCATGACTTAAACACGTCAAAATATTTCATTAATTACTCTTTAATACTTCATAATTTAAATATGTATAGTTTTCAGTTTCAAAATTAGGAAATGATAATTTTATAGTATTTTTAATAATTTGTCTTGAACATTTTATTTTTACAACAAATAAAAAAAAATCGGAAAATAATAGTAGGGACTAGAGAAACAAATAAATAGAGACAATAGATATTTAAAAAATTATAATTAATGTTCGAAAAGGCCGCCATGTTTTTTTTAGACATGCCTCTATACACTTCCACGCCCATTAAAAAAAAAACACTTTGGCACATAATCCTGATTATACAACTCCATGTATGTTTTTCCCATATAGAAGGATGTGATTAATAAGTGATAATCATTTAAGTGATTATCACTTGGTGGTCACATTGTTGTAATTGTCATTTTTTGACAAATTACTTCAGAAGTAATTTCTGTCAGTTCTTGTTACAAATTGGCAAAAGAAAGATTTGGTAAAATTTTGTTGTCTAAAGTCGACGATGCTATTAAAAAAGTGAAGCCCAAAAATACCGAGCGTTCCGACAAATATGTATGGAAGCAGTTTACTGAGTTTTGCCTTGCGCGAAGTTTCGAAATTGAGAAAATGTCAACAGACAAGGATTTGTGCAACATTTTAAAAGACTGGGCATATAATATGCGAAAATCCGACGGAAGCGATTATAAAGAAGGTGTGGTCAAGCTTTTATGGAACAAAACGGCCAAAATGCTCCAGGAACTATATTTTGAAAAATATAATCGCCACATAGATCCATTCAATGACATGGTTTTTCAAAGCGCCCGTTTTGCCCGTAATGCAAAACGAAAAGAGTTGCAGGAGGTACATGGTGCACGAAAGGAGAGTTCCACGGGTTTGACGAGACAGGAAATAGAAAAAATGGCCTTTAGTTTGGATGAAAATACCCCAGATGGGCTTCAACGGAAATTTTTCCACATAGCTGCATCCGAACTAGCATGGAGGGGAAATGAAGCAGTTTTTTTGCTATTGGAATATTTTAAGGAGGAAAAATATAATAACGGGTCTAGTACCGGTCGTCTGGAATACAACCCAATATTTTCTAAAACGGCGCAAGGAGGAGCAAGTCGAACATGCGAAAGTAAGTGGCTTGTAAAAAATCTTGTGAATCCTTCGGAGTCGTAGTGTTGTTGCCGGGTAACGCGTTTCGTGTCAGGTAAAAGTATTATTCGGTAATCCCGACACATCTTGTGGTATTACATTCGATAATTTAACTCCTGCATAAGCCGAATGCGGTACGGATGCATGTTTTGACCATGTAAAATTCTATGAATTGACTGCAGGGTTATATTGTTGTAATATGCGTTAAAATTACAGATTTAAAACCTAATATGACATTAAGTAAGTAAAATAATATTTTTACTTCTGTAATAGTCGCTTCTGTTTAAGTCCTACCAAGAAAATAAAATCCTATGACGTACTCCGATTTTTGTTACGTTCAATAGTTTTCAAGAAAAAAAGCTAATTTGCTTGGTTTTAACTGGGACATTTAATAATATAATTCAGCTTTCAACAAGTTTCTCAGAAATCTATAATACTTTATTTTTAGTTTTAATATTATGCCCGAAATTAACGGTTTCTAAAAAAAAATACAATTTTCTTGACAATTACTGGTGCGATTAATTATATTACCAAAAAGTTTAAGGAAATTTCTCATAAATATTTCACAAATTGTTCTCCATTATGCATTAGGCATGTTTCACACATAATTATTATTTATTATTATAATAGGGTATCATTAAATTGAAGAAGCAAAAGCACATTTATTTCATCAGTCTCTCGATTTTCCATAAGGTAGATTCTAGGCCGAGGTTTTGAAAATGAACCTTGTTCAATTAAATTTGATTGTCATATAACAATACTAAATATTTAGAAAATTAAAAATTTTCAAAATAGACACCTTATACAAACTTATCCTTATTCTTAATGCTAAACAGAAAATAATTACAAAATTTGTGGGTTTCTTCTTTTATAGCGATTACCAATATTTCAAATAAATATCTTCTTTAGTTTTTTAATTCACTGTGAATCTGTATTGTGTGGTCCCTTAAGTATGCAACAAATACTTTTTTCTTATTAGTTGCACAATCGAAATACAAATTCCGTCAATAGTTGGCGCTCGTTCAATTGTACTTAGCGTAGAATGGGTTCGAGTCATCAACGGTATACAGGTGAGGTGAAAAAATACTAAATTCACAGTTACAGCCTCTTAAGAAAATATTGTTATACAACGTGTCCAAGATAAGAAGGATACAGGGATCTCGGAAATCGTAAGAGATATGAAGTCGGTTAAATGGAGGTAAAGTTGTGCATTTATGTGCCTAATAATATGCCGTTTAGAAAGTTTTAGAATTCCGAGTAGTTCCGGACCGAAATTCTGAAAAATCGTTTTATTGTTTTCCTGGGTTTTCTCGAGATCGAATTCTAAAGTAAATTGCACTTTTGCATTGCCACTTTTTCCGCTCTATCTAACAGCGTTAATTGTTTTGTAATCCGACGAGTCGCCTTCGAAGGGCCATTTATCAACTTTCTTTTTTTAAATACGGTCCTGTTTTTCTGATATTGGAATTTGATAGCTTTTTTTCTTCCGAATGCAACGATGTATGACACATTGTGGTTTAATGACGTTTCGAGAACAACATCAGGAAATTCTGGGATACGGTCCTGTATTTCTCCTAATTTTATAAATAATATCTCATAAGTAAGCTCTAAATTTTTTACTTATGTTGGAATAAATAACAAATAATTTAATAATAAACCACAAATAAGTGAACAAAATACAGAAACATTATTTCAAACTTCTGTTGATTCGGGATTTAAAAGAATAGTAGGCGCTTGAAATCAAAAAATTAAGATGGTGACGCGTGATTTGTTTCACTTGACATTCCCATTGTGATCGTTTGAGAGCGTTTAAGAGGTTTTCTATTTTCCAGAAAATATGCAACATAAATTTACAAATGCTGAAAAGTTTGATATTCTATCGCATGTTTTAGTTTATCTCAAAAAAACTGATATGTGGCAGTTAGAAGATGTTATTTGTGCTTCGAGAATAACAGAAATCATTTTAAACACCTGATTATGTAGTTCCTTACTTATTTCGTTGTTCGTTTCATTACTGTTTTGGAATGATTTTTGTTCACTTATTTGTGGTTGTTATTAAATTATTTGTTATTTATTGAACTAGTCCAACATAACTAAAAAATTTAGAGCTTACTTATGAGATATTATTTATAAAATTAGGAGAAATACAGGACCGTATCCCAAAATTTCCTGATGTTGTTCAAAATACCCTCGAAAAGTCACTAAACCACAATGTGTTATACATCGTTGCATTCGGAAGAAAAAAAGCTATCAAATTCCAATATCAGAAAAACAGGACCGTATTTAAAAAAATAAAGTTGATAATGGCCCTTCGAAGACGACTCGTCGGATTACAAAACAATTAACGCTGTTAGATAGAGCGGAAAAAGTGGCAATGCAAAAGTGCAATCAATTTATTTTAGAATTCGATCTCAAAAAAACCCAGGAAAACAATAAAACGATTTTTCAGAATTTTGGTTTTTTTCCGGATATCTCCGGAACTACTCGGAATCTTAAATCTTTCTAAACGGCATATTATTAGGCATTTACGTGCCGCGCAACTTTACCCCCATTTAACCGACTTCGTATCTCTTACGGTTTCCGAGATCCCTGTACTGGCTCTCCTTATCTTGGACACGTTGTATAGTGTGTCTACTTAGGTTGGAACCATATGAAAAACATTTTTATTGTTGGTTTTATAAAAAAATTTATTCTTGATAAAAAGTTGTGCATGGTCTAAAACTACAAATGATAGGATCAGATATCAATTTTTTTAAGCCGTATACGAGGTTTGTCAAATAATCTCAATTTTACTCAAGAGTAAAGTACCTTTATTTTTTACAATACAGACGAATGTTATAAAGTAAAGTTATTTTGAATTATAAGTTATATTCAGATATGCAATTCCATTTAGCATAAAAATGAAGATTTGGTGATTATTTACGTTTGACATTATAAATTATTTGTAATTATAAATTTCAATACTGTATTAGTAAATTTGACATTTTTAATGATGTAATTTTATAAATATCAACTCACTCTGACATTCACTGTAAAATATTTCATGTCAGTGTATTCTAGATTACGTTAAATTGCATCAAACCAGAATAATTAATACGGAATAATTAGTAAATAATCACCAAACTTTAATTTTTGTGGCTGTAATTGCATATCTGAATACGACTTATAATTCAAAATAACTTCACTTTATAACATTATTCTGTATTGTAAAAAATAAAGGTACCTACTTTACTCTTGAGTAAAATTGATACTTTTTTTACGAACCTCGTATACAAAAAAATTGATATCTGATGGTTGCATTTTAAGTTTTGGACCATGCAAAACTTTTTATTAAGAATACAACAATAAAAAAGTTTTCCATATTATTATGATTCCAACTTAAGTAGACACGCTGTAGACATTTTAAATTACTCCTGTACCTATAGTAATTATTGAATACGTTTTCAAATTAACCACAGTAAAATTAATTTGGCATAATTATTTTCAAATTCAAGCAATTTTTTATAATTCAAATTTTTTAGGTAACTACAAGAGTGATGTTGTTTGGTTTTAAATTTCCGCAAATATTCTTTTTAAAAGGCAAATACTTGAATTTTTAATGAATGGTAAATATCGAAACGTACTAAAATTATGATACCCATGGAAAGAATACGATACGCATTTATTTTTGCATTTAAATACAGGGTCCGCAAATGAAGCGTGGACGGAAGATTAAATCGTTATCGAAGAACTTATCAACAATACTAAAACAGCTTGAGATATTGGATTAAAAGCGGCATGTTTTAAAAATATTTTACATTATACAGGGTGGCCCAAAAAAATGTGACAGCATAAAGTTATATTTTTTTACCACCCAGTATTTTATTGCATATTTAGGTTCGTATTACTATCGTGTATAAGTGCCTCAAATTTAATTTAATTTGGTTTTGTAGTTTCGGAGAAATAAATTAAAAACTAAAAAAAAAGTTTTGCAATCCTGAATAAAAAAATCAAAAAAAAACAATCCAGAACTATTTTTTTAACCTCGGCATTGAGTGAAATTTATGAAAAGAGGTCTAGAGATAATATGAATGTAATTGCGTTTATTTATTTTATAATAAGCTTTCAAAAACCCCACATTTTAAAATAATTTTTTTCAAGTTTTTCAAATGGAACACCCTGTATATTATTTGGCAATTTGACGTATAATATACAGAGTGTTCCATTTGAAAAACTTGAGAACAATTATTTTAAAATGTGGGGTTTTTGAAAGCTTATGATGAACACCCGGTATAAAATAAATAAACGCAATTACATTCATAGTATCTAAACCTAAACCTCTTGTCTTGTCATAAATTTCACTCAATGCCGAGGTTAAAAAAATAGTTCTGGATTATTTTTTAAAATTTTTTTATTCAGGACTGCAAAAGTTTTTTTTTTTAGTTTCTAATTTATTTCTCCGAAACTACAAAACCAAATTAAATAACATTTGAGGCACTTATAAACGATAGTAATACGAACGTAAATATGCAATAAAATACTGGGTGTTCCATTTAAAAAATATAACTTTATGCTGTCACACTTTTCTGGGCCACCCTGTATAATGTAAAATATTTTTAAAACATGCCGCTTTTAATCCAATATCTCAAGCTGTTTTAGTATTGTTGATAATTTCTTTGATAACGATTTAATCTTCCGTCCACGCTTCGTTTGCGGACCCTGTAAAAAAGGGAATAATTCTAAATTTTAAAATACGATTTGTATTTTTTTCCTTAAGAGGTTACAACTTTGTATTAGGGCATATCAAACAACTTTCCTTTGCAACGTTTTGGTTTATTTTTCGAAATGAGGTCGGTACCTATTTTACTTTTGTACTTACATCGCTGTATGTTGTTGATGCCTTGAAGTCATGCTTAGTGAAAAAAAAATTAAGTTAAAGCACTACTAGTGTAACAACAACAAATTCAAGCAGCGAAAATCACAAAACCTACAGGGAGTGCAACAGTCTAAATAACACCGCTATCACAATATATCATTAAAAATATTTAAATTAGTCAAAAAGAATTTTTTAAACTGAGTTTTAAAATGTTTTTCATTTTTTATATTTCGTATTTCAAATGGTATTTTGTTGTATAATTTAGGACCCAGATATGATATAAAGTGTTGACCCAAACTGTTACAAAGGGTTGTGTTTAAAAGTTTATTTTCAACTCCTCTTGTGCAACACATATGCAGTCTATATCTCGAGTCATACTTTTGATTGTTATGTATAAAATTGCAAGCAGCTACAATATATAAACTTTGCAGGATATTTATTTCGTTAGAATATAACAAATTAGTAGGATACATTCTGGGTTTTTTTAATATGATTTTAGCAATATAATTTTGAATTCTTTTAAGTTGTTCTAAATGTATATTATATGCCCCTCCCCACACCACAATTGCGTAATTTAGAAGTGGTTCAACCAGTGCCTTATAGATCATTATAAGAAATTTACGGCATAGAAATTCTCTCAAAGTATAAAATTTTTAAATCAAACACCTTATCTTTTTAGTGATGTACGGCACATGCTCGTTCCAATTCAAATTTTTGTCTATATTTTGACACCAAGGTATTTAATTTTTTCGCATTGTGTTATGGGTTCAGGGATACTATCCAGCAGTAATATATGTTTATACAGGGTCCGCCAAAGAAGCGGGGACGCAAGATTAATCTTACCAAAAATACTAAAACAGCTTGAGGTATAGGATTAAAAGCGGCATATTTTAAAAATATTTTAATTGATACAGGGTGGTCCAAAAAGTTTGATAACATGAAGTTATAATTTTTTAAATGGGACACCCAGTATTTTTTGCACATTTAGGTTCGTATTAGTTAGTATCCTTCATATTTTCCTAAAATTTTATTTAATTTGGTTCTGTAGTTTAGGAGCAATAAACTAAAAAATGAAAAAAGAAAATAGGTTTGCAGTCCTGAAAAAAAATTCATTCAAAACTATTTGTTTAACCTCGGCATTAGGCGAGACTTATGATAGTAGCTATAGAGATACTATGAATCTAATAGCGATTACCTATTTTATACAGGGTGTTCATAATAAGCTTTCAAAAACGACATATTTCAAAATAAATTTCAGTTTAGGCACTATTAGCTCGTAAACCGCCGCTCTAATCAAAAACTTGCCCTCTTTTTGTTTTGTCTAGAATCACGAGATGTATCAAAATCTGTTAAAAAATGCGATGTTGCCATTTAAGAAAATAAGTATTTTTTAAATAGCGCCCAATTTGGCAACAACGCGTTTACTTTTTTCACACATTTTACTTAGTTTAACTAATTCCTAAAACTTTGCTTTAGGAACTATAGGTCTATCTTTTCAAATAAAAAAGGTAGCCTATGTCAAGTTTAAAAAAAATAACCCTGTATATCAGGATGAAAAGTGACATTTACCCGGGTGGAAAGTGATAACATTCATTCACCTAGATAAATGTTAAAGTTAAAATATGTTTCTTTCAAACTTCTTAAAGTTTGAAACAAACATATTTTTAACGTAATTAAAGTTGTTGTTAGCAGTAAAATCAGTTTTTCTAAAGGAAGAAAAACAAAAAGTATTGAGTTTTCGACTTTTTTTATATGACGGTATAGTGCAACCTCGGTAATCCGAACGTTCGTTGCACCGGATTCTTCAATAATCCGGCCAAACATTTCAACTGCATTGTGTACTTTATGATCAGGATTTGATAGTACTCGGTGATTCAAGCAAACAAAAATTACAAATTACTTTACAAAATAATATAAAATGTAATAAGTATGCTTCTGTTTTAAATAATTTTTGTTTATGTACTATTTTCTAGTTGTCTTGTATTAAATGTTTCGTTTTTCAATAAAAAAAACTGCCTCGCTTCAATAATCCGGATTATTTACTAATCCGGATGACCGTGGTATTAATTAGTCCAGATTATCGAGGTTGCACTGTATCTGTATTTTAACATGTAGACTCACCTCTCCAAGTACCTTAATCCATTATCCGAAAACCAATGTATTCGTATTAATTTTTGGGAGGGGGGATTTAATTTTAAATTAGCCTAGGCACCTGCCTACTCTTCTTGATAGAATACAATAATCATTATATTCCTATTAATTTTGCTGATTTTTTTTTCAGATTATTCTTTATACACACAACTATGTATCACGGAACGCGACGCGGTCCTATCCAGGCCACAAGCACGCACTTTGTCAAATCCGTGACCGATTAATTTGGTGTGTCAGATGTGTTAATGGCAGCAGCAAACTGGTGTGTCCACGGATCTCGGGCATACCGGTGCCAGCACCCGTCAATGTGGTTCGGCATTGTGCGTGTCACGGATCGGAGTTCCCGATGGTCGTTATGAGAGCGGAAACGTTCATGGATCTATACAGGAGGAGCAAAGATTCTGTGAGTTTTGGAGAAGACACGATGACGGGCTTTCAAAATTTGCGGTGTGTTTAAATCTTTCATTAGATGTCGTTATTATAAAATTAAATATTCATTTACGTTATAAAATACCATTAACGGACTTTACGGATTAGGAACAGAGCAGCCCCATCGTTGGACAAGATCAGCAACCTCATCGTTAAAGTCTCCACCTAAAAATAATTTGGTAAGTACGATGTAAAATTTGAATGTTGAATTTCGCTTTAAAACTGCTTTTATAAATCGTTATTTCTTTTAGTACGACAGAGGAAGCTTCTAAAAACTAGAATGTTGTACATTCTGAATACCTCTAAAAATAGATAAAAATGTGTGTTACCATAATAGTTAAGCAAAGATGCTGTAATTATTTATTTTTATTTTGACAAACCATTACTTCACCAAAAAAATTGAAGTTTGTAAACTAAGGAAACAATATAGAAAATAAAGAATTGATTGACTCGTCCGTTACTTTGTGATAATACATTTTAAATATATAAAAAGGAACTAAAGTTTACTTTGATATTTGTCACTATATTAAACGAGATTTGGCGTTACGGCCGTTTCGTAGTACAACTACATCTTCAAGACGCTCATACGAGAGTGATCCCAAACTAGTAGTAAAAATTATAGGTTGTAGTAAAAAATAAAAAATATTAATTTGGTATAATAAATAATGTTTGGCACAGTATTGTAATAAACTTAAATTAGGGACAAACGGGTTAGTATTCAGAGAATCCACATGCCAGATGGGATTTTTACAATAGTTTTAATAGCGGGGAGTTGCCGAGATCTAATTGCGTGTTTAAAAGGTTAATATTACTGTCTTTTTATATTTATAAATTTCAATGTTTTCTAGTAAATTCAATTTAAGGCCTTCTTGTTCAGTGTGTAAGATGTAAGAATATCTGGAAATGTGTGGTTTGTATCTAAGAAGTGATTCGCAAAATTAGATGATCTTTAATTAAGTCTAAAGGATGCATTGTGTTCTTTAAATCACGTTTCAAAATTTCACCTCGGACACAATTGCAAATATTTTATCATCTGATCAGGTAACAATAGCATTCAAACCCTCAAATTGTTTATTCAAATTATTTTCTAACGTCAAAAAAGGAGCACTTATGGAAATATATATACAATGATCAATATACGTTTCTGATTCTTATAATTATTATAAAAGTTAAACAATTTTTTTTTTTTTTGTTGCAGATACTTAATAAATCTAAAACAGAGTGCGGTATCGCGTGTGAGGGTTCTGCTCTTCAAGGTTTTACCTAAACATCGTCGCAGTTTAGAGCGCGGTAGGCTGATGGGCAACCTGGCCTATCCAGGGCGATGTCCTTTTTGTTCGTCCCTTGGAGAGCGGAACTGGAAGAATGGTGATGACGTCGGGCAAATGGGAATATATAAGGAGGTAACTATTTATTTTATTTTTTAAATTTAAAAGTATCCCAATTGTTTAATTAATATAAAAAAAATCATTTATATTTTGGATAAAAGAAAATATTATTACTATAACTTTACTTAAGCCGGCTGGCATTAAAACAAAAATTTAAGGTATTAGTTATGAATAGTATATTAATAATAAGCCGCATATTTTTCAACTTTTAAACAATGGTACTAATTTAAAATTTGGAGAACACTCGAGGAATTAGCTGAGAAGGGATCTATTAGGGAAATATTAAATTTAAATTTTTAAGCTGCTAGATGTATCCATTTATCGTATCGTATTGAGTCTTTTCAATAAAACTTTTCGGTTTATCGGTAAGAAAACTTACAAACTATTTATCTGCCTAAATTGAAGTTTTAGTGATCTTAGTTTGTAATCGAATTCGCAAAGCAGCAAGAAAAATATTTAAAGATTTTAAAATTAGTTACTTTCCGTATTTACGGCTAATTATAAGGGATAGCGCAAAACTTATATAAAAATTGAATTTAATTTATTTTTTAAACTAATCTAATTAGATATATATCTGGGTTAGACACAGTGGCGGTTTTTCCACATGGGCACATACGCACCTGCACTCCCAAAACAAACCGAATAAAAAATATTAATTTATATTCATTGAATATTTATCGTATAAAGTCCGACCCTCCCTAATATTTTATCGTACCGTCAAACTAAGAAAGTCCGACCCTCCCTAATATTTTATAATCCCGTCAAACCAAACTGTATAGATCCGGAAACCGTGCCTCGGTCGAGGTAAATGACGATTATGACGAGACTTGCTCGCACGTGCGATTAAGTAGTGCAGTTTCTCTGTAGTAACAGGTGGCGGGTGGCAGCGGGGGATAGTGGGGCTATGGCGATTTAACATGGAAAAGGCGCACAGTTTTTGTCTGTTCGTGCATCTAGTTAGAAATTCGAGCGTGTATGTTTAAATATTTTAATATTATATATTTATTAAGTTAAAATGAATAGTTGAATGTGGACTATTTAAGAAATCACTTTAGCTCTTTGAGTTTGGAGCAAAAAATTGAAGTGAAGGATGCGGGAACACCTAAACCCGAAATTAATTTAACGCAGACCACAAAGGGTAAATGTAGGGACTTTATTAGAAAGTTTAAAAATTAAATATATGAAAAAAAAATTTATAGAGAGTATTCCAAACTTAATGAGACTGTTATTGATCAATTTTCTACAATTAAGAACCGAAGAATGGACTTTACGTTTAAGCACTATTGTGTAGGGTCGATAAATATTGTGTATTTCGATAAATGATACTCGATATGATTTTAAACCATTTTATTTAAGGATTTAAACCAAAAAACACTGAAAATATGAAGAATGCCAACTTGTCAGTCTCGTGGTTCGATTCGTTTTCGTCATAAAACAATTAACAATTGTTCTCGTCTTGGTTGCGCCTAATGACGTACCCGTAGATGGCGTAGTGGTATTAGACATCATTCGGTTTTCTTGATAGCTCGTAGATGGCTTTAGTAGTATTAGTAGTGGACTGTATAAATATTGTTACGAGGGTTGCATCCGACAGCAATACACACTAAGAAAAACCTTTCTTATTTTCCAAAAGTTGTATTTGATTGTGTAAAATTAAAAAACAAATTAAAATATGTTTTACTAACGCATTTTCTTATTACTTTGTTTCTTTCTACATTTAAAACGTCTAGAAAGTAATTGTTTGGTCGTTACACAAAAATAAAATTTTAAAAATAATTTCACCATACTTGTGAACCCCCTCTATCATAGGTCACGAGCCGCCACTGGTTAGACACATGCCTAAAAGTAACGTCATGCCACTCAAGCTAACAAAATAATTACAATTTCTTCTAAATACGTTATATTTGAAAAAACGTTTCGTACTACTTTTTGATATATCGCTAAAGGAAACGGGTATATCTCACACAACAAACCCGAACAAACCCGAACAAACCAGATCATGTAATGGAAACAGATACATTCTTAAAGAATATTAATTGTCTTATTTTGAGAAAAAAAAAATTTGTATCTATAACTAAATGATATTTTTCCTTTAAGTGTTTTACAAAAAATATATATTTCCTCTACGACCCACAGGATAAATAAAACCTTATTTAGGGCTCTTGAGTTACGTAATGACATTTATTACTACACTAGTGAGTAGTGATGTAAAGAACTTGAATTTGACACGTAATATTATCTAAATTAAAACTTTTATTGTCAAATATGACTTTTTTTAAGATTTAAAATCAATCTTAAATTTAATTGGTCGGATATAAAATGTTGTACCATCGTGCCGATAAAAAACTAGGACAGCAAAATCTCAAAACTGGGAACGGAAATACATATCTCATAGACTATAAAAGGTGCTCGACAGCTGTAAAGGTAAAACACCTAACTTTTAGAAAGTAACCTAGGGTACACAATTTAAGGTTTGTATTTTGCGATACGAGGTGGAATCAAAATATGTTACTTGTTTTATAAAGTTGAGCGGAAGTTTATATGGAGGAACTAAATGTATTACGCATTTTTCATTAAGAAAAATTCAAATGCTTTATTTAAAGTAAGTATATTTAATCTCGCCAAGAAATGAAAATAAAACTGAATAATAAAAGAAATTTAACAGAAAGTAAAAAAATATACAAACACAAAATTTGTCGTTGCAACAATTTTTTTTTAATATGTAGTCATAGAACATTCCTGTTTATTATTTCTTGATAATTAGTGTTCTTCTATTTTCATCTTTAGCACACATTCTAGGGGAACCTGAAACTGCTCCTAATAATAGTTCGATGCCTTGCTATTTTTTATTTTGCCAACAATACGATATTTCTGTTTACTCCCAGTTCGCCTGCCATATCCCTGGGGGGTTAATTGTGGCATATTTAAAAAAATGTGCTTGACAAGTTAATGATAAAGTGACAATCTATGTTTACATGTAAAATCTGTATATGACATTTTACTGGTACCAGACTCGACAGTAAATAATTCGTAATAGTCAAGGAGAATATAAGAAATTTTGCTGTCCTAGATTTTTATCGACACGATGGTACATTGCATGTTCTATGCCATATTAAAGCACTAGTAGGATCCCTCGAGTTATGACCTTTGCGTTGCAATATTCCCTACTAATTAAGTTGGCTCTTGAGCCTTTGTGTCGATTATAAGCTACACTTTACTATTTAATTCCATCATTAGAATAACGTATTTATTGCGGAGAATACAGAGTTTATTTTAGTCAAATTTACCTATTTATCATGAAAGCTAAACGCATTTTCATTTGTTTCAGGATCATGGACACTAAAGGAAATTTATAAAATCCGGGACGCGAATTTTTCAGGGTAGCAGAAGACACAGAACCCCATAGCGCGGTAAAATCAATCCGATCTTTTTTAGTCTAACGTACAGAAAAAATCTGATTGATAAATCAATCCGGTCTTTCCTAGTCTAATGTACAGGAAGGCTCTGACTGATCGTATCAATATTTTCAAAATGTTTTATGAATGATTAAACAAAATGAACTTTTTTAAGCGTTTATGATGAAAATAACTTTTTAAGCAGTTATAATAAGAAATCATAACTTCATAGAAACGTATGTATTACCTATTTAAAGTAAATTAACCTGATCAAACTCCATTGGCTTTCTGTGTCTGCTTAATTGTCGCTTCCCTAAGGACAAGTTGGTGCAAAGAATTCTTGTTTTTTGGATCTGTCTGAGGGGCTTCAATTGACTGCGACCATGGAAACTTAAACATGGAAGCTAATTGTACGGGACACAAGCTGGATTAGAGCAGCCTGCAAGAGTTTATTAAGGTAATATTTAGTTTCAAAATATATTTTCAATTTAAGGTTTCCCATCAGTGTTGGTCATCACAGTTTTTGATAAATGATTCATGTGGCAACCTAGTTGCCAATATTCTAAATGTACATTTGTTTTCTGCTTTCTGTTTACCACCTAAAAGATAAATTTTATAGCAGAAGCTCGAAATTATTAATGATGAGGATGCGAAAAATTCATTTTTGTTATAATTTTTTGCCAAGTTAAATTAAAACGTGAAACAAAGGCATGATATTCGATCTGTTCATGATCCCATCGCTTATTCTTTTTCTTAAATGCAGCCAGTGGCGGTTCTTCCACAGGAGCACATGCGCACGTGCACACCAAAACAAAACGAATAAAAAATATTACCGACAAACCCGAACAAACCCTAATATTTTATCGTACCGTCAATTATCGTATAAAGTCCGACCTTCCCTAATATTTTCTAATACCGTCGAACCCATAGACAAACCAAACTGTATATTATAGGCTCTCGATCCGGCAACAGTGCCTCGGTCGAGGTAAATGACGATTATGACGAGACTTGCTCGCACGTGCAATTAAGTAGTGCAGTTTCTTATTAGTAACAGGCGGCGGGAGACAGCGGGGGATAGCGGGGCTATGGCGATTTAACATGGGAAAGGCGCATCTAGTTCGAAATTCGAGCGTGTATGTTTTAATATTTTAATATTATATATTTATTAAGTTAAAATGAATAGTTGACGGTGGACTATTTAAGAAATAACTTTAGCTCTTTGGGTTTGGAGCAAAAAATTGAAGTGAAGAATGCGGGAAGACCTAAACCCGAAATTAATTTAACGCAGACCACAAAGGGTAAATCTAGGGACTTTATTAGAAAGTTTCAAAAATGAAATATATGAAAAAAAAAATTATAGAGTTTAATGAGGCTGTTATTGATGTAGTGACGCATTCCCCATATCATCATCCAACATATAAATTAATAAGAACAAACATCGAAATTTTATCAAACCTAGCTAATTGATTTCAACTTTTATTGATGTAAACTGTGTAACTAATAATTTTCTCTATTGTTTCAGGTTAGTGAGCATGATTGGTGTTGGTAGCGGCCGTTTCGCGTCGTCAGCAAACAAGTTTTCGACTTTACGTGATGTTGTTACAACTTGAAGTAAGTGTAAGTGATCAGTGATCTCAGTGTTTTATCGGTCATTCCTCACTCAAGCGTATCGTTTTAAAATGTTACACGCGTAACGCTTGAACGTGGATTGATACTTCTTACTGCAATGGGTACCGTTGTTAATAAGCAACCTTCACTTCTGTCATGATTGAGAGGAAAGGTAGTTTCCTTTCCTTTTCTGTTACTACAGGTGAAAGAATGAAGGGTTAAGAGCAATAGCAACATACAGGGTGTTTCTTAATAACATGTTAATATTTAAGGAGGTTATTCGTGAGTCCATTTTCACAAAAGAAAACGTCATAATGAACATATGTCCATATGTCTTAGCTTTTCAGATGCAGGTGTGTTTGTTAAGGTTAATGACTTAAATACGTCACAACTAGACTAGGTAGACAATTGTCAAAACTGTTTATGTTTACAAAACAAAATCTGCTTCTTGCTTACTTAGATCCTTTTTAATCTTTGTTGATACCTAATTTCATAACAGAGTGCAGATTTAATATTTTTATACGATAACTCTACGTCAAACGACAAAAATCAAGACATTTGGTCAGCAAGGAATGAGAATTTCAAAAATAATATTTAAAAAAAAGGCGTACCTACCGTTCATTTCTTCAAAAATAGCGAGGGCAATTCCCGCACAAACGCCACTCGGTCGGAATAAAAAAACAGGTTATATATCATAAAATGCCCCTTGATGAGTAGAAAGTGTGCACCAAATTTTACAAAAATATCTAGAGCAGGTTCACAGATATTAATAAAAAGGAGATTTTTGAAAATCCACACCCTGTATCTTAAAAGTTAAGACGTTTAGGACATATGTTCATATGAAGTTTGTTTTCTGAAAATGGACCCAAGAATAACCACCTTAAATATTAGCATTTCGTTTTCATCCATGAAATGAGTCTTAAAGTCTCGCATTTCTTTATGATCACTCAAATATTGCGAAGGAGCATTGTTATTGCTCTTTAAAATAAGACGTTGCCAATTCTGGTAAGTTAGTGAAGTGCATTAAAACAAACCTATTAAATTATGGAGGAAGGTTTTCTGGTAGGTAAAAATTTCGGGTAAGTAAAAATGCTGTATCTTATAAAATCTTATAAATCCTACTTAAATTAATCAATCATCTGTCTGCTAGTACATTATTTTTTAGGCACACTGTTTCTTGGTTAAAAATTCAAGATACTGGCCAACATGAAACTAATGGAATCTATAATGCATGGAAAATAAAAGCCTAGAAACTGAATTGTTGAAAGCATAAACTTTATGTTCTTTACTAATAAATTAACCTTTTTATTTTCAGGTTAATAACCGATTCTTTTTTAGCAGTAAACAGTTTTATACAATATTCTCTGATGTTCATGCATTTTGTTGTTTTCAGAATTTAATTAATGGTTTTATTTTTAGGAAAGGTTTTGTCCAACATTTTACAACTGTTGATGTATAAAATCACCCTTTTATATCATTTATGTCATTTTTTTTAGGCTTTAATTAATGATTTTATTTTTAGCAAAGGTTTAGCATGTTAGAATGTTGATGTATAAAACCACCCTTTTGTATTTATCTTTGACATTTTTTTTTAGGTTTTAATTAATTATTTTTTTTTTAGCAAAGGTTTTGTCCAATATTTTGGAATGTTGATGTATAAAACCACCCTTTTGCATTTATCTTTGACATTTTTTTTAGGTTTTTATTAATGATTTTATTTTTAGCAAAGGTTTTGTCCAACATTTTGGAATGTTGATGTATAAAACCACCCTTTTGTATTTATCTTTGACATTTTTTTTAGGTTTTAATTAATGATTTTATTTTTAGCAAAGATTTTGTCCACCATTTTGGAATGTTGATGTATAAAACCACCCTTTTGCATTTATCTTTGACATTTTTTTAGGTTTTAATTAATGATTTTATTTTTAGGAAAGGGTTTGTCCAACATTTTGAAATGTTGATGCATAAACCCACTAGTTTTTATTTATTTTAACATTTACTTTTAGGCTTCAATTAATGATTTTACTTTTAGGAAAGGGTTTGTCCAACATTGTCTAATATCACTATGTAAAACCACCCCTATATATTTTAATTAACATTTTTTTTTTAGGATTTAAGAATATATTATAAGTGGTCAAACAATGATCCTTATATATTCTTGGCAGCTGTTTGCATTTTAGGTTGTTGTTTTTAATGGGTAAGCGGCTGTCTGTTGTTGCCACTTCTGGTCAAGGGCCGTACAACACTGACGATGGCCATGGAAGGCCGAAACAGTTGCCGACGCCTTAGAGGATATTAATACAAGGTATGCGTGTAAAATACTTGCTCTAATAAATAAGATTATTTTGTATATTAACAGTACATGTTTGCTTTAGAGAAAACTTTTAACATATATTACATTTGGGAGTGGCAAGTTGGGCGTATTAGAAAAATTCTAAGATAGCGGATCCGAAGCTGCCATATAAACAAATTTATAGAAAGAAATTTTAGGCACTATTATTTAATTAAAACTAGTTTTTCGGACATCAGTGAATTAAATTTTTTTTTGATTTATTGACCAAAAATAATTTTTAATCCTATTCAAAATTATTTCCGTAAGAACTATTTAACAGTTTATTGAAGCAATGTAAAAGGTTTGATACTGTTCAACTAAGTAACGAACTTAAAAACCCATTACTTTCGTCTCCGTCGAGTAAAGCTCTTGGTACAACTGGCCAGGACACTCAGGTGATCTCGTTGTAGTATTAACAAACAATGAAGTTTTTACGATGAAATTATTGCATATTTGACATTACAACCGTAGAATACCATTAAAATACCAAAAAGTATACTAATGTTTTCCGCAATCTCTTTTTTTATACTTATAGGTCGTAAAACCAGATCGTTTTAAAAGTCCTGAAAAACCTTCAGAAAATGGAAAACTATCCTCGGAAAAAAAAAATTACTTTTGTTCCTATGTTGTGACTTAACTAAAAATGTCGCACTTTTTAAATTAAGTATAACGAGAATTCTTCAAAATTTCTGTCAAGTTATCTGAATGCACACCTTACCGCATCGGTTTTTTTTCTAGAATTTACTATAAATTATTGACCAAATTTAGATGTGTATTTTGGGTTTGTTCCTGGAGCGTGGTCCATAAAAAAATTCGCCTGCGGCGCTTTCGCGCACGGTGGGCCCTTTTCCCTTTTGACTACCACTGACGTTCTGCTTTTTAAGTTTATAAAATTACTCATTTTATCATTGCCGCCCCCTACAAAACTTTCTAGCGACGCCCATGGTTGGCAACACGACTCGAAAACGACCAATGGTCATACATTTTTGCTTAATCTTAGGATTGTACGTTTTAGAGTCCGAATATTAAAGTAGACAGGCACCTATTGGTTGTTCTGTATCTTGTATCTGTTAATTCACACTATAAAAACATATAAATAGACAGATAATATTTATTTGCTCAAAACGTTTACAATAAACAATATAAACCCACAGGGGGGTTATGAACAGTGTGAAAAGATGAACAATTTTTATATGGATTAAACAACTCTGAAATATTCACATTTTACAACAATACTTATATAACTAAAAGAAACAGTGTATGACAGACAAAAGTACCGGGTGTCCCATTTTCGACACTTTTATAGGGTATCTCCATAACTGTCAGTGATATCAAAAAAGTAATATGGTGTCATGTACTCTTTTTGGGTCAAACTTAAAATGATAAAATCAAATTTTCACTCGCTTAAGAGATACGGGGAACAATCAAAAAATTGTCAATTTCAAAATTACCCTATATTTTCTTAGTTAAAAGAGATACAGAATAATGTTTCATATAGAAGTTTCTTTATATTGATTGTTGGATAATCTTTCGTTTTCAGAATAAGTATACGGGGTCAGTCAGATAAGAAAGTTATCGGACCTAACCTCATTTTTTAAATGGAACACCCTGTGTAATTTAATATAAAAAGATAGAATTTTAAATTATCTTCACAAATATATACACATCACGTATGATATTGGTTTCCTAGCCAATTTATCTAAACTTGATTACTTTTAGGCCATGAAACAAAAACTAATATGCTAGAGACAACTATGTTGATATTCTAGTTGTTATTAACATTTAATGTCAATTTCTTCTTTACATATTCATTTGTGAAAATAACTTATCAACATTTTGAATAATTTGATATGACTGATATCTATCATCCATGGTGTGTTATAAATTTGAAAAGAGAGTATAAAATGCTATCTTTTTAGATTAAAATATACAGGGTGTTCCATTTAAAAAAGTGAGGTTAGGTCCGATAACTTTCTTACCTGACCCCGTATACTTTTTCTGAAAATGGAAGATTATTGAACAATCATTATAAATAAACTTCTGTATAAAACATTTTTCTGTATCTCTTTTAACTAAGAAAATATAGGGTAATTTAGATATTGTCAGTTTTTTGATTTTCCTCCGTATCTCTTAAGCGAGCGAAAATTTTCCAATTTTGATTTTACCATTTTAAGTTTGACCCAAAAAGAGCACATGACACCTACATTATTTTTTTGATAGCACTAACAATAACGGAGATACCCTATAAAAGTGTCGAAAATGGGATACCCTGTACACATATAAAAATTTAATTTCGACAAATTTCAAACAAAACAATATAATAATAAGAATAATTTATGAAAAAGACAAGACAATAAAACACCGAAATCAAACAATAAGACTTGAAACATTTAAAATTTAGCAGTGAATTGTTCGTTTATCCAGGATCATCAAAAAATTAATTGATATTACAAAATGCCTTACTCACTAGATATTTTTTTTAACACATTTAAGTTTATTCTTTGGTAAAGCGCTTCGGTTGTACGGGTGGTCACACGAAACTGCTCCTTTATGGCTTTTAACTAATTTGTATATTTATTGACTATTGTACTATTATTGTTTGATTTTAATAGCATCAATTTGTCTTGTTTGCAGACGATCTCGGTACCTAACTGACACGGACGCGGTCTACGCTGGGTCACGACGAGGGTGCTCTTTAGTCTTTAGTACTGTTGGTGTTCATGGATGCAGGTGGTGCGTTTATAAAAATGGAAATATCTGGATAACGGTTAGAGATTTAAGATCGAGCAAGTATGCTTTTTTAGTTTAGAAATTGCCCATCTTCGAGAATCTTGGATTAAAAATACATAACAGGTAAGAAAGAAAAATCATCGATTTATTAGAACCACTGTAACTAGCGCCCTCTAATGTAAAATTTAAAAAAATTCTACAAAATCTTATTTCTTAAAGCCGTATTAGAGTCCAGCTGGCCCAATACTGCTCGCATTGCCGGCGCAATGCGAGAATGGAATCCGTATTACAGTCGGCAATTCTAGTCTTCTGGCAATTAAAATTGCACGGATTCATGCGCAGTACACCGTTCTCGATCAGCTGTCTCGCATTGCCAGAAATGGGACACGCGCCATTTTCATTGCCATTGCCGGTGCAAGTCTGGGTACAGATGAACTATTATGTTATTTTTAAATGTTTATTAGTTGGTCGAAGCACCTATGAACAGCTAATGGCTATTTAAACTAACTGGTACTTAAATTAACAGGTCACATTCTTTATTAAGCACATATACTGCTAATTCGTAGCAACTTTTTTGCACTGCCATTTCTAAGTAGCAGTAGCTGCTTTAACTGCTAATCAAAACGAACAGGTTTGTCCATCTCTAATTTTGGGGGTATTTTAGGGACTTCGACACTTCCAACTGCTGTTCTGACTGTTGGCAATGCGCCAGCTGATCGAGAACGGTTTACTGCGCATGAATACGTGCAATTATAATTGCCATTGAACCGGAAATTTTTATTGCCGACTCTAATACGGCTTTTACGCATAAAAACATCATACTGCCAACATTGAACCGTTCTCGAATTATGGCTTATTCTCGACAATAAACTTTCACTTTCAACACCCTATGTTTCTAGAACGTTCTATGGCCAATAAGTTACGGGATGATTAAATAATACACGGAACGAAAAACTTAGTTAACTTTACTATAAAAATAGTAAACCTAACCATAATTGATGGCTCTATACAGTGAGTCCCAGAAGAAATGTCTAAATTCATTTAAAATTCAGCGGTAAGTTTTTTCAAAAAACGCTCGTACCCGTCGATTTTGATTTTTTAATTTTTTTTTGTGTGGTAATTTCATGTATACAGGGTAGCTCAAAAATAAGCTACGACCATCAACTTCATTTTTTCAAATGAAAACATATATTTTTTATTTCATTTTTGATTTTGCATTGAATTCTAAGCATGTTTCATGTACCATGTCCTATACATAAACTCAACAGTTATTGAAAAAATTAGGATTGAACATATCATTTAGGGAATCCAACGATCTATCAAATCTTCTGCCAATATGGCATTTTGGGCTCCATAATAAGTAAGAGCAACGAATACTTATAACCAGGAAGAAGACAAACTGCCGTGTTAAATATTCGAAGCAGGCGATGATACGGCGACATCCATTATGCCTGGCGCGCACGTGCTTTTCAAATGTCA
The DNA here is from genome assembly GCA_963991005.1 of Barypeithes pellucidus. Classification (NCBI taxonomy): domain Eukaryota; kingdom Metazoa; phylum Arthropoda; class Insecta; order Coleoptera; family Curculionidae; genus Barypeithes; species Barypeithes pellucidus. The sequence goes on along the minus strand of OZ022562.1, from coordinate 18,838,106 downwards.
CTTTTGTCCAAATTTGTATTACTGTCAATATTTTAAAGTGACATTTAAGCAAAGAAAACATCAAAACCCTTTCATTTGATTTACTAAGTAGAGAAAATCAAATATTAGGATTTTGACATAGGTTTTCAGCTGTAAATATCGCTTTAAAATTGTCCTTACATACTTTTATATTATTATTGAACTAGTAACAATACTAGAAATACAGAATTCAGAGATTGAAGGTTGTAATTAGTTTTATTAAAAAATAGGAAATAAATCAAAATTTACATAAAATATTTTACCATCTTAAACTTTAAACAAATCAAGGTAAATACAATACTATATGTGCAGCTACTAACCAAGTAAATATATGCACCATCATTATGATTATGGGCTTCCAATTTGTTTGTTTCGTAGCATACTCCTGGCAACATTAGTGATCGAAGTCCTCTTTAATGTTCAGTCATTATGGGATTCTCAATTAAACTATGAAAGGAAAGAATTATTATAATAATATATTACCGGACTTATCCAAATTCTGACTACGGGTTAATATAACTTATATGTAAATATTATGTTGTAGCCTTTGACTTTTAGATTGTAAAATTTAAGTAAAATTCTTTAAAAATGTGTTTGTTGCTAGTTTGCTTGAGAAGTTTGGGACATAATGGGACAATTTTTTAATGTAAAATAACAATAACGAATAAAAATTAATAAAAAAATATTTCAATCATAAATTACTTACCAGCAACAAAACGAAAAGGTCCGCTTTCGTGAAAAGAATAGAAAATTAAAAATTATTTTAGAATTTAATGACGTTTCCTCCACCATTTTCAATCACATTATAAATCATATGTCACTTGATTTTTATTCCATTCCAGACGAAGGTTGTTCGGTTGTAAAATAATTTAAGAACTTGTGCTGCTCGCATTCTATGTCTGTCTCTGTCTGCATCAACCTTCTCCGATTCATTAAAGGGAGATAAATATGGCCTAGGTCAAAACGAACAAACCCGAGTCTGATATTGACACAGAACGATAGACACAAAAGGATAAACGTATGGAGTAACCAGCCTGGCTGTGACGTCACTTGCACGGCCTACTTATATGCTTCCATCCCCGCCATAAGAGGTCTCACCGGGCTGAGTAAGAGTGTACTGTCTCACTGTCACCGTTTATTTCCATAGAAACTGTATGACAATTTTATTTCAAATAAGTATAATTATTGTCAAGCGTAGTTTCAAAGTTGCGGTTTTCACAATAATGGTGAAGTTAACGGAACGGGAAAAAATTGAAATTCTATGCATGGTTGGGTTTGTTCGGGTTTGTTCGGGTAAAACACGTACTCAAATAGAAACAGCCCAATTATTTAATGAAATCCATCCTGATCGTCCTCCCATATGTCAAAAGATGGTGAGTAAAATAGAGGCTAAGTTTAGAGAATTCGGTCATGTTAGAGATTTGCCTAAATCTGGTCGTCCTACTCGAGATGAAAATGAACAACTTGACGTTTTGCTTTCCTTGGAAGAAAATCCATGTACTCCCCTGTCGCACATTGGGGACGATTTACACATGCCGAAATCTGTTGTTCACCGAGTAGTTCAAAAGCACAAATATCACCCATACAGTTCCAGTGTATGAGTTATTTGAAGATGATTTCGATAGGCGAAGTGAGTTTTGCGGACGCATGCAAAATATGTGCAATTTAGATAATAATTTAGTAAAAAATATTATTTTTTCGGATGAAGCTACGTTCTATTTGAATGGTAATGTGAACAGACAAAATTGTCGATATTGGGCAACAGAAAATCCGCATTGGATGATAGAGGTTCACAGCCAGTACCCTAAGAAAATAAATGTTTGGTGTGGAATCGTACGCGAAAGAGTAATTGGTCCATTTTTCTTTGAACAGTCTTTAACTGGACAAGTATATCTCGAATTTCTCCAACTAGAATTAATTCTAGCATTAGTGGCTTTATTTCCGAATCCATTGGATCCAGACTCCCCTGACGAAGAACTGATATTCCAACAAGATGGTGCTCCTCCGCACTATGCGGCCACTGTGCGCACATTTTTGGATGAAACCTTTCCCAATCGGTGGATTGGAAGGAGAGGACCTATCGAATGGCCTGCTAGGTCGCCAGACCTAACTCCGCTGGACTTTTTTTTGTGGGGTTACCTCAAAGTATTTGTTAACAGGCCAAACAATATGCAGGAGTTGAAAGAAAGGATCCGAAGAGAAGTGCGTGTCATAAATCCGGAAATGGTTGGAAACGTGCAAAGAGAGTTTATTGATCGTCTTGGATATTGTCAAGCCGTAAATGACGCACATTTTCAACATTTAATTTGATTTTGTTGTGTTTTTTTTAATAAACAGGTCTTACTTATATATATGTTCAATCCTAATTTTTTCAATAACTGTTGAGTTTATTTATAGGACATGGTACATGAAACATGCTTAGAATTCAATGCAAAATTCAAAAATGAAATAAAAGATATATGTTTTCATTTGAAAAAATGAAGTTTATGGTTGTAACTTATTTTTGAGCTACCATGTATACATGAAATTACCACACAAAAAAAAAATTAAAAAATCAAAATCGACGGGTACGAGCGTTTTTTGAAAAAACTTACCGCTGAATTTTAAATGAATTTAGACATTTCTTCTGGGACTCACTGTATGTGACTGGAATAACTTTCGGTAAAAACTGCCATAAAATTATTACATTCATTACTAAAAGTAACCAATTTTTTGTAAAATTTACGATAATCTTTTGTAAAATTTACTATAATCTTTTGTAAAATATCGCGCGATATTCCTAAGCGGCCACCCATCCAAGTACTAACCATGCCCAACAACGTTCGACTTCTCTGACCGATATAATGCTTTCTCTTACTACCTTCACCATTATCATTGGTAATTACGAGTTCTAATTGATCCGTTGCATCTGATTTCAGCTTTTCATTCTTATAAAAACGCATTTTTACAACACTTTATGTAGACTTGGTAATTTTTACAATAAAAAAATACTTAAAGTACAATAATAGTGTAAAATGTACCATACATTTAAAAATATTTACCTACTGGAGTTCTAAATAAACCGTAAAATGAAATACGGTGAAGGTGGCCATACGTTTTAACTATTCTGAATCCTCAATTCTAGATTTAACTAGTTAAAACTAGAATTGTCTTATAATCTTTGTTAAAACTAAAAATTTCATACTCGTTTAATTGAAAACAAGTTACCGTAGTAAAGGTAAGATTGTCGACTTGCTCGAGACGACGAGGCCGGCTGGCACGCATTTGTTCGGATGTTACCGGTCTAGTAAATATTAATTTTAACTAAAATATGTTTAGCCAAAACTAATCAAATCAAATCAAATATTTATTATAGTTAACAATTTACAAAAACTTGATCTACCTCATAATTTGGTTAAAACAAACTTGAAATTTCAAGATGGGATTAAAACCATATATTAAACTTAAATAAAATTATAAAAACTTCACCCATATACGTAGGTATCACAAAACAACACTACAGTATATCAATATACTAACAGTGCATAAATACATATGCCATAGATGAATGAATAAGCGTGCAAAATAGGTATAAGATTCTCCTTCGGAACAATGTCTGCGCAACGCGAACGCACTACTTCTCAATTTATTTGCCAATTTATCTACATAAATATAGGGTGTTGAAAAAAGGTCGGTTCCCCGGAATAACTCCGGTACATCGCATTGCAGCGGCAAATGTCTGGGGAAAAAGTTATTTGGTTTTGAAGAAGGGATATATACTTTTTTTTATTCGGGCCCATCTTTCACCAATAATCACCATGAGAAAGACAAAATCAGAACCGTGCGAAAATCAAGTTTTATCCCGGAAATACTCTTGTTCTCTGTCTTGTACTAAAAAATGCCCGTGGAATACAAACAACTTTTTCCACGGGCATTTTTATTTTTGTTGTTTATTTTTGGTCGGAGAACACGATACGCGAAAATATAGGGTTCCATTTGAAAATCTTAACTTACCCACACCCGCGCCAGAGGATTGAGGGGGTGGGGGGTGGTTTAAATTGCAAACTATGCCTCCTTCAAAACCAAACAACTTTTTCCCCAGACATTTTCCGCTGCAATGCGCAGTACCGACCTTTTTTCAACACCGTGTATGTTTCTCCCATGCAATAATTGGTCCATATTTAGACCCCCACAAATGTAACGTCTGCGATATATCATTGGCAGTACCAAGCTCTCTTAAGGAGAAAATTACCCTCGTTTAATTGGCTGAGAATGTTTATTAATTCAAGTTTTAACTAGTTAAATCTAGAATTGACTAGGCTGGATAGTTAAAACTAGTTTTTCCTAGGAAAATAGAGTTTTAACTGAAATCGGGTTTGTTCGGGTTTGTTCCAGAATATGTGGGCAATCTCCCAGGGTTAGATAGAACACTTAAAAATAAGAGGAGAAGTTCTTATAAATTTTTCTTCCTACGGCGTCCCCTACGGAGATATGGGCCCATAACGGACCTCCCTGGAAATCGTTGTTTTTTAAATAATTTTTTAAGTACTTGGTGTAATTTAATAATTTTTTGGTATAATGGTTACTAGATGAGTCTCCTTAAAATTCGCCCTTTTAAACACATTTGGCTTATTTAGTTTGCCAGAGACGGACTAGACGTAACACAAAAATGTTTTTTTTTGTACACCTTGTACGATGAAGGAACGACAATAATATGTTTGGATACTCTAAACCTTAAGCTGAAAAAACAAGGTACTCTCAATGTCGATAAAGTGAACTGTTGTCGAAAAAATTATAATTTTTGTTCAATATGGTTTTTAGCATTAGTTGTTGTTTTATGTTCATAAAATTTCCGATGTACCGATTTAAATAAGAATATTTATGCCAGTGTCAGTTTATGGTAGTGTCTTGAAATTTGCGGTTTTTCTCCTTTGTCTTATTAGTTACTAACTTAGTAATGGAATTTACGTATACTGAATATAAACCATATTGAACAAAAATATATTTTTTTAAGTGTTCTATCTGAACCCGGGAGATTGCCCATATATTCTGGGACACCATGTATATATATAGATATATATTAGATAGAAATAGCAGAACAGGTAAAATGACTTTGTCGGAAAATTCTTGAGAAGCCCCCATCCCCAGCTGGTTGCCATATTCCTCTGGCTCTGCGAGTTCTTGGCGCTGTAGATTTCGTTTCAAGATGGGCCCATCAAATTTTCATGGCTTGATTCATCTGTTGCTAATCCTCAATGGCAAATTCATCGTTGAAAACCGGACAAAATCAGCTTTCACAATGATCTCAGAATCAAATATATCTGGAAAATCACTGTGAAAACCCGTTTCGTCTAAGTATGTATTATTCGTTCGACTTGCGTGGCGTTGAACATCTTTGACCATTGGGATGGTGCCCTAATATAAAAAATAACAACACATTAGTTATAACACCTATTAAGTTAAATTAGTTGGGTACTTAGAATTTAAACATTCAAAAAGAACTTTTTTATTTTAAAACAGGCATTTATAGGCTTTGCCATTTGATTTTTGTGGTAGTATATGTCCTTTTTGTTAGGAGTTTAAGTAGTGAAGGGGCCCCAGATCAAGGGGGGAGATAACCGCTTGTTAGCCAACTAAACATAATAACTGTTTGGGTAAATTAGAAATGTCCATACCGGGCAAGTAAACGTGATTTATGCCAATATATTTGTTTTTATATAATTGATAAATTAACGTTATCATACTCCATTTCCATAAAAATTGAGGTTATGAGTTTCATTATTTTCTTGCAATACAATACAATGATTTATTACGTTATCATGCCGCTTATAAATCTATTAGTGCCGAGTCACCCTGTCCCGTTTTGCGGGAGCCCTTCGGCGCAATGGTAAAACAATTTTTTGCTGGAAATATGTGGCAGTGGAGATACGATATAATGGAACGCCGCACTTAAGGTTTGTAATTATTTGCTAAACTATCGGAACTAAAGGAAAAATACAATCGACAAATAAAAAAAGGTCATTACATTATTCCGTCAACATTACAAAAGAAAAAACACGCTGTTGGCAACACCGCTTCACGAGTAGTCGCCGTCCATGATCCCCTTGTTGTCGACCGCTGTTCAAGATTACGATCACCAAGCATTCTTCAACTGGGACACCCGATATACGAAAATCAGTAATCTAATTGCCCTAATTTTAAAGTGGGTGTAATTTACCATAATTATTTTGGTATTTGTTTCTAAATCTAAATCCGTGAGTAAACAAAGCGACCCGACATACATAAATTTGCTTATCAACAAACCTTTTAAACTGGCGCCCCCCAATCAAAATTCAAAATGAATACGGGGAATTGTAATATTTTTTTCCGGGCAGAAAAAGTTATTTTTAAAAAAAGTTTTAAATAAATTAATTTTAAGTGGTGAAATGTGTTACCCTGTATTGTTTTCATGGCGTATAATAGGAATGGTTTCGTATCGTAGAGTAACTTAACTAAAATTTCCGTTTATTTTATTTACTGGCAATTTTAAAACAACAACGGTATTCTTCTTCTGAGTTTGACGTCCCCTATTTCGAATTATGACTTGCTGGTGTTAAACGGTGAAGAAAACTGACAGACGTCGCTATACCAGCAGCTTATTGATGTATGTCTTAAAGGCCTGTAGGAATATTATATTTTTCTGATAGAATAAAGTCAATAAAGTTTTGGGGCCACAGGAGAAGCAAGAGCATGTTGGAAAAAACATTGAAAATTTAATAAGAATGGCCTCCAGTTTCACTTCTAGAAAGAAAACCAACCTTGTTACTTGTTACTGATTATAAGATTTTTTCCGGTCAAAAATATCATATTAGCTCGAAATTCCCATATACAGGGTGTTACGGAAAGGACTTTTGTATATTTAAATCCGCAAATACTATGTCCGTCCACCTTATGTCAAACCCGAAAAATCACGTGGCCGCCGTTGTCGTACTGATAAATTGAACATCTTATTTATTAAGCCAGAAAGACCTTAAAATTCGTATAAAAACACGTGAGAATTGAAGTGAAAGGAGCGCGAGACACGACGTGTTCCTTTCACACATCACAACGCTACTGAAGTAGCCGCGCCGCGTCGCGCTTGAGCAACGCTTTCCAACGGTCGAGGCCCGCGTTTTGCTCTGGCATCACTGTTCGCCTGCTGACCTACACACACTTGTTAACTGAAACGTGTATGGCGTTGCACGAGGGAGCACGTCGAGTAACGTAAGGAGGTTTAACCTAAGCATTTAGAGATTCGATTTAAAAAAAAAATTGTAAACTTTCTCTAGGACATCCATTTAAACACCCTGTATGTACATTTAGTTATCAATAGCGTGAACCTAGGCGCCCCTCTATCAACATTTAAAATTAATATGTTTATTTGTAATTATGCTAGGCGCCAGCTTAAACAACAATCGCTTTAATATGTATTTGCATATTTTGACGTCATTTGCATATTATGTGCAAATTTAGACGTATTGTCCTTAAAAAGCTACATAAAATTTTCGTAAAATGTTAATTATTTTACTTACGATTTTAGTTCGTGGACATTTTAAAGTGTCACGTTTCTACACTTTTGCTTATCTTGGCTATAGTTTATAGTATTTATTTTAAACAAAAAAAAAACAACCGGTCAAGTGAGCGTCGAACTCACGCGATATGTGTTCCATAGATGCACTGCTGATACTTTTATGTGACGTCCAATGATTTCTATTGCTTAGCAACAGGGTTGTTAATGTCGCAGAAAATAGTATATTAAAGTACAAGTTTTATAAAGCATGATATTTTAGCACGCGTCCATGTTAGGAAACGAGCCGCTTGCGCTATAATAGCTTTATAAAACATGTACTTTATACTACTTTTTCTATTTTGTGTATTTTTTAATAAAAAAACACATAATTAAATGCCATAAAAATTTTGTAAATTTGTATGTTTAAATTTTATGTTGGCAATAGTCAAATTATTTATCAAGTAAGCGTTGATAAATTATACGTGTCCGATATTTTGTCGCGAATATTGAAAGCTTTCTTAAAATTAATCAATAATGGATCAAGAAGATATTATTAATTTAACTCCTCCTAAGTTAAGGGAAATTTCAAATAATACATTGGATCAACTTTTACCAAAAAAGTCCAAGAAAGTATACGAAAAAGACTACAAGACCTTCACAACCTGGTGTACTGCGAAGGGTGTTCCTAAAAGTAGTGAAAATGTTCTAATCGCTTATTTTGAGAAGGAAAGTAAAACTAAGAAGTCGTCGACTCTGTGGTCCTTATACTCAAAATTAAGAGGTTGCATTAACATTTATGAAAACACAGATATAAGAAATTATGAAAGACTTCAAGCCTTTTTAAAAAGGCAATCTGAGAGCTACAAGCCCAAAAAATCTTCCATTTTAGATTTAGAGGATATCAATAAGTTTATAACTGAGGCTGAAAATAGCATTTACTTAGGTTTAAAGGTAAAAAAATTGTACAGTACCTACCTATACATTAATTTTTACAACCAGTTCTTAATAAAAGTGTATTATTGGATCCGCAAATAAGGATTAAACAAAACGTTTCAAACACACAAACTATGCCGGATTTTAAAATTAACGCTGCAGACACAAGTACGGTCACAATAAATGTTTATAACAACTGCACTTTTAATAATAAATAAGTATAATTAGGGTACAGTGTATTTATTAGCTTTAAATTGATATCTTTGTAACAGAATATATTACGTGTTGATCTAAACTTGTGAATGTGAGGTTAGTTTAGGAATTGTTTATTATGCAACCAAACATACACAGCAGTACCACCAACCGTTTAAAATAAAAGAAAAAACGGTATCGAAAAAGCTTTCATATGAAACCAAAATAGAAAAATTGAATTTACTACGTTGTTACATTCGATTGGCTGAAAGTGTCTAAAACACAACATAACCTCAACTTTATTATTATAATTCGATTGGAAAGTTGGAAATTCGTGTGGAAAAGTAGAAAATGGTAGTTTTTGGTTACTGCTCTGTTGCTTTTTGCTTTAGGGTTTGATCTAAATAAAAATATTCTACAAATGAAACGTGAAATGAGCAAATGTAGTAAATGTAACAAAATACGTTAGTAAGAGCATGTAGCTAATTATATTTACTACGGTAGTCAATTACGTAGTAAATATTACATTAACTACTTTAACAACCCTGCTTAGCAACCAAATCAAAATCTAATTTTACAGAAAATATTTTGAGCTTGAAGCTCACGGTAAAAGCCCTACATTAGCTACTACCAAGCATTTAGGAAACAACCAAGTTATACAGCAAAAAAGCTTACAGAAGGTTGCTTTACTATACACGGCCGGCAAAAAGATTGGAACACCCTCAATATTTTCATAACCACGTATATTTTCGAAAAACGCTCACCCGTCGATTTCATTTTTCACTTTTACAAATTTTGAGAATTTTTAGTATTATACAGGATTGTTCAAAAGGCCAGGGCACACGTCAACTTAGTTTCTTAAATGGAATACCCGAAATTTTGTTAGATTTTTGAATTTTACTTGAACTTCCGAACATATCCGATATCGAGGTATCACAATAGAAACAAGATGGCAATGTTGGCATGGAATAAATAAATCAATGTCACTTAAATTAAAATAACAGCAGCTAAATAAGTATAATATTGTAGTTTGTTACTAAGTTTAATGGTAATAATTTTCCATTTTCCATTTTCTTCCCTATTAATTAATTCTATGAACATTGGCAATCGAAATCGCGTATGTTACGTGCAAAATATTTCAAGTAGAATTCAAAAATCGAATAAAATTTGGGGTATTCAATTTAAAGTTTACGTGTGCCCTGACTTTTTGAGCAATCCTGTATAATACTAAAAGCCGACAAATTTTGTTAAAGTGAAAAATAAGGTCAACGGGTCCGAGCGTTTTTTGAAAATATACATGGTTATGAAAATATTGGGGGTGTTCCATTCTTTTTGAAAACCGTGTATAATGTAAGTTTAATTGATTCTTACAGCTATTTTATTGTATTGGGTTGTCAAAAGGACAATGTGTAAAAGTAGGATAAGTGTATAAAAAAAGGCCTGAAAATGCATTTAAGATGAGGATCCCAAACAATCCCAAATTATTAATCAGAGCCATCTATCCTATCCTATCAATTTATTAAAAAATATGCCGCTTTTTGGCAGGTTAGAGAGAGAGAGAGACGAGAGTCATCAGCTGATCAGTATTTCTTTTCGTGAAGTTTTAGCCGTTAATAATAAAGTTTTTTAGTTAATTTATTGATATTCAGATTGTCTGACATGTCGATTGGGGTATCAATAAGTTTCAGGAAGATATGTGACAAAAATTTGAAAATTGTTACATATTTGAAATTGGTATTATTATTCTTATCACATTATATTTTTTAACGCAATTTTTTCATACCGTTTTTCAATCCTTTAACTTTACGAATCCAGATTTAGTTTAGAAAAAAACCAAGTATATTTGGCTAAACCTGTGTTTAAATGCAGCTCTTAAACAAATATGTAAAATAAAAATAAAATTTTTGTGTTTTAAATTTTTGCGAAGGGCAGTCCAATTAGCAATTAGTATTGGACGCAAAATACCGTATTTATTTCACCAAAAAATAAAAATCTATTCTACGAATCACGACTAGTCATTATAAATTTTTATGGCTGACCGGATGCTAGAAAAAGTCGGATGGAAAGAAGAAGCCGGACGTAGTTAGTAAATTCCCCAACAAGGAGAACAGTCCAGCAACCCTAACCAAGGGAAACCCTATATAGTTTTTTGCAAAGTGAGAACTTTCATAAAACTGTTGTAAACATCATAAATTTCTCTTGCCTAAATCTGCTAGTCGAGAACCAACTATACAGGCTGTCAATTTGAAAACTTTATGTACCAACTTACCAAAAAAAAAACGGCGTAATTTGAAAATCTCGAAAGCAAAACGATAACTTCGTAGCGAAATCCGAACATTAAAAAAAATTACATCCTAAACCCACTTATAATTCACATAGATAAGACACGTTACAGTGCGAAATAGGAGAAAAATATCCAACCAAAAATAAAAACCGCTCACTACTGTACAAAGAATGTACCGGAGTCACACTTAATCTTTAGTTTGGGACTTTTATCATCCGACTTAAAATATTCAGATAAGGCATATTTTTTCCTTATAAAAACATGTCTGTAATTTGACTGTTGCTATATTTAAATATACATATCAGTTGTGTTGAAAAAATACCAACCTTATTGGTACCTAGAATTCTTGGAGACAAAATAAATGTCTAAAAATAAATGGGAGTAATCTAAATTTGGTATTCGCTAACAGAGACGAGTGACTACAAATTACAATAAAAATTACTTGAAACAATACAGTGTCCATAAAGTCTTACATTGATTTCAAATATTTTTTTGAGGTAAAACGTTGGTATATACAGTGCCCCAGGGTTGGATGTTAGGACCGCATCTAAGATTTTTTAAATATATTTTTTAAACACCCCAGTATGCCAATTATCTGATAAAATTTTTTTGTATAACCTACCATACATCTGGTTACTATTATATTGTTGTGCTTGTTGGACTTCCTGTACGTTCATATAAGGTTATCGTATCTGGAACGATTGCGTAAGATTCCAACGTCATTAGATCTTAATACTTAAAGTACAATTCATTCACAAATATTTTTCCGAGATTACGCAAAATTACTTACGTACAAAACGTGTTTTGGGAAAATATTATCGTTCCAAGATTACTGTCATAATTAGGCACGTGGACGATTACGCTGGTGGTATTTTAGATAGTCATTAGAAACGTCAATTAGCAAAAGACTTGTACTAAAAAAAAATTACGTTTTTTCGTTAATTTAATGTTAACGGTTTCCAATCGTGAAAAAAATTGGTAGGTTCCTATTTAAAACATAAAAATGGTTTTGGTAATTGTTTTTAATCCATCAATCCTTCGATTCAAATTTCAAACTTTTACCAGCAGTAATAACTGAAATATAAAGTAAAAATTATAGACTACAATAAACCAAACAACTACTGATCGATTACAAATCCAAAGTTACAAATTTACTTTGAAGTAAACACAGTGGCGTAACTACAAATTATTGCCTTCGTGTCCAATTGAAATTACTATTTATTATTATTGATACCTACGTTTTGAAGATTTTCTTTTTAAAAGTTGCTTTCCTGTTTATATTCCAGATAACTAGTCGTGTTGATATGCCTTTTCTATATAACGACTGCAGCTTGATAGACCAGTATATCTGCCATCCACACATGTGCATCTGTTGTAATCTAGAAGTAAAAAAAATAGACTTACTATCTTTTTATATGAGAATATACAGGGTGTTCCATTTAAAAAAATGAAGTTAGGTCCGATAACTTTCTTACCTGACCCCGTATACTTATTAACGGCAGATTATTTAACAATCATTATAAATAAACTTCTGTATAAACATTTTTCTGTATCTCTTTTAACTAAGAAAATATAGGGTAATTTTGAGATTGTCAATTTTTTGATTTTCCCCGTATCTCTTAAGCGAGCGAAAATTTTCTAATTTTGATTTTATCATTTTAAGTTTGACCCAAAAAGAGTACATGACACCACATTACTTTTTTGATATCACTGACAGTTACGGAGATACCCTATAAAAGTTTCGAAAATGGGACACCCGGTACATACACTTTTTTAACCTAGTTGGTAATTTATTATTGATCCAAAAACTCGTAAGGACCCTGTAAGGATTTAAGCAGATTCTTAAATTTATGCTTATTTGCGAGAATACCGGCACAACTAAAAAACTTCAATTTGAGATAATTAGGTTTAAAAATTAATAGTTTTAATATCGTGTTTTGGATTCACAATTTAAAAGATATAACAGCAAAATTTCTACCTGCACTTTCTGTTATGATAAAGATGCTAATTATAATAAATTAATTTTTTAATTTTTAAAGGAAAAAAAGTTACATGTTACCTCAAGACACTCAAAGAAAGCAAATAATTTTTTTAGGAGGGGTTTTATTAAATTTGTGCTTTATATGAATATATCGATGGTGTGGTGCTTTATATGAATATATCGATGGTGTGGCTCCAAATATGGCTAATTACGAAACCACGGTTTTTCAGGAAACCACGTTTAAACTTCAAATCCGATTTTTAATGTTTTTTTATTTAGGTTTCTATTAGACGTTCTTTTTAGCCATAAAAATGTCTAGGTCAAACATACAAGTAATTTGGGGATTCACACCCCCCTTTGGGTGCGCCACTGATTGTAATTAACACCGAATTATAGCTGAAACAACAGAATACAATTTCATGTAGAATTGACCATAAAAAATCCACTTGGAAAAAAGCCAGTGGAGTTCCATTTTTTTTTTGTAAAAAAACTCGGAGGACATCTTTCTAGGGACGCCACTGATGGATCGATAGTATAACTTATTTAACTAAAATATGTGGTTTTATATTCTATTAGCACATACCAAAATTGAAAATATTAAATCACTTTCGGAAAAATTAAAAAATAACGATGAAAAAAAAAATGAACACCCTGTAGCAAAAAATTTAAGCCGTTGCAGACATATACGTTCACACGAACTTCATAAAATGGCCCAAGGAATCACATTTTGAAATATTAGCACGTCCTTAAGGTACCACCCGGTATATAAATCACACTAAATTTAAACCTCATTGAGGAATAAGGGTTTTTTCACCAACGCTAATAAGATATCACTATAATAACATTATAATAAGGAGTAAGGACAAGAACAGTGTTACTTTCACCAACAGTACCTAATATTAAAATTCGATAGAAAATTTACTCATTTTATCCCGGCTTTCCACATTTCTATTTAAAACGTGTTATTCGGCAAATGGTTTTTTTAAACCGCACAAACCGCGACACTATCGGGTCAAGAGATTGTTCATTCAATAGAACACAATCGTAAAGCATGAATGAAAGCCAGTTAAAAATATTATTATCACACACACGCATATGTACATAAATTAACCAATATTAATTTCAGACATTACCATTTTGATTCCGTATCGAAATTTTCATATCACGAATTATTGAAGTCATGCTGTTATTTTGGGATGCGGCAGAAGTGAATCACGAATTAGGACTGTGATTTTACAATCTTTTCATTCTTTTCGGCCGTTTTTTCGAATTACAATCGGTTTGTTAACAAATATATAATTGCCTCTTTGTGACCTAAAAGAGATAACATATATTTTTCTTTGTGTGGAATTTGCAAATTGGTTACACAAGCAATTTAAGCTAAAATACTGAGTCCTGTTAAGTATTTCTTTTTCTTTATCAATTATGATGTTTGGTAGAAGCAGAAGGATCCAAGCAACCAACTAACTTTTGAAATATTTTAATTTAAGGATAAAAATGATAAATTAACACATGGGTCCTTGATTTCGAAATTTTCTTGCATACATTTAAATAGTGATGGGACAATTTCCATTTCGATCACTTTTAAGAAGATTATTTATTGTGTATTTATTTAAGTAAGATGGTAAGTAACGTCAAAAATGATATGAATTAAATTTTAACGTATAGTCAGTACCCTTAGTTGGAAAGCTTTCACTGATTTATATTTTATGAGAAGAGTTTAGAGTTTACAATTGGTCAGTAGAAACAAACATGTCTAGAAGCAGTTTACTCCAGAGGTCCCAGGGCACTGCTGTCAATTTATGTAACTTTCTTGTGTTTTCTTTTGCCGAATACAGAAGGAAATCGGCTACAAAAGGTGTAGCGCGGGCGGGTTTTCACACACACAGGACACTGTCACGATTCAGAAATGTTTGCTGTCCATAAGTTGCGGACCAACTAGCCATTTTGGCTGACCGATTACATTTTTCTGTCGCAAAAATAAGAATATTTTGCTAACCAGTTAAATGATAAAGATTGTTTCACGAAAAATGGATATAACTTAATGACTGCCGTAAAAGTACCTGGGCGATCCCATTATTTATGACCGTTTGTTATTATTATGTGGAAAGGACCGGATTGTAATAATTATAATTAAATATAGGCACATCAGGTAGGTTAGATTGTTTACTTATATTTAAATATCTTTTTGTGGTAAAATTTGTTAGTTTTTGAGGAATGGTTCAAGAATTGTCTTTTACCAAACATTTCTCAGAATAGCGTGATAGTAATGGACAATGCGAGCTATCACAGTCGCCAATAACATAAAGCTCCAAGCTCAAGTAATACAAAATTGGAGATTCAGAACTACATGGCGGCGAATGATATATATTTTGAAGAAAGTTATAAAAAAAGTGATCTTTTAGAAGTTTTAGAGACATTTTGTATAAAAAAAGTATATGTTTGTGACACATTGGCAGAAGAAATTGGACACACAGTGCTACGGCTCCCACCCTATTATTGCATTTTTAACCCCATAGAGCATATGTGGCACTAGTTAAAATCACTGGTTAGGTCTGAAAATATTTCTCCGACTTTAAGTTCTAGTGTTGTAGAATTAATACGAAAATGCTTGTCCAGGTAGTTGAAAAAATTCAGTTCGTCACGTGATAACTGTAGAAAATTCGTATATTAGTCTGGATCGTATAATTAATCAAATTATAATTAATTTTGATGAGGATAGCGATAGCGAAACAGAACTATCTATAGAATGTTAGAAGATTATAAATGTAAATAAATATGACTAGTAATATTTTTTTTAAAATGTTATTTCATTTGATTACATTAATATAATCATATCATTACTTGTTTTCCTTAGTCCGTCCCTTGATACTTCACTTGCCAAGCTCTTGTCGACACAATGGGACCGACCCAGGAAATCATTAAGTCGTATCCAATTTTCGTGAAACGCACTGTACCCTTATTTTATTGCCACAGCTTAGAAAATTATTTTATAACTTAGGCAACATACCCAGATTTTTACAGTGAAATGGAGTCAACAGGGATAATAAATAAAGGTACCAAGTAACTCATAAAACAAAAAGTCGAAAACTTAATATCTTTTTTTTCTTCTTCCATTTGAAAAACTGATTTTATTGCTAACAAAAACTTTAATTCCAGTTTTGAGCTTAAACGGTGAAGTTTATCGACTCGAATAAATAGTAGGTATTCTTTTAACTTTAAAATGACCTGTCCTTTTTCCAACAACTGTCAAAACAGAGAAGATATGTCAAAAATTAAAATTGAAGTGGCCTCTGGCGGCAGAGTAGAGAAACATTTTTATAGCAGAATGATAGAAGTTGTCAAACGTAGTCTCTGTGTGAAATATAAACTTGATAGTTTAAAAACTAACAGCAAGATATTACAAATAAGAAAAAAATATGACCTTTACCGTCGTGAAAAGTATTTAGTTCTCAACTTATTGTTATATGACTTACTATCTTTATTTTAACATGAAAAATCATCTATCCAATGATCCTGATGCACTATCCGAACACCCTGTATATTTGTATATCCTCGAACATTGAGACAAGAGCTAGATACTTAAATTTTATTTTTGAAAAATAATTTGAACGGATCCAATATCACTTAACATTTATAAATTCGGACGCCAATGATGTTTTAATTATGTTTTCAATAATGTTTTGGGTCAACCTTATATCTTTTTATTAATGTGTAAGGTTAAAAGGTCCCCAGTTAATTATCGTGATCCACTTCCTGTTAGGTTATTTCGAACTTGCTTGCAGTTTTTCTAGACTTTGTTCGACGAAAGATTCTAAGTAGGTGAAATGTAAATTTTATGTATTTTTGTTGAAATGTTGGTCAATTTTAGGAATTCCTTATAAACTCCTGGACAAAATTAACGCAACATCATAAATTTGCCATATTTTTTATGCTATTTTTTTCCTGAATTTATGATCCGATTTGAATGATTTTTTTTGCCATTGTCTTGACAATGTCATAGTTTTTGATGTTTATGATAAAAATTTAATTTTCGATTTATACTGGGTGTACTAAAAATGCTACGTTTTTTCCCGAAAACTCGCATCACCCTGTGGAGTATATTAGCAACCGAAACATATTGCAGTTAAACGGTAGGTCCATCTTTCCCCAACATTTTCTTTTTTGGTTTACTTCATTATCTCTGCTATTAAAGGAGATACATCGTTTTATAGCGTAACATGTTTTTATAGACTTTAATGTTCAACACATTCATTGTTAAATGTTTTCAAGTAGACTAGGGACTTTTTCTGACATTGCAAGCGATGTGTGTTTTAAAGTTACAAAGGTGAAATAAGATTCGCCATACTGATTAAAAAAACTGTTCGGAAACTGCTTATTAAACGTTCGTTTCGTATGCCCAGTTGCCCGACGAGTATTTTAATCTTGAAACCTACTTAAAAACATTTAACAATGAATGCGTTGAATATTATATGAAGTATATGAAAACATGTTACGCTATAAAACGGTGTATCTCCTTTAATAACAGAGATAATGAACTAAACCAAAAAAAGAAAATGTTGGGGAAAGATGGATCTACCGTTTAATGTCAACTGCGATATGCTTCGGTTGCTAATATACTCCACAGGGTGATACGAATTTTCGGAAAAAAACATAGCATTTTTAGTAAACCCAGTATAAATCGAAAATTAAATTTTTATCATAAACAGCGAAAACTATGACATTGTCAAGGAACCAACCTACAATGACAAAGTTCAAATCGGATCATAAATTCAGAAAAAAATAGCATCAAAAATATGGGAAATTTATGATTGCGTTAATTTTGTCCAGGAGTTTAGTTCAGATAAAGACAAAGTTATTTACTTAAATAGGTTCTATAGATAAAAAGGTTGGGTTGTATTTTCTATCTATTGTTAAAGTACCTACCTGTAGGGACTACATACACAAAATTTACAAATGCAATGTGTTTTCGCCAAAACAAAAGCAATTTTTTCTTCCGCGAGTGCGTATATCGATGATAAGGACTTAAGTTAATCAAGTTAGAAAGAGACGAGACTCATCAGCTGATCAATATTTATTTTCGTGAAGTTTTAGCCGATAATAATAAAGTTCTTTAGTTAATTTATTTATAGTTAGATTACCTGACATGTTGATTGGGGTATCGAGCAAGTTTCGGGAAGATCGGTGACAAAAATTTGAAAATTGGTACCTATATTTGGCTAACCCTTCATATAAAATAGTACGTTTCATTGCACCACAATCTTGTCAATAATGAATAAGTATGTGTCTGTAATAAATTATTATTACAAAAAAAATTATTGTATCTTTGTTACATTACGTATTCTGTAAATGTAAATTTCCAATTTTTGCCCGGCCTAAAATTATTATTTGTCACCACTGTTCCTATCCAAGCACTATATGTTATAGTACCCCTGCGGTTGCAGTCCTCTATAAAATACTTCATAAACTAACTGCTAAGGACAACACCAAGAGAATGTAAAGTAACTACGAATGTAAGAACCATAAATGTTGTACAATTTCCCGATAGATGGCGGCAAAAGAATCAGAGGTTGTGAACCTCGCTACTGTAAAGGTTCATAGTACTTCTGCATCAATGAGATAAATAATGACTTTAGCTCTGGTTGATTAGAGGGTGATAAAAGTAAACTGAAGTTAATAGTGAAAAATATGGAATTAGCAGGAAATATTATGGCAATTGGTAATTGAATAATATTATTTTTCGCAGGCGAAATATACATTTGGTCCATTGCATGGACTTTATTGTCAAACACGAATCCAGAAACGGGCTGGGTCATGGGGGTCATGATCCCCCCCTCGACCATCAATTTGACACGAAAATACCATATATACAGGTTTGACAAACGCGGCAGCAGGGTATTACTTTTCGTAACTTTTCCTTGTATGACCCCCCAAAACGAAGTTTGATCCCCCACCCCCCACAACCGAGGTTCTGGATCCGCCCTTGTTTATTGTTAAATGTTCCTGATTAGCCCTTAGAACCATGAATTCAATTTTTATACGAGATTTTTCACAAAAGCCAAAACCATAGATGCACAAACGCTGACACACTGCGACTTGTGCATTCACCATAATCTATGAAGTTTTCCTGACCGATTAATGGTGACAGCAGAAATATACGTAGACAGTATCTACTTGTATTGTGAATTTCTTTTGTAAATTTTTTAGTGTATTTCTTTTTAATTGTTCGTTGTATGTTTGATAATTGATATTATTTCCAGTTGTTCAATTAACTATTATGGTTATTGCCTGGCGTTCTCTGTGGCTGATGAGGGTCGACATCTGTTCCTAAGCGAACAATGAAAGGAGTTGAGTACAGCACTGATGGATTGGTATGTAATGGAATTCTCGTGGTATCGAATCAGGAGAAACTCATCAAAGTTCAGGAGTAAAAAAAGTAATATACAGTGGTACCTCGAGATACGAGTGCCATAACATACGAGTTATTTGAGATACGAGCTGTCGACCGAGCGAAGTTTTGTTTTCAAATATGAGCGACATTGGAGATACGAGGAACGGTCAGCTGCGACGCGATCTCTACAAATGAGATAAAAGAGATCTTGGGAATGTGGGAGAGAGAGTTGGTCGTGGAAAAGAAACACCCCGAAAAAGTTGCAACTGGTCGTGCATCGGAGCTATTTAATGACACTGCCTAACTCATTTCCGCAGCATTCTGAAAGGGAGGAAGGAACAAACCTTGGACAGTTTTTTTCTTGAATCCGGCGAAAAGGCAAAGACCAGTGAAGAGAAAAGCAGTGGCTAAAATTAAGCCTACAGTAGCATTTAAGTTGTGTGTAAGTTATTATGTTTTTATACAATATTTGTCATTTATAAATACATTTTTCTTATTCAAAAACACGTAACAACAACGATTGGGTGTAGAATTTTTTGGGCTGGAACGGATTAATGGCATTTGATTTAATTTGAATGGGGAAAATTGCTTTGAGATACCAGCAAGGTTACGGAACGAATTAAACTGTATATCCTTATCCGATTTTCATTTGTTTTCTAGTTATAGCGTAATTAAAAAAATATATGTGGTATGCTCCAGTGTCCCTTTCAGTTTGGAGAATCGCCTCATGGTAAACATCAGAATGCAATTGTATAATCAGCACGATGGAGCTCCTTCTGTACAATTCGCTCATCAGGTCGAGCAACATTTGGACGAAACGGACTTGGTCGCGGTGGTTCTATTAGTTGGCCTCCATCACCTCCAGACCTCACACCACTAGACTTTGGTTCATAGGGCTGATTCAGAAAGTAAAAGATAACACACACACACACACACATATAATCGGGAAGCACTAATTCGACGCATTAGAAAAACTGCAGCCGATATTAAAATACATGAATCAGGAGCGCAACGTGCGTTCGTAGAAGAAGCAAAAAGGAATCCGGCAATTTTTGAAGGGGGAAGAGGACATTAAAGAACCACACTGTATAAACATTGTTACTCGGCGACTAGGGTTTCTTCAGGAAGCATTCAATATCTCGTATTATTAGCTTGAATTAACCCTTATACATTCGATATAGAACTTAAGTAAGACACCAACAAGCAAATGGTAGACCGAGGAATGTTATGTATCTACTCGCGCCTTAAAAGCATCGTCGATACAAAGGCAATTTAAAATTCACACTTAATAGTAACCTGCTCTTGGAAAACCTATAAAACCAACCTATTACAATATTCTGAACAGCCAGGAGCGCCGCTTTGCTTTCAGCTTTCATATTTATTGCCTATATAGCGGCGACCGGACAGTTTTTTCGGAGAACAGCTTACATGCGATCATCGTACCCCGTGAGAAAGTCCAGCGCTTTGGCCGGCGTGGAATGTACGAAATGTTAACTAAACAACGGCACCAACAATCGGGTCATACAGAGTGGACATCTCCACAAATAGAGACTGCTTGGCTGGAATTTTAGTACTAAGTACTCACGTTCGTCGAGGTCTGTATTTGCAACAAGAGGGGGGTAATAACAAGCTCGTAAATACCACCCATTGGTAAACGATGATTGCTGGAAACACTGTGGGTCTAGTCTGGCAGGTACTAGACTGACGTAAATATGAGCTGTGTAAAGATTAGGCACATCAGGTAGGTTAGGTTGCTTAATTTATATTTAAATATCTTTTTGTGGTAAAATTTGTTAGGTTTTGAGGAATGGTTCAAGAATTGTCTTTTACCAAACATTCCTCAGAATAGCGTGATAGTAATGGACAATGCGAGCTATCACAGTCGCCAATTACATAAAGCTCCAAGCTCAAATAATACAAAATTGGAGATTCAGAACTACATGGCGGCGAATGATATATATTTTGAAAAAAGTTATAAAAAAAGTGATCTTTTAGAAGTTTTAGAGATATTTTGTATAAAAAAAGTATATGTTTGTGACACATTGGCAGAAGAAATTGGACATACAGTGCTACGGCTTCCACCCTATTATTGCATTTTTAACCCCATAGAGCATATGTGGCACCAGTTAAAATCACTGGTTAGGTCTGAAAATATTTCTCCGACTTTAAGTTCTAGTGTTGTAGAATTAATACGAAAATGCTTTAATGATATTCCCCCAGGTAGTTGAAAAAATTCAGTCCGTCACGTAATAACTGTAGAAAATTCGTATATTAGTCTGGATCGTTTAATTAATCCAATTATAATTAATTTTGACGAGGATAGCGATAGCGAAACAGAACTATCTATAGAATGACATTATAAATGTAAATAAATATGACTAGTAATATTTAAAAAAAATGTTATTTCATTTGATTACATTAATATAATCATATCATTACTTGTTTTCCTTAGTCCGTCCCTTCATACTTCACTTGTTTATTGCCAAGCTCTTGTCGACACAATGGGACCGACCCAGGAAATCATTAAGTCGTATCCAATTTTCGCGAAACGTACTGTACAAATGGTCGCATTTGGCTGCTTCTCTGGCGCAAACCTCTTTACCGCAACTGCTAAAGTTCGATATCGGATTAAGTCATTAAATGTTGTTAAACAGTAAGACGCTTAAGTTAACAATACCTTCGCTATACTTAATCGTACCGAACATTCCACTGGTTCACTGTAGTCGGCTCAGCAAAATCAGCGGTTCCAAAACAAAATTATCTTAGAATTATGTACCGCGATAAATATTTTTATCTAGTTTATTTTTCACTCATAGTTTTATTTATTTATCAAATGAAAACGATTTTGCGTCATTAAGTTAAAGATGTTCTCAGGTACTTTTTCCTAGAATTTAGTTATTTTGGGATCATTATAGTTCTCTATCTAATAATCACTATTTTCCAAGAAATAATTAAAATTTGCTCAAGTGCAGGATGGTATGTTCTATTTTAAATAAGTAGTTATGCTTTTTGCTTTTAGTTTGTTCCTCATTATTGTGTGTGAATTAAAAGCAGTTAGAAAGCAAAGTTATGGAAAATGTTCAGCAAGGTGACCCAACGCCTAGAAGGTGTTTAGGTATCTCCAGGTGAACACCGTTTGGTATTACAAGTGGAACGTTATTTTACTTTAGAAAAAGATAACTCGGGCCCGTTAGTGTCTGGTTTGGCAGTGCAAAAACGAACGTCTGATGCTTGCGGCATTTCAGATAAGACCTTAACAAGACTTCGCACAAAGAGTGAAGAGGAATTGGACATATAAAAGGATTCGACTCCATTCTAAAACCTTTGATTTATCCCAAGGGATAAAACTATCGATTAGGAATATTGTTTATGATATGTATAAAGCCAAGGAATATGTTACTCTCAAAGCTATTCTTGAAAAGATAAAGAAGAAAGAACTTTGCGATATTGGAACTACCAGTTTGTCCATCGTTTTAAAAGAATATTATGACAAACATGCCTGTAAAAATATCAGTAAACCCATAAAATTATGCGAGGTGGCGCTTAGCCAAGTGGGCAAAGAAGAATGGCGGAAATGCATTGAACACACGGAAAAAATTATTTTTGAATCTTATGAGACAGAACAGGTTATAGACGAAGTAAGACCGTTAATTATTCGGGATGATGATAATGATTCTGATGAGTCTGACAGCATGGACGAAATTTCAAATGCAGAGGAAGACTGTTTTTAGTAAAGTACGGGTTTGTTCGTTCGTTCGTTCTACAAGTAGGTACGTTCTATCGCAAGACTACAACATCGGTTCTTTTTAGATACAAAAATTTATAAAAAAAAAATTCGTAAAACTAATTTGCCTAAATACTATAAAAGCTAAAATAATTATTTTTCTTTACCTATACTAATTTTTTATTTACTTTAAATTATTTTATTTAGAAAATACCTAAAAACTAACTCACTGCGCTTAAAATATACTTGCAGCAGAATAAATTATCTTGAGAATCATTATAATTAATCCTGAGAGCGTTTTATTGTGCATGTTTACTATAGTCGGAAAACTTTTGTGTGAAATAGAAATTAATATGAAGCGATCATAAACAATATTCAAACGCAAACTGCTGTCGTAAAGAATTTACCAACGGATGGCGGCACTTTTCTGATAAAAAAAAAACTGCTACATAACTCGAGGTCTAATAATTTAATGATTTTTTAATTATTTAAAAAAAATATTTAAAAAATATCGTCAAATTTTATGTTCCATCTAAACATATTTTTTATTAAATTGCATTTTTGGACACACCGTTCTACAGTTATTTAAGAGGATGTAATGCACATATATTTCAATAATAATATTTTATTTTCGGCTATTGACAATGTCCTTCATGGCTGAGTCTATTAACATGGCGCGATCTAACATAAAACTGATTGCAAGTTTATAGAAGATTGTAATAAATCTTACTAGACTTAAAATGCGTTTTATTTACCACTTTAAGTAAAACTACTCTCGCCGACGTCTATTTACTCTTCAGTTTAAAACCGAAGTTGCTTTAATATGTTCAAGCTAGTGTCCTTATTAAATTAAAGTGGTCTGGCGAATGAAATCTTAACCTTACAAATTGTACTTGTTTTGGCGGCATTTCTTTTAACCAAATTAACTAAATTCAAACCTTTGAGTTTTAAAGTATTCTTAATGTACTCTTTAAAAAGTACAAATTATATTTTTGAATTTAATGTGGAATTTTATTGAGCATATAAGCTTAAGATGAAATAGTTGTCTTAATGGGTTTTAATGAGTACATCAAGGGTACTTGATTAAACTACATTAAAACTATTTGTTCCAAAATTTCTTTAAAACCAACTTACTAATTAATAATTAAAAGCAAATTAGTTTTAAAATAGCCAAATGTCACGAGTATTATAAGATCAATTTTATTTTAATTTAAAGAGTGTATTAAATTCTTTGCATAAGAATAATAAGTGATCTTTAAGCACTTGGTTTATTTTAAGGTAACTTTAAAACCAACATCTTTTATTGAACATATTAAAGCACTTTTAAACCATAAATAAATCAGAAGCGTCTTTCAATTGTTACTTACGGGGTAAAAAGAAGGGGAGAAAATCCAACACATTGGTGGAGTTACGATGAGATGAAATAGAAACGGAATAGTTGGGCTAGATCTGCAGTGAAAATGTTACACAAAAAACAAGATGCTTTATATATGTGAGATTTTAAGAAAGTTAAGAATATGTCAATAATATACAGGTTGAAACAAGCACTGTTTTTTGACTCAAACTTTAAAACAGTCTGTACAGTGATGTAGATGTGAACTTTTTATTTTGTAATTTAATTAACAAGTAGCATCTATTCTTAACGTTCTCGCTTTTGGTTCATTTCAATACTTTCATTTTTAGAGCAGATACGATTTTTTTTAAAGAAGCATCATAATTTCCATTTATTTTCCCGCAGAAAAAGAACTAAAGTGATGACAGGATAGGTATAGATAGAGATGTTTTAGAACCACAGGTTGATTGGTTGGTTTTATGTTGAGGCAGGATTATGCTTGACCACATGATGCAAGAATTGTTAACGAGTATTCTTAAATTTAATAGAACATATACAACGTGTCCAAGATAAGGAGGGCCAGTACAGGGATCTCGGAAACCGTAAGAGATAAGAAGTCGGTTAGATGGAGGTAAAGTTGTGCATTTACGTGCCTAATGATATGCCGTTTAGAACAGTTTAAAATTCCGAGTAGTTCCGGAGATATCCGGAAAAAAACCGAAATTCTGAAAAATCGTTTTTATTATTTTCCTGGTTTTTTTTTTAGATCGAATTCTAAAGTAAATAGCACTTTTGCATTGCCACTTTTCCGCTCTATCTAACAGCGTTAATTGTTTTGTAATCCGACGAGTCGTCTTCGAAGGGCCATTATCAACTTTATTTTTTTAAATACGGTCCTGTTTTCCTGATATTGGAATTTGAGAGCATTTTTTCTCCCGAATGCAACGATGCATGATACATTGTGGTTTAATGACGCTTCGAGGGATTTTTGAACAACATCAGGATATTTTGGGATACGCTCCTGTATTTCTATTAATTTTATAAACAATATCTCATAAGTAAGCTCTAAATTTTTACTTATGTAGGACTAGTTCAATAAATAACAAATAATTTAATAATAAACCACAAGAGGTCGATTGTATCTTTTAAGTCGGTTTCATTTTCATTTAATTCACGTCAATCTCATAATTTTAGGTTTAAGTTTTTATTTTAGAAATTGATACAATCTTCTTAAACAAGCTTGCTTCTTTGAAAAAAAAATCGTACCGGAAAATTAACGTATTGAAATGAACCAAAAACGAAAATGATAATTTATAACGGGACACTCGGGTCCACCATAAATCGATATAAAAAAAGTCATCAACGTTAATTTGCCGCCTCAGGCACGGGCCTTGTTATCCTAAGCGTTAATCCGGCACTGGCTCTATCCTGTCGACCCATTCATTTCCAAATGCGGTGTGTTGGCAATCCTGCACGTCAAGGTATGCTGTACAGCATGTTATAGTTTCGTACAATACAGCAAAATTCCGTACATATGGTCACCCTACTTTAAAGTCACATATCAAGACGTAGTAAGAATTTCGGCTTGATGCTAGTGGGCAGGTAACAATAGAATACTGTGTTATAAGCAACCACGCAGGAAAGAAAACTTGTTACTGTCGATAGTAAATATTGGTTTTCTTCTAGCACACCCTGTATACGTCTTGATCGCGTTCGCGAATTGCATACCATGCAGCAGCAAAACGTTGCCCTGCCCGCGTCGTTCTTCTGCACTCCTGCTCTCGACATTATCCGGCGTTTGACTTGCCTGTGGTGATGGTGGTTGCGGTGACGCAACCATACAGGCTATATTACCGAAACAGCATAACAGCAATGCAACTGCATTTCACGGAATTGTTCTATTTAAGGAAACATTCTCGCGATATCAGTTCCTGCGATTAAACGATCGTATCTGTGGAGTTTTTGCAATACGACCATAAACTATTTCTGGTCCTGAATTAAATTAGATTGAGGTGCCTGAATATTGGCGCCCCTGTACATTTTATAGAAAAACTGCATCGTAACTTCTTGAAGAGGACGACGTGGTAACCCCATGTGTCCGGTTTGGATACATTTTAATGAACCAATCCTAGGATATTGAATTAAACGTGATGGCAAAACCACAGTGGTAACACAGCAAACATATAATTTCTATGACGCTATTGCCTAAAAACTTATGTAACGCTGAACATAACGAATAGTGAAAATATTGTCACCGATACTAATTTTCGATTTGTCAATGTCAAAATTTGATTTTGCTGAACTATGAGAGTTTCGTGGTTATGCCATCAAGATTAATTGAATAGCTCAGGATTGGCTCACCAAAATGTATTCAAAGTCGGCACATGGGTTTACCATGTCGGCCTCTTCAAGAAGTTATAATAAAGTTTTTCTATAAAATGTACAGGGGAGCCAATACGCAGCCACCTCAAAATTATATGGGATGTCCTATGTTCACGTAACGATGGATCACCCGGTATAACCAAAATGTTTAATCGGAGACTATAAATGAACGCGGTTTCCGCCGGTAAACGCCGTGCCGATAGTTAACTTCGGTATCGTTTGCAAAATCTTTTTTTTTTCATTAATCTTAAAAGACATCAAAGAAAAATATGGTTTTAGTTCATATAGATCATATACCTTCGTTCCTTAATGACGTTTTAATATATCAGAGTGTGGTTCTTTTATAAAGAAAGAGTTGCATATGTTCGCAATGACTTTATTTTTTTGCTACAGGGTGTTGAATTTTTTAAATCGTTGTTTTTTCCGAAAACACTTTAAATATCATTTTCTAGTTAAATATTTAAGTATCGTAAGAAAATTTATTCTATCGCTGGTCAATTCTCCATGAAAATTGTCTCTTCCTCGTCTGTTCTAGATTAAAACAATTAAATTCAAATTGCCGTTTAGAAAGTTTTAAAATTCCGAGTAGTTCCGGAGATATCCGGAAAAAACCGAAATTCTGAAAAATCGTTTTATTGTTTTCCTGATTTCTTTTGAGATCGAATTCTAAAGTAAATTGCACTTATGCATTGCCACTTTTTCCGCTCTATCTAACAGCGTTAATTGTTTTGTAATCCGACGAGTCGTCTTCAAAGGGCCTTTATCAACTGTCTTTTTTTAAACACGGTCCTGTGTTCCTGATACTGGAATTTGAGAGCCTTTTTTTAAACACGGTCCTGTGTTCCTGATACTGGAATTTGAGAGCCTTTTTTCTCCCGAATGCAACGATGTATGACACATTAAGGTTTAATGACGTTTCGAGGGTTTTTTGAACAACATCAGGAGATTTTGGGATACGGTCCTGTATTTCTCCTAATTTTATAAATAATATTTCATAAGTAAGCTCTAAATTTTTACTTATGTTGGACTAGTTCAATAAATAACAAATAATTTAATAATAAACCACAAATAAGTGAACAAAAATCATACCAAAACAGTAATAAAACGAACAACGAAAAAAGTAAGTAACTACATAATCAGGTGTTCAAAATGATTTCCCTTATTCTCTAAGCACAAATAGCATCTTCTAACTGCCGCATAACAGTTTCTTTGAGATAAAATAAAACATGCGATAGAATATCAAACTTTTCAGCATTTGTAAAATGATGTTCCATATTTTCTGGAAAATAGAAAACCTCTTAAAACGCTTTCAAACGATCACAATGGGAATGTCAAGTGAAACAAATCACGCGTCACCATCTTATTTTTTTTGTTTCAAACACCTACTTTTCTTTTAAATCCCGAATCAACAGAACTTTGAAATAATGTTTCTGAGTTTGTTCACTTATTTGTAGTTTATTATTAAATTATTTGTTATTTATTGAACTAGTCCAACATAAGTAAAAATTTAGAGCTTACTTATGAGATATTATTTATAAAATAGGAGAAATACAGGAACGTATCCCAAAACTTCCTGATGTTGTTCAAAAAACCCTCGAAACGTCATTAAACCACAATGTGTCATACATCGTTGCATTCGGGAGAAAAAAACCTCTGAAATTCCATTATCAGAAAAACAGGACCGTATTTAAAAAAATAAAGTTGATAATAGCCCTTCGAAGACGACTCGTCGGAACACAAAACAATTAACGCTGTTAGATAGAGCGGGGAAAGTGGCAATGCAAAAGTGCAATTTACTTTAGAATTCGATCTAAAAAAAACAGGAAAAAAATAAAACGATTTTTCAGAATTTCGGGTTTTCCGGATATCTCCGGAACTACTCGGAATTTTAAAGCTTTCTAAACGGCATATTATTAGCCACGTAAATGCGCAACTTTACCTCCATTTAATCGACTTCGTATCTCTTACGGTTTCCGAGATCCCTCTACTGGCCCTCCTTATCTTGGACACGTTGTATACCATAGTGATGTGGTCTGATTTTCAGAGCATTTACCCAAGTTTTTACACGGTCGATTTAAAAAAATATATAATGGTAGTGTAGTTCTAGGACACCCAAGTAGTCAACCATTCAAATATAATAATATATCTCTATAACAGCCCTTAGTGTTAATTTGATAGAAGCAGGTAATAAAAATTAAATTACATAATTAACTTACCCGAAGAATATTACCCGTAAACAGCAATACAGGTATCCTTCATATGGATCTTGACTGATTTATCCATTTAATCTAATAATATTAAAGATGCAATCACCAGAGACCACCTATGGCTTTGTTTTTTTCCTCGTTGTTAACAAAACTGAAAGAAAATGAAATGTCACCGAGGGATCTCACATTCACAATGTTTAAATTTGAATTATTTGCTATTAGGCATGTTAAGTGTACAATAACAATAAAAATGTATTTTCAGCAGAATTATTTTATGGGAAACACACAACCTATACAGGGTGTCAATTTTAAAAACTTCGCATCTTTAATATCGCGCTTTAATCGCGAAGGGGGACGTTTTTAAAGAATATTTGACTTGAACTTTTGCGGTTTAACCCCTAGGAGGGGTCAGTGGTAAATTAGAAAGATCGTTTAGATCTCTTTCCTATAATAATAATAATATAATAATTTATTATTTTTTTAGGAGTACTTTCCAAGAAATCACGTTTCAAAAATTGAAGTAACTAAAATTTTTTTAATGCGGTGACTCTGCTTCTGGTAAAAAATTGAAAGGGGTGTCACCCAGAGTCACTACCTACAGTGACCAGTGACAGTGCAGGTAATTCCTAATTACTTTACGTTTTTTAAAAATGGAATTTCCGAATTTTAAAAATTGAAAAAAAAGTTCTTTTTTCTTCTTCTACCAGGCCGGATTTCACTTTATCTGACTGTCCTTTGATGAAATAGTTATTTACATTACAAGCTGCGAAAGTTTACTTTTTGGTGCGAGGTGTGTTTAAATAGGCGAGGCGAAGCGTAGCGAAGCCGAGGCTATTTAAAAAACTCCGAGCACCTGAAAGGGCTTTTGCAGCGTGTAATGTATTAAACTTTTTCTACTACTGTTCTTTGATCAATTATATTATTAAGTAATGAACTTTGATTTTATTCAAATTATAATAAAATACACCTGTAAAATAATCCATGACAACTAGTTATTTGAGTACTGTCAAAGTCTGTCAGTTCGAATTTTTTAATTTCGATTGTCGAAAATGTTGATTCAAGACCAGAACGAAGCTATACAGAAGGCGGCCGAGTTGGCATGTGCCTCACTCTTACCCGTGAAGTCGAAAGATAGGTACTGTCAAAATGTAATGCTAGCGTACTTCCAAGAGAAATCTGAAGCCCTATCACCTCCGTCCTTATGGTCACAATATTCCATGCTTAAATTGACTATTTCTGTGAACAAAAATATAGATATTTCGCAGTTTAAGAAACTTATTGCATTTATTAAACGAAAAAATGATGGTTACGAAGCTAAAAAATCTAAAATTTTCACAAAAGAAGAAATAATAAAGTTTTTACTTGACGCTCCTAATCATATAAACTTTTTATTATTAAGTAAGATTTTTTTTTAATTCGCTTGAATAAATACAATAAAAAATTTTATTCTTGTTTTTTTGTCCTGGCACCGAAAGTATTACTTTCGTAGCTACCAACGGATAATATTCAGGTAACTGTAACATTTACTTTCGTTTTCTTTCGTGTTGCTACGGCCCGAAAGTTGATTGATTTATACAGTAGTAGAAAAAAGATAAAGCACCCCAGGTGACGTCATTTTACAAATAACACAAGTCGACATAATTTTTGTAACATCGATGCGAATGCTTATTTTGCGTTTCATTTAGGAAGTTATTAAAACACTTTTTCCCAGAAATGGCCCAGCACGTCTCATTTTCAAGTACCTGCTTCTCTTTTATATAATGCGATCTTTTAAATCATTCTTACCTGCCTTAGGAACGGAAAGTACAACCAGACCGCAGAGGGGATATTTTCACAGTATTGTACGAACCTTTAAGAGTTTTATTGTTTTCTGCAGTTTAGTTGGTTCGTTTACAGTAGAGTCAAGCGTTTAAGTCAAAAAAGCCTAATTTTTTATATTTTAAGTGCCAAATTGGGATCAAGATAAAAAGTTGGGCTTCTCATGTTTGTTGTGTGAGTTGTTACGTAAATTCAGTGCAGTGGATGTATCGCAAGAAAAATTCTATGCCGTTTACTGTTCCTATGGTGTGGAGAGAACCTACTTTTGCATAACTAAAATCCTAATCTGACCCACAACTTCCTGAGAACACCAGTTGTGACCCAACATTTTTACCAACTACCAGTGAACTTCACTTAATAACTCGGAATGAATTAAATGACTTGGTACGTGACCTAGGATTGTCAAAACAAAAATCGGAACTTCTTGGTTTCAGACTTCAAGTGGAACTTGTTAAAAAATTTGGGTGCAGTAAGCGATGAACAAGGATAGAGGTTTCACCAGGACATCAGGACGATGGAAACAAGATACCAGGGACGCTGGAACCAATCTATGTTGGGCGACTACTGTTGGGTTTTAAAAAGGGATGATGCTACAGAACACAAAAGGAAAAGTGAACGTTTTTGTCGCTGTATCATATCTTGTGCAATATATTTTTTATTTACATGACAACCAATCCTCAGTAATGTTTTTGCATAGATGCCACATGTTTTATATGTTTATATTAAATAAATATATTAGATTGTAAAAATATGTCGTCTCCTCGATTTTCTCCACCACCTACCCTTTATAACAAAAAAAAACGGCACGTGTTACAGTAATTAGGTTATCATTTTCGGATTTAGGACTCTAAAATACTTCAGACAAACCTATTTTAATCAATTTTACTTTACAAAAATTA
This sequence comes from Barypeithes pellucidus, assembly GCA_963991005.1. NCBI lineage: Eukaryota > Metazoa > Arthropoda > Insecta > Coleoptera > Curculionidae > Barypeithes > Barypeithes pellucidus. The sequence goes on along the minus strand of OZ022562.1, from coordinate 18,806,437 downwards.
AAATTTGTCGGCTTTTGATTGATAAATTGATTACACAATTAAAAGATCGATCTTGACGGCCAACAGGAATATTATTTTTTATCAGGAAAAAATATCGTTGTAGGCGCAAGTTTCAACGCTTCTTATTCTTATTTTTTAGGCGTGATTCAATAAACACAAGGTATGATATCGCGCAGGAAGAGGCGTCGCTTAGTGACGTCATTACGTGCACGCTTCTGCGGTTCCCATATGATTTTAACGCATGTTTTGAAAGTTCACCGAAATTCAGAGGTATTTGCTCATGTATTTGTGTATTTATTAAAATAAATATCTTAATATTCATAATGTGAGATGTGCCGTGTTCGGTGGTGGTGCTGATAACCAGAAAAATAATTTCGATATGTCTCCTTTCCTAGAGATTGAAAAAAACAATTAGAAGTCATATGTTTCAGGAACTTGACGTTATAAATTGGCTCAAGGTTACTAAAAAATTGCCTCACTTTTATACAATACAATTTTGTCATACTTTTATTTGTTTAACTGGGTATTATTTTAGCTTTGTATTTTTATGAAAGAAATATGCTTAAATACCATGATATTATTCCTACATTTCGCCTACTATCAAATGCATACACCTATTTAAAACGCTAGCAACAACATGAATCTCCATAAGTAATTTAAAAATAACTCACACCACGACATCACTGCGTGCGCCAGACGAAATTGGGACGGCTAGATACCATACCTTGTGCTTATTGTATCATGTTATTTAGGCGATATTCGTATAGGCTATATCCCCATTACGACTCTAAGTAGGCAGATGACATAATATTATTATCAACCTTCGCCTCTCTGCAACTCTCAACAAATTAAATCCGCGTCATGCCTATAAACAAAATAGGTTGCATTGTCATAGTGCCAGTACCGATAAAACTAAACATAACAATTGTTGCATGAATGACCGATGAAGATAACATCCTTAGTCATGATTTGTAATAGATGGATAAATAAAAACGTAACAATAAAATGCCATAGTAATGAGATATTAGTGATATTATCAATATATTGCTAATAGGGGAAACACACTATAGTCTAACGCAGGGGTCTTCAAAACTTTTTGATATAATGGCCAGACTGACTATTCCACCAAGTCGAACTTAATGTAATTATAGTTTAGACTATTGGCAGAGAATATTGAAAGCGGAAAGTGGATGAAGAGAAACAGCGCTCCAAACTATTGTAGCAGACGTATCTTATAAGATTTGGCTAAGACAAATGATTTAAAACCCGAACAAACGGAACACCCTCCTAGGGTGTTAAAATTGACGTGTGTTGTCCGATTATTAATGTTATTGAGCGGAAGAGAGATCTTAAGCGTTGGGAAATTATCAAACGGGTATCATTTATCATATTCTTATTTTTGCGAACAGAAAAATGTAATCGGTCAGCCAAAATGGCTAGTTGGTCAGCAACTTATGGACAGCAAACTGGCTTCATCTATTAATTTGCTGGGCGTCAATCGGGGAGGAAATATGTCGTGGCATAACCACGTTGTAGCAATAGCCAAGATAGATTCTCAGAAACTTGGTGTACTCTTCCGAACCAGAAAGTTGTACACACCTCAACAACTTGTGACACTATACAAAGCCCAGATTCGACCATCACTAGAGTACTGCTCTCATGTCTGGAGCTCTGCACACAAACATACTCCTCGGCTACTGGATTCCATCGAAAGGAGGGCCATTCGTCTGATTGGAGACCACGAGCTGACGAAGAACCTCGACAGTCTAGAACATAGAAGACAGGTTGGGGATTTGACTCTCTTTTACAGATATTTTCATGGAAAGTGCTCAGCTGACCTTGCCCTCTTAATTCCGCCCATAGCGGCGAATATCAGAAATACACGACGAACCACTGCCGCCCATCCATATGTGGTTAAGCTTAGTACTCCTCGAACTTCATTATTTAAGGATTATTTCATCTGGAGGACTTCATCCTTATGGAACGATCTTCCCGAGGTCGTTTTTCCCAACGAATATAACCTCCAACGATTCAAAACCAACGTGAATCGCTTTTTGCGCCCACCCCCAGAGTGCCCTAAAGGATTTTTCGTATAGTGCTTGTGTTTGATCATAAAAAAAAAACATTTCTGAATCGTGACAGTGCCCATGGAAAACAAGTGAAAACCCGCCCCCGCTCCTAGCTCCTAGCCGATTTCCTTCTGTATTTGGCAAAAGAAAACACAAGAAAGTTGCATCAATTGACAGTGCCCTGGGACCTCTGAAGTAAACTGCTGCTAGACATGTTTGTTTCTACTGACCAATTGTAAACTCTTGCTGACCAAGTAATCATTTTGCAGCTCGACTGTTAATAACGGCAAACCATTTAATTACTTCTCCTATCAAACTAACACCTTGCATGTTGTTCGTCTCTCTGTCCACATGTAAAGATATTCTTGACTTAAAAAAATCATTTTACTGAATTATGATGCGATTGAAGTCATGCTAATTCCAATTTCTGAATGTCTCTATTTCAACACTGGTGCAGGCAGGAATAATAAAGAAAAAACTAATGGTACTTACGTAATCAGCAGTCAATTTTCTTACTCATCATGATATTGTGATATTTTCCTAGAATTTTGTAATCGCCATCTTGTCATCGCTCCAGGGATACGTGCACAGCACTGAAGAATATCTGAAAATAAAAACAGATTTTATATAAAAAGATGCAAAGAGCACAATATACTATAAATTTAAGTATGATGTGTGCATTTCCAGGAATACCTTTCAAGTTTAGAAACTATTCCTTTTGAAATTCAGATATTGGAGATGCTTCTTTATCCCTGTGCAGAATACATTCTCTAAGTATATCTGTAGATACATAGAAACAACTCCGTGTGAGCCCTAAAGTAGAAGTCAAGCCTCTTGGTGAACCAGCAGCATTATTAGATTCGCGGACGATATAGCAGTGTTAGCAAAAAATGAATAGAAACTACAAGATACCACCTAAACGAATATTATGATGTCCGACGAAAGCATAAAGAAAGAGGAAACGGAAGATAATGAACTGTGTAAGAACAGGCAGCTAGATACGTCAATTTTTTAAATACAAACATGATTTTTGTGATGAAAATGTTAATAGTAAATGCTCCCAGTATGTTAAATAGCAAATAATATAAAAGATGAATGAACAAACCTGAACAAGCTTAATTCTTGGTGTCAAATATAACTACTATATTATATAAACGGCAGCAATGTTGTAATGGTTTATTAACAAACTAAAAATGATCTAAAAGAGCTTAATCTATTTATACTAACTATTATATTCTTTTTGGGTGCTTCCCAGAATAAAATTTATGAGTTAGGATGAATAAGAACTGTTTGTTATTGGTCTAAACTACATTTTTTAGTGTTAACTGAATATCCGGACTAACAAACAACTTCGACGATGATTAATAGAGTGAATAATCCATATCTTACAGGAGCATTATCTTATTTATTGTAAATTTGTATGTCACATGTGTAACAAACAGAAATAAATTAAAGAGCAGTAATTAAATTGTTTGCCGTTATTAAAAGTCGAGCTGCGAAATGATTACTTGGTCATTACAATTGGTCAGTAGAAACAAACATGTCTAGAAGCAGTTTACTTCAGAGGTCCCAGGGCACTGTCAATTTATGTAACTTTCTTGTGTTTTCTTTTGCCGAATACAGAAGGAAATCGGCTACTAAAGGTGTAGCGGGGGCGGGTTTTCACTTGTTTTCCCAGGGCACTGTCACGATTCAAAAATGTTTGCTGTCCGTTGCTGACCAACTAGCCATTTTGGCTGACCGATTACATTTTTCTGTTCGCAAAAATACGAATGTTTTGCTAACCTAAATGATACCCTAAATAAGCATGGAAATTAAGCAGTCTTACATAGAACTGATCTGACTGTGGATTGAAATCATTTTGAAATGGTTAATTTTTTTTTTTTTAGTTTTATAGGCATGAAAAAAAAATAACAATATGCTAATATTATTTTTTTAACCACGGGATTGGGTGAGCTTTTTAACAAGGGGTCTAAAGCTACTATGAATAAAATAGTGTTTATCTATTTTCTACACGGTGTTCATAATAAGGTTCCAAAAACAACATATTTCAAAATCATTTTTCCCAAGATGCTCAAATGGAACACCCTGTACATTATTTGGGTATTGGATGAAGAATTCATAAACAATTTTTTTTTGTACTTCAAACATGTAAGTTATTTCAAGCCGTTTTCGAAATAATTACAAATTTCATAAATTATGTTGTTGACTTGACTAATAATTGTAAACTTCAGTAAGTGTTCAAAATATCTTCACTTCACTTAATCTGTGCACTTTTTTTTTTCGGATATTGGGTTTTCTACTACAGTAATTAGCAAATATGTACAGGGTGGCCAACTAAGCGAGGTAAGCGGCTATATCTCGGAAACCGTTCACCGTACAGCTTTCGGAAAAAAATATTTATAGGAAAAGTTGCCAAGAGAAATTGCTGGAAATTATTTGCAAGTTTGTAGGGCGGCCGCTAGGGGGCGTAACACGAATAGTAATTTGTTGCCAGTCGATTTCTCTATAATTGGCATAGGTAAGGTATATTGATAATACTTATAAATAAGTCTCACTTGTATCGTGAACAACTTTGCTTAAATACTTTTTTCTCTAGCCCTGCAAATAAAGTGGTGGGGGTAACGCAAACATCGATTTGCAAAAAATACAATATCTCAGGAACGCCTCATCTGAAAATATTCAAATTGGTGTTATTTGAAAGAGCTCTTCTTGCTTTATTAGATACACTTCAAGCGATGTCTATGTCATTTTTACTGTAGTCGCTAGATGGCGCTTTCAACAGATTTAATATATTTATCGTTTTTCTCGAAAAACTTAAATGCAATGGTAAATATGTTATTACACCAGTACAGAGAGGAATAAAGGCCAGAGCAAACGGTGAAAACCGCAAGTTCCTATCTTTTTTCTAACCGGAGAAATCAATGAAAATTTAATTTATATCCTACTAAATCTCCCGCCTCGTACTTACATATGTTGCAAAAAATAAGAAGGCTTTGGAAACAAAATACATATTATATATAATAGGAGTATTGGGAAGAAACGTTAATTTTATAAACCAAAAGAAACGTATTCCTTAAATGGTCAAACTGTCTGCCATCCTGGCCCACACATTGTCTGAGCTTTCCTATAGTAGAAAGAACAGCAGCTTCCACTTCCGCTCTTGGCAGGCGAAGAATTGCATTTTGGATTTTGTTCTTCATATCTTCCCTGGTCGTAGGCCTAGCTTGGAATACAATATCTTGTAATCGTCCCCACAAATAAAAGTCCACACAGGTCAAGTCAGGTGACCTGGCTGGCCACGAAAAAGGCTTCCTTTTCCTATCCATCGGTCTGGATATGTCTCATTCAGGCATTCTCGCACATTAATTGAAAAATGTGCTGGACAACCATCTAGCTGCAGGAACATATTTTGCCTGGTTTCAAGAGGCACATCTTCTATTAAAACACATAATTCATTCCTAAGGAACTCCAAAAACAGGTTCCCATTTAGTGATTGGTCAAAGAAATAGGTTTATAAAATGAACGTTTCTTCCCAATACTCCTATTATATATAATATGTATTTTGTTTCCAAAGCCTTCCTTCTCTTTTGCAACATATATAAGTACCGTGCGGGAGATTTAGTAGAATATAAATTAATTTTTCATTGATATCTCCGGTTAGAAAAAAGATAGGAACTTGCGGTTTTCACCGATTGGTCTGGCCTTTATTCCTCTCTGTACTGGTGTAATAACATATTTACCATTGCATTTAAGTTTTTCGAGAAAAACGATAAATATGTTAAATCTGTTGAAAGCGCCATCTAGCGACTACAGTAAAAATGACATCGACATCGCTTGAAGTGTAGCTAATAAAGCAAGAAGAGCTCTTTTAGATAACACCAATTTGAATATTTTCAGATAAGGCGTTCCTGAGATATTGCATTTTTTGCAAATCGATGTTTGCGTTACCCTCACCACTTTATTTGCAGGGCTAGAGAAAAAAGTATTTAAGCAAAGTTGTTCACGATACAAGTGAGACTTATTTATAAGTATTATCAATATACCTTACCTATGCCAATTATAGAGAAATCGACTGGCAACAAATTACTATTCGTGTTACGCCCCCTAGCGGCCGCCCTACAAACTTGCAAATAATTTCCAGCAATTTCTCTTGGCAACTTTTCCTATAAATATTTTTTTCCGAAAGCTGTACGGTGAACGGTTTCCGAGATATAGCCGCTTACCTCGCTTAGTTGGCCACCCTGTACAAGGTTTCCCATTTTCGATACTTTTATAGGATATCTCTCTAATTGTTAGGGCTATCAAAAAAGTAATGTAGGTGTCATGTGCCCAAAAAGAACACATGACAGCTACAATACTTTTTTGATAGCACTAACAATTACGGAGATACAGAAAATGGGACACCCTGTATAACAATTTATACTGGTTTTCCGACGTGTTGTTCCTTAAATTGACCATCTTCATTAAATTATCGTTTTCGGGTCAGTGGCACTAACAAACAAAAAATGTTATGAAGAACAACATTTTCTCAAAAAATGCAATAAAAAAAGTATTTTTTCCTAGGTTTTTCTTTTTTTGGGACCCTCGGTATGTTGAAGCAAAAATTAGTCGACGCCATTCCTATTTTTATTACAAATAAAAAATATTATGAAGAAGTTTATACTAGTTCACAATAGTAATGTTATTACTACCAAAATAATTACCGAGCAATAGAGAGCTTCTATTGCCAGTAAAGTAACCAATTACAAATAATAAAATATTTAATAGGACAATTAGCACTGTTTAAAGATACCTTCCTCAAATATTCAGGTGCCAATTAAAATCTAACTGTAGGAAGAAATGACACGTGTCCGAACGAGGTGGAATTTATAGGCAATTTCCTGTTTCGTGCAGTTGTCTATTTAATTATTGCTTTAAGATAAATATTTATTTAAAAGAATGTCGAGAAATTCTTTAAATTCTTTACTTATCTTTAAATAAACTGGTTCTAAAGAGTCGCCTTTTCCTTCATTGAATTGTTATACAGGGTGTTAGAGAATTGATTCATTATTTTTAAAGTCGCAAATCCTGAGATGGAAACAAATTACAGACAAATAACCATAAATGTCGCTTTCAGTTTATTAGCGTGATGTTTGTCGCCATTGTCATAAAAAGCAGTGAAATTTACTAAACAAGCCCATATGACTGATGACTCATGAGAGGTCAATCGGCAACGATGTTGCCAATTTTACCCGTAAGTTCAAATTGTAGGAAACAAATTAGGCTACAATTTTACCTTAACAACTTCTTCCACAATTTCCGTAAAGATGACAACAACAAACAACATGCACATGGAAGCAAATTATTTCACAACACAATGGATCTTTACGTAGGTGATCGAGACGACGCGGCAACAGTACCTTAGACGTTTACGGAAGGTCGGAGCCCGCACAATGTTAATGGTAATCTGGTAATCCCCCGTATCAAAGTGGTTCAAATTTTAGACGTAAGGGTGAAAAATGTTTTGCATTCGTTGGTGATATCTGTGATATTTTCAGACATACCGCTTGTCAGATATTGGCCGTGTTTTGATTTTCTTATGAAACACCATGTATTATTAGTGTTTTGAATGCAGCAGGGTCAAAGTATAGACCGAAAATACAGCATTACTTATGTTGTCACACTTTTTTGGGTCACCCTGTATACTTTCGAACCTCGGGCCCATGGAGACTTTTGATCAGCATCGATTTTTGGATAATATCCCCGATTATCAAAGTTTTTAACCGAGGGCTGATTCCCATATGTTCAGGGCCGGCAGGCCCGTAGCCAGGGGGGGGGCAGAGTGGGCAATGCCCACTCTGACAGAAAAAGTTGCCCACTCTAGCAAAACCATGATAGTTGTATATTTATGTAATTTCTTGGGATTCAGTCTCAGCAGAGAATGGCCAATCTGATATATTTAGCGTTTGAGAGTAAACAAACAAATAACATAAACTTTGAGGTGTTTTTACAAAAATTTAACGAAAGGAAGAACAGAAAACTTCAATTATATTAAAGGTATTTACCTACGTTGCATTTTTTGGTTTTGTTTAAGATTTATTTTTTGTAATTATATAGGTAGTTAATTCAATGTTGAAATCAACGATGTTTTTTTTTCTCTTGATCTTACGTGATCTGATCACAAAAATTATTTTCAAGTTTGCCCCCTCTAAAACTTTGACTGCCCACTCTAAAATCTAATCCTGGCTACGGGCCTGAGTGCGGGGCCCTTTGGACGTATATTTTTGAATATTCGATAATTAAAATTGGGGTAGGGTAGATACCGGTTAAAAAAAATCCTAATACGATATCTAATATTTATGTATAGTTTTTGCAGAATTATACCGTTGATCTTTTGACTGCAATAAAACCTCATTATCCCTTGGACCATAAAATAAATAAGGAAATCCCAAATTTTAAAACCTTTTCGAGCAGAGCCGGACCAGGTATACAAATTCAATTTATATCTATGCCTGATGCATATATAAATACATAGTGATTTTTAATAATTTTAATCTTTAGTGGTTTTCCGGCGAGTAATTTTTAGTTAGGCTTATTAGTGGTAGAATGTGGCGTCCTTGGAATTGTGCTGATAGGGGGGCATCTTCAAGTGTCATTTTTAAAAGAAAGCATTTATCTACCGATGCCAAACTAATAATTAAAAATGTGTATCAATCGTTGTTGAGTAGAAATTTTAATTCGATAGATGCTTTAGCAGAGACGTCTACTTTGACAAAAACCCCTTTATCTTCGGTGAGAGACATAGTACTTAAACCTGTTAATCCTAGAAAAAATCGGAGTGATTCTGGCACATTTAGAAGCATTGACGAAAATGACATGGATTTATTAAGAAGATTTACCAAATGTATGAGGCACAAACTGTACCCACTTTGATTTCCCTCAAAGAGCGACTGATTAAAGACGAAACTCTCTTGTAGCCTTTCAAGCCTTAGGAAAATATTGCGTAAAATGGGTTTTAAATACCGAAGCATTGATAAAAGACAAACATTAATGGAATCTCAACGTTTACAACGTTTCTTACAATTGTATGATTACAAATGTTCAACCCTTAATTATAAGTTTAGGCTTAGATGAAGATAGTGATAGTGATACAGAGTTAAATTTTGAATAAATTATCAATAGTTTCTTAGAATTTAATTAATTTTTATTGTACTTGTTATCCTAATAGTTATACTTTTAAATTATATTATTTTCAATTATCATTAATTGTTATCATTATTTTACATTTATTATAGGTACCTAAAACTAAAAATACCTATCTATTTATTTTAAATTATAAAAATAAATCATGTGGTGTGGTATACATTTTCAAGCCGGCCCTGACCCCATATATTGAGCTTTGAAGAGGTTCAGGCGTATACAATAGGGTTTAATCAGGTAGTTTATTCATGGCAGTAAGAGCCAACGGTATAATTCTGCAACAACTATACAATCACTATTTTTTCACTAACCACGCACCCCATTAACGTATCGTATAACTAATCCGCCCATGGTCACAGGTAACAAAATCGACAATAAAACTGATGTCCGTCACTGCACGCCGCCGTTGGTATGTAGAAAGTTCATTCATCCAAGCAAAGAAGCCTCAACAAAAGCGTTTGGTGTCCCACAAACTGAATCGGTTACACTCGGTCGTAAACCTAAATTCATTCATGAAATCAATAAAAACATTCCAAAACCGGATATTATGTAATTATCTATTTTTGTTGAAATGTTCAAATAGGCATTTCAGGAATTTGTGGAATGTAGGTTAAGCAACGAGGTTTTTTCTTTTATTCTCGCCGATGGAAACGTTTTAAAAATAATTAGTTATAGTCGAAAAAAGTTGATTAGAATGTTGCCGTACTGTACGTTGTATAGGTACATTCTATTCCGACAGAAACAGTTACTAAATTTCGAAATGGTTAAGAGCATTTATTTCCCCCCCCCCCCCCCCCCCCCCCACGGTCTCGCGGAGAAGCGCGACGCGAAGGGAAAATAGGTTTGTTCTAAGCGTTATTCTGGTTCAGGCAATAACTGTTCTAGGACTGTCATGCGCGGTTTATATAGACCCGTTCAAGTTTTACCACCCGGGTGGAAAGTAAATAATTTTTCTATAATTTTTTTTAAAAATCGATATCTCAAAATAATATACTAACACAGTTTTTAAAAAATGCTAATAGATTTGCGTGTTTGCGTCTATTTTTTTCCTCAGGTCATCAGCATTGAATATTGTGACCAAATCGTTGATATCTTCTTTGTCTTGACATTTTGCTAGTAGCTCCGACTCAGAATCAGGATTTTGAACTTTCTTTCCCGTACACCATTCTTTGAAACAGTTATATGCCTTGTTATATCTCGGGCGGCTTTTAATTGGCAGAAGATATTCTACTATTTTTGCTTCTTCTTGAATTTCTGGTTAAGTAGCAGCAAAATCAAATTCCTCATCTTCATCATCATTTTTCTGTTGTTAAAATAATATATGGTTTAGTGACATGGAAACCATATTCAAAAAATGATATTTGCCATCTTGATGTGTATGTGTATTACCTGTCTAATTTTTCAATGGAAAAGTCAAAATTACATTTATCTTTTATTAATAATTTTAATTCAAAATAATAAGAAGTGGATGTTAGATGTGGTTGTAAATAAAATAGTATACAAACCTCTGTTAAATGTTTCATTACTGTCTCGAGATTTAGTTAACTAACGACTCTCTCGACAGGAATGAAACACTTTCCACCTCGGTATGTAACATGCTATTGACAGTTAACGGATTTATTCGAAATGTCACACTTCGAGGAACCGTTCTAGCGGATGAAAATATCTTGAACTGTTCCATGCGACTGTACGATGAAATTAATATGAATTCCAGAAAATAATACGTTTGTTCGGGTTTGCTCGCTGCTGACTGGGTCAATTTTTTTTTTGGCTTGTATAAACCCTTTATCTTTCCGCTTTATAGCTTCCTCGTAATTTTTGCCCTCTAGTTAACAATAATCAATATAAGGAAGATAATTTGCATATTAAAACAATATTTTGAAAACCAAAATTTGCAGGAAAATCTCGTATATCAGTTAGTAAAAAATACCCAAAGTAAGTCAAGGGGGTATAGAATGACGTCTACATCGAAACCGATTATGGCTTCATGGCAAGGAACACTTATTACGGGAAGAATACAGGTTAGAGTTCATTCACCTATAAAGTTCCGAAAAATTAGAAATTTAAAAGAGAATCAGAAAAATTGCCGGTATCGGCAACCACGCAAAATGTAAGGGACAGCAGGAATGCGTCTCAGAAGTAGGTGGCAATGGTGGCATCCCCCGTGGCCCCGTTCTCAGCCACAGTCGTCTGTGATGTTGCCGCACGCTTTTACACTGCATCGGTGAAAAGTAATTGGTGTGTCGACGTTGCCAAGATGCAAACGAAGTATTTTTTAAAGAGAAAAGGTTAAGAATTTATGGTAAACATGAGAAATTTAATTAACAGTCAATGTCATTTTACAACATTTTATTTCTAGAAGTCCTCAAGCAGTCAGAAAGTGATGCCGAGAACTTCCCGGACTTATTATTAGAAGAGTAATTTTTTTGGGACTCCAATCAGCAATATGTATAAATTATGTACACTTACTATACAGGGTGGCCAATTAGTGCGACAAAGCACAATATCTCTTTTACCGCTAGGGATAGCGGAAAACTTTTTCCACGAAAGTTATTAAGCGTTAAGAGGTGCAGCTTTCAAAATTATTTTCGACCATACAGTGTGCTCCAAAAGGACGGTGTGATAAAAATTTCATATTTTTTAAATGGGACACTATGTATATTTTTACATATTTGAATTCACCGTAAAAATTTTACCATTGTCATTTATCTAGTCACCTATGACAAAATAAAAACAAAATGTTGTAATTTAAACAAAAATATTTTAGCAATTCAAGCTTGTGGACAATTTCGAAAGTAAATTATTACCTAATTATTTGTTCATATAGTGACCCCCATTAACTTTAACATATAATTCAATACGTTTTTCAAAAGAATGAGTCATGTTTCTAGACATTTGCCGAGTAATACTTTGAAAACAGTTGAAAATGTGTAGAAACATGACTCATTCTTTTAAAAAACGTATTGAAGTATGTGTTCAAGTTAATGGGGGTCACTATATGAACAAATAATTAGGTAATAATTTACTTTAGAAATTGTCCACAAGCTTGAATCGCTAAAATATTTTTGTGTCGTATCCTCCCGTATGAATAAATATTTTTTTAAAAATTGTTATAAGTTAAGAAATATTTACACATTTCATTGAACCATGTTTTTGCACAAATTTTAGGAATTTTCCAATCTAACACCGCCCTTTTGGAGCACCCTGTATGGTCGAGAATAATTTTAAACGCTGCACCTCTTAACGCTTAATAACTTTCGTGAAAAAAGTTTTCCGCTATCCTTAGCGGTAAAAGAGATATTGAGCTTTGTCGCACTAATTGGCCACCCTGTATGTTTTTATAATAATATACATTCAGCTAAATATTTCTCTAATCAGTGCCTATAGCACTGGCCTCGAGAATAAATCAGTATTAATTTTTACAATGTTGGACGTGTTCCTAACTAAATCCCTAAAAACAATTTAACTCGTTTTACAAATTGACACAATTTTCCAAGATCTCTGATATCCTGTGGTATTCTATTGTAAGCCTTTGCCGCTCTTACAATCGGGTTACTAAATCCTATATTCGTCCTGGTAGTTACACAATATATATTATTTTGTGATCTGGTTTCGTGACTGTGTATGTTATTGGACATTAAAATATTTATATTACACCTTTGGTTATTTTTTAAAACTTTATACACTAATTTAACCTGTTCTAATTCTAGAAGTATCTCCAATTTTGGTATTTTCAACTGTCTATATAAAGTTTCTGAACTTGTCAACCAATCATAATTAAAGATAATTTTTAATACTTTATTTTGGAGTACTTGGACTGCGTTAAAATTAGTTTTCCCACATGTTCCCCATATTGGCATTTGATATCTAAAGTGTGACAGGAAGAAGGCATTGTACACATTCAATTTGGTTTTATTAGTAAGAAAGTTTCGACATCTGTATATTATAGGTATCATAGGTAGTATTTTGTTTGAGAGATGCCTAATGTGTTGGGACCAGTTAAGATCATTGTCGATCACCAATCCCAGATACTTTACATTCTGAACTTCTTCTAAAATTAAGTCATTTATTTTAATATTTAAATGGTCTATTTGTTTATTTTTTTGTTTAAATATCATATATGTTGTTTTGTCAACATTTATTTTTAGTTTATTATAGTACAGCCAATTAAGATATAAATTTAAGTCATCATTAACCATATTATTCAATGCCTTCTCCTCCTCACCGGTATACACTAATACTGTGTCATCGGCAAATTTAAAATATCTCGCCTTGAGATTTGCATACCTTGGATTCAATACATAAAGTGAATACAGCAGAGGACCCAATACCGAACCCTGGGGCACTCCATAATCACTGCTAAGCACTTCACTATTCACCCCATTAAGCGTAACATACTGTCTTCTATCCACTAAATAAGTCTTTATAATATTATGTATAGTCCCTCTAAAACCCATCTCGTACAGTTTTTTCAACAATATATCTAGGCTGACAACATCAAATGCTTTTCTTAGGTCTACAAATACTGCTACCACTATCTGTTTATTATCAAGTGCCTGAGATACGTAGTTTGCAAAGTCTGTCGTTGCGCTAAGCGTGCTACTGTTTTTAACGAAACCATACTAATACTGATCAATATTCATCATGATCAATGGGATATATTTATGAATAAAAGATGACATTCTATTTTTTTATTATCTTTTCGACTATTTTCGAAAAGACGCTTATAACCGATATTGGTCTATAGTACATACAATGTAAATGTTCATGATATTTTTAAAATGATGCCACTTAACGTGACGTAACGCTGACGATAGTGCCCCATTCGTACTTCGATCAGTTGGACTTTGCCCGAACCAGTACCGGATCTGATATCTAATAACGCTTCCTCTCGACATCGTGCAAAGTGATTGGAAATTCTTTCGAAGGAATGTTCCAGTTGCCCGTCATTTATCGATAGAGAAAAAATGTAAACTGTTTCGATTTTTATCAATTTTATATGCGGTGGCTCAAATTATTTAAATTATTATTATAATTGTATTTATTAACAAAATTATTTCCCTCTATAAAGTCTCCTTTGTTAGAGGTTCTTCATAATAAAATATTAACGGCATTTTTCGGTAATTTCGGAAACATTTTCATATTTTTAATAATTGAGGGTAGGGAATCCAATCCCGCAAATGCTGGATCCCGCGGTGATTTCGCGGGATTGACATTGCGGGATGTGGGTGCTGTTTGTTAATAAAAAGTTGTTTTATGCAATTAGGAACAGAGTAGAGTAGCAGGAAAATATTTATTGCATATAGGTACAATACAATAGTACGACTAGTTTAACGGTTACATGTTACATTGATTTTGAAAGTATTTTCGGAGAAAAGAGAACATGTTTAATGTCTCATCTTTTAGATTTGATTTTATTTTATTGCACATGTATCCTGCGGCTGAAAACGCACGTTCAGCTTCGACACGAATAGAGTTTACACAATTTGTGGCCCTGATTCGAATAGTTGGCGCCTATCGGTCGATGTGATAAACTTTCCAAAGGGTATACCATCTTTAGCTACCATTCGAGACACTCTTTCCTCCATCGAAACTTTTTTTCTCAGATGAAAAAAAATCTGTAATTTTCATTTTCTTAGGTAGCACAGAAGAACCACTAACATCTGAGCGCTTAGCAATAGAACTAAACGAACTAGTCGAACTGCTGGTACTAGCTTTAATTTCCTGTGTTATTTTATCAATATCAACACTACCGCTGCTGCTCTAGACTTTCAAATTGATATTATGCTGTGCTTGTAAGTGGGTGTGAAGACCTTTGGTGGAACGAGCAGAGATTTTGATAACGCTAGGGCATAACTTACATTTAGCTGTAAGACCATCTTCAGACTTTAAAAAATAATTCCAAACTAAACTTGAACTTTGTAAACTATACACTTACACTCATTTTTGTGATTGCTGTTTAAATTCCATGTATTATATTCAACCACTTGATAAATATCACTAGATACTAGATACTAGAATAACGCCCTTACTTTCGCACGTACGCAAGAAACCGTTTTTTCAATAGCCCAGCATGGCAAGGAATCCCCGACGCGTCGACCAAAAATACCGCAGTTCATTGTTTGCTATCCCGCAAATCCCGCGGATACGCGGGATCGATGGGCTCAATCCCGCAGGTTTGCGGGATTAAAGTTTGGGTGCGGGATTGGATTCCCTAATTGTGCGCCATTCGTCTGATTGGAGACCACGAGTTGACGAAGAACCTCGACAGCCTAGAACATCGATGACAGGTTGGGGATTTGACTCTCTTTTACAGATATTTTCATGGAAAGTGCTCGGCTGACCTTGCCCTCTTAATTCCGCCCAGAGCGGCGAATAGTTGAAATACACGACGTATGAAACATTTTCTGTTCCATAGCAACTGCATCTCTAAATTTTATTTGTTTTCTCATAGGTTACTTTAAGAAAAAAATTTTGTTTGCAAATGAATAATAAGGGCGCATTAAATAATTTAAATGCATATATCTCCGAAACGGTAACTCTGGGCGATCTGACTATACCCTTTTACGTAATAATGATGAGGAAAGTATTATTTTCATTAAAAATTTAAATACACTGAGGCACAAAAAAGTTATGACCTAATAAATGTGTAAATAATGACGCAGACAGACCCCCTACATTGTACATTAAAATTTCATAAAAAAATCAATTTCCCGTCCTAAAAACCATAATTGCCAAATTTTATAAAAAAACGCTGGTTTCCTGCAAAGTTATTAGAGAAAAACAAAAATAAAGTTTTACCTTTAACACCCTGTATCTCAGTTAATATCAACTTTCGGATATAGGTAAGTATAATTAAATCATAATATTTTGAAGTAAGGAGTCTGTGGTTTTTCCATGTACCATTAATTAGCGGATACCCTGTATATGTTACGAAGTAATTTAAAAAACAACTAAAACTAGAGTTCCCTGCGACGATCCTTAAGGTTTCTAATTCTTCATACCCAGTTGATATAGGATAGGACGCGTCTTTTCAGGACAAAAAGTCAGATTTAACAGCTTGGCGGTGAGCTCGTAAAAGATTATTTTAAGCGCTTTACGAGTCTTTGGAGCTTTAAAATGTCCGCATAGTTCAATTTTGTATCTGTATGGACTGAAAATAACTTGAAACGATGTGAAACAAATTTTCTGAAAATTATCGGAAAATGCTGCAATAATAATTTTACCATAATTGTTCACATGTATGATTCACATTTTTTAATTAGTAAGATAATGAAAGGAATAAATTAAAGCTGACAAAATGGTGAAGGTATATTAAATTATACATAAAATATGAAAGAACGTGATAGTGGAAACCCGCTTATTTCTTTATTTTTGAAATATCTACATTCCTTTCTTATTTGAAACACCATCTGCTTGTTTTGCAGTTTTTAATTTTACAGTAAATTTAGACGTTTTTTATGTAAAATGTCCTCAATTGTTTTCGAGTAAATTGATCCGAACAAACCCACATTACATTAACACGAATAACCTGTACAATGTACAATATAGAAACTAAGATCTTAAAAACAGGAAACCGGGTGATCCTCTTGAAACTTTTGAAATCTTAAGAGTCACAATCGAAAACAAGTAAAAATTTGCAAAAATTGATATGAAATTTCTTATTTACTTGCTTGGTTTAGGGGGGGGGGGACAACGCCTGCCCCCTCCTCAATCTGTCGCTGAGCTCTTTAAACATTATCTAAAACCTTCAATTTTCACAATCGAAACTTTAAGACACAAACGTATCAAGATCCAAATAACTAAATAAGTTTGTAAAGAAGAAAAAGTACCTGGGGCCATCCCATTATTTATGACCGTTTGTTATTATTATGTGGAAAGGACCGGATTGTAATAATTATAATTAAATATAGGCACATCAGGTAGGTTAGGTTGCTTAATTTATATTTAAATATCTTTTTGTGGTAAATTTTGTTAGTTTTTGAGGAATGGTTCAAGAATTGTCTTTTACCAAACATTCCTCAGAATAGCGTGATAGTAATGGACAATGCGAGCTATCACAGCCGCCAATTACATAAAGCTCCCAGCTCAAATAATACAAAATTGAAGATTCAGAAATACATGGCGGCGAATGATATATATTTTGAAGAAAGTTATATAAAAAGTGATCTTTTAGAAGTTTTAAAGACATTTTGTATAAAAAAAGTATATGTTTGTGACCCATTGGCAGAAGAAATTGGACATACAGTGCTACGGCTCCCACCCTATTATTGCATTTTTAACCCCATAGAGCATATGTGGCACCAGTTAAAATCACTGGTTAGGTCTGAAAATATTTCTCCGACTTTAAGTTCTAGTGTTGTAGAATTAATACGAAAATGCTTTAATGATATTCCCCAGGTAGTTGGAAAAATTCAGTCCGTCACGTAATAACTGTAGAAAATTCGTGTTTGGATCTGGATCGCATAATTAATCCAATTATAATTAATTTTGATGAGGATAGCCATAGCGAAACAGAACTATCTATATAATGACATTATAAATGTAAATAAATGACTAGTAATATTTAAAAAAATGTTATATCATTTGATTACATTAATATAATCATATCATTACTTGTTTTCCTTAGTCCGTCCCTTCATACTTCACTTGTTTATTGCCAAGCTCTTGTCGACACAATGGGACCGACCCAGGAAATCATTAAGTCGTATCCAAATTTCGTGAAACGTACTGTACTACTATTGATACCCTAATAAAAGTGACGAAAACAATGCCTAAACCCATTTCATAAAATCGTTTATTTTTATTTGTACAGGGTGGGCAAATAAGCGCGTTACCCCCCACCACTTTATCGAAGGGTTAGAGAAAAAAGTATATAAGCAAAGTTGATCATGATATGAGAGATTTATTTGTAAGTATTTTCAATATACCTTATCTAAGCAAATTGTAGAGAAATCGACTGTTAACAAATTAGTGTTATGTCCCCTAGCGGGCGGCCTATAAACTTCCAGCAATTTCTCTTGGCAACCTTTCCTTCTTTAGGGCACTCTGGGAGTGGTTCGTGTGCGCAAAAAGCGATGAACGTTGGTTTTGAATAGTTGAAGGTTTTATTCGTTGGGAAAAACGACTTCGGGAAGGTCGTTCCATAACGATGAGGTCCTCCAGATGAAAGAATTCTTAAATAATGAAGTTCGTGGAGTACTAAGCTTAACCACATATGGATGGACAATGGTTCGTCGTGTATTTCTGCTATTCGCCGCTCTGGGCGGAATTAAGAAGGCAAGGTCAGCAGAGCACTTTCCATGAAAATATCTGTAAAAGAGTCAAATCCTCAACTTGTCCTCGATGTTCTAGGCTGTCGAGGTTCCTCGTCAGCTCGTGGTCTCCGATCAGACGAATGGTCCTCCTTTCGATGGAATCCAGTAGCCGAAGAGTATGTTTGGGTGCAGAGCTCCAGGCATGAGAGCAGTACTCTAGTGATGGTCGAATCTGGGTTTTGTATAGTGTCAAAAGTTGTTGAGGTGTATACAAGTTTCTGGTTCGGAAGAGTACACCAAGTTTCTGAGAAGCTATCTTGGCGATTGCCACAACGTGGCTATGCCAAGACATATTTCCTCCCAGATTGACGCCCAGCAAACTAATAGATGAAGCCAAAACCCTTTCGAAAATTCTAAATAGTTCTGACCACATCTAGGAATTATTTTATGGCGGTACAATCAGGTCGCATATAAATTAATTGTAATTTAACTTAAATAAAAAACGCATGTTTATTTTTTGTCGTCATTACAATAAAGCAAGGGAAAAACCAAAGCGTGCCTTGCATTCCATAAATGGGTTTTAATTTCAGCAAACTGGCGCCGACAGCGCACATTTTCATTACACATATCTGACATAATGACGGCCTATATCAAAATATCAGTGGATAATACACAAAACGTGATTTAAATTAATAAATATAATTATTTCATTGTCATTGGGTTTTCCTGTTTGATTGTAGTAACATGCACGTGGCGGATAAATACCATTCATATTTAGTAGTCACTGCTAGGCGCAGGAATTTGGCGAGCTTTAAGGTTCGTCCAACATTGTATAATCATCTGCTAAAATTACAACAAATGTAGTAATAATTATGCATGTAATAATGGTGCATGTTCCATTTGTATTCCTATATATCCCGTCTATAATTAGACTGCAATCTAATTTGTGGCACATCAGGACGCTTAAACCTCTTTCCAATAATACCAAAATTTATTATTTTTTTAGGAGCACCTACTTCTAAGAAATCGCATACTCCACATGGACGTAATTCTGTGTATCCAATTATCGTGTAATTACGCGTTTTGCGTGTATTTTCCTTGCTTAGTGCGCAATTTGTGTATAGGCCAACGAGTGTGTAATTTGCGTGTAATTTATAGAAATCTACCACCTAAGTGTTACTTACTTTTACTTGTTGATAGTGGCCTATTTAGATTTACAAGAATCAAGACAATCTCGGACACTTCAACATCAATGCCGGTGTTCCTCAAGGGTCCATATTGTCTCCCACTCTCTTCTTACTCTACATTAACGACCTTCTATTGAACACGAAAAATACGATATTTAGTTTTGCTGACGATAGCACACTTATCTTATCTTTCTCTTTGAATGCACAAACATCGGCTGCCGACGCACATCTTCGCAGACAACATGAAGTATCACGCCTCAACAAAGACCTGGAAGTAATTTTGGCTTGGGGTGACAGTAACCAAGTCGAATTTAACGCTAAAAAGCCCAGGCAGCAGTTTTCTCTAAAAAGGTTAACATTACAGAACCGGATATAGTCATGGACGGACACGCAATCCCACTGGCTTCATCTATTAATTTGCTGGGCGTCAATCTGGGAGGAAATATGTCTTGACATAACCACGTTGTGGCAATCGCCAAGATAGCTTCTCAGAAACTTGGTGTACTCTTCCCCAGAAATGTGTACACATCTCAACAACTTTTGACACTATACAATGCCCAGATTCGACCATCACTAGAGTACTGCTCTCATGTTTGGAGCTCTGCACCCAAACATACTCGTCGGCTACTGGATTCCATCGAAAGGAGGGCCATTCGTCTGAATGGAGACCACGAGCTGACGAAGAACCTCGACAGCCTAGAACATCGAAGACAGGTTGGAGATTTGAACTTCTTTTACAGATATTTTCATGGAAAGTGCTCGGCTGGCCTTGTCCTCTTAATTCCGCCCAGAGGTCCCGAGGTCGTTTTCCCAACGAATATAACCTACAACGATTCAAAACCAACGTGAATTGCTTTTTGCGCACACGCACCATTCCCAGAGTGCCCTAAATGATTTTTCCTATAGTGCTTGTGTTTGATCATAAAAAAAAAAAAAAAAAAAAAGTTAGTTAATTTTCTTCATGATAAAATTATTAAATTAACCTTAAAAAATAGAGGGAACGACTATGACATAACTTTGAGAAATGGCCTGTCTAATATACTAAGGAATTGCGACCACTCCATGAATAAATGTATCCTAATGGATGGTTATTTAGCAAATAAGGCATGCCGTTGCATTCTAATTTTATTTAAATTGACTATTTGTTTTTATGGCAATTTCAAACTCATTAGTCGACTACACAAGAAGGATATATTTCAGTTCTCAAATGGCCATTTGACGTTGCCAACATTTTCTGTCCAATTGTCCATAATATATCATTTGAAATTTACTCTTTTTCAATACAAATTTGTTAAACTCCTACAATTTCTTACAATAAACTCGTAGCTGGTCTTTACATTTACCTTATACTCCAAAAGCATGGATTTCCTTGCTACGTGTTAGAACAATATCGGCCATGTTGTAGTCGAAGACTAATTGTATTTTCTTTTCTACTAAAAGTAAACACACACCATTTAGCAACATTAATTGTTGTTTTGGCCCGTTGTAAGATTTAATTAATATCTTCCTGTACCGGTCCTATACAGCCATATTTCCTATAATCAAATATAATTTTAAATAATCAGAAAATAATGTTTTTCGACAAACAGATAGTAAAATCAAGAATGGTCAACCGAATAAACCGCCGATGATCAGAATAATCTCATCACGGCCATCTGTTTTTCGTTAAACCGCTAACCCGAACAAACCCTGGGTTAGAGCTATGTGGAATTCCTAAGGTAGCAATGAATGGTCCTGAAGAGCAACCTCCGATTGTATTGATCTCATCATAACAATCTTATAAGAGCCATTAGGTCTCATAACAGCTATCTGTTTCTTCGTTGTCTTATAGACATCTCGACTAGAGTCGACAGGTCTTATTCATTGATGTAATGAATAATTTTCAGGATATTCCTTTTAGCCATTGTAAGCGTATTATTTTATCTAAGCAGCTTCGACCCAGGCACATTCTTTTTGAAGCCTCCTAGGCTGCAGCCTATGATAATTCGGCCGCCTCGATTATTGACCTCTTCAGTGTTCCAGTGAAGCAGGCCTATTGAATCGGGCTCACTGTATACTTACAGAGTATTTCGCTGATCGGATTAAAAATTCTATTGTATTTATTTTTTGCCTTGTTTCGCCTCTTACGCCCATTCGTTCGATCGTCTCACCGCGGCAGTTCTTGTTCGATAACCAACACGGATCTTCGTCTTCGATGAGCCATTTTGTCGCTAGCTGCGTCATGATTGTCACAATTTTGCGCGTTGTCAAGTTGTGTTAAAAATAAGGCGATATCGGCAATTTAGGTGTATTGATATAAAGGAACTTTTTAGTGATTACGACACTGAACTTTACATAATTTTCTCTTGCAAGATAAGTTTTGCCGTTTTGATGAGTTAACCCTGTATGTAGCTTAAAAACTAAGAGAGCCATGACCAATTTGACACCGGAACCCTTCGTTGACGGTGAAACGATAAAATGCAAGTTGGATAGATAGAAACAAAAGAAATCATTGGAAATTTCAAACAAAAGAACATAATTTGGCAATATTTCACAATTTTTTTTATGATCAAACACAAACACTAAAAAAATCCTTTAAGGCACTCTGGGAGTGGTGCGAGTGCGCAGGTCAGCCGAGCCTTTTCTATGGAAATATCTGCAAAAGAGAGACAATCAGGTTGGGACCTGCCATCGATAATCTAGGCTGTCGCGGCATTTTGTCAGCTCATGGTTTCCGATTAGACGAATGACCCTCCTCTCGATGGAATCCAGTAGCCGATGAGTATGTTTGGGTGCAGAGCTCCAGACATGAGAGCAGTACTCTAGTGATGGCTGTGTACAACTTTTGGTACGGAAGAGTACACCAAGTTTCCGCTAAGTTATCTTGGCGATTGCTACACCGTGGTTATGCCACATATATATAACCATTATAATGCCAATACGAACGTTCCAAAATACAGAAAGTGTCCCCGCTATGGGAGATGGCGTGGTACTATTGAGTTTGCGCAATAGAGTGGAAATTTTATCGATTGCGTCAGAGCCGGCCCGACATTATTTGTTTGTTGTTATTCGTCGCCATCTTTGGTTCTGGATGCTTTTTCAAATTACAGAATAAAAAGTGGTTCATCCACATTGTTGTCGCTATATTAGTGCTTATAAACTTTCATTACCTAACAACAATTTTTGCGAAGGAGTTTTTATTTTGTGGTGATTCGCTGCTTGATAGATTAGTGGCTTGTTTTGTTTAAGATGAAAGAACACAAGTGCATGGTGCTTTTTTGCAAAAGTCGTGGATCAATACCAGGTATAAAGTATTTCAGGTATGTACATATATACGAAAATATTTTGCTTATCACATTATCTGATCTTCGGAACCGAATTTCGCTAAAAAGCTTGTAAGAAACGAAGAGAGTGTCACTCGTATACAATATAATATATATGTGGTCGCTACCTAACCTTAAAATTAATGTATTTTAAAGTTAAAATAAAGCTTATCGTGTCGATTGTTACAAATATTCGGACGGAATTTGGCACCAAAAGTTTACACCAATCAGGGCACCGTCGGATCATCATATGGTCAGAAATCGTATGCATGGAACGCCGTCTTAATTCGAACTAATCGAAATTTTGATTGCAATATTTTTCCTAACTAACCAGTGAAATTGACATTAAAAAAGTTGAAATCCGGTCCTGTCGAATGTTTACTTTAACAAGGATATTTCCGAACTGCGCAAACTCACTATTACTCCTTCGATGCCCATAGCGGGGACATAATTGTAGATGGTATTAGCAATATAATGGTTATATATTGTGGGTTATGCCAACACATATTTCCTCCCAGTTTGACGCCCAGCAAACACAAAAGTTTGCTCAAAATTTAGTGTTCTTATTTTTCTTGTAATTTGATTTTTACATCAACCTCTTATAATTGGCAGGGGAACTGGCAACGCAAATAAGCTTGTAGCGTGGCAGTAAAATTTAAGACCGTCATCTGCTAGCCGATAATCACTTTGCGGCCTTTCGCCGACCGAAATAGGAGAGAGTAAAATACCGATTATTATCTTATTGAATAAGATTGTGAGAAAATATTAGCTTTGATAGGTGATGCAAGATTAGTCTGTGGAATGCCGATTTGGTTTATTGAATGTATAACGGTTAGCAACAAGGTCATTCGAAATAAATTCTTTTAGGCCAACGTGGATATTTCTAAGCATGTGTCTTTATGGGTTTAATGATGCAGTAGGGTAAGTTTAGATACAGTGAAACCTCTCTTAGGCGGACATCTACGGGACTGTCTAAATGTGGCCGCCTAATAGAGGTGTCCGCCCACGGGAAATTCGTTATTAGGTAATATGTGAATGAAAAATTATTACTATGTATATGTATGTACAAATAAACATTTATTAAACATAACAAAAATACACTAGTTTTAGTTAGGATGTACTTAGTACTAAAAAAATCTAATAACGTAGTTTGACGTGTTTGCGTTTTAAACTTGCAATCTAGAAAATGTAATTCTAAGTCGGATAACAATTCCATTGATGTAGAGTCAACTCTATTCTTTGCATACTCTTGTAATTCCATTACCATACTAATGGCTTTTGGTGGCATTTATTTGATTACTGCATTCAACTTCTTCATCAGAGTCATCAGATATTGATGTGGTTTCAGTTTGGGCTACATAATCGGTAGGAATGGGGTCACTATCATCTTCTAATAGCACATTGCTATCAATGTTAATGAACTCGCCCAAATCATTGTTATCAAATTAAAAACTTCCACAACATCAATTATCTCTTTCAGACTCAAAACGCGATATTTTTGTGCCATTGTTTACGATTTTAACCTTACAACTCATAAATAAACGGCGGACTGCTGTCGGGGACGCACACATAGTTTCATTCGGCGAAGTCCTTTCGCTCTGCCACGCATACGCAATTCAGAAATACTCAAAAAAAATACTGTCCATTTAAGGAGGGTTTTTGCACTCTTTGTATGAAAACAGCCTGTCCGTGTCCGCCCAAAGGAGAGTCCGCCCAAGAGAGGTTGATTTTCATGGAATTTCATATACCTGTTTTCGGACTATGAAAAAATGCGCGCTTAATAGAGATGTTCGCTTATCAGAGGTGTCCGTTATGAGAGGTTTCACTGTATTTATGTATTTTAGCATGACAGCCGAATTTCTTAAATCCACTGGTCCAACCGATCTATATATTTTATGGATAGCCAAGCTCTAAAAGCAAGTGGCAAATTTATGGCCTCGCGCATGTAAACGAAGCTGCTCGTCAAATGTCATGCGCAATGCCGACCGAACTATTGACCTTAACCGGCGAACAGGACCGTACTTTGCCCTTAATGAAAATGATTACACGGCTATATTTTGGCACATCCAGACTTTACTAGAAAATAAACAATCTATTTTCTCGTATAAAAGAAGGCCTTGTGGCCATCACTGAAAAGTAACTTTTAGAATTAATTTTGATATCTATTATCCACGTATCGATAGATTTTTAATATCGTTACATCCCTATACAGGGTCCGCAAACGAAGCGTGGACGGAAGATTAAATCGTTATCGAAGAACTTATCAACAATACTAAAACAGCTTGAGATATTGGATTAAAAGCGGCATGTTTTAAAAATATTTTACATTATACAGGGTGGCCCAAAAAAGTGCGACAGCATAAAATTATATTTTTTTAAATGGGACACCCAGTATTTTATTGCATATTTAGGTTCGTATTACTATCGTTTATAAGTGCCTCAAATTTTATTTAATTTGGTTTTGTAGTTTCGGAGAAATAAAATAAAAACTAAAAAAAAAAGTTTTGCAGTTCTGAATAAAAAAATCAAAAAAAACAATCCAGAACTATTTTTTTAACCTCGGCATTGAGTGAAATTTATGACAAGAGGTCTAGAGATACTATGAAAGTAATTGCGTTTATTTATTTTATACAGGGTGTTCATAATAAGCTTTCAAAAACCCCACATTTTAAAACAATTTTTCTCAAGTTTTTCAAATGGAACACCCTGTATATTATTTGGCTATTTGACGTAGAATTCATAGACAATTTTTTTTTGTAATACAAGCATATAAGTTATATCCAGCCGTTTTCGAAATAATTGTAAATATTATAAATTATGTTGTTTAAATAGAGTTTTTATTGGGAAATTTTGTTATAGGCGACTAGACTAATAATTGTAAACTAAAGTAAAAGTTCAAAATAGTTTCCTTTTACTCTTAGAGTTTACCGTATTTTAGTTATTTCGATATAAATTTTAAAAGCATACATTTTTGCTACTTTTATTATTTAATTTTATTTTTTATTCTTAATCGAGTTGCCATGATTTCTTTTTGTTTAGATTGTCACTATGACAGTTAAATAAAATTATTTACATTTGTTCAGTCGTCGAAATTAAGTACTAACTTACACAAAATGTCGAAATTTAGAAATGGTAAATATGATTTTTATACTGGGTGAATGTGCACGAAATTGCCTCCTCGCGAGCCGAGTGTATGCTGAAAGATATCCAGATATTGAGAGAAAGCCGAGACCAAAAACTTTCGAGAAGTTGTTGCAAAGATTTGTAGCAACAGGAAGCACTGCGTACACAAAAAGGATGATAATCAATAAACCCGTTATTAATGAAGAAAATGAATTAAGAGTTCTGTTGGCAGTAGAGGAAAATCATTAAATTAAGTAAAAGGAAGCTATTTTGAACATTAACTTTAGTTTACAATTATTAGTCTAGTCGCCTATAACAAAATTTCCCAATAAAAACTCTATTTAAACAACATAATTTATAATATTTACAATTATTTCGAAAACGGCTGGATATAACTTATATGCTTGTATTACAAAAAAAAATTTTCTATGAATTATACGTCAAATAGCCAAATAATATACAGGGTGTTCCATTTGAAAAACTTGAGAAAAACTATTTTAAAATGTGGGGTTTTTGAAAGCTTATTATGAACACCCTGTATAAAATAAATAAACGCAATTACTTTCATAGTATCTCTAGACCTCTTGTCATAAATTTCACTCAATGCCGAGGTTAAAAAAATAGTTCTGGATTGTTTTTTTTGATGTTTTTATTCAGGACTGCAAAACTTTTTTTTTTAGTTTTTATTTTATTTCTCCGAAACTACAAAACCAAATTAAATAAAATTTGAGGCACTTATAAACGATAGTAATACGAACCTAAATATGCAATAAAATACTGGGTGTCCCATTTAAAAAAATATAACTTTATGCTGTCACACTTTTTTGGGCCACCCTGTATAATGTAAAATATTTTTAAAACATGCCGCTTTTAATCCAATATCTCAAGCTGTTTTAGTATTGTTGATAAGTTCTTCGATAACGATTTAATCTTCCGTCCACGCTTCGTTTGCGGACCCTGTATGACTGATTTCGGATGTGGACGGTTGGCGGGGTTGCCTATATGACGGCGACAACATTGTGCGCAAGACAACCGACGAGCAACCTTTAAAAATATGACCGGAAAACCGTGCGTACCGACCCATTTTTTCACTCGATAAAATCTTTCCACCTTTTTGAAAATACCGGATACCCGAACCATTGCCGACATTTATGCCCGGATTCCGAACCGGATCCTAAAGAGACGAAAATCTACTTAACGTGGAAAACACGAGGAAACTTTTCCATTTTTATCAAAACAGGCAAACAAATACTTATATGCTCCCGAATTAGGGTCATTGGTTTAGAAACCGCACACTATTTAACCTTGAGATTTTAGAATCGCCCGAAAATTATTTTACAACTTATACAGGGTGTTATAAATTCGGCCTTCGCCGTTGGAATTTCGGAAACGGTAAGAGATACGAAGTCGGTTAAATTGGGGCAAAGTTGCTTAATTATGGACCCAATAATATGCCGGCAATTAAACATAAATACAGGGGCTTTCACAATATTGGGAAAAATCTAAAATATTGCGTTTCGGTTTTTAGTTTTAATATCCAAACATTAATTTCACTTTCTCATTGCTACTTTTTATTCTCCACAAGATCACATTTTTCATGCGACGTTTTGTCTTTGGGTCACCATCATCAACATAATTTTTTTAAATACGGGCCTGGATCATTTCGTTTAAATTACGAAAGAGAACCGAAACGTTCAGCAGTATACAACACTGGTTTTCCGACGTTTTGTTTCTAACACCCTGTATACGATAGAACAATGTTAAATACTTTTTAACTGTAAATTCACGTCCCGTGCATAACCCGACGCCATATCTATGGGTTTTTACGGCAAAATGACTAATCGAAAGGAAATAGAGCACATTATTTCCATTACCTTAAACATGAGCGAGCCGTTTTTAATGTCTTTAGTTCGAGCACATTAAATATGTCAACAGTGATATCTTTGCCCGATTATACCTGATTAAGTTGTTGCTTTTGTTCTGTTATAAATTTAATGATACTATTTTAATGTCTAATTTATATTCAGCTAAATATAAAGCATTTAAATTTATTTTAATGGCCGAGTTAGGTGAAAACATAAAATTTTTGACTGCAGTTTCTTTGAATTGAAGGCTTTGTTGGTTGTATGCACTGAAATAAAACTATAGAACAATGGTTCAATGGAATTGGCGTTAATTTAATTGATTTATTTATTTCTATATGTTGTTTTATAGAAATCTCGCCTCTCTTAAAACAGGTACATACATAACGTTTATTGTCATAAACAGAAACAGGAACTAATTAAATTGTATACGTAATAAATATTTTAAGAGAATAATACTATAAAATATTATGAAGCCGATATGTCGCTCAAACTCTAAAAGCGGGCGCTTCATATTTGGAAAAATCTAGCACCAGTATTCACTTACGCTGGGTTCACACCGCATTATACTTCACGGAACGAAAAACTTAGTAAACTTTACTATATAAAAATAGTAAAACCAACCATAATTTTAATGGATCTATATGTGATTGGAATAACTTTTATTAAGAACTGCCTAGCAAAATTTTAACAAATATTTTTTGTAAAAATTACCAAAATATTCAGTCCAGTGTACTCTAGCTCGGATAATCCGGCTTTTTTTGATTTTTTTGATGGACTCTCGTTAATTAAATATACCTAACCTATAAAAATGTGTACTAAACACAAACCGCCAAGTCTGCATCGAAATAAAATAGGAAGGGAAATACCCCTTCCCCGTGAAGAACACATACATAATAAATTACGCCTGGTGTACTCTTCCGAACCAAAAAGTTGTACACACTTTTGACACTATACAAAGCCCAGATTGGATCATCACTAGAGTACTGCTCTCATGTCTGGAGCTCTGCACCCAAACATACTCTTCGGCTACTGGATTCCATCGAAAGGAGGGCCATTCGTCTGATCGGAAACCACGGGCTGACGAAGAACCTCGACAGCCTAGAACATCGAAGACATGTTGGGGATTTGACTCTCTTTTACTTTTATTACGGAAAGTGCTCGGCTGACCTTGCCCTCTTAATTCCGCCCAGAGCGGCCAATAGCAGAAATACACGACGAACCACTTCCGCCCATCCATATGTGCTTAAGCTTAAACAAACCCGAACTTTTATTTTTGTAAAACTATGTTACAGTATGTACTTCATTTAAACTTGGTTACTTTTACAATAAAAAAATACAATAATAGTAGTCAGTAAAATGGTTTATCATACATTTTAAAATATTTAACTACTGGGGTTATAAATAAATTATTTTCACTACATTCGCTGTAAAATTTACAATATATTTTACTTGATTTTACTAAATTTATTAGAAATACTAACAACTATAGGGTATTATTTAACTGGTTAGCAAAATATTCTTATTTTTGCGAACAAAGAAATGTAATCGGTCAGCCAAAATGGCTAGTTGGTCAGCAACTTATGGACAGCAAACATTTCTGAATCGTGACAGTGCCCTGGGAAAACAAGTGAAAACCCGCCCCCGCTACGCCATTTGTAGTCGATTTCATTCCGGCAAAAGAAAACACAAGAAAGTTACATAAATTGACAGTGCTCTGGGACTTCTGAAGTAAACTGCTCAAGACATGTTTGTTTCTACTGACCAATTGTAAACTCTTGCTTAATTACTTCTCCTACCTATACTTACTTTTTATAAATTATGTGCATCTACAATACTATTATTTTGTAATTAATATTATATTTTATAACAAATCGTACAATAAAATCTTTAATATAATAATTTTACTACATTTGTTGTAAAATTTACAATATATTTTAGTAATTACTTGATCTTACTAAATTTCTTAAAAATCTTAACTATAGTTTTTTGTAAATTATTTTAGATAATTAATTAATACAAAATGGAATTACATCATACTATAGTTTATAGGAAATTTTACAATAACATCTTCGCTATAATAATTTTATTATAGTCTTTTTCCGTGTATTCGATAAGCTAGCTGATAAAAATAAATATGTAGGTGTATAAAAATGCAATATTAAAACCGCATACATATTTAAGCGTGTAATAATCGTAGGGGTCACATGCATTACGTTTTTCGTAGAACATCGACACAAATCTAAATGCGTCGCCGTCTTCATGAATATGGTTTCGTAGAATGGTAATTCCCTTGTTATGCAAAATGATGGCGTAGTTTTCGGTATGCGTTTTGAAAAAATATTCGTTAAAAATCGAAACATAATTTTTATATGATTTTATTAGAGTGCATTAATTTAAATCGTTCTCCATTTTTAAAAAATAAGTAAAAGGAAGCATTGTTAAGATATTTTAGTGCCTTATGGATAGAGATGTAAAGGTAATATTACCGCAAGATCGGTAACATTGGAAATATTGTTTTTTTTTTTTTTTTTTTTCCATAAGCCAAATCCAGTTGAACAAAACGGGGCGATACATCTCTTTAAAATTGCCGGTGAAAACAAGATGGGGTTCCTTTGTTTCTTGTATAAAAAGCTTTTTGGAGACTAAACATTCATTAAAAAGTTTAGCAGTTGATGATAGCCCAGATATTTCTGATGTTCTTTCATCAAATACAGTAAGACTTCTTCTTCAAAACGAATTTTGGTTGCAAATAGAAGCAACTTATGACTTGTTCCAGCCAATGTCTAAGTGGATAACGATTTTTGAAGCTAACGGGCCAACAATCTCAAAAGAGTTTATCTGCTTTTTTGAAATAAGGTCTATATTACGTGACAAAGTATCAAATTTATCTATTACTATGTTTGAAAACCAGAAAATGTGTTCAATTCTTGAAAAACGAGAAAATATCTGTTTAAACCCCGTTCATCTTGCTGCTTACCTATTAGAACCAAGTCAACGCGGCGAGAAGTTAACTGAAGCTGAAATTTTAATTGCAACGGAGTTCATCTATGAAACTGCAAGGCGTCATCCAAAGTATTCTTCACAAGTAGATCTTATTATGGAAGCACTCGCACAGTACAAAATTAGAGGTAATATTTTTGCTAAGGAATTCGTCATTTCCAGCGAAAAATCTATGTCTGGATCTGTTTGGTGGGCAGGAATTTGCTCCAGTTCTAAAATAAGTAGGTTAGCTGTAGACATTTTAAATTTACCATCGTCAACAGCCGCAACCGAAAGAACCTTTAGTACTTATGGATTTATTCATCGGCAAAAAAGAAACAGACTAACCGTGGAGAGGGCCGGAAAACTAACTTATATTGCCCATAATTATAATTTACTAAATGAAGAAGATCATTCGAGAATAGTAGAAGATACTGAGGAAGAAATAGAAAAAGAAGATATCGGTTTCGAAGTTATAGACTTGACTCAATTAACGAAAGAGAAAGAAGAATCAGATGACGAGGTTGGGGATGATGATGAGGATGATTTACCATTATCCACTCTATTACGTAGTCCATTCTGACTCTGACTAGTTTAAAAAACGTTCTTATTGTTTTTCGTAATGTTTTTACAGTTTTGAAATAAAAAAAACTAGTATTACTTAAAAAGCTGTTTTTTTTATAAATTACCAATGTTACCGTAATATTACGGGTTTGTTCGGTAATTTTACATCTCTACTTATGGATAAAAAAAGCCATTGGGCAACTTTCGATATATGTATTAGCAATTTCTTACTGAGAAAAATCTATTGTTGCTCTTACTCATGCCATATTTAGTAATTGGTAAGCAACCCTCATCGGCTTTCAGAAATTATTATTAGTAATCGCTGCCAATAGAAGAAATATCTCTAATTAATATTACCTACCGATTTAAATTCTCAACATAATATCACATATATTGATTTTTTGGTAGTATGTTCTTTTTATTAGGTATTTAACTGACTGATTGAAGGGGCGCCAAACCAAGGAGGAGGGCGATTGACACCCCCCCATCGCCCGAATGTGGCTATGCCAAAAATTACGATCAAATTTAGCACCTGGACGCACTGATTTTTTTGCGTCCTTTTTTTAGAAATCTTTAATGTTTCTTTTTTCATTTTGTTAACGGTAGGCAAGATTTCTATTTAGTGTATTTCGTAAATGAAATCTTTAACCTTTCATGTTAATTTTTCTTAGGCATTAGGCGGGATTATATACTCTCTATCCCGAAAATTCCTGGATTGGAACAAAGCTTGCGTACTGCTGGATAAAGAACGCAGTGCCGCCTATTTGTGGATAAGTTACTGAAAACTGCTGGTTCAGGTTGTTAGAAACACGAGGTGGATATTTTAATTAATTTGCATCCTGTCGAGTGGCTAGAACTATGAAATAACTGAGGACAAAAGTTTTTTTTAACTAAGTACGTTTACCGACCTTAATTAAATTATAATCAATTTTACGGATGTAAATAACAATCGTAGAAAGTATAATGGTGATTTAATATAAAAACCATGACATTTAAGCAAGGAAATAATAAATTATTATACAAAACTGGAGACGGGTAAAAAAAGTTACGACTAGCGGGTGCCAAATCGCAATTGCGACTGCATTCGCGGCCCAAATCCGGCAGCCCGCGACCGTGGGACAGGCATCCGCGAAAAAGTCGCACGGTCCTCACGCACGCGTGTGCACACGAAAGTGTGCGACAGCGGGCCACACATGGCATTGCACGGTTGCCATATCTAAAAAATACTGCTTCATTCATTAATTATTCGGACGAAAGTATCTTGCTTAGGTACGTATGATAGCGGTGAAGAATAATCCAAGAAATTTTATGGAAAAGACCTGTTCCTGTGTCGAGTGACGCAAAAAAATAAAAAATAATACAGTGGCTAAAATTTTGTGTTTCGGTTTTTATTTTTTCTGGCTTTGTTCGAGGAGATGTCCAAATATAAAGTTCACTTCCTCATTGATACTTTCCATTCTTCACATGACGGCATCAGATCTTTAATGCGACGTTTCGTCTTTGGGTCACCATCATCAACTTATTTTTTGTAAATACGGGCCTGTATCATATTGTTTAAATTATGAAAGAGGACCTAAATACACAGTACCACATACAGCAGTATACAACAATTACTGATTTTTCGAAGTCTTGTTCCTTAAATGGACAATCTTAATTGAAATACCCCTAGTCCTAGTAAGGTCCTATGCATGAGCTTAACATTATCGAATTATACCGAACCTTTTTTTAACCTGTATACCTAACAGGAGCGACCAGAAAACGGAGGAGGTAAATCTGTTAACCATTATACTCTTTGAGCAAAAATAAAACGTCTTTTACATACAGGGCCAGGCCTTTTTTTAATGGTCAGATAATCAAAAGAGAAGTAATTAAATGGTTTGCCGTTATTAACAGTCGAGCTGCGAAATGATTACTTGGTCAGCAAGAGTTTACAATTAGTCAGTAAAAAAAAAAACATGTCTAGAAGCAGTTAACTTCAGAGGTCCCAGAGCACTGTCAATTTATGTAACTTTCTTGTGTTTTCTTTTGCCGAATACAGAAGGAAATCGGCTACAAAAGGTGTAGCGGGGGCGGGTTTTCACTTGTTTTCCCAGGGCACTGTCACGATTCAGAAATGTTCGCTTTTCCGCTTTCATAAGTTGCTGACCAACTAGCCATTTTGGCTGACCGATTTCATTTTTCTGTTCGCAAAAATAATAATATTTTGCTAACCAGTTAAATGATCCCTAATCAAAATAGGGTTCAGTGAACACTGACTTACCCTGTTTTTTAATACCATCCCTCTTCCAAGCTATATTTTTTGGGATAATCATTTAATTTGGGTTATTTCTTCCATCTATAAATTGATTCGTTTTAGAAGTAGTTAGAAAAGTATACAATAACATAAGTCAAAGAAACCCGCTTAAGGTCGTCTCAGACGTCTCGACATTCGACCCTTACCTGGTCTATAAATGAACAGACCTTTAGAGAAATCAATACAATAACAGTGGCAACATTGTAATGCAGCGAAGTGGTCAAAACAAAAACAAGAAGAGGCCGTGGGCCGATGGAATGCGGCATGCAGCTGATCGCATCGGGTCAGCAGGAGCAGAGGGGGGAAGGGCGGGATAGCAGAGTTGCAACTCGGATGCTGGGTTGCCACATATGGAATGGAATTTTCAGAAGAATAAAAAGCAGGGGGACAAAGCTAAGATTAAGTAAAATAGTGATTTTATCGAGGGTATAACTAGAGCTCATAAAAATTTTTATGTTCACGATAAGTCTTGTTTTGGAAATTTTACGAAACGTCGTTAACATGTTTATTCTGATTAAATTCCGAGAGCGAAACTCGAGTGATTTAATCTATGAATACTTTTAATATATGCAATATCGATTGTCGTCGGTATCGATACTAGCTTATGCTCTCTACTCTAGACGTCAAACCTTTTGACGTTTCGTAATCTTAAGGTTATGTGACTAAAATTTCCAAGTAGAAGGAAACAAGTAGTAATAGGAAAGTACATATTTGTTTACTTAAATCCTACTTTTAAGTAGTTTTCCGATTGTCTTGGGTAAATAATAATGAAAATCTAAATAAAAGAAAAAGTCATTCAAACTTGACATTTATTAAAACTCATTCTCTAGTACGCGGCCTACTTAGAAACTCATTTTAAAAATGTCGTGGACCAATGAGACAGTTTTACCACTTGTAAGGAAGACAAACAATTTGATTGGTCGAAATAGTATGTTTGACAGGTGATGGAAAGAACCATAAGTAAATTTCTGTTAATTGTTTCTGGTAAATATTTATTAAAAAAGACACCCAAAATATTAATTTGTTTTTTCGGTTACGTATTACGCGAGCAGGCTCTCTGTTTCTAGTGAAGTGTTTTCCCTGATGATACTCTGCAAAAATATGAACTGGAGCCAAATCCGGACTATAAGAAGGGCGGCCCAGCACAAGAATGTATTGGCTATTTCATAGTCATTTGTATATTTAAGTTTCAAATATTTAGCTCAAAAGTGTAATTTTACACTCACAAATACAAACGTTAAAAGAGTTCATTCTAACCCCTGGTCGAACAAAAATGTACATTTATTTTATCTTTTAACAGAAAATCGGCGTGCCAACGACCTAAACTTAATCGGTTAACAATACCCAACCGGGAATGTCGATGTAAAGAGCAGCAATAGAATGTTGCCGATCCTGCCGTGCCAATCCAGCTGATTGGCCGTACACCGAATTAATTCATATAAGCTTTGAGCTTTTTCTTCGGACGGTGTTGCCAGTTTTAGAATGGAAAAGTCTTTAAATTTGGTGCCTATTTTATTTACCGGTAGAAATGAGTTTAAGAGTAAAAAGTGAGTTGGCTGGCTCTAGCTTGCACGAAAACGGGCGATGGAAAGGCAGAGGAGGAGGAGGATGGATGGAACGAACTTTAAAACGGCTGTACAGTGACCGACAAAAAGTTTCCCACATAATATGGAAAGGAAACTCTTTCATTATTGAAATATTTTTAAAAAATTTTTACGCTGATTGGTAATCTAAAACTTATTTTAACGTTTGCCACGTGACACTACTGATTTGGATGGAAAATTGAAAAAATAAATTTTTCTATTTGGATTTCATATAATGGCTACATTATGAAATGCAAAAAAGAATTTAATAACCTGCCACTTTATGGAACCGAAATTTTATTCTTTTTATGTTGGCAGCAAGTAGAGTTCGAATTTTAGGCTTACTTCGATTTCGTTGAAATTAGTTTTCTAGGCATCATGGATACGACAAAAAAATTTTATCGAAAACTTTAAAATACTAACCTTTAACCTTGCAAATAGATAATTTTTACTAGATATTTATCTGAAATACCTATACTCGGAAATATATAACATGCTGACGGTGTCCGTCAACTAATTTCTAGTCACAACTATAAAACAACATAACCTCAAAATAATAGAAATATCTTCCAGTTTATGCTCTATTTCTAAAGTTTTATTCAATAAAGTACTATTTTTATTTTTAATTCAATATATTATACATATTATTTTATATATACATATTTATAGTTACTGTAAACATTTCCTGGGCATTAATTGTTATTCCTGTCAGATTCTGTGTCAACACAATATTTTGTTCAATAGTATTATTTATTATTTTGTTCAATATTTTGAACTTTGTTCTGCTCGCACCATAACTCAAAGTTTTGCATATTCTTTTTAAAAGTTTTTCTGACGGAGTACAACTTTCTTCCTGACTCATTTTTATTAACTTTAATAATATAATTATTTTTAATTATGACGGATGGGAAGAAGCTTTGTTGTGTTCAATTGTTTCTATCATGGCATATTTGATACTTGTCACATTTTATGAAATTGTAAAAGTATTGCCAACCCAAAAAGAAAATATTAATTGAAATGGAAAAAAATAGACTATATTTTTTAAAGTTTTTAAGGACCCAAATAGAAAAAGTATTATAAAATATAGACAATTAGAGCACATGTATTTAGAAAATTCCACGCTTCGCGGGTCGTTTTCTAAATTAAACGCGTGCTCTGAGATATTGTCTTATGAAACTTGTATCTTAATATACTATTTGTCATTGAAAACTGGTATTAGATGACAAAACATCGAAAAGTTATTTCTAAAGTGTTCTTTTGCAAAGTTTAGAGCCAAAA
Organism: Barypeithes pellucidus; assembly: GCA_963991005.1. Classification (NCBI taxonomy): domain Eukaryota; kingdom Metazoa; phylum Arthropoda; class Insecta; order Coleoptera; family Curculionidae; genus Barypeithes; species Barypeithes pellucidus. The sequence continues at coordinate 18,769,755 of OZ022562.1, read as the reverse complement.
AGTACATATTTTCTTAAATCAATATGGTAAGACTGTGCCAAGTCTGCCGCAAACTGGATAAAAATACACACTTTTGAGTCACGTCCGTAGATTGTTTGTTTTTCCTGACCAAGATATAACAAACCGATCAGCTGTTGGAACGAAAACAGAAACATACTGAAAATTAAAAAGAAGCGGAGATTCTAGCTACAGAATATTATTGTGTTTATTTTCGTAATAATAAGATTCATTTTGACGTGTACAAAGCAGATAGAAATACGTTTCAAGTAGATGCTTGCACTTGCTGTCATTGAAAAAACACACACAAAACAATAATTCCGGTTTTGTGTCACCTGTAAAACCGGTACGGGTTAAACATGTAAACCGGAAGTTAAGTTCCATATAAATAATCGAACAAACCCGGAATATTAAAATTCTACTCTGATATAATCGTCAAAATGTATACAAACAACAATGCAATACCGTAATTGCTATACGTTACAAAGATGGAAGTTAGTGCAGGAGAAATCCGAGTTTGAAAATGGTATGTCTGAATCATTATTTAGTAAAACTTGGCCTTATTTGGAAGAACGTCTCATAATAAATTAATTTCATGGTTGATTATGTAAATTCGAAGAAATCATCATCTGAAAATGGCAATGTTTGTAAATTCTGCACCCTTATAGGGAAGTACTTGCGCCTTTTTATAACATTAAGAATTCCCTCACAGGGGACCGGCAGAGACGAGATAACTACAGTTGGGCCGAGGAAAGAATGAACGTACTTTTCACCAGAACTGCCGTAGAGCGTTGCCGCTTTAGATAGGAAATTCTCAATATATTCAAAATTATATCGAGCCATGTCTGAAAATGAATTTTTTTTACATGTGCCCCGAAACTGCCTCTTTTCATGCATGTTCTCTTCACCGAAAGTTGCGTTTTCCGAGTCACCATGTGCTCATAAATAAATAAAACCAGAATTGTCGGTGCGGGATTTGAACCCGCGACCCTCAGATCGCCAGAGATCACCGAGCCATACTACAAGCGATAATAAATAGCGGTTTATATATAAATTAAATTGGCAGTTAATTTTTCAAAGATGTTTTAGACAAATGTCTGAAGAATTTCTTTATTTATATGGCCTCAAAGACTTGTAAAAAAATAAATAAAACCAGATATGCCGAGTGCGGGATTTAAACCCGCGACTCTAAGATCACAAGCCGTACGCTATACTACTGGGCCACCGAGCCTATTTGTCAAAAATAATAAATAGATATTTACATTCTCCATGCGCGAGTGTTTTCATGTCATGTAGACAGGAAAACTGTCTGAAGAATTTCTTTATTTATTTGGCATCAAAGCGGAGCACTTGTAAAAAAAAATACGGTACATATCTCAGGCCGTCGGAGGTTTCCGCATCTCGTCCGTAAAAGCCTCTATTCTTTTTATAAGAAAATTGTTTACGAGTCATCTCCATGTGAATACAAATAGATTAAGCCCACTTGGACCCATGTCACCTGAGACTTTATAATTTTTCCGTTCATTTTTTTTGGCACGCTCGGAAAAGTATATGGAAGGGTTGATTTGTCAGAAAATGTGTTTCCCGTGACTTTGGGATCACGCAGATGCTGTAAATTAATTTTCACACATGGCTCGATATAATTTTGAATTTATTGAGAATTTGCTATCTAAAGCGGTACAGCGCCTCTCAGCAACGCTCTACATCATTTCATCTGATATAAAAGTTGTAAAGGGGGACTTAAACTCCACGAAAAACGGAATACTGATATTCCACTTCACGGACCCCCTATTGTCACCGTCTCTCTCACTACAAAAGTAGCTTAACTACTTGGTAGTTAAAATACTTCTCCAAAAAAGTAGTTTTTTAACTACCTTTTTATCTAGAAAACTAACTGTGACTTAAAAACAGTGCAATACTTACAAAAATTGATAAAAAAAACAGTTTATTTTTGAAAAAAATATAAAACTAAATACTCTACTTAGTACTGTTACTCGATATACTTGCCACGTCGCACAGTGGCGGTTAGATTAAGGAGGGGGCTAAGAAAGTCCGCTGCAATCGCCCCCTAGTCAGCCCCCCCCCCCCGTAGGTCCGCCACTGACATCGTATGAATGCTTCCAGTAAATAATATTAAAAATGGGGTTTGTTCAACATGCCAATTTTCTTGTGAAGGGGAACACTTTTAAAGAACGTGGTTTAACCTTTTGGAAGGAGGAGATGTTACCCTTGAAATCTAATAATATTTATCACTTTTTGAGTATCGCTTTTGATTGAGTATCAGATTTAAATCATTGTGTTTGTTGCGATTACAGTGTGTCCCAGGATAAGCGAACTTATAGGTGTAAATGTATCATCCCAGATTCCTACCCCAATCACGCCGGTAACCAGGCGGGATGAGATCGGACATCTCGTGGGGGTACGGTACGCACTCCCCAATCGGTAGGTCATACGGCAATGCGAGAAACCAAGGGTTGATAGCCCTTGGAGGCCCGCGGGGAACGTTACGCTGCGAGATAAAAAAAAATCCGTTAGCAATAGAATTTCTAGAACGATGTAGTATTTGCGTGAAATGAAATTTACGCTCATTAGATTGAAATATTACGAACAAAAAAAAAATAACAGACCAGCCGATAAATAAATAAAATGGCCATATAATTGTTATATTATTGCAACGACAATAAAAAATAAATTAAAATTCCCACATATGGTTTACAATCGGTGTAATATGCATTTTTGGATTTTTCCTTGAAAATTTAAATAGGTATGTTTCAATTTAAGTATTTATTTACATAAAAACGGTGCACAGGTACTTTCTAAAATTTTATATATATATATTTTAATTGTTCCCCCAACTTTTTTACCACTTTTCAATGGGAAAGCATAAGGTTTTATCTGGTAGTGGCGTGTGTGAGTCGAAAAATCGAAATATTTTCAGTCGGAGCAAGAGTAGCTCCCCCCTTTTTTCGAGGATGCTGAACACGATGGAGGCGTTAGAATTTCTCTTTGGGGTTGCGCAACCCTTCAAACCCCTTACATATTTATCCCCGATTTCAAAGATTCTGAGCACGGTGGTGGCGGATAAAATTTTGTAAGCCCCGCCAATCCCTGTAATTCCCAACGATCATTTCAATTCCCTTTTTTCTTTTACGTGCCTTGAACATTTATTATACATATTACGCGATGGAGCAGCATCCTCAAAAAAAAGGGGGGGGGGGTTGGCCGTTTTGTACCCAACATAGAAATTCTGACGCCACAATCGTGTTCAGCATCCTCAAACACTGTTGGGGCGGGGGGGGGGGGGGGGGGGGGGTGTTTGTACTCTTGGTCCGGCTGAAAATATCCATGACCCCCATACCCCCCCTGGATCCGGGCTTGATGTGCGTGTAGGCACTTTAGAAAATTTCTATTGTTCTATCAATACATCAGTGGCGTCCCAGCAAACATGACCTATGACTTATTAACAAAAAAAAAGCAGAGTGATAAAAAAAAGCGCGATTCTTTTCTAAAAAAAGATTTTTTAAGATTTTCATTGATTTATATTAAATATAAAAAATATTTTATTAAACTTGGCAATAAAAGACTTTTACTACACTTGAGTGAATCATTGTCTGCGTCATTAAGGAGCAATAGGTATAATTATTTGAAAACAAAGTATTTGTTTTGCAATCCACGTAAATAATTGTAAATTCCTCTCACCTGTACTGGCGGGAAGCTAAAGGTACATCCGCCAATAATAAGACAACTGTTAGTTAACGTACATTCTTCTAATTAATTACATATTTAAATTGTTCATCAGAAATATAGAAAATTGAGGCGACCTGGAATGTTTACTATAAACTGTAGTCTAGCAATACCCTGAAAATGCAAAAATCATATGGGTTTCCTTCAGTGGCGGCTCGTGACCTATGATAGAGGGGGTTCACAAGTATGGTGAAATTTTTCTAGGCGTTTTAAATGTAGAAAGAAAAAAGTAATAAGAAAATGCGTTAGGTAAAACATATTTTTATTTATTTTTTAATTTTACACAAGGGAATACAACTTTTGGAAAATAAGAAAGGTTTTCTAAGTGTGTATAGCTGTCGGATCTTAAGGTCGTGCATGCAACCCTCGTAACAATATTTATACAGTCCACTACTAATACTACTAAAGCCATCTACGAGCTATAAGAAAACCGAATGATGTCCAATACTACTACCGCCATTTACGAGTTATCAAGAAAACCGAATGATATCTAATACCACTACGCCATCTACGGCTACGTCATTAGGCGCAACCAAGACGAGAATGAATCGAGCCATGATACTGACAAGTTGATATTCTTCATATTTGCAGTGTTTTTTAGTTTAAATCCTTAAATAAAATGGTTTAAAATCATATCGAGTAACATTTATCGACCCTACACAATAGTGCTTAAACGTAAAGTCCATTATTCGGTTCTTAATTGTAGAAAATTGATCAATAACAGCCTCATTAAGTAAGTTTGGAATACCCTCTATAAATTTTTTTTCATATATTTCATTTTTAAACTTCCTAATAAAGTCCCTAGATTTACCCTTTGTGGTCTGCGTTAAATTCATTTCGGGTTTAGGTGTTCCCGCATTCTTCACTTCAATTATTTGCTCCAAACTCAAAGAGCTAAAGTTATTTCTTAAATAGTCCACCGTCAACTATTCATTTTAACTTAATAAATATATAATATTAAAATATTAAAACATACACGCTCGAATTTCTAACTAGATGCACGAACAGACAACAGCGCGGTGCACACAAAAACTGTGCGCCTTTTCCATGTTAAAACGCCATAGCACAGCTATCCCCCGCTTGTACTTGAAAAAAGAAGAAAGAGTATTGGACGGTGAAGGGGTTGGAAGGGGTCGTACGCGATATCCAACACCGTTCTCAGCATCCTCGAAAACGGGGGGAAAGTATGTTTACCTCTTGAAGCGCGTATAACCCCTCTGGGGGGTGGTTTTTGGCCGTTTTGAGGGGTTGCGCATCCCCAAAGAGAAATTCGGATCGTGTTCAGCATTCTCGAAAACGCGGGGGTACTCTTGTTCCGGTTGAAAATATTTCGATGTTCGTCCGACTCACAGACGCCACTACAATAGTTCACACAATTTTCTGATTTTGTTCCCGAGATCGTTTAATAGGCCACTCACCTTGAAAGACCCTGTATTTGCCTAGTATACCTATCCATCTGTGGCACAGCTATTATTATTCTAAAAACATAACACAAAACTAAGAAAACATACCTTTAATGCTTTGCCGATACAGTTCCTCTTTAAAAAATATGTTTGGTGGCACGAGTCCCGATCATGGACCCCTTGACGAAACCCCGGCAGGTGGAGGATGGCAACAGCTGCAACAAAAATACCCGAATAAGAACAAGAAAAATAGAAGTGTGGGGAATCATTCGTGTTTATAAGGGCGTAAATCTTGGCAAAACGCTTTTTTAAAATAAGTACACAGCCGTCTCTGATTTATTAAATGTGTGTTATTATGTTGAATGTAAAATTTATCATATTTTATCACTTATTTGCTTATGTTTATTGTTTGATGGTGAACTGCAACACTATCGCTAAGGTGGCCACCATCTTTTTCAACTTGTGATGTTAATTCGGGACATCTCTATTGTGCGGTCCTTTCCACATAATAATAACAAACGGTCATAAATAAAGGGATGGCCCCAGGTACTTTTACTGCAGTCATTAAGTTATATCCATTTTTCGTGAAACAATCTTTACCTGTTAGGCAACCTGTGATTAAACGCAGCTCATAAGAACTCTCAGACACATCCATACCCCATGCCAAGCATTAACATGGCGATCTATCATTTTTCTACAATCTTGCACAGTGTAAAGGTGGCCTAACAAATAGGTTACATTTTAAACGATTCGTAGTGCGTGTGTAGTACCTTATTTGTAAGAAAGAAAATAGCTGGGGCATAAAATGCGTTTAACGTAAAGGTAAAATAACAGCACATAGCTGATACTTATCTCTAGTAAATAAATATTAGTTCGAGCCAGCACGAGACAAAAATTATAGTAATTTTCGTTCCAGGTGCATCGGTAGCGCTTGCAGAACTGAAAACCTCGGTTTGCATCTAGTCGGTAATAAATATATTTCTACGTGCATACGCTTGCATTACGTTTGACATGCAAATGAAATGATTTATTTGTAAGTATTTATAATAAAATTTTGTTAATTTGTCCCCGAACAAATATTTGTAATATATTTTTAAATTGATCGCATCAAGGCGGCTTGTTTCCTCGTTATATCAGTAGTTATGTATGTACAGTGTGTTCCATTTTCGACACTTTTATAGGGTAATTGTTAGTGCTATCAAAAAGTAATGTAGGTTCTCTTTCTATTTCAAATTTAAATTGGTAAAATCAAAATTTGAAAATTTTCGCTCGCTTAAGAGAGAAAATCAAAAAATTGACAATTTAAAAATTACCCTATATTTTCTTAGTTAAAAGAGATACGGAAAAATGTTCTATACAGAAGATTCTTTATATTGATTGTTGAATAATATGCCGTTTTCAGAATAAGTATACGGGGTCAGGTAAAAAAGTTATCGCAACTATCCTAATTTTCTTAAATGGAACACCCTGTATATTTTGAAAATGGCAGATTATTCAACAATCAATATAAAGAAACTGCTGTATAAAATATGTTCCTGTATCTCTATTAACTAAGAAAATATAGGGTAATTTTGAAATTGTCAAATTTTTGATTTTCTCTCTTAAGCGAGCGAAAATTCTCATATTTTGATTTTACCATTTAAGTTTGACCCAAAAAGAGCACATGACACCTACATTACTTTTTTGATAGCACTAACAATTACGGAGATACCCTATAAAACAAACCCCCTTGATGCGATCAATTCAAAAATATATTACAAATGTTTGCTCGGGAACAAATTAACAAAATTTTATTATAAATACTTTCACAAACAATAAAATAAACATTTCGTTTGCATGTCAAACGTAAGCCTTACAGCGTTTAAATAAACCCGACTACAAGGCAGAAAGAAGATAAAAATATACAGATTAACAAAATCGAAAAACTAAATATTTCAAAACTAAAATAAGACACAGATAATAAACTAAGATATTTGGAATGTAAAACATAAAAAAATACGGTCTAACTAGTTCTAACTAGTCTATCAGTTTAGAATTGAATTGGCTTATAGAAATAATATAGATGTAAACTATAATTTATTGCGCAAAACGTTCAAAATCTTAAGTTTAGAAGATCGTAGGGCATTAAACGATATATTATTTTTATATAAGACTGTTAACTCGAAGGTTGACTCTATGGACTTTTTGATGTGCCATTTAGCCATACTAATAGTAGTGCAAATTCACCTTTGAATAGAATGCTAAAACTCGCAAATCCATACAGGGTGTTCCATTTTCAACACTTTCATAGGGTATCATCGTAATTGTTAGTGTTATCAAAAAAGTATTGTAGAAAAATTGACAGTTTCAAAATTACACTATATTTTCTTAGTAACTAAGAAAATATAGGGTAATTATGAAATTGACAATTTTTTGATTTTTCCCCTATCTCTTAAGCGAGCGAAAATTTTCAAATTTTGATTTTACCATTTTAAGTTTGGCCCAAAAAGGGCACATGACACCTACATTCCTTTTTTGATAGCAATAACAATTACGGAGATACCCTATAAAAGGGTCGAAAATGGGACATGCTGTACTTCCGCTTTTCGTAGCGCCGTTAAAACGCACAGAAATTTGTCCCTACAGTGGCGTGAAAGGCGGAGAGTAAATTTTGTGTTTTCTTTTTCAATCAATTACCTGATGGATCAGACAATATAGCTCTTCATACAGAAAAGTTCAAATATCACTGGGGAAACAATACAATATTATGTATATAGCTAGAGCGAGAGTTTACCGTGCGGGTTCCTAACAATTACGTCACCGAGGAAGGCCGACCTCATTGTTGTTATGCCCGTGCGCCCTAAAACTAACAAATTAAACATCAGGCCGAACAATAACATTTATTATGTTATAGCTGTGTCAAAATTTTGACGGATTACCCCGTTTAACGGTACACTTACTTGCACAGGTAGTTAACGAAAAACTTACCAATTAAATGAAGAACCAACATAAAACAAAGATTTTATCATCGTGTAATTTGTAATGAAAATAATAAGTAGTTGCACTGTCATGTCAGTCGAATTAATATTTACAAAATACATTAAAAAACTGATAACACCGTAGATTTCCCACGCACATTGAAACCAAATGATTTTAAAATGTCATTTTGGACGTTTCTATCTCAGTGGTATTGAATTAATATATAGTATAGTGAAACCTCTCTTAGACGGACACCTACGGGACTGTCCAAATGTGGCCGCCTAATAGAGGTGTCCGCCCATGGGAAATTTGTTATTAGGTAATATGTAAATACAAAATTATTACTATGTATATGTATGTACAAATAAACATAACATAACAAAAATACATTAGTTTTAGTTAGGATGTACTACTAAAAAAATCTAATAACGTACTTTGACGTGTTTGTGTTTTAAACTTGCAATCTAGAAAATATAATTCCAAGTCTGAAAACAATTCCATTGCTGTAGAGTCACCTCTATTCTTTGCATACTCTTATAATTCCTTTACCATTCTAATGGCTTGTTGATAATTGGTGATATTTGTTTGATTACTGCATTCAACTTCTTCATCAGAGTCGTCAGATAGTGATGTGGTTTCAGTTTGGGCTACATAATCCGTAGGAATGGGGTCACTAGCATCTTCTAATAGCACATTGCTATAAATATTCTCTTTCAGACTCAAAACGCGACATTTTTGTGGCATTGTTTACGATTTTAACCTTACAACTCACAAATAAACGGCGGACTGCTGTCGGGGAATCACACATACTTTCATTCGGCGAAGTCCTTTCGCCCTGCCACGCAACGCGATTGGTTGCCGGTCTGTCTTCAGAGAGTTTTTGCACCGTGCTTATTCGTCTCCCAAATACTTTTAAAATTTTTTTGTCCGTTTAAAGGAGGGATTTCGCACTCTTTGTATGAAAACATCCTGTCCGCGTCCGCCCAAAGGAGAGTCCGCCGTGTGTGTCACTCAACCCCTTTTCCAATTATGATTTTAAGGAGAACATCAACCCCTCCCAGGGGGTTAAACCACAAATGCTGCAAATATTGTTTAAAAGCCGTTTAAAATTAACGTGTCTTTACAATTTTTAATATTATTTACTGGAAGCATTCGCACGACTCCCCCCCTAACTTTTAATATGGGTTAGGTAAGGTTGAATGGCTTATCACTCGCTAATATAAATCAGCTGCCGGAGATTGACGTCCATGAAGTTGTTAATAATTTTTGCAAACTAAATCGTCTACTAGAAACGTCAAACTGGGATTAGATACACAGTTGTACTCAAAGATATTACAAACTACAGATGGAAAATGTACATTTCTAGCAACGACTGCAAACAGTCTTTCACACCTCTTTCGGTCATTATTGCAGCATTGCCAGAGTGACATATTTATCGCAAAGGTATCTTGCAAAATCCCAATAAAAAATTTGTTAATTTGACAACTACAACTGGTTTAGGGTTAAACCGCAATTGCTCTTAAAATAAATTTATTTCCCAATAACACTGGGAAACAAATTTCAACTTTTTTTTTGTTTCCTGAACAAAACCTATTTTTTTGGATTCAACTGTACCCAAGTAACTAAAAAATACCTATTAAAGATTTTAGTTGGCTCGCAAAAAAAAAATCTCAATTATTTGTTACAAAATTTTAATTCATAGGCATATACAATGAACATACAAAATACAGATAACAATATATTGTTGGTTCAACAAAAGCAACTAAATAGCACATTTTTATCATTGAATCCAAAGTTTAGACACTCATTTTGCGCTTCTTAGCTTGCCTTTTGAAAGCAGCCTCTGGGGCATCTCTCGTAATAGTCCAGCAGTAGTCGGCTAACATCTCACAGTTCCATTTTCCCTGATATCTTCTTTCCATGTTCGAAATATCCTGGTGGAACCTCTCACCGTGTTCGTCACTTACAGCACCACAATTTTCCGGAAAGTAATCCAGATGAGAATCCAGGAAATGAATTTTCAACGACATATTACACCCTAGGTTTTGGTAACACAAAAGAAGTTGGGCAACCAGGTCTTTATAATTTTCTGCTTTTATGTTTCCCAAGAAATTTTTTGCAACCATTTTAAAGGCATCCCAAGCGTCTTTTTCCTTGCCTTCAAGTATGGAATCGAATTGCGCATCTCCGAAAAGTTTCCTAATCTGGGGACCCACAAATATTCCCTCTTTAATTTTAGCGTCACTGATTCTAGGGAACTTTTCTTTTAAATAACTAAAAGCACGGCCTTCTTTGTCCATTGCCTTCACAAAATTTTTCATAAGTCCCAATTTTATATGAAGTGGCGGTAGTAAAATCTTTTCTGGGGCAACTAATGGCGCGCTGGTCACATTTTTCTTTCCTGGCTCAAAAGACTCTCTCGGTGGCCAAATTTTCTTTCTGTAGTGATCCGATCGTGCTCGACTGTCCCATTCGCAGAGGAAGCAGCAGTATTTGGTATAACCTAGCTGCATTCCAAGCAAGATCGCCACAACTTTTAAATCCCCACAAATTTGCCATTTATATCTTTCATATTGTATGGTCTCAAGTAACAATTTCAAATTGCTATATGTTTCTTTCATATGGACTGCATGACCAATTGGGACTGAAGGCAATTTGTTTCCATTATGGAGTAACACAGCTTTAAGACTTACTTTTGAGGAATCAATGAAAAGTCTCCAGTCTTTTGGATCATAGTCCAGATTTAAAGCTGCCATTAATCCCTCAATGTCCCTACAGGCTACCAAATTGTTATCCATGTTAAAAAATGGTGTTAGGTTTTTCTGACGGCTTCGGTACACAGAAACTTTTACTTCATCTTCAAGTAAATTCCATTGTTGCAATCGAGAGGCCAATAGTTCTGCTTTTGTCTTGGGCAGTTCCAAATCCCTTATAAGGTCACTTAATTCACTTTGACTTATTTTGTGAGGCTTTTTACTTGGAAGTTCACAGACAAAATCGGAGTCTTGCGAGGTTGATGGGCCGGCGACATTTTCCGGTACACTACCGTTTGAATCCTCTTGATCATCATCAGAATGAAGGGTATATTCCTGAGGTGGATTAGGTATAGGCAACTCGTCACTATGAGGCACCGGGCGTATGGCGGATTGTAAATTTGGATACTGTATCGCAGACCTTTTTTTCTCTGAAAAGCCTTTTTTGATGGGAGGTGTCAAACAAAAGTAACAGTCAGTAACGTGGTCTTTCGGTTCTCGCCAGATCATAGGAACAGCGAAGGGCATCTTACGGTTTTTTCCACTTAGCCAGCCGCGAATGTTGGACGCACATTTGTAGCAGCAGATATGGGGAGCCCAATTTTTATCCTGGTCTCCAACTTTGCAGCCAAAATACAAGTGGTAAGCCTTTTTTATTAAAGGGCTAAGCGTACGTTTTTGTTTCACAAAAGTCATTTCACCACATATATAACAAAAATGATCCGGCTTATTTACACAAACTCGCGACATGTTGCTCAAAACTCTCTAATTTCTCAAATACGAACAGCTCTCGATCAACTGGTGGTTGAAATACAACTAACTAACAATTTAGGATTTATATTATATGTATTTAAACCCCTTATAAAGTACACCTGTTATAATAAATCCAGGTATTTCTCATTTAATGGTGAAATTTTCCCATATATTAAGGGCAGGTAGGTAAATTATCATAATTGGGATGGATCTATAAAACCGGAGCCAACTGAGCCTTTTGCAAGACAGATTGTTAATTAGTATAATAAAATAAGTAAGATTTTGCTATTTTGGTCTCGGAAACATTTTTGCTGTTCCCCAGTGTAATTTTACTATAAACTGTGAAAAGGCGATGAGAGATTCTTTAAAAAAATATTATTATACTTAAAAGTATCAAACGAATCTTCAACTAATCCAACTGCACTCTGGCAACATCTATTTCTATTTTACTACGATTCGGACCCAAAAGATAAGCAAAAGATGAATGAATACTAATAGCGAAAACATTGCGATGTTTGTCCTGTGATCTAACTGTTATATATTTTGGTTGATTTGGGTCTTTTTTGTGAATGTTCGTGAAAAATCGTCTTTATTGTAAATAATCATGGCGTATTCATGTGTAGTTTGTAAAACAGTGGATCACTGATGTAATTAAGTGCTAAAGTCACTTGACATAATGTAAAAATCATCAATATTTCATTGTTAAAACAGACGAAAGAAAAATTACAACGAACCAACCAGAAAGTCTAACACGTCACTGAACTTTACACTTCAAACTAACTACTGTAAGTATGACAAAAAATATTTTTTTACGACCAGAATTTGGGCAGTTATTAGATCGTTAGTTACCAAGTGAATCTTTAAGGTTTACCTACACCTGCCTAAGACATCTGTCTGTTGAAGTAGCTCGTGTCGTCATCTTGCACCTTGCGCTTCATTCCTAGTGGTCATTAGTAGGGGAGAATCGATTTTAACAAATTTATTTTGTAGGAAAAACGAAAAAAATTTTCACTAGTGCACAAAAAGTGTCCGTCCTTCCTCTGTAATCAATTTAAGCTCGTGGGATATAGGGTAAGAAAATTTCATAGATCTGTACCATGCGTGAATAAGTGGGATAAGTCAAGTTTTGTGAAAAATGCAAACGCAAATTATCAATAAGGTTGCGGTAAGGTTGTTTCTTGATAACATGCTAATATTTAAGAGATTATTCTTGGGTCCATCTTCAGAAAAAAACTTCATTTGTACAGAATTATGTCCTAAACGTGAGATACAAGGAGATTTTCAAAAAACCTTTTTTAATAATATCTGACGATGGCACACTTATCTCATCTTTCTCTTTGAATGCACAAACATCGGCTGCCGATGTTTGTGCATTCATCTTCGCAGACAGCATGAAGTATCACGGCTCAACAAAGACCTGGAAGAAATTTTGGCTTAGGGTGACAGTAACCAAGTAGAATTTAACGCTAAAAAACCCAGGCAGCAGTTTTCTCTAAAAAGGTTAACATTACAGAACCGGATATAGTCATGGACGGACACGCAATCCCACTGGCTGCATCTATTAATTTGCTGGGCGTCAATCGGGGAGGAAATATGTCTTGGCATAACCACGTTGTGGCAATCGCCAAGATAGCTTATCAGAAACTTGGTGTACTCTTCCGAACTAGAAAGTTGTACACACCTCAACAACTTTTGACACTATATACAAAGCCCAGATTCAAATCAAATCAAATCAAATCAAAATATGCTTTATTGTCATAAGAAATCGTTGTTCTTGTTAACAAAGCAGAAAAAACTAATTAGTAAACATCAAATAAACAAAAAAAAAAGAAGTAGAGTAGTATACACAGTAAGTAGTATTGGTTTACAAATACAGAAAAACTAAATATAGAAACAAATGGTGAAACAATACATATAAAATAAAATCACTCTGGCTCACAAAAACAATCTAAACAAATCGAAATCACATAAATTTAGAATTAAAACAAAAGGCAGGTATGCAATAAGCAATCATTTACAGAATAAAAAGACGGATAAGCCAGTATTGAAAAACGATATAAACAGGCACTTACAATATGATTCAATCAATCAGTCAAAATATACTCCGTTGTATCAGAATATAAATTCTCATTTGCCAAGTCCGAAGGCATATAAAAAATATAAGTATAAACATAGACAAGACATAGACATAAAAACTACTGTGACTTAGAAGTCGTCATCATAAAACTCATTCACATTGTAATAGGCCTTCGACCTCAAAATATTTTTTACCCTTCTCCCAAATACCTTAATTTTGTTAATTGACTTTACATTAGCAGGTAAGTGATTATATAACTTTACGCTTTCATAAATGATAGAATTTTTAGCGACTGTACTCCTTGGAATTGGAAGAGGCAAACTATTCCCATGACGTGTGTTATGTACATTGGTAGGTACAACACTTTTAAATTTCTTGTGGACCAAGGAGACAGTCTCCAAAATAAAGATACATGGTAATGTCAAAATACCTAGCTCCAAGAACAAGGGCCTGCAATGATCCCTAGTTCCCGCCCGGCACAAGTACCTTATTGCTCTCTTTTGTAAGACAAAAACGGAGTTAAATAGTCCTTGACAGCAGAAACCCCAAAAGGCAACCCCGTATCTCAAATGGGACTCGATAAGCGCAAAATAGGTTGTCATTGCCATAAAAGATCCCAACTCCTTATTCACTACTCGAATGGCATAACAGCCAGCCGCTAGTTTTTTATTTAAACAAACTATATGTTCTCTAAACTTTATCTGAGAGTCAATATAAAGACCTAAGAACTTAGCGCAACCCTCATTCCTAACACGTAAACCTTCAACGTTAACCTCCCGCAACTCCGACCTAAAAAAAATGACACTGGTTTTGTTAATGTTCAAGCAGAGATGGTTAGCATCGCACCATCTCTTTATATGTCGAAGATCCTCGGAAATGACACCTCCCAGCACGTCCGAGTCCTCGCCAACCCACAAGATGGTAGTGTCATCCGCGAATATAGTGAAACGACCTCGAATGTCAATAGTGGGAAGGTCGTTAAGGTATAATAAAAAGAGAATAGGACCAAGAACTGATCCCTGAGGAACTCCATGTTTAACACCCATCACACCAGACTTCACATCACCACAGCGTACAAACTGCTCCCTGCCCAACAAATTGGAAGAGAACCAATCGTACGCTACCCCTCTAAAACCGTAGCGATAAAGTTTCTGCAGCAGTACTTCGTGACTCACGCAATCAAAGGCCTTTGAAAAGTCACAAAACACTGCCGCAGTCACATTACCCTCATTTAACCCCATATAAACATTCTCCAACAGATGGAACATGGCATCACAAGTTCCTTTAGACGCCTGAAAACCAAATTGACATCCCACCAAGATGTTGTGGTTGTTCATAAAAGTGATCATCCTCTTTTTTACAAGTTTTTCAATAATTTTTGAAAGAGTCGGAAGTAGTGAAATCGGGCGAAAGTCCGCCATTCGACCATCACTAGAGGGTACTGCTTTCATGTCTGGAGCTCTGCACCCAAACATACTCTTCGGCTACTGGATTCCATCGAAAGGAGGGCCATTCGTCTGATTGGAGACCACGAGGTAACGAAGAACCTCGACAGCCTAGAACATCGTAGACAGGTTGGGGATTTGACTCCCTTTTACAGATATTTTCATGGAAAGTGCCCGGCCGACCTTGCCCTCTTAATAAAGAATTCTTTCATCTGGAGGACTTCATCCTTATGGAACGACCTTCCCGAGGTCGTGTTTCCCAACGAATATAACCTCCAATGATTCAAAACCAACGTGAATCGCTTCTTGCGCACACGCACTACTCCCAGAGTACCCTAAAGGATTTATCCTATGCTGCTTGTGTTTGATCATAAAAAAATCTGTGTTACTGCCCTAAATATTTTTGTGAAATTTGGTAAACACTTTCTATTCATCAAGAGATATTTTATGATGTATAACATGGTTTTTTTTTAGACCAGTGGCGTTCGTGGGGGAATTGCCCTCGGTATTTCTGAAGAAAGGATTGGTACGGGTACGCCATTTCTTTTTTTATTTAATAAAAATATTTTTGGAATTCTCATACGTTCATATGTTTTTTTTTTAAGGAACAAGAAATAACCTGCTTAAATATTAGCATGTTATTAAGAAACACCCTGTATACCACCCGACATTAAATATCGAGAAATACATCCTTAGTAGTCAAATTTTCGTCAAAAAATAATAATTATGTCGCTTTTCTGCAGCATATCAATCGAAAATACATAGTTCCAAAAGTGGAAGTAATTACAGCTCTTTTTTAGGCGATGATTTTGCCCCTGGAAACTACCTCTCAAACAATAATAAATTATGGTTTTATTGGAAATGGATTTGACGACCTTTAACATGAAGTGCCACTTGACCCCCCTCCGAGGGGGTCAAACCACGAAGGCTGCAAATATTCTTTAAAACCACAATACAATTGACGTGTCTTTTTTAATTTCAACATTATTTTGAAATCAGATAATGGGATAAATATCTAAGATTATAGCAAAGAGATAAAAAAAAGTACCTAAGCGAAAATCGGTCAAAGAAGACATAAAAAATCGGATAAAAAATATAAAGGTTATAAAACAACAAGGGAATCTACCCTTTGGCTCAAAGTCACCCTATTTCCCCCAATCACTTAATTAGTAACGGGACTTAAAATGCACCACTTCACCTGTCCGGGGTCATTATGATCATTTATATGGTGATTAATGTTGATAGTATCAAAATCTGAGAAGCCCCGCGTAAAATGTATGTGTATAACTTTATATTAATGTTTATTCATGTTGTATATTAATGTATATCCTCTTGTATATGCAGAGGTTCAAAGTATGCAAGTCATCTTTTCCCTACATTAGCAACAAAATCGAAATTTTTAATATAAGAATACAAATAATAAAATTTTTTTTTCCATTTTATATTTCTATACCGGGTGTTTCAGGAGGAATGGTCACCCCTAGAAATTTTTGTATTATTTAAATTACAGAAATAAAATTTGGTGGGTTTGCATGTGATATTATTTTGCGATTTTCTTACTTTCGGTTTAACCGGAAATGACCTAATTTTTGGATTTTTAAATGAAACATCCAGTATAATAAACCATTCCAAATTCAACGACACCCATACATCACTTTTCAACACTTTAATCATTTTTCTTTACATATTTTGTTGTTATGAACTAAAATGGTTACTACCAAGCCAAATTATGGCGGATTTTAAAATTTGTAATTATGCTCATTTGTTTGTTAGCATTATGGCGTCATGGGCACGTAGATAAATGCAAAGCCGTTTGCGTTTCTTGTGGTATTTTTAATAAATTATTAACACATAAGGGTGTGTTATATCAAATTGTTGAAAGCCTCGTTAAAAAGTTAAAGTGTGTAAAAAATTAAAAACACAATAAAATTGGAAAATAATAGTTTTATCAAGAATTTGCCTTAGAAGTGAACCATTTTAGAGCGTTCATATAAATGGCAGAAAAAAGTAACGATGGGATGTCTGTCGTTGAATTTGGAACGGTATTCTGAATCGTTATAGCAAAAGTATACTGGGTGTTCAATTTAAAAGCCACAGTTGAGGTCATTTTAAAATGAAGTTCCTCATGTCATAAAATGCAAAATAATATCACATACAAACCCACCAAATTTTATTTCTGTAATTTAAATACATACTTAAATAAAAAAAAAGTCTTAGGGGTGAGCGTTCCTCCTGAAACACCCGGTATACATAGTTTTCAGTATCGTAATAAGCTATTTTCTACAATCATTATAAAAACTATATTTTTTTTTTATGATCAAACACAAGCACTATAGGAAAAATCTTTTAGGGCACTCTGGGAGTGGTGCGTGTGCGCAAAAAGCGATTCACATTGGTTTTTAATCGTTGGAGGTTATATTCGTTGGGAAAAACGACCTCGGGACGGTCGTTCCACAAGGATGTAGTCCTCCAGATGAAAGAATTCTTAAATAATGAAGTTCGAGGAGTATTAAGCTTAACCACATATGGATGGGCGGCAGTGGTTCGTCGTGTATTTCTGCTATTCGTCGCTCTGGCCGGAATTAAGAGGGCAAGGTCAGCCGAGCACCTTCCATGAAAATATCTGTAAAAGAGAGGCAAATCCCCAACCTGTCTTCGATGTTCTAGGCTGTCGAGGTTCTTCGTCAGCTCGTGGTCTCCGATCAGACGAATAGCCCTCCTTTCGATGGAATCCAGTAGCCGAAGAGTAATATGTTTGGGTGCAGAGCTCCAGACATGACAGCAGTATTCTAGTGATGGTCGAATCTGGGCTTTGTATAGTGTTAAAAGAAGTTGTTGAGGTGTGTACACCTTTCTGGTTCGGAAGAGTACCCCAAGCTTCTGAGAAGCTATCTTGGCGATTGCCACAACGTGGTTATGCCAAGACATATTTCCTCCCAGATTGACGCCCATCAAATTAATAGATGAAGCTAGTGGGATTGTGTGTCCGGCCATGACTATTTCCGGTTCTGTAAGGTTAACTTTTTAGAGAAAACTGCTGCTGCCTGGGTTTTTTAGCGTTAAATTCGACTTGGTTGCTGTCACCCCAAGCCAAAATTTCTTCCAGGTCTTTGTTGAAGCATGATACTTCATGCTGTCTGCGAAGATGTGCGTCGGCAGCCGATGTTTGCGCATTCAAAGAGAAAGATGAGATAATACGCTTATAATTACGCAAATAAATGAATAAAATTGGTAATTCTTTAACGTGTTAAAAAAGTAACTTAGCGTTAAAAAAGTGTCGTAACGGGTCATATTTTCACTTCTCTCGGAATGATAATAATATCAAGTTGCCATAAAAACAGCATCCGCGTCGTTCGTTGGCTTGGCGCCGTATTGTTTTTGTTACCTTATCAAAGTCAATAATTTTTGTAAACATCAAAAATGGAAAGAAATAATTCTAATTTCGAAGAAGAAAGCTCATTTCAATGTGCTCCAAACGAAATAATTAATAAACCCAATGAAACAACACGAATTATCTGAAAAATAGAAAAAAGCTCACAAAAAGGAATATAATACGTTTATTAAATGGCATTGGAGCAAAAGCAAGTGAAAAGTTTCAGCGATCGTGTTTTCAAGGAAGGTAAAACATTTTTAAATCTTCGACTTTATGGTCTATCGCTATTCCAAGCGAAAATCAACATTAAATCTGAATAATGAAGCCGATGAAGGCAAATATCCCAAACTTATTGCATTCCTATAAGTGACAGTGATATGACACCAATATTTTTTAATTTCGAAAAAAGAAAACTTATACGATCGTAGGAAAAATATTATATGAAACGTATGCATAAAGTTACTAATACAAACTGGACAAAAAATTAACCATGGTAGAACAAGGTGAAATCTCTGTCTGTAAACAAAACTCAAAGGATCTATACATCACTATCTATTTTGGGGCTCCTCGTCATTGTATCGATTAGGCTTCGAAAAACATTCGAAGACGTCAAAAAAGTACACTTTTAATTAGAGGTGTCTGAAAAATCGCCCCCGTATTATACTTTTGTCCATCACTGTATACAGGTTATGGGACATAACTAATGGTACACAGGAAAACTGCAGATTCCTTGGGTAAAAATACTGCGATTTGGCCATACTTAGTTTAGTTCAATAGCTGGTAATAACCGAGATGTGGTGTCCAAGTAAAAATTTAATTTTCAATTTTCCTAAATAACTTATTTCTGAACCCATATTTTTGCACAAAATTTTGTGACTAGGGTTTTTTTGGGGAAAGGAATTTGAATTTGTTAACAATTTTGATGTAGATTTCATCTACATCTCTCCGCGGTACTCTGTATACATAAAAATAAGTGTAACTTTCTTGGGCCTTAGTATAATTATATTTTTATTAAAAATATCAGTTTTTCCGTCATTTTTAAGCAATAAAGGTATACTTTGTAAATGTCGCTCCGACTAACCGTTTTCGAGATATTTTCAATTACAATTTTTAATGCGCCCGTTTAAATTTTGATTTGTAAATGTGAAATTTGTCACAGTAGGCTTTGGTAAAAACAAATACAATGGAAGCACTTTGAAACCTCATTTCCGTCAAAGTTTATTTTCATTTGTCAGCATTGTGGGTGCTTTTAAGGAGTATACGACAGACTGGGAGAAACAGGATCCTCCACTATTACGTTTTGGACGCAAGGATCCTGTTTCTCCCAGTCTGGCGTATAGGCTTCTAAAAATTTTAAAATCTGGCTGCCTTCTATTTGGATACATTTCCAAATACCGCCGATGTGCCCCGCGTCCGTTAAAATTTTCTTGTGCGTATAAACATACCATGTCTCGCATTTCTCCGTTAGAAAACAGTTATGTAGCGGCATTTTTATTTAAATTTTTGATAACAGTATCTTCAAAAACTCCTTAAAAACACCCACAATGCGGACAAATGAAAATAAACTTTGACAGAAATGAGGTTTCAAAGTACTTTCATTGTATTTGTTTTTACCAAAGCCTACTGTGACAAATATCACATTTACAAATCAAAATTTAAACGGGCGCATTAGAAATTGTAATTGAAAATATCTCGAAAACGGTTAGTCGGAGCGACATTTACAAAGTATACCTTTATTGCTTAAAAATGACGGAAAAACTGATGTTTTTAATAAAAATATAATTATACTAAGGCACAAAAAAGTTACATTTCTTTTCATGTATCCAGAGTACCGCAGAGAGCGCCCCCTATAATCTACAACAAAATTATTAACAAACTCAAATTCCTTTCCCCAAAAAAACCCTAGTCACAAAATTTTGTGCAAAAATATTGATTCAGAAATAAGTTATTTAGGAAAATTAAAAATTAAATTTTTACTTGGACACCCTGTATCTCGGTTATTACCAGCTATTGAACTAAACTAAGTATGGCCAAATCGCAGTATTTTTACCCAAGGAATCTGCAGTTTTCCTGTGTACCATTAGTTATGTGACACCCTGTATATACAGTATATATTTAGGCATAACATAAAGGGGCTTTTAATAATGTGATAATTGTCGGTAGATACCGATATTCAATGCCGGTTATCGTCTGGAGATAAGCTGTCAGAGAATGCGCTGGCTGTTTGTACAAGAAGCGAATTACATTTCCGGCCTGCTTTTTACAGATGATTAATCAGTAGTGGCTTTGATAAAACTATACTTTTTTAAGGTACTTGTCTATACAGTGTGTGTACAGGGTGTCCCACTTTCGACACTTTTATAGGGTATCTCCGTTATTATTAGTGCTATCAAAAAAGTAATGTAGGTGTCATGTGCTCTTTTTGGGTCAAACTTAAAATGGTAAAATCAAAATTTGAAAATTCTCGCTCGCTTAAGAGACACGGGGGAAAATTGAAAAAAATTACAATTTCAAAATTACCCTATATTTTCTTAGTTAAAAGAGATACAGAAAAATGATTTATACAGAAGTTTATTTATAATGATTGTCGAATAATCTGCCGTTTTCAGAATAAGTATACTGGGTCAGGTAAGAAAGTTATCTGACCTAACCTGATTTTTTTTTAAATGGAACACCCTGTATATTTTAATATAAAAAGATAGCATTTAAAATGATCTTTATAAATATATAACACACCATGGATAATATTGGTTTCCTAGGCGATTTATTTAAACTTTAATAATTTAAACCGCAGTAGGCCATGAAACAAAAGCTAATATCCTAGGGACAACTATGTTGACATTCTAGTTATTATTAACATTTAACGTCAATTTCATTTTTACATATTCATAATATGTGAAAATTACTTACTTACACCATTTTCAAAAATTTGATATTATATCTATGGTGTGTTATAAATTTGAAAAGAGAGTTTAAAATGCTATCATTTTAGATTAAAATATACAGGGTGTTCCATTTAAAAAAGTGAGGTTAGGTCAGATAACTTTCTTACCTGACCTGATACTTATTCTGAAAACGGCAGATTATTCAACAATCATTATAAATAAACTTCTGTATAAAACATTCATCTCTTTTAACTAAGAAAATATAGGGTAATTTAGAAATTGTGAATTTTTTGATTTTCCCCCGTATCTCTTAAGCGAGCGAAAATTTTCGAATTTTGATTTCACCATTTTGAGTTTGACCAAAAAGGAGCACATGACACCTACATTACTTTTTTGATAGCACTAACAATAACGGAGATATCCTATAAAAGTGTCGAAAATGGGACACCCTGTAATTTACAGGGTGTCTGGGAAAATGTGGAAAATCTCCCGGATATGAAGGAAACAAGTGAAAAAAGTACTACAAGTTCATGTAAACTTTTTTCGTACATCCCTCCTCTTCGGAGATATGAGCTCCCAAAGAGCTCCAATGGAAGCAAGCTTTTCTCACATAATTATTGAACCACCAGGTATATTTCAATATTTTTTTAATATGATGTATACCAGGCAACACGTTTCAAATTACTATCCAAGAAAGTGTTGTGAATTACTCACATCTGCATGGAGGGATTAGCTGTGACATTCATGTCCCGTTTTCTTTAACGCCCTGTATGATAAGAACTTTGGACAACGGTTTTTACATACCTTTAACTATTGACAAAAAATTAAGTACTCTTGATTCATGTCGCTAATCCTAACCGTTTTCGAAGAAACGTCATTTTATTTACACTGAGTCCCCTAATACTCACGAGTTAAATATGAAAAGCGAAATTTTGGAGGTTGAACATTTGATCGGAACAAAGAAGTATATTTTATTGAAATACGCCAAATACATGTAGTATGACACTTTTAGACTATTAATGTTCTCACTAGCTTAATTTAAATGTGACAATTGTTATAAGATGGAATTTACTATTTACTGTACTATTTGCTTATAAATCAGTGTTCGTAATCTAAATTTGTGAAATTACACGATAAGCTGGACGAATTACACGCTTCTGTACGATTTCAGTCACACCAACACACACATTCTAAACACCATTTAATATTTTGTGGAAACAAAAAAAAGTTTACGAGATTCGAGCTTGGAAAGAATACTAATATACAGCTTAATATGTTAATGAACGAAAATATTGCAATGAAAATTCACTCAAATCGTGTAATTACACGCAAATTATTACACTGTTGTTAATACAATTTCTACTGAGTACTATACAGGGTGTTCCTTAATGACGTGATAATACTTCGGGGTGTGATTCCTTAGGTAATTTTATAAAGAGAAGTTCATATGAACATATATCCGCAACGGCTTAAATTTTTTGCTACAAGGTGTTGAATTTTTATTATTTAAATGGTTATTATTTTAATATCTCCGAAAGTACTTTAGATATTATTCTCAATTTCGGTAGGTGTTAATAGGATATAGAACCACAAATTTTTGTTAGAAAAGTTGTTCAATTGTTCCACCAGTGGGGTCCTTGCAAACATGTTCTCTGATATTTTTTACAAAAATGATAGTACGCCACTGACATTTTTCCATCTAGGTATTAGTTCTGATTAGTCTGGTCAATTCTGCATGAAAACGGTCTCTTAAGTTTTTCTAGTCAGGGCACCGTTCTTGATTAAAACCACTAAATTCATATTGAAACTCATTATTATTAACATTGAAAAAAAAATTTTGATAAATTTTGTTTTATAAAAATTGTTGGAAATGGCCCACCTTCACTTAGAAGACATGCTTGCGCCCGTTTTCGCATCGAATTGCCCACTCGTTCAAATATTTCCATCGTATTCTTTATTGTTTCATTTTTGAACAAACCAGAACAAACCCAAATATTCCCATCGTATTCCTTATTGTTTCGTTTCACACGAGGTAACTATTCGCTTTCTTAAATCAATATGAATTTAGTGGTTTTAATAAAGATCGGTGCGTCTGACGAGAAAAACTCAAGAGATCGCTTTCATGTAGAATTGACCAGGCTAATCAGAAAAAATACTCACATGTCAAATGTCAGTGGCGTACCATCTTTTTTTGTAAAAAATATCAGAGGACATGTTTGCAGGGACGCCACTGGTGGAACAATTGTATAACTTTTCTAAAATTTGTGGTTCTATATCCTATTAATACATACCAAAATTGAAAATAATATCTAAAGTACTGTCGGAGATATTAAAAAATATCCATTGTAAGTGACATTTCAGAGTTCAAAATAAATTTCAATGTTTAAAACCTAAACTTTGGTTTTTTAGCTTAATTTTTTTTTAATTGCCTCTTTCATACCTCATTTCATTCATTTGTATCTGAATATTTTGGTATTTTGCCTGTAGTATCATGGAAAAATAATATACCGAAACTTGTATGTCTTCTCCCCTAAGAATACGAGTTGTGACTTACAATGTTATTCGATGCATGTATCGATATGTTCATATGGACTTTTCTTTATAAAATGACCAAAGGAATCACACCCTGAAATATTAGCACGTCATTAAGGAACACACCCTGTATAAGAGCCTACTACTTTATTTTTAAAAAGTGTGCATGTCCAGACACATCGATGACATACGCTCTCCGACTCGTGTGAAATCCATAGATTCGGGATTCAGACAAAACAATGTATAGATTTTACATGTGACACTTTCCTGGCAGCGGCGGCCGCTCGTCCTTTATTCGCATTCCTTTTCCAAGGAAGCAATAAAATAGCGGTTGTGTATTTGTCTATGGTGACGTAACGGCGCGCCGGTTTATTTTCAGAGCATCTCTAAGCGTCGAGTCGGACGTCGCCGGACGCTTTCGGGGGGAATAACTTTCAGTGACCTCGTTGCAACAGTTTAAGTATTATTTATTTATTTATTATCAATCGATAAATAAATAGTCCAGCACAAAGTATGCGTTTTGCATTGAAGTACGTAGGAGTATATTGAATTAGGGCCGTGGTGAGCCAGGGCAGTGCAGACCCGGGGCTGGGGGGCCAATTTCTGGGCGCGGCCCCAAATGATGAAATACGTAAATTGTCATGAATAAACTTTTGATTTTATTTGATATACTACTTGACCAAAGTCCAGGAGCCTATTGTATAGTGAAACTAGAGTAAAAAAACTCATAATACCAGTGCCGAATTTATAACGGGGCACTTAGGGCCCGGTCCAGGGGCCCCACATCATTAAGGGCCCCCACATAACAAACAATACTTGAAAATTCCTTACTTTTCTACAACGCGACAACAAACTGCAAGCATTTTAACTACACCACTTTGCTTGCCTTCTTTTCCACTATTCAACGTAGAAAAAAAAAATTACTCTATTTCACATGGGCCCTCACATTAGCAATGCCTCGACAATGTTAAATCCGGCCCTGCATAACATGTCCTTATCCGATATTCATTTATTTTCAAGTTACAGAGTAAGTAAAAAACAAATTTTCGGTAAACGTGTCTTCAGGATAGGAACAAGATATACAGGGTGTTTCGTAACCTCTCTGAAAAAATGAAGGAGGTGAATCCTCACCTTATTCTAGGATGAAAATGTGGTATAAAAGTTTTTCGCATGTCGCTTCGTTTTCGAAATACAGGGTGTTAAAAAAATATTGTATTTTTCATTTTATTAATTAAGGCCAATGATTTGATAATGCATATGATTTAAAAACTTTGAATAATGAACTCATATGAACAAAAGTCAAATAAATTGCTGCAAAACCCATGTACACGACGTGCTAAATTGTCTCTTTCGTGTTGGAAAATTTCGGGACTGGCGCGGATCGTATATCACTATAGGAAAAATCCTTTAGGACACTCTGGGAGTGGTGCGTGTGCGCAAAAAGCGATTCACGTTGGTTTTGAATCGTTGGAGGTTATATTCGTTAGGAAAAACGACCTCGGGAATGTCGTTCCATAAGGATGAAGTATTCTTAAATAATGAAGTTCGAGGAGTACTAAGCTTAACCACATATGGATGAGCGGCAGTGGTTCGTCGTGTATTTATGCTATTCGCCGCTCTGGGCGGAATTAAGAGGGTAAGGTCAGTCGAGCACTTTCCATGAAAATATCTGTAAAAGAGAGTCAAATCCCCAATATGTCTTCGATGTTCTAGGCTGTAGAGGTTCTTCGTCAGCTCGTGGTCTCCAATCAGACGAATGGCCCTCCTTTCGATGGAATCCAGTAGCCGAAGAGTATGTTTGGGTGCAGAGCTCCAGGCATGAGAGAATCTGGGCTTTGTATAGTGTCAAAAGTTGTTGAGGTGTGTACAACTTTCTGGTTCGGAAGAGTACCTACATACACAAAGTTTCTGAGAAGCTATCTTGGCGATGGCCACAACGTGGTTATGCCAAGACATATTTCCTCCCAGATTGACGTATAAACGAGTTGTTTAAGGTGACCCCAGAAATAAAAATCCAATGGATTGAGATTAATTAATAAAATGAAAAATATTTTTTTAACACCCTGTATTTCGAAAACGAAGCGACATGCGAAAAACGCTTATGCAACATTTTCGTCTTAAAGTAAGGTGAGGATTCACCTCCTTTATTTTTTCAGAGAGGTTAGGAAACACGCTGTATAAGTTTGTTTACCTTATTTTCCCTTGAACAATACACTCCTGGAGTATGGTCCATTACTCCCGACTCACTCACCCTGTAGATCAAAGGCAATTTTTTATTAGGTATACATTGTATCGTCAGCTAGTTCGGGGTTGTTCGATTCCGATGGTGTCCTACGAATATTCATTTGACGCGAACGATACGATTAGTATTTAAAAAAAAAGTCTGACTAAAAGTTGGTCGAATTGCTTTTGGAGATAAAGGTCTAATTTTAGACCTACAATCGCATGCCAGAACCGTCTATTAATCAGCTGACTATGAATAATACCTCATCACTTCAGGGGCGTTAAAACTAGTAATATATTTAAATTTGGCGTAGTATTAATGCAATGGGGCACTTTTATTTTTGCTCGTATGACTAGATAAATTCCTGGAGTTGGGCCAGTCATAATTGCTGATTGTTAGTCACTATTGATAACAAGCAGCATCTCATAAATATATATTCAATGCGTGGTTATTTTTAGGGAATCCAATCCCGTACCCAAACTTAAACCCGCAAACCTGCGGGATTGAGCCCATCGATCCCGCGGATCCGCGGGATTTGCGGGATAGCAAACAATGAACTCCGGTATTTTTGGTCGCCGCGTCGGGGATTTCCCATCCTGCTGGGCTATTGAAAATACGTTAAAACAGAAGAGTTTTCTTGCGTACGTGCGAAACTAAGAGCGTTATTCAACTCGTATCTAGTGACATTTATCAAGTGATTGTATAGAATACATGGAATTTAAACATCAATCACAAAAATGAGTGTCAGTGTAGTTTATACAAAGACAATAAAGGTTCAAGTTTAGTTTTTTACAGTCTGAAGATGGCCTTACAGCTAACTGTAAGTTATGCCTTAGCATTACCAAAAATCTCTGCTCGTTCCACCAAAGGTCTTCACACCCACTTACAAACAAAGCAAAACATTAATTTGGAAGTCCAGAGCAGCAGCAGCAGGAAATAGTGTATCGAATGGTAACTAAAGATGGTATACGGTTTGGAAAGTTTATCACATCGATCGATATGCGCCAACTATTCGAATCATCAGAGGGCCACAAATTGCCTTCTTCTGCCAGTACAATTCAAGGTATGGTAATGGCCTACGGACAATCAATTAAAAAGAAAATAATCAAATAACTTGGAGCCTTTGTACTGCATGGGTATCAGAGTCTTCGCCTGTATCTGTGCCCGCCCGACCATCACTTGACCAGTTACTAAAACATGAGATGACACTTTTTGAATGCGGAGGGAATAGAGGAATGTACTTGGAAGCTGCATATAACTGTGTAAAATCTATTCCACCGACAAGTGTCGAAGCTGAACGTGCGTTTTAGTCTCCGAAAATACTTCCAAAACAAATGTAACATGTAACTGTTAGTCGTACTATTGTATTGTACCAATATGCACTCAACATTTTCCTGCTACTCTACTCTGTTATTAATTGCATAAAATAACTTTTTATTAACATACAACACCGACATCGAGACCTGCAAATCCCGCACGTTTAATCCCGCAATGTCAAATCCGCGAAATCACCGCGGGATCCAGCATTTGCGGAATTGGATTCTCCAGTTATTTTCATTTGGATATATTCACGAAAAGTTTTGGAAATTTGACGAAATGTCGTTAACAAAATCCCGAGAGAGAAGCGCGAGTGATTTAATCTATGAATAAACATATCCAAACGATCATTGAGTAAAATTTCAAAAAAAAAAAAAAACTTTGAATGTTACAATGAAAAATGTAATACAGTTTTATCACTTGTAAGGAAGATGAAAAATTTATCAAAATAACGTGTAATTTGTGTAAATGAAACACTGATAAGATAATAAAGTTTGAACTAAAACTACAACCTCACGAAATTATTTAAAAAGACCGAAATGGCAATAAAACGTGCAACAAAGAAAGCTACAGCGTCTAATCTTCTTTCTTCTAAACAAATCCTAGGCATGAAATCAGCAAGTACCAACACTCAATGGCCATCAACAAGTACCAACCCTCAATTGCCTATCTTTGTTAGGTGTGAGAAATTAAAGCGGAACAAAGAACCTTTTCCGAGGTACCCAAAAATCCAGGTAGGGCCGGGGAATTTTGGGGTTTATTCGACATAGACTTAGACTAGAATATTTGGTGCAAAACTTTTCTGAAATAATACATTCCGGGTGTGACCCAATATCCACCAGCATTCCGCACAGATACCCATCAGGATATAAAATACACCCTCATATTACATTATGTCTCTCTTCCTCAGGTACACGCTTGGGTACCTGGTAAAAGATAGAACACTAAGACTTATGTGATTTATTATTTTACTGTTTTTGAAGTGCGTCAACTGGATATTTCCCTTTAATTTATTCTTGCTTTTGATTTGTATGAAAACAAAGAATACCCTGTAGCGTTCTCTGTGGCACGTTTTATTGGGGTTTCGATCTTTTTAAATAATTTCTACTATATGTAATTTAGTGGATATTTCCACTGATTGCCAAAATACTATCCTCAAGAAAGTTTGAAACGTCTGAACTATTTTTAAATTAGCATCAAATATAGACAAACGTATTGGCTAAGGGTCCGCGCATGTTGGAGCTGCGATAAACCAGGAGTGTCTGGTACAAAATGTAAAAAGACTCATATTGGCCCTTTAATTTTGACGAATGGCCTCACGGAAGAGCACTGTAATTTTTTACAAAATGAATTACAAGGACTACTATAAAGGACTCATATAAACATTAGAATACTATCAGTCCGACGGAGCTCTTGGGCATTCCGCTCATCAGGTCAAGCAATATTTGGACGACAGGTTTCCAGGGCTTTGATCGCGGAGGTCCTATTACTTGGTCTCCAAGATCTCCAGACCTCATACCACTAGACTTTTGCTTATAAGGCTGAAGCTTACAAAGTAAAAGTCGACATTTGAGATGCGCTAATTCGACGTACTAGAAATTCTGCAGCTGATCTTAAAGAAAGACATGAGAAGTAATGTGAGATTTACTTCAGTCAGTAATTTTTTCTGTGAAAAAAATTATTAAATACGTGTTTTCTTCCAGTGCATGGTACTAAAAGGCTTTATGTTACTTTTGTGTTTGTTCTAATTTTTCTATTTACCATAGCTGTTTAACTATATAAAATATATACCTTGCCTCGTCTATTTTAAGCTATTAAACATTAAAATACGTGTTTATTTCAACACCCACTGTGTTAATTATAGATACATTATCCTTGCATTTTTGTTGTATTAAGCAATAAAGTACATGGGACATATCTTAGGAATTTGCTTGTTATAAATAAATATTTATGCGATTGAATTTTAAATATTCGTACAATAAGAGCGTAATTTTAATAATTACATAACTATTCAAGATGAAACGATAACGGCTAGAGGACCAGCGTATTTCATTTAATTATGCATTGGACGCGTTCATGTCATTATCCCCAGTATTCCTCAAGGGCCCATATTGTCTCCCTCTTCGTACTGTACATTAACGCTCTAATAGAGAAACCGGGAACATGTGGGAAATCACCCGGATATGAAGAAAACAAGTGAAAGGAGTGCTACAACCTGTATATCTTTGTTGACGATAGCACACTTGTCTCATCTTTCACTGAATTCTATAGATTCTATAGTATATAACATCGGCTGCCGACGTAAATCTTCGCACGCAGCATATAGCATGACCCGTCAACAAACACCTGATTGTCTTGGGGTGACAATAATCAAGTGGAATCAAATGCTAAGAAAATACAGGCAGCAGTTTCCTCTAAACATTACAAAACCGGATATAGCCATGGCTGGACGTGACATTCCAATGGCTTCGTCTATTAATTTGCTGGGCGTCACTCTGGGAGGGAATATGACTCGACACAACCACGTTGCGTTGTGTAAGTGTTGTATACACTTCCTCAACCTTCGACGCTCTACAAAGTCCAGATTTGACCATCACTAGAATACTGCTCTCATGCCTGGAGCTTTGCACTGCAGGAATTTTCCGATACGGCTTCTGTTTGACCATAAAAAAAAACTCGGCCGATGACGTATTCCGCCTATTGAAGTAGACTCGTATGGGCCTCCCATGCATGTCCTGGTAACTTTTGTTATAATAATAGAAAAGCTCACGATTATTAAACAAAGTTCTACTTATAACCAGCGAGTCATTCCGAACTAGGCCAAGCAGGCAGTTTACATTTTCTAAGCTTGATTTTATGGCACATGATGTAAATTCCACAAAATTTGATTAACTTACCGCCGGTGATGGCAAATGACTTCGTTTTGTACGCTTGTGGTGTTTGTCCCCGATCTGAAATTAGAAAAGAAAAACATAATTATGAAGGTGTTTTATAAAGTAAAGAGTGAAAAAGATGTAAAATATACTATGAAAATCAGTTAAAATATAATATATATAGTGCACCATTCGTTTTATCTCATTTGTAAGGGAATAAATGGCTTTGCAACATTCATAATCCGCTAATTGGGAAGAAACTTTGTTCAAGACAAGCCCCAAAAATAGACTTCTTTTATATTTTTTTTATGATCAAAAATTATAGCAGTACAGGAAAAATCCTTAAAATCACTCTGGGAGTGGTGCATGGAAAAGACTATAGTAAAATTATTATAGTAAATATCTTATTGTACTATTTCCTATAAAATATTAAATAAATTACAATTTTCATTATTAATCCGTAACAAAATAATATTGTAGATGCACATAATTTCTAAAAAAGTATAGTTAGAATTTCTAATAAATTTAGTAAAATCAGGTAATTACTAAAATATATTGTAAAATTTACACGGAATGGTAGTGAAAATAATTTATTTATAACTCAAGTAGTTAAATAGTTTTAAATGTACTTCTATTTTAAGTATTTTTTATTGTAAAAAATGACCAAGTTTAAATAAAGTGTTCTAAAAATGCTTTTCACAAGAATGAAATACTTAAATTACATGCAACGGATCACTCAGACTTCAATCTTTGTAACAAAATAGGAGGATATATTAACAGGAAACATACATCGATCACTGAAGTCAAGCGACGTTGGAATACCATGTGTCAAAATTTTTACAAAACTTTTACTGAATTTTACAAAAGACCTTAGTAATTTTAGTACATTTTACAAAAGATTTTAGTAAATTTTACAAAAATATTATTTGTAAATTTACTAAAAAGGTATGTTAAAATTTTGCTATAATTTAATGACAGTTCTTAATAAAAGTTATTCCAGTCACCTATAAAGCCATAAATTAGGTTATTTTGACTATTTTTATAGTATATTTAAGTTCTTCTTTCCGAGTGCGTGTGCGAATGAAACGATTAACGTTGGAGGTTGGGAAATAAGACTTCAGGAAGGTCGTTCCACAAGGATGACGTCCTCCAGATGAAAGAATTTTTAAAAATGCAGTTCGATGAGTACAAAACTGAACCACACATATTTTAGGCTTTTTTCAGTGTACAGTAATAGAAACGAAACTTTACTCTGCGTTAACAAAAA
Organism: Barypeithes pellucidus; assembly: GCA_963991005.1. Lineage (NCBI taxonomy): Eukaryota > Metazoa > Arthropoda > Insecta > Coleoptera > Curculionidae > Barypeithes > Barypeithes pellucidus. The sequence continues at coordinate 18,738,154 of OZ022562.1, read as the reverse complement.
AACTAGAAACAATCACAATCACAAAGTACAGGATGTCCCATTTTCGACACTTTTATAGGGTTTGCTCGTCTCTTCATCTCCGTAACTGTTAGTGCTATCGAAAAAGTAATGGGTCACATGTACTCTTTTTGGGTCAAACTTAAAATGATAAAAAAAATCTAAATAGGGGGAAAATCAAAAAATTGATAATTTCAAAATTACCCTATATTTTCTTAGTTAAAACAGGTGCAGAAAAATGATTCATATAAAAGTTCCTTTATAATGATTTTTGAATAATCTGCCGTATTTAGAATAAGTATACGCGGTCAGGTAAAAAATATATCGGACATAACCCCATTTTTTTTTAGAAGAACCTGTATATTTTAATCTAAGAAGATTGCATTCTAAATTCTATTTTCAAATATATAACACACCATGGATAATAGTGGTTTCCTAGGTGATTTATTTAAACTTTATTACTCTAAACCAAAGTAGGCCATGAAACAAAAGCTAATATCCTAGAGACAACTATGTTGACAAACTAGTTGTTATTAACATTTAACGTCAATTTCATTTTTACATATTCATTCATGAAAATGACTTATCTACATTGTGAAAAATTTGATATACTATCTATCATCCATGGTGTGTTATAAATTTGAAAAGAGAGTTTAAAATGCTATATTTTTAGATTAAAATATACAGGGTGTTCCATTTAAAAAAATGAGGTTAGGTCCGATAACTTTCTTACCTGACCCCCGTATACTTATTCTGAAAACGGCAGATTATTCAACAATCATTATAAATAAACTTATGTATAAAACATTTTTCTGTATCTCGTTTAACAAAGAAAATATAGGGTAATTTGGAAATTGTCAATTTGTTGATTTTCCCCCGTATCTCTTGGTTTGATTAACCCGAATCGGGATGGTTTTTTCAAAAAATATCCAAGAAACTGAAAAACCGGACAATCTCGAAGAAATAAATCTCCAAAATCTCTAAAAATAGCTAATGAATCAGGAAAAGTGAGAAAATTGTGACAAGCCAGGAAAAATGGATAAAAACGTGATATTACATACCATGATAAGTGAAAAAGCTGAAAAAAATGGAAATTTCAAATTTCCACATAATAAGTGGAAATTTTCAAAAGTTCACTATATTTAAAATTTTTCAGCTTTTCACTTTAATGTGATATCATCCTTGTTGGCCTTCTTTCCATTTTTCCTATTCTTTTCCATATTTGTCAAGTTTCCTTATCTTATTTTTCGTCATTTTCATGATTGTCGGGTTTGTTCGGTGTCTAACCCGAAAAAATAATTTTTTTAAAGAGGAATTTAAAAAAAAATATTTAAAAAAAAAAATTTTAAATTATTTTTTAGAGAAAATTGTTGAAATCTCGAAGAAATCTCCAAAATGTCGAAAAATAGCTAAGAAATCAGGAAAAATGAGAAAATTGTAACAAGCCAGGAAAAATGGATAACATGATATTACTTGAGACCATAATAAGTGAGAAAGCTGGAAAAAATGGGAATTTCGAGTTAGGTTTCGAGTAAGGTATCTGTCTATAAATCGTTATAATTAATTTGTATTAATATCTAACCATAATAACTCATTTCCACGACAATTGCTCAGTTCAGTTGAATTTTTAGCTTTAGCCCTTTAAGACATATTCGACGAAAGGCGTAAGTTGCCAAAGATTAAAAAAAACTTCGTAACTGTTTGTGTCTTGCTTTGTACTTGGTAGCTAGGCGGATTAGAGGAGAAATCGTAAGATATATTATTAATGAATTAAATTGTTAAAATAAAAACAAAAATTAATATTATCAAATTTTGATTTTATCATTTTAAGTTTGTCCCAAAAAGAGCACATGACACCTACATTACTTTTTTCATAGCACTAACAATTACGGAGATACCCTATAAAACTGTCGAAAATGGAACACCCTGTACAGAACAATTTTAAAATGTGACATTGGAATCGTTTTCGATAACCTCTCTACCTACGCCGCTGATTTCGTTGCGTATTTTTACATAATTTATCGGCACAAAATATGAATGAATCAGACGGTACAAACTTATCTACTATCTCCATCCGGAAGTAAATGCCCTTGGTACCATACATGCAAAAAATAAAAATGTGCGGAAGAGCCGAGCTCAATATGAATGAAGTAATAATGTAGTACGTCCGTACAGTAAGTGCCAGTCAGTACATACATACGTCGTGTCTGCCTGCCGCTAATGAGAGGTTATCGAACTTTGCGGTAATAACATTAGAGAACATTTAATTTTTAAAAGTCCGCCCGCCCGTATAGAACGGTTTGGTATAAACGTAAAGGTTCACGTTTGGGTTAATTGCCACCGAAATCGGATAACGCGGCCGATTTAAAGGAGACGTTGAACATTTTTTATGGGGTGGCGAGGGGGGGTCACTAAAATTTTTCCATCCTTAACAATAAAAACAATTTTTTTTTATAATTTAATTTCTTTACATTGCGCTTGGCCCACCTGTGTTGTTGCCACCAGTGACGGCTATACCCAGGGCGGGATCTTGACCCTTCTTGCCGCCCCTAGTCAGTATTGAACTGGCTCCCCCCCTCAAATTTTTCTCCGATAAATACTCGTCTAACTTTTTTATTGACAAATTGCGAGATCACGTTTTCGGAGTAACTCAGATTCGATAGACAAGAAAATTGTTAAGTTGGTAAGGAGATCCTTTGTCATTGTCGAACTCAAATAGTTTTTATTCTTTTTAAACAAGAAATCAAACAAGAAAATGATCTTTCAGCGCTACACGGAAACAAAATTATAGTAAAATTATTATAGAATTATAAAAAAGTGCACCAAAGTTGAACTTTTTTCCACATACCGTTTTTAAGATCTTAGGAAAATTATGTCTTGAAATCTGGAGTACGATTCTGTTTAATTTTAATTCAGGTTAAATGAAATAGTACATTACGTATCAAGGGCCGAAAAGAGGCTTTTACGGACGAGATGCGGAGATACCGCACGAGATGTACCATATTTGTTTTTACAAGTGCTCCGAAGCTTTGATGCCAAATAAATAAAGAAATTCTTCAGACAGTTTTCCTGTCTACATGACATGAAAACACTCGCGCATGGAGAATGTAAATATCTATTTATTATTTTTGACAAATAGGCTCGGTGGCCTAGTGGTATAGCGTACGCCTTGTGTCTGAGAGTCGCGGGTTCAAATCCCGCACTCGGCATCTCTGGTTTTATTTATTTTTTTACAAGTGCCCGAGTCTTTGAGGCCATATAAATAAAGAAATTCTTCAAACATTTTTCTAAAACATCTTTGAAAAATTAACTGCCAATTTTATTTATATATAATCCGCTATTTATTATCGCTTATAGTATGGCTCGGTGGGTAGAGTGTCCGCCTAGCGATCTGAGGGTCGCGGGTTCAAATCCCACACCGACAATTCTGGTTTTATTTATTTATTTATGAGCACATGGTGACGCGAAGCGGGCGGGAAAAATCTTTCCCGCCCGCTCTCTTGGAAGTATATTACGTACCGAGGTTGAAAGTGTTTCAATCCTGTCGAGAGAGTCGGTAATAAAATTATTAAAATTAACTAAATCTCGAGACAGTAACACCAAGGTTTGTATACTATATATTTTATTTACAACCACATCTAACATCCACTTCTTATTATATTGAATTAAAATTATTAATAAAAGATAAATGTCATTTGGACTTTTCCATTGGAAAATTAGACAGAACTTTCAAATAACCGCAGGTGGTAAAATGTAATAATACACACCAAAAATACGACAAATTTTATAATTACACTTTCTTCAAACCAAATAGAATTTATTTTCTTCCTATTTACAATGACAATAAAAAAAATTGAGCCGCAATACCATTAATATAAAATCCTATTTTATATTTTTATGTCTCAATTAGTAGAGTACACGGCATTATTTAGTTTTTCATGGGAATTTCAATTAGGTTTGGAATTACTGTACTATACAAGACATTTAATTTTTAAAAACCACGTAATATAGATATTTGTAATGTTTATATTGGCATTAGTTTATCTTTTCCGTTAGACTTGTACTTGTATTTACAAATTACGTTATTATTATTTGTATATCGTATCAGCTAAAATATTTTCATTCATCTATCCGTATCCGTTTACGTTGACCTAATTGATAAAATGATAACGTAGATAGAAGCTTTTTACCTAAATAAACCGAAAATGTTCTATAATGTATTAAGGAGGATTTAGCAAATAGTATATAGAGATACAAGTTTCATAACACATTATCTTAGAGGACGCGTTTAAGTGCTCTAATTGTCTTATGAACCGTGTATTTTATAATACTTTTTCTATTTGGGTCTTTAAAGTCTGAAAAACCATTTGAATTAATATTTTCTTTTTGGGTTGGCAATACTTTTACAATTTAATAAAATGTTACGAGTATCAAATATGACATGATAGAAACAATTGAACACAACAAAGCTTCTTCCCATCCGTCATAATTAAAAATAATTATATTATTAAAGTTAATAAAAATGAGTCAGGAAGAAAGTTGTACTCCGTCAGAAATACGAGAAATTGGAGAAAATAATCTAGAAAAAGTTTTAAAAAGAATATACAAAACTTTGAGTTATGGTTCGAGCAGAACAAAGTTCAAAATATTGAACAAAATAATAAATAATACTATTGAACAAAATATTGTGTCGACACAGAATCTGACAGGAATGACAATTAATGCCCAGGAAATGTCTAGAGTAACTATAAATACGTATATATAAAGTAATATGTATAATACTATATTGAATTAAAAATAAAAATAGTACTTTATTGAATAAAGCTTTAGAAATAGAGCATAAACTGGAAGATATTTCTATTATTTTTAGGTTATGTTGTTTTATAGTTGTGACTAGAAATTAATTGACGGACACCGTCAGCATGTTATATGTTTCCGAGTATAGGTATTTCAGAGAAATATCTAGTAAAAATGATCTATTTTCAAGGTTAAAGGTCAGTATTTTAAAGTTTTCAATAGAAAATTTTTGTCGAATCCATATTGCCTAGAAAACTACTTTCAACGAAATCGAAGTAAGCCTAAAATTCGAACCCTACTTGCTGCCAACATAAAAAAAATAAAATTTCACTTTCATAAAGTGGCAAGTTATTAAATTTTTTTGCATATCATACTGTAGCCATTATGAACCCCAAATAGAAGAAGCTATTACTTAGTTGAAAAAAATAATGATAATGTCAAGATGGTTAGAAAGTTCCTTAATTTTTTTAAAATTAAAATGTACACTTTTTGCAAGGTCGTTCGACTTAAGCCCACTGCACTACTGAGGACCTAAATTAACTATTTGATTTTTTGAGGTGTTTAATTTCTTTTTTACCCGAACTTTAGAAATACTTACTTAGTTAAATGAATAAAATAAATCGAACAATAAAAAAAGAGTAGTGAGGCCGCCGCAACCGGATCTAGATGCAATATCCGGCGAATCCGGTACAGCCGGCTTTTGTACCGAATCCGGCCAGAACTGAGTTTAAAAAAATGTGCTGAAGAAATTATGAACCACAGCGACACGGTAGAGCTGTTTTATTTGACGGATCTAAGATAAAAAAACAAAACCCAAACACTCTGGAACAAATGATATAATTAATAAAATTCTGTAAGAAATTAATATTTGCAATTAATAACGGACTGATTATAGTGTAGAGTGGTAGGGTGCAGAGAGTCTATTTCTTTTTTTTTGAAATCGCCGACTTTTGAAAGTATTTTTTTGCATTTTTTGATAAATTAGAAAATTTTAAAAATAACCTTATTCATTCGATGCCACGAATACTGCAAGCTGTCATTGCTGCGAGAGGAGGAAAACCACGATATTAGAATTGTTTTTGTTAATTAACTTTATGATATACCTAATGGCTATTTTTCTTAATAAAAATAGACTTCAAATCACCGTTTCATTTAAAATTTTGCAGCTCGCAGCAGAAATGAGATAATGGAATGAATCAAAAAACGAAATGTTAAGAATACATCAAAGATTACAAGAAACAGTATGTAAATAAAATTATTCACCTCAATTTTCCTACAGGGTGTTTTGAAATCATGACAAAAACAACAGTTTGATTTACTCCTGTATAATATAGCCTAATTAAAAAAAAAACATACAATAAATGGATCTAAAAATTGACAACAAAATCATGAAAATCGCAAAAGAATAAAAAAGTTATAAAATATCAAACTTGGCTAAAATTTCAGGGTGGCGGAATATTGTGCCAGCGAGTGCATATAGTGTTGCGTATTAAGAAAAAAAACACTTGCCTCAAATTGCGTAACGGGCCTAGGGCCCCCTATAACCAAAAATAGGCACTGAGCATCGTTTTAATATTAATTTGTTACCGTAAACCGGCCACAGGAAAACAGCAGGAAACGGATACAGTGCAATGGTGGGGGCGGCATTATGGATATTTGTTTGCCGTTACCAAACTTAACGACGTATTTTCCCGAAGAGGCCTATCTTTGTTAACACTGTTTGAAATATGCGATTATGCGATTTTAAGTAAATCTCCCACCGTTGAGAAGAACGATCAAGAGGTAAATAGCTCCGACTTTGTTCGTTTCTTCGTCTATATATTTTAACGTGTTTCTTCTAACCACCCCTATAGACCAAAGTTACTAAATAATATTTTTTATTTGTTTACAAATGTCGACTTATTTACCAACAAAATAAATAAGTTGTTTAGGTGTTTTTAAGACGAGTGCAAATAACGCCTAATAGGCCGGATGGGAGACAGACAGCTGTTATGACTATGACGCATGATAAATACTGATACTGTTTATAGTATCACACTATAGTTCTATCAAGGCGATAAAATTATATAATTTTTATAAAATCTAAACTGCAATATCACAGTTCTTATTCGTATTCTAAAAACAGCGGTATTTTTGAAGAAGCTCCTTCCGATATATAAAGCACAGGTAGATTCTCACCTGGGTTACGTGGTGATCTTTTGGGGTGTTAATCCAGTTTGTTGGAGATATTTTTATGAATCAGAAGATGATTGTAAAAATATTGTGGGGTTATGAAGCTGGTATGGTTCGGAAGAGTACACCAAGTTTCTGAGAAGCTATCTTGGCGAGTGCCACAACGTGGTTATGCTAAGACATATTTTCCCCCAGATTGACGCCCAGCAAATTAATAGATGAAGTCAGTGGGGTTGCGTATCCGTCCATGAAAATATCCGGTTCTGTAATGTTAACCTTTTTAGAGAAAACTGCTGCCTGGTTTTTTTAGCGTTAAATTAGACTTGGTTACTGTCACCCCAAGCCAAAATATCTTCCAGGTCTTTGTTGAGGCGTGATACTTCATGCTGTCTGCGAAGATGTGCATCGGCAGCCGATGTTTGTACATTCACAGAGAAAGATGAGATAAGTGTGCTATAATCAGCAAAACTAAATATAGGATTTTTCGTTTCCACTAGAAGGTCGTTAATGTAGAGTAAGAAGAGAGTGGGAGACAATATGGACCCTTGAGGAACACCGGCATTGATGGTGAATGTGTCTGAGAGAAATCCGTCAATCGCCACTTGCAGAGAGCGGTCCTTAAGAAAGCTAGACAACTATGCACAGAATCGACTGGGCATACCATAGGATCGCAGTTTACTTAGAAGTCCCTCATGCCAAACACGATCAAAGGCTTTAGAAATATCCAGTGCAATAGCCCGAGACTCCCCATGATGTTCGATTGCGTTGTTCCAAATATGGGTGACATAGGCTAGAAGATTCTCCAGTTGATCTGGACTTCCGAAAACCATATTGATGATCGTTGATAATGTTGAAGCCTTCCAGGTACTTTAGAAAATGTTGGTTAATAGCTTTCTCCATTACTTTTGATATAACTGAAAGCAATGCGACTGGTCAATAGTTGCCAGGCAGGGTTCTCTTACCTCTCTTTGGTATAGGCTGGACTCGCGCCGTCTTCCAGCACGATGGAGATATTCCTCGTTTGTCGGATAGGTTAAAAAGTCTACAAAATACTGGTGTTAGTTCATCGGCGCATCTCTTGAGAACTATAACAGGAATTTCGTCTGGACCAGAAGCTTTCTTGACGTCGAGACCTTTCAGGATTCGTTTGACGGGACGCTGACGGAACACGATTTCGGTCATTTCGGATTGAACTGCAGGAATGTTGGGAGGAACATTACTGTATTTACGTTTTTAAAAATCCAGCGAACTAAATTTAGCATGCTCGCCCTGAAGATGTTTTTAAATAGAAACGCGTATGCATTAGTGTATTTTATTTAATGAAAAGGGTAAAGGGCAAATTTACCTTTTGTTTAGTTAGAACAGTGATTCTCAAACTTATGTCGCCCACCGCCCACATTGAGAATACATTTTCCGAAAAGCCCGAACAAACCATTTTTTCATAGCGTAGGTATAAGTGAGATAAAAAAATATTCATTTTCAGTCACGATTATATCTACACGATATGGCTAGAAACATTAAAGACTATGTATGAATAAACCAGAGTATTGAATGAACCCACGCACAGAAGAATGGAACTAAAGTAGGTTGTCTCAGGGTGGGAAAAAGTTGTACATGCAAAAAGAACCCACAATTTACTACTACACATGTTGTTTATGACTCAAAACATAATTAAGACCGTGGTGTTTCCGTTTTGATGAAAGATTAGTATTACATCACACGACATATTTACATGTAATATTTGCAAAGACCTCTATAATAAACGAGTATGATTTTTATGTGAATTTTATTTTAACTAATTTAAACGAATTAAGAGTACCACTATTTAAAAAAAATCTTTGTGCATGCATACTAAAAAATATAAAAAGGTGGGGTGGGGATCTTTACGCAAATAGCATATATTTTTAATGTAAATCAGAGTTGGAGTGAAGATTTAAAAAATAATATAATAAATAAAATAAAAGAAGAAATTTTATTTTATTTTAATAAACATTTTTAAAGGTTCAGCCAGTTCTTGTACGAAATAAAAATAAATAACGTGCAACACTCAATTCTAAATACACTGAAACCTCTCCTAACGGACACCTCTAATAAACGGGCATTTCTATTAAGCGGACATTTTTTCATACTCCGGAACTAGGTATATGAAATTCCATAAAAATCAACCTCTCTTGGGCGTACTCTCCTTTGGGCGGACGCGGACAGGCTGTTTTCATACAAAGAGTGCGAAAACCCTCCTTTGCCGAATTAAAGTATGTGTAATTCCCCGACAGCAGTCCGCCGTTTATTTGCGAGTTGTAAGGTTAAAATCGTAAACAATGGCACAAAAATGTCGCGTTTTGAGTCTGAAAGAGAATATTGATGTTGTGGAAGTTTGTAATTTGATAACATGATTTGGGCGAGTTCATTAACATTGGTAGCAATGTGCTATTAGAAGATGATAGTGACCCCATTCCTACCGATTATGTAGTCCAAACTGATTCTGATGAATGCAGTAATCAAACAAATGTCACCAATTATCAACAAGCGATTAGTATGGTAAAGGAATTATAAGAGTATGTAAAGAATAGAGGTGACTCTACAGCAATGGAATTGTTATCAGACTTGGAATTACATTTTCTAGATTGCAAGTATAAAACGCAAACACGTCAAACTACATTATTAGATTTTTTTAGTACTACATCCTAACTAAAACTAGTGTATTTTTGTTATGTTATGTTTATTTGTACATAATTTTGCATTTACATATTACCTAATAACAAATTTCCCATTGGGCGGACACATTTAGACGATCCCGTATGTGTCCGCCTAAGGGAGGTTTCACTGTAATTATTAAACAGCCAGTAATTAATTAAGGCGGCTTTTGAAGTTATAGTTTGTATTTAAAGATGAAAATTATGTATTTTACGTGAATATCAGTTAATCTTGAAAGATGTTTGGCTTTATTTAGAAAACATTTGTTCACAATTATATGTTGATCCAAACCTACAACAATATTTGATAGCCTATAGTGTCAATTTTAAAAATTGCTTGTTGATACAAATTTCCAAAAATTCAATATAATTTGGATCATTTACAGTTGAAATAAGTTCCTTACATTCGTTTTTCAGTGAAGTATGGTGCTGTAGATCAATAATTTCGATTTCAGATGAGAAAAACGATTTGTGAAAAGATCAGCATTTCTTTTATCATCTTGTTGGCAATTTCATTCACTGCTTCCATCTTTTCTTTTAGTGTTAATATTCCTTTTTCGTCGATATTATTAATAATCGCACATGTCCGATTCTTTGGCGAAACTATATCACAAACTAAAAAAGAACAAATCGTTGTATGCACAGTTGCATGCATACTACTGTTTCAGGATGGAATAAACCCGACCAAAAAGCTAGCACAGGGCGGATCCAGAACTTCGGTTTGGAGGGGCTCATACAAGGAAAAGTTACGAAAAGTAATACCCTGCCGCGTTAGTCAAACCGGTATATACGGTATTTTTCATGTAAAATTGATGGTTTGGGGGATCATGTCCCCCATGCCCCCCCCCCCCCCCCCTGGATCCGCGCTTGAGCACAGCGAAATTTCCCCTAATCCCTGCAAAGGACCCGTTGGCATATGTATTCTCTCCAAGCTTTGAAATCTTAAAATTATTATAATTGAAATCAGTCAAAATGGAGATTCGTCAAAAAACCGATGACCCCTGTATTTTTTGCTCATTATATTTAATCACGGAATAATTTCGATTTAATGACTCAGTTTTAGTTGTTTTGCTACTGAGAAAGACAAAATAAAAATCCAGGTTCGTATTGAAAAAAATTAGGTGATAATTCTTCTTGAACAAATTGATCGTGTCTGATATACGTTTTAAAAGGCCTCGTTATCTGCAAAATGACGTCTCCCGTCAAATTTATAAATAAAAAAGAAAAGAAGAGAGAGATCGATGATCATTGATTTCGTATGAAGTAGGTATACCATTTGCATTTGCCAACAGTGTACATATAACATCGGCATCGGGTGAGTATATAGTTCGTATTCATCACCCAATGTATTCTACATAATAATGGGTTTGTTCACAGAGCACATTCACAAGTAATGGTGAGCGATATTTCACGAACTGTGATATAATCACTGATATCAACAAATCACAGGTAGTCACAGTTCCTTAGCAGTAATAAAAAGCGCGATGTGATCACAATTTGAACAAATCACTTTTTAGTACGTATTTCGCTTTTACTAATCATTAAATCTATCTTTTTGTTAAAATTTATTCCCATTGGGTTGACTTGTTGTAACACCATTAGAAATACATTTATTACATTTGCCATAATCGGCCAATTGTGTTAAAATAATAAAAGCCATTTTCGCATATCACCGTTAGAATAACATGGGTGATTATATGGGTCTTATTGCTTTCTGGTGGATTTTCTCGAATCACATCTCATATAGACCTATTATTTAAAATGTGATTCCGTGAAGTTGTCAAGTCGTTATTTGGTACTTGACTGTAACTTCTCAATCTTGATCTTGAAACCGTGAAATGAACATGAGTAGTAATATTCGAAAGACTAGCGAGCTCTGGGCATTCTTTAAAGAAACAGGCTAAGTAATATAAAAACTCAAATGATTAACGATTATATTCCTAAATGATAATATACAATACGCACAAAATGATTAAGCCATGCGTATTTGCATGAACAAATAGTTTGTTGTAAAGTACACAGTGTTTAGTTCATCATAGTTTTGTTTAAAAGGTATAACCACTCTCTTCTTACTCTACATTAACGACCTTCTTGTGAAAAGTAAAAATCCGATATCTAGTTTTGCTGACGATAGCACACTTATCTCATCTTACTCTTTGAATGCGCAAACATCGGCTGTCGACGCACATCTTCGCAGACAGCATGAAGAATCACGCCTCAACAAAGACCTGGAAGAAATTTTGGCTTGGGGTGACAGTAACCAATTCGAATTTAACGCTAAAAAACCCCAGACAGCAGTTTTCTCTAAAAAGGTTAACATTACAGAACCGGATATAGTCATGGACGGGCACGCAATCCCACTGGCTTCATCTATTAGTTTGCTGGGCGTCAATCTGGGAGGAAATAAGTCTTAGCATAACCACGTTGTGGCAATCGCCAAGATAGCTTCTCAGAAGCTTGGGGTACTCTTCCGAACCAGAAAGTTGTACACAACTCAACAACTTTTGACACTATACAAAGCCCAGATTCGACCATCACTAGAGTACTGCTCTCATGTATGGAGCTCTGCACCCAAACATACTCTTCGGCTGCTGGATTCCATCGAAAGGAGGGCTATTCGTCTGATCGGAGACCACGAGCTGACGACGAACCTAGACAGCCTAGAACATCGAAGACAGGTTGGGGATTTGACTCTCTTTTACAGATATTTTCATGGAAGGTGCTCGGCTGACCTTGTCCTCTTAATTCCGCCCAGAGCGACGAATAGCAGAAATACACGACGAACCACTGCCGCCCATCCAGATGTGGTTAAGCTTAGTACTCCTCGAACTTCATTATTTAAGAATTTTTTCATCTGGAGGACTTCATCTTCGTGGAACGACCTTCCCGAGGTCGTTTTTCCCAACGAATATAACCTCTAAAGATTCAAAACCAACGTGAATCGCTTTTTGCGCACACGCACGCAAATTTGCAACCAGTGGACCGGTTGCGAACAAACCTAATCTAAAAGTACAATCTGACGACTTAAAAAAAAATTATATAAAATTTCTTTAAATCAAAAATACTATTACGGCGCTTCAAGACGTTTAATTTTCGTAAGTAATTTTACCTACTACTAGTTTCATATCCTTATGCCGTTTTTATTTTATTATGAAAACGGACACACCCAAGCCAAACCTGTAATTACTTTATTAAATTCCTTTTGCTATTAATTAATAAAAACAAGCAAATCATTTAATAATAGCACGGCGAAACTTGTCACAATAATATTTAATCCCATAAGAAAAAAAAACACGCACGGAATTCCTAACTATGAACACCTGCTATACCATGATACAGGTTATACCTATACAGGCTAACAAGTTGTGTTTCCGTGTAAGCCGGCTTACAAGAAAAATTGTCATACCTATTTAAGTTTACATTAATACTTGCCAATAATGCAATCGGAGAAACTTTTCGCCCTGTTATTAAATTGCTAATTTATAGGTTAATATAAGTTTAATGTTTTGAATTATTGCAGCAGTAGTATTTCTATTTTTACAGTTCTAGTACCAGCTATGCAATTTCTTGCATATAGACTTACTAGGTGGATACAGCCCGGTGAGACCTCTTATGGCGGGGATCGAAGCATATAAGTAGGCCGTGCAAGTGATGTCACAGCCAGGCAGGTTACTCCATACGTTTATCCTTTTGTGTCTATCGTTTTGTGTCAATATCAGACTCGGGTTTGTTCGATTTGACCTAGGCCATATTTATCTCCCTTTAATGAATCGGAGAAGGTTGATGCAGACAGAGACAGACATAGAATGCGAGCAGCACAAGTTCTTAAATTATTTTACAACCGAACATCCTTCGTCTGGAATGGAATAAAAATCAAGTAGGTAACATATGATTTATAATGTGATTGAAAATGGTGGAGGAAACGTCATTAAATTCTAAAATAATTTTTAATTTTCTATTCTTTTCACGAAAGCGGACCTTTTCGTTTTGTTGCTGGTAAGTAATTTATGATTGAAATAGGTATTTTTTTATTAAATTTTATTCGTTATTGTTATTTTACATTATAAAATTGTCCCATTATGTCCCAAACTTCTCACGCAAACTAGCAACAACCACATTTTTAAAGAATTTTACTTAAATTTTACAATCCAGAAGTCAAAAGCTACAACATAATAATTACAGCTTAGTTATATTAACCCGTAGCCAGAATCCGGTTAATATATTATTATAATAATTCTTTCTTTTCATAGTTTAATTGAGAATCCCATAATGACTGAACATTAAAGAGGACTTCGATCACTAATGTTGCCAGGAGTATGCTACGAAACAAACAAATTGGAAGCCCATAATCATAATGATGGTGCATATATTTACTTGGTTAGTAGCTGCACATATAGTATTGTATTTACCTTGATTTGTTTGAAGTTGAAGATGGTAAAATATTTTATGTAAATTTTGATTTATTTCCTATTTTTTAATAAAACTAATTACAACCTTCAATCTCTGAATTCTGTATTTCTAGTTTCGTTACTAGTTCAATAATAATATAAAAGTATGTAAGGACAATTATTTTAAAGTGATATTTACAGCTGAAAACCTATGTCAAAATCCTAATATTTGATTTTCTCTACTTAGTAAATCAAATGAAAGGGTTTTGATGTTTTCTTTGCTTAAATGTCACTTTAAAATATTGACAGTAATACAAATTTGGACAAAAGTGACATTTGAAAAGCACGTGTGCGCCAGGCATAATGGATGTCGCCGTATCATCGCCTGCTTCGAATATTTAACACGGCAGTTTGTCTTCTTCCTGGTTATAAGTATTCGTTGGGTGGATATGCAGTGGTCTCCCGAGTAACAACTGTAAGACACTTTCGATTTATTTAAGGTTTAAAAGTTACCTTAAAATTGTTTTTTTTTAATGATCAAACACAAGCACTATAGGAAAAATCCTTTAGGGCACTCTGGGAGTGGTGCGTGTGCGCAAAAAGCGATTCACGTTGGTTTTGAATCGTTGGAGGTTACATTCGCTGGGAAAAACGACCTCGGGAAGGTCGCTCCACAAGAATGTAGTCCTCCAGATGAAAGAATTCTTAAATAATGACGTTCGAGGACTACTAAGCTTAACCACATATGGATGGGCGGCAGTGGTTCGTCGTGTATTTCTGCTATTCGTCGCTCTGGGAGGAATTAAGAGGGCAAGGTCAGCCGAGCACATTCCATGAAAATATCTGTAAAAGAGAGTCAAATCCCCAACCTGTCTTCGATGTTCTAGGCTGTCGAGGTTCTTCGTCAGCTCGTGGTCTCCGATCAGACGAATAGCCCTCCTTTCGATGGAATCCAGTAGCCGAAGAGTATGTTTGGGTGCAGAGCTCCAGACATGAGAGCAGTATTCTAGTGATGGTCGAATCTGGGCTTTGTATAGTGTCAAAAGTTGTTGAGGTGTGTACAAGTTTCTGGTTCGGAAGAGTACCCCAAGCTTCTGAGAAGCTATCTTGGCGATTGCCACAACGTGGTTATGCCAAGACATATCTCCTCCCAGATTGACGCCAAGCAAATTAATAGATGAAGCCAGTGGGATTGCGTGTCCGGCCATGACTATTTCCGGTTCTATAATGTTAACCTTTTTAGACAAAACTGCTGCCTGGGTTTTTTAGCGTTAAATTCGACTTGGTTACATTCACCCCAAGCCAAAATTTCTTCCAGGTCTTTGTTGGGGCGTGATACTTCATGCTGTCTGCGAAGAGGTGCGTCGGCAGCCGATGCGCATTCAAAGAGAAAGATGAGATAAGTGTGCTATCGTCAGCAAAACTAAATATCGGATTCTTAGTTTTCACTAGAAGGTCGTTAATATAGAGTAAGAAGAGAGTGGGAGACAATATGGACCCTTGAGGAACATCAGTGAAGGTGTCTGAGAGAAATCCGTTAATCGCCACTTGCAGAGAGCGGTCCTTAAGAAAGCTAGACAACCATGCACAGAATCGACTGGGCATACCATAGGATCGCAGTTTACTTAGAAGCCCCTCATGCCAAACACGATCAAAAGCTTTAGAAATATCCAGTGCAACAACCCGAGACTCCTCATGATGCTCGATTGGGTTGTTCCAAATATGGGTGACATAGGCTAGAAAATCTCCAGTTGATCTGGAGTTCCGAAAACCATATTGATGATCGCTGATAATGTTGAAGCCTTCCAGGCTATAATAAACTAAACGTTCTTAAAAACCACTTATTCTTGTGCAAATAATTTAATACACTCTTTAAATTAAAATAAAAAAATTATTTGCTCTTAATGCCCGATTGGTCTTATACTGGTTTTATACGAGCCCTGTCTAAGTGAAGTTGGCCCAACTATCAAATCTACGTTTTATTTTATGAAATTTGTCATATTAGAGAAAACGTATTAAAAACTGAAATGTATTTCTGATAACATACGATATTTTTATTTAATATTAGTCTAAAATACTACATTTTTTTGTAACAGAGAAAAATATATCTTATCAATCCAAAAAAACTGTGGATTAACAAAAATCAACGAAACGAAATAGCAGCAAATCACCACTGCGTTACATCGCCTTCTCGATTGATTACTGCTTCGACAGTTCCTGGCATAGTATCAACGAATGTTGGCAGTCATCTGATGTAAAACTGTTCTGAATTTCTTGGAGACGGGTTCGCAATTCTGGAACGGTTCTTGCGGGTTCGATTGGAGCTTTTTCTTCAAGATATGCAACAAGGTTTCAATCGGCGATAGATCTGGACTACTCGACGTCCATTTTAAAACTGGAATATTGTTTTCTAACATCCAATCATTTACTTTTTTAGCCGTACGGCAAGCGGCATCATCTTGTTCAATCTCATTCAATATTGTTTAAACGCATTTGTTCAATTTGGGGTGTTCAAGTTATTTTAAAGCACATTAATGGACTTATCAGCATTCACAATACCTTCCACAAAGTGTAAGTTTGCCACTCCACTTACTGACATGGATCCCAAATCATTGTTAAAAGTGGAAAATTGTCTTTGTGTTTGGTACACCAGTCAAATGAATTTTGATCTCTTTTTAGAATGTATTGTTGTAAATACGGGATCCGGTTCCTGTCCAGGACCGTCTAAAAATGTTAGCGTTGGTTCCGGTATCTGGCTTTTCGAAAAGTTCCGGTGGCATTAATACCAAAAGTCCGACTAAAGGACAAGCAACAGAACACACTGTTAGAGACTTGATATAATTGTATAATGGCTTAATTAAGGAATAAGAAGGTCTACTACTAACGTATGATAATTCTTAACTCCATCTCATTATACATTATTTATAGGATATGTAGCTGTAATGTCATGAATTAATACGTAGCAATTATATTGGAATTCTTAAACGACCAGCACGAGAAATGCAATTTACATGCATATCGAATAGGTAAGTTTTGATATATTTATTAAATATATAACATAACAAATTTAGTCTTATTTTAATTAAGATCAGCAGCACACAAGGCCAAGCGAAACATTTGTCATTTGGTAGAAAATAGAAGAATTCAAAACGTGAGGTAATTTTAGTGAAACAACAGAGTGACATCAACAAGACCAAGCCTCGATGTTGACAAGATCAATACCGAGACTTAGAAAAGCACCATAACAAAACACTCTTGTCAATGGAATATAATGTTTTAATTAAGAAATAAGCCCAAGTAGCATTTTTAGACACAAATTGGACACATTATTTGCTGAGAAACTTTTCGAAACATTTTCCATTAAAATTATAAAGTTGTATCGAGACATACGTGTTACGAAACTTTTGCGACACATTTTCGAATCCAGTTACTAGAAAAACTTAAAGACGTGCTTGTTTCGAAATATTTGTTGTCGTTACATTAACGACACGCGAAGATAAATATTTTTCGAAAAATTTTTAGTTAAAATTTTTGGTAAGACACAAGATTGCATTGAATTTCCCATAAAAGATTTTTTATAGCATCGGTGTACGTTTATTAGCGATAAATAAGCAACTTCTTGATATTATTTATATTTTAGCTGCTATTATTGATCCATTGTCAACCACAGATTAAAGTAAGTGTTTTAGGTAGATTTTTAATCACCATCTGAACAAGTTTGAGGTTATGTTATTGTTTAGCGATATTTCAATTGTTATTTTTCTGTAAAAAAAAAGCTTACTGTACTGTATTTATCAACATAAAGTATGGCTATAGGGTGGGTATACTCTATGTTGATAAATACAGTGCAATAAGCTGTTTTTAACAGAAAAATAACAATGGAAACAATAATAACATAACCTCAAACAAGATGTTGATTAAAAATCTTCAAAAAACACTTACATCAATCTGTTTCTGAAAATGAATCAATAATAACATCTAATATACAAATAATATCAGCAAATTGCTTATTTATCCCTTATAAACATGTACCGATGCTTATAAAAATCTCTTATGGGATTTTCAATCTAATTTTAGTTTGGAAAGGTTTTTGAAACCACGCCTCTCGTAACGTCAGACTTAGGCTGTCCATATCCAACCTTTGTTTTCTGTGCACACAAGCAAACATTTTTTTTTCTGTGGCATTCACCATCACCTTAACAAGCCTTTTATTTTTCTGTGCACCATGGAAACATTATAGAAGCCAAAGACTAGAAATTGTGTGTTGAGTCCATTTTGGACCAGAATAATTTATTGCTTTAATGAAATTTCTGCATCTCTTGCAAAGCCAAAAGTTGTTACATAAGTTCCATTTTCCTAGCAAAGTCGAT
Organism: Barypeithes pellucidus; assembly: GCA_963991005.1. Classification (NCBI taxonomy): domain Eukaryota; kingdom Metazoa; phylum Arthropoda; class Insecta; order Coleoptera; family Curculionidae; genus Barypeithes; species Barypeithes pellucidus. The sequence continues at coordinate 18,719,737 of OZ022562.1, read as the reverse complement.
TTATAAAAGAAATAAATAAAATTTTGATAATATTTTAATTTTTATTTTTTTGACAAAGTATATTTTTTTCTGTAAATGAAAATAAATCGAGGGCACGTTAAAAATATAAAGCCAAATTACTAAACTGCACGATAAAATTTACTGCGACAATGATTTTTTGGTTCTTATGTCCAATAACTAGGTATATGAAAAATAAAATAACTTATAGGAAATATACTTATAACGAATTCATCATGGCGACATTATTGTTTCATATTGTATTTCTTTTATTTTACAACAATGAAGGTATCCTAATTGTTTTGCGCATGGTTTAACGTAGCCCCACCCCTTTATACTGTAATTTTTGAATGCACATAAGTAACAGTTTAGAAATATTTTTGAACATTTTCGAAACATTTTCGAAGCATTTTCGAAAAAAGTTTCGATTGTGCATCGAAGTAGCGAAAGTCACAGCTAGTATCAACCACTTAGAAACACGTGTAAATGTCCCATTTAAAATGTATACGTTTCGAAAATATTTCCATTTTTCTTGCCAACAGTTTCCAATTTTGATTGGAAACAGAAACGATAGTTACGATACATGTACCATAATGTGTCTAAAAATGCTACTTGGGAGCCCTTCTATTAACGTATTATAATTATTAACTCCATGTCATTATAAAGACATTATTTATAGGATACGTAGCTGGAATGTCAAGAAGTAGCAATTATATTGGAATTTTTAAACGAGCAGCACGAGAAATGCAATTTACATGCATATGCATATCGAATAGGTAGGTTTTGAATATATAACTCATTAATAAATTACTTTCGTTAAGATCAAGAGTGATAGTGATAGACGAATCTGAGCTTTGTAGTGTCAAAAGTAGTTGAGGTGTATAGAACTTGCTGGTCGGGAAAAGTACACCAAGCTTTTGCGAAGCTTAACCACAACGTGGTTATGCCAAGCCATATTTCTTTTTTTACACAAAGATACGTTGATGGGTGCAGGGCAGTGCAGACTGTTTCTCACCAGTTAACTAACGTTTATCTAACACAAAATGGAAAATTTAAAGAATGTGACGTTGTTTTAATGAAATAACAGCGCTGCATCACAAGATGCCTCGATATGTACAAAATCAATACCAAGATCTAACGTATTCTACAAGAAACAGATCAAACCGAGTCTTAGATAAGTAGTAGTTCTGAAGTAATCTCATTAGGAACTTAATTTATAGGATATTTTACAGTTTCAATGTTATGAATTATTGCAGCTGCAATTACATTGGCATTTTTGAATTCATTGCACGAGCTATGCAGTATTTTGCATAACGACTGGTTATGTAGATACACACATGCATAGGCTTTGATATTAGTGGAGATAGACGGTTAAGGTTTCTGTCAGATATTTAGACCTATCCGTTTTACATAAAAAATTGGAACATTTAAAAAATTTGGCGGTATTTTAATCAATCAACAAGACGAAAGCAAAGGAACAAACTATCAAATGCCTTCACAATTGGGTCAAAGTTTTTTTATAGGCAACTTTCAGTACTTAGCATATAACTTACTAAAATAAACTATTTGCCTGTAGAAACGATTATAATTTGCGAAATATATATGTTACTTCCTGCATTAGAAAGCAATTTTAAAAGTTTTTTTATTAGATTATAGCTGCAGTATTCAAATTTGAATTTAAAAATGTATCGCCGGTCACGTGTCCTCAGTCAATAGTTTCTTACTTTACCCTTTTATATTTCACGTCATTTTACTAAAGTTGCTTTTATATAAGTATATAAATAATTTACACTCCTACTAGAATTAGTTTAGTTTATCTAACGCAATTATTAACCAGAAGTTCCGTCCACGCCGCTGCATGTATCGCCGGTCACGGCAGAAATTGCTTATAAATAACGCCACTACAGGTCGGCCTAATAGTTTTACAAATATGACGGTATGTGTTTGAATTTGAGTAAAGCGTGCTCCTGTGTAGGTAAGTTCCTTATTATGTTTATTTAGGTATAAACTAGAAAATTGCCTACTTTTTACCAGGCGTATGTTTTTATGTTATATCGCCAGTCACAGGGTTAACTCACCAACAACATACAACCTAGTCTTAATTAAGGGAAAAATATTACACGAAGTCATTCTCTTGAGTACAGATACTCATTTCAGGCTAAAAAAGTTTAAGAAATAGCTTGTATTAGCTGTTATCCAGAAATTTGCGCATTTTTAAAATGATACCGGAGATATATTGATGTGACGGTTTGTTATCCGAAGCTATATACAATATTTTTTTATTAACCATTTATAACCATTAAGGAAAAACATATTTTGATGTGTTTTTGTGTTTACACCTTAGGTAGATTAAAAATATGACTAATTTTCTTAGTATTTTAACATTCTATAAGGAACATTCCTTAAAACTTTAAGCCAATATAAGACAGGGCTGTTATAAATATTAGGAAAATGGTTATAGTGACTGATTAAAATAACTCAGTTCCAAATATTGGCGTTATATGATTCAGGAGTAAAATTAGCCATGTGACGGGCGTTAAATTATTAAAAAATCGATGCTATGACCAAGATATTTGTGACGATGATCTCTTGCGCGGACATATATAATTCCTCTAATTAGATGCTATAAAAAACCTATTCAAAAATTAACAGGTGTTTTGGAGATTATTTATTTTTAAAATCCGATTTACTGAAAGTTGCTGCAGTAAAAAAATTGTTACCCAATTGAATTTACAAATAAGAACTTTACTTATTAATGTACGAGTTCTGAAATAACCTTCTCAGAACACACTAATAATACAATTTTAAAAGTATATTTTAAATATTCCAAATTTATTCTATAAAAATCTTTCTGTCATCGCTTTCATTAATATTAAAACAAAATCATTAACCCACAAAAAGCAAAAAATCTATTATCTGAGGATCATGGGTGGGCATTTCTTTCGTCTTTCAGCAAAACGTATCTTTCTTCCCAGAAAAGATTAGAAATGGATTTTTCGTCGAAATGTTCGGCATAGCGCCCTTTAAAGTTTTGTTTTGTTTTCTATGGGAATATTTACACGATATAATCGGGGGTCCTATGTTGTAAATATGCGTTTTTGGGAGGTTCGTGTTTTTAGACACATTATTTGTTTTAGTAGCATCAGATTATAATTTTATATAGTATATTAAGATACAAGTTTCATAAGACATTATCTTAGAGCACGTGTTTAATTTAGAGAACGACCCGCGAAGCGGGGAGTTTTCTAAAGTACAAGTGCTCTAATTGTCTTATGAACCGTTTATTTTATAATACTTTTTCTATTTGGGTCTTTAAAGTCTGAAAAACTTTAAAAATATAGTAGATTTTTTCCATTTGAATTAATATTTTCATTTTGGGTTGGAAATACGTTTACAATTTAATAAAATGTTACAAGTATCAAATATGCCACGGTAGAAACAATTGAACACAACAAAGCTTCTTCCCATCCGTCATAATTCAGGAAGAAAGTTGTACTCCGTCAGAAATACGAGAAATTGCAGAAAATAATCTAGAAAAACTATTAAAAAGAATATACAAAACTTTGAGTTATGGTGCGAGCAGAAGAAAATATTGAACAAAATACTAAATAATACTTGAATGATAGAAGAGTTTTGGACTTGCATTGTCTTTATTTGTTATAAATCACAACGTTTCAACTGGTAAGTATCTTCTGTCGTCTTCAGGTGACGGTGCAAAAACTCTCTGAGCGGCAACCAATCGCGTATGCAGAGCGAAAGGACTTCGCCGAATGAAAGTACGTGTGATTCTCCGACAGCAGTCCGCCGTTTATTTGCGAGTTGTAAGGTTAAAATCGTAAACAATGGCACAAAAACGTCGCGTTTTGGGTCTGAAACAGAATATTGATGCTGTGGAAGTAACATTGTGTTATTAGAAGATGATAGTGAAGTGAAGAAGTTGAATGCAGTAATCAAACAAATGTCACCAATTATCAACAAGCCATTAGTATGGTAAAGGAATTATAAGAGTATGCAAAGAATAGAGGTGACTCTACAACAATGGAATTGTTATCAGACTCGGAATTACATTTTCTAAGTTGCAAGTATAAAACGCAAACACGTCAAACTACGTTATTAGATTTTTTTAGTACTACATCCTAACTAAAACTAGTGTATTTTTGCTATGTTATGTTTATTTGTACATACATGTGATATCGTGACCGGATTAAAAAGCTTTTTAAAAAAACTTTCTTTTTTTATTCACGTATTACAAATAAAAGATTTATAACAAAAGGTTAAGTTTACAAGAACTCAGAATTATCTAAACTAAGTTGGCGCTGCTAGATGCAGGTATTTATATTATTAAAGTTAGAACGCAATATTGCACAATATGTTGTAACAGTGGAATCTTCCCATATGGGTCAGCAAGAAATAAGATATAAGTTTTTATGACAAAGCATAATTTGATACCTGCATCCTTTATAGATAAGCGACTTAGAATACCTTCCTTATATTATAGTAATATTTGGTATATAACAACTCCCCTTTATAAAAAAAAGTTAATGCTTCACAATGCAGTAACTTTTGAAAGCAGTGTAAAATAATAAAATAGAATACAATATAAGCAATTAGCAATAATTGATAAAAAGCATAATTCAATGTTTCCAATAAAGAAATGACAATATAATCGGATTAAACATAATTTTCAAAATTCATGCAAAATTTTTATTTAAATTTGTATTTTGGTTTTCAATGATTTCGAAGGATTCTCCTTCATCAATTGATTCACCAAGACGAATGCTTGGACGTCTTCGCGGTATCATTTTAGAAAATCTTTTCCCTAGTAATGAAATTCCGGGTTTTGGAGAAGGTGGATCTGGAGGATTTGAATGCTCGATACTGATTCCAATCATTCGCCTACGTCTTTGACATTTTCGAAAAATATAAACACTTATTACAAGTACTATTAAGGTTATAGAGACATAAGTGAACCAAGGTGTATATTTTTGATCAAAAGGTTCATTAATTAGGTCGTCTATATCTTTAGAATATTGATCCAATTTATGCTTAGCAATTTCTAAATCTTCGAGATTTAAGTCATTAATTTTTAATGGTTTTAAATTTAATTTTTCATGAGCGTTATCTGGCATGTCAATACAACAATTGAAAGGTATTTTAATTGTATTAGAATAATTATGATGCCATTCGGAGACCTTAGTCCTTGAGGCTTGAATTTTCGTTGTTCCAATAAATGCCGAACAACTAGGTTGTAAAGTTAATATATTATTAGTATTGATTATTTCTGATATTGGATCAGCATTCTCACACTTAATTGTTATTGGAGTTTGATCAGTTACTATTAATAACCACATATTAGGTTTTAGAAGTTGTATCTTATAATCTTGAGTATAAATAGAAATAACTTCACAATTTTTTGGAAGGCTAGTAAATTGCGGTGTTTTTAAAAGTTTCGCTTCGCAAATAGCATTGGAATCGATTGGATATGAGTACAAATTTTTACAAAGCTTAATATTAATCATAACTTCTTTACAATGTTCAATATCAGATAATGTAATGAACTGATCTGAATCATCACCTTTCGCTATGTATCTTTGGATAGTTGGTAAAATATAGTGTAGTTTAGTTCGATTATCTTTGGTTGGAATGGGATATAATCTATAAACTGTATATAATTCCGGTTCAACAAGAGGAATGTCTAAAACGAATATTAATTTATCCATTGTTTGGAAGGCTGCCAATTCAATGATGTCTAAATAAGTAGCGACCTTTGCTTCTCTAGGAGATAGAGGTAAATTATTTTTTTGAAGGCTTTTAGCGATATTTTCTAATGAGGATACTAAATCTTTTGGTGTTATAATTGAAGTATGAATTATATTTAGTCTCGCGAAAGTAACAGCGTTTAGAATATCGTTTAATTGTTGTTCTATAAAAGAGTAGGATTCCATTAATTGTTGACAGACATTTATAAGTTGTATTTTTCTTTTTACTAGTTCAACTTCATCTGAAATATCCCAAAGGCTTTGTTCTATCTGCTTCAAATCTTTGTTAAAAGTTTCCTCGTCTATTTGGAGTTTTCTAATGGTTTCATTAAAGTTTTTAATTACGGAGGTTGTTACCATTATTTGTTTTTTCATCAAAGCTTCGAGTTGATGTTCGTCTTTTTCAATTTTATTTATGCAATTATTATAATATTCTCCATCTGAAGCGTCTAGATTTCCGGTAATAAATTTCCAAATACTTCCTGCACCGTTGATTAAACCACGTTTTCTTCTAGGTTTTGTTGATACATCCAGTTCCAGTTCTTCAAATTTATTTTTTATATCTCGAGAAATTTGTCCAAGTAGGCTTATGTGTGTTTTTATATCAACATGTATACTTTGCATGTGGAAATGTTGATTAATATTTAACATGGTGGCAAGGCTGTGTAAAATATTATTGTTATTTTCATATACATCTTTAAGTCTTTGTGTATCTTTATAGACTAAAAGTGTCCATTTATCATTTGATACTTTCAATTTAGTTTCTCTTTGAAAATATAATCCCACATTATTTTCAATGGGTTTTAGTGAATAGCGATAATTATCATTTCTTTGTCTTGATAGTGCAAGCGTATCGGATAGCATAAGTAGTAACCTGAAACGAAAAATTCTAATCAGTTTCTTCTCCTTCTATAGCAGTTTTGTCATCTGGTTTTAATATTATGTCGTCATAATATGGTTTTAATCTGTCATAGTTTACTTTAGTTGTTTGTTTTGTTTGTAGATTTTCTAATTTTGCTGAGTTTAAATAAATTTCCTTAATTAAGAAAGGTCCATTAAATTTATTGGCAAGTTTTCCTTTGATCTGTGATTCTTTGACATAGACCTTATCACCGACTTTATAGTCTGAGTTGCCTCTTTTTACATGTTCATCAAATCTTTCCTTAGCTTTTTCCTTTGATTGGATTGTTCTTTTTCTTGCGAGTTCGTAGTAATGCTTGATTCTAGCATTGAGGTCTCTAACATATTTCGAAACGATTTCTTTCTCATTATAGAGGGTTTCTGAAGGTCTTGAAGAGGTGTGTCCAAATATTAGTTCATATGGTGTAAATCCAGTTGTTTTGTTCACTGAATTATTGTAACATATACAAGCATATGGCAATAATTGCAAAGGGTGTTCATTTGGATCTTCAGTAGTCATTACCCTGATCATTTCTAGTAGGGTGCCATGGAATCTTTCCAATGAGCCATTTGATTGGGGGTGATTTACACTAGAAAATGTTAATTTTATGTTATAAAGAGTACATAAGTCATTCATTAGTTGGTTGTTGAACTCCTTTCCAAAATCACAATGTATTCTCAAGGGTGTTCCATAGTGCTGGAAATAGAGTAGTAAGGTATTTGCTACAGATTTCGAGGTTTTATCCATGAGTGGGTATGCTTGAATGAATTTAGTAAGTTCATCTCGCATAGTTAGGATATAGTTTTTCTGTGGAATTTCCAAAATGTCTATATTTACTCTTTCAAATGCGGTCTTTGGTGTCTCTGTAATAACTAATGGATTATCCATGTTTTTTCTCATGATTTTATTTTTTTGGCATATCTCGCATTTCTTTATGAAGGTCTCAACATTCTTGCTAAGGCCTGTCCAGTTATATTTTTCTTTAATTCTTCTTATTGTTTCGTTAACTCCTCTATGAAAATTTCTTTTTCCAGAGTGGTATTGATCCATAATTATTGGGATTTCATCTTCTTGTGGGGTTGTTACAATATTTTGACAAATAACAATTTTTAAGTCTTTATCAGCAAAAATAAAGCATAACATTTCCAAAAATGGTAGTTCTACGTTATTTTCTATATAATAAGTTTTTGATTCATCTATCTCGCTTTGTGAGCTAATCAATGCTTTGAATAGTGTAGCGATAGCGTCTTCTAGTATAAAAGGCGTTGTGATTAGATAGTATTTTCTTTTAGTCGAGGTTTTAGAATTCAAAATATTAATTTTGTCATCATCAAAGGTTGGGTGTTCTTCATGGAAATCATCTATGATTTTATAATGTAAATCCGTTAGTTTATCTTGTCTGAAAACAAGTATTATATTCTTATGATCTTTATCTAAAAGTTGATTATTTGTATATCTAATTTTTGAATAATCGATTAAAGATTTAACTTGATATAGCTCCCAAAATCTTTTAAATTCATTTTCCATGGTTTGAGGCGACATTAGTTGAATTTCATTTTCATCTATTTCTGTAGAAGAGGATTCTGGATCTTCGTTAGCTTTTTTGTTGAGTGCAGTAATTTGTTTAAGATGGTTTATTTTGATTCTACTTAAAGCGTCTGCGTTCTTATTTATTCGTCCTGGTTTATATAGGATTTCGTAATCATACTCTTCTAATTTGAGTCTCCATCTGGCAAGTCTTGAGCCTGGATCTTTTATTGAGAATAGCCATGTTAGTGGTCTATGGTCAGTTACAAGTTTGAATTTTCTTCCAAATAGGTAAGGTCTAAAATGTTTGACGGCCCATACAATTGCTAATAATTCTCTTTCAATAACACTATACTTTGTTTCGGCTGGACATAGTGTTCTGGATGCAAAAGCTATTGGTAAATCTTTTCCAATTTGGCCTTGAGACAAAATTGCTCCAATTGCAAACATAGATGCGTCCGTAGTTAAAACAAAAGGTTCTTCAAAATTTGGGTAGATTAAAATAGGTTCTGTTGTCAGGTATTCTTTCAATGTGTCAAACGCTTTTTGACAATATTGATCAAAAATAAAAGGAATATCTTTCTTTAACAATGTAGTTAATGGTTTTGAAACTTTGGCGTAATCTGGAATAAATCTTCTATAGTATCCAGAGAGTCCTAGAAATGATTTAATTTCTTTTGTATTTGTTGGAATTGGGAACTCTTTGATTGCTGCGACTTTGTTTGGATTTGGTTTAACTCCATCTTTTGTTATCAGGTGTCCAAGATAAGCAACTTCTTTTCTTAGAAATTCGCATTTATCTGGTTGTATTTTTAGGTTAGCCTTTCTGAGTCTAGTGAATACTTCTCTGAGTCTGGAGATATGTTCATGAATAGTGCTACTATAAATTATGATGTCGTCCATATAGACTGCACATTTTTCATTCTGGATACCCATCAAAATGTTATCCATCACTCTCTGAAATGTGGAGGGTGCATTCTTGAGTCCAAAAGGCATTCTCAGGAACTCATAATGTCCATTATCTACAGAAAATGCTGTTTTTTCTACATCATTTGGATCAACTTCTATTTGGTGAAACCCTGAGGCTAAATCCAATGTTGTGAAATATTGACAGTGTCCTAGCTGGTCCAGAAGGTCAGATATATTGGGTAAAGGATATCTGTCATCTATGCTGACGTCATTTAATTTTCTGTAATCAATCACAAGTCTGTATTTCTGCTTTCCAGATGCATCCATTTTTTTCGGTACAACCCATACCGGACTTGACCATGGTGAAATTGAAGGCTGTATGATCCCTTGTTCTAGCATCTTATTTACTTGTGTCTTCACTTCATCTTTATGGACATGTGGATATCTGTATGACTTGGTATGAATTGGTCTGGCATCTTTCGTTTTGATTGAATGTTTGATTTCACTTGTAAAGGTCAATGTGTCTCCTTCTAGGTAGAATATATCGGCAAATTCTAGGCAAACTTGAGAGATCACTTCTTGTTCCTCAACGTTCATATGTTCTGTTCTTAATTGATTTATTATTTCTTCATCTCTGTTAATTACTTGTGGAACTGAGGTGTTACTCTTATTAAAATTCCGAACTGAAGTGTTTTCCTTAATAAGAGGTTCAAACTTTAGATCACAAAAATTTATTGTTTTGGGAATCATGTTAATGTTCAAAACTGATGTTAAAAATTCTCCTTGTTGATTTATTTTTACTATTGCATTTGGTAATCGAACCTTATCGATACATTGGGCTAAAAGAATGGCTTCCGTATTTCTCAATTTATTTGTCTTTAGTTTACAAATTTTTTCTGTACGGGGTTCCATTTTTATAATATTATTAAAGTTGTTCATATTTTCTTCAGTAGAGGTTTCTTTAATTGTGTCCACCTTGTACATTGGTATTATCTTAAAGTTTGTAATTAATTGTTTATTCTTTAAGTCAACGACACAGTTATAATGCTCTAAGAAATCTGATCCGAGTAATCCGTCGAATTCTATGTCGAGGTTATAAATAAAGACTTTGTGTGGGTCATTGTCAACAAACGGAATTAACGTTGATTGTGTAATTAAGACGTTTTCGTTAGTGATACCTTTAACTAATAGATTTTCTGTAATTCTTGTTTTAAAATTTTCGCATGTTTTTTGTTTAAAAATAGAAATTCCTGCTCCTGTATCAATTAATAATTTGAAGGTTTTTGTTCTATCGAAAATGTAATAGAGATTTTGAGATGAGACAGTGTTTAAAGAAAATTTTGTTCTAAGTTTTTGGGGTTCGATGACTGGTCTTCCTGAACTGTCATTGCATAAAATTGGTCTGTAATTTGTGTTATTTCCGAGGCTTCGTTCTGAAAATTTACGTTTGTTTGAGAAAAATTTTCATTGCTGCTACACTGAGGAAAATTATTAGTGTTAGTACACTGAGAAAAATTTTGATTTTCGTTGTATTGGGTTTGGTTTTCTGAATAGGGACGAAAATTATCCGAATAATCTTCGTAGTATTCATTTTCATAACATTGTTCTTCGTACTCGTTTTGAGATTCGTAATTATTAGTGTCATAGTTTGTGTCATGATTTGGGTTCATATCATAATTAGGATTATATTCGTTATTATCTGTATTTAAATGGTAAGTTTTTTGTTGGTTGGTATTTTGAAATTTGGGTTGATTTTGATTAGACGACGAGGGTGGAAAATTTGGTCGTTGGTTGTTTTGAAAATTTGGTCGTTGGTTGTTTTGAAAATTTGGTCGTTGGTTGTTCTGAAAATTTGTGGACTGCGTCCTTTGTTGATTATTTTGGGGGAATGCGGTTTGTGTCCTAAACTGGTTGTTTTGAGGATATGCGGACTGCGTCCTATATTGATTTTGCGCATACATAGGTTGATAAGTATGGTTAAATTGAGGTGTCGACTGGGGTCTTTGAGTTTGTTTAGTTCTGCATTCGTTTATGTTGTGACCATTTTTCTTACAAAATGAGCAAAATTTTGGAATTGAAATTTGAGGTTTTAGATTTTTTTGAAATTTTTGATTTTCAAAATATGATAATTGCAATTCTCTTTTTATTCGATTTATGGCATCTAACATTGTGTTAGGATTCCCTGCTCTAATTACCTGTCCTAATTTTGATTCTACACCGGTTAAAAGGGTGTTTAAACACATACTATCAATTAGTAAAATTTGTGCGTTTTTCTGCGGTTGAGTTAAAATTTGTTTCGCGACGGCTGCATGCATTTTTGCATTGTGCGTTTGTATACGCGCGGCGAAAGTTAAAGGACTTTCGGTCGCCAATTGATGCATTCTTTGTAAATCTTGTATCAAGGAAGTAAGATCTCTTGGATCACCAAAATGTACTATTAATAATTGAGAGATATCATTCCACGTATTTAGATCTCTTGAATTAATTAATTGAGCAGCTTTTCCACGCAATTGATTTTTTATTTTTATTACAAGTAGTATTTCTTGATTTCGAGTGCACATATCGTTTGCTCTGTTACACGCATTAATAAAGGTATTAAGAGAAATTTGATCTCCATCATATTCGGGTACTAAGCAAAATATTTCTGACAATTTGTATGGCTCAACTTCAACAACGACCGGGTCACGGACTTCGTTATTAGCCATTTTTTTAAAGAAAATATTTTTGTGTGTGTGTGAGTTTAGATAATTCGGAGTAAAGATTTTCGTAAATGATTCAAATCAGTTGTAAAATCAATATATCAATAAATCAAAATTAATAAATCAATAAACAGTTTGAAACAATAAACAAAATAAATCAATTTAAAATGTCAAATCAATTACAATAACTTACATAAAATGAAGAAACATTGGGAATGGGGAATCAACTGTCCAACGTGTCAGGGGTTTCACTGGGTGTTCCTAATCCACACGTGGTATCTCGGCTGCGACGTGTCAGGGGTTCCACTGGGTGCTCCTAATCCACACGTCGTTGTAAGGGTTTACTCAGCGTCAATTACAGTTGGAGATTCGACGACCTCTAAGAGTTAGATCTTGCTCGCAAGCCACTTGTTCTACCAAGGGGTTCGTCGACCAGGGTGAGTTTCTTCGTACTTGGGCTCGTTTGTCCCTTGCTTTGTGTTTGGGCTCGTTCGTCCCTTGAGCTCTTCTTGAGCAATTGGTCCTTTTCTTTTGGATCCGACGGTTCTTCTCTGTTTAAGAATAGGAATTCACTCGCGTTTTTGGTCTTTTTGGGTGACCTTTTTGTTTGCGATTTCGAGAAATCCTACCGACTGCGCCAATTTGTGATATCGTGACCGGATTAAAAAGCTTTTTAAAAAAACTTTCTTTTTTTATTCACGTATTACAAATAAAAGATTTATAACAAAAGGTTAAGTTTACAAGAACTCAGAATTATCTAAACTAAGTTGGCGCTGCTAGATGCAGGTATTTATATTATTAAAGTTAGAACGCAATATTGCACAATATGTTGTAACAGTGGAATCTTCCCATATGGGTCAGCAAGAAATAAGATATAAGTTTTTATGACAAAGCATAATTTGATACCTGCATCCTTTATAGATAAGCGACTTAGAATACCTTCCTTATATTATAGTAATATTTGGTATATAACATACATATACATAGTAATAATTTTGTATTTACATATTACCTAATAACAAATTTCCCATGGTCGGACACCTCTATTAGGCGGACACATTTAGACGGTCCCGTTGGTGTCCGCATAAGAGAGGTTTCACTGTAAATGGCATTTAAGATTTCATTCTATCGTGATTTAAATCGAGCGAACTGTGCATAATCTATGCTTTATTTTTGGAATTTATTTTAAAAACTATGCACTCGAGATCGGGTTTGTTTGAACAAACCCATGTTTGAATAAAAATTTACCATTCCCCAAATCATTAAAAATCTATCTTATCTAATTCCTGAACACGTCGGACGCCACTGCGTTGTAACAATATCTTATCCGGCTTTGTGTCGACTCGCGTTTTTATTGACCGGCACGAGAATCGAGTTCGGTTCGCAAGACCGCCGCTTCCCACGGCACTTTCCCACCAGCCAGACAGGTTCCTGAGGGAACTGGAGGTCGTTCCCAGGATTCGTTGGGCCATTTACCATTTAGATAACTTACGATCTGGATTTATTTTACGGGACTTATTGGTTTACAGATTATTATTTTTTTTAACGTCCACTTTGTCGCTCCATTATTTTGAACCATAGCAGTGGCGGCGCGCGGCCGAGAAAGGCGAGGGTTGCATAATAATGTACAGAGTGTTCCTTAATGACTTAGAGTGTGATTCATTAGGTCATTTTATGAAGAAAAGAACATACCGGGTGATGCATTGAGTTGAACATAGGTAATCAAATGTAATTTTTGAAGTGGCTAAATAGTGGCTCCCCTGTACAGGGTGTCTCATTTTCGACACTTTTATAGGGTACCTCCGTAATTGTTAGTGCTATCCAAAAAGTAATGTATGTGTCATGTTTTCTTTTTGGGTCAAACTTAAAATAGTAAAATCAAAATTTGAAAATTTTCGCTCGCTTAAGAGATATGGGGGAAAATCAAAAATATTACAATTTTAAAATTACCCTATATTTTCTTAGTTAAGAGACATACAGAAAAACGTTTTATACAGAAGTTTATTTATAGTGATTGTTGAATAATCTGCCGTTTTCAGAATAAGTATACGGGGTCAGGTAAAAAAGTTATCGAACCTAACCTAATTTTTTTAAACGGAACACCTTGTATATTTTAATCTAAAAAGATAGCATTTTTAATTCTCCTTTCAAATATACAGGGTCCGCAAACGAAGCGTGGACGGAAGATTAAATCGTTATCGAAGAACTTATCACCAATATTGAAACAGCTTGAGATATTGGATTAAAAGCGGCATGTTTTAAAAATATTTTACATTATACAGGGTGGCCCAAAAAAGTGTGACAGCATAAAGTTATATTTTTTTAAATGGGACACCCAGTATTTTATTGCATATTCAGGTTCGTATTACTATCGTTTATAAGTGCCTCAAATTTTATTTAATTTGGTTCTGTAGTTTCGGAGAAATAAAATAAAAACTAAAAAAAAAAGTTTTGCAGTCCTGAATAAAAAAATCAAAAAAAACAATCCAGAACAATTTTTCTAACCTCGGCATTGAGTGAAATTTATGACAAGAGGTCTAGAGATACTATGAAAGTAATTGCGTTTATTTATTTTATACAGGGTGTTCATAATAAGCTTTCAAAAACCCCACATTTTAAAACAATTTTTCTCAAGTTTTTCAAATGGAACACCCTGTATATTATTTGGCTATTTGACGTATAATTCATAGACAATTTTTTTTTGTAATACAAGCATATAAGTTATATCCAGCCGTTTTCGAAATAATTGTAAATATTATAAATTATGTTGTTTAAATATAGTTTTTATTGGGAAATTTTGTTATAGGCGACTAGACTAATAATTGTAAACTAAAGTTAATGTTCAAAATAGCTTCCTTTTACTTAATTTAATGATTTTCCTCTACTGCCAACAGAACTCTTAATTCATTTTCTTCATTAATAACGAGTTTATTGATTATCATCCTTTTTGTGTACGCAGTGCTTCCTGTTGCTACAAATCTATGCAACAACTTCTCGAAAGTTTTTGGTCTCGGCTTTCTCTCAATATCTGGATATCTTTCAGCATACACTCGGCTCGCGAGGAGGTAATTTCGTGCACATTCACCCAGTATAAAAATCATATTTACCATTTCTAAAATTCGACATTTTGTGTAAGTTAGTACTTAATTTCGACGACTGAACAAATGTAAATAATTTTATTTAACTGTCATAGTGACAATCTAAACAAAAAGAAATCATGGCAACTCGATTAAGAATAAAAAATAAAATTAAATAATAAAAGTAGCAAAAATGTATGCTTTTAAAATTTATATCGAAATAACTAAAATACGGTAAACTCTAAGAGTAAAAGGAAGCTATTTTGAACTTTTACTTTAGTTTACAATTATTAGTCTAGTCGCCTATAACAAAATTTCCCAATAAAAACTCTATTTAAACAACATAATTTATGATATTTATAATTATTTCGAAAAGGGCTGGATATAACTTATATGCTTGTTTCACAAAAAAAAATTGTCTATGAATTCTACGTCAAATAGCCAAATAATATACAGGGTGTTCCATTTGAAAAACTTGAGAAAAATTGTTTTAAAATGTGGGGTTTTTGAAAGCTTATTATGAACACCCTGTATAAAATAAATAAACGCAATTACATTCATAGTATCTCTAGACCTCTTGTCATAAATTTCACTCAATGCCGAGGTTAGAAAAATGGTTCTGGATTGTTTTTTTTGATTTTTTTATTCAGGACTGCAAAACTTTTTTTTTTAGTTTTTAATTTATTTCTCCGAAACTACAGAACCAAATTAAATAAAATTTGAGGCACTTATAAACGATAGTAATACGAACCTAAATATGCAATAAAATACTGGGTGTCCCATTTAAAAAAATATAATTTTATGCTGTCACACTTTTTTGGGCCACCCTGTATAATGTAAAATATTTTTAAAACATGCCGTTTTTAATCCAATATCTCAAGCTGTTTCAGTATTGTTGATAAGTTCTTCGATAACGATTTAATCTTCCGTCCACGCTTCGTTTGCGGACCCTGTATAACACACCATGGATCATATTGGTTTTCTAGGCGATTTATTTAAACTTTATGACTTTAAACCACAGTAGACCATGAAACAAAAGCTAATATCCCAGAAACAACTATGTTGACTATTAACATTTAACGTCAATTTCATTTTTACAATTTCATTTGCAAAAATGACCTATCAACATTTTGAAAAAGTTGATATGATATCAGTTTATATTGACAGTGGAAATAACGAAGAAATATCTCAAAATTTATATTTTGTTCGCTATCCGGAAAGACGGAAACCATTTAAGGACATATTCCGACGACTGGAACATAATTTTAAAATATGCGGCTCTCTTACTATGCCGCGATCAAAAACTTATAATAAAGAAAACAAGGAAAATGGAGAAAAATTTAAATAAAAAAAAATTGCAATCAATTTTGTTGCTTGTCAATCTTCCAAGAAACAAAATTAAATATTTCTTGCTTTAAATGTTGAACAGTATACGGGATTTTTTAAGCACGCTGTAAAGAGGAAGTAGATAAAAGTATGAATTAAATATATGGCACGGCCTCGGTTTTAAAAGGATATCCTACAATTAAAATAAAATACTAATGGACTTACGGCCAGACAAATTCCTTTCAATGAAAGTAAACGCGTACTCTTCGTACTGTTATAAAACAATGAGATTTTGTAAGTTTGTGATAGTCCTTTTTATTAATGATACTAAAACAATAAAATTGTTTTAATGTTGTTATATTAAATATATAATTATAACGGATAATATTTCTTCAATAAGTGATTATCTTCGAGTGCTATGATGACGTGACATCTAAGAAAACACTTCGTTCTATATAAAACTGTTAGAAGTACTAAGACAAGACCAGTGGCGCAGCCAAGGTGGGGGTTCTTTGGGGGGGTTCAACCCCGGACAGCCACGGACATTCTGGTTGACGATAACCACTTGAAAGGAGCATATCAATGCTTTTAAAGGATAATAAGGAAAATGTTGAAAAATATTCGGTCGTATTGTTAGGGCTTGGTACCTGTATCAGTAGCAACAATGAATCGCCATTTATATCGTATTGCGCTGCGTTTAGCAACGTTATACAGTGAGTCCCAGAAGAAATGTCTAAATTCATTTAAAATTCAGCGGTAAGTTTTTTCAAAAAACGTTCGTACCCGTCGATTTTGATTCTTTAATTTTTTTTTTGTGGTAATTTCATGTATACATAAACTCAACAGTTATTGAAAAAATTAGGATTGAACATATCTATAAGTAAGACCTGTTTATTAAAAAAAACACAACAAAATCAAATTAAATGTAGAAAATGTGCGCCATTTACGGCTTGACAATATCCAAGACGATGAATAAACTCTCTTTGCACGTTTCCAACCATTTCCGGAGTTATGACACGCACTTCTCTTCGGATCCTTTCTTTCAACTCCTGCATATTGTTTGGCCTGTTAACAAATACTTTTGATTTGAGGTAACCCCACAAAAAAAGTCCAGCGGAGTTAGGTCTGGCAACCTAGCAGGCCATTCGATAGGTCCTCTCCTTCCAATCCACCGATTGGGAAAGGTTTCATCCAAAAATGTGCGCACAGTGGCCGCATAGTGCGGAGGAGCACCATCTTGTTGGAATATCAGTTCTTCGTCAGGGGAGTCTGGATCCAATGGATTCGGAAATAAAGCCACTAATGCTGGAATTAATTCTAGTTGGAGAAATTCGAGATATACTTGTCCAGTTAAAGACTGTTCGAAGAAAAATGGACCAATTACTCTTTCGCGTACGATTCCACACCAAACATTTATTTTCTTAGGGTACTGGCTGTGAACCTCTATCATCCAATGCGGATTTTCTGTTGCCCAATATCGACAATTTTGTCTGTTCACATTACCATTCAAATAGGACGTAGCTTCATCCGAAAAAATAATATTTTTTACTAAATTATTATCTAGATTGCACATATTTTGCATGCGTCCGCAAAACTCACTTCGCCTATCGAAATCATCTTCAAATAACTCATGCACTGGAATAACTTTGTATGGGTGATATTTGTGCTTTTGAACTACTCGGTGAACAACAGATTTCGGCATGTGTAAATCGGCCCCAATGTGCGACAGGGGAGTACATGGATTTTCTTCCAAGGAAAACAAAACGCCAAGTTGTTCATTTTCATCTCGAATAGGACGACCAGATTTAGGCAAATCTCTAACATGACCGAATTCTCTAAACTTAGCCTCTATTCTACTCACCATCTTTTGACATATGGGAGGACGATCAGGATGGATTTCATTAAATAATTGGGCTGTTTCTATTTGAGTACGTGTTTTATCACCAAACCCAACCATGCATAGAATTTCAATTTTTTCCCGTTCGGTTAACTTCACCATTATTGTGAACACAGCAACTTTGAAACTACGCTTGACAATAATTATACTTATTTGAAATAAAATTGTCATACAGTTTCTATGGAAATAAACGGTGACAGTGAGACAGTACACTCTTACTTATTATGGAGCCCAAAATGCCATATTGCCAGAAGATTTGATAGATCGTTGGATTCCCTAAATGATATGTTCAATCCTAATTTTGTTGAGTTTATGTATGTATGTTTATGTATGTATTAAACATGTGTTTTTTTTAATAAACAGGTCTTACTTATAGATATGTTCAATCCTAATTTTTTCAATAACTGTTGAGTTTATGTATAGGACATGGTACATGAAACATGCTTAGAATTCAACGCAAAATTCAAAAATGAAATAAAAAATATATGTTTTCATTTGAAAAAATGAAGTTGATGGTCGTAACTTATTTTTGAGCTACCCTGTATACATGAAATTACCACAAAAAAAAAATTAAAAAATCAAAATCGACGGGTACGAGCGTTTTTTACCGCTGAATTTTAAATGAATTTAGACATTTCTTCTGGGACTCACTGTATGTTGTTACTTGTGATTTATTGCTCGATTTAATTTTTTTCTCAAATCAATAAACACAATCAATAAAACCAGCCCTCACGTCGTTTCCTCTTAAATCCAAACAAATTGATTGACGTCACATGGAAAATTTATGAATGCACTCGCTTATTCGCGTTACTTTGATCTTAAATTTGCATGATAAATATGCTTAAATGGTTATTATTAATACTTACTGCTTCGTAAGCCGATCGGAATGCTCTGGGAGGCGCGCAACCATGCATTGTCTGAAACAGAAATTATTTCAATAAGTAACCGATGATCATGAAACAATCACAATCGTGTGTATGTGCGTTGTTTTTTGGCAACAAAGGAAAATGTGTTTACGACATTATTTCAAATAAAGGAACGATTGCATGACTAGACATAAACGAAATCCGTAAATTATTGTAGTGAACCCTACCCAGTAGGTAGAATAGAGAAGTATGTCTGAATAGTCAGTTCTTTCCTCTTTAAGAATAGAATATAACGTTTTAACGATAACGATAAGATTATTTCCAGAACCTAAATTCAATATTATAATAATTCGAGAAATACTTTTAAATATACAATATCGATAGCCGTCGACATCGATACTTATACTCTCTACTCTAGCTACTCTAAACTTCAAACCATTTGACGTTTCGTAAGTTTAAGGTTATGTGACTAAAATTTCAAAAGGAAACATGTCAACAATGTCGGTAAATAAGAAAATACATTGCAAATCAACAGTAAGTACATATTTTTGTACTTAAATCCTCCCTTTAAAGTAGTTTTCCGTTAGTCATGGATAAATAATATTGAAAATCTAAAAAACTATGCATAGACAGGGTGTTCCTCAAGTCGTGCTAATATTTCAGGGTGTGATTCCTTCGTCGTTTTATAAAAAAAGTTAATATGTCCGCAACGGCTTAAATTTTTTGGTACAGGGTGTTGAATTTTTATTTTTTAAATGGTTATTTTTTAATATCTCCGAAAATTACCCTCATACATTAAGCTAGAGGTGCATGTTGTTTTCGATTGATTACATCGAAAACAACCCCTCTAGCTATCGAAAACAACCCGCCAAGTTTTTATTGTTTATTGACAAAGATAATGACGCTTTTTGACGTTTAAAAAATAAATCTTATATTCCAGCTACAAACTCAAATATTAAATATTATTACAATAATTGCGTTATTAATAATTACTAATTTTTTTAGTTCTTTATTTAAAAGTTGTAATATAAAGTGGTTTTAACCATTATTCGAGTAATTTTCTCCCTAAATTACACTCGTGCCTAAAAATTCTCAGATAATTTTGCATTTAAGCGTATTTCCTTTGAAAAACAACATTCGTTCATTTTCAAATTTCGCCAAAATATGAAAATGAACTCTTGTTGTTTTTAGGCAATACGCTTTAATGCAAAATTATCGAAAATTTTTAGGCACTAGGGTAATTACCTCCGAAAGTACTTTAGATATTATTTTCAATTTTGGTATGTATTAATAGGATATAGAACCACAAATTTTAGCTAGAAAAGTTATTCAATTGTTCCACCAGTGGCTGCGAAATTGATAGTAGGCAAGAATACAGTGATATAATGCTAGAAAGAATACGGAAAACTTAAGAGAAAACGAGGTTCCGGTAGGAAGAAGATCTCGACGGAGGATGAAGATGCCGAGTTTGTAACCCGAACAAACCGGATCCTCCCGAACAGCAAAACATCCACTTGGAGCGTCGGATGTAAACAACGATGTGCTGCTAACAAAATATTTTTGACGGATGAGAACAGAGAGGAGTAGAATGTTTAGGGAATATCAAAATAATTTATGAGAGAGTAATTTTTTCTGACGAAAAAACATCCCAATCAAATAACGGCAAAATTTGTGTATATAGGACCCAGAAACATGAGGTATGAGGAGAAATATACTCATAAATACTCATAAAACTAATCAAAGCGGACGTTTTTCGATTCATATTTAGGTCTGGATTAGTGCTAGGGGCCGATGAGTTTTGCAAATTGTTCAGGGAAGGCGGACGTAGCTGTTCGGGTTTGTTCTTTTGCCAAAGTCTTGAAGATGATCTGTAGGAAGGCAAGAATAATGAAACTGAATAGTTTTCATAAGCTACCATATAAAAAGTGCGGAGGTAGGCTATTGAAGCTATATCAGATAACCATAGCAAAACTAGCCTGCTCTAAAATGGAAAACATAATTCCAATTAATATAAATACGACACTACATTTAATTCTAAAAATAACGATGATTTTAATAATCGAAATCATACAGTTCCGTTGATATTAATGAAATACTATATATACATGGCCTGTGAAAAGAACTTAAAGTAATTTATTTAAACGAAACATTTACATACAATACAATAATTATATGTATATTTAACGGTAACATTGTTCGCTAAACGGAAGCTCAATAAATAATTTTCGATAAGTCGTGAAATATTAGTTCGTTCAAATTCAGGTATTCGTTTAATTATTACAAAGAAAAATTAATACCATTATTAAATAATTAAATTATGTTCTCTATATTTACACAATAATATTCTAGTTAGTGGTGATGCGGTACTCGAGTACAAGAATCGAAAAACTCGATTCTTTAATGTACTCGCTGTACTCGATCTGCATAACAGTGTTATAATTTGGTGGTAAAAATATTTTTAGAGTCATTTGACTGACCCTAAACATAAAAATGTATAACGGGAGACCTGTACTATACAAGGGCATAGTGAAGTACTGGTGTTTGACGAAAGAGGGTGCCATAGTATCAAATCTGCATTGTCATTACCGACATTTATCCTTCAAACGACTACAGTCAAAATCTGAGCCGAATCCAAAGAGAAATTTCATTTTTTACAGTCGCGTGAATCCCACAACTTTTTGCAATTATGGAAAAAATTCAGTATCGATCAGTGATTCGATTTCTGTTTCTGATTGGAAGAACGTGTGAGAAAATCAAAGAAATGCTGTCTACGGAAACCCTGCACCATCGATGACAACAATCAGATATTCGTTTAATGAATTTAAACGTGGTCGCACAAGTGTTTGTAATGAAGAACAAGAACGTCCAGGTGGTGTAAATGAGATATCTACTGAAGAAATGATTAATAAAATTCCCGATAGTATTTTGATTGACCGCCGTTGCAGACTTGTTTGTGGATATGGAAGTCCTACGACCAGCCTTCAAATCATTTAAAAATGTGTACCAGCTCAACAATACTTTGTATTGTCTGGTTTGTCTGTTAAATGTTGGTTTCGGATGCTGGGTCCTATGTTCTTGTACATATTCTGATGGTAGCATGAATATTTGTAATATATCCGGTATATTTTAATGTAAGTTAGTTTTATATTTTGTGTTTTCATATCTCATATTTCCAACAATAAATAATATTTTATCCTACCAATTTCATTATATTTTATCGATATCACGTAAATCTATCAAATTACTACAAAAGGCAAATGCGAACGTGCTTCTATGTCGTAGTGCTAGACGTAGGTGCAGGCGGTCTAAACATCGAGTGGAATGCGAGCTGTGGGTGCGTGTTATGACCCCCGCGGGCTCGATTTGGATTACACCAGTGCACCTTTTAAGTCCTAGCGCCGCACAAGTGCCGACACAGTGTCGTAGAGAGTGGTCTTAGGTGGATACGCAACATGTCTATACATATAAGGTGTATTCTCTTCTTTTGCACTGAGAGATGAGTGGGTATCACAAGCGTAAGTAAATTATGTAGGCTGCACTTTTATGGCAATAGAAATGATTTCCGGCGTCATCGTAAGGATATCGATTAAAAGCAAACTAAAATATGCTATACGGGATTAGACTCGTTCCAGTAGTGAACAGAAACCCACGAGTTTAGATAAAAGATTATTATATGTAATAGCCGACGTTTCAGAAGAAGAACATTCGTTCATTCATTTAAAGGGAAAATATACACTAGATAAAAATTAACAAGAGAAGAATCAAAGATTGAAAAAAACGAATGGCAGAAGAATAAATTTATACTCTAAGGCAGGAAGATTTTTCAATTATGCCATGAAGAATCACGAATATAGGTTGATGATTGGACAGGATAAAGTTATTATTAAATCAGAGTAATCATTTACAAAATATTTGGGAGGATGTGATGTCTGCGCATTAGAAAAGTAAGGCAATCTGAACGCTAGCTTAGGAATAAGTCGAAATACAGTGACACCTCTCATAACGGACACTACCGATTATGTAGTCCAAACTGAAACCACATCACTATCTGACGACTCTGATGAAGAAGCTGAATGCAGTAATCAAACAAATGTCACCAATTATCAACAAGCCATTAGTATGCTAAAGGAATTATAAGAGTATGCAAAGAATAGAGGTGACTCTATAGCTATGGAATTGTTATCAGACTTGAATTACATTTTCTAGATTGCAAGTATAAAACGCAAACACGTCAAACTACGTTATTAGATTGTTTTAGTCCTACATCCTAACTAAAACTAGTGTATTTTCGTTGTTATGTTTATTTGTACATACATATACATACAAAAGAATTATCAACCAGCAGGTTGGTTAGATTAACGCTGAATCATATTCAGCAAAATGAGGCCCTACAAAATATTTTAAAATTGTATTTAAAACGAAGTCCTAAAAGAATTACCCATGTCCATGGCAATGGCGCTAAGCTCAAAAATAACTCCCAATTCGAACCAATATAATCGAAACCGCTCTCTTCTTAGAAGTTGAAATCGTTTTAGCTCGGCGTCTAAAAACGAATGCTTTAACATTTAATAGTGCCGATAGTGACAGTGATTTAAATCTGAATAGTTTTCTGAAAGAAAATAAGGCATAAAGGAGACGGGCCAGACTAAAAGGAATTTAATTATTGCTTGTTTGTGAATATATTTTGTTGGACGTTTTAAGCCCGTTTTAAAGGTTGTTTTGGGAAAAATATGATAATTTATAACTAGCATGATGGTTTGAGGCCACGTTTTGTATCCTCCATTCATAGATAAAATACTTGGCAACAATGAATACCCCCCCATCAATCAGGACAACCACGTTTTAAAGCGACTACCCCAAAAAATATGACTACGGAATTAAGTGAAATGTGATTGACACCTTAATTGTTAAAATACCCTCGAGTTTTGTGTCAACTTTTTTCGTATTTTTTCTTCCTTTGACATTTTTGGTTTTCTATAAATCAACAAGATGGCGTACCAAAAATTTTCCAGGTTTCAATACTTTTGGGAGGGGCTGCTGCAACACAATGTATTTGATCGAGATTGAATGGCACTATACAGGGTGCTATGGAAATGACGTATTAAATTTAAACCTGCAATTCCTGAGATAAAGACAAATTCAAGAAAAATAGCCATAAATGGCGCTTTCAATTTATTCAGCGGTAAAAGTGACCTGACGTGAAACCAGAAAAACACCTGTGTGGCACTGCGATACATGCAAGCAATCAAGGAATTTTGGCCGGTGTTGTCATATGTACACCTTAAACTCTTTAGACAAAATAAAATAATTTACACACTTTTCCATTCTGTAATACCTTTTTGTACAATTAATTGAAGAACATTTACGACGGACTATGTTTTAAACAACCCGAAAAAACATATGGAATCCATAGTAATAGCCACGTACGTCACTAGGTCAAATGCCAATGACCTCTTGACGCCTTACATCGGCTGAGCGAAGTAGTTTCATATAGCGCCGCACGCGTGCGTCTGTTAGTTCAAGACCAACCAGCGGCCGGATACGTTGTGTCTCGTCGATCACCAACACACTCTCAGCGATCCGCTCTGTTTTTCGGTTTACGCGTGTATCTTGCCCGTACATAAATAATCTTTGAATATTGTCTTTATTGACGCGTTTCTTCTGGACGTCAAATTTCGTCGCGTGTAATAAAATCTATAGTATAATCTGTATTAGTGTATTTTCAAAAGCTAACTATCGGTTCTGCTTCACTATTACTGTGTGTGAATAAAGTGTTTCCAGGAGTGTTCCCATGGAAAAAAAACTGATTGTGTTTGTGCCTGGATTTCCTCGCTCTTTAGGTATAAGGATAAATACAAGTAGGTAGAAAATAATTTATTTTTCTAATTTTATATGGAATTTCAGTTTTACATTAAGTTTGGCAACATTCCCATTGGCTCTGGGTGAAATGTTGTACAGTAGCGCGGACTGACCGGTGAGTAAGAGTGTTTATTACCCCACTTTTAAAACAGTCGATTTAAAAAAAAATAAAATATGTAGCGCTTCTCTAGGACACCCAAGGAGTCACACATTTAAATATAATACGTCATTTCCATAACACCCTGTATATGCCAAAGAAAAAAAGTATTTTCTATTAGTAGGATGCAATCACCTGCATACGGGTTTCGTAGTATTTTGGTCTTATCACTACAGGGTGTCCCATTTTTCGATGGTTTTACTTGGTATCTCAGTTGTTAGTAAAGATAGAAAAAAATGTAGTTTTCACAGCACTGTGCTACTTTTTTGTTGTGCGCGAAATAAGTTGCGTGGTGGAGTTGGATTTTGAGCAGATTTTTTTATGCCATAAAATTGTGAAACAGAATTTTAGAAAATTTTCGACCCGATATTCCAATTAGTAATCACCATTAGTGATTTGGATTTAGGCCCAGAAAATTCGCAAAAATCGACCAAAAGACACAAAGATTGATAATTATTCGAAACAACAGGAAAAAATTGTGTTTCAGAGTATGCAAAACAGTTCCGTAATCGATAATCATTCCTAATGTCATTAAAATTGTATTTAAAATTTACGGTATTTGGTTCTATTCTTAAAATCTTATCCGCTAGTAATTTAAAACGATAAAAAGGCACTTTCTAGGAAACTTCCTATTTAAATTCTAAAAATATCGACGTGCTGGATTAATGATCTAGACAGTATTAGGGGAAACGTAGTTAATAGGCTTCTAAGGCAATTTTATTTTAACTACACGTTATAGAAGAAATAACGTTCGTAAACTATCGATTCTGTGCCGGTAAAGAATTAAGGGATTTCGTTTAATCCATGAGAGTGTTCAACTTTATGGATTATCTCGAATTTTTTAACAAACCGTGCATTTCAAGACGGAATTCGATATTGAGAACAGAAGTTTTTTAATAAAGCTATTTTAAAACTCAAGGAAGCAGCATTCCCAGGAGCTTTTTCTTACTTTCGTTAGTGCGATATATGGTTATGTAGCGCCCAATGATACAAATGACAGATATAAAGAAGTCATGAAGAGCTAGAAAAGAGTGACTCTCCCTCATATTCTCCAATATTTGTTATCTGTGTCGTTGCTGCTTTTTTTATGATCAAACACAAGCACTATAGGAAAACTCTTTTAGGGCACTCTGGGAATGGTGCGTGTGTGCAAAAAGCGATTCACGTTGGTTTTGAATCGTTGGAGGTTATTCGTTGGGATAAACGACCGGGTGGTTCGTCGTGTATTTCTGATATTCGCCGCTGTGGGCGGAATTAAGAGGGCAAGCTCAGCCGAGCCCTTCCCAGTCAAATCCCCAACCTGTTTTCGATGTTCTAGGCTGTGGTCTCCAATCAGACGAATGGCCCTCCTTTAAATGGAATCCAGTAGCCGACGAGTATGTTTGGGTGCAGAGCTCCAGATATGAAAGCAGTACTCTAGTGATGGTCGAATCTGGGATTTGTATAGTGTCAAAAGTTGTTGAGGTGTGTACTTTTTGGTTCGGAAGAGCACACCAAGTTTCTGAGAAGCTATCTTGGCGAGTGCCACAACGTGATTATGCCAAGACATATTTCCTCCCAGATTGACGCCCATTAATAGATGAAGCCAGTGAGATTGCGTGTCCGTCCATGACAATATCCGGTTCTGTAATGTTAACCTTTTTAGAGAAAACTGCTGCCTGGGTTTTTTTAGCGTTAAATTCGACTTGGTTACTGTCACCTCAAACCAAAATTTCTTCCAGGTCTTTGTTGAAGCGTGATACTTCATGCTGTCTGCAAAGACGTGCGTTGATAGCCGATGTTTGTGCATTCAAAGAGAAAGATGAGATAAGTGTGCTATCATCAGCAAAACTAAATATCGGCTTTTTCGTTTTCACTAGAAGGTCGTTAATGTAGAGTAAGAAGACAGTGGGAGACAATATGGACCCTTGAGGAACACCGGCATTGATGGTGAAGGTGTCTGAGAGAAATCCGTCAATCGCCACTTGCAGAGAGCGGCCGTAAAAAAAGCTAGACAACCATGAACAGAATCGACTGGGCATACCATAGGATCGCAGTTTATTTAGAAGTCCCTCATGCCAAACACGATCAAAGACTTTAGAAATATACAGTGAGTCCCAGAAGAAATGTCTAAATTCATTTAAAATTCAGCGGTAAGTTTTTTCAAAAAACGCTCGTACCCGTCGATTTTGATTTTTTAATTTTTTTTTGTGGTAATTTCATGTATACAGGGTAGCTCAAAAATAAGTTACGACCATCAACTTCATTTTTTCAAATGAAAACATATATTTTTTATTTCATTTTTGATTTTGCATTGAATTCTAAGCATGTTTCATGTACCATGTCCTATACATAAACTCAACAGTTATTGAAAAAATTAGGATTGAACATATCATTTAGGGAATCCAACGATCTATCAAATCTTCTGGCAATAGTGGCAATATGGCATTTTGGGCTCCATAATAAGTAAGAGTGTACTGTCTCACTGTCACCGTTTATTTCCATAGAAACTGTATGACAATTTTATTTCAAATAAGTATAATTATTGTCAAGCGTAGTTTCAAAGTTGCGGTGTTCACAATAATGGTGAAGTTAACCGAACGGGAAAAAATTGAAATTCTATGCATGGTTGGGTTTGGTGATAAAACACGTACTCAAATAGAAACAGCCCAATTATTTAATGAAATCCATCCTGATCGTCCTCCCATATGTCAAAAGATGGTGAGTAGAATAGAGGCTAAGTTTAGAGAATTCGGTCATGTTAGAGATTTGCCTAAATCTGGTCGTCCTATTCGAGATGAAAATGAACAACTTGGCGTTTTGTTTTCCTTGGAAGAAAATCCATGTACTCCCCTGTCGCACATTGGGGCCGATTTACACATGCCGAAATCTGTTGTTCACCGAGTAGTTCAAAAGCACAAATATCACCCATACAAAGTTATTCCAGTGCATGAGTTATTTGAAGATGATTTCGATAGGCGAAGTGAGTTTTGCGGACGAATGCAAAATATGTGCAATCTAGATAATAATAATTTAGTAAAAAATATTATTTTTTCGGATGAAGCTACGTTCTATTTGAATGGTAATGTGAACAGACAAAATTGTCGATATTGGGCAACAGAAAATCCGCATTGGATGATAGAGGTTCACAGCCAGTACCCTAAGAAAATAAATGTTTGGCGTGGAATCGTACGCGAAAGAGTAATTGGTTCATTTTTCTTTGAACAGTTTTTAACTGGACAAGTATATCTCGAATTTCTCCAACTAGAATTAATTCCAGCATTAGGGCTTTATTTCCGAATCCATTGGATCCAGACTCCCCTGACGAAGAACTGATATTCCAACAAGATGGTGCTCCTCCGCACTATGCGGCCACTGTGCGCACATTTTTGGATGAAACCTTTCCCAATCGGTGGATTGGAAGGAGAGGACCTATCGAATGGCCTGCTAGGTCGCCAGACCTAACTCCGCTGGACTATTTTTTGTGGGGTTACCTCAGATCAAAAGTATTTGTTAACAGGCCAAACAATATGCAGGAGTTGAAAGAAAGGATCCGAAGAGAAGTGCGTGTCATAACTCCGGAAATGGTTTGAAACGTGCAAAGAGAGTTTATTGATCGTCTTGGATATTGTCAAGCCGTAAATGGCGCACATTTTCAACATTTAATTTGATTTTGTTGTGTTTTTTTTTAATAAACAGGTCTTACTTATAGATATGTTCAATCCTAATTTTTTCAATAACTGTTCAGTTTATGTATAGGACATGGTACATGAAACATGCTTAGAATTCAACGCAAAATTCAAAAATGAAATAAAAAATATATGTTTTCATTTGAAAAAATGAAGTTGATGGTCGTAACTTATTTTTGAGCTACCCTGTATACATGAAATTACCACAAAAAAAAATTAAAAAATCAAAATCGACTGGTACGAGCGTTTTTTGAAAGAACTTACCGCTGAATTTTAAATGAATTTAGACATTTCTTCTGGGACTCACTGTATATCAAAAGTTGCCCTAATTGAATCTGTTTCAAAATCCACCTAACACGAATACATAAAACGTCTGGTACGCCAACGTAATTATCTATAGATGTTTCCGTTTTACATAAATTCTCACCCAAATAAGCCGTGGGAGATACCTACATGCACTTATAGTTTTCACAGAAGTTGTATACGGTGAGACCGAATAAGTCATAATGTGGGTAAAAATGAAAGCCAGCTTATTAAATAATGCATAATAACAGATTTGGGTAATACCTACACAATAGTAAGACACATCGAACAGACCTACATAATATAGTGATGGGAATAATCGGATCGAAATGATTCAAAGTTTTGCTTTTTACATGATCTTAATTGTAGAATTAAACAATAGTATATTAAAGTACAAGTACATCTTCCATACCTGCTTTTGACACTACCAGATTAACAAGTGACATATTTGTCATTATTGTTAAATAAAATTCTTTGTTTCAGTATTTGTGTGTTAAATTTAATTATTATTAGTGGAAAAAATAGTCAAGTCTGCCGTAAACTGGATAAAAATATATACTTTTAAGTCACGTCCGTCGATTCTTTGTTTTTCCTAACAAAGACATATCAAACCGGGTACCTGAATGAAAACAGAAATAGATAGAATATAAAAAGGGATGGGGATTGCACAGGGTGTCCCACTTTCGACACTTTTATAGGGTATCTCCGTTATTATTAGTGCTATCAAAAAAGTGATGTAGGTGTCATGTGCTCTTTTTGGGTCAAACTTAAAATAGTAAAATCAAAATTAAAAAATCTTCGCTCGCTTAAGAGATACGGGGGAAAATCAACAAATTGACAATTCCTAAATTACCCTATATTTTCTTAGTTAAAAGAGATACAGAAAAATGTTTAATACATAAGTTTATTTATATTGATTGTTGAATAATCTACCGTTCTCAGAATAAGTATACGGGGTCAGGTAAGAAAGTTATCGGACCTAACCTCAATTTTTGAAATGGAACACCCTGTATATTTTCATCTAAAAAGATGGCATTTTAAACTCTCTTTTCAAATTTATAACACACCATGGATGATAGATATCATTTTTCAAAATGTTGATAAGTATTTTTCACAAATGAATATGTAAAAAATGAAATTGACATTAAATGTTAATAACAACTAGAATACCAACATAGTTGTCTCTAGGATATTAGTTTTTGTTTCATGGCCTACTTTGGTTTAAAGTAATAAAGTTTAATAAATCCCCTAGGAAACCAACATCATCATCCATGGTGTGTTATATATTTGAAAGGAGAATTTAAAATAGTATATTTTAGATTAAAATATACACGGTGTTCCATTTAAAAAAATGAGGATAGGTCCGATAACTTTTTACCTGACCCCGTGTCCGGCAGATTATTCAACAATCAATATAAAGAAACTTCTGTATAAATCATTTTTCCATATCTCTTTTAACTAAGAAAATATAGGGTCATTTTGAAATTGTCAATTTTTTGATTTTCCCCCGTACCTCTTAAACGAGCGAAAATTTTCAAATTTTGGTTTTTCATTTTACGTTTGGCCCAAAAAGAGTACATGACACCTACATTACTTTTTTGATAGCACTAACAGTTACGGAGATACCCTATGAAAATATCGAAAATGGGACACCCTGTACAGATAGAACCCCCGTCTCATTTTGTTGTGTTCATGTTTGTAACAGGCGTCATATTGACGTGTACAAAGCAGATTTTTAATAAATAACTCGATATTTAAAAAAAAAATAAATGTTGTCAATTTTTATGTGTACATTTTATGTTGATAACACTATCATTATTATTTTAGGTATCAAAGTAGTATTTAATACTATATATAATTAAGTAAGATGATTTCAACTTGCAAACATTGATACATTTGTAAAAAGAAAGTAAAATTTGACAAGTGTGAGCTTAAGGTGCATTTACACTTGCATGGATTTAGTGGCGCCAATAAAAACTAACACACCAGTAAATAAAATTAGCAAGTGTAAACATCGACTTGCATAAAAATTTATTTTTGCATGCATAGACCAAAGACTTGCAAGTGTAAAAAGAGCATTTACACATGCATGGTTTTAGTGGCACCAGTGGCCGCGCCATTTCTATTTGCACGCCAGTAAAGGTTTACACTTTGTTGAGAAAACAAAAATAAGTGGCACGCCAGTTTAATTTTCAACGTGTTTTTCACAGTGCGCACTATTTCGAGTGAACTTCCGAAGCCTGTAAAACAGTCGCTGAACTTTTAGTGGAAAAAAAGATAAAAGAAATGACGAAACAGAAACGACGGAAAGGCCGTGTCTGGATTAAACCATGGATTGATCGTCGACCTGCTTTGGGTGCTTCTGCAAATCTTCTAGTAGAACTCGCAGCAGAGGATCCTGCTAGCTATAAAAACCATCTTCTACCAACCAACTATATAAACTACAATCAACAAAAATTAGAATCGCAACCTAAACGAAAAACTGGCGAGCGGTCGCTGACGTGCAAGCACTTGTTTACACTTGCAAGTTTTGATTTTCTGTACGAATTTGTCATCACTGGTGCCAGTGATTTCAGAGGATGCTTTTTTGGTCTATGCATGCAAAAATAAATTTTTATGCAAGTCGATGTTTACACTTGCTAATTTAATTTACTGGCGCGCCAGTTTTTATTGACGCCACTAAATCCGTGCATGTGTAAACGCACCTTAAAAAGCGTTTGCGCGTTGGCGACCGCACGCCAGTTTTTAGTTTGAATTTCGTTTAGGTTGCGCTTCAAATATTTGTTGATTGTAGTTTATATAGTTTATTATGGCTAAAAAAAAGTGGTCAGCAGAACTGACAATCAAATTTCTTGTAGGGTATGAATCTTATCCGTGTTTATCGGATGTGCACCCAAAGCAGATCGACGATCATTCCATGGGTATCTTAATTTTTTTCCACTAAAAGTTCAGCGACTATTTTACAGGCTTCGGAAGGTTCACTCGACATAGTTCGCACTGCGAAAAACACTTTAAAAATGAAACTGGCGTGCCACTTATTCTTGTTTTCTCGACAAAGTGTAAACCTTTACTGGCGTGCAAATAGAACTGACGCGACCACTGGCGCCACTAAATCCATGCATGTGTAAATGCACCTTTAGTTTAGTTTTGCAACCAAACATACATGACAGCATTATCAACTTTTAAAATAGAAAAAAACGATATCGAAATAGCTTTGATATGTAACTAAAATAGAAAAAAAACTAGTTCAGCAAATGCTATGTAGAATTTGACGAATCGTCTAAAATTATGATATTCATACAAAAGAATTATATTATATTGGGCATGAGCCCATCACTAACGATAGAGTTAAGACATTTCTAATACAGTAATTAATTTAAATGGTTCGATTTACTTTATTAAATTTTGCGTGTGACATAGTATTAGTGTGGGAAGATGTTAAAATCCACACTACATTATTAAAATAAATAATATTTTATTTCGAATATTATGTCCTTTATAGTAGGAGAAATAAACATTAATTTCTCGTCTCTCGATATGGTGATCGATTGGGAAATGATATATCTATTTGATTCCGTCGAAAAGATGGAGAGGCTAAAAGAGGTTTAAATTTAATTCATCAAAATATTTAGATCTTATAGTGAGTCTCCCTATTATTATTTTAATATGCCTTAATATAATGTTTTTGTCTTCATTTTTGCAGTTAATTCGCTTTTCAGAGGAATATTCTTGCCGGGTTTGTTCGGCTAAAATGATTTTACTATGCTATTAATGATAACAGTACATCCTGAAATATTTCTTTCTTCATAAATTTGAAGGAAAAATAAAAAATGTAATACATAAAATCAACAATTTAATTATTTTAATGAATGATTTAGATATAAAAAAAATCTGAAATGTTTTCCTTAAGATTTTTATAGGAAAATATAGAGCGATTCCTTGATTTTGCAGAATTGAGCAAGAATGAAATAAATCAATACAAGCAGTGGCGGTTCTTCCACAGGAGCACATGCGCACGTGCACCCCCAAAACGAATAAAAACATATTAAGCGAAAAACCGCTTGATCACTCGATTATTAAAATAACCGACATCGCTCGATTATTAAAAAAACCGCTCGAGTTATCTATTCAGGCGAAAACCGTCGCTCGTCACTTATTATCTTTCCCTCGAAACCCGAGCTTCGCTTGACGCCGGCGGAAATATACCGCTGTAGTGTGATCGAGTTAAAAAATTGCTCGTATATTCGAACAGTTTTTCGCTGGATAGGAAATACTCTAGTTGCGAAAAACCGAAAAATATCGCCGGTCACTTGATACATGACCTTCGGTCTACGCGTCGCGCCATCCGATAGGTGACGTTCGAGTTTGACGCTGAGCAGGTACACGACATACGTCTTTCTTAAAGGAACATAAACGAGAAGGTACATATAAAAAAGTATGCCGAATCCCTTAGCGGAGTCATCGCGACATAGATTTTGTAAAGTTTTGTTTTAACTGGCTAGCCAGCGGCGTGGTATATTAAAAAATTAAAGGATATAATTTTAAAATTTTTAATTACTATAAACACGCGAAAACTTCTCAAAAATAACAAATGAACTAATGAGAAATAACAAAACGAACAAAATGGTTAACAAAATATATAGAAAAATTCGTTGGTAATCTTATAGTAAACATTTTTAAATCTAAACAGGAACTTTTTATTATTAAACTCAAGAAGACTTCTCAAAAATAACATACATTATAGAAAATGTTAATGGAAAATAAGAAACCGAGCAAAATAGTTAACAAAACATAGGTGTCGACAAATTTTTTGGTATCCAAAAGTAGACGTTCTTAAATTTAAACAGGAACTTTTAGGTAACTATGAATACA
The DNA here is from genome assembly GCA_963991005.1 of Barypeithes pellucidus. Taxonomy (NCBI): domain Eukaryota; kingdom Metazoa; phylum Arthropoda; class Insecta; order Coleoptera; family Curculionidae; genus Barypeithes; species Barypeithes pellucidus. The sequence goes on along the minus strand of OZ022562.1, from coordinate 18,685,920 downwards.
TGAGTACATGAATTTAAAAAAATAATAACCAATTTTCTTATTTTGCCAGTCGCGTAACTAAGCCAAAATTTTTGAAGTGCACACAGTGGGCACCTGATAATTTAAAGTGGAAGAATTGGACAAGCTATTTTAAATATCTACTTATTTTATGCTCGTAGATTGAGAAAGATGTGAAGAAAAATAACTCTTGGTAATACTTTTTGATGGGGTTAAAAACGCACAATAATAAACCCGAACAATAAATACATATTTAGATGATTTTTTGCAGTTTTTTTGTTTGGTATCGAGACACGTGGTAAAAATTCATTATTCACAAATAAATAGATTTCTGGAATTTTTTTGGTGGCTACCAAAATTCTTTAGCTAAACCTGTGCCCACCCGTAGTTACGTGCCTGCTAAATACCCTACCTGATCACATGTAAGCGGCTAGGCTGCCGTCGAGCAGTCGGTGACGTCATCGCTTGGTGAATTGGAATTTCAAGCGATTCATTTACTCGAGCGATTCACTCGATTATTAAAATCGCTCGAGTATCAAGTACTCGATTATTAAAATCATCGGTTTTTCCCAACACCAATTTTTATTAAAAGCTTATTTGGATTTGGATTCACCACGTAACGGTTACGCTTATCTATTTTACTGCTTGTAGGTGGATATGACACGTAAAAACATGCACTTAATAGATATCACCGTTGAGCTTTAATCCAATAATAAGCCGAAAGTACTAAAACATTAGTTTGCACTTGATTAAAATATAGGGGTTATATAATCAGCGCTCGTATTGACGTTCCTATGACTTCAGTTCATAACATAAATATATATTATCTATGTATGAAGCAGGTTCCGTTGTAGATTTAGATTTGCGATTTTTTAAGTCTATGCAATTTTTATCGTGGTACTAGAAATTACCCCTGCTAACTACCGTTTGCACTAATTCAGGAAGTCTGATGTCAAGTATTGATGACGGTCTAGATCAGGGATGGCGAACCAAGTGGCACGTCTGAAAATTTTGTTGGCACGCACAAAAACAAAATTATTTTTTTTATAAGTTATCTTTTTTGATAGAAATGAATTAAAAATTATTAAATAAAGAGTCATGAACGAAAGAGTTTTCAGTGGTAATTCAATCCCTGATTCAGGAATTTTCTGCAAGATTTACGCAGTTTAAAAAATTTGAAGAAACTTTAAAATTTTATATCCTGATACAATGCCATTTGAAAAATTAAATTAAAAAAGTACTTGAGTGGTTAAATTTTAATGAATTAGAAATGGAATTAGTTAAATTTCAGTCAAGTACCATATGGAACCAAAAATTTGTTGATTTAAGAAATGATTTAGAAATTATTGAAAGTAATCGATTATTGGATAAAATAAATAAAATTGCAGAAGATGAAATTCTAACTATATGGAATTCAATACCTGAGACGTTCAATTGTTTAAAAATATTAGCAAAGGCAATTTTATCAATATTTTCATCGACGTGGGCATGTGAATCTCTATTTTCAGAATTAAATTTTCTAAAAAATCAATATAGCAATAGAATGACGGATGAGTCGAGCTCTGCATGCGTACTGTTGAAATTAACTAAATATGAACCAGATATTAAATCTTTATCATCTTGTGTACAGCAACAAAAATCACATTAAAAATAATTGTATTTAACGTGAATTTTGTTTCTAGCATATTACTTTTTGTAAAACACTGATTAATGACTTTGTGGCACGGACATCAAAAAAGATTCGCCATCCCTGGTCTAGATGAAACAAGGATATATTCCAAAGATAGCCAAGCATTCTCTTGACATGTTTTGGAAACAATTGGTTACCTTTGTCAAGAAATATTATTATATTTTAAACAATAAATCATATTTGCAATGATATAATCAAATACAATCTAAAATGTGTATAGTCATTATCAGCTAACTTTTCAATGATGACAATTGACATAATGTCAAATATGTTGCCAACATCTAATTGAAAAGCAACTAGACGCTCGATCGTCTTAGCCGAAAAAACGTCAAAACGTGGATAGGTGCAGCGGCATCTTTGCACCAGCATCTCTTTCTACGTTCGGATTTCATTTCTTGGATCACAATGTATACAGCCGATTTGACAGACCTGGGTCCAAGTCAGTTTTGATTAGCAAGTGTGCGATATCAAAGTTTGTTGTTTAGTGCGTTTTAGAGGTGTTTTTTTTCATTATTTTCTGTTTATTTTGGTAGCCTGTATATTGTATGTACTTGTAAAGTGTTTTTTTTTTATTAAGAAGTAAAGTAAACATTATTTATTTGATCAGCAGTTTCAATTACACAAATATGTAACCCCAATAGTTGTGGAGGAATGATGTCTTGCGTTATACAGGGTGTCCGGGAACATGTGGGAAATCTCCCGGATATGAAGAAAACACGTGAAAAGAATACTATAGGTTCATATAAACTTCTTTCGTATCGGCCTCCTCTTCGGATATATGGGCTCCCAAAGAGCACCAATGGAATCAAGTTTTTTACACATAATTATTGAACCACCTGGTATATTTCAATTATTTTTTAATACGATGTATACCAGGTAAGATCCGTCAAATTACTACCCAAGAAACTGTCGTGAATTACTCACAGCTGCAGGGAAGGACTAGCTGTAACACTCATGGGATCATTTTTTTACGCCCTGTATGATGAGAACTTTGGACAATGCTTTTTACATACCTTTAACTATTGGCTAAAAATTAAGTACTCTTCATTCATGTCGCTAATCCTAACCGTTTTCGAGAAAACGTTGAGGATTAGCGACATGAATGAAGAGTACTTAATTTTTAGCCAATAGTTAAAGGTATGTGCAAAACATTGTCCAAAGTTCTCATCATACAGGGCGTAAAAACAATGGGCCCATGAGTGTTACAGCTAGTCCGTCCCTGCAGCTGTGAGTAATTCACAACAGTTTCTTGGGTAGTAATTTGACGGGTCTTACCTGGTATACATCGTATTAAAAAATAATTGAAATATACCAGGTGGTTCAATAATTATGTGTAAAAAACTTGATTCCATTGGTGCTCTTTGGGAGCCCATATCTCCGAAGAGGAGGCCGATACGAAAGAAGTTTATATGAACCTATAGTATTCTTTTCACGTGTTTTCTTCATATCCGGGAGATTTCCCACATATTCCCGGACACCCTGTATATATTACGAATTTGAAGAAGTTTCCGTGACTGTAATTGATCAATCTTTGAACGTGATTTTAAAAATAATATTATTTAATTCATATTTTGCTGTACTGTTGTACTCCCACTAAGATTTGAAAAAACTTTTTTATTTGTCGCTTTGCTCAAAAATAAAAAATATATGTCTTGCATCTTTTTTTCATTCTTGTACTTTTTTTCATTCTTGTACTTTTTTTCATTCTTGTACTTTTCTCATTCTTGTACTTTTTTTCATTCTTGTACAGGGTGTCCCATTTTCGAGACTTTTATAAGGTATCTCAGCAACTGCTAGTGCTATCAAAAAAGTAATGTAGGTGTCAAGTTCTCTTTTTGGGTCAAACTTTAAATGATAAAATCAAAATTTGAAAATTTTACAATTTCAAAATTACCCTATAGTTTCTTAGTTAAAAGAGATACGGAAAAATGTTTTATACAGAAGTTTCTTTATAATGATTTTTGAATAATCTGCCGTATTTAGAATACGTATACGCGGTCAGGGAAAAAAATTTTTAAATGGAGAACCCTGTATATTTTAATCTAAGAAGACTGCATTTTAAATTCTATTTTCAAATATATAACACACCATGGATAATATTGGTTTCCTAGGCGATTTATTTAAACTTTATTACTTTAAACCACAGTAGGCCATGAAACAAAAGCTAATATCCTAGAGACAACTATGTTGGTTGTTATCAACATTTAACGTCAATTTCATTTTTACATATTCATTTGTGAAAATCACTTATCAACATTTTGAAAAATTTGATATGATATCTATCATCCATGGTGTGTTATAAATTTGTAAAGAGAGTTTAAAATGCTATCTTTTTAGATTAAAATATACAGGGTGTTCCATTTTAAAAAATTAGGTTAGGTCCGATAACTTTCTTACCTGACCCCGTATACTTATTCTGAAAACGGCATAGTATTCAACAATCATTATAAATAAACTTCCGTATACAACATTTTTCTGTATCTCTTTTAACTAAGAAAATATAGGGTAGTTTTGAAAATGTAAATTTTTTGATTTTCCCCCATATCTCTTAAGCGAGCGAAAATTTTCAAATTTTGATTTTATCACTTTAAGTTTGGCCCAAAAAGAGAACATGACACCTACATTACCTTTTGATAGCACTAACAATAACGGAGATGCCCTATAAAAGTGTCCAAAATGGGATACACTGTACTTCTCGAGAACCCTCTATAATATAATACGTTTTTTTTTATCATAATCTTAGATAAAAATTGCCCATTTGTGGTAAGGACTTCCTTGGACACTTTGCATATGCGGCATATTCTAGAACCTTACTAATATGGATCAATCTATAATGGCTATGAAAATGTCTATGCCATGGAAACGGTAATAATTAGTTATAAATATAAGAATGATGGGTACCATATTCGATAATTGTATCCAAATGTAATAGGTAATTACCATTATTTCTTAGTTAATAAATATATTTTATCCTTGTGTACTTGTACCCAATAACTGGTAATGCTATAAACATTTATTGAATTTTCATGTAAATGCAAAGTCTAAAGTGCACCAAAAATTGCAGTATCGATGCAATTACGTAATCCCATGGTACTTGCACGTGATTGTTATGGCGTTTAAATTCCTAAAATGTTTACTTGTTTATACAATACATCAATACTTAATTGGAAATGGGTAAAGTTGGATTTTCATTCTTTGATCAAATTTAAAATGAAATAAATAAAAATATATTTTTTGCGACGAATACAAAAGAAGCAGCGATCGCCGAGGCGTTCGGATGAACCCACACTGAGTACGATACAGTCTAAATCTGGACACATTTTCATCAAAACTGCAACTTTGCTGTACTTATGCTATATTTAATATTAATAATATTTTAATATGAATTTATGCTGAAGGAAAAGTAAAGAAAAATGCTGTTTTATAGTTGTTAAATTACTATTATTCTATTCGTAACGAACGTTTAAAATCCATTACAGTGAAATTGCCCTTCGCGGACACCCCTCTTACACGGACACCTCCCTTCAACGGACTCTTGCTCATGGTCCCGACCGCTTCTCATATAATTTGCATTGTGTTAACTCCCTCTTGGATGGACACGGACACAAAAAAATGTTATAACTGTTCTCTTTAAGCGGACAAGAAAATAATAAAAAAATACTAATAAACACCTTCTGTGGCGAGTATCGCTGTTGCGTATTCCAATTGAGCCCCCTCACTGAGGGACTTCCCAGAATAAATCGGAAACCGGGGATTTACCGACTTCAATCTTTCGTTAGACGCGGGAATTTAATATTAATAATATTGCTTCTGATAGTCATGAGTAACACCCTAAATTTTTTGGTGTCCATACAATGACACCGACACCGCTTATTGTGTATCAACACACTGTATCAGCACATCGTGCCAAATTGTGCAGTTTCGGTTTCACGGTCCATGGTATCAGTCGCAGATTCGGTTTCGCGTTTTCTGAATCAGAAACATGACAGATGATACGAAGCACTTTGCATGATATTTTTCAGGGCTGGATCCAGTCAGATTAATAGTAAATCACGACCATGTCCCTCATCAAATTTGTGTGATATTACCTATTGTTGGTTCTCTTGCAAAACATACTTTTTGTGTTTTATATATTTATGGATTTTAATTTAATTATAAAACGGATTATAAGACCGAAGGTAGAGTATGTACCTTAAAATTGTAGTATTTTTTTTCTAAAAAGTTTGAAAAAGAAGTGATAACCTCTACTAACATAGACGTTTTGTTGTCAAAAACTGAACACGTGCGTTTACAATTCTGTGTTGCAATATATGACAACACCGCCTCAATAAACTATTGATTGCGAACGTCCTCATTAGCGCGCACGTAAATTTTCAGATTTCATATAAAGTGTATATTTCGTACAATAATTCAAAGCGCCATTTAAGGTTTTTTTCTTCAATTTATTTTCTTCTCAGGATTTGCGGGTTTAAATATAATAAGTAATTTCCATAACACCCAGTATATTCATTAAAAAGATTGACATCTTTTATAGCGAGTACCAATATTTCAAATAAATAAATTCTTTAGTTCCCAAGATTATTTAATAGGCCACTCACGGCGAATGACCCTGTATATGACGCCTAGTATAGATTCTATATTAACATCTAAAAAAAATACTTGTAAGTAATTATAAAAGGTAAATACATAAACATGATTGTTATAACACTGCATAACACTGTAGCATATACCTCCTTTTATATTTTATTTTGCTAAACATAAATTTTTACTGGTATTACCATAATTCCTTATCGCGGAGTAACATAACATTCAATGGCTGGCATGTTTTTTGATATTTTAATATTTATGGTACAAGTACATTAAAAATGGGGACTTTAAAATTTAAATGCTTTATTTATTACGATAATTTTGGCGTCACATAGGTATTGAATAACTTACTTGTTTGCTTGGTTATATAAAAATTATTTTAAAAACTATGTTCTACAAATTGATACATGCATCGAATAACATTGTAAGTGACAAATCGTATACTTAGGGGAGAAGACATAAAAGTTTCGGTATAATATTTTTCCACGATACTACATGCAAAATACCAAAATAATCAGACACAAAAGAGATGAAAGAGGCATTTAAAAAAAAATAAACTAAAAAACCAAATTTTAACATAACAACACCCTGGATGATATTGGTTTCCTAGGCGATTTATTAAACTTTATTACTTTAAACCAAAGTAGGCTATGAAACAAAAACTAATATTCTAGAGATAACTATGTTGACATTCTAGTTGTTATTAACATTTAACGTCAATTTCATTTTTTACATATTCATTTGTGAAAAATACTCAATATCAACATTTTGAAAAATTTGATGATATCTATCATCCACGGTGTGTTATAAATTTGAAAAGAGAGTTTAAAATGCTATCTTTTTAGATAGATAGATAGAAAATATACAGGGTGTTCCATTTAAAAAAAATGAAGTTAGCTCCGATAACTTTCTTACCTGACCCCGTATACTTATTCTGAAAACGGTAGATTATTCAACAATAATTATAAATAAACTTTTGTATTAAACATTTTTCTCTATCTCTTTTAACTAAGAAAATATAGGGTAATTTAGGAATTGTCAATTTGTTGATTTTCCATCGTATCTCTTAAGCGAGAGAAAATTTTCAAATTTTGATTCTACCGCTTTAAGTTTGACCCAAAAAGAGCACATGACAGTGTTGAAAATGGACACCCTGTACAGTCAAATAGTAAAATTTTGTCGAAAACCAGGATTTGATCACTTTTCGTTCTTCAGTCATTCAGCCGTTCCGGAACATTTGCCCAACCCTGTATATAATACGCTTTCGGAGTTCCTCCGGACTTACCCTGTATAAGCTCTAAAACTGTACCTACTATCTAAAGAACCGGTCGATATATTTAATATGAAAAACCTAATAGAACCAATCAATCAATCAATCAGTTTTCTTTATACCTAATAAGAAAAATATTCATCACCAAATTACGTGGTATTATTTATTGATTGCATTGACGTTATTAATTTAAATGTATTTTAGGAATCGGCCGTCGTGTTAAAAAAAAATAATACTATTTGATCCGAGAATTAATTATTATTTAAAAACCATAAAATATAATTTCCATACTATTTCTATTAAACGACATCGGGTAATCAACGTTATACAACGATTTTGATTGCCATAATATGTACCAATCCGAACTGAAAAAGTGGAAATAACACACTTAATAGAATTTCTAATTACGACAACCACTACCTTGGTTCATGTCCACTCTTGGTGTTTCCTGGTTTAAGCCTAATTATTTCCTCTCTTGGACCTCTATTCCTGAATTAAGGAAACGTTCGGTACATCCGTAATTGTGAAGATGGAACGTGAAACAATAAATGTTACTCCCGAAGAATGTGATCAAAAAATAATATTGTTTGTGGAATTCTTGAAGAATTCGTCGACGAAGGCCAGACTTGAATCCCATAGAGATAGAGAATCTCCGAGATGCTCTTTTAGAAATAGATCACAACGTAACCGGTTAAACACTTTGGATTAAGTACACTTTATCCAAACCAAATAGAATTTATTTTCTTCCCAGTTAAAATGGCAATAAAGAAATTTGAAGAAAAGCCGCAATACCACTTATATAAAAACCTATTTTACATTTTTATGCCTCACTTAGTACATGCGATAATATTATATTGACCTGAAGTGGAAAAGAGACACAGCCCGGGTGTCTTTTATGATCAAACACAAGCACTATCATCCCCAACCGGTCTTCGATGTTCTAGGCCAGCGTTTCTCAAACATTTTTGACCGCAGTCGTCTTCTGATCATAGAATTTTTTTATGGACCCCCACCCGCTCCTTGCATTACTACAGAATTAATTCTAGGCGAGTAAGTCATGCCTAACTAATTACCTTTCCTTAAAAATAATTTTTATTGGAATCTTATCCTTTTTAATAAATCAAAAAGCATTAATAAACAATAATCTGAATAATATATCACTTCTTCTTCTTCAAGTGCCTATCCGTTCCGGATGTTGGCTATCAGCATGGCCATTCTTACTTTGTTGATGGCGATTCGGAAGAGTCCTGCTGATGATTTGTCAAACCATGTTCAAAGATTTGCCAACCAAGATATTTTCCTTCGGCCAGGTGCTCTCCTGCTGTTTATGTTGCCTTATAGGGTTTGTTGTAATAGACCGTATCTATCTGGATTCCTCATTATGTGTCCGAAATACTGATGTTTCCGGCATTTTACGGTATTTAATAGTTCTGATTCTTTATTCATTCGTCGCATTACTTCTGTGTTGGTAATCCTTTGTGTCCAAGATATTTTCAGTATATCCAGAGTTCAAACGCTTCAAGTCTCCTCGCAGTTTCCTTAGTGAGTGTCCAGGTTTCCACTCCATACAGCAGGACTGAGAAAACGTAACAACGTAAGAGTCTAAGCTTCATTGCCAAAGATAGATTGTGGTTTATATATCACTGGCTGCAGAAAATGTTCCTAATGAGATGGGTAGTACTGCTTTCTTCTTCCACACGGTTATTTTATATTGGGCTTGATTTGAAGAAAGCTGCAGTGTTATATATCTGGTTCGGCATTAAATCGATTTCGGTATTTTGTTTTTGCGACATTTTATTTCCACTTAGTGATGCGGACCCCTAAGTAATTGCTCGCGGACCCCAGTTTGAGAAACGCTGTTCTAGGCTGTCGAGGTTCTTCGTCAGCTCGTGGTCTCAGATCAGACGAATGCCCTCCTTTCGATGGAATCCAGTAGCCGAAGAGTATGTTTGGGTGCAGAGCTCCAAACATGAGAGCAGTACTCAAGCGATGGTCGAATCTGGGCTTTGTTATAGAGTCAAAAGTTGTTGAGGTGTGTACAACTTTTTGGTTCGGAAGAGTACACCAAGTTGCTGAGAAGCTATCTTGGCGATTGCCACAACGTGGTTATGTCAAGACATATTTCCTCCCAGATCAGCAAATTAATAGATGAAGCCAGTAGGATTGCGTGTCCTGTCATGACTATATCCGGTTATGTAATGTTAACCTTTTTAGAGAAAACTGCTGCCTGGGTTTTTTAGCGATTGTAAAATCACAGTTTTTCGGAATTGTTGGCAAATTTGCTCAAAACCCGCGGTTTCTAGATTACGTCCTCATTTATGGTGTTTATTTTTAGCCTAAATTTGATTACAGAATCAGTAAAGTATAAACCCAAGAATAGTCGTCTAAAATGAAATAATATATTACAGAATTATCGGTTTGTGGAAATTAATTTGATATTTCATAAACATACACATGTAAACGCAAGCATGGACGTCAAGCACTTTATTGTTAACGTCTAGCTAAACCAGGGGATATTAAATTTAACGGTTCCAGGCCTGAGGAAAATTTTCATCTAAGAACTGACGCACAGGTTGAGCGAAATGAGGTGGTGCGCCATCTTGTTGAAAAATGATCGTTACATGGTATTCTTCATTCTCCAATACTTGAATGAGGGCTGGATAAATAGCGTTCTCTAATAGTTCTAAATACATTTGGCCAGTAAGATTACCGGGTATAAAAAAAGGGCCGATTATGTGATTTCCATAAATACCCGCCCAAACATTTAACTTTTGGGGATGCTGAGTATGCACTTCACGAAATAATCTTGGATTTTCATCTGACCAATACCGACAGTTATGCGTGTTTACAATGCCGTTAAGGTAAAATGAACACTCGTCCGAGAAACAGATATTGAACATGTAGTTAGGATTATTGTTAATAATTGCACTGACCACTTCACAGAACAGGAGTCGGCGATCGAAATCATCCTCATTCAGTTCCTGAACCAGTCGTATCTTAAAAGGATGGAACTTATGTTGTTTAAGGATTCCCATGATTGTTGTGCGTGAAACACCAGATACATCGGACAATTTCCTAGTACTAAGGGTCGGATCCATTGCTACTTGACCTAAGACAGCCACTTCCCTCGCTTCGTCTCTGTCATACACCCTCTTTTTGTTTGCGACTGAACCAGTAGCGTCAAATTTGGCAACCAGTTGCACAACGTAAGCAGCGGATACATTTTTTTAAGGATGCCGTTCGTTAAATAAAGTCGCTGTTACTCTCACAGAGTCGTTATTTCTAAAAAATAATTTTATAATTTCCACCCTTTCTTCTACGGAATACACCATTTTAATTTTACTACAAAGGTACAATCGAATTGACGCAGTTTTAACGTTCTTAAAAATTCACGATAGACTAAGGTAAATGAAAAACATGGTCAGTCTACTTTTTTGGACAAAAAATTAACAAATAAATAAATAAATTCAACTGCGTCTGATAAGAGTAATATCCTCGAGGTAAATTCGCATTCTCTACTCATACACCAGCGTTATTTACTGCATGGAAGTGAAGGGTGGCCATTTTCCGCATTTAATAAACTAATCAGTAGTATTCCACTATTTTAGCTGTCATTTCGTTAAAGATGAAAATTTTGAAGCGAAATTTTAGGGTCAGATAGTACTCGATAAGATCTTCAAAATGAGGTATCGCAACACCCCTCATCCCTATTCAAAATCAGGGGGGTGTGTTCACCCCCGTTAGGGGGTTGAAGTTACGGAGATGAAAAAAGCAGAAAAGTTATTCCCCCTCGAATCAGAAATCGACGGGTCCGAGCGATTTTCTACATTTTAAAGCAGGAAAATCGAGGTGTTAAGTTTTCGCTGGATCACCCTGTATACGACAATAAATTCTTAACCAAAAATAATATTTGTTTCTTTAAAGTTTCCTAATTCGACGCAATATCAGTTTCTGCTTTTTCGAGAAAACTGGAAGAAGATGTCGTTTAGTAGTTGAGAATAATAGATTTTATATAAAAATTACACCCTGTATATTAAACTTAACGTGCTAAAAATATGCACTATATGCATATAAAGAGGACATTCAACCCGCACATTCTATAACACTGTCTAGGTCTATTAGACTTGTCATCATAAGTAATTTATGTTAAGGTATTCATACTTTTATTTCACTAAAAATTCGCTCTCACAAGTGACCCTGTTATTTCTAACAGGATGTTTCGATGTATGTGTTCGCGGAAATGTGTCATTGCAAGAAAAATTTCCTTCGGATAAGGAAAAAAAGCGGACGGCTTTTATGCCCCTTATTCACTGAAGAGGTATAAATTAGTCAACATATTATTTTTTATAACTTATAGTTACCTAGTTGCGTGTTTCACCGCGGCATTGTTCTTATATGACGTTTCCGTTTTAATTTATTATTTTTGCAGCTTTTCTGACGAATATCCGTACCGAGTTGTTGTTAAAATAGGTTTAGTTCTATTTATAACAACAACACATCCTAAAATACCTATTCTTTATAAATTTGAAGAGAAATCTAAAACAACGGCACAACTATCCCCCCTGTCAATTAACTACGTCATAATTAACGCTAAATATTAATAAAATTACTAAATTTGTCTTTTAAATACATTGTTTGACCTTGTGTTCGTTGCACCCTTAACCTCGTTTTCAGAATGATGCCATCGACCCCTAAAAGCGACTATGCTCTATTTAGGTAACATGCTGTTTGGAGAGGAACTGAAATAGGGGATAGTGGGAAAGCATATACAGGGTGACCCAGAATATGTGGGCACATTTGTCTTCCTACCCCCCCCCCCCCCCCCCACCCACGGAGATACGGGCCCCATAACGGACGTCCCTGGAAATCGTTGATTTTTAAATAATTTTTTAAGTACCAGGTTTATTTTAATAATTTTTTTAGTATAATGGTTACTAGATGAGTCTTCTCTTAAAATTCGCCCTTTTAAAACACATTTGGCTTATTTAGTTTGCCAGGGACGGACTAGACGTAACACAAAAATGCTTTTTTTTGTACACCTTGGATACTCTAAACCTGAAAAAAGGTACTCTTGATCAATTTAGATAAAATTAACTGTTTTCGAACAAAAAATATTTTTGTTCATATATACATTAAATGCATGTCGGCATATTCAGTATACGTAAATTTTATTACTAAGTTAGTAACTAATAAGACAAAGGAGAAAAACCGTAAATTTCAAGACACTACCATAAACTGACACTGGCATAAATATTCTTATTTAAATCGGTACATGCGAAAAATACCATAGCAACAATGAGGGAATTGTATGAACATAAAACAACAACGAATGCAAAAAACCATATTGAACAAAAATATTTTTTTTTTCGAAAAGAGTTCATTTTATCGACATTGATCAATAGTACCTTTTTTTCAGCTTAAGGTTTAGAGTATCCAAAAAATATTATTGTCGTTCCTTCATCATACAGGGTGTAAAAAAAGCATTTTTGTGTTACGTCTAATCCGTCCCTGTCAAACTAAATAAGCCACATGTGTTTAAAAGGGCGAATTTTAAGGAGACTCATCTAGTACACATTATACTAAAAAATTATTAAAGTACACATAGTACTTAAAAAATTATTTAAAAATCAACGATTTCCAGGGACGTCCGTTATTGGCCCGCATCTCCGTAGGGGGGGGCCGTTTTTTTTTTTATATGAATGAAGAAAGATTTATATGAACTTCTCCTGTTATTTTTGAAGTGTTCTATCTGAACCCGGGAGATTGAACACATATTCTGGGACACCCTGTATAGTATTTTTATTAATTATATGTTCATTTTGTAGAGTGTAAATTCATAATTCGTAACATTCATAATTTTTTTAAATTTTTAATGTTTATTTTTATTTTTGTTTCATTATTAATTTAATTTAAGGTAAATTACATATAGGTTAAGTACGATCAGAGGGGCATTCCAGGATGCCTCATCTGGACTTCGCCTTTTTCTGAATATAAATAAAAATTTTTTACAGGTATTGTACTAAATATGTTTGTTTTTAATATTCATAAATAAAGACATTATTATTATTATTATTATTATAAAGGGGTTTTTCTTTCATATTGTCCGGCATGTACTACACTACGTCTTAAGTTGAGACCGAGAAATGACGTTTTTTCTTTAAAGTTGTTAAAACGCTGGTAAAACTAAATTTAAAAAAATAAAATAAATTTTCTATACTATATAAAATATAATGTTGTGCTATACACATCCAAGAACAAACCGGTACAAAAATATATTCATTCATCATTGCCTTGTTCGTAAACATCTACACTAGCTCTTTAACAAGTCTACACGCTCAAACTCACTAAGAATTTCTAAAAATTACATGACAGTACCATATTACCCGGCATTCCTCTACGTTTTCCCTAATCTGTGAACTATAACAAGAACTGAATATGCCAGCCCTTGATGTATTATTAACTCCCTTTTTAACTGTGAAACCGGAAGTACAAAAGCAATATAACTTGAGCGGCAACTCTTTACAAGAGTGAAGGAACTTTTGTGTCAGGTATAATTTTTATGATAAAGGGCAATGTTTCCTTAGTGTCGGATGTATATACAGGGTGATAATTAAATTTTTTTACGGATTTCTTTAAATCATTTATTTAAAGATTTAACAATTTACATTTACATTAAATAAAAGTAACAAAATATAAATGTTGTATACAGGGTGCCCCAAGTAAAGTGGCCTATTAGAGGTATCTCGAGAACTAAATGAGATTTTATTTTGAAAATTTGGCTGTGGCTATAAGAGATAGTTTTCTAAGTTTATAAAATATTTTCGATGGTGCGGTGTTGCCGGATCATACCGAAAGTGGTAGCAACTTCGGAATTTTAAATGAATTACCCTATATATTATATTTTTTTGGAATCTAGGTAAAAATCTAGAACAGTTTTCTGTATAATATCATATACCTATCCTTAAGAGTTTTTGGATTATAAATAATTTTGTAATTTTTTAACGCCGTATCGGGACCTGAAAAGAAAATCGTATCTTTGTGGAATGGATTCATAGAAACAAAATAATGAAAAATCCATTTGACGTTATGTCTGAGTTATTGTAATAAAAATGGCTAATTCACATTATTCGAACTTAGATATTTTAAGTTTACTTTATATTCATGGGGAGTGTGGTAGAGTTTTATCTAGAACTTGCAGAAAATTTAATGAACTGCATCCTGATGCAGCTTCTATGACTCCCAAAAAGTTGATTGGCCGAGAAGGTCCATGGAAATGGCCCCAAGGTCTCCGGATCTTACCCCCTAGATTTATATCTATGGGGTAGGATTAAAGAAATAGTATACAAGACACCCGTCACAACAAGGGAAGATTTAGAAAATCGAGTACGAACAGCATTGCGGTCTCTAAAGTCCGTTTTGTTGCAGTTGATAGCTCATATCGAGGGTTGAAGCCATAAAACAACCGTAAACCATAGGCGTTGCCAATAGTAATTACCTTATTTAATAAGAAAATTGGCCTCTGTCCATTGTTAAGTAGGATTAGGGTTAAAGTAGGTACAACAGGGGTAATTAATTTACCTATTTTTGCCTGCTTTAGGATGTTATTACGCCATTTGATGTGCGTTTGTCAAACTATGTATTTAGTTGTATTTAGATACTGCATTATCTCAAAATTGAATTATTTCCTATACTTGTAACAATGGCTTTAAGTTTTTCGCCAACGTGTCTTCGTCAAATTAGCAAGAGTGCATATTCTCTCCGAGAAAAGACATTAATATTAAACGTGCATGATGCTCTAGTGTACCAGAAACCTGCAAGTGATGTTCGTAGCATCATTGCAGAGTGTGCCAATATGGTAGGAGTTGGAGAGGCTACTATATATAGGTTCTTGCGTGAAAGAAAATCTAAGAACCTCAGTGAGCCAAAACCACTCCCAGGAAAGAAACCGTTAGAAATTGACAATTTCATTAAAAATGGTATTAGAAGAAAAGTACATAGTTTTTATTTTGCCAAGGAAATACCAACTATAGACAAAATTTTACAAGCCATTAACTACGACGAGGACTTACCACAGCTATCACGAACGAAACTATGGAAAATACTTCATGATATGAACTTTCGATGGGAGAAGCAAAACAGAAAATCTTTTCTTATTGATAGAGCAGATATTATTTGCTGGAGACGTCAATACTTAAGGTCCATCCGAAAATACCGCAGCGAAGGCAAAAACATTTTCTATTTGGATGAAACTTGGCTGAACGAAGGGCACACCGTATCTAAAGTTTGGCAAGATAAAAATGTCCTAAGTTCTCGACAAGCTGTCATGGAAGGCTGGTCAACAGGACTTAGACCACCATCTGGAAAGGGACGCAGACTTATTATAACTCATATAGGAAGTTCAAATGGCTTTTTGGATCAAGGATTATTACAATTCCAGTCGAATTCTACTAAAGACTATCATGAAGAAATGACTGCTGATGTTTTCGAGGAATATTTTAAGCAAATGATAGAATACATTCACGCTAATTCTGTAATAGTGATGGATAATGCCAGCTATCACTCTAGGCTAAAAGAGAATCTTCCCACAACTTCATGGAAAAAGGCGGAAATCGTAAACTGGTTACAACGAAAGGAATTGAGTTACGATAATACCATGGTAAAAAAAGAACTTTTGGATATTGTTAGGCTACATAAATCACAGTATAAAAAGTATGTTATTGACGAGATGGCAAGAGATCGAGGTATTATAGTGCTCCGTTTACCACCTTACCATTGTGAGCTAAATCCTATCGAATTAATATGGGCTCAAGTAAAAGGATATGTTGCTAGAAATAACAAAACTTTTAAAATGCAAGAAGTGCGACACCTCTTGCTTAATTCTTTAGCAAATGTGTCATCAGAAAATTGGCAAAACGCCATAAAACATGCTATATATAAATGTGGGAACTTGACAACGTAATTGACACAACTATGGAAATTGAGCCTTTAGTAATAAGCGTAGGACATGATGACTCTTCAGATTCTTCTGAGGACCATTTTATCGAGTTATAATTATTGAAATTGTCAATATTTTTTGATCTGTAAATAAATTAGTTTTCTTGTAAATAAATTCATAAAATCATAAAATCTATTACATTTAAATAAAATAATAAGCGGTTACATTAAAAACCCAACTCTCCGACCATGATGGGCCGTTTTAATCATTATCCTTTCATTTCATTTTATGGCTCTATTGTTACTTTATCTGTTACCCGGTGGAATAGGTCAAAATTTCTTCATCTTTATGCTAGATGTACGTAAAAGACCATTTTATAGGTAAAATATTTTAGGCCACCGGGCCCTTGTTTTGAATCTTTAATGAGGGTATCGAGCTATCAACGGCAACGAACCAGACTATAGAAGGGAAAGAAATGAAAAAGGTGACAAATGAACATGTAAACAATTTAGTTATTAGTTATTTACAAGTAAAACACATTACGCCAATAATTATCGATTATTAAAAAATTCACGTGTTTATTAATAAGATGTTATTTCGTTAATAATGAACGAATTTTAATAATTTTTGTTTCAACTAATAGACCATAGATTCTAAAATTTTGAGCAGAGCTGTTTACGTCCTGATACGTCTAATTGTACGAGGTAGCGCATAAAATCTAGATGCATGTAAATTTCCTCAAATAGGAATTTGACATATCCTACATAAAAATTGAATGTTATTTAATTTTTATACTAAACCAATTAGAGATATATCTTGTTTATATAGGGTGTCCGCTAATTAATGGTACATGGAAAAACCACAGACTCCTTACGTAAAAATATTAGTTATATACTAAGTTCAGGTCGCCCAGAGTTACCGTTTTGGAAATATTTGCTTCTAAATTGTTTAGTGTGCACCTTGCCCAATTACTATTAATTTGCAAACAAAGTTTTTTCTCAAAGTAACCTATGAGGAAACAAATGAAATTTATAGATGCAGTTGCTATGGAACAGAAAATGTTTAATTTTTGAGTTTATCGCAAGTTTGTATTTTCATTGCTGTTGGTCTCTTTCGACACGATATTTTCTAGGGTCAAAGTTATTTTAATTAAAGTATGTTAAAGAACAATCAAATTGTTGTATTTATTATTCCCAATTACCATTACTAGAACATTAATTGTCATGTAAAAGTTAATTGGTAAGAAGTAACAAAATATTATTTGCTTGCCTGAGCTAACACACTAGACAATTTAAATGTAACGAAACGGTTACTCTGGGCGACCTGAAAATAGTATACCTTTTTTACGTAATAAATATGGGGAAAGTATTATTTTCATTAAAAACTTAAATACACTGAGGCACAAAAAAGTTATGACCTAATAAATGTGCAAAAAATGCCGCATACAAGGTATACTAAGTTCAGGTGGTCCAGAGTTACCGTTACGGAGATATTTGCATTTAAATTGTTTAATGCACCCCAATTACTATTAATTTGCAAACAAAATTTTTTTCTTAAAATAACCTATGAGAAAACAAATGAAATTTAGAGATGCAGTTGCTATGAAACCTCCATGTTGTTATTTGTTTGTTGATTATTGTAAGATAGCTTTGTGAGAAAAGAAACGGGTTCTGTCAAAGTTATTAGAGAAAACTAAAAATGAAGATTTAACTTTAACACCCTGTATCTCAGTTAATATCAACTTTCGGATATAGGTAAGTATAATTAAATCCTAGTATTTTTACGTAAGGAGTATGTGGTTTTTTCATGTACCATTAATTAGCGGACACCCTGTATACTGGTACAAAATAATCGCAATGTCATTTGAGGTAACAAAAAAAATACCATTTCTTTTAAATAGCTTATATTTAGTAAAGAATTATTGCCACATTTTATCACTTTTACCTTTGGCTAAATAAAAAATCATTTCAACCCATAAGGTCTATAATACAGAGTGCTACGCAATTATCTATTGATTTAATTCATTTACTTAACATTAAAAATACAAAATCATAAGTTTGTGTACCTATAGTTTCCATTTTTCATAATCCGCGATATAATTAAACAGTGATGTCACCTGGAAAAGGTCTGGAAAGGGACACAATAGCAAATAGGAAAGCGTTTAAAAAATGGGATAATTTGCTTATTGGGAGGGTTACATTTTAAAGGCTTTTAGAGGGAGAAAACGACCCCCTTTTTCCCCGCCACCTGCTGACTACGTCAGTGCAATTTTATTAATATCAAATTTTAAAAAATGGTGATTAAAATTAAATATTATAAATTGTCATGATTTTTAGCAAATGTGCTTCACTTCGGAATTTAGAGTGCTTTCTATTCGTCTGGGTCAAGCTAGAATAAAGGTAAATAGGCGAGAAGGCTGACCTGATTTGAAACCATTGAAGAAATAACTAGGGCTTAGCGACCATAGAATTTCTTTTTTCTTTCGTCCATTTCTATTCTTCTACGAAAAAATTAAAATATATGAATAATGTTTATTTATTTCCCGATTTATTCGAAATAAACGGACAGCTTAGAAATGCTCATGTCGTTTTAAAACGATCTGATCGACCACAACACAATAGTAACTATGAGTATCCGTATTAGAAACCGGTGTTGCCAATTAACATGTAATTACACGATTTGCGTGCATTTTCATTGCCTTGTGTGTAATTTTTGTGCAGAACAAGGTGTGTGTAATTAACGTGTAGTGTTACTATTCAGTTTTGTTGACCTTTTTTCGCAAATACATCAGAGGCCACATAATGTATATTGATTTCAGTTTTGGCGAACTTTTCTTTTACAAATCAGAGCCCAACAGTACCTGTAATACTCTACTTAAATTGTGTTTTGCGGTTATGGGGTAGTTTTGATTTTTTCCATTCTACATGTTTTTTGGGGTGCTGAATCCAAATTTGAGTTTTGCTAACAAAATTTCGTAACGTAACATTATTATAGTCATATTGCCCTCTTAATTCCGCCCAGATCGACGAATAGCAGAAATACACGACGAACCACTGCCGCCCATCCATATGTGGTTAAGCTTAGTACTCCTCGAACTTCCTTATTTAAGAATTCTTTCATCTGGAGGACTTCATCCTTGTGAAACGACCTTCCCGAGGTCGTTTTTCCCAACGAATATAACCTCCAACGATTCAAAACCAACGTGAATCGCTTTTGCACCCACGCACCACTCCCAGAGTGTCCTAAAGGATTTTTCCTATAGTGCTTGTGTTTGATCATAAAAAAAAAATAAAAATATGATAGTAAATAAAATTTCATGCAAATTATATTATTTAAGTCTTTTTCTCTCAACCATTCGGGGAAAATTGACGTACTTATTTCGGATATCTCGGCAAAAAAAAACTTTTTACACTCCAACACAGGAATTAAATTTGTAGAAAATTCTACCTATGTGATTTCTTTTTAAATAAGGTTATTTACGAAAAGTTTCCGACTTATAATCAAAAAAAGCCAAAAAATAAGATTTTTTTGCCTTTTTTGCATTTTTTTTAATGTTGCGTCACGAAATTTTGTTAGCAAACCGCAGATTCGCATTCAGCACCCCAAAAAAACATGTAAAATTGAGGAAATCAAAACTACCCCGGAACTTTCCCGCTAGGGACCTTTGTGAGCACAAATTGACTGTATTATAAAATGGTGTGCAAAAAACTTGTATTTATGTGACTAAAAAACGTGTAATTTGTTCAGCTAATTGTGTAATTTCACAAATTCAGATTGACAACACTGTTAAAAACACCAAAATGTTACCTATCAAACATTACTTTCTTAAATGAAACAAATGCTTCGATTCTGAGGCCTTTATTCTGACGTGATAAATCCAAAACAACCAAAAAATAAAAATATGAAATGAAATAAATATAGGAAATTGAACAAAGAATTGAAACAGTGTAACTTCTTACGACTTCTTTTAACAGAATAATTTGGAAAAATAACCCGAGTGGTAGGTAGACGATGTAGGTGAACGGTAGCAACAGTATATATGCCAGATCTCGCGCCCCGTCGAAGAAGAACTAATTACCAGCATATATGGTGTTCAGACAATGCAACAGAATACTTGGAGAAGTGATTCTACATGTTTAAGAGGATGCCGGAGTGAGTCGAAATCTCCGATTTGACCCCTGTTCATTTCGCGTTGTGTATGCACGAGGCAAATTGGATCTTGCCCTTAGAATCCGTACTCCGACAGAAACAACAATAGACGGAAGAAAGAGACCGAACGTGATCGGGGTCTAGACTTCAATCTTTAACACTGAGAAGCGAAGAAAAATTTTTATGAATAATTGGAGAAAAGTCAATAATTTCTTTTTACATGAAACAGTAAATAAAATTAAATCGAAAAATCTTCCGAACCAAAAAAATATATACTTTCCTCGAATTCTAGTTATATTACAAAGTTTCTTTTCCTTTAACATTTTTTTCCTAACGCCGAAATAAACGATTGGGGAGAAAACTCGTTTAGAGGTATTCCGGAATCCACTTAAATAAAGAAAATAAGTCATATAACAAAAATGCGAAAACTCAATTCTTTTAGAGTTACAGGTTGTCAAAGTTACTTATTTTTTCACACAGGGACAATGATTAACGACTTGCATCATGTCACCAGAAGTCACTTTACCTGAAATTCAAAATTAATTTTTAGCATATTTTCTTTTTAATTATTGGTTATTGGAAAAGGGACATTTTACAGACAAAGGAGTACGTAATGAAAAAAAGTACTCTTTAGTAGTTTAAACCACACCGTTTAGGGACAACACTGGAATTAAAGTTTTTGTTAGCACTAAAATTAGTTTTTCAAGGAAGCAATTTCTTGTTATATGACTTATTTTAACATGTAAAAGTTGATATTCTATTCTGTGATCGAATTCCCAGGAAATTAAAAATTGTCTCTTGAATTATTTATTATACTTACTTAGTATTCCATGTAAATTTTATTTTCCTTCGCTTTCTTTAAATAGCATTACATTATTTAAAAAAATTAATATTAGATACAAATTTTATATTACCTAATAATATTTGATATTGGACTACTGTCCATCAGGAACCGGGGGAGCTTATTTTCTTGGTAAAATGGATTTTATTTTGAGAGAAAGTCCAGCCGAATATAGTTAAATATTTAAAAACCATTAATAACATAAGTTGGTTGGTAAAAATATACCCTAAGTGTGTGTCCACAACGGCGCACCGCCCCTCGCACTTAGCCTGGCACCATAGCACCGCACAGCCTCGCTCGAGCTTCGCACAGTACTCCCTCGACTTCCAGATATAAACATGCATATAGATACTTGATTATATCGTTAATTGGATTTTTATGTAAGACAACACTATTTTAAATTCAATTAATATATTAAAAATGATTCCAGTGGGTATACCTTATTTTTTTTCTAATTAATTAATTACGACCCCGTTTAAACATATTTTTTAATGTGACATCCTGTATATTAACTGATTTTCCAATTTCACGTCAAATTTTGAATGTAATTTATGTAATATAGCCTTCATCTGAAGAAGATGACAAAATTCTGAACGTAATTTATGTAATATGGCCTTCATCTGAACAAGATGACAACGCACAGTCCATGTTTATATCTCGATGTCGAGATACAAACTGATCGAGAGGCAAGGCAATGAGCTAGGCTCGGTGCGCCGTTGTGGACACTGCTCTGCGGTGCTATGGTACCAGGTTATGGGCTCCGTTGTGGCCATACTCTAACGTAACTGATAAATTACCTGTAACTGTTGGTACTTCTTTATAATCTTTCTTAATGTTGGACTTAACCCTTGATCCGGTAAATGGGATTTTTTTTTTTGATGTTGGTTAAGCACAAGTGGGGCATATGGTGCGGAGAAGTTAGAGGAGTCTGTCGTTTTCTCGTTTCCCCCAAAATATCCGTTAACGTCGTAACCCAAATTTCCATTACGACTAACTTTCTTAAAAAATAAGTATAAAAATAAAAAAGTGAAACGAAATAAATATTTATTGAATAAAGAATCGAAAGAAATATCAATTAACATTCTTTTTATAATTTTTACCAAATGTGCTAGACTTCCGAATGCTTTCTATTCTGTCTGGGTCTAGCTAAAATATAGTGAATGGGGGGCCAACGACCTGCGTTACCGATAAGAGCTTGACAAAGGCCTTTCCGTCTGCTTAAGCACGTGTAACACTTTTTAGTGTATTTATCTTAGCCGAGAGATTAAGTAGATTTAGTTTAGAAATTTAACGCTTGTAATTTAGAAACATTCCTTCGATGGATACCGTTTTGACGAGGGTAAAAACGCATTCCAAATTTAAAAATAAAATTTCTCTTCGATCGTAATATGATTTTGGTTAGGTATTTTACGACAAAATATAATAAAAAATAAAGGGGCTCTTTTAAGAGATACATGTAACAACACGGCAAGCTAACATTAAAATTAAAAAATATTTTAAAACGTGCCAGAACTGTTCAGGATGATGAATTTATTGTCAAAAGATTTAATAAAAATCTCTAAAATTAAATTAAAATTTACGTTGGACTTAACCTCATCGGGAACACGAAATTAAGATAAATGATATTTAATTACATAAATTACCAGTGATTTACCAGCGTTCAGTTTAACCCTGAAATATAGGGGCAGACGATGTGATACATATATATAGAGGAGGCCACAGTGGGTTACCACCAAGAGGCGTTGCTGTGACATCATCATCGCTCAGACATTTATATAAATATCAAGTTAAAATGAATGTCGCGATAAAAGTCATGTAAATGTAAATTAAAGCTTATATCCACAAAGTCATTACATAAGCATATATTTAAGTCGTGCTGTATAAATAATGAATGACAGAGTTCCATGCAGACCGATTTCGTTTAAAACAAACACTGTCTGCTAAGCAACAGAATATAAAAAATCACCAATGACTGTGTAAAATATTTTGGCTGTTTGACTTCTCCTAAAGGGAGCCCCTAACGGCTAGACACAGACACACGTCCCCCACGTTATATTACAATTAGATTCCAGTCAGCAAGTTCCTAGACCTTCTTGAATTTGGCAACGTATACATCAGAGCTCGGCGGGTTTCGTTCCCATGACCGGCAGTAAAAAGTTGCAAAAAAAAATGGCTGCCCGGACGACGAACACAATTTTATTGTGCTTGCCGATAACGTAAAGGAATAGTCATGTCGAGCGTATGTTAACGGCAATTTTAAAACGATAAGAAAGTGATAAAAAAAAAATGAAAGCCGCCCCGACTGAACTTTTTTATGTTGCAACGTGTCCATGTGAAACGGCGTGAAAAATTAAAAAAAATATCACAAATTAAACAATTTTTTTGATTAATTTATCATTTAAAATAATTTCTTGACTTACATACCTACTACGCCTCATAATCCTTCCGGACGAAGGTTGGCACCGCACGGTCCGACACTACAATTCGCGAGCCGGTTTAACAGAGACTGCCGACTGTTTTCTTACTTCGCATATTATCGCATAGTAACCAACCGAGAATCGCTTAAAATCCTTAATATGTGATTTGTATTAACCAGAGAGAGATAGCACGAACGACTTACGTCAGAGACAAGCGCAGAATCGAATTCGCGATTTTGCAGGAGGGGAATCGCAATTCGGGGTGATTTTACCCTTAAAATTGGCGGGAAACACTTGGAGGACAGTCAGGATATATGCTACAGGGGTCGGGTAAAATTTTGACGCTAAAAAAATCAACTTTGCAGGTAAAAAACAGGGAAAATAAAGCGGTACATTTGAAGAAGTCGGAGGTGACGAGACGTGAGAGGAGCTGTCGCAAAATGGCTGCCATCTACCAACTTAATAATAAGTGCGCGTTATAACACATAATTTTCAATAATTACAGAAATTAGGGTCTTTTTGGACGGTTTTTAGGCAAAATATTAATCTGTAGTTAAATTAAAACCTATTGTGACCGAAAATCCCGATATTAAACCCAACATACTCATTCAAATCTTACCACGTCACATGCCCGGCCAATTTGAATTTATTTTCATCCCTTCCGGGACGAAATGATACTTTTGGTTGTTTTATGATAATTTAGTATAGAAATATGGACCTTTTGAAACCATAAATGGCTATAATATTATTACCATTATTTCTTAGGCCAAAAAATTGTCTGTGACCTAGTTTTGTCAAAAGTCACCCCCTTATGTGAATATTTAGATTTTGAATGTTTTAAAGTGACCATACATAGGAGTAATCTTATTTTAAAGTAACTGATTTGTTTGAAACAGTCTGGCAGTGCCCGTTTTAGAGCCATCATTAGGTATCTCCAATAGAAATCCACCCTAATTTAGTAGGCATGTTGAAAATTTAACTATTAAGTAATGAAAGGAATCGTTTAGGACTTACTGCTCTGATTTTATTTAAAATACTGAAATCACTAATAAAGATTAGGCCTAATTCATATTACCCATTTGTTTTAGAACTTTCATCCCTTCTGTGTGAAATTTTATCATTCTGCACTATTAATTGCTTCCTCTGAAACCATATTTTTCTTATATTTTCGAATTTGGAACATAATTTTGTGAGTTTTCTTGTTATACCTAATTGTCAATTTTGAAGCAAATCATCCCCCATCATAAGATTTCGAATACAGTAGCACTTGTAACAGTTGAAGTAAGTTCTTTAAAATATTTTATAGTCATTGTATACTGACTGTACTATTTACAATTAGGCTCTAACCTTAAAAGCAGATTTTCTTATAGTTTTAATACAGTGGGATATAATTTTAACAGGATAATCAAAGAAAATGCAAAACGGGATATACTTCATTTGCCAACTTTGATCAGCAAGAAGCAGTGACATCTTTAGAAGTTGGTGTGTGCTTTTTAAGCTTATAGTTGTGAAGCCAATTGATTAATTTTTACCTAATTTAACGAATTTACAAAAATATTATATCTAGCCTTGTACAAGACATTTTTGTTACATCTCCTAATTGTCCTTATCGCGAATTAAGATAATTCTAACAAAATAATTTCTAAACATATCAGAAATTTCAATAGCATGCCTGCTACCTTTGCTCCAAAAAGCTGTAAATCTATTAAATGTGATGATGATGTGAAATTCACCACAGAGTATGATGAGGAACGTGTTTGGGCTGTAGTTGAGACCATTTTGTTGAAGATTGGCTTTGCCGAAACAATTGTCATGGCATAAACAATACTAACTAACCAACTACCATCTTTACCCATGATACGGTCAGCATGAAGCAATAGCATATTTAATAGTTGCAATAAGTCTTGTATCACCTATACTATAATAATCTGAACAAAACCAGATTCTTTATGAATTCACAGACTATCAGGAGGAACGTATTTCAGCTGCAGTTGAGATTATTTTGTTGACGATTATCATGGGATAACAAACATGTAGTGAACATCTCTATACATACTGTGGTATTATTTATTTACTTTTTATAAAATATCTTCACCAAGTACCTGCTACTTCAATCGAATAAGTGTATAATATTTGTAATAAGCCTTTAATTAAATCCCTAATGGATATATTACTTATAAATGTATCTTTCACCAGATCCATAATATTGGTACCCCTCGCTGTGCCCATCAAAACGGACTAACGTCCTCACTAGTTGGTTTTATGTTAAATTTACTCACGTATTTATTGCTAACTTAAGTATTTTGAACAAGATAATCTACCAACGTCTGTTAACTACCCATCTCTCATCTCATCTTTACCCATGACACAGCCAGGATGAAGCAATAGCATATTTAATAGTTGCAATAAGTCTTGAATCAGACCTACTAATAGCTTATACACAAGCAGATACTTTAGGGATGAGGACTATGACGAGGGACGTGTTTCAGCTGCAGTTAATATTTCTACACATTGTGGTATGTATTATTTATTTAGTTTCTATAATGGATCCTCAGCTACTTCAATCGAACAAGTCTGTCTGAATAATATTTGTTGTAAGCCTTGAACTAAATCTACAAATAGATATATTACTTATAAATGTATCTTTTACCAGACACACTATTCATAA
The DNA here is from genome assembly GCA_963991005.1 of Barypeithes pellucidus. NCBI lineage: Eukaryota > Metazoa > Arthropoda > Insecta > Coleoptera > Curculionidae > Barypeithes > Barypeithes pellucidus. The sequence continues at coordinate 18,659,366 of OZ022562.1, read as the reverse complement.
GTTATGATAGAATACAGAAGATGGGTTATTTTATGCGTTGGAATACCTCACGCCCCACCGTCTTAAATTATTGATAGGCTACAGTAGCTAACAGTACGTGAATTGTGTTGCGTTACTAGTCGGTCTAGATTAATTCATGATTCGAGCTATCAAAACTTGACATTTAAGTTGTCCTAGCTTACGATGGTGGCTGGAATAACTCACTCTTTGGGCTACCAGAGCCAAATTTTGGACTACCGGTACCTAAGTTGTGGACTATCGGAACTCAAAATATTTTTTTGATTTAACGCCTGCATATTGTGGACTTCAATTGCCTTTTGTTTTTTCAAGATATGACATTTTTGTTGTATATTTAAAAAAAAATAATCAAATGAATTATAAACAGGAGAGCATACTACGGCTAAGAAACCATGCGGACGAAGTGATGACGATTGCTTATAAATAATAAGGCTCCATTCCAATAATAACAATTTGCAAAACACAAATTTTCACGCACAGAGAACAAAGATGAAAAATCCCGCAAACGGCGCAACGGCCAACAGGTGTCTATACGCGCGATCGAAGGAGACTTGACGAATAACAATGGAATGAACCGCGCCAAACCTACACGAGCACGAATTCGGAACTTTCCGTGACCTTGCGATCTTGCGATTTACCCTCGATATGGGGGTTTGGAGCACGTTTCCTGAATTATTCCAACTCAAAATAATTTACACTTGGTAATGAGATAAAATAATGCACGTCTGGGTTAAAACGACACTTTATAATCAATTAGTAAGTTTTCCCAACCCAGAAACTGAGTTCAGGTAACTCCTAAAATAGTTACAAGATGAGGAATTGTGGTGATCCCAAATATGTTTAAAATGTTGATAAAAAATCTCTGTCTGGGTTGAGGCGAACCAAAAGAACCTGAATTACTGTAGCGTTTTTAAATAATTTGTGATAATTCGTAGGCTCAATTAGAACAACATAGAGAGGTGGGTTGAGGTAGCTCTAATTTTGTAACCCACGACATTGCTAAATGCATTTTTGTCAGTGTACTAATAGTTTTATTAGTTACTGGTGTATCTTTAATCAGACAAACTACTATTTTTTAGCTATTGAAACCCCAGTCTTCTCCCTCATTGAGCATACTTACTTGAAGTTAGCCTTGTTGTGTTACATCTACCAATAATTCAAGTAAGTATAGCAATATCTTTAATATGTATTTCAAGTATTTAATATAATAATGCCTAATACCATATGGAGGTTTCTGGAAATTACTTTTTTGTAAATGACTAGTTCTCAATCAGAGCAGAATGTAGGTCATCAATCAGTATTGGAATGTTTGTGTCGAATATGAAAATGTTTTAAAACTGTAAATATATGAAATACTGACCTAAATATATTTTTTCTTCTTTTGAGGACCATTGTATGTAACTTGTTGATACATTGTTGATAGGGATGGCATGAGCTGAAACAAGAAGGAAATTGACTTTAATATAATAATAATAATAGTTTTTCTACGAATTTTGGTATATTCACCTTAGCATATAATATTTTTACAATGGGTTAAAATCTCCAAAAGAATATAATGTAGAGAATTTTCTTGATGTGACAAAATTGCGAATATTTCTATATGATTAAGTAATAACTAAAATTTATGAAGCAATTTTTAAAAAATTAAAAATGTAGTCTACAGAAGCCCATCGGCCCAGTCCGATGCTGTTACAAACGATTTCTACTAAAGGCAACGTTTAAGTGAACACTTGGACATCTTATTTAAACGTTGATTTAATTTGCCCAAAATCACAACTGCCTAATTTATAACAAATAATTTGGCCACTGGCCTATTAATGAAATATTTTCGTTTCTCTGTCCCCATGGTGCGTTGCCTTTAATTGTTTATAAGTTTACCCATTTCCGTTAAAATTTAAATGAATCTATTCAAATCTAAATATATTTTATAATTAACCTTAATTCTTACAGAGTCAATAACTTCATGGACGAAATGTTGAGTGTCCCAGTCAGGACGAGCATTTATTATGATGGGGAGAGAGGAGGTATTTTTACCTTCGAAATATGTACAGTTTTAATTACAACCCACATTAGGAAGGATATACAGTTTTCCTTCCAGTCTATAATTTCATTTCGTTGCGAGATGGATTATATTGACAGAACTATATTTTATTGTTGTTAGAACTTTAAATACTGATACTCTTACTTTTAAAGTATTAATTTCACTTATCACAATTTCATAAATGATAACACACATTTAGTGAGTCATTCGGGCTAAATTCAATTTGAACAATTATGACTCACACATTATAATTTTGTGTAAAATTGTACAATGGCTTAAAAATAAATATTTCTGATCACATGTTATATACAGCTTTATAAATTTGTTTAAAATTTGAACTAATACATACACAGATTAAAAATATAACTTTCTAATATGACTATATCTAGTACTAAATTACTTCATATTAATAACATACATATGCAGAAATATAAACTACTGCACTACTTCAAGAATTATTTTAAAGGAAAAAACTAAAGATACGTACTTAAGAAGTTGTTTTATTTTTATACTGACACAAAAAATTAAATCTATTGGACAAAAAAGTGTTTTTTGTTGTGCACAAGAACTCTTTCATCTGGAGGACTTCATCATTGTGGAACGATCTTCCCGATGTCGTTTCTCCCAACGAATATAACCTCCAACGATTCAAAACCAACGTGAATCGCTTTTTGCGCACACGCACCACTCCCAGAGTGCCCTAAAGGATTTTTCCTATAGTGCTTGTGTTTGATCATAAAAAAAAAACAAAAAAAAAAACATGTTATTTCTGCAATAAGCAGGTTTTTCTAAACAAGCAAATTATAGGGAAATAACATGGCAGACTTTCGTTTAATTTCCATTTCTTTTTGAGACCTATTATTTATTTTCAGTTATAAGAAAACTCAAAATCATTTTGCAAGTAGTGAATAATAGTTTTGAAGGAGGAATAGTTTGCAATTTAAACCACCAAAAGTTATTTGTATTCCACGGGCATTTTTTATTACAAGACCGAGAAAAAGAGTATTTCCGGGATAAAACTTATTTTCGCACGGTTCTGATTTTGTATTTCTCATGGTGATTATTGGTGAAGGATGGGCCCCAATAAAAAAATTTCTCGGACAAAAGATGTTATTTTTGGTCGGAGAACACGATACGCCAATAAAAAATATGGGGTTCCATATGAAAATCTTAACTTACCCCCACCCGCGCCCGGGGGTTAAGGGGGTGGGGGTGGTTTAAATTGCAAACTATTCCTCCTTCAAAATCAAACAACATTTTCCCTAGACATTTTCCGCTGCAATGCGATGCACCGGAGTTATTCCGGGGTACTGACCTTCTTTCAACACCGTGTATAATACCTATCATACATAATGTAGAAATATAAACTTTCAATACATTCAAAAAACTACTGCACTACTTCAAGAATTCTTTTAAAGAAAATACTAAAGATACTTACTTAAGAAGTTGTTTTATTTTTATACTGACACAAAAAATCAAATCTATTCGAAAAAAAAGTGTTTTTTGTTTTGCACATGTTATTTCTGCAATAAGCAGAGTTTTCTAAACAAGCAAATTATAGGAAAATAACATGGCAGACTTTTGCACAATTTCCATTTATTTTCGAGACCTATTACATATTTATTTTTAGTTATAAGAAAACTCAAAATCATTTTGCAAATTAGCCAATAATACAGAGATATAAAAAGTTACTACACACAGAAAAAGATAGGTAGAGCATAATTAAATAAATCGTCTATTTAACCCATATATAGTTAATTTCAAGAAGGAAATATTTGATTTATGTCAAGAAGACTTAACAAAATTAATAAATTTAACGGAAATGTTATTTAACCTATATTCAAGTGTCTTAAATGAATAACCATTTATCTTAAATACATTAAAAAAGTTTTTTTCACATTTACTTCATACCTTTATCATAATACCTCAACGTTTTATTAATTTCGCCTAAATTAATGTTTAATATACTAACATTTACTTTATGATCCAAAATATTCAGCTAAATACATGTCTCTGACCTTCAGTAGGTACTATAGTCATTTAAAAATACTCCCGTAGTGTGCCCATCAATAAGGCAGATATTTGATATTGACGGACGGCAAACAAACAGGTTAGTGGAGGGAGACACAATTATAATATGGATGCTTTGAGTGACAGTGTACAGTTTAAGATGGAACACTTTTTAAAGAAAAATAATCTTTACCATTTAGCGGCTGTATTGGCAGGTAAGTTTTAAATGTGTGTATGTTATTTAGGTTATTATTTTTAATCACGTGTTCTTAATAAATGGTTTATACTTAACTAATTTTGAAATGCATGTTCTTTCTGCCGTTTATCTGTGACTCATGAACAAAATTTTATTTACATTTTTTGTTAAAAAATTGTTTCTAAATTATACGGATTCTTAGCACAAAAATCACTGAAATTGACCTCTTAAAGTTACCCATAGACGAAGAAATTGGCAATATAGTGAACAATATCGGAGATAAGACTCGCTTAAAAAGAGGACTTAACAATTAGCATGTAAGTATTGTAACACCTACAATACAGCAACGTTGACATTTTTAGACACTTTTATAGGGTATCTCCGTAGTTGTTAGTGCTATCAAAAAAGTAATGTAGGTGTTATGTGCTCTTTTTGGCTCAAACTTACAATGGTAAAATCAAAATTTGAAAATTTTCTCTCGCTTAAGAGATACGGTGGAAAATCAAAAATTGACAATTTCTAAATTACCCTATAGCAGTGGCGTATATAGGGGGGGGGGCCCAGGGGGCCCGGGCCCCCCCCGAAATATAATGTAATAAGTTCATAATATATTCAAAAATACTCAAACTGAAGCGAATTGTGTTGCCGACTAGGCAACTATGCGATTAATCTTAAAGAGACGCCTCTTGGCGCGTAACTCGCCGCTCCACTATGTTGATACCCCTGAGTAGTGTTGCCACACGCTGTATTATTATAGGGGTAGATTTCTGGAAGGAGTGGGGTAGAATTGGGCCGATACGGGTAGAATTTATGCCGATATTAATATAGTGTTATATTAAAATCTTGTCATATTCCCTCGTTAAATTTTAACTTCCATACATGTTTCGAGGGTATCTTCAGTAGAAAACTTTTGACATTGTCAGGGTGAACAGTAAGAAAGAAAAAACAATTTTTAAGTACTATGAAAAACTTTTTACTTTTGATGAAAATTTGAAATTTAGAAAAAAAATTAATTATATATTTACTTATTCCGGTAGAAGAAAAAGAAAAAGTGAAAAAAATCAGTAATTCTGTTTCTTCTTTTTCTACTTCCTGAACATTTTTCTTCGTTTTTACAGTTCATCTTGACAATATCATAAGTTTTTACTCCTTATATATTATCAACTGAAGATGAGCGTATAAATCCTTCGGAACATATGGAAGTTAAAATTTAAAGCGTGTTTATTAAACTGTAGTGCCTCTTCATAATATAAAATTTTTTAAATAAATTAACAATTAACAGTTAAAAAAATTTATTAGTATTAATTTTGTTGTCAAAATATTTCTCTTTAATTTAGGGCCCCCCCCGAAACAAATTTCTATATACGCCACTGCCCTATAGTTTTTTAGTTAAAAGAGATACAGAAAAATGTCTTGTACAGAAGTTTCTTTATATTGATTGTTGAATAATCTGCCGTTTTCAAAATAAATATACGTGGTCAGGTAGAAAAGTTATCGGAACTAACCTCATTTTTTCAAATAGAACAACACCCTGTATATTTTAATATAAAAAGATACTATTTAAAATTCTCCACTCAAATATATAACACAGCATGGATGATATTGGTTTCCTAGGCGATTTCTTTAAACTTTATTACTTTGAAACGAAATAAAGATTCAGATTAAGGTAAAAAATAACGGGAATAATCGCAGTTGTTGGGAAAATGTCCTTAAATTGTTAGCGTCTTTCCAGATAGCGAACAAAATATACATTTTGCGCTATTTCTTCGTTTTTTCCACTTTCAATATAAACTGATATCATATCAAATTTTTCAAAATGTTGATAGGTCATTTTTACAATTGAATATGTAAAAGTGAAATTGACGTTAAATGTTAATAGTTGACATACTTAGTTGGTTCTAGGATATTAGCTTTTGTTTCATGGTCTACTGTGGTTTAAAGTAATACAGTTTAATAAATCGCCTAGGAAACAAATATTATCCATATATTTGAAAGGAGAATTTAAAATAGTATATTTTTTGATTAAAATATACAGGGTGTTCCATTGAAAAAAAATGAGGATAGGTCCGATAACTTTTTTACCTGACCTCGTATACTTATTCTGAAAACGCCAGATTATTCAACAACATGTATGAAACATTTTTCTGTATCTCTTTTGACTAAGAAAATATAGGGTACCTAATTTTGAAATTGTCAATTTTTCTGATTTTCCCCCGTATCTCTTAAGCGAGCGAAAATTTTCAAATTTTGATTTTACCATTCTAAGTTTGAGCCAAAAGGAGCACATGACCCCTACATTACGTTTTTGATAGCACTAACAATAAGGAGATTAAAGTGTCGAAAATGAGATACCTAATACGATTTATATTGTTACAGACTTAAGATTCGGAAAATGAATGGCCAAAAAAAGTACAAATCGTAGATGCTTGGAAGATTCACTTGAATGTGATGCTACATATTTGTTTCAAGGAAATATTTCAATTATTAACTTAATAACCCACTTTCATTTAAATAAATAACTATTTGTATTTACAAAAGTTATTGATTCGTTACAAAGTTGCTATACACATGTATGTGTTATCGTTAAACAAATCCTTTGAAATAACAAATACATTGTAAAATTAACTTAAATACACCTAGTAGTTCCCCTATAGCAAACACGTAGGTACTTACTTGACGGAGCCAAATAATTATTTAACTTAATTGATTTTTTTTCTGTGTAAAAATCGAACTAAATTGAAACCAACTCTACACAGGGGCGGTTTAAGCCTTTTTTCGCCCCTTGGCGATCAAAATCTTTACGCTCTCCCCCTTCCGGGGCTTTCGTTTCAATTTTTTAATATGAAGGTATACTGAAAACAAAATGGCTAAGAATTTAGATTTGAGCTACGTTATCTCTGTTCTCGTCCTAAGGCAAGCAATAGAACGTCGGGCTACCATACCAGTTAATTATTCCTAATTATATTATCTTTGTAAGTTCTCTCGTCGCCACAAGCGCCGATCCAGGGGGTCATGGGGTCTTGCCCCCCCCCCCCCCCCCTCCCCCCAATCAATTTAACAAGAAAAATACCATATATACCGGTTTGACTAACGCAGCAGCCAGCCAGCTAGCCCCCAAACCGAAGTTCTGGATCCGCCCTTGCGTCGCCCCTTTGACTTTTCGCCCCTGGCGATCGCCCAATTCCGGCCCTGACTCTACATTTGGCACAGAGTCACTAATTTTATGTCAGTCTGATCAAACGTTTAACGACTAACAAATTCCTTCAATAATGATAGAAGAGTTTTGGACTTGCATTGTCTTTAATTGTTATAAATCACAACGTATCAACTGGTAAGTATCTCCAGTCGTCTTTAGGTGAATACTGTGAATACAGTATTCAGTATGCAGTATTCACCTGAGGAGGACTGGAGATACTTACCAGTTAAAACGTTGTGATTTATAACAAATAAAGATAATGCAAGTCCAAAACTCTTCTATCATTCAAGAAATACCATTGTCTACATACAACCTTCAAACAGACAAATTCCTTCAAGTTTTAAATTTTGAAGTTTACCTTCCGTTGATCACAATTTCATAAATTATGATATACACTTATAGTTTTAATTAGATTATAAAATAGTTAGAAAATACCCCATAATCCCTTACACCTACCCCGTTAAAATTTTTATTAAGAGATATATTACTCGCATCTAAACGGTATCACAAAACAAAATATTTTAAAACGGGGAAGTTTTAAATTTTAAAAACCATCCCTTCATCTGGTAAATTAGGGGCCGTGTGCAACTTTTTGAATGACATTGAACTAAGCATTTTAACGGTATTTATATTTATATAGAAGATTTTCTTTTAAGCATGAAGTTTATACTCCAGCTTAAATTCACCCCAACCCCTAAATAATAATTTAAAAAATCATATTTTAGATTGTATAGTACTTAGCCATATCAAAATATGCAATAAGTTTAATAATAATATTATAGTTTAAGCATTTTATTACTACCCCAGTACGCTCATAAAATCCAACCCCCTTTTGGCATTTTTAGAAATTTTTAAAAATTAAAAAAATTTCAATTTATATTAATATAAATGGCAAAAAGTCAAATTGCCACTACAAATAGCCGAATATATTTTATAGTACCGCATATACCATGGAAGCGAAATTACCCCTAAAATACCCCGGTTTAAAGAAAATCCCTTTATTTTTGTACTTTATAAATTATATCCTAGGTCCGTCTAATTTTTAAACTTATAAAAGTTTACCTCATTATAATATTATTCTTCGCTACCCTTAAAGACCTTCCTTAAATTTTTACCCCGTCTAATAATCTTACAGAAGGAAAAATGTGATTTTTTTTAATTTTAAAAAATTAGGCGGACGTTTTAATACATATATATTGTAAGAATGTAATGTATTAATCTGTGCTTACCCCTAATTGAGAGGGTTAAAGTGTAAGCATTGCCGACATTTCTACTATTTACTATAGAAATTTTCACTTATATTCTTAGATTCTTTTTTATTATCTTATGTGCGAATACAAGAAAACATTAACCGTTTAACTTGGAATGGAAGGGATGAAAGAGCTATTTATTTAATTATCAACTGGGCATTATCTATGCATATAAGGATATAGTAAATAAACCCCTATAGATCTTTATGAACATTTCTATATTAACGATATAAATCGTCACTGAAATATTTCTGATCAAAATCTATTCAATCAGTTCAATTGATAATTCCTTAAGCTACCCCCTAGGACGGGGATTCCCTACATGTGAGGCGGCGCACTGGGGAGGCGTGAAGAGTAAGCGGGGGCGTCGCGAGCTGACGAACGCTTTTTCTTTTGTGATGTTCAATGTCTGGTGGAGGCCCCTACTGACTGTTTTTTTGGGGGACTTTATTACTACGGTCACACGGGTACATTTTTTACCATTGGCGATTCCTTTTTTCTTTTTTTGTTCAAATATGAAAGTAACGACCTTTTTTTGGTGTGCAGCAATGCTATATACCTCTAAGTGCGCCCCGAACTGACAAATGTCGGAAATCCCTGCCCTAGGTGCCAAAATCTTACTTGTATGCACATGCATGCACCAGTTCGTCGACATAAATAAATATCATCAAATCATCAATGCACAATTCCCGAATAAACCTAACAAAATATACAAGTTGATGAAATACTCACTAAGAAACCCAAAAAACACCCTGCAGCAGGTACAAACCCGTAGATCGTTTTCTGTCACAAGAAATCGTTAGCGTGTCTGATGGAATTTATTAGAATACATTAGGTTTTGTCATATTTAGTAGACCCCGTAATATGCTGAATCATATTCAAAATGTGTCCACTTGGCATCAGAACTTGGACAATTAATATATATGTATTACGCGCCTGTTGCATTCCTGATTGCTTCATGCCTTGCTTTAATATCGACTGCAGTATTTCACATGTCGAATTAGTGCGTCCCGAGTGTCGACTGTTACTTCGTTAACTTCGTTTGTGAACCAGTCCCATAAACAAAAGTCTAGTGGGGTGAGGTCTGGAGATAGTGGAGGCCAACTAATAGGAAGGACCACCGCGACCTATCTAAAGATCTGAAAACCTTTCGTTCAAATGATACTTGACCTGAAGAGCTCCATCGGGCTTCTAATATAGATACAGTTGCATTCTGACGTTTACAGGAGATTAAGCATTTGCTCAAAAGCATTTAAATATAAATTTCTGTTTTCCAAAGTACCAAATCATGTTAATCTTGCCATGTAATTTAACTGTCTCTTGTAGGTATCCATATTTACCCCCTATATACATATATAACTACAGCTACTTACTGGCAGTTAACATAGAGATCTCGAAATCGAAACAATTTCCGAGTTTTTCGCCAAAACCATAAACAAATACCACTCTAAGGCTAACTTAGCCAACAACAGGAAGATACTTTTATCGCACACACACTCACTGCCAAACCACATACAAATTACCTAAAGACTGGATCAATCGCAATCACGATTGATTCAAAAACACAACAACTCCACTTGCATAACACTCAAAAACCGATAAACACCTAAACAAACAACCTACCCTCTACCCCCGTACACTAATACGTTAGGAGCTCTTAAATTTTGCTCATTGGATTAATTTCGAATGGGCCAAACATAACTGTATAGCTTAAAAGCTAAAAACTAATCATTCACAAATGCAAAAATAACACACGCTAGTGAAAAGAAGTTAAAGGCCTCTAGCCTGACTTACACGGGGAGTTTAGTCAGGCTAGAGGCCTCTCCTCCACAGAGAATTGTCATCCCGACACTACCTTACAGCCGCGTCTCTAAGGTGTCTGTAAGCAGATTTTCCTCGGTTGTCAAAAACAAAAAAAAATTGGGATTTATTGACTATATCAATAAATCTATAGCTTATAGGAAGTTCTTAAATGAAAAGTCGTTATACATGATTCCTTATTTCTGTATATAAACCCATCATACAATAATGAAAGGGTTCTGACCACCCTAGCAGGTTCGTATAGAGGTTGTTGACCTCATATGTATTTAAGAAACATTACTTCTCAGATATTCTCAAAAAAATCTCATCATTGTCTATAAATTCGCATCTATATCAATATTTAGCTATATTTTCAAGCCGATCCTGCACCCATTTATAGCGGTTTGAGACTTTGGCGTATACATGATGGGGATTAATCAATTAGTTGATTTATTGCAGTATGTTATATCGGTATTGTACATTTTTCAAATTGATACTTCCTTGCTGGCCTCTTTTAGATCTTCCTTTTTTTAGAGCATTGGTAAAGTATGTTTCACGCTGTTTCGTTGACCTTTTACCTGCAAGAAACTATTATCGACACCAGCTGTAGTAAAACCAGATAAAATTGCAATAACTGTAAACAGAGTGGGCTTTGATACAATTACAATTATAATTTGATAAATTTTGTCCCAAAAAAGATGGCGTCCTTAAAAGGACGTTTATCAGATAACATCAAATGTCAGAGCAGAAAACGCCTCTCTGAAATTAAGTGCACGTGTTGTCACATTAATTAGAAAAGTTGTAAAAATTCTATTAACCATGTTATTAAATTCGCAGATTCTTATGTTTCATTTACTAATAATAGTAAAATACAGTCACTTGTTATTAATGTAGATGAAAATGACAGTGATAGCGGAACCGAATTCTATTTAGGTCGTAATTTTTTATTGTACAAATAAATCGAATACCTAGCATAAAATAAACAATGTTTTAATCATACAGTCGGACCGGGAGAAGAATGAATGTAACTTGACAGTAATATCATCAAACCTGTTATTTTTAATGTATTTTTGTTTTATCAGATAATCAGGGTTAAACAGATAACCTTTCTTCATGGAAACGAAAGGTAACTCCCCAAGTAGCATTTTTAGACGCAAATTGGACAAACATTCTTTGCTGAGAAACGTTTTATATATATATATATTATAAAGTTGTATCGAGAAACATGTGTTACGAAACTTTTGCGACACATTTTCGAATCCAGTTACTAGAAACACTAAAGACTAAGATATTTTACAAACCATAGTGTCGATACATTAACGACACGCGAAGATAAATGTTTCGAAACATTTTTAGTTAAAATTATAAAGTTTTGGTAAGACACATTTGTTTCCTTTTCTGTAAGCAGTTAGATAGTGTTAAATATTGTATAAGTAGTTATAAAAAATTGTATTTTGTTTGCATCAGTAAGGACAAACATTTCATCTCAAATAGCTTGGTTCCTACGAAAATATTTTAAAAATGGCAACATTATGAACGTGAAATTATTTTGTCTAGACGAAAAAGGATAACGAAACATTTTCCAGGCATGTTTTATACGGAATTATATTTTACACAATAAATCATATTTGAACTTTGTATTCGTTTCGGTATTTTCGAATTTTTTATGTCAAAAATGAATTAAATGCAAAAATGATTGCGTAGCACTCTGTATTATAGACTTTATTCGTTAAAATGATATTGAATTTTAATTTAGCAAAAGTCAAAAGTGATAAAATGGCGACAATAAAACGTGTTTAGAAGAAATGGTCCTTTTATTTGTTACCTCTAGTGATGGCGATACTTTTAGGCCAGTGTCTAACCCAGATATATCTCTAATAGATTTAGTTAATAAAACGAATTAAATTAAATTTTTATGTAAGATATGTCAAATTTAAATTTTAGAAAATTTACATGCATCTAGATTTTATGCGATACCCTGTACAATTACATGTTTCATAATTAATTAGCGTAGTGCATTTCTCAAAATTATTCCGAATTTAACTCTCTCTGCCTTTTAAGAATCTTGGCATATTTAGTGAGATAATTAATTACCATTTTGTCCAACGGCAACGAAAGAGCGTGAAACCTACTTTACCACTCAATATAAACCAAAAAAATAAATAAACCTAAATGACATTCGTAGTAGTTCGGAGAAAAGCAGACCCTAATGGCACTTATTTACATTTTTAGTTCCGTTGACCTCTTTAAATTTTACCTGGCACAAGCCCGCAAGAGGCGTTATCAGTCGGTACACAACCATAATTAGTCAGGAATTAGGTTTTAAATTTTAGCTTTATTATTTGTTAATATTGACAGCTATGCTCCGCTTACAAGATAGTTGACGAGCTGTCAAAGTTAGCGTAAGTCGCTGTCAATTTTCAAGTTTTCTCGTCTATGTAAAGATTGTTTCACGAAAAATGGATACGACTTGGGTCGGTCCCATTATGTCGACAAGAGCTTGGCAATAAACAAGTGAAGTATGAAGGGACGGACTAAGGAAAACAAGTAATGATATGATTATATTAATGTAATCAAATGAAATAACATTTTTTTTAAATATTACTAGTTACTAGTATTTATTTACATTTATAATGTCATTCTATAGATAGTTCTGTTTCGCTATCGCTATCCTCATCAAAATTAATTATAATTGGATTAATTATATGATCCAGACTAATATACGAATTTTCTACAGTTATTACGTGACGGACTGAATTTTTCCAACTACCTGGGGGAATATCATTAAAGCATTTTCGTATTAATTCTACAACACTAGAAATTAAAGTCGGAGAAATATTTTCAGACCTAACCAGTGATTTTAACTGGTGCCACAATATGCTCTATGGGGTTAAAAATGCAATAATAGGATGGGAGCCGTAGCACTGTATGTCCAATTTCTTCTGACAATGTGTCACAAACATATACTTTTTTTATACAAAATGTCTTTAAAACTTCTAAAAGATCACTTTTTTTATAACTTTCTTCAAAATATATATCATTCGCCGCCATGTAGTTCTGAATCTCCAATTTTTATTATTTGAGCTTGGAGCTTTATGTAATTGGCGACTGTGATAGCTCGCATTGTCCATTACTATCACGCTATTCTGAGGAATGTGTGGTAAAAGACAATTCTTTAACCATTCCTCAAAAACTAACAAATTTTACCACAAAAAGATATTTAAATATAAATTAAGCAACCTAACCTACCTAATGTGCCTATATTTAATTATAATTATTACAATCCGGTCCTTTCCACATAACAAACGGTCATAAATAATGGGATGGCCAAAGGTACTTTTACTGCAGTCATTAAGTTATATCTATTTTTCGTGAAACAATCTTTACTAAAAAAGGCATAATATAAGGATGGGAAACGAGGAGGGCAGACAGCAGTGGTGAGCCACGTGTGTAGCTGGCTGTCTGTGCTTGAGATGAGCATCCCAAACAATCCCAAATTAGAAATCAGAGCCATCTATGTTGCATCAATTTAATTAAAAAATATGCCGCTTTTTGTCAGGTTAGAAGAGACGAGAGTGATCAGCTGATCAATATTTTTTTTCGTGAAGTTTTAGCCGTTAATAATAAAGTCCTTTAGTTAATTTATTGATATTTAGATTGTCTAACATGTTTTATAAAAAAAAAAACATGTCGTTTCAGAAAGATCTGTGACAGAAATTTGAAAATTGTTCATGTTTGAAAACGTTATTATTATTCCTATAACACTATATTTTTACGCAATTCTTTCATACCGTTTTCCAATCCGTTAACTTTACGGATCCAGTTTTAGATTAGAAAAAAATTAAGTATATTTGGCTAAACGTTCGCATAAAATAGTGCCTGCTTGGCAACCTGTGATTAAACGCAGCTCTTAATGAGAATTAATGAAAGTTGCTTGAGAATATAAAGAGTTTCTTAATATATATGAAACCTTACAGAAAAAAACGAAGATATGGCTCAATATTTATATTTTGTTCGCTATCCGGAAACACGGCAACCATTTAAAGACATAGTTCGACGACTGGAACATAATTTTAAAATATACGGTCTTTTACTATGCCGAGCTCAAGAACTTAAAATAAAGAAAACAAGGAAAATGAAGAAAAGTTGAAATAAATCGCCTAGGAAACCAATATCATCCATGATGTGTTATACATTTGAAAAGAGCAATTAAAATGCTATCTTTTTAGATTAAAATATACAGGGTGTTCCTTTAAAAAAAGATGAGGTGAGGTTCGATAACTTTTTTACCTGACCCCGTATACTGATTCTGAAAACGGCAGATTATTCAACAGTCATTATAAATAAGCTTCTGTATAAAATATTTTTCTGTATCTCTTTTAACTAAGAAATAGAATAGAAATTGCCAATTTTTTTATTTTTCCCCGTATCTCCTAAGCGAGCGAAAATTTTCAAATTTTGATTTTATCATTTTAAGTTTGACCCAAAATGAGCACATGACACCTACTTTAGTTTTTTGATAGCACTAACAATTACCCTATAAAAGTTGCGAAAATTGGACACCCTGTACATGGTAATGAAATTTAAAGAAGGTGTATTTATTATTATTAGTATATTATTCCGTGTTATAATGTACGTGTTTTATGTGATTGACGTAGACAACTGCGTGACACAATTACTGATGTGATAAATACTGCGATTGTTCGCGTATTTATCTTTTTTTACTTCATTTCTGAAAAATCCACTTAAACTGCGTTACGGGAAAGCCACATAGAAAATGAAATTAATATTATCCCTATTAAGTGAATACCATTTCCAATAATTTTTATGATGAAAGAAAATTTATCATTATAAATATTGCTGGCATATGTTTATATGGGGCAAATTTTGTTCATGCATGGAAAAGTTACGAAAAGTAACACCCTGCCGCGTTAGACAAACCGGTATATATGGTATTTTCCGTGTTAAATTGAAGGTGGGGGGGGGGGGGGGGTTGGCTCCCCTATACATTTTATAGAAAAACTGCATTTTAACTGCTTGTGAGGCCGACATGGTAAACCAACGTACCGCGTTTGAATGCATTTTGGTTAGCCAATCCTAAGCTATTCAGTTAAACGTGATGGCAAAACCACGAAACTCTCATAGTTGAGTTAATACAACAAACTCAAACAAATTGAATTTTGACATTGACGAAACGAAAATTAGCGTCAGTGACAATATTTTCACTATTCCTTATATTCAGCGTTACGTCAATTTTTGGTAACAACGTCATAAAAATTATTTGCTGGTGTTTATTTGAACTATAAGGGCCAGTTGTATAAAACAATTTTAAACTTAGGTTCAACGGAACGCCGATCAACCTGTGAACTACGTTCATTCAATATTACGTTAAACTACGATCAGTTCAAGTTGGCATTACTGTTATTTAGTTACTTTTATTTTTTTCTACATTTTGACATCAAATATAACCTTTTATTTCATTTGGCGTTTGGCAGGCTTGCTTTGAGGCTCTTCTCGGTATACCTATAAAATATTGTTAAAAATAAGAACTAAAATATTTCAATTTTATTTGCAGACTGGTGCATGATACATTTCTAAAGCGGATAGAGCTTATTGATTCCATAAAAAAAAATATACAGGGTTGCCCAGAAGTCCGGAATAAAATTAATATAGCCTTAACCCGTAACTTTTTTTTTAGACATTTGTCAAAGATATGACAACATCGATCTTTAAATAGAAACATTCCGCTTGTGATGCATCATTTTAAAGCTAATATCTCGTACAGTATGCTCATATATTTTAGCGCGATTCTGTCAAGCTATTTCAAAATGGCGACTGTTAAAAGTTTTTAAAAAATCTCTATTTAAATAAGCGGAAATGATAAATCATTGATGGTTTTTTTTACCTTTCAAGGTAAGAAATCTTAATTGTTTCACGTTCTGACATGTTGTGATATTGTGAACTTGTAAAATTAATTTTTCCCAGCGAATTAGATCCAGATACACCTAATGAAACAATTTGGTTTCAGCAAGATGGTGCTTCCCGCATTTTGGTGTCAATGTGAGAAGATATTTAGATGAGATATTTCCAGACTGGATTGAACGACGTGGTACAATTGAATGACCACCGAGGTCCCCAGACTTAACGCCTCTAGACTATTTTCTTTGGCGATGTTTAAAAGAAAAAGTTTACCAAAATAGGCCAAATAATATTAAAGATTTGAAATACAAAATTAAATTGGAGGCACATAACATACCGGCTGAAGCCATTCGGAATTCCATCGACGGATTTTACCATCGTCTGGGAGCATGCCAAGTAGAGGGTGGAGGACATTTCCAGCATTTGCCACGTTAAACCACCTTTTTGTTGTGTTTGGTTCTGCTTCGTTACATTTTTATTTTTTTTACAAAATAAATAACAAATAAACCATAACTATTGTAAGTCACAAAATGTCAGAACGTGAAACAATGAAAGTTTCTTACCTTGAAAGGTAAAAAACCATCAATGATTTATCATTTCCTATAATTAAAATAGAGATTTTTTTAAAAACTTTTTAACAGGCGCCATTTTGAAATAACTTGACAGAATCGAGCTAAAATGTATGAGTATACTGTACGAGATATTAGCTTTCAAATGATGTATCACAAGCTGTATGTTTCTATTTAAAAAAAAATCGATGTCGTCATATCTTTGACAAATGTCTATAAAAAAACAAACGAATAACGTCAAAATATGAGCATATATGAAACTAAATTGACGGGACCGAGCCTTTTCCCCAAAAGTTACAGGTTAAGGCTATATTAATTTTATTCCGGACTTCTGAGCAACCCTGTACATTATCAGTTACGTTATAATAAATAAAAACAAACTGCTATGTTTCTTGTTAAGCGTAATCTTTGCAAATATTCATTGTCTGTTCATTTAGCAAATTGATCAGGATTTCTCCGGTATGTCCGCGTTCACAGCATTGACTGCATTATCCACAAGACCCAAAAATCTTCGTCATCAATTATAATTTCATTAAATTCCTACATTTTCAGATTTACGCCCAGCAAATTAATAGGTGAAACCAGTGGAATTGCGTGTCCTGCCATGCCTATATCTCGTTCTGCAATGTTAATCTTTTCAGAGGAAACGGCTGTCACCCCCCAAGACAATTGTTATTAGTGCTGGGCGCATCTGAATTAAAAATAATAGAAAATCCGATTTTTCAATTGACCAATATATCTATACGCGCATTGGAATGAAAAATAACCTTATATGAAAGACCAATTCGAACAAACCTGTGACAGTGTGCGTTACTAGACGATGCCGGATAAGATAATTAAATATTATAACATCTTGAAGGAAATACTGTAAAAATATTGTACTAAATATGTGTGTATTTTTTTAAATTTTCTACTCGTAAAGTTATTTATAGTTTCCCAACTTTCAAATTCCAATATTTTAGGGAAACCACTGTGACAACGCTGTACGCACGTGCTACCGATTATACTACGATTACTACGTGTGTAACCCTGAAGTTTAGGACTTTCGTTCATTTTTCGAGCGCGCTGTTGTGTTCAATCTCTACTGCGATTGTCATCTATTGTATTTTTGAATTAATTTTTATTGTTTTTTCGAACTTAAACTATTTAGAGCTATTTATTAGCTATCTACAATGGTTCTTCGACTATTCTAACCCCGGATTAATATTTCGTCGGTAAGTGAGAGTAATGAGGTTATTTTTTTTTAGGTTAAGCAATTAAGCTAAGCAATTAAGCTAAGCAATAAGCTAATTCTATATTTCATGTAAATATTGCAATAATATCGATTTTTTCTTCATATTATGTATTTGAATTTCTGTAAAAAAATACCGTATTAGGTACCTATTTATGGATAATCTTAGATCGAAATTATCTAAACGCGTACCTTATTAGTGTAGTCGTTCCGGTATACGAAAATCCCTTGACGAAATCGAGTAACTTTTTTTCCCCAATCGATACAGTAGGATCCCCTCGACATCTGATATGATTTGTAGGGGGCGCGGCATGCGGGGGAGGGGGCACACCCCTTGCTTGACAGAGCGCGTAAGCTGGAACAATCCTGATCCCGATATCTCAATGAGTTCGTGAATTATCGCGATTTTCAACTGCAAAAAACAATAAAATCTAATTAATCATATCTCGAGAAGGGGCGGAGTTGGGGCATCAATTTTTCGCGAATCAACGGGTTTGTTCGGGTTTGTTCGGGGGGGGCAATTAGGAGGGGAGTAATGGGGGGGGGATATTACATAAATGCTAATAAGTAGTTTATTAATCGAGCTACGGGGATCAGGTCGGATTAAATTTTTTCATTTTTTTATGGAATGGGAGAAAAAATTTTATTTTCCCAAATGCGCGCTTGACGCATACAAGTCCGAAAATACCTTAGATATTATTTTAAATTTTGGTATGTGTTAATAGGATATAGAACCACAAATTTTTGTTAGAAAAGTTATTCAATTGTTCCACCAGTGGCATCCCTGCAAACATGTCCTTTGATATTTTTTAGAAAAAGATGGTACGCCACTGATATTTTTCCATATAGATATTTTTCTGATTAGCCTGGTCAATTCTACATGAAAATGGTCTCTTGAGTTTTTCTCGTCAGAGGCACCGTTCTTGATGAAAACCACTAAATTCATATTAAAACTCATTATTTTTAACATTGATAAAATAACACTGGGAAACAAATTTCAACTTTTTTTTTGTTTCCTGAACAAAACCTATTTTTTTGGATTCAACTGTACCCAAGTAACTAAAAAATACCTATTAAAGATTTTAGTTGGCTCGCAAAAAAAAAATCTCAATTATTTGTTACAAAATTTTAATTCATAGGCATATACAATGGACATACAAAATACAGATAACAATATATTGTTGGTTCAACAAAAGCAACTAAATAGCACATTTTTATCATTGAATCCAAAGTTTAGACACTCATTTTGCGCTTCTTAGCTTGCCTTTTGAAAGCAGCCTCTGGGGCATCTCTCGTAATAGTCCAGCAGTAGTCGGCTAACATCTCACAGTTCCATTTTCCCTGATATCTTCTTTCCATGTTCGAAATATCCTGGTGGAACCTCTCACCGTGTTCGTCACTTACAGCACCACAATTTTCCGGAAAGTAATCCAGATGAGAATCCAGGAAATGAATTTTCAACGACATATTACACCCTAGGTTTTGGTAACACAAAAGAAGTTGGGCAACCAGGTCTTTATAATTTTCTGCTTTTATGTTTCCCAAGAAATTTTTTGCAACCATTTTAAAGGCATCCCAAGCGTCTTTTTCCTTGCCTTCAAGTATGGAATCGAATTGCGCATCTCCGAAAAGTTTCCTAATCTGGGGACCCACAAATATTCCCTCTTTAATTTTAGCGTCACTGATTCTAGGGAACTTTTCTTTTAAATAACTAAAAGCACGGCCTTCTTTGTCCATTGCCTTCACAAAATTTTTCATAAGTCCCAATTTTATATGAAGTGGCGGTAGTAAAATCTTTTCTGGGGCAACTAATGGCGCGCTGGTCACATTTTTCTTTCCTGGCTCAAAAGACTCTCTCGGTGGCCAAATTTTCTTTCTGTAGTGATCCGATCGTGCTCGACTGTCCCATTCGCAGAGGAAGCAGCAGTATTTGGTATAACCTAGCTGCATTCCAAGCAAGATCGCCACAACTTTTAAATCCCCACAAATTTGCCATTTATATCTTTCATATTGTATGGTCTCAAGTAACAATTTCAAATTGCTATATGTTTCTTTCATATGGACTGCATGACCAATTGGGACTGAAGGCAATTTGTTTCCATTATGGAGTAACACAGCTTTAAGACTTACTTTTGAGGAATCAATGAAAAGTCTCCAGTCTTTTGGATCATAGTCCAGATTTAAAGCTGCCATTAATCCCTCAATGTCCCTACAGGCTACCAAATTGTTATCCATGTTAAAAAATGGTGTTAGGTTTTTCTGACGGCTTCGGTACACAGAAACTTTTACTTCATCTTCAAGTAAATTCCATTGTTGCAATCGAGAGGCCAATAGTTCTGCTTTTGTCTTGGGCAGTTCCAAATCCCTTATAAGGTCACTTAATTCACTTTGACTTATTTTGTGAGGCTTTTTACTTGGAAGTTCACAGACAAAATCGGAGTCTTGCGAGGTTGATGGGCCGGCGACATTTTCCGGTACACTACCGTTTGAATCCTCTTGATCATCATCAGAATGAAGGGTATATTCCTGAGGTGGATTAGGTATAGGCAACTCGTCACTATGAGGCACCGGGCGTATGGCGGATTGTAAATTTGGATACTGTATCGCAGACCTTTTTTTCTCTGAAAAGCCTTTTTTGATGGGAGGTGTCAAACAAAAGTAACAGTCAGTAACGTGGTCTTTCGGTTCTCGCCAGATCATAGGAACAGCGAAGGGCATCTTACGGTTTTTTCCACTTAGCCAGCCGCGAATGTTGGACGCACATTTGTAGCAGCAGATATGGGGAGCCCAATTTTTATCCTGGTCTCCAACTTTGCAGCCAAAATACAAGTGGTAAGCCTTTTTTATTAAAGGGCTAAGCGTACGTTTTTGTTTCACAAAAGTCATTTCACCACATATATAACAAAAATGATCCGGCTTATTTACACAAACTCGCGACATGTTGCTCAAAACTCTCTAATTTCTCAAATACGAACAGCTCTCGATCAACTGGTGGTTGAAATACAACTAACTAACAATTTAGGATTTATATTATATGTATTTAAACCCCTTATAAAGTACACCTGTTATAATAAATCCAGGTATTTCTCATTTAATGGTGAAATTTTCCCATATATTAAGGGCAGGTAGGTAAATTATCATAATTGGGATGGATCTATAAAACCGGAGCCAACTGAGCCTTTTGCAAGACAGATTGTTAATTAGTATAATAAAATAAGTAAGATTTTGCTATTTTGGTCTCGGAAACATTTTTGCTGTTCCCCAGTGTAATTAATGATAAATTTTCTTTTATAAAAATTGTTGAAGTGGACAATTCGATGCAAAAATGGGCGGAAGCATGCCTTTTAAGTGATGGTGGCCTGTCATGTTAAAGTTAAGGAAAAAAATTCAATCTTAAATTTTATTGAAAATATGGTCTATTTATTTTCTATTTATAGGTATTTATCATTTGATTAAGTATCCGTTATCATTTTTATTTACATCCTTTATCGATAAGCTAAACCAATACACATCCTTCACTTTACAGTTGGTGGGAAAATTATTACGAATGAAAACAATCGCTCATTGCGGCATTTAATTTTTAAACGTCTCAAAGTACTTTGACCTTGTTTTTTATTTTTAAGTCGGCATCACAGTTTGCAAAGTAAAATATTTTATTTTGGGATCGGGATTTTTAAATTTTAAAGTACGGATAGAAACGGTGCCCGATAATGTGTGAAAATTATCTAGTCTAACAGTAAAAATATTTTTACAGTTGTAACCAATAAAATTAATTAGATATTAAGTTATTGAAGCAGGACCTATTTTGTCTTATTTTTATTAGTCATAAACATTACTCATGGGCGTCGTTGTAAAGTTTTGTAGGGGGTGGCAATAATAAAATGAATAATTTTAAACGACGCCAGTGGTAGCAAAAAGGGAGAAAAAGTCCGGACAAAGGTAAAACTTTAAAAGCAACAGTAGTTGCTTAGGAAAGGAAATAAAAATGCTAAAAAAGGAAAGAAGAAATACAGTGAAATCTCCCTTAGGCGGACACCTACGGGACCCTCTAAATGTGGCCGCCTAATAAAGGTGTCCGACCATGGGGAATTTGTTATTAGGTAATATGTAAATGCAAAATTATTACTATGTATGTATAATATGTATGTACAAATAAACATAACATAACAAAAATACACTAGCTTTAGTAATAACGTAGTTTGACGTGTTTGCGCTTTAAACTTGCAATCTAGAAAATGTAATTCCAAGTCTGATAACAATTCCATTGTGTAGAGTCACCTTTATTCTTTACATACTCTTGTAATTCCTTTACCATACTAATGGCTTGTTGATAATTGGTGACATTTGTTTGATTACTGCATTCAACTTCTTCCTCAGAATCGTCACTATCTGGCGTGTTGTTTCAGTTTGG
The DNA here is from genome assembly GCA_963991005.1 of Barypeithes pellucidus. Taxonomy (NCBI): domain Eukaryota; kingdom Metazoa; phylum Arthropoda; class Insecta; order Coleoptera; family Curculionidae; genus Barypeithes; species Barypeithes pellucidus. The sequence goes on along the minus strand of OZ022562.1, from coordinate 18,636,725 downwards.
GCTACATAATCGGTAGGAATAAGGTCATTATCATCTTCTTAATAGCACATTGCTACCAATGTTAACGAACTCGCCCAAATGATTGTTATCAAATTAAAAACTTCCACAACATCAATATTCTCTTACAGACTCAAACCGCGACATTTTTCTGCCATTGTTTACAATTTTAATCTTACAACTCACAAATAAACGGCGGATTGCTGTCGGGGAATCACACATACTTTCATTCGGCGAAGTCCATCCGTGCTGCCACACATACGCGATTGGTTGCCGGTCTGTCTTCAGAGAGTCTTTGTCTTGTTATTCGTCTCCCAAATACTTAAAAAAATTTTAGGTCCGTTTAAAGGAGGGTTTTCGCACTCATTGTATGAAAACAGCCTGTCCGCGTCCGCCCAGGAGAGGTTAATTTTGATGGAATTTCATATACCTAGTTCCGGACTATGAAAAAATATCCGCTTAATGGAGATGTCCGCTTATCAGAGGTGTCCGTTATGAGAGGTTTCGCTGTAATTTAAATTTTTTCTTTCATTCTTTTTTAGGTTTCGTTAGCTTTTTGGAAATTTTAACTCTTCGAATTAGCGACTAAATTTTTTGTTGTTGTATTTAAGTACCTAAAGCTTTTAAAAAATAAATACACTCCCTGACAGTAAATTCCGGACAAAGATAATGTTTGTCAGGTTTATAGTTATATAACTTTCTATATTGTTGTCCGATCTCCTGAAATGTTAACCTGCTTTTTAATTTTCAAAACAAATACTGATTATCTTGATCATTACACAGGAGGAAATAAAAGTCACATTTTTACCCTTAATTTCTTAACGCCCTGTGGAAAAATTGAACAGTAGAATTTAGCTTCATTGTATTTTGTCTTGAAGTGCGACCTTTTCTTAACACAATGATTTTTAGTTCACGTCATTAACTGCTTTGTAAAAGAAGATACACATTTTTACATAGCACCCTTCGGATGCTATGTATTACGTCCAGTACGTGACCTTGAGTTCGGATGTTGCCGTGTTTTTCGACATTTTCGAGGTTGCGTATTTTTGGAGAAAAAACTGTCAGAGTCGAAGCGACGAAACTTTTTGGTTTTACTTTTGGATAGTGCGCGCGTATTGTCTCAAATTTTCGAGTATACAGGGTGTGCCGTTTCGAAGTTATTAAGCGTCAAAGTCGACTTTTCCGCGATTCCCGTTGAAATCCATTTCAAGTCGCAAAACTCAATTTTTTCGATTTAAATTTTCGGAACGTGGAGTGGACCGGTCGCTACAGAACCCTATTGAAACTGGGTGACGTACGACGATTAGAAGTAATTTAAAAGAATTTTTGAAAGTCGAAATTTGACAAAACAGGGTCATTTCGAGTACCGAATAGCTCGAACTGGGTGGGTCCGAGGGTTACGCGGTTTCAAATTTTCGATTTCCCATCTCAAAAACTAGGTGCCATCAATACATCTGTCTATACCTAAAGTTATTAGAAGATGGGAAAAATTTGAAAATACTGAACAAGTTGATATTTCGGGGTAAAAATGGACGGTTTTTCATTTTTTTCGAGGTAAAAACGGCTTTTGATCGAAATTTAGTTTACTTTACCGGAAAGTTCGAGGTAAATCACACTCGATACGTATAATTTCGTTTCTTCGATTTAAAAACCGAAAATACTATTAACGATTGAATTTTAGAAATTTGGAAATTATACTTTTGTCACCGCTACACTAAATTTCGTCTATACGCTTTCCTATTTAACATTTTCCATATTTTTTTGCTTTTTCGTCACGCGGAATGATGGTACTTGAAGATTCATACCAAGAGCGCGTTTCGAATTACGATCTAAAGGGTTAAAAAAAATTAAGTATATCCATTTTCAACCATTTTTCACTAAAAGTTCTGTTTAGTCACGAATAACTCTTACAAATATCATTTCGGAGAGTTCTCTATATGCGCATTTGCATCGTCCATCATTTCTCACCACATTATTATTTTTCAAAATTTTCGAAATTTCCTTCCAATCGGGAGAAAAACGACAATTTACCGAGCTGGGACGGCCAATTTTTGCAAATTTGCAAGCTGGACTTGAACTTTACTCGGATTTTAACGGACGGACGGACGAAATTTTACTAAATATTTTGGCTGTCAAAATTCGGTCGAAATAGGCCAAAAATAGCCATTTTCTTAGCGAGATGCTGACGTTAATTGACCGATTTGAGAATGGAAATGGTATGGAAAAGATTGTATGGGATTTCGGCTTTCGATAATGACCCCTATCGTTGCCCAAAATGGAAAATTTCCTACCATTTTCCCGATTTCCAAAATGGTCTGCAACGACCTATTTACATTGGGCTTATGGGAGCATGCAAAAATGGTGCATCTTGACACAATTTATTTCATTTCTTCTAAACGGCTCACGTTGGAGCAATGTAACTTTTGGGGTATACTTTGGTATATATGGCGTATCTTTAGCCGATGTACGACATTATACAGGGTGTTCCGTTCATAAGTTATTAAATGAAATAATCAGAAAATGTGAAAAAATTAAATATTTTTTTCTACGACTTGCCGGTCTCGTAAAACTTAAGCGATTCAGTTTATATTCTAGTATGTTATCAAGAAACTTATTTAGAAAAACTCGTCGCGAGATTTTTTCAATAAAATGTCGGGAAGTCAATTTTTTGATTTTTTTAAAGTTGGGAAGCATTAAAATGCAGGGTCATTTTCGATAATTAATTATTCGACTTGGGTCGCATAGATTTGCTCCGGGTTAGAACCGGTGGATAGGTCATCTCAAATACTAATATTTCACAATACATCATATCATGCTAAAGGGCCTATAAAATGGAGAAATTTGCGAAAAACTGAACTTGATGATTTCGTCAAATTTTTTTTTTGCTTTTTATGGGGTAAAATAATATTTGATCGAAATGTTATATATGTCATCAGAAAGAGCACATCAAAACAGGATTATCAACCATAATTTAGTTTCTTAATTTCTTATACAAAAATAACTACAATCGATTAAGCAATAAGCACTAATTTTGACATCCTCTTACTAAAACCCATCTGTACGCTAGTGTATGTAACTTTTTCAATCGTTCTTTAGCCTATCATTTAAAGGAATAAATTACCTTTACGTTCAACATCGACTGCGTGATCCAAAAATATCCTTTGGCGGATAAAAAAAATATTTTATAAATTTTGTCAAAAAAATTTTTTTCAAAAGTTCAGTTTACTCTGCTATATCTTCCATAGCTTTCCTTTTGGAGATTTCTTTCTAGGTTTATCTGATTCCCTCATCTTTTCCGAACATTTTGATGTATATAAAGTTACCATAAAGATGTTCGATCTTGGAGAAAATTAAGAAAATTCGTAACGGTGACAGCAAAATTTCTAACTTTCGCTCGAAATGTATGAAAGGCGTGGCTTTTACCGTAATTCGTGAAAATACATGGGATGTTTAGCAAATTTTTAATAGGGCCGGTTCGCATTTTGTGGAAAAATAGGAATAATTTAGTAAATTGTCAATTTGAAGAAAAATCAAGTAGCACATTATGTTAGTAATATTAAAGGAATTTAAAAAATTTTATTTATTTTTTGACACCTGTCAAATTGACGTTTTCTTTGTTAGTAAAAATTGCAAGATTAATAGAATTTCACAAAGTTGGTGTCGTTTTCGTATAATTCGAGGGCAAGGAATCCGAAAATTTAATTCATATTTTGACAGCTGTCATTTTAACAATTCTTTGATTTCGGTTAACTGTCGATCATAGGCGTAATGATAACATAATTTCGTAAAGTTGGTGTCGATTTCGTATAACTCGAATGCAGGCAATCCGAAAATTTTATTAATTTTTTGACAGCTGTCAAATTGACGTATATTACGTTGGTAATAGTTGCAATGTTAACAAAAATTCACGAGTTTGGTATCGCTTCTATATAATTTGAGTGTGAGGAATTCGAAAATTTTATACATTTTTTGACAGCTGTCAAATTTACGTTTCTTAGGTTAGTAATATGTGCAAGGTGAACAAAATATCGCAAGTTTAGTATCGACTCTATGTAATTCAAATGCAAGGAGTCCGAAAATTAAATTTATTTTTTGACGGCTGTCAAATTGGTGATTCTTTAGTAAAGAATAAGTGCAAGGTTAACAAAATTTCAAAAATTTTGTATCGATTCTATATAATTTGAGTATAAGTTATCCGAAAAATGTATTTATTTTTTGACAGCTGTCATTTTTGATATTTTTTTGTTGACATGTTTTAACAAGTTTGGTATCGTTTCTATATAATTTGAGTATGAGGAATCCGAAATCTTTATCTATTTTTTGACAGCTGTCAAATTGACGTTTCTTAAGTCAGTAATAGGTACAAGGTCAACTGAATTTCGCAAGTTTGGTATCGTTTTTATGTAATTCGAATGCAAGGAATCCGAAAATGTTATTTATTTTTTGACAGCTGTAATTTTTGACATATATTTTTCTATTCGATACGTAAAATAGTGAACGGATTGTTCGCAATCGGTTATAGCTAGTACCTTAAAATGTGAAACGGTCACATATGTTATAATTAACAAATTTGGGTGCTATGTACCCCCATCACAGTCCGCAGGAGTGTGGCCAACCAATTAAAGCATCAACCTACATTCAAGCTTCTCGGTGCATCCACCCAAATCGGTGGTCAATTCTATGTAATAATAACAAAAACACACGTAGGCGAATCTGTCGCATACAGGTGAACGGCGGAGCCCTGCCGCGGAGCGGCTAGGTAATAACAAAAACGCATGTAGGTGGATGCCGGAGGCCCCTGCGCGTTTAGCGCCTAGTGAGAATCTGTCGCATTTTGTAACTCATTAATGGTTTCCTTCTAAACATAATATATTTATTCTATCAGTATACATCAAATATTATATGAAATGTAAGAATATTTAATAATTTTTTTTTTGAATTTTTAAGAATTTCAAAATTTCTTGATATTTTTCAGTTTTTCTTAAATATCTCCGTAATCTAAACCAATAGGAAAAATTTGTATATTTCCTTTCTGATAGAGAATTTAATAGTATATTTTGTTTGTTCGAAACTTTTTTTCTCAAATGTAATCGTTTTTGAGATATTTGCAGGAATATAGAAATCATGATTTGCTCAATAACTCAACAACTATAGCAGATACAGAAAATTTGATAGACTACTTTCTTGTAGACCTTATCAAAGTGCATCTTTACGATATATACAATTTTACCGTAGAGATAATACTTTTCGAATAAAATCGAAATATATCGATTTCTTCAAATTTTTAAGGCATTTGCATTGAATTATTTAGAAATGTAAAAAAATTAAAATCGAAAATACTTGGGGATTTATATAGTTTGAGGAATAAGTAATTCGAAAATTTTATATATTTTTTGACAGCTGTCAAATTGAGGATTCCTTAGTAAAGAATAAGTGCAATGTTAACAGAATTTCAAAAGTTTGGTGTCGATTCGATATAATTTGAGAATGAGGTATCCGAAATTTTTATCTATTTTTTGACAGCTGTCAAATTGACGTTTCTTACTTCAATAATAGGTACAAGGTCAACGGAATTTCGCAAGTTTGGTATCGTTTCTATGTAATTCGAATGCAAGGAATCCGAAAATTTTGTTTATTTTTGACAGCTGTCATTTTTTAAATATTTTTTTCTATTCGATACGTAAAATAGTGAACGGATTGTTCGCAATCGGTTATAGCTGGTCCCTTAAAATGTGAAACGGTAACATATGTTATAATAAACGAATTTGGGTGCTATGTACCCCCAACACAGTCCGCAGGAGTGTGGCCAACCAATTAAAGCATCAACCTGCATTCAAACTTCTCGATGCATCCACGCAAATCGGCGGTCATATCTAGGTAATAACAAAACACATATAGGCGAATCTGTCGCAAAAAGAGGGTCCGCGGAGCCCCGCGCGGAGCGCCTAGGGGGGCTATGCCCCCCTAGTTAAATAAAGTATTGCAGTTTTTCAATTTTATTCACAATTCACTACATTACAGTATTTTATCGAGTAGCATAAATCAATGTCCAAAAATTAACAGCTCGTATTGCCACGTCGGGTTCTTATCACTTCTACCATGTGACTTGGCATGCTTTTAGGAGCTACGTTTAATCACATGTTTCCAAACAGGCACTATTTTACGAGAACGTTTAGCCAAATATACTTAGTTTTTTTTCAATTAAAACTGGATTCGTAAAGTTAAAGGATTGAAAAATCCTATGAAAAAATTGCGTTAAAAAATATAATGTTATAAGAATAATAATAACAATTTCAAATATGAACAATTTTCAAATTTTTGTCAGAGGTCTTCCTCAAACTTGTTGATACCCCAATCGACATGTCAGACAATCTAAACATCAATAAATTAACTAAAAAACTTTATTATTAACGGCTAAAACTTCACGAAAAGAAATAAAGATCAGCTGATGACTCTCGTCTCTTTCTAACCTGCCAAAAAGCGGCATATTTTTTAATTAAATTGATGCAACATAGATGGCGCTGATTGCTAATTTGGGATTGTTTGGGATCCTCATCTTAATGCAATGCGAAAAATTACTGGAACATTATTCTGTTAGTAACACTACCAACATTTTTCTTTATGATCAAACACAAGCACTATAGGTAAAATCCTTTAGGGCACTCTGGGAGTAGTGCGTGTGCGCAAAAAGCGATTCACGTTGGTTTGAGGTTATATTCGTTGGGAAAACGACCTCGGGAAGGTCGTTCCATAAGGATGAGGTCCTCCAGATGAAAGAATTCTTAAATAATTAAGTTCAAGGAGTACTAAGCTTAACCACATAATTATGCATTGGTTCGTCGTGTATTTCTGCTATTTGCCGCTCTGGGCGGAATTAAGAGGGCAAGGTCAGCCGAGCACGTTCCATGAAAATATAATCTGTAGAAGAGAGTCAAATCCCCAATCTGTCTTCGATGTTCCAGGCTGTCGAGGTTCTTTGTCAGCTCGTGGTCTCCAATCAGACGAAAGGCCCTCCTTTCGATGGAATGCAGTAGCCGAATAGTATGTTTGGGTGAAGAGCTCCAGATATGAGAGCAGTACTCTAGTGATGGTCGAATCTGGGGTTTGCATAGTGTCAAAAGTTGTTGAGGTGTGTACAACTTTCTGGTTCGGAAGAGTACACCAAGTTTCTGAGAAGCTATTTTGGCGATTGCCACAACGTGGTTATGCCATGACATATTTCCTCCCAGATTGACGCCGAGCGAATTAATAGATGAAGCCAGTGGGATTGCGTGTCCGTCCATGACTATATCCGGTTCTGCAATGTTAACCTTTTTAGAGAAAACTGCTGCCTGGGTTTTTTTAGCGTTAAATTCGACTTGGTTACTGTCACCCCAAGCCAAAATTTCTTCCAGGTCTTTGTTGAAGCGTGATACTTCATGCTGTCTGCGAAGATGTGCGTCGCCAGCCGATGTTTGTGCATTCAAAGAGAAGAAAGATCAGATAAGTGTGCTATCGTCAGCAAAACTAAATATCGGATTTTTAGTTTTCACTAGAAGGTCGTTAATGTAGAGTAAGAAGAGAGTGGGAGACAATATGGACCCTTGAGGAACACCGGAATTGATGGTGAAGGTGTCTGAGAGAAATCCGTCAATCGCCACTTGCAGAGAGCGGTCCTTAAGGAAGCTAGACAACCATGCACAGAATCGACTGGGCATACCATAGGATCGCAGTTTACTTAGAAGTCCCTCATGCCAAATACGATCAAAGGCTTTAGAAATATCCAATGCAACAGATAATTATCATATTAGTGTACATATATATGATGTATAAAACTAACATACATACCAATATCATTAACAATTAATTTGCCAATTTCCCAATTAGATTTACTAAATTATCAACAACTAAATTACAGCCGAAGAAAATGCATACACGGTTATGGACTTATTGGGTTGTTTAACGATGCCATGCCGATTAACCGACGATTGGCCTACAGTACATAATTGCAGGTATGATATCCTCATAGTCAATGGTAATTAGAAATCTAAAGTATAGCCAATTAAATTCGGCTACGGTTTTCTTTTAATTAATGTTAAAAAAAATTAGGAAATGCGACTATTTGACGCCTAGTCGCACATAGGGATATTTACGAGGGCGTGAGAAAAGTTTTTCCCTAACAAACAAAACGCACGATAATTCTTTACCTTTCCTTCCTTCAAATCACATGCACCATCTGTGCTATTGCTATAGCGATTTGCAGGCGATAATCGCCAATTGGAAGAGTATTGATTATTCTGCAGGGTGTGACGTCCTAATATTTCAAAGTGTAATTCATTAAACCATTTATTGGAGAATTATATATTATATGAACATACTATATTATATTATGTTCATATAAACATATTATATTATGTCCATATGTTCATATAATATGATATTATAACTTTCCATAAACTGACTAACACGGAAAGAAAAACTTAGTTAAATTTAGTATAATAGTTATTTATGTATCAAGGGTACTAAGTAGATGATTATGCCCTGAGGGGTCTTACAAAGCCAAGGGCCTCTGGCCCGAGGGTTCGTAAGTCGCCCGAGGGTATACATATATATCTATTAGTACCCGTGGTGCATACAAACTTTTATGTCATACCAGTTCGTTTTAAATAATAATGTTTTTTTAAAATTTAATTCAATTATCAATTTTTTATTTTTACCTGTGACATTACCTTGACATTATTATCGTCTGCGTTTTTGTTGCTAGGGAGATAATTATTTAAATGTTTAATGTGTCAAGGTCAAAAATCAAAAATGGAACAAGGTTTTGAAATTCCCGACGAAATTGGAAAAAAGGCTGAAAAGGCAACGCAAAACCTGTTGCCGAGAAAATCCAGAGACTCATACTCATAAAGAATATGACCAATTTTTGAAGTGGATGGCAGAAAATGCCGTAGAAAACATTAACGAAACTGTGCTGTTGGGATACTTTAATGATCTATCTGAAAAAATTTCCCCGAGCTCTCTGTGGGCTAAATATATAAATATTTGGGTTTGAACAACCCCGAAAAGTACACTGGTCATTGTTTACGTCGAACGTCAGCAACTCTTTTAACAGAAGTTGGAGCAAGTATGACTGCACTGAAGCGCCATGGCGGATGGAAGAGTACCACAGTTGCTAAAGGATATTTAGACGATATCATATCCTCAAGGATGTTGACAGGCGTACCATCTGGATCTCGCATTTCTTTACAGAGACTAGAGACCCAGACAATGAATCATGAGTAAACCTTTGGTGCAGGAAATTTAGATATCAGCGGAACCTTCCAGAATTGCCAGTTCTATGTAGATGCAACCAAATAATATATAAACGTAAATTTTGTTAATAAAGAATAAGTTAATCGAAAACTGTTTTTTGCGTCTTAATGCCAGCGCGGGCCATAATGTGTACTTTATGGCCGCACGGGCATAAAGTAATCCATTATGTAGATGGTATCTAAGGTATTAAATAAAACACAATAATGCACTGGTATGACATAAAAATTGTAAACTAACCATAAGAAATTAAGAAATGCCATTACAGAACGAATCCAACAAATCATTTCATCATTTTTTCAAGCCAAAATTCTTCTTAGATAAATAATTATATATAATAGTTTTCGAAGTCTCAAGAACGGAGTAACGCAGCAACATCGCGAAGCTGTTAAAACGATCTTCTGTCATTATGGAACGCAAATAATTTTGTAGTTTTCTCAAACAAGAAAGCGCTATAGTTGTTAGCAGCATGAATATTCTATAATCAATTTCAACATTCGGAAATATACGAGAGAAATCATCTTCACTTCTGAATTGGCATAAAAATGCTTGAAAGTGAACAAACTCATCGTCCAATGAAGTCCGAGTCATCGATTTCTCTTGGTAAAATTCATATATCAAGAATTTCATTATCAAATTGAATGATGCTGGCAAAATTTCAAATATTTTTCCGAAAATTTGCCACCTCCTCCAATGTCCATGCTTAAATCAGGTACTATCATCTTAAACAATAATTCATATTATGATCTTAACGAGATTATACCATAATGTTGAACAAATATAGGTAAACCTTAATGTAAACATTAATAGTATTGAAATTCCATTGAATTCCAATTGAGAAGTCGAATGCTTGCTATGTATTTTCAACATTGCTATACGGAGCAGATGCTTGGGCACTCAAGCAAGCAGAAATCAATAAGTTAGAAGCATAGATGGTGATATCGTCGGATCCTGCGGATATCATGGATTAATAGGGTTACAAACGTTGAAGTTTTGCACCGAATGGAAAACAAGAGGAAATAACAAGAACGCTTAAAAAGGAAAAAGCTTGAATATTTTACACACATAATTGAAGACTCTGATACAAGAAATGCCGGAAACTTCAGTATTTCGGACATATAATGAGAAAACCAGATAGATACGGGCTATTACAACAAATCCTACAAGGCAAAATTTACAGCAGGAGAGCACCGGGCCCGTAGGAGAATATCTTGGTTGGCAAATCTTAGAACATGGTTTCACAAACATCAGTACAACTCTTCCGAATCGCCATCAACAAAGTAAGAATAGCCATGCTGATATGCAACATCTGGAACGGATAGGCACTTGGAGAAGAAGATGCAAGAAGGGGATAAGTAAAATTTCTTAGATAGGGACAACAGTGAGGACAATCCTATGTTGGTGAAACTCTACGATCACTTGAAACAAGGATCAAGGAACATCAGAACCATACAGGGAAAGGAGAAACAAACAGATCTGGTGCAGCTTGGGCCCACGACACCACTTGCTGCAATGGGAACAGTCACAAATCATACTGAAAGAGGAACATTGGAGAAAAGTAAATTCAAGGAAGCAGCCGCCATAACTCAAAATCCTGACTGTTTTAGCAAACCTTCTATAAATATTAGAAAGATTTGGCAACCCCTGTTAAGTAAATGTAAGCTTAGGTTAGGCTCGTCATCCAGTAGTGACACATGACTGCACCCACCTCGGTTATGCTCGACTATCTTCCCCACCCCTCTAAGCAGTAAGCAGTATTCACCTGAAGACGACTGGAAACGTTGTGATATTAAATAAATAAAGACAATGGTCCTAAATACGTCTATAATTGGATATATGTGTTTTCCTGTCATGACTCCGTAACCATACATCGCACAGATACCATATTGGCACCACAGTAAAAGATCATATTCTGTTACCTATAGGCACAATAATTTCATTTTTCAAAATTTTGCACATATCCCCTTCTTGCATTAGAGGTCCAAAGTATACACTATTGCAAAATATTAAGGGGTAAAATCAAGGGAAAGCGTAGTCAGGGCAGAAGAAGAACATCCTGGCTTAAGAATCTGAGGGAATGGTTTGTGTGTGTCCTCCAATGAACTGTTCAGAGTAGTTGTTACAAAAGTCGGGAATAGCCACGACAATAGCCAACCTCCACTAGGAGATGGCACTAGAAGAAGAATAATTCCATATACGTCCAAAAGTCAAAACCTCGGTTGCGATTTAATTAACACATCGGAGTCTAATTCAAAAATGATGTAATGTTTATATGCTTACAAATATGTTTTGAATTTTAATCTTAAAAACACTTGTGTGGAACTATAGTCGTATCAATTTGTGCTAATGTGTTTTGATTCTTTGTTGTGATGTTATCGCAAAAAATAGAATTCAAAAAGCTTGAAACACATGTGTAAGATTTGTTTTCAATTTGTGAAAGTGTGATAGAATCTCGGCACGTAAACGCTTCAGAGTGGTTACTGAAGTTTCGGACTTCACTTGGCTTGACACGTAGTATGAAATATGGAACAAAAATAACAGAAAGAGAAAAACGTAATAATGATTAATGTCGACTGATTTGATCCCTGTATTTTGAAGATAAACAAAAAACAATTAGTAATTTTTTGCAAATCATGAAAATGATCTTACAATCTAAAACCTTGTTTTAACACCTGCATATTTTGGCTTGCTTGAAACACGCGTTAATCTGCACGTTACACTTCATATTAATTTATATATATTATTGGATTTCATAAACGTTTGCGATCTAAATATTCTTAATATGGTTGACAACGACAATGATTAATAATATACAAGTTCTATTGGCCACGGCTATAATGATTCGGTGCAACCCCCGCCTTAAATCTTCATCCCTAAGGGATATCAATCAGTATCTGGATAATTTCTTTACAATCTGATGAATCTCATGTAGGATCATTATTTAAATTGTGAATCATCAATAATTGTGCAAAACCCGACTCGAGTAAACTTTAAACAACTCTTTCCCAACAACTGTGTCCCCGGTAGGTTAAATGGCCGTATATATAGGGTGTCAATTTTAAAATTTCTCACCTTTAATATATCTCGCTTCTAGGGATTCCGGAATCACGAGGAAAAATCAATCTCGAAAATCCCCGGATAAATTATATAACTTGCTTTTTAAATATTTATTTTAAAACTAATAATTTTATTGTAAATTTTATTAATAAATCCCTAACTTGGCAACATGTTTCGAATTTAGAAAATTTTGAGTATCCTTTGTTTTGCCTTTTTAAAAATGCTAATAGCTCTGCTTGTTTAGATATGTCTACTTTTTCCCTAATTGATAAAGTGGTCCTCAGCATTGAATATTGTGACCAAGTCGTTGATATCTTCCTTGTCTTGGCAATTTCACTGAAATAAGCTAGTAGCGCCGACTCAAAACCAGGATTTTGAACGCTTCTCGAATTTCTGGTGGACTAGTAGCAAAATCAAATTCCTCATCTGATAGCTGGTCTGGTTGTTAAAATAATATATTGTTTAGTGACATGGAAACCATATTCAAAAAATGATATTTGCCATCTTGATGTGTATTATTACCTACGTTATTTTACCACCTGCGGTTATTTGAAATTTCTGCCTAAGTTTCCAATGGAAAAGTCAAAATGACATTTATCTTTTATTAATAATTTTAATTCAATATAATAAGAAGTGGATGTTAGATGTGGTTGTAAATAAAATAGTATAGAAACCTCGGTGAAAAGTTTCATTACTGTCTCGAGATTTGCCGACTCTCTCTACAGGCATCAAACACTTTCCACCTCGGTACGTAATATACTATTTATGCACTTTAACAAATTTACTTTTGAGTTATTAAATTCTTTTCTAATCTCTCAAAGATAAATTTTTATCCCTTATGTTTTTTTGTATCCCTTATTTTGAGGGTTTAAGTATAGAAACAGAACGCTGCTGCTCGTCAGTAGGTTATATTTACAACATTACGATCAAGTTTAGGAGACGATACACCAGATGGCACTGGATGATTTTTTACTTTATTTTCTTATTAGAAATGTATTTTGTTCATTTTGTTAACAGTAGGTAAGATTTCTATTTAATGTATTAAGTAAACCCAATTTATCTCATGTTAAATTTCTTGGGATTAGTTCCGGGATCCCGGAATTAGATACGCTTTATCCCGAAAATCCCGGCATTGGAACAAAGCTTCGGGACTGGTACCGCTAGTCCCTTCCACTTGATCTTCCTTCTAATTTTGAGATTTAAACAGTCAGACTTGAATAAATTGGTAGCATGGTGTAAGATCTACGGTATGGAGATTAACGCCTCAAAGTGTGTCACTCGATAAATTTACTTTCATTCCTCACATTCAGAACACAATATCCAAATCTCTCCAACTCCTAGGATTTATTAAGCGCATAACCAGTGACTTTACTAATACCAAAGCTATGAAACAATTATATTGCTCATTAAAAAGAACCCATCTGGAATACTCCTCCTGTGTCTGGAATCCTTGCTAAATGTTCATATCTCGAATGTTGAAAGGGTTCAACATACATTTTTGAATTACATGGCCTATAAGCTTAATACACCGCAACTAGATTCTTTTCAGCTTCAAGCAAGTATCCAGAGCAGAACCTTCAGGCTGCGTCGGGATCATAGGGATCTTATAATGTTGTATAACCTATTACATAACAAATATAACTGTCCTTTGTTACTTGACAGAATAGGATTGTACGTACCATCTAGGGAAACACGTCAGAGGAATACCTTTTCTGTACCACCTCATAGAACTAACTATGGCTAAAATAGCTTTATATCACGATCATGCAGGCTAGCTGAGTGTCATGAGTATCCCACTAATGATTTCTTTTTAAGTAGATCAGATTCTATGAGGCAATTATTGACTATAGATTGACTTCTCTATTATAGTATTTATCACTGAATTAACATTATAAACTTTCAATTCATTATAATTTTTTATTTTTTATTTTACACTTATAAATTTGATAGTTTACTCTCGTATTTTTTGTAAAATTGGGCTTTGTCCGTTAATAAATGAATAATAAATAAATAAACGGAAACATCTATATCTCCCAGGGGCAAGGCTGCAAAATATTCTATAAAAGCATCCCCTTCACAATAAAATTGTCCATTTTTAATATTACCTATTTAATTAAAAAATTACATCGTGAATTTACGGACCTTACTTTGGAAACTCCGTGTATAGGTAGAAATAATAATCCATGGGATATGACAAGGAAGCAATAAAGAACCGAATATCCTTCTTTATGTCATCTTTTATTAATTTTAGTTTCATTAACTTTGTATGATTAGGAGAAATAAAAGTACCTATTAGGATAGTGATAAATCGTTATAGTTATTAGAAAACCACTTAATAAACAAAAAACAAAACCATTTAACAATTTTAACCGCATTCCAAAAGAAAACTAGAAAGAATGTGGCGAAGACATACGTGTTATTACAACATTTAAAATAACTAATTAATTCATTAATAAAAGACAAACTGTGTTTAATTGGACGATTGATTTCATTATTGGAAACGTGGTAGGGATGCACCACGGTTTTTAACATACCGAAAATAACGATACAGTGAAACCTCTATAACGGACACATCTAATAAGCGGACATCTCTATTAAGCGGACATTTTTTCATAGTCCGGAACTAAGTATATGATATGATACGCAACCAATCGCGTATGCGTGGCAGAGCGAAAGGACTTCGCCGAATGAAAGTATGTGTGATTTCCCGACAGCAGTCCGCCGTTTATTTGTGAGTTGTAAGGTTAAAATCGTAAACAATGGCACAAAAATGTCGTGTTTTGAGTCTGAAAGAGAATATTGATGTTGTGGAAGTTTCTAATTTGATAACAATGATTTGGGCGAGTCCATTAACATTGATAGCAATGCGCTATTAGAAGATGATAGTGACCCCATTCCTACCGATTATGTAGTCCAAACTGGAACCACATCACTAACTGACGACTCTGATGAAGAAGTTGAATGCACTAATCAAACAAATGTCACCAATTATCAACAAGCCATTAGTATGGTAAAGGAATTATAAGAGTATGCAAAGAATAGGGGTGACTCTATAGCAATGGAATTGTTATTAGTCAAAACGTCAAACTACGTTATTAGATTTTTTTAGTACTACATCCTAACTAAAGCTAGTGTATTTTTGTTATGTTATGTGTATTTGTACATACATATACATAGTAATAATTTTGCATTTACATAATATTACCTAATAACAAATTTCCCATGTCGGACACCTCTATTAGGCGGGCACATTTAGACGGTCCCGTAGGTGTCCGCCTAAAAGAGGTTTTACTGTATATCGGGACTTGAATATCGATTGGCAATCACGGCGATATTTAGGAGTATCGATGGTTAACCAAACCAATATGTTGAAACATCAATCAATGGTTTAAAAATATTATCAAAACGCTGCGTTACTCCGACAACAACCAAGATCCAAATGGTATTTGGGACACAAAAGAAGTGTCTTGCTGTCAGAAATGCTAGCAATGATTTTCGATATACAGTGAAACATCTCTTAGGCGGACACCTACGGGATCGTCTAAATGTGTCCGCCTAATAGAGGTGTCCGCCCATGAGAAATTTGTTATTAGGTAATATGTAAATGCACAATTATTATTATGTATATGTATATAAAAATAAACATAACATAACAAAAATACACTAGTTTTAGTTAGGATGTAGTAGGTACTAAAAAAATTTAATAACGTAGTTTGACGTGTTTGCGTTTTATACTTGCAATCTAGAAAATGTAATTCCAAGTCTGATAACAATTCCATTGCTGCAGAGTCACCTCTATTCTTTGCATACTCTTATAATTCCTTTACCATACTAATGGCTTGTTGATAATTGGTGACATTTGTTTGATTAGTGCATTCAACTTCTTCATCAGAGTCGTCAGATAGTGATGTGGTTCCAGTTTGGACTACATAATCGGTAGGAATGGGGTCACTATCATCTTCTAATAGCACATTGCTATCAATGTTAATGGACTCGCCCAAATCATTGTTATCAAATTAGAAACTTTCACAACATACTCAATATTCTCTTTCAGACTCAAAACGCGACATTTTTGTGCCATTGTTTATGATTTTAACCTCAAACAACTCACAAATAAACGGCGGACTGCTGTCGGGGAATCACGCATACTTTCATTCACCGTACTTATTCGTCTCCCAAATAGTTTCAAAAAATTGTGTCCGCTTAAAGGAGGGTTTTCGCACTCTTTGTATGAAAACAGCCTGTCTGCGACCGCCCAAAGGAGAGTTCGCCCAAGAGATGTTGATTTTCATGGAAGTTCCTACACCTAGTTCCGGACTATGAAAAAATGTCTGCTTAATACAGATGTCCGCTTATTAGAGGTGTCCGTTATAAGAGGTTTCACTGTATTTCATATGCGTACTAATTCCGAAATTATGTCGCATTAAGAAGCTTCAGCTTTTTTATGGATGAAGTAAATATTAAATTGATGATTTGGGGGGGGGGGGGGGGGGGGTCATGACCCCCACGACCCTCCCTTGATCCGCGCTTGGCCTGTTGTTCGTTTGTTGTCTTGCATTAGATCCACTGTCTCCATAGCCGAAATTAGAGTGTTGTCAAGAGAAAATATTCCACTAGGATAGGAAGACAATGGAAAAAATGTATCAAGGAAGTTGGGATACACGCAGAGTCTGTGCTGAACATGTCAAATTTGACAGTTAACAAAAGTCGCATGGTCCCATTTATTTATGTAATTTTTGGTCTTTTCTTGAAGCAAGAACTTATGGTGAAATCAAATTCTACCTAAATCGAACAATCCATAGGGTTCCAACTTTAATGGTGATGCTGTATACACAACAGGACTTTTGTTTAATTTATTATGCACTTAAAGGCCTTTTATTTGTTAAAATTTTTTTATTTTTTCTACCTGTACGGCGAAAACCCCGAAAACATATTTCTAGTGAGAGGCCGAGGTCACCATATAATTAAAAAATAAATTTTCCAGCCTAATCAAAACGGTTTGCTTACGGTTTATCGTTAATTAGTCTAAAATACAGCAAAATTACTGCAGGCAAGGGCCAGAAACCCGTGTTCGGTAGCAGACTAGCAGACGGGAGGCACGGATGACCGCTCATGCGATTGTCTTAACGCAGCGGTTCTCAAACGTTCATATTAAGCTCCCCTATTTTTTTTAACGTGGATAAGTCTTGTCCTCTGATAATTTTTACAAAAAAAGTGGTACACCACTGACATCATTCCATGTGGATATTTTTTCTGTATAGCCTGGCCAATTCTACATGAAAGCGATGTCTTGTGTTTTCTCGCCAGACGAATCGTTCTTGATTAAACAATAAATGATTGAAAGCAGTATTTCAATATTTAGTACTTAACCCATTTTGACTTCAATTCACATCACATCCTTCAGAAGGGGGACGCGCCCTACATATTGGGAGCCGCTGTCTTAAGGTAACCAATTGCTGAACCCTTGACGATAAGCAGTTCTGACTTTTCTCTGTTTTAAACATTCAGAAGCAGTTTCAAATGCTATCAGCGATAGAACAAATTTACATTTTTTAGTGTTGGGAAAAACCGATGATTTTAATAATCGAGTACTTGATACTCGAGCGATTTTAATAATCGAGTGAATCGCTCGAGTGAATCGCTTGAAATTCCAATTCACCAAGCGATGACGTCACCGACTGCTTAACCGGCAGCCTATCCGTTTACGTGTGATCAGGTAGGGTATTTAGCAGGCACGTAACTACGGGTGGGCACAGGTTTAGCTAAAGAATTGTAGTAGCCACCAAAAAAATTCCAGAAATTTATTTATTTGTGAATAATGAAATTTTACCACGTGTCTCGAAACCAAACAAAAAAACTGCAAAAAATCACCCAAATATGACGTATTTATTGTTCGAGTTTATGCTTGTGCTTTTTTAAAACAAAAAGTATTACCGAGAGTTATTTTTCGTCACTACCGTCACCGAACACAAGTTTTTCTGACGTAGTTACGCCACTGACTGGAGATGACAAGCAATTTAAGTTAGAAAACCATATTTTAAAATAAGACTGTAAACTTTATTTTGCATTCTAATTGTAAATATAGGCCAATACTGCAATGCAATGCAAAATAGGAAAACAAATTATAAAAGTAGAATATCAATAATCATTAACGGTGTTTTAGGCTCGGTTTTACGATTACTTTAAATATATGTTTGAGATTTATTTTGTAATAAAATAACAAAACTATTTTATTACCATTCCCTGTCTTTTTACTTTCAGTGTGACATAAATAATATTATTAATTAATAAATTAAATTTTATCTATTCTAACCTTCTTTGGTACTAAGTAGTTCGTATATACTTGAGGGTTTGGTTTGGTTTGTTTATGGAAGTCGGGTTGTCTCTAGAGCTTTATATGGTCAAATTTAATTTATTTTATCGGTCCTTGCAAATTGATATCTACAAGCAATTTACTAGGTGCCATTTTAAAAAACTTTAAGGGAAGGAAATTTAAAGAAGACATAGTGATGTAAAATGCTCGATAATTTAAACATACTGCCAATATTCGCAATATTTTTTATTGCCTTTAATAATAATAATAATAATCTAACTAAGGACCGGTCAGGAATAGCAACAGACAAAAATAAATTTTTATTGGGAAGGTTTGTTCCCTTTCTTTTAAAAAAATATCAATTCTACAAAAAAACACAGCTAATTTGAATATCCAAGAACCGAGACTTGAACGTCGTTTTTTACATAGACTCGACTTTTATAAAAATAAGTACAGGGTGTGCCATTTTCGACACTTTTATAGGGTTTTATCTCCGTAATTGTTAGTGCTATCAAAAACGTAATGTAGGTGCCATGCGCTCTTTTTGGGTCAAACTTAAAATGGTAAAATCAAAATTTGAAAATTTTCGCTCGCTTAAGAGGTACGGGAGAAAATAAAAAAAATTGACAATTTCAAAATTGCCCGATATTTTCTTAGTTAAAAGAGATACAGAAAAAGTTATATACAGAAGTTTCTTTACATTGATTGTTGAATAATCTGCCGACCTAACCTAATTTTTTTGTATATTTTAATCTAAAAATATATTATTTTAAATTCTCCTTTCAAATATATAACACCATGGATGATATTGGTTTCCTAGGCGATTTATTTAAACTTTATTACTTTGAAACGAAATAAAAGATTCAGATTAAGGTAAAAAATAACGAGAATTATCGCAAATGTTCCGAATAAGTCCTTAAATGGTTACCGTCTTTCCGGATAGCGAACAAAATATACATTTTGCGCCATTTCTTCGTTTTTTCCACTGTCAATATAAACTGATATCATATCAAGTTTTTCAAAATGTTGATAGGTCATTTTCGCAAATGAATACTTATGTAAAAATGAAATTGACGTTAAATGTTAATAGTCAACATAGTTGTTTCTAGGAGACTAGTTTCTGATTCATGGTCTACTGTGGTTCACAGTAATAAAGTTTAATAAATCGCCTAGGAAACCAATATCATCGATGGTGTGTTATATATTTGAAAGGAGAATTTAAAATAGTATCATTTTAGATTAAAATATACAGGGTTTTACCTGACCCCGTATACTTATTCTGAAAACGGCAGATTATTCAACGATCAATATAAAGAAACTTCTGTATAAATCTTTTTGTGTATCTGTTTTAACTAAGAAAATATAGGGTAATTTTGAAATTGACGATTTTGTGATTATCCCCCGTATCTCTTGAGCGAGCGAAAACTTTCAAATTTTGATTTTGCCATTTTAAGTTTGACCCAAAAAGAGCACATGACACCTACATTACTTTATTGATAGCACTAACAGTTACGGATATACCCTAAAAAAGTTCTATTTAAAATTCCAAAATCCGTTTATTACCTCACCAAAATTTCAAGAAAATACACTTACGGCAAACAAAACGGCCATTACAAAATTTTGATAAACTTTTTTATTTTTACTTCAATATTAATCGAGTGTTCTATAAATTTCAAATAACATTGGTTATTCGACATATTATACTAGGCTAATCAAAATGTTTTTTTTTATCTAAATTATTTCAAAATTCCAGCTTTTATTTAGAGTCATCTGTTCTGTAGATTTTGTTTTTGGTTCATGTCAATACATGCCCTTGTTGTCACACAAAATGCAAATTGATCTTGGTTATCAATAATTCATTTTCCCGACATAAGGAATCATCACACATTTTAGCAAGTCATTAAGGAACACCTTGTATGTTCTTAATTATTTTCTTACTTTCTCAACTTATACAGTGAGGACGTAAAGTAAGGAATAAATTCATTATCTCGCAAACTACAATTTTTTTAAAAAATCGCTCGGACCCTTCGATTTTGTTTTTCGAACGCGCATATTCTGACATAAAATGTAGATATTGCAAAATAAGAGTGACACAAATTTTTTTTTTCTTAAATAGAACCCACTGTATATTATTGCATGTACGGATTCTTCGGAAAATCCTAAACATTTTTCATGTAGCATGTGCTATACCTTAGCCTAAGCGTTTTGGAGTTATTCTCATTCAAAATTTGAAAATCAGATATTTCGCAATCAATCAAGACTTGCATTGATTCATGCACGCTGAGGAAAACCTGTAGTCAGCATGCGTGAAGCATGTCAAGTAGGCTTTGGAGTTATGATGCAAGAACCAAAAGAATTAATGTCAATAGTTACTGTTATTGTCAGTTTTATGTGTATTTTCCTAACGTGTTACTAGTTTTCAAAAGACTCATTTCGTTTTTTCATAACTAAATTATATTAAAATGCGGCTCACTGAGAAACAGCGCATAGAGGTTTTGATGATGATGGGCTACGGTGATTGGGTTAGATCACAGCAAGAAACTTGTGAGTTATTTAATTAAAAATACCCCAATCGTCCGCCAATATCACAATCAACAGTAAGCAAAATTGAGTACAAGTTTAGGCAATTCGGTCATGTAAGAGATGTCCCTAGATTTGGTCGTCCTCAAGTTGATGAAAATCAACAATTAGAAGTCTTACTGGCAGTTCAAGATAACCAGCATGTGGTGTCTAGGCAGGTAGCAAGTGACGTGGATATTGGAAAAACAACAGTTCTTAAAATACTGCATACAAATAAATACCATCCTTATAAAATGCAAGTTCTCCAAGAACTTTTGGAAAGGGACTTTGAGAGGCGCCTTGAATTTTGTGGGCGTTTACAGGATATGTGTAAACAGAAATTTTGTAAAAAATATAATTTTTTCCGATGAGTCCACATTTTGCTTGAATGGTGACGTAAATACCCAAAATTATAGATATTGGTCCGATGTAAATCTACACTGGATGAGGGCAGGACACACACAATTTAATCAAAAGATCAATGTGTGGGCTGGCGTTGTCAATGACATTGTTATAGGGCCTTTCTTTTTTGACGGAAATTTAACAGGCGAGAGATACTTGAGTTTTTTAGAACAAGAACTTGTTGCAGCCCTGGCCACCCTTATTCCTGAGTTAGAACGTCCCGATTTGCCACATCATAATATCTGGTTGCAACAAGATGGTGCTCCCCCACATTTCGCTGTGGGAGTTCGTACATATTTGGACGATACTTTTCCAAACAGGTGGATTGGAAGAGGTGGTTTTATTGAGTGGCCGCCAAGGTCACCCGATTTAACACCACTCGACTTTTTTTTATGGGGATACCTTAAGGGAAAAGTATTCAAAAGCCAGCCTGCAAATTTAGATGATTTAAAAGATCGCATCCGGCAAGAAATTCGGCAAATTACACCCCAAATGGTTCGAAATGTTCAGCGAGAATTTGTAGATCGGTTAGGCTATTGTCAGTTGACCGACGGAAGACACTTCGAACATTTACTTTAGAAAAATTATTTTTAAGTTCACCTAACTGTTTTTTCGATAAATAAGACATTTTTAAAATAATTTTATTCTTTGTTTCCTCCATGACTTTTTCCACTTTTCAAATTTTGAATGAGAATAACTCCAAAACGCTTGGGCTAAGGTATAGCACATGCTACATGAAAAATGTTTAGGATTTTCCGAAGAATCCGTGTGGGTTCTATTTAAGAAAAAAAAAATTTTGTGTCACTCTTATTTGCAACACCCTGTATATCTACATTTTATGTCTGAATATGCGCGTTCGAAAAACAAAATCGAAGGGTCCGAGCGATTTTTTTAAAAAATTGTAGTTTGCGAGATAATGAATTTATTCCTTACTTTACGTCCTCGCTGTAGATATTATTTACTTGATCAGAAATCGAGCTGAATAGCTAAATTATTGTTATGATGACAAATTCAAAAATTTTCAACTAAATTATAAAAACAGCGAACAAACGATTATGTTTAAAAAACAGACATACCCATAACGAATTACAAAGTAGATGAGATCACACCTTGAAAAATACAAATATTAAAGTCGCACCATGCAGTCTAACTATTTAAGCCGAGGCAGATGACAAACATTGGAACATACAGGGTCCGCAAACGAAGCGTGGACGGAAGATTAAATCGTTATCGAAGAACCTATCAACAATACTAAAACAGCTTGAGATATTGGATTAAAAGCGGCATGTGTTGAAAATATTTTACATTGTACAGGGTGACCCAAAAAAGTGTGACAGCATAAAGTTATATTTTTTTAATGGGACACCCAGTATTTTATTGCATATTTAGGTTCGTATTACTATCGTTTATAAGTGCCTCAAATTTTATTTAATTTGGTTCTGTAGTTTCGGAGAAATAAAATAAAAACTAAAAAAAAAAGTTTTGCAGTCCTGAATAAAAAAATCAAAAAAAACAATCCAGAACCATTTTTCTAACCTCGGCATTGAGTGAAATTTATGAAAAGAGGTCTAGAGATACTATGAAAGTAATTGCGTTTATTTATTTTATACAGGGTGTTCATAATAAGCCTTCAAAAACCCCACATTTTAAAACAATTTTTCTCAAGTTTTTCAAATGGAACACCCTGTATATTATTTGGCTATTTGACGTAGAATTCATATACAATTTTTTTTTGTAATACAAGCATATAAGTTATATCCAGCCGTTTTCGAAATAATTGTAAATATTATAAATTATGTTGTTTAAATAGAGTTTTTATTGGGAAATTTTGTTATAGGCGACTAGACTAATAATTGTAAACTAAAGTAAAAGTTCAAAATAGCTTCCTTTTACTCTTAGAGTTTACCGTATTTTAGTTATTTCGATATAAATTTCAAAAGCATACATTTTTGCTACTTTTATTATTTAATTTTATTTTTTATTCTTAATCGAGTTGCCATGATTTCTTTTTGTTTAGATTGTCACTATGACAGTTAAATAAAATTATTTACATTTGTTCAGTCGTCGAAATTAAGTACTAACTTACACAAAATGTCGAATTTTAGAAATGGTAAATATGATTTTTATACTGGGTGAATGTGCACGAAATTGCCTCCTTGCGAGCCGAGTGTATACTGAAAGATATCCAGATATTGAGAGAAAGCCGAGACCAGAAACCTTTGAGAAGTTGTTGCAAAGATTTGTAGCAACAGGAAGCACTGCGTACACAAAAAGGATGATAATCAATAAACCCGTTATTAATGAAGAAAATGAATTAAGAGTTCTGTTGGCCGTAGAGGAAAATCATTAAATTAACTAAAAGGAAGCTATTTTGAACATTAACTTTAGTTTACAATTATTAGTCTAGTCGCCTATAACAAAATTTCCCAATAAAAACTCTATTTAAACAACATAATTTATAATATTTACAATTATTTCGAAAACGGCTGGATATAACTTATATGCTTGTATTACAAAAAAAAATTGTATATGAATTCTACGTCAAATAGCTAAATAATATACAGGGTGTTCCATTTGAAAAACTTGAGAAAAATTATTTTAAAATGTGGGGTTTTTGAAAGCTTATTATGAACACCCTGTATAAAATAAATAAACGCAATTACTTTCATAGTATCTCTAGACCTCTTGTCATAAATTTCACTCAATGCCGAGGTTAGAAAAATTGTTCTGGATTGTTTTTTTTGATTTTTTTATTCAGGACTGCAAAACTTTTTTTTTAGTTTTTATTTTATTTCTCCGAAACTACAGAACCAAATTAAATAAAATTTTAGGCACTTATAAACGATAGTAATACGAACCTAAATATGCAATAAAATACTGGGTGTCCCATTTAAAAAAATATAACTTTATGCTGTCACCCTTTTTTGGGCCACCCTGTATAATGTAAAATATTTTTAAAACATGCCGCTTTTAATCCAATATCTCAAGCTGTTTCAATATTGTTGATAAGTTCTTCGATAACGATTTAATCTTCCGTCCACGCTTCGTTTGCGGACCCTGTATATCTACACAAGATTGTTGTCCAACCAGTTTGAATGAAATATCAGAATGAATCTTGTTACCTAAAATATTTATAATTAACTGGGAATTATAGATCACTGAGTTTCGAATTGAAATATTCGTTGACTAGAAAAGGTGTTATCTATTTGCGAATATTTGATGTCTCTAATAATAAAATTAGAGAAGATACAGCGGACAAATGTGTCTACCGGGTTGTTCGTCAAGTTGAACATAGAAAATCCCATGTCATTTTTGAGGTGGGTGAATATTGGCTCCTCTGTAACTTCTTGAAGAGGCCGACAAGGAAAACACATATGCCGAGTTTGAGTACATTTTGATGAGCCAAATGTATTCAAACTCGGCACATGGGTTTACCATGTCGGCTTCTTCAAGAAGTTATAATGTAGTTTTTCTATAAAATGTACAGGGGATCCAATAGTCAGCTACCTCAAAAATTCCATAGGATTTCATATAGTCAACTCAACCAAAGATCACCCGGTATACTGCATTTTGTATTAAAATACAATGATTCTCTGAGCCAGGAAACAAAGACACTTCGTTTTCTTTTTATAAGGTATTACCTTTTGCATTGGGGTAGTAGTTAGAGAGACGGTGACCATAGGGGGTCCGTGAAGTGGAATATCAGTAACTTGGGTTTTCGTGGAGTTTAGATCCCCCTCTACAACTTCTATATCTGATGAAATGCCGTATAGCGTTGCTGAGAGGCGCTGTACCGCTTTAGATAGGAAATTCTCAATAAATTCAAAATTATATCGAGCCATGTCTGAACATGAACGCAACAGCATCTGCGTGACCCCAAAGTCACGGGAAACACATTTTCTGACAAGTCAACCCTTTCATATACTTTCCGAGCGTGTCAAAAAAAAAATGAAAATTAAAAAAAAAAGAAAAAAGCGAATTTGAAGTTGAAACTTTCTAGAAAGGAACATTATATACAGGGTGTTCATTTGAAAACTTCCCACCACGGATTTATCGAAAACCACTGATTAAAATAAAAAACGCCGAGACACGTCAAAAGATTTGCCAAAGGGGACAACTTTTTAACCAAAAACTACTTTTTACCCTCTGGCCCCCGGGGTCATCCCCTTAAAAATTTTAAATGACAAGGGGTAGCAAGTAATAGCTTGTTTGAAAGGTGCTTTATTTTGACGTTTCATCTCCATGTGAATACAAATCGATTAAGCCCACTTGTACCCATGTCAATTGGGACTTTATAATTTTTACATTCATTTTTTTTTATCACGCTCGGAAAAGTATATGCAAGGGTTGACTTGTGAGAAAATGTGTTTCCCGTGACTTTGGGGTCACGCAGATGCTGTAAATTAATTTTCAGACATGGCTCAATATAATTTTAAATTTATTGAGAATTTCCTTACAGGTTTTCTTTCCTTCCGGTACAGTGCCTCTCAGCAACGCTCTACGGTATTTCATCAGATATAAAAGTTGTGGAGGGGGGACCTAAACTCCACGAAAAACCAAATTACTGATATTCCACTTCACGGACCCCCTATTGTCACCGTCTCTCCAACTATAACTTTGGCGATTTCAAACCAGATTTAGGAACGGAAATCCTCGATGTCCACAATTAGCCGTGGAAACAACTATTTCTTGGGGTAGTTCTTTTTGATATGCAGATGTTTTGTAGCAACTAAATGGTAGGCTCCACGGATAAATAGATTTTAAGTTGAACTTATTTTAGTGTACCTAAGTAATCACCTTATCAAAACAAATTAAATATGTAGTTTAATAATGTAACAAACAAATATTTATTCGGCGAGAGTCATATAATGTAGGTGAGTTTGGTTCACCGCCAAGAATTAGCACTTTTGTACAGAAAATAGTTAAACAGTGGCAGTCTTAATATTAATCAGATTATATAACCAAGAGCTAAGAAATCAAAATTAACAATAAGAAATTATATCACCTCAGCGTCTATTCCCCATAACCTAGATTCTAATATGAATTTTGAACTTACGAGGCAGTGGCGGTTCTTCCACATGAGCACATGCGCACCTGCACCCTAAAACAAAACGAATAAAAAATATTAATTTATATTCATTGAATATTATTTATCGTACAAAGTCCGACCCTCCCTAATATTATATCGTACCATCAAACTAAAAAAGTCCGACCCTCCCTAATATTGTATCATCCCGTCAAACCAAACTGTATAGATCCGGCAACCGTGCCTCGGTCGAGGTAAATGACGATTATGACGAGACGAGAAAAATTGAAGTGAAGAATGCGGGAACACATAAACCCGAAATTAATTTAACGCAGAGCACAAAGGGTAAATCTAGGGACTTTATTAGAAAGTATAAAAATGAAATATATGAAAAATAATTTATAGAGGGTATTCCAAACTTAATGAGGCTGTTATTGATCAATTTTCGACAATTAAGAACCGAAGAATGGACTTTACGTTTAAGCACTATTGTGTAGGGTCGACAAATGTTGTGTATTT
Organism: Barypeithes pellucidus; assembly: GCA_963991005.1. Lineage (NCBI taxonomy): Eukaryota > Metazoa > Arthropoda > Insecta > Coleoptera > Curculionidae > Barypeithes > Barypeithes pellucidus. The sequence continues at coordinate 18,609,561 of OZ022562.1, read as the reverse complement.
CGATAAATGATACTCGATATGATTTTAAACCATTTTAAATATGAAGAATGCCAACTTGTCAGTCTCGTGGCTCGATTCGTTCTCGTCATAAAACAGTTAACTATTGTTCTCGTCTTGGTTGCGCCTAATGACGTAGCCCGTAGATGGCGTAGTGGTATTAGACATCATTCGGTTTTCTTGATAACTCGTAGATGGCGGTAGTAGTATTGGACATAATTCGGTTTTCTTGATAGCACGTAGATGGCTTTAGTAGTATTAGTAGTGTACTGTATAAATATTGTTACGAGGGTTGCATGCGACGACGGTAAGATCCGACAGCTATACACACTAAGAAAACATTCCTTATTTTCCAAAATATTTCCTTGTGTAAAATAAAAACATAAATAAAAATATATAACGCATTTTCTTAGTACTTTTTTTCTTTCTACATTTAAAACGCCTAGAAAGTAATTATTTGGTCGTTGCACAAAAATAAAATTTTAAAAATAATTTCACCATACTTGTGAACCATGATACAATAAACTAAAGGTAGGATATCTAACCGTCCCAATTTCGTCTGCCGTGCGCATGGTGAGTAAGTTTTAAATCTCTTATGGAAGTTTACATTGCTGTCATCGTTTTTAACTCTTTTTTGAATGTATTAAAACGTTTTAAGCATGTAATGATATATGAAATGAAAGAATAATATATGACGAGTATTTACGTATATCAATTTCATAGAAACATAACACACAAATACCACTAAAAAAAGAAAAGATATCGGAGAAATTTTTCGCGGCCATTTGAGCCGGCGACAATAGCCGAAGCATGCCGAAAGCTGCTCGCCGACCACTGCTGGTTTTGAAACAGTGTTGCCAGACTTTTACAATTGTAATAGATCCACTACTATTTAACATTCTTGTTGTGGGGCTCCCCATATGAAATTTATGTTCAATCTGGAGGTGGTCGCCCATCTAATAGGAAAGTAACGACCTTTTTTTCGTACTATTATTACTCTGACGCCGTTTTAATTAAAAGTTTTTACGTTTAGTGGTATGTGAAATGAAAGAATAATATCATGGTATTTAGGAATATTTATTTCATGAACATACAACAAAGATTAAAGCTAAAATACGACCTAATTATCTTTCCGCTTACACAACTGTATCCATTTTAATTGTTTGTTTTTATCTTTAGGAAAGCGGAAAAACCTTATATTCTATTAAATGTCTTTGCCTGGTTATCCATATCACAACCGAACATAGCGCACCTCATTTTATGAAAATTCAGATATTTTTTTTAATAAACACAAGACTATAAGAAAACGTTCTGGTAAACTTACAAAATGTCCACCAAAAACTACGGCAACCATGCAGCAGTGTTGCCAGACATCCGTTATCGAAAGAAATAGAGTGCCGGTTCGAAACCTAATAGGAATAGTAAAAAACGGGTCAGAGTAAAAAGAGTACGAAAAAAAGGGTCCTTACTTTCCTATTAGATGAAATTTATGTTCAATCTGGAGGTGGTCCCTCCAGATTGAACATAAATTTCATATGGGGAGCCACACAACAAGAATGTTAAAATACTAGTGGATCTATTACAATTGTAAAAGTCTGGCAACACTGTTTCAAAACCAGCAGTGGTCGGCGAGCAGCTTTCGGCATGCTTCGGCTATTGTCGCCGGCTCAAATGGCCGCGAAAAATTTCTCTGATATCTTTTCTTTTTTTAGTGGTATTTGTGTGTTATATTTCTATGAAATTAATATACGTAAATACTCGTCATATATAATTCTTTCATTTCATATACCATTACATGCATAAAACGTTTTAATACATTCAAAAAAGAGTTAAAAACGATGACAGCAATGTAAACCTTCATAAGAGATTTAAAACTTACTCGCCAAGCCACGTGATCATCGGCGTGCAATCATACCTATAGTTACTTATACCATGCTTGTGAACCCCCTCTATCATAGGCCACGAGCCGTCACTGTTACGAGGGTAAGTTCTTGTACAATTTGATTGCATTATAAGCAGCGTCGAAAGGAAGCGGCATCATGGTTGTGTGACTTTTTCTAAGAAAATCGTAGAAACTGCTTTACGTTTTGTTGAACGGACCAGCCAACTTAATGCTGTATGGGATTAGTTTGACTCCCAATATGAGAACAAAAGGCGTGCAGAACTCTTTTAAATCGACGAAAGCATTACATGGACGATATATTATGTTGATTCATCCAAAGCTAAAACCCATGTGCCGAGAAAATTCTACGATGTTCTAGATGAAAAGCCGGTAACATAAAAAATTCAGTGGCAATATTTAAATTTAGAGGAATTTAGGTATTCTTTTGTTGTGATATCATTGGTACTTCTAAACTGACATTTCTGATAACACTGACACTGTAATGTTAATTATTAATTAATTTTTTAAAACTTTATTCGAAATATGCATCATTTTCCTTCAGTAGAACAAGCAATCAAGTTTACTGATACCTTAATTAAATTTTACTAGCAATGCTTAACCGTAATGTTTGTTTTGATTTTCAGAATCGGTATAAGTAATGATGTTTTAGATCACAAAGTAAAGAACCATGCTTAACTTCAATGGAAACATTTTTTCTTTAACATACCATATGTCTAAATTCAATTGTTTTGGAAATATTGCCAATAAACAATGACATTTTATTTAAAAAAAAATAAATAACAATTTTTACATAAACCATAATTTAAAATAAAGTTTATTTAACTAAATGTTCAAAATATCATTCTTCAGCCACCTGACAGTGTCCAAGCGTCTTTGAAGACTGGGAAAATCTGTTTTGCAAATGTCGATGACAAATAGTGTGAACAGCATGTAAAATTCCGTTCTCAAGATCCTCCAAACAGTTAGGTTTCGCATAAACGTAGAACTCTAAAGGTGTTAGATCTGGAGATTTGGGAGGTCATTCAATGCCCCCCTCGTCTTCTTATCTACCTTACAGGAAACGTTTCATCCAAAAAGTTTCGGATATGTATATGAAAATTAGTTGGTGCTCCATCTTGCTGAAACCAAATGGCATTCCGTAATATTTTATCGTTGAAAAAAAATTGAATTCTTCAAATGTTGCCAGGATGGAAGAAAAACATATTTTGTGAGACGAACATCGAAATTTCAAGAGGTTTTCAATTTTCGTTGGATCAGAGGATAATCCACATAAATCGGAACTTACTTCATAAGCAAGATAGTTTAATTTCAACAATTTCTTGTTTATTTTATATAATTTATTATCCTCCATTCCTACCCCACCCTACCCCTTTGGCTTTCATAGATCGTACGCCACTGCGGTTAAAGGTTTTAAATCTCATCTCTATGCTATTTGGCGCCAGCCTTGTTATTGTTATCTAATCATATGGAGGCGTTAGGAACATTGTTTTAAAGGTTAGGTTAATAAGTCTTTCTTATCAAATGATTGTGGTCGAAGGTTTAACAGAAAATAAGGAAACCAGACTTTAACATTTAATAATTGATAATATACAGCGTGTCCAGAAATAATTAGTTGGGATTTTTGATGATACCCACATAAACTTGAAGTATTCATATTTTAATGATTGTCCCAAAAAATTATTACTTCTAATTCTTTGTTGTGGTATTTATTTCGAACGTATTAGCTCGCTTTTTTATCGATAAAACTTTTCATGTTCACGAGAAGTTTTGATTTGGAAATTTTATGAAATGTCATTGGCATGTTTAATCTATGAATAAACATGTCCAATTATTGAGTAATTTACAAAAAAAACAAAATTTTGAGTGGAACAATGAAACATTTGATTATTTCCAGAACCTAAATTAAATATTATAATAATTCGAGAAATACTGTTAAATATGCAATATCGATAGTCGTCGATATCGATACTAGTTTATGCTCTCTGCTCTAGACGTCACACCTTTTGACGTTTCGTAAGTTTAAGGTTATGTGACTAACATTTCAAAAGAAAACATGTCAACAATGTCGTTAAATAAGAAAATACATTGCAAATGAATAGTAAGAACATATTTTTTTAAATTAAATCCTACCTTAAAAGCAGTTTTCCGTTTGTAATGGATAAAGGTCATTCAAACGTGACATTTATTAAAACTTATTCTCTAGTACTCAGCTTATTTAGAAACGCTTTTTAAAAATGTGGACCAATGAGACAGATTTATCACTTGTAAGGATGATGAAAAATTTATCAAAATAATTACGTGTAATCGGTGTAAATGAAAATATTTTATTGGTCGAAACAGTAAACTTGACAGATGATGGAAATATTCGATGATATCTTTTGAAAAGCCGATTTCAGATTGAAGCTATTCAGTGTCAGATTGACATGACACATTGGCATTCATTAGAACAGGTGACTTTCTTATTCGGGTTTCCAGGATATTATCAACTTTTTCGGCCAATTCTTTTAAAGATTTTTGATTTTTAGAAGGTAATAAGATCATTTTAACATTTTCAGGTAAACGCTTCTTAAATATTTCTTTAAAGATTTCCGCATCTATAGATATAACCAATAAGTTGTTTCATCCTTCAAAAAATCTGACAAGAGTTTTATCTTCCACTTGTTCTATAGCAAAAAGCCTCTGAATTCGTTCATGCTTTAAAAGTTCTTTTAATTAATTAATTTTTAAGCTTCTTATAAGGATTCTCCACTTGGTGGAAGCATCCCTTGGTCCCTTGCCTCCCTAATGCAATTTCAGTCCCTAAAACTGATATCACAAAATAAATTTTCAGGTGTACTATCTTCTTCATTTTGAAAAGTGATTCTGGACAAGCCAATGGCCACTATCATTTAACCAAAAACAAGGCAGTTGAATTGATACATTCGTTACATCATTAGTGCTTTCGGTATTTCCTTTAGCTTCCTTGCTATAATCCTTTGCCGGAGTCACCAATGTTAAGGAAGAAAGACTAAGTAAACAGAATGTTTATTTCTTCATGAACTTTTATTATTTTGTTAACTACAAAATTGTAATTTAAAACCATCTTTTGTTTTATAGCACACGCCATATTTAAATAATCAGGTAAATAAACTAGATCAATCAACACCAGCGCAGGGTGTCAAAAATGTAAAAAATATAAATATAGATGTAAAACTATATTTAAATTTAATTGCAAGAAGGATCATCTAGAAGTGAAAAGTGATCGTATATGGAATTTGATAACATAACTATGCTCATACCTGCGAGTTAAAAAATAATATGCTTTTATATCACAGATAGGTGGATTGGACAAAGGCTATTTGTTTGGCCACCAAGGTCCCGAGATATATCTCCTCTAGATTCTTTCTTATGTGATTCTTAAAGAAAATGTCTATGCCCAACAAATATATTACAAAGTACAGATAGATAGAAAAATGTACCTTTCTAGCCTATGCAACGAATACAAACAGTCTTTCCCACCTATTTCGGTCATTGTTGTAGCATAGCCAGATTGACATATTTATCGCAAAGGTATCTTGCAAAATCCCAATTAAAAATTCGTTAATTTGACAATTACAACTGGTTTAAGGTTAATCTGCAATTGTTCTTAAAATAAATTATTTCCCAATAATTTTACTGTAAACTGTGAAAAGCCGATAAAAAAATATTATACTTAAAAGTATCAAACGAATCTTGAACTAATCGAACTGCACTATTTTTATTTTACTACTGCCCTACGATCCAGGAGCCAAAATATATGTGATTATTGGTGGAAAATCGTCTTTATTATAACCAATCATGGTGCATTCATGTGTAGTTTGTAAAAGAGTGGATCATTTAAATAAGGATATTTCTTTTCATCGGTAAGTATGGTTATGTGTTAATATTTAACCATCTGATATAGCCAGACTTCAATATTGTTGCCATTCAGCCACCAAACATCTAGTTCTCTCTTCCACCACCCATTATTGATTTTCAATAACATTTCACACAATCACAGCTTCACTTTCCAAGAGTTTTATGAATGGGTTATGGGATCTGGAGTTTACAATATCTTTGATGCCCACAGACCTTCCAAATAATCGTAACGATACATCTTAGAGTAATATTGTTTCCAAATTCGCATCTTATATGTTCATTTTCTACATATTTCCTTCGAGAAAACATAATATGTTTCGATTTAGCCGGATTCTCATGCGTTGACTTTCAGGTAGGAAATAGACATCCAAGATAGGAATGCGAAAGCCATTTTTCTAAAGCGAATGTGAAAGTTAATGTCAATAGATCGAAAAAATGTTTGGTTTCGACGTATCTGATGTTACACAAAATATGTGTAGAATCTAGAATAAAAAAATGTCATAAAAATAATCATGTTCTAGTTAACTATCAAAGCTGCAAGCTACTTCAAATGTAACCGGAAGTGATAGGGAACCTCCGATAGTTTAGTTAAAAGAGTTACGCACGTCTACTACACCAAGTTTTCAGATCAGACTATCTCTGTATTTAATTTTCTTTTTTATGTTTACTTTAGCGAGGCATCAAGGAAATACTCCTTAGTGGGGCACCTTGCACCGGTTATGTGTGCCTAGAGCACGACGGGCACAACTTAGTGGCATACTACGAACTGTTGCCAACTATTATGCTCAAGTGGAAATGGGAAAGTCAAGTCACATTCTTAGGTGGATTGTAAACAACTTTACAAAAAAAAACAATCGGGGAGCTTTGAAAATAAGTAAAATTTTTCCGTGTCGATTTCTATTAATTAGACCTTCGAATCTTCGTAGTTTTTATACAATCCTAATTAGAAAGGCCGTCTTTCATATCAGTCGTCAGGTTTTTGTTTATTTTATGATCAAACACAAGCACTATAGGAAAAATCCATTAAGGCACTCTGGGAGTGGTGCGTTAGTTTTAAATCATTGAAGGTTATATTTGTTGGGAAAAACGACCTCTGGACTCGGGAAGGTCGTTCTATAAGGATGAAGTCCTCCAGATGAAAGAATTCTTAAATAATGAAGTTCGAGGAGTACTAAGCTTAACCACATATGAATGGGCGGCAGTGGTTCGTCGTGTATTTCTACTATTCGCCCCTCTGGGCGGAATTAAGAGGGCAAGATCAGCCGAGCACTTTCCATGAAAATATCTGTAAAAGAGAGTCAAATCCCCAGCCTGTCTTTGATGTTCTAGGCTGTCGAGGTTCTTCGTCAGCTCGTGGTCTCCGATCAGACGAACGGGTATGTTTGGGTGCAGAGCTCCAGACATGAGAGCACTACTCTAGTGAAGGTCGAACCTGGGCTTTGTATAGTGTCAAAAGTTGTTGAGGTGTGTACAACTTTTTGGTTCGGAAGAGTACACCAAGTTTCTGAGAATCTATCTTGGCGATTGCCATAACGTGGTTATGCCAATACATATTTCCTCCCAGATTGACGTCCAGCAAATTAATAGATGAAGCCAGTGGAATCGCGTGTCCTGCCATGACTATATCCGGTTCTGTAATGTTAGCCTTTTTAGAGAAAACTGCTGCCTGGGTATTTTTTAGCGTTAAATTCGATTTAGTTACTGTCACCCCAAGACAAAATTTCTTCCAGGTCTTTGTTAAGGTTTGACACTACCGGATTAACATGCAAAAAGGATAAGATAAGATAAGAAATGATAATTTAAAATAGTATCCTTTTGGATTAGAATATACAGGGTGTTGCATTTTAAAAAATGAGGTTAGGTCCGATAACTTTTTTACCTGACCCCGTATACTTATTCTGAAAACGGCAGATTATTTAACAATCAATATAAAGAAACTTCTGTATATAACATTTTTCCGTATCTCTTTTAACTAAGAAGATATAGGATAATTTTGAAATTGTAAATTTTTTGATTTTCCCCCGTTTCAAATTTTGATTTTACCATTTTGAGTTTGATCCAAAAAGAGCACATGGCACCTACATTACTTTTTTTATACCACTAACAGTTACGGAGACCCGAACAAACCCTATAAAAGTGTCGAAAATGGGACACCCTATACGTTCATCATCAGGCCATAACGATAAATAATATTTATTTTTCCATAATCTGTTATTTACAGCTGTTTTTACGAAAAATAACGCGAATTATAACATCTTAAAATTACCAATGCATTGGTATTTTTAGCAAAACTTGACAACGCCCGAGATAGTGACTGTCACGACGAAGACGTTCGTTACATCGGTTTACTTCCGGTTCTGTATAAGTATAATTTGAACATTAATGTTCGGCAATTAAAAACATATAATTATTATTTTAACGATGTATCACAGAAATTACGTGCTTCTTAGAATTATCGGAGGTTCGGTCATTTAATTATTTAAAAGTTTTAATTTTTAAAGGGCCTAGTTAAAATTTTTTACAGCTATTCGATTCACCGCCAGAGTTTCAGATAACAAGTGCATTAATTACACAAAGCAATTTTCGTAGTGTATTGTAGGGTTCTCTCTAAACCAAACGGATTTGCCAAGTGGTCGGTAACCAGCGCATATGCCTTGTAATCCTTGCAGTGGCGACTCGCGGCCTATGTTCAGGAGGTTCCCTAGTAGCATGAAATTATTTTAAAAAATCTTGATGTATAGTCTGTTTCGTTGCCGTTGATAGCTCGATACCCTCATTAAAGATTCAAAACAAGGGCCCGGTGGCCTAAAATATTTTACCTATAAAATGGTCTTTTTACGTACATCTAGCATAAAGATGAAGAAATTTTGACCTATTCCACCGGGTAACAGATAAAGTAACAATAGAGCCATAAAATGAAATGAAAGGATAATGATTAAAACGGCCCATCATGGTCGGAGAGTTGGGTTTTTAATGTAACCGCTTATTATTTTATTTAAATGTAATAGATTTTATGATTTTATGAATTTATTTACAAGAAAACTAATTTATTTACAGATCAAAAAATATTGACAATTTCAATAATTATAACTCGATAAAATGGTCCTCAGAAGAATCTGAAGAGTCATCATGTCCTACGCTTATTACTAAAGGCTCAATTTCCATAGTTGTGTCAATTACGTTGTCAAGTTCCCACATTTTTTGTTCCTCTACTATAGCATGTTTTATGGCGTTTTGCCAATTTTCTGATGACACATTTGCTAAAGAATGAAGCAAGAGGTGTCGCACTTCTTGCATTTTAAAAGTTTTGTTATTTCTAGCAACATATCCTTTTACTTGAGCCCATATTAATTCGATAGGATTTAGCTCACAATGGTAAGGTGGTAAACGGAGCACTATAATACCTCGATCTCTTGCCATCTCGTCAATAACATACTTTTTATACTGTGATTTATGTAGCCTAACAATATCCAAAAGTTCTTTTTTTACCATGGTATTATCGTAACTCAATTCCTTTCGTTGTAACCAGTTTACGATTTCCGCCTTTTTCCATGAAGTTGTGGGAAGATTCTCTTTTAGCCTAGAGTGATAGCTGGCATTATCCATCACTATTACAGAATTAGCGGGAATGTATTCTATCATTTGCTTAAAATATTCCTCGAAAACATCAGCAGTCATTTCTTCATGATAGTCTTTAGTAGAATTCGACTGGAATTGTAATAATCCTTGATCCAAAAAGCCATTTGAACTTCCTATATGAGTTATAATAAGTCTGCGTCCCTTTCCAGATGGTGGTCTAAGTCCTGTTGACCAGCCTTCCATGACAGCTTGTCGAGAACTTAGGACATTTTTATCTTGCCAAACTTTAGATACGGTGTGCCCTTCGTTCAGCCAAGTTTCATCCAAATAGAAAATGTTTTTGCCTTCGCTGCGGTATTTTCGGATGGACCTTAAGTATTGACGTCTCCAGCAAATAATATCTGCTCTATCAATAAGAAAAGATTTTCTGTTTTGCTTCTCCCATCGAAAGTTCATATCATGAAGTATTTTCCATAGTTTCGTTCGTGATAGCTGTGGTAAGTCCTCGTCGTAGTTAATGGCTTGTAAAATTTTGTCTATAGTTGGTATTTCCTTGGCAAAATAAAAACTATGTACTTTTCTTCTAATACCATTTTTAATGAAATTGTCAATTTCTAACGGTTTCTTTCCTGGGAGTGGTTTTGGCTCACTGAGGTTCTTAGATTTTCTTTCACGCAAGAACCTATATATAGTAGCCTCTCCAACTCCTACCATATTGGCACACTCTGCAATGATGCTACGAACATCACTTGCAGGTTTCTGGTACACTAGAGCATCATGCACGTTTAATATTAATGTCTTTTCTCGGAGAGAATATGCACTCTTGCTAATTTGACGAAGACACGTTGGCGAAAAACTTGAAGCCATTGTTACAAGTATAGGAAATAATTCAACTTTGAGATAATGCAGTATCTAAATACAACTAAATACATAGTTTGACAAACGCACATCAAATGGCGTAATAACATCCTAAAGCAGGCAAAAATAGGTAAATTAATTACCCCTGTTGTACCTACTTTAACCCTAATCCTACTTAACAATGGACAGAGGCCAATTTTCTTATTAAATAAGGTAATTACTATTGGCAACGCCTATGGTTTACGGTTGTTTTATGGCTTCAACCCTCGATATGAGCTATCAACTGCAACAAAACGGACTTTAACGACCAAACACTTTTCTTCTTAGACGTTCTAAACGTAGAAAGAAAGAAAAAAGTGATACGAAAAGCATCAGATAACACATATTTTTGTTTATTTTTTAATTTTACATAAGAAAAATTTTTGGAAAATAAAAAAGGTTTTTAGTGACACTTGTCATTAAAATTCTACTAGACTAGGGGCCAGGCCCCCCCCCCTACAAAATCATTCTAGTTACGCCAATGGTCTTAGGTAGCCCATCCGCCCCTATACCCGTCACCCCATGTATTTATAGTGCTCTGCTCAAAAATAAAGACTAAAAGCGTGTAAGCAAAAAAAATTAACAAATCAGAGATTTTTTCATGAGTATTGCGTTCAATTTATTAGGAATGTTATTCATGGTTCAGCTTTTTACCTTGGTTTATGTATAAAGGCATTTAAAATTTAAATGTACAAATCAGAATAACACATAATAGATGTGCTATGCCGAATAAAAACCAAAGTTCGATGGGAAAATGGTGGCCAAATATAAAATAGTACCATGGCGACGCATGGGCGTCGTTTGGGACATAATATTGAGGCTAAAAATAAAGTATTATATACAGGGTGGTCCAGCGAAAACTTAACAACTCGATTTTCCTGCTTTAAAATGAAAATGTAGAAAATCGCTCGGACCCGTCGATTTTTGATTCGAGGGGGAATAACTTTTCCGCTTTTTTCATCTCCGTAACTTCAACCCCCTAACGGAGGTGAACACAATCTCCTGATTTTGAATAGGGATGAGGGGTGTTGCGATACCTCATTTTGAAGATCTTATCGAGTACTATCTGACCCTAAAATTTCGCTTCAAAATTTTCATCTTTAACGAAATGACAGCTAAAATAGTGGAAGACTACTTACTTTTGTGATTAGTTTATTAAATGCTGAAAATGGCCACCATTCACTTCCATGCAGTAAAATAAATTTTGCTCAAAACGGTCACGGACATTACTCAACATTTGTGGTGTAATTTGACGGCATTCATTAATGATCCACAGCGTAAATCTTAGATTTCAGGTGACCCCATAGAAAAAAGTCCAGTGGAGCCAGATCAGGTGATCTGGGTGGCCACTCAGTATGTCCCCTTCTTCCAATCCAGGCCTGAGGAAATTTTTCATCTAAGAACTGAGGTGGTACGCTATCTTGTTGAAAAATGATCGTTACATGGTCTTCTTCATTCTCCAATACTTGAACGAGGGCTGGATAAATAGCGTTCTCTAATAGTTCTAAATACATTTGGCCAGTAAGATTACCGGGTATAAAAAAAGGGCCCATTATGTGATTTCCATAAATACCCGCCCAAACATTTAACTTTTGGGGATGCTGCGTATGCACTTCACGAAATAATCTTGGATTTTCATCTGACCAATACCGACAGTTATGCCTGTTTACAATGCCATTAAGGTAAAATGAACAGTCGTCCGAGAAACAGATATTGAACATGTAGTTAGGATTATTGTTAATAATTCCACTGACCACTTCACAGAACTGGAGTCGACGATCGAAATCATCCTCATTCAGTTCCTGAACAAGTCGTATCTTAAAAGGATGGAACTTATGTTGTTTAAGGATTCTTATGATTGTTGTGCGTGAAACACCACAGATATATCGGACAATTTCCTAGTACTAAGGATCGGATCCATTGCTACTTGACCTAAGACAGCCACTTCCCTCGCTTCGTCTCTGTCAGACACCCTCTTTTTGTTTCCGACTGAACCAGTAGCGTCAAATTTGGCAACTAGTTGCACAACGTAAGCAGTGGATGCATTTTTTTCAGGATGCCGTTCGTTAAATAAAGCCGCTGTTACTCGCGCAGAGTCGTTATTTCTAAAAAATAATTTTATAATTTCCACCCTTTCTTCCACGGAATACACCATTTTAATTCTACTACAAAGGTACAATCGAATTGACACAGTTTTAACGTTCTTAAAAATTCACGATAGACTAAGGTAAATCAAGAACATGGTCCGTCTACTTTTTTGGACAAAAAATTAACAAATAAATAAATAAATTCAACTGCGTCTGATAAGAGTAATATCCTTGAGGTAAATTCCACATTCTCTACTCATACACCAGCGTTCTTTACTGCATGGAAGTGAATGGTGGCCATTTTCAGCATTTAATAAGCTAATCACAAAAGTAAGTAGTCTTCCACTATTTTAGCTGTCATTTCGTTAAAAAAGAAAATTTTGAAGCGAAATTTTAGGGTCAGATAGTACTCGATAAGATCTTCAAAATGAGGTATCGCAACACCCCTCATCCCTATTCAAAATCAGGGGGTTGTGTTCACCTCCGCTAGGGGGTTGAAGTTGCGGAGATGAAAAAAGCGGAAAAGTTATTCCCCCTCGAATCAGAAATCGACGGGTCCGAGCGATTTTATACTTTTTCATTTTAAAGCAGGAAAATCGAGGTGTTAAGTTTTCGCTGGACCACCCTGTATTTCTGAGAAGCTTGCTAAAATCTGGATTACATTATTAATATACAGGGTGTCCGCTAAGTAATGGGACATGGAAAAACAACAGACTCCTTAGGTAAAAATATTAGGATTGAATGATACTTACCTATATCCGAAAGTTGATATTAACTGAGATACAGGGTGTTAAAGTTGAAACTTCATTTTTGTTTTTCTCTAATAACTTTGACAGAAACCAACGGATTTTTACAAAATTTGGCAGTTATGGTTTTTTTAGGATGATGAACTGATTTTTTGGTGAAACTTTAATGTATAATGTGTATTTAAGTTTTTAATGAAAATAATACTTTTCTCATATTTATTACGTAAAAAAGGTACACTAATTTCAAGTCGCATAGTGTTACCGTTTCGGAGAAATATGCATTTATATTGTTTAGTGCCTATTATTAATTTGCAAACAAAATTTTTTTTAAAGTAACCTATGAGAATACAAATGAAATTTAGAGATGCAGTTGCTATGAAACCTCCATGTTATTATTTGCTTGTTGATTATTTTGTTTCGGCATTGTTACTTAACTTAGGATAAACTCAAAAATGAAACATTTTTTTACACAGCTATTTTACAATAATCAACAAGCAAATAACAACATGGAGGTTTCATAGCAACTGCATCTCTAAATTTCATTTGTTTTCTCATAGGTTACTTTAAAAAAAAATTTGTTTGCAAATTAATAGTAATTGGGCACTAAACAATTTAAATCCAAATATCTCCGAAACGGTAACTCTGGGTGACCTGAAATTAGTGTACCTTTTTTACGTAATAAATATGAGAAAAGTATTGTTTTCATTAAAAACTTAAATACACGGAGGCACAAAAAAGTTATGACCTAATAAATGTGCAAAAAATGCCGCATTTTCACCAAAAAATCAGTTCCTCATCCTAAAAAAATCATAATTGCCAAATTTTGTAAGAAACCGTTGGTTTCTGTCAATGTTATTAGAGAAAAACAAAAATGAAGTTTTAACTTTAACACCCTGTATCTCAGTTAATATCAACTTTCGGATATAGGTAAGTATAATTCAATCCTAATATTTTTACGTAAGGAGTCTGTGGTTTTTCCAGGTCCCATTACTTAGCGGATACCCTGTATATACACTTAAAAAAAATTGTTTTTTTTCTTGAAAACTATGATACGTAGAAAACATTTGAGTACGTCACTGGATTCTACGTAAAAGACTACATAGAGAACATTTTATTTCTTTTTAATATGTTACAGAGTAACCGAAATATGGGGATATCCTAAAATTAAAAATTTTCAAAAATATCCCTTATACCAAACACGAGAAGGTTTAGAAAAATTCTAATTGGGGCATCTCTTGTTTCACAAAAAAGTAGCACAGTGCTGCGTAAACCGCATCCTTCCATCTTTACTAATAACGGAGATACCGCGTAAAACCACCCTAAAGTGGCCACAATGTACAACAAAATATTGCAAGGGAACACTGCAATTCTCAAACACAAACTGCATCAAATCTCGTTGATGTGAAATTTGGAACCAATTTAATAAATGGTAAGATACCTAGTAGGAACATTCATATTTGCATTATTTACCATGCAAATTCCCATAAAAATAAAAATTGAGCTTCCCATATTTTGTCTTGTACGCCCGAAGTACTGTACGGTTTTGTAAAAATAGATTTAGAAATTTCGCAAGATATCATTATTTAACATTTAAACTAATTATATAGTTAATATTCCTACCTGTAAGTTCTATTTTCGTCGATTCAATCGGCTCCGCTTGGCACACCAATGAAATTAAGATCACATATTTGCGTTGCAAATTCCATAATCGTCACGAATTGCATAAGTTCATGCCCGACTATATCTTTACGACCAAACACTTCACGCGCACTCCCATAAACTCTCAACAAGTTGTGCTTATATTACAAAGTTCGAATGCAGTTTACGGTGAGAGCTTTAACAACGGTGAGTGCCCGGCAAAGCTTTATAATGCTCCGCATCGCACTCTATGCATGCATGCAAGCAATAATGCGACTGCGAGTTGATTACCCATTGAAAAATGTATTCCGGTCGCCCTACTCTTTGGTAAGGGAAGTGAAAGACTAAAGAAACTTGGATCTTTTCCATTCATATCAAATTTAGAGACGCACTATGGTGTGAATGCAATAAATTTTTGGTCAAAATTGGGAAAACGTTGACTGTTTACCGAATGCAGTAATTACATCTTCTATTTGCTAGTCCTTTTGCTCTTGATTGGTATGAGAGCACTGGCACGACCGACTTTATGTTCCGTTGTCAAAAATCGCTCTAAATTTTTTTCCTCTCGCTTCTTTTTTAATAATAATAATAAATGGCTTTATTGTGAAATATTACACATATTGGCGAAGTGGAGGCAGAGCCTCCTAGCTTAACCTAGAGTTTTAACTTTTCTCAAAAATGCGCCGAATGATACCTCCTGATGCATAATTTTTTATTTTTTTTTTATGATCAAACACAAGCACTATAGGAAAAATCCTTTAGGGCACTCTGGGAGTGGTGCGTGTGCGCAAAAAGCGATTCACGTTGGTTTTGAATCGTTGGAGGATATATTCGTTGGGAAAAACGACCTCAGGAAGGTCGTTCCATAAAGATGAAGTCCTCCAGATGAAAGAATTCTTAAATAATGAAGTTCGAGGAATACTAAGCTTAACCACATATGGATGGGCGGCAGTGGTTCGTCGTGTATTTCTGCTATTCGTCGCTCTGGGCGGAATTAAGAGGGCAAGGTCAGCCGAGCACTTTCCATGAAAATATCTGTAAAAGAGAGTCAAATCACCAACTTGCCTTGCCGATGTTCTAGGCTGTCGAGGTTCTTCGTCAGCTCGTGGTCTCCAATCAGATGAATGGCCCTCCTTTCGATGGAATCCAGTAGCCGAAGAGTATGTTTGGGTGCAGAGCTCCAGACATGAGAGCAGTACTATAGTGATGGTCGAATCTGGGCTTTGTATAGTGTCAAAAGTTGTTGAGGTGTGTACAACTTTCTGGTTCGGAAGAGTACACCAAGTTTCTGGGAAGCTATCTTGGCGATTGCCACAACGTGGTTATGCCAAGACATATTTCCTCCCAGATTGACGTCCAGCAAATTAATAGATGAAGCCAGAGGGATTGCGTGTCCGGCCATGACTATTTCCGGTTCTGTAATGTTAGCCTTTTTAGAGAAAACTGCTGCCTGGGTTTTTTTAGCGTTAAATTCGACTTGGTTACTGTCACCCCAAGCCAAAATTTCTTCCAGGTCTTTGTTGAGGCGTCATACTTCATACTGTCTGCGAAGATGTGCGTCGGCAGCCGATGTTTGCGCATTCAAAGAGAAAGATGAGATAAGTGTGCTATCGTCAGCAAAACTAAATATCGGATTTTTAGTTTTCACTAGAAGGTCGTTAATGTAGAGTAAGAAGAGAGTGGGAGACAATATGGACCCTTGAGGAACACCGGCATTGATGGTGAAGGTGTCTGAGAGAAATCCGTCAATCGCCACTTGCAGAGAGCGGTCCTTAAGAAAGCTAGACAATCATGCACATAATCGACTGGGCATACCATAGGATCGAAGTTTTGGCGGCCTAAGAGGGGATGAGATGGTAAAAATGGCCATTGATGATATTGAAGATAAAGGGCCTGTTCTGCTTGTCAAGGTACCAGAAATTAAAATGGCTACCCCGAAAAGTTTTACTATAATCGAAGAAAACCAAACAGATGCCTTAAAATTGATTAGACAGGCCAAAAGGAATTAAGGAGCGAAGATTTTTCCTTACATACTGAAATGGTAAATGCATAGCTATGCCTGTGGGTAAAAATACACTGGACATGTTCCTTCAATCATAGCAAAATTTCTTAATTTATAAAACGCTAAGCAATATTCAGGACATTGTCTACGTCGGACCTCGTCCACACTTCCTATCGAGGGTGGCTTCCCTTGCGGCTGTGCTGCGTCAAGAAATTCTCATTCTCGATCACCAAAGTAGTATTTCATACCCTAGATAAAAAATAACCATTTTTTTTTTAAGCATTAGGGTATTTACCAAATTGCTTACCTCTTCAAATATACATATTTTCTTCAAATATACATATTTATTATTTTTCAAATTTCCAAGATTTTGTTCTTTATAAGGCTAGTACACCTACTTATATTATTTTATGGTTAAGTGCATAAAATATGAACTGATATTGTTTGGATAGAGATCCATAAGATAGATGGAATAAATATACTCGTACATTTTTTTTGTTGAAAGAGCGATATATCAAAATATGTTTAAGGCATCATGGGGGTAGGGAATCCAATCCCGCACCCAAACTTTAATCCCGCAAACTTGCGGGATTTAGCCCATCGATCCCGCGGATCCGCGGGATTTGCGGGATAGCAAACAATGAACTGCGGTATTTTTGGTCGACGCATCGGGGATACCCCGCCATGCTGGCCTATTGAAAATACGTTAAACAGAACAGTTTTCTTGCATATGTGCAGAAGTAAGGGCGTTATTCTACTAGTATCTAGTGACATTTATCAAGTGGTTGAATATAATACATGGAATTTAAACAGCAATCACAAAAATGAGTGTAAGTGTATAGTTTACAAAGTTCAAGTTTAGTTTGTAATTATTTTTTAAAGTCTGAAGATGGTCTTACAGCTAAATGTAAGTTATGCCCTAGCATTATCAAAATCTCTGCTCGTTCCACCAAAGGTCTTCGCACCTAGTTACAAACAAAGCATAATATTAATTTGAAAGTCCAGAGCAGCAGCGGTAGAGTTGATATTGATAAAATAACACAGGAAATGAAAGCTAGTACCAGCAGTTCGAGTAGTTCGTTTAGTTCTATTGCTAAGCGCTCAGATGTTAGTGGTTCTTCTGTGCTACCTAAGAAAATGAAAATTAGAAATTTTTTTTCATCTGAGAAAAAAGTGTCGATGGAGGAAAGAGTGTCTCGAATGGTAGCTAAAGATGGTATACTCATTGGAAAGTTTATCACATCGACCGATATGCTATTCGAATCAGAGGGCCACAAATTGTGTAAAATCTATTCCGCCGACAAGTGTCGAAGCTGAACGTGCGTTTTCAGCCGCAGGATACATGTGCAATAAAATAAGATCAAATTTAAAGATGAAACATTAAATATGTTATCTTTTCTCTGAAAATACTTTCAAAATCAATGTAACATGTAACCGTTAAACTAGTCGTACTATTGTCTTGTGCCTATATGCAATAAATATTTTCCTGCTACTCCACTCTGTTTCTAATTGCAAAAACAACTTTTTATTAATATATAGCACCCACATCGAGTCCCGCAAATCCCGCGAATCCTGCACGTTTAATCCCGCAATGTCAATCCCGCGAAATCACCGCGGAATTCCGCATTTGCTGGATCTAGCATTTGCGGGTTTGGATTCCCTAAATAGGAGTCAGTCTCATTTTGGTCGGAATTACCACACCTTTACGGTTTTGGAACGTTCTAGGAACGGTAATTCCAGGCACGTAAATCGTTACCACCAAAATTATTCTCCATTTTGGTAACAACGTAGCG
The DNA here is from genome assembly GCA_963991005.1 of Barypeithes pellucidus. NCBI lineage: Eukaryota > Metazoa > Arthropoda > Insecta > Coleoptera > Curculionidae > Barypeithes > Barypeithes pellucidus. The sequence goes on along the minus strand of OZ022562.1, from coordinate 18,591,043 downwards.
AAGAAACGGTACATTAGTGGCAAATACGTAGCGGCGACTAAAATTGGTAGTCGGGTAGTAAAAGTCTTTATTAGAAATACTGCAACCGATATTAAAGAAAGGCATGAAGTAATCAGGAGAGCAACAGGCACCCTTCGTAGACGGAGCAGAAAATGCGAGGAAAATATTAGTGGTCCATGGTGATATTTTTGAAGATTTATTAAAACAAAGCTTCGGACATTAACATTTTCTCAACCAAGAACCATCAAAATAAACTTTTGGCCCTAATTTAATAGAGCCGAACCACCGTGCGTTATTCTAGTCGACAATAACGCCTTTTTACCTGAGTTTGTTCACGTGTCAACTCGGGCTCTGTTCATCAATGAGGTTATCTTATCGCCGTGAAATATTTGGGAAGGTTTTTAACGCGGCATATTGACTTTTGACTTAAGTCAACAGTCAACGGGCACCGTTATTTATGTAGGTATATTGAAAAATGATTAAACGCATCTACGTTTTAAGTTGTTTTTCAGAAAATATCTTTTCTCACGTAAATTTTAAACCCTGAAATTTTCTTAAGGCACCTTAGCTCGATACTTCGTCGCCTTTCGACTATTCGTTCGAACATATTCTAGTTAGAATCGGAAAGGAGGCTAACTGTAGTGCCTCAAGGATGATCACAAATGGGGAATGGACACAACACCCCGTAAAAATTGGACATACAAGAGCCACGGATCTAATCAACGATGAGCTCTTGGATATGCAAACCGATCGTATGAGAGCAACATACCATTTCACAAAGCCTTTCAGGATTGACTGGAACTTTGATAAATGGACGAACAGTGCAGCCCCCGTCATTTGACAAGGGTGTAGTTTGGTACACCGATGGATCAAAAACCGCCAACGGTGTGGGCGCAGGTATATTTCGGGAAAGACCCAGGATGGACATAAGCATTCCTCTGGGGAACTACGCCACAGTATACCAAGCGGAAGTTCATGCCATACAAGCATGCGTAATACAAAATCTTGAAAAGAGCTACCACAACCAAAAGATTTACATCCTGTCGGACAGCCAAGCCGCTCTGAAGGCTCTGAACTCCAATCGGTTTACTTCAAAACTTACAGTGAAGTGCCATGCCAACCTAAAAGTACTGGCGGCCAGGGGGAACAAGATAGAGCTCTTGTGGGTCCCTGGTCACTCTGGGATATTAGGAAATGAAAAAGCGGATGAACTAGCTAGAGCGTAGACAAAATATCTTCGGGAACATACAACGTGGTGAGAACCTCCCACATGACAAGCTTGGTAGAATGTTACTGGACCTCATAGAAGGAACAAACATCTTTTAATAAGATCGGGGTACACAATAATTGTGCTATCTTTATCCTGAACGTCTATGGCGTACTTTGAACGTAAAAAACTCATTTTAAAGATATCACTACATCAACGTATTTAAGACGTCTTAGTTTAGACGTCTTTGCTATGTCAAATAGTGGACGATAGACGATGTTTCTTTCATAAAAAATAAAACTTTAATTATGAAGCATTAAATTTAATATAATTTGTATTTTTGCGAGGCCATCGTTTTGTACTTTTTTATACATTATTGGCTTGTCTTGAAATAAATATAAAAAGGGTTACATAAAACATTTATTATACAGGCCGCAACAAGAACCGGTATTGCCAGAGGTACTAACTAGAGGTGGTTATATTATATATAAGGGAACAATACATTTTTGGTTTATATCAATTCTCTAAAAAATAAAATAATTATTATTTATTTGAAAGTAAAAAATATACAAATAACAGCGGTACACTGATCTTTATTTCCATAAAGAACTAAGTAAATGTGACAATGCTGGATTACGATGCGGTGATTATCCATTAAAATGGCGTGGACGTCATTAACGAATTGGCGTTAGGCGAGATTTCTAAACTACGCTTGTGATTGTGAATTGAGTTTATTATATTTTCTTTGGAGCTTATGATTCTGGTAAGTTAATTTTTATTAATTACTACACTTGCTTTAGTAAACATGAGTGTAAGGGACATTCATAAATATTTTGTGCAGTATGGTTGGTAGTGATATGATCGATATGATTGGTATATATCAGGGAAATGAAAAACCTAAAGATGCAAATTTATTGGTTACTGATTTTTTTTTTATGATCAGAAACAAGCACTATAGGAAAAATCCTTTAGGGCACTCTGGGAGTGGTGTGTGTCGCAAAAAGCGATTCACGTAGGTTTTGAATCGTTGGAGGTTATATTCGTTGGGAAAAACGACCTCGGGAAGGTCGTTCCATAAGAATGAAGTCCTCCAGATGAAAGAATTCTTAAATAATGAAGTTCGAGGAGTAACTAACCACATATGGATGGGCGGCAGTGGTTCGTCGCGTATTTCTGCTATTCGCCGCTCTGAGCGGAATTAAGAGGGCAAGGTCAGCCGAGCACTTTCTATGAAAATATCTGTAAAAGAGGGTCAAATCCCCAACCTGTCTTCGATGTTCTAGGCGTCGCGAGGCTCTTCGTCAGCTCATGGTCTCCAATCAGACGAATTGACCTCCTTTCGATGGAATCCAGTAGCTGAAGAGTATGTTTGGGTGTAGAGCTCCAGACATGAAAGCAGTACTCTAGTGTTGGTCGAATCTGGGTTTTGTACAGTGTCAAAAGTTGTTGAAGTGTGTACAACTTTCTGGTTCGGAAGAGTACACCAAGTTTCTGAGAAGTTATCTTGGCGATTGCCACAACGTGGTTATGCCAAGACATATTTCCTCCCAGATTGACGTCCAGCAAATTAATAGATGAAGCCAGTGGGATTGCGTGTCCGTCCCTGACTATATCCGGTTCTGTAATGTTAACCTTTTTAGAGAAAACTGCTGCCTGGGTTTCTTAGCGTTAAATTCGACTTGGTTACTGTCACCTCAAGCCAAAAGTTCTTCCAGGTCTTTCTGATGCGTGATACTTTATGCTGTCTGCGAAGATGTCCGTCGGCAGCCGATGTTTGTGCATTCAAATTCATTTACTTAATAGGTACACATGGGAAATGCATTCAATATAATTAATATTATACCTTTCGGTTTTAAACACAGGAGGTAGGTTTAGGACTCTCAGTACATCATTGATTACTGTTTAAAACTTTGTAGGATTCTGACAGAATATAAACAATTCTGTCTCTTTATTGTATTAAATGTTTTTGACTAGTATTCGCTTGCATTAGTTATGGCAAATTTCATACTCTGCGAATAATATACAATTACAGCCATGCAACTCAATGTGAATTTTCCCATTTACGACACATCTGATTACTACTACTACTAAAGTACATGCATACATTGTAATTACCTAATTGAGAAGATTAAACGATAACACCTTACTTTCGTTACACCCAATATATTCCTCGCTAAATTTAACACTAATAATTAGCGCTAGCATAATTTAGACATTTGTTATTTAAAATTCCGAAAAGAAAACTGCCCAGGAATGATTACCCGACAAAAAGGCTTTGTTGGTGTTTGCAAATACCCCGACTTCCTGCAGAGACCTTATTCATTGAAATGTAATTCAAGATGGACTCCAATCTTTACGGTCTAGTCTCTTACAAAAATTAATAATCAAGCCACCATGCATGAATTCAGCAAGGGTTGTACCTCATTATAACATAGTTATTAAACGGCATATTTTGCTTAATAGGTACATACTTATTTGAGCTAATTAAACACGGCAATGGGTGTATTGAACATATTTTTTCTTGTTATTGGGAGGTGTTATGAATATTAAAATTCAGACACAGAAAAAAAATCAACGGCGCCTGAGAAAGTGATATTACACATATAAAAGGTAGATATTTCTGTATTTTACGGTAATTTTGGAAAAAATTTCATATTTTTAATACTTGCATTTATTTGTACACACACAGTCAAAATAATCGATCCACGCAATATTTAGATGTAGTACAGTAAAACCTCTCATAACGGACACCTGTAATAAGCGAACATCTCTATTAAGCGGACATTTTTTCATAGTCCGGAACTAGGTATATGTAATTCCACGAAAATCAACCTCTCTTGGGCGGACTCTCTCTCTCTCTCTGAATGAAAGTATGTGTGATTCCCCGACAGTAGTCCGCCGTTTATTTGTGAGCTGTAACGTTAAAGTCGTAAACAATTGCACAAAAATGTCGCATTTTGAATCTGAAAGAGAATATTGATGTTGTGGAAGTTTGTAATTTGATAACAATGATTTGGACGAGTTCATTAAAATTAATAGCAATGTGCTATTAGAAGATGATAGTGACTCCATTCCTACCGATTGTGTAGTCCAAACTGAAACCACATCACTATCTCTCGACTCTGATGAAGAAGTTGAATTCAGTAATCAAACAAATGTCACCAATTACCAACAAGCCATTAGTATGGTAAAGGAATTATAAGAGTATGCAAAGAATAGAGGTGACTCTACAGTCTACAGCAATGGAATTGTTATCAGACTTGAAATTACATTTTCTAGATTGCAAATATAAAACGCAAGCACGTCAAACTACGTTAGTAGATTTTTTTAATACTACATCCTAACTAAAACTACTTAGTGCATTTTTGTTATATTACATAATACCTAATAACAAATTTCCCATGGGCGGACACCTCTATTAGGCGGACACATTTGGACGGTCCCATAGGTGTCCGCCTAAGAGAATTTCACTGTATTTTGATAGTGAATAATTATTTTATTTTAATTCCAATTTTTATAATTCGTTTTTTATATTAGAGGTAAATTAATCAAAAATTTCGCACATGTGTTAAAAATATGTCCATAATGTACAGGTTAACGTAATCACTGTTTTTCACTCAAATTTTAAAATACCTGTGGAGTGATAGAGATGTCAAACTTTTATTTTGTCAAAGTGATATTTATTTAGATATTATTAGATATTATCTTAATATTTTCGATTTTGGTTCATTTTAATATTTTCAGTTTATATAGGATACGATTTCTTTTATATCGTGTATATGTTATCTCAGCTTTCTCTTTGAATGCACAAACATCGGCTGCCGACGCACATCTTCGCAGACAGCATGAAGTATCACTCCGCAACAAACACCTGGAAGAAATGCTGGCTTGGGGTGACAGTAACCAAAGGCGAATTTAACGCTAAAAAAAACCCAGGCAACAGTTTTCTCTAAAAAGGTTAACATTACAGAACTGGATATAGTCGTGGACGGACACGCAATCCCACTGGCTTCATCTATTAATTTGCTGGGCGTCAATCTGGGAGCAAATATGTCTTGGAAAGATCCACGTTGTCACAATCGCCAAGATAGCTTCTCAGAAACTTGGTGTACTCTTCCGAACCAGAAAGTTGTACACACCTCAAAAACTTTTGACATTATACAAAGGCCAGATTCGACCATCACTAGAGTACTGCTCTCATGTGTGGAGCTCTGCGCCCAAGCATACTCTTCGGCTGCTGGATTCCATCGAAAGGATGGCCATTCGTCTGATTGGAGACCACGAGCTGACGAAGAACCTCGACAGCCTAGAACATCGAAGACAGGTTGGGGATTTGACTCTCTTTTACAGATATTTTCATTGAAAGTGCTCGGCGGGCTGACCTTGCCCTCTTAATTCCGCCCAGAGCGGCGAATATCAGAAATACACTACGAACCACTGTCGCTCATCCATATGTGGTAAGCTTAATACTCCCCGAACTTCATTATTTAAGAATTCTTTCATCTGGAGGACTTCATCCTTATGGAACGACCTTCCCGAGATCGTTTTTCCCAACGAATATAACCTCCAACGATTCAAAACCAACGTGAATCGCTTTTTGCGCACACGCACCACTCCCAGAGTGCCCTAAAGGACTTTTCCTATAGTGCTTGTGTTTGATCATTAAAAAAAAATATGGCGAGACAAGCACGAGACGCGCTATATACAGGGTGTCACTAAATAAGTGTAAAACATTTAAGGGGGTGATTCCTCATCGAAAAAAAGATAGGATCTTTCATATAAAGAAACTTCATTGGAGCATCCCTTGTTAAGATACAGCCCCTTAGAGGGGGTACATAAAATTTATAAATAAACGAAACTAATTTCTTAATAACAAAACATACAACATCTAGAAATCATAGTAAATGTTCAATATGTCTACCTTCAGACATTACGCATGCGTCTAGACGTCGGCGCATTGAGCAACGTATTCGCGCGTTTTATGGCGATATGTATCTTGTTCGTAAAATAATTTTTTGCTGCGAACTGGTTTATTTTGGGCAAAACATTCAAGAGACATTTTTTGTTTAGAATGAAACAGGCTATCGGAAATAAATTTTTAGATGGTAAACAAATAATAAGACAAAAACTTACATTGGAAATAAATTTTAGGGGTTGCGTTTTCCACCCTTACAACCATGGGGTAAACCAAATAAATTACTGGCTAAGTGTCTTTTTGGTAGTAAAAAATGTCAGGTTAATTTCAATATTGTAACTTTTTTAGTGCTTGTAAAAAAAATTGTTAAACACATTTTATGTGGCTGTATCTTAACAAGGGATGCTCCAATGAAGTTTCTTTATATGTAAGATCCTATCCTTTTTTCGATGAGGAATCACCCCCTTAAATGTTTTACACTTATTTAGTTACACCCTGTATTTTGTTAACCATTTTGTTCGTTTTGTTATTTTTCATTAACAATTTCTATTATTATGTTATTTTTGAGAAGTTTTCTCGAGTTTATAGTAAATAAAAATTTAAAAATGATATCCTTTAATTTTTTAATATTTACAATCGGAGACCTAAACTACGCCGCTGGCTAGCCAGTTAAAATAAAACTTTACAAAACCCATGTCGCGATGACTCCGCTAAGGGATTTGGCACCCTTTCTTATATGCACTTTCTCGTTTATGTGTCTTCAAGAAAGACGTATGTCGTGTTACCTGCTCAGCGTCAAACTCGAACGTCGCCAATCGGATGGCGCGGCGCGTAGACCGAAGGTCGTGTATCAAGTGACAGGCGATATTTTTCGGTTTTTCGCCTGAATTTATAACTAGAGTATGTCCTATCGAGCGAAAAACTGTTCGAATATACGAGCAGTTTTTTAACTCGATCACACTACAGCGGTACATTTCCGCCTGCGTCAAGCGAAGCTCGGGTATCGAGTGAAAGATAATAAGTGACGAGCGACGGTTTTCGCCTGAATAGATAACTCGAGCGGTTTTTTTAATAATCGAGCGATGTCGGTTATTTCAATAATCGAGTGATCACAACACTAATTTAATCATATTCTTGCATATTTTAAGCATATTCGTGCATATTTTAAGCACATGCGTGCATTTTTAAAAATATGGTGCTTTAAAGGGCGTCTTTTTTTAAATATTTTCAGTGCATTTTTTCCACCCTTTACCTATTAACAACCATTATTGAGAGATATACGGTTACTGCCCATTCATTAGTTAACAACAGTCATATAGGCTCTTAAATAATAACAGTGTACAATTACTTTCAAGGCTAAAATTACAAATATGTTATTACATTGTTTTCTGTATAGTCATTCGTAATATCTAAATCGGGAGGAACTTTGCACACCAAATTCATCTTGTAAAAAACGGGTAGGAAATTTATATCCCAGTGGAGATGATGGCAGTAAATACAAAAGTATAGAAATTCATGTTTAATGAGTTTTAATTCGAATTGACTTGTTTTAATCAAGACCGAAACAAAAAGAAGAGACTGTTATCAGGTAGAATTGACCAGGTTCACCAGAAAAAATAATCCACACGAATGTCAGTGTCGTGGAAACTTCGGCGAAATTAGAAAATAACGCTTTAAAAGAAAATTTCAACACTCTGTAGGAAACTTAAGCCATTGCCGACACATGTTCATATAAACTATTCGTATTAAAAATTACCTAAGAAAAATTCCGCCATACCTAATAATTTCCATAATGAACACGGTAACAAACGCAAGCAACCCCGTGTTTTATTTTAAAAATTTTGATTGAAAGAACTTCCCATAAAAATAATTAAGAACGGCGTTTAGTGTCCAAGACTTCTTACAACGAATACTTATAAACAGGAAGAAGACAAACAGCCATGTTAAAAAATCGAAGCAGGCATGAACAAACGAACAAACCCGGCATACATTAAGTATGGCATCAGCTGACAAACGCACGTGCTTTTCAAATGCCACTTTTGTCCAAAATTTTTATTACTGTCAATATTTTAAAGTGACATTTAACCAACAAAGAACATTCAAAACCCTTTTATTTGATTTACTAAGTGGTGAGAATCAAATATTAGGATTTTGACATGTTTTAAGCTGTAAATATTACTTTAAAATAATCCTTACACACTCTTATATCATTTGTTGAATTAGTAACGTATCTAAAAATGAAAAATTAAACTTCAGAAATAAGCTTGGAAGTAGTTTTATTAAAAAATCGGAAGTAAATCATAATTTACATAAAATATTTTACCATCATCAACTGGGCTCTAGGTCCTAGCAAATATTTCAGGCTTCAAGCCCGAGCATATATTTTTGAGCCCCATATGATTTATGAAAAGAAATTATTATGGATGCTTCAGTAAAGATGACTAAATGAATATTTCAATTACAAATTACTCACTTGCACCAAAAAGGAAACGACGTTTCTCGTGAAAAGATTAGAAAATTAAAAATTACTTCACTTTACATATATATTACATACTTATATGTTGCTTGATTATATTCCATGCCAGAGGAAGAAAATTGACTTGTAAAATTATTTAACAACTCGGCCTGTTCACATTTTATGTCTGTCTCTGTCTGCATCAACCTGCCAAACTATGGCTAAGATCAAATGGCATTCATTAACCACGTCCACTTTATGGCTTCCAGATATAACTACGTAAGTCTGATATTGACCCATAAGGATATTTGACATACATGAAAAAATAGGTCTTAGCGGCGATAGGCATGGCGTGACGTCACTTGCATGGCCTTCCTACGGGTTTCGATCCCCCCCCCCCCCCCCCCCCATAAGAAGTCTCGCCGGGCTGAGTTCTTAATTTACCTGCATAGTTTTATACAGTGTTTGACGCAAAAATGACAGTTCTATCTGTCAAAATTGCTGATGGACGCCATGTTGTTAAAAAAATTAAACAGTAAAAGGGGTCTTGCGGTACATCATTTTGAAGGTCCTATCGAGTACTTTTCGATGCCAAAATATTAGTACCCAAAACAAACAGGTGGCGCTTTAAACGCCCTTCCGCCATTTTAAATTTGATCTCCATGAAATGTGCAAGAAAGTGTAGCTCTCTGATTCCTACTACACCATGCCAAGCTGTATTTATTTTTCGACGGTAAATGAAATAAAGGATAAGTAATAACAAAATAATAACAATGCAATGCATTTTCTTTTAGGTGCGAATAGAGAAGTAATATTGTGGCATAGTACCTACTCAATAGGACCTTCAAAATGATGTATCGCAAGATTCTACTTTCTATTTTTTTTTCCAAGATGACGCCAATCCGCCATTTTGACAGTTAGATTTATCATTTATACGTCAAACGGTGAAGGAACTTTACCTTCTGCTATGAGCTACCTCAAATTTTGTAAAGAAAAAATTAGCGGGTTGAAAGTTAGCAGGATTCGTAGGTGTGTAATTTTCCTTTTTCCAAATGAATGGTACCACCTGCTGTTGGAAATAGTTTATTCAAAATGCACTTTATTAAGTAATAAGCTATAAAACATTTGCAAAAAAGATTGCTAAAATTTTTATCTATGAGCTATTATGGTTATATGCCAGGTTTTTGCTAGTTTGTTATTGAATTGAATAATGAATACAGAAAATGTTTTTAAAACAAAAAAGTACCGGTTTATTAATATAACTTATAGCGGTATTAAATGAAACGTTTTTTCTCTATTTCCGCTATTATTTAATATATTCATTATACACACATAGGCATTAAACACTGCTAAAACTATACAAGAGATTTTAGAACTGGCATAACGATATTTTTTTGTACCGGTATTTTTTGTCCGGTACTCGATATCTTGCACCGGTATTTTACAATACGATACGGTCCTATACCCAAAGTATTTACCCAGTAGCTATCGTATACAGAGTGTTATGGAAATGACGTATTATATTTAAACCGGCAATTCCTGAGATGAAAGCAAATTGAAGAAAAATATCCAAAAATGGCGCTTTAATTTAATATGCCCTGTACATGAGCTATTGTCATACCAAAGATATACACGTGGTGACACCGGGGGAAAAGTAAACAAAGCAGCGATACACGTTAGTGAATTTTTGAGTAGTGTTGTCACGTTCTCATGGTAAACTCTTTAGAAAGTCAATAACCGTTTGACAGAATCGAAGTTGTATATTTTTTAGGGTACATTATTATAAACTTTTACGTTCAATTCAGTTCGCTGGGAAACAATCTCTGATTTATAAACTTCCGAACAGCTTAACTTACTTTTTCGGACTATTTAAAGGTTCTCAAACTTTTTTGTGTCGTAGACCCCTTGCCATGTTTTTCGGTTTTTGGTAGACCCCCTACTTACCTGATATTGATTTTTTGTAAATTTCTAACTTACTGTACTAAAGTGAAGTTTAGTGTTAAAAACTTAAAGTAAAAACACATTATTAATTTTATTAAATTAAAACTACTCAAAATAAAATTTTGTATCTGTTATATAAAATAAACGTAACATAAAATAAACTAAGCAATAAGTAAATGTTTTTAGTGGGAAGGATGAACCTGGTGCTATAATAATAAATGATCAACATTTGGCGTCAATTTTGTAAGGTTTAATCTTAAATCTCCTCGGCTAATGATGTCCATTCTGTTTCTTTTTTTCGTTAGGAGATTGGTAACAGAGCGTATGCTTGTAACAAGATGATACTGGTATATCATTATGTGCAGGTTTTTACAAGTTCAAAATGTATTGCGACCACAAAGCGAATGCCTACATCCTACAACTTACACAATTTTATAAACATATATAATACATTTTTTACTTTATATGTACTTTTATAAGTAATGTATATGTCTTTATATTATAAGATAGTATAATAAGTAGTTAGGTACTATCAGTGTATGTTGAGATCCACTATCGTGGACCCCCATTTTCATTTCATGGACCCCCAAATTTTTTTTTCGCTGACGTACACCCCTTGCACGTTGTCATAGACCCCTGGGGGTCGATATAGACCACTTTGGAAATCACTGATTTAAAGCCAACTTAATTTATAAACAAACACCAAGTAGGTAACCCGAACAAAAACCGGCAAAATAACCACACAAAAACACATACTCACATTAGTTTTCGCGTAGATTTGTATGCGTCTCATGAACACATCTAAGTACCGTACCATTCAATCTGAATTAGTATTTTAAAGTGCGACTGTGTAAACAAAAATACGTTACGGTTTCATCGGGTGGTCTGGAAAATAATATAATTTTTACGTACGTATTTGACATCTAAAAATTTTGAAAGTGAAACACGTTTGAGTCTGGTTGACATGTTGGGTTAATATCTAAAAATACAGCGTTGCCACTTTCGATGTTTTATAAGATTATATTCATAAATTGGGAAATTTCCTTCTGTAATATTATTTCCTGTATAATTATAGTATCGGAAATGGCAACCGCGCTAGTTATTTTCCGAATATGCACGAAACATTCTACCCTTGGACGCGTCTATAATCTATATGAAAGGGAGGTCCTGTCTGTCAAATTATTTCATCATTCTTCAGAAAAGGATTAATAAACTTTATGTTTAGGCCAATCCATTAGAAATGAGCGTTTTTATTATTTCTGAATTTCTATTGCGAAATAATTTGTATCAAGTGCTGTTGCTCTATGTGTACGGTAGTGTTATTATTGTATTAGAAAGTTTAAAAATTAAATATATGAAAAAAAATTTATAGAGGGTATTCCAAATTTTAATGAGGCTGATATTGATCAATTTTCTACAATTAAGAACCGAAGAACGGACTTTACGTTTAAGCACTATACACACTAAGAAAACCTTTCTTATTTCCAAAAGTTGTATTTCCTTGTGTAAAATTAAAAAATAAATGAAAATATGTTTTACCTAACGCATTTTCTTATTACTTCTTTTCTTTCTACATTTAAAACGCCTAGAAAGTAATTGTTTGGTCGTTACACAAAAATAAAATTTTTAAAATAATTTCACCATACTTGTGAACCCTCTCTATCATAAGTCACGAGCCGCCACTCCAATGGTGCATACCAGCATTAAAGTATTAATATCTGGTAAACGGTTCAAGACAAGTATAGGACATAATTTATGAAAAATGTCTAGAATTGATTGTAGAACGCAAAAATGGAATAATATACAATATGTTCCATTATTTAAATGCATTTGTGGAAGAATATGCGTTTTTTTTTTATAAAATATCAGGCTTTTTTTATACAGGGTGTTATGGAAATGACGTATTATATTTAAACCGGCAATTCCTGAGATGAAAACAAATTGAAGAAAAATATCCAAAAATGGTGCCTTAATTTAATATGCCCTGTACATGACCTTATGTCAAACCAAAAATTACCACGTGGTGCCCCTGTTCGGAAGGTAAACACAGCAACATATGGCAGTGAATCTTGAACAGTGTTGTCATATCTTCAGGGTAAACTCTTTAGAAAGTCAATAACCGTTTGACAGATTTCAAGTTGTTTATTTTTCAGGGTACATTATTATAAACTTTTACGTTCAGTTCGCTGGGAAATAATCTCGAATTTGAACTGACTCGAAGGAACCGCCGCGGAGTTTATAAATGGTCAGGTATGTTCTCATTTGTTCAATTCGAACGACACCCGTCAGATCTGGAGAACTTAAAAGTTTATAAATGCCACTTACCCTTTAGAAAAAAAAATGCAATTTTATTTACCTTTTCGGACTTATTTAAAACAACACCAAGTACTCACATCACAAAATCACATTAGTTTTCGCGTCACAACACATCTAAGTACCATTCAATCTGAATTAGTATTTTAAAGTGCTACTGTGTAGACAAAAATACGCCCTTATTGTCTGGGAAATAATATATTTAACATCTAAAAATTTTAAAAATAAATAACATGTTGGTTCTCTCGATCGATATCCGCCGGCTTCTTTAAACAGCTGATTTTGGACAATCGCGCTAATATTTAAAAAAACAGCCACTTTCGATGTTTTATAAGCGACTATCATAAATTGTCGAAAATTTCCTTCTATAATATTACTTTCCTGTATAATTATAGTCTCGGAAATGGCAACCGCGCTGGCTCTACTAGCGGAGAGTTCTCGGAAAGAAAGTTCGACTGGTCCGAAGGTGGACTAGACCATTCATTTCAAAGGGTAGTTCCTGTCAATTGTTAACATAATTGTTTCATTTTATCTTTAGTAAAGGGTTAATGGCCCATATAAATTAGCGTTTTCATTATTTCTATTGCGAAAAGAATAAGTGCTCTTGTTCTATGATGGGTGTGATTGTAAAGTGTAATTATGCGTTAGTGTTGGGGTTTAGTGATAAGCTTATTATGCACTCTCACACTATCATCAGGACACGTGATGAGCATAACGTTTTTCCCATAGAAAAAAGAACTGAAAGTGTCTGTGCCCTGGATTCCTTAATCGCGTCCTGGATTTACTTTCTAAGTAAGCTAAATATTTATTTTTATAAGAAACTAAAGTTTTACACTTTTAAACGTTTTGGCAACATTGTGCCTGAACATCTGTTGATTACCCAGCTGGGCAATGTAATATGTTCATATATGAATGTGCCGAGGAGTTGTGTGTGGGTTTAGGGGTGAATTATCCCACTTTTTAAACGTTCGATTTAAAAAAAAAAATATGTAGCGCTTCTCTATGACACCCCAGGAGTCACCCATTTAAATATAATACGTCATTTCCATAACACCCTGTAGAATCCTACTTTTATACATTGTCCATCTGACAACCCTAGTCACAAGATAAGAAATTTCAAACAAAAATGAATGGACTAAGTAAGTCTAGTTCCGATTTTTCGTCGCTTTTAACACTATTTTAGGTATTTGGCAGCTTTAAAAATCTCATGTACCGGAAGTTAGTCGTGAGTTCGCAGGGGACCGATGTAGTCAGGCGCCCAGACGCTAAGCGCCGAAAATAGGCGCGTTGCAGACGGGAAATAGCGAGCGCGACGGCCGCCTTGATGCCGTAATAAAATGTGAAGTATGCGTTCATAAATAGATGAAGATTTCTACGAGGGGGGTAGAGTTGAGAAGTTTAGTCGGTATTTTTAGCTTATAGAGGGAGATATAAAAAGATTCAGAATTTACGGAATAAGAACTAGAAATCCAATAAAATGCAAAATTAAATTAATTCATTACATTATAAAATCGTTTTGCAAAATTACTGTAAAATTTATTATAGTAGGAATTAAAGCCTATTTACTGGACGGTGTGAGGTATTAAATAAATTTTTTCTATCTGGGTTTCATAATGGCTACATTATGAAATGCAAAAAAATTTAATAACCTGCAACTTACTTCGATTTCGTTGAAATTAGTTTTCTAGGCATTATGGATTCGACAAAAAATTTTTATAGAAAACTTGAAAATACCAACCTTTAAACTTGCAAATAGATCAGTTTTACTAGATATTTATCTCAAATACCTATACTCGGAAATATATAACGACCGGGTCCGTTAACTAATTTCTAGTCAAAACTATAAAACAACTAACCTAAAAATAATAGAAATATCTTCCAGTTTATGCTCTATTTTAAAGTTTTATTCAATAAAGTACTATTTTTATTTTTAATTCAATATAATATTATACATATTACTTTATATAGTTTACATATTTATAGTTACTGTAGACATTTCCTGGGCATTAATTGTTATTCCTGTCAGATTCTGTGTCGTCACAATATTTTGTTCAATAGTATTATTTATTATTTCGTTCAATATTTTGAACTTTGTTCTGCTCGCACCATAACTCAAAGTTTTGCATATTCTTTTTAAAAGTTTTCTAGATTATTATCTGCAATTTCTCGTATTTCTGACTGAATACAACATTCTTCCTGGCTCATTTTTATTAACTTTAATAATATATTTATTTTTAATTATCACGGATGGGAAGAAGCTTTGTTGTGTTCAATTGTTTATATCATGGCATATTTGATACTTCTAATATTTTATTAAATGGTAAAAGTATTGCCAACCCAAAAAGAAAATATTAATTCAAATGGAAAAAATCTACTATATTTTTAAAAGTTTTTCAGATTTTAAAGGCCCAAATAGAAAAAGTATTATAAAATATACGGCTCATAAGACAATTAGAGATAATGTCTTATGAAACTTGTATCTTAATATACTATTGTAAAATTATATCATTTTTAATATATTTTACAAGTTCAAGCACTTTTGACATTAAACTTATTGGGTGACTGATAAGACTTCGAATGCGGTGATTCCAAAAACACTTAGCTTTTCATCGTATCAGCTATAGTTTTTGAGATATAGCCTAGTCATAATAAATTGCAATATTAATATATTTAACAATTATATGGTCATAAATGTTACCAAAAATGTATCTAATTCCAAAACTAATGCCTTTTAAAATATACCTATTTATTCATAAATCACTGGAAATACCTAATCTTATATTGTCAGATATCAGATAAGAAATAATTTTTTTTTGAATTTCTTTGCACCTGCAGATTTCTTATTTTTGTATTTGCAATTAGCACAAAATATACATTAGATGGCAATAAAAGAGAATGAGATTGTATACCATAAGCCTCATAAATTAATTCGTCACCTTGGCTTGTGTCCTAGGGTGTTAGTACCGATATAATCCCCATATGCGGAATATTGCCTGCATGCCTTTGCAAAATTTAGTGGAAACTTGAGTTTCACTGCAATAGTGTGTTTTTGAGAAATCGTATTTAAACATGGCTTCTACAAGTAGGCGTAGTTGCGTAAACCATTCGGACTTTTTTGCTACATGTGTGGCGAGTACATTTTAAAAGCATGTTGAAGAGTGATCTGTGACTTTGTGAAAAAAGCTTAGAGATTTAAACCTCCCAAAAGAGTCTGCCGAGTTACTTGCCTCCACACTAAATGAAAAGAATTTTCTTTATCTAAGTATTAAAATTTAGATTAATTTAAATTAATAACTTAAGTTAATATTGTTAATGTTATTGACAGATGATTTTTGTACTTGTTGTGGTGTACAATAAACATTTTTCTTCCATTCCTGAGTTTTTTCTCATGGCAATGAGAAACGGAAATTTATTTTTGGACGTCTCTTCGAAGAAAGCCAGGAAAAAATAAAAACCGAAACGCAAAATTTTAGATTTTTCCAAATGTTTTGAAAGCCCCTGTATTTAGTTTTGATTTCTTTGTGGCATTTGGGCCCATAATTCGACCAGTCGCATTGCTTTCAGTTATATCATAAGTAATGGAGAAAGCTATTAACTAACATCTTTTAAACTACCTGCAAGGCTTCAACAATATCAGCGATCATCAATATGGTTTTCGGAAGTCCAGATCAACTGGAGATCTTCTAGCCTATGTCACCCATCTTTGGAACAATGCAATCATGGGGAGTCTCGGGCTGTTGCACTTGATATTTCTAAAGCCTTTGATCGTGTTTGGCATGAGTGATTTCTAAGTAAACTGCGATCCTATGGATGCCCAGTCGATTCTATGCATGGTTGTCTAGCTTTCTTAAGGACCGCTCTCTGCAAGTGGCGATTGAGGGATTTCTCTCAGACACATTCACTATCAATGCCGGTGTTCCTCAAGGGTCCATATTGTCTCCCATCTCCCACTCTCTTCTTACTCTATATTCACGACCTTCTAGTGAAAACGAAAAATTGGATACTTAGTTTTGCTGATGATAGCACATTTATCTCAACTTTGTCTTTGAATGCATAAACATCGGCTGCCGACGCACATCTTCGCGGACAGCATGAGGTATCACGCCTCAACAAAGATCTGAAAGAAATTTTGGCTGGGGGTGACAGTAACCAAGTCGAATTTGACGCTAAAAAAACCCAGGCAGCATTTTTCTCTAAAAAGGTTAATATTACAGAACCGGATCTAGTCATGGACGGACACGCAATCCCACTGGCTTCATCTATCAATTTGCTGGTAGGAAATATGTCTTGGCATAACCACGTTGTGGCAATCGTCAAGATAGCTTCTCAGAAACTTTGTGTACTCTTCCGAACCAGAAACTTGTACACACCTCAACAACTTTTGACACTACACAAAGCCCAGATTCGACCATCACTAGAGTACCTACTGCTCTCATGTCTGGAGCTCTGCACCCAAACATACTCTTCGGCTACTGGATTCCATCGAAAGGAGGGCCATTCGTCTGATTGGAGACAACGAGCTGACGAAGAACCTCCACAGCCTAGAACATCGGAGACAGGTTGGGGATTTGACTCTCTTTTATAGATATTATATAACTTCTTGATTCCGCCTCGAGCGGTGAATATCAGAAATACACGACGAACCACTGCAGCACATCCATATGTGGTTAAGCTTGGTATTCCTCGAGCTTCACTATTTAAGAATACTTTTATCTGGAGGACTTCATCCTTATGGAACGACTTTCCCGAGGTCGGTTTTCCCAACGAATATAACCTCCAACGATTCAAAACCAACGTGAATCGATTTTTGCGCACACGCACCACTCACAGAATGCTCTAAAGGATTTTTCCTATAGTGCTTGTGTTTGATCATAAAAAAAATTATTACGCAACTTTGCCCCAATTTAACCGACTTCGTATCTCTTAACGTTTCCGAAATCACAATGGTGAATGCCGAATTTATAACACCCTGTATAGCTTCGTTGTTGATATTTCCTTAATGCGGCTATATGACTTTTATGTAGCAAATCTGGGGCTTTTACATCAATAGATGGTTGTAAAAGCGTTCTCAGGGATACATTATACAGCTGGAAGAAATGGTTCGACAAAGTTGTTGTTATAAACATCCTCAATTATCAGGTACTGACATTGTTCACTCACTTGTTAGTAACGTATGACGTCAACAAGAATATCATCAATTAAAAGATAATACTGCCATTCCAACCAATTTACTCATCTCATACATATTAATGAATTCTTACCAATTAGGTATAAAATACACACCTAATAAAAATAAAAGGTAGGTAGGTATGCTAAAAATAAATATAGTTGCACACTTTGCATGCAGTGGAATTCCCTTCATTCATGGCAACAATGATCAATGCCATCAAGTTTATTAAAAACATGAATGAAAATGAAAGCATGTTGTGAAGGGATATAAGGATATTTACACAATCGCGATAATTTTTAATAATAAAAGCCAATTATAGTTGTTATTATTAATTTTTTTTTAATATATTATTGAATAGGTAAGCTGTGTACCTGTGATGTATTTATTTATTGTTGACAAGGTTATTATATTAAAGAAAGACAAGCGATTGTAAAATGTTAAAATTACAAATCGTCGGTCTAATATGAAAATTGCAGAAGTCCGAAATGAACAATTTTACAAGTGAAACAAAAACTGATTTAATGCGAACAAACCCGATGATTTTAATAATCGAGTGAATCGCTCGAGAGACTAATCACTTGAAGTTGCGATTCACCATTGGTGAATCATTTTTATGACTAAGAAGAATGTGTTGATAAAACCCCAGGCGTTGTTTTTGTATTTAGACGTTTAGTCTAGAGTTTTTATTAAATACGAACAGTTGATTCTGATTTTTTAAAAAATTGCATCCTTTAATTTTTTAAGAATTTACAATCGCCTCTAGCCACTCACAACAAAACCCATGTCGCGATGAATCCATTAAGGGATTTGGCATACTTTATTGTATGCACATTCTTGTTTATGTGCCTTTAACAAAGACGTATGTCGTGTCAGCCTTCTGAGCGTCAAACTCGAACGTCGCCAATTGGCACATTTCGGGTGGAGCGCGACGAGATCGGTTATCAAGCGAAAGGCGACGACTTTCGATTTTTCGCTTGAATTTATAACTAGAGTAGTATTTCCTATCGAGTGAAAAACTGCTCGTATATTCGAGCAGTTTTTCGCTCGAGCGATCACACTACCAAGCAGCTAATTTCGGTCGGCGTCAAGCGAAGCTCGGGTATCGAGTGAAAGTTCAAGCGACGATTTTCGCTTCAATTTATAACTCGATCAGTTTTTTTCTAATAATCGAGCGATGTCGATTATTTCGATAATCGAGTACTCAAGCGGTTTTTCGCCCGAGCGATCACAACACTAGCAAATGTTCATAAATTTTAGGTTAACATAAATTAATGTATGTATATACTTAATTTAAGCATTAATAACTCCCACTTAGTGGCGTCTATATGAAAGGGCTGAATTTATTTTTTTCAAGTATTTTTCAGTTAAATTTTTTATAAAATTTCAATTAAATAAAAAAACATAAAACAGAAAGAGTAATTTAAGAAGAAAATTTTTAAACATTTTTTTCGAAATTTTTTATTTATAAAATGGTAACGTCGTTCCATAATGGGGGCGAATATTGATTGGTGGAGGTGTTGGAAGGGGTCGGACGCGATATCCAACACCACCACCGTGCTCAGTATCCTCGAAAACGGGGGGAAAGTGTGTTTCTCTGCAGGTAATCCTCTTGGTTTTTGGCCGTCTTGAGGGGTTGCGCAACCCAAGAGAGAAGTTCTGACGCCGCCATCGTGTTTCGCATCCTTGAAAACGGGGAGGGGAGGTACTCTTGTTCCGGCTGAAAATATTTCAATTTTTCCGGGTTTTTTCCGACTCACAGACGCCACTAATATAACTATGTCACTTGTGGGCTTACCTTTGCATTATTTTTAACAAATTTTTATAAAACAGGACTAATTTACTTTGAAAACTAAGCGAAGTTGTTTCAAAATACAATCAATCTCATTTGGCACCATGTTGACTAATAGGACTTATGCAACATGTACTTTTTAAATTTGTTAGACGTATACAGATGTCATATTAATATTTCCTGCTATATCTAGTGGAAATTTTCATAAACTGAGGATATTAGTTAATAGCTTCGGTCACTATCCGCCAGATTCCGCAAAATTCGCAAATTTGATAAATTTGGACTTCAAGCCGTATACGAGTCGGCAATTTTTTCTCTTGCGCCTGCAATGGCAATTATAATTGCATGGAATCATGCGCACGTTGGCGATCAGCTGGCGCAATACTTCTTGCATTGCGAGTGCAATGCGAGAATTCATACTTCTTACTACACCCGGGAACACTGCGGCAATTAAAATTGCACGGAATCATGCGCAGTACACTGTTGTCGATCAGCTGGCGCAATTAGTCTTGCATTGCCAGAAATGGGTCGTGCGCCATTTTAATTGCCATTGCCACTGCATGTGTGGGTAGAGATGGATTATTCTGTTACTTTTAACTGTTTATTTGGTCGAAGCAGCTATGGCTATTTAAACTAGCTGGTACTTAAATTAGCAGTTCACATTCTTTATTAAGCATATGTACTAGTAATTCGTCGCAACGTTTTGGAACTGCTATTTGTAAGTAGCAGTAGCTGCTTTAACTTGTATTCAAAACGAACAGGTTCGCCCATTTCTAGTTATGGGGGTATTTTAGGGATTTCGACAGTACCAACTGCTGTTCTGACTGTTGACAATGCGCCAGCTGATCGAGAACTGTTTAGTGCGCATGAATACGTGCAATTATAATTGCCATTGCAGGCGCAAGAGAAGAATTGCCGACTCCAATGCGGCTTTTATGCATTTCTTATATTAGGCCGACGAAATATTAGTTTTATACGTTTGTATTGCTTGTTTACTTTTATACTTTTAATTTATATTTAAATGGGTATTTTTGTGGGTTATTTCCAGACAAAAAAAAATATCGGAAAATATGAATGAGATGCCGTAAAAATGAGTCAATTTCATTGTATTGTAAAAAATATTAAAAAAAATTTTTTTAATTAAAATAATATTAGCACACATTTCCTAGACCCCAAATCAAAACAATATTTTGAAAAATCGAATAATAAACAAGGCCAGGATTCGGGTCAACCGTTCTCAATGTTTTCAGATTTTATAGGTCACTAAAATCGACTAAGCTTAATGTACGGGTCGAAGAACTTACATCCCGAAGAACATATAATATTTTTGGCCACTCCAAGCTCAAATCTGAATAAATAGCTCGCTATAATTTTTGACATTTTTATTATTTTATTTTTGACATCACTAGTGACAGTGACAGTGACAATAGTGATTAGGGAATCCAATTCCGCACCCAAACTTTAATCCCGCAAACCTGCGAGATTGAATCCATCGATCCCGCGGATCCGCGGGGTTTGCGGGATAGCAAGCAATGAACTGCGGTATTTTTGGTCGACGCGTCGGGGATTCCCCGCCATGCTGGGCTATTGAAAATACGTTAAACAGAACAGTTTTCTTGCGTACGTGCGAATCGTGCGATAGTAAGAGCGTTATTCTACTAGTATCTAGTGACATTTATCAAGTGGTTGAATATAATACATCGAATTTAAACAGCAATCACAAAAATCAGTGTCAGTGGAATTATTTTTTAAAGTCTGAAGATGGTCTTACAGCTAAATGTAAGTTATGCCCTATCTTTGCTCGTTCCACCAAAGGTCTTCTCACCCACTTACAAACAAAGCATAATATTAATTTGACAGTCCAGAGCAGCAGCGGTAGTGTTGATATTGATAAAATAACGCAGGAAATTAAAGCTAGTACCAGCAGTTCGAGTAGTTCGTTTAGTTCTATTGCTAAGCGCTCAGATGTTAGTGGTTCTTCTGTGCTAGCTAAGAAAATGAAATTTACAGATTTTTTCATCTGAGAAAAAAGTTTCGATGGAGGAAAGAGTGTCTCGAATGGTAGCTAAAGATGGTATACCCTTTGGAAAGTTTATCACATCGACCGATATGCGCCAACTATTCGAATCAGAGGGCCACAAATTGTGTAAAATCTATTCCGCCGACAAGTGTCGAAGCTGAACGTGCGTTTTCAGCCGCAGGATACATGTGCGATAAATTAAGATCAAATCTAAAAGATGAAACATTAAATATGTTTTTCTCCGAAAACACTTTCGAAATCAATGTTACATGTAATCGTTAAACTAGTCGTACTATTGTATTGTACCTATATGCAATAAATATTTTCATATACTACTCTACTGTGTTTCTAATTGCATAAAACAACTTTTTATTAACATACAGCACCCACATCAAATCCCGCAAATCCCGCGAATCCCGCACGTTTAATTCCGCAATGTCAATCCGGCGAAATCACCGTGGGATCCCGCATTCGCGGGATCCAGCATGTGCGGGATTGGAGTCCCTAATGACTGACATATGTGTATTGATGCCATTAAGCCTTAATTTGGATACCTATTTAATTTTATATACGTTTGGTTGCCTATACTGCCGTGTTAATTCAAAGGGACGTATCTGCACATGTCGTCAAAAGTTACTTATACCGTTCAAGCAACGTGCCATGAATGAGCTCATCTAAATGTGAGTTAAATACGAAAGCAGTATATGCTACCAATACCTATTAATACGTTTATGACTACAAATATGGTCGTAATAGCTAAATAATCTATTTATTTCACAATAAATTTTTCAGTAGATACGCTGCTTTGAATTATCACGGCAGTATACTAAAATCGCTAGAAATTATTATGTTTTTGACATGTCCCTTTCATCTTATATTTTATATGAAGGTACACCCAATAGAGATAGGAAGAAATATATGCAGAATTATTTAAATATTGTATAAATATCCTTTCTGGTCCTATAAACTTACAGCTTCGGCGAGTTCATCTTGATAAAATAACATTGACATTTCATATACAATGTAGCTGCTGCGTTCGATATTATCTTTCTTATTTCCATTACTTGCAGGTCGACAAGTTTATCTATAGCTACGGAAGGAATGCAGGCAAAAAAATTTCTGTGGTTAACAATGTTGTCCCATATAATTAAATTTTAATTTAATAATCTCTTACCGAGAAACCCCTAAAATTATATTTACGCATTTAAGGTAAATTGTAAAAGATCTATAAGAACCCAATATTCTAGTACAGTTTCAATATTATTATTAAACTTTCTTTTCATACTGTTTATTTTGATATTTAAATGCAAAATAATATACACAAAGATTCAAAAGTTTTGCATCACTCTGATTTTGGCATGTTAACATAATTTCAGGAATGAATTCTTTTTCTAAATGTTTATTTATGTTTTATTGATACCATTTTTTGTAGCAAAAAAAATATTATCAAGATAACATTTTCAGTGTTGTATTTTGTTGGCGCTGGCCAGTTCTTCGGTTCAGTGTGTAACATTGAAACGCCGAGTAATATCTGAAATTGATCGTGCAAGAATAGTAGCTCTAGTGGAAGAAAGTCATTCCCAAAGATTTGTTGTTGAAAGAATAGGGGGTTTTCAAAGTGATGTCTCTCGCATATGGAATCGCTATCTAGAGACCAATTCTGTGCGAGACAGACCACGAAGTGGTAGAAGGCGTGTTACTAACGAACAGCAGAACCGCTCTATTACGTTAACAATTCGGAGGAATCGTACTATGCCAGTTCCACAACTTCAGAGTGATGTTACGCATGCAATTGGAGTTCGCGTATCCGTCTCTACACTAAGAAGACGAATTCTTGTATCCGGTTTAAGATGTCGGCGACCAGTAAGAGTTCCCCAACTACAACATGACCACTGAGTTCGTCGACTGCAGTGGGCTGAAACGCACGTTCGCTTAGCCGAAGAATTTTGGAATTCTGTCCTATTTTCCGACGAGACCAGGATTTGTCTGGTAAACGATAGTCGCTGGAGTCGTGTTTGGAGAGAACCAACAAGAGCCGCTCAACTTGCCTATGTTCGCCACTTGACTCCATGCGGTGTGGAAGCGCCATGTTTTGGGGATGTATTATGTCTGACGAGCGTACTGAGTGAGTCCACGTTCAAGGCACAATGACTGGCGACAGGTACATTAGGGATATTCTACATCCTTATGTTAGAACGTCGAGAGGGGTGATTGGTAACAATTTTGTGTTTATGGACAACAATGCCCGGCCCTATCGTACTAGCGCTGTGGATGAATACCTAGAAAGTGAGGGAATCAATCGCTTGAAGTGGGTGTAAAAGATATATTAAGAAAACAATATTCTAGTACAGTTTCAATATTATTAAACTTTCTTTTCATACTGTTCTGTCTGTACTGTTTCTATGTTGATATTTAAATGCAAAATATATATTTTTGGATTGAAGTACTTTTAATCAAAAAATATGGCAACATCGTGCGTTGTCAATAGTTACAGGTAGCTAGAGTTAATTTGATAGTTTATATCCAAGACAGTTGATAACGCATGCGTCTCGTGAAACACCCGATGGGCCATCGGGCTTGTTCAGCGATGTCCGATATTTGATGGATGTACCCCACTCAGTTGCGTAGCGATAGATAGGGCAATAGCTGTTGTATTGTGTTTTATAAATAAGTGTTCAGTGCGTCGTGTCTTAGGGTGTTATTGTAAAACCTTCTCAGTCAGACCCGTGAGGTAGGTACATTACTTGGATTTCCGCATTCGGCTGGGGCCTCGTTGGAAATATCTCCTCGTTTAAAATTTACCACTTTCAATACTCGTTATTCTATAATAATAAGAAAATAAGCTTCATAAAATAGTGTTTTCCAAACTATACTGGATCGAACTTCGGACACCAAAAACTAGATCCAATCGGTTCCTCTAAGACACTGGGCTAGAGAAATTTTACTCCGGCGCCGTCTCGTCGGACTTGGCAGAAGCCGGTGTTTATTTAAGTAAATTGAATTTAAGTGTCCTTATGAGGAAATAATGATACAATAACACAAGGTATGATATCACATAAGGTTAAATAAATCACTCTCCAGTTGCGTCATTTCGATCTTCAGACGAGATAGTGATATTCACATGAGATCGTGCAAGGAAGCGTGGCTAAGTGACGTCAAATTTGAGTCTCTGCCAGCACCAGACGAACTTGGAACGGTTTAAAGGTGAGTTTAAATATGGCGATACGAGCACGAGACGCATCTGAGCCGCGCTTTGGTCCAGCATTTTACAACGAACCTGCCACGAGCCTGTCACGAACCTGCTGCGAGCCTCTTTTTCGAATTTTTTTCCTTTCCGCATGACAAGTCGAGCCCGCCACGAGTTTGCCACAAACCTAGTTGTACATGGTGAGCCAGGGACGACCATGTCTGGCGACGAAGAACATAATAATAATATACGTTTATTTAGCTATTTCTCGACTAGTTAATATCACAACTAAAGACTATGTGACATTTCGGTATACACACACGTATTTACCTAATACCTATGTGCAGTGGTCCTCTATTACTGTCAAGTTTAGCGAAAAAAAAACGAAAATTTGGCGATGGTAGGTCGCCAATAAACTGTACATTTTTGTCTTGGTCGCCTTTACAGATTTCTCGACGATTGACCCAACCTCTTTCCACGTATCTTCGTTTTCTTTTTAAAATACTCTTTCACTTCGGGCCCCGATCCCACACATTAGAAAATCATTTATAGGTCTCCATTAAATAATAATTATAATAATGAACGCCTTTATCATTTAAGAAAAAGAACAATTATTGATTTCAAATGAACATGGCCATATTTATGCTTCCTTCGGACCACTAGACGCGCCAAATCATTTTGACCTCGAGGTAAAAACCGACAGAAAATGAATCGAAATATGACGAACCATGCCCGTTGTTGGCGCGGCTCAGGCTCGTCCCGCCATATTTATACGCACCTTTCTATTTGATTCTTGTTAGAGTCTTGATAGCCCGCTTTATGGGGAGCCATGTAGATAATGGAGATTTTGCTAGTCTTTTGGATCTTTTCTTAACGTCAAATCCTGATCTATATACAGTCACCGTACAGCCTCCGTTAGGATCTTCCGATCACAAACTTATTTCAACTCTAAGCGAACTACCAATTAATTCTGCACAACCTCCTAAACCTCGCAGGATATGGCATTACAGATCGGCCAAGTGGGAAGACCTGAAAGACCATTTTCGCACTTTTCCTTGGATGAGCGTATGCTTCTCTTCTGATGATCCATCCGTCTGTGCTGGGGAGGTCTCCGACGTCATTCTAACGAGCATGGAAGCATTTATCCCCTCCTCCCAAAAACGCCCTTCCAACGGCAAGCCCTGGTTTAACAAGGATTGTGAGTGTGCTGTCAGATCAAAAAATCTGGCTTACCGCCAGTGGCGTCAAAACCCTACCACTGAGAATCGTACCATCTTTGTTACCGCCCGAAACAAATGTAAGCTAACAATAGATCAAAGCAAAGAAGCCCATAACGTGAGGATCAAAAATAAACTTCTTGACAGTCCAAACGGATCAAGGTCCTTTTGGTCAGTCGCTAAGGCCGTCAGCCAAAATTTCACAAAATCAAGTATTCCACCTCTAACACGTCCCGATGGTACAATAGCATCCACAGCCGGAGACAAGGCAAACTTATTTGCTGAACTATTTTCTTCGCATTCCACTGTAGATTTTCAGGGAAGAACACCCACCCGACATTCCTGCAAACGAATCCTGAAAGGACTCGACGTCAAAAAAGCTACTGGTCCAGACGAAATTCCTATTATAGTTCTCAAGAGATGCGCCGACGAACTAACGCCAGTATTTTGTAGACTTTTCAACTTATCCTACAAAAAAGGAATATTTCCATCTTGCTGGAAGACGGCGCGAGTCCAGCCTATTCCAAAGAAAGGTAAGAGAACCCTGCCTAACAACTATCGACCAGTCGCATTGCTTTCAGTTATATCAAAAGTAATGGAGAAAGCTATTAACCAACATCTTCTAAAGTACCTGGAAGGCTTCAACATTATCAGCGATCATCAATATGGTTTTCGGAAGTCCAGATCAACTGGAGATCTTCTAGCCTATGTCACCCATATTTGGAACAACGCAATCGAACATCATGGGGAGTCTCGGGCTGTTGCACTGGATATTTCTAAAGCTTTTGATCGTGTTTGGCATGAGGGGCTTCTAAGTAAACTGCGATCCTATGGTATGCCCAGTCGATTCTGTGCATGGTTGTCGAGCTTTCTTAAGGACCGCTCTCTGCAAGTGGCGATCGACGGATTTCTCTCAGACACCTTCACCATCAATGCCGGTGTTCCTCAAGGGTCCATATTGTCTCCCACTCTCTTCTTACTCTACATTAACGACCTTCTAGTGAAAACGAAAAACCCGATAGTTAGTTTTGCTGATGATAGCACACTTTTATCATCTTTCTCTTTGAATGCACAAACATCGGCTGCCGACGCACATCTTCGCAGACAGCATGAAGTATCACGCCTCAACAAAGGCCTGGAAGAAATTTTGGCTTGGGGTGACAGTAACCAAGTCGAATTTAACGCTAAAAAACCCAGGCAGCAGTTTTCTCTAAAAAGGTTAACATTACAGAACCGGATATAGTCATGGACGGACACGCAATCCCACTGGCTTCATCTATTAGTTTGCTGGGCGTCAATCTGGGAGGAAATATGTCTTGGCATAACCACGTTGTGGCAATCGCCAAGATAGCCTCTCAGAAGCTTGGTGTACTCTTCCGAACCAGAAAGTTGTACACACCTCAACAACTTGTGACACTATACAAAGCCCAGATTCGACCATCACTAGAGTACTGCTCTCATGTCTGGAGCTCTGCACCCAAACATACTCTTCGTCTACTGGATTCCATCGAAAGGAGGGCCATTCGTCTGATTGGAGACCACGAGCTGACGAAGAACCTCGACAGCCTAGAACATTGAAGGCAAGTTGATGATTTGACTCTCTTTTACAGATATTTCCATGGAAAGTGCTCGGCTGACCTTGCCCTCTTAATTCCGCCCAGAGCGGCGAATATCAGAAATACACGACGAACCACTGCCGTCCATCCATATGTGGTTAAGCTTAGTACTCCTCGAACTTCATTATTTAAGAACTCTTTCATCTGGAGGACTTCATCATTGTGGAACGATCTTCCCGAGGTCGTTTTTCCCAACGAATATAACCTCCAACGATTCAAAACCAACGTGAATCGCTTTTTACGCACACGCACCACTCCCAGAGTGCCCTAAAGGATTTTTCCTATAGTGCTTGTGTTTGATCATAAAAAAAAAAAAAATCTTCATTGGTAAGGTGGTTTACCTTAATTGTCCCTTCCAAGGGATATATTGTTTTGCATTACCAAAGTAACTAGAATATTTCTTTATTAAATGAAGAACATAATTGAACATAGCACTGAAGACAAGCCGAAGAAATTGCTATCTGGCAAGAAGAGTGTCTTTAAAATGCATGCGAATTCCATCACGTACTACTGCCGACGATAGCGACTCTAAATTGGTTTTATTTTGTCTTTGCCGAAAACATGATATCATCTATTGTTTACTTGGAGACAAGTTCAAAGAAAAGGCAAGGCGTTTAAAATATGTGGGCCACTGACCTAGAAGATATTTTATTACGAGCTGATTCTGTAAAATAAATTTATTTTTAGTTTAGTTTATCAAAGTCGGTGGACTTATCTTCATTTTAAACTAACATGCATTTTTAGAGGATTACTGAGAACATTAAGAAGCAAAAAATGGTTGAAACACGTTTAAAATATTTTTTCTTCTTTTCTCAGACATTTATTTATTGATCTTTTATGTAGTGTTGGGAAAAACCGATGATTTTAATAATCGAGTACTTGATACTCGAGCGATTTTAATAATCGAGTGAATCGCTCGAGTGAATCGCTTGAAATTCCAATTCACCAAGCTATGACGTCACCGACTACTTGACCGGCAGCCTAGCCGTTCACATGTGATCGGGTAGGGTATTTAGCAGGCACGTAACTACGGGTGAGCACAGGTTTAGCTAAAGAGTTGTAGTAGCCACCAAAAAAATTCCAGAAATTTATTTATTTGTGAATAAAGAATTTTTACCACGTGTCTCGATACCAAACAAAAAAACTGCAAAAAATCACCCAAATATGTATTTATTGTTCGGGTTTATTCTTGTGCTTTTTTAAACAAAAAGTATTACCGAGATTTATTTCTCGTCACATCTTTCTCAATCTACGAGCATAAAATAAGTAGATATTTAAAATGGCTTGTCAAATTCCACTTTAAATTATCAGATGTCCACTATGTGCCCTTCAAAAATTTAGGCTTAGTTACGCGACTGACAAAATAAGAAAATAGGTGATTATTTTTTTAAATTCATGTTTACGAGCAAAATAAACTCCTGGACAAAATTAACGCAACATCAAAAATTTGCCATATTTTTGATGTTATTTTTTTTTTGAATTTATGATCCGATTTGAATGATTTTTTTTGCATTGTAGGTTGGTTCCTTGACAATGTCATAGTGTTTATGATAAAAATTTAATTTTCGATTTATACTGGGTGTACTAAAAATGCTATGTTTTTTTACAAAAATTCGCATCACCCTGTGGAGTATATTAGCAACCGAAACATATTGCCGTTAACATTAAACGGTAGGTCAATCTTTCCCCAACATTTTCTTCTTTTGGTTTACTTCATTATCTCGATACACCGTTTTATAGTGTAATATGTCTTTATAGACTTTAATATTCAACACATTCATTGTTAAATGTTTTCAAGTGGACTATGGACTTTTTCTGACATTGCAAGCGATGTGTTTTAAAGTTAGAAAGGTCAAATAAAATTCGCCATACTGATAAAAACTGTTCGGAAACTGCTTATTAAACGTTCGTTTCGTATGCCCAGTTGCCCGACGAGTATTTTACTCTTGAAACCTTCTTGAAAACATTTAACAAAGAATGTGTTGAATATTAAAGTCTATAAAAACATGTTACGCTATAAAACGGTGTATCTCCTTTAACAACTAAGATAATGAAGTAAACCAAAAAAGCAAATGTTGGGGAAAGATGGACCTACCGTTTAATGTCAACTGCAATATGCTTCGATTGCTAATATACTCCACAGGGCGATACGAATTTTCGGAAAAAAACATAGCATTTTTAGTAAACCCAGTATAAAACGAAAATTAAATTTTTATCAAAAACAGCGAAAACTATGAGATTGTCAAGGAACCAACCTACAATGCAAAAAAAATCATTCAAATCAAAATCAATCAAAAAAAGTTTATTGTTTGTTAATACTACAACGAGATCTGCTGAGTATCCTGGCCAGTTGTATTTCGTATTTCCCGTATGAGCTTTGATTCATTTTAAACCAAAAAGCTGAGACGGAAGTAATGAGTTTCTAGTTCATTTTTCAGTTGCACAGAATCACACATTTTATATTGCTTCAATAAATTCTCAAATAGTTCTTGCGGAAACAATTTTGAATAGGATTAAAATTTATTTTCGGTCAATAAATCGAAAAAATTTAATTCACTAATGTCAGAAAATCTAGTTTTAATTTAATGAATAACGGTGCCTAAAATTTCTTTATAAACTTGTTTATTCAGGGTGTTCCTTAATGACGCGCTAATATTTCAGGGTGTGATTCCTTAGGTCATTTTATAAAGAAAAGTTCATATGAACATATGTCCGCAACGGCTTATATTTCTGTTTGAATTTTTATTTTTTAAATGGATATTTTTTAATATCTCCGAAAGTACTTTAGATATTATTTTCAATTTTGGTATGTGTTAATAGGATATAGAGCCACATATTTTACTTAGAAAAGTTATTCAATTCTTCCACCAGTGGCGTCCCTGCAAACATGTCCTTTGATATTTTTTTCAAAAAAGATGGTACGCCACTGACATTATTCCATGTGGATATTTTTTCTGGTTAGCTTGGTTAATTTTACAGGAAAACGGTCTCTTAAGTTTTTCTCGTCAGACGCACCGTTCTTGATTAAAACCACTAAATTCATATTGGAACTCATTATTATTAATGATAAATTTTGTTTCATAAAAATTGTTGGAAATGGCGACCTTCACTTAAAAGGCATTCCGCCGCCCGTCTTCGTATCGAATTGCCAGCTCCAACAATTTTTATGAAACAAAATGTATCATTAATTATTTTACCAATGTTAATAATAACGAGTTTCAATATGAATTTAGTGGTTTTAATCAAGAACGGTGCGTCTGACCAGAACAACTCAAGAGACCGCTTTCATGTAGAATTAACCAGCTAATCAGAAAAATATGCACATGGAAAAATGTCAGTGGCGAACCATCTTTTTGTTAAAAAATATCAGAGGACATGTTTGTAGGGACGCCATTGGTGGAACAATTGAATAACTTTTCTAACTACAATTTGTGGTTCTATATCCTATTAACACATACCAAACTTGAAAATAATATCTACAGTACTTTAGTACTTTCGGAGATATTAAAAAATAACCATTTAAAAAATTCAACACCCTGTTTTTTTTTTTTTTTTTTATGATCAAACACAAGCACTATAGGAAAAATCCTTTAGGGCACTCTGGGAGTGGTGCGTGTGCGCAAAAAGCGATTCACGTTGGTTTTGAATCGTTGGAGGCTATATTCGTTGGGAAAAACGACCTCGGGAAGGTCGTTCCACAAGGATGTAGTCCTCCAGATGAAAGAATTCTTAAATAATGAAGTTCGAGGAGTACTAAGCTTAACCACATATGGATGGGCGGCAGTGGTTCGTCGTGTATTTCTGCTATTCGTCGCACTGGGCGGAATTAAGAGGGCAAGGTCCGCCGAGCACCTTCCATGAAAATATCTGTAAAAGAGAGTCAAATCCCCAACCTGTCTTCGATGTTCCAGGCTGTCCAGGTTCTTCGTCAGCTCATGGTCTCCGATCAGACGAATAGCCCTCCTTTCGATGGAATCCGGCAGCCGTATGTTTGGGTGCAGAGCTCCAGACATGAGAGCAGTATTCTAGTGATGGTCGAATCTGGGCTTTGTATAGTGTCAAAAGTTGTTGAGGTGTGTACAACTTTCTGGTTCGGAAGAGTACCCCAAGCTTCTGAGAAGCTATCTTGGCGATTGCCACAACGTGGTTATGCCAAGACAATATTTCCTCCCAGATTGACGCCCAGCAAATTACTAGATGAAGCCAGAGGGATTGCGTGTCCGGCCATGACTATTTCCGGTTCTGTAATGTTAACCTTTTTAGAGAAAACTGCTGCCTGGGATTTTTTAGCGTTTAATTCGACTTGGTTACTGTCACCCCAAGTCAAAATTGCATCCAGGTCTTTGTTGAGGCGGGATACTTCATGCTGTCTGCGAAGATGTGCGTCGGCAGCCGATGTTTGCGCATTCAAAGAGAAAGATGAGAAAAGTGTGCTATCGTCAGCAAAACTAAATATCGGATTTTTAGTTTTCACTAGAAGGTCGTTAATGTAGAGTAAGAAGAGAGTGGGGGACAATATGGACCCTTGAGGAACACCGGCATTGATGGTGAAGGCGTCTGAGAGAAATCCGTCAATGGCCACTTGCAGAGAGCGGCCCTTAAGAAAGCTAGACAACCATGCACAGAATCGACTGGGCATACCATAGGATCGCAGTTTACTTAGAAGCCCCTCATGCCAAACACGATCAAAAGCTTTAGAAATATCCAGTGCAACAACCCGAGACTCCCCATGATGTTCGATTGCGTTGTTCCAAATATGGGTGACATAGGCTAGAAGATCTCCAGTTGATCTGGACTTCCGAAAATCATATTGATGATCGCTGACAATGTTGCCTTCCAGGTACTTTAGAAGATATTGGTTAATAGCTTTCTCCATTACTTTTGATATAACTGAAAGCAATGCTACTGGTCGATAGTTGTTAGGCAGGGTTCTCTTACCTTTCTTTGGAATAGGCTGGACTCGAGCCGTCTTCCAGCAAGATGGAAATATTCCCTTTTTGTAGGATATGTTGAAAAGTCTACAAAATACTGGTGTTAGTTCATCGGCTGTAGCCAAAAATGTAAGCCGTTGCGGACATACGACCTTTTCTTTATAAAATGACCTAGGGTAGGGATTCACACCCTGAAATATTAGCACGTCATTAAGGAACACCCTGTATAGCAGCTGTATCCACTATATTAGATTTTTTTCTTCGTTTGGCTTCTCTTCCATTAAAAGAAATATTTTCGAAGACACTATCCCACCATGCACCGCCGCGAATGGCGAATTTACTTTAGACTTTAAAAATACGTACCAAATTTGAGAAGAGAAAAAACAAACTTTCTTTTCCTCTAACGAAATAAAAGGCTCGTTAGAACATTTTTCTAGAGTCCCTCGTAAATATTGTAATATTGATCCTCATCAAATTTATAACAAATGCATTTTAATATCTTATGAGTCGTTTTTCCATTATGGAATACTTTTAGCCATATATGCATCTATTAATTTTATATATTGTTATTTGATTGTACTGTTTCATGGTGCAATAACCAATTTCTTGAAAATTTTTACGCTGGCGCCATTCCATCTTGACTAATGAATTTTAAGACAGCGGTTGACACGCCTGATTAATTGATGTGCTGAGAGAATAAGCATTAAAAAAATTACCTAATAGTATTTATAGAACATCATTTTATTGAAAGGAGAAGAATGAACAGTTATGTAAAAACAATTTTATTGAAAATTATTCATTTATGATTAAAATGAAGCGTATTGTTGTATTTTCCTAAGACCACCTACAAGAATCAGAAAAAAACCACGGCCAGCTTGGCTAGAAAGTCTTATATCGTTCGCGTGTTTAAAAATACCTTTCAAACAATTGTATTTGGGACAGATGACTGTTGCTGCCAATATGACTAATTTGACAGTAAAACTGTATATTGAAAACATATAACAAACTACCACTTTCAACACTCGTCATGTAATATACTTATAGGCGTGTGTTGAATGACACTATTGTATTGACACCAGCCTGGGTGTCACAAGTGTTGAATCAGCGTTGCTGTCTCATATGATACAGGAAAAATCCTTTAGGGCACTCTGGGAGTGGTGCGTGTGCGCAAAAAGCGATTCACGTTGGTTTTGAATCGTTGGAGGTTATATTCGTTGGGAAAAACGACCTCGGGAAGGTCGTTCCATAAGAATGAAGTCCTCCAGATGAAAGAATTCTTAAATACAGAAGTTCGAGGAGTATTAAGCTTAACCACATATGGATGGGCGGCAGTGGTTCGTCGTGTATTTCTATTCGCCGCTCTGGGCGGAATTAAGAGGGCAAGGTGAGCCGAGCACTTTCCATGAAAATATCTGTAAAAGAGAGTCAAATCATCAACCTGTCTTCGATGTTCTAGGCTGTCGAGGTTCTTCGTCAGCTCGTGGTCTCCAATCAGACGAATGGCCCTCCTTTCGATGGAATCCAGTAGCCGAAGAGTATGTTTGGGTGCAGAGCTCCAGAAATGAGAGCAGTGCTCTAGTGATGGTCGAATCTGGGCTTTGTATAGTGTCAAAAGTTGTTGAGGTGTGTACAACTTTCTGGTTCGGAAGAGTACACCAAGTTTCTGAGATGCTATCTTGGCGATTGCCACAAAGTTGCTATGCCAAGACATATTTCCTCCCAGATTGACACCCAGCAAATTAATAGATGAAGCCAGTGGGATTGCGTGTCCGTCCATGACTATATCCGGTTCTGTAATGTTAACCTTTTTAGAGAAAACTGCTTCCTGGCTTTTTTTAGCGTTGGATTCGACTTGGACCCCATCCCAAGCCAAAATTTCTTCCAGGTCTTTGTTGAGGCGTGATACTTAATGCTGTCTGCGAAGATGTGCGTCGGCAGCCGATGTTTGTGCATTCAACGAGAAAGATGAGATCGTTTTCACTAGAAGGTCGTTAATGTAGAGTAAGAAGAGAATGGGAGACAATATGAACCCTTGAGGAACACCGGCATTGATGGTGAAGGTGTCTGAGAGAAATCCGTCAATCGCCACTTGCAGAGAGCGGTCCTTAAGAAAGATAGATAACCATGCAAAAAATCGAGTACTTAGAAGTTCCTCGTGCCAAACACGATCAAAGGCTTTAGAAATATCCAGTGCAACAGCCCGAGACTCCCCATGATGTTCGATTGCGTTGTTCCAAAGATGGGTGACATAGGTCAGAAGATCTCCAGTCGATCTGGACTTCCGAAAACCATATTGATGATCGCTTCCCGGTACTTTAGAAGATGTTGGTTAATAGCTTTCTCCATTACTTTTGATATAACTGAAAGCAATGCGACTGGTCGATAGTTGCTAGGGTTCTCTTACCTTTCTTTGGTATAGGCTGGCGCCGTCTTCCAGCACGATGGAAATATTCCTTGTATGTAGGATAAGTTAAAAAAAAAGTCTACAAAATACTGGTGTTAGTTCATCATGACATACTTCCGGTAGGTGTTGCAACGTGGTTCATGATACTATTGTGATTGTATCATGGCGGCGTTTCATGATATTTGTATCATGGCGGCATTTCATAATCATAGCAAAACTGTCAACGAACGAAACAATCAAGCTCTGTCTTTATCGTGTTAAGCGAGTTCTGTATTTAAGTGTATTTATTAATTTGCTATACATCAGAACCAGACTTTTGCATTGAGTTCACAGTTCTCTGATTGAAATTGGGATGGGAATCGCACAAAAATGAACGGGTTGCGGATTCACCGAAACATACCTATAATAGAGAGTCGTGCTGAAACTGTAAATACCTTTTTGTGTAAAAGTTTATAAACAAACAAACAAATTATAAACTTATGGAACATAAAATTCTTTGATTATATTTTAACGCATACAGGATATTCCTTAATGACGTGCTAATATTTCAGGGTGTGATTCCTTAGGTCATTTTATAAAGAAAAGTTCATATGAACATATGTCCGCAACGGCTTAAATTTTTTGCTAAATGGTTATTTTTTAATATCTCCGAAAGTAATTTAGATATTATTTTCAATTTTGGTATGTGTTAATAGGATATAAAACCACAAATTCTAGTTAGAAAAGTTATTCAATTGTTCCACCAGTGGCGTCCCTGCAAACATGTCCTGTGATATTTTTTACAAAAAAGATGGTACTCCACTGAAATTTTTCTGATTAGCCTGGTAAATTCTACATGAAAACGGTCTCTTCAGTTTTTCTCGTCAGACGCAACGTTCTTAATTAAAACAATTAAATTCAAATTGCTTCATTTAGCAGTTTTGACGAATAATTTTTAACTTTTCGGCCCATTTTTTCTGCCAGGACGTCTTACCTACATTTCCTCCAAGAGGAACTACCTGTGTTGCTTGAAGATGTACCAATTGCGTTAAAGAATCAAATGTGGTACATGCAGGATGGAGCTATTGCTCATTTCAGTGTAATTGTTCGCGACTATTTACATGCGGTTTATTCTAATCCAGCAATGGCCAGCAAGATCCCCCGATCTCAATAATTTAGATTTTTTTTGTGGGGGTCGTCTTAAAACTCTGGTGTATAAAACTCACATTAGCATTTTAGAAGAGAGCGAAACCTCGTGTGAAACAATAAGGAATACTTTTTTTTTTTGAAGTAGTCCATCTCGAAGTGGAGTGAAGTTATAGGGAGGTAAAGAGGTAAAGGTAGGTAAAGGGAGGTAAAGGTTATGGGGAGGTAAAGAAACTCATTATTGGATCAGATTATGAGTTTCTTCACCTCCCAATAAGGAATACGCTGGGAATATTTGAACGAGGTAATTCGATGCGAAGACGGGCGGAAGCATGCGTAATTTAGTGGTTTTAGTCAAGAACGGTGCGTCTGACGAGAAAAACTCAAGATACTGTTTTCATGTAGTATTGACCAGAGTAATCAGAAAAAATATCAACATGGAAAAATGTCAATGGCGTGCCATCTTTGTTGTAAAAAATATCACAGGACATGTTTGCAGGGACGCCATTGGTGGAACAATTGAATAACTTTTCTAACTAAAATTTGTGGTTCTATAACCTATTAACACATACCAAAATTGAAAATAATATCTAAAGTACTTTCGGAGATATTAAAAAATAACCATTTAAAAAATAAAAAATCAACACCCTATAGCAAAAAATTTAAGCCGTTGCGAACATAATTATGTTCATATGAACTTTCCTTTATAAAATGATCTAAGGAATTACACCCTGAAATATTAGCACTTCATTATGGAACACCCTGTATAACAAAACGAAAAATGTCATGCACGGAAAATGGCATACTAATCTTTATTGTTTAAATTAATTTTAAAAAATCACTTGAGACGCTTTATTTGGTTTCAGGCGCTTCCGGTTTCTATTAGCTATCTGTCTCGCTTTTGAAAATATTCTTTCGCATGAAACAGAATTATGTAGTCCAATGTAGCCATTATACAGAGTCTTGTTTTCATAACACTGTTGCCATTTTCCATATTTATATTTAGACTCATGATACACAATACACACGTATTATGGGTTGCCTACGGTTATCTTACCGCATCCACCGCTGAAAGATACCGTGCGAAGTGCTTCATATCATCTGTCATGTTTCTGTTTCAGAAAACGTGACACCGCAATTGCGACTGGTACCATGGACACTGTGCCATATGGGCGAAATTGTAAAAGGAGTGTCAGTGTCATTTTAGGGTGTTATGACCGTGAAACCGAAACTGCACAATTTGGCGCGATGTGCTGATACATTGTGTTGATACAATAAGCGGTATCAGTGCCATTGTGTCGACACCCGAAAATATAGGATGTTACCCATGACTAATATACCTACTAACTATTCATTAAACGGTAATGACAGTTATAATTTTCCATTACGACAATTATTGCCGAGCTGGCAGTTTTTATAATTAGCAAGAAAGTTCAATTAAATTAACTACCTGATTGGCTTTAGACAACTGTAAGTAATAAAAACGGTTCGATGTGATTGGCCACAGCCCATGAATAATGACGCATTACTAACAGGCACAACTACCGGTAAATATGGTTCTTTTATTACATAATAATGATTACTTCCTTCATTGTAAAAGGGACCAATCAGACATCACATTTTTTGAATACATTTTTAGATAAGTGATTAAATCCCAAGACCTGTTTGATCGCGAATAAATTTCAAAATGTCAAATTTTATTTTTATTTTTTTTATAAAATTCTTTGTCGTTGGCTTTAATTTAAATTACAGTGAAACCTCTCGTAACGGACACCGCTTATAAGCGGACACCTCTATTAAGCGGACATTTTTCATAGTCCGGAACTAGGTATATGAAACTCCATGATGGAAAGTATGTGTGATTCCCCGACAGCAGTCCGCCGTTTATTTGTGAGTTGTAAGGTTAACAATGGCAAAAAAATGTCGCATTTTGAGTCTGAAAAAGAATATAGATGTTGTGGAAGTTTGTAATATGATAACAATGATTAAGGCGAGTTCATTAACATTGATAGCAATGTGCTATTAGAAGATGATAGTGACTCCATTCCTACCGATTATGTAGTCCAAACTGTAACCACATCACTATCTGACGACTGTGATGAAGAAGTTGAATGCAGTAATCAAACAAATGTCACCAATTATCAACAAGCCATTAGTATGGTAAAGGAATTGTAAGAGTATGCAAAGAATAGAGGTGACTCTACAGCAATGGAATTGTTATCAGACTTGGAATTACATTTTCTAGATTGCAAGTATAAAACGCAAACACGTCAAACTACGTTACTTATTAGCTTTTTTTAGTACTAAATCCTAACTAAAACTAGTGTATTTTTGTTATGTTATGTTTATTTGTACATACATATACATAGTAATCATTTTGCATTTACATATTACCTAATAACAAATTTCCCATGGGCACACCTCTATTAGGCGGACAAATTTAGACGGTCCCGTAGATGTCCGTCTGAGAGAGGTTTCACTGTATTTAGAAAATAATCTAGCCGTATATCACTCGACCATAAATATAAATGGATTAAACTATCCTAATATTTTTTGCATGATTGAGATTTTTGGCAAATAAGTTCATGCACAATAATTTTAAAATAATAACCCTCGACCACTTCGCGGTCTCGTCAGGGGTTGTTTTTGTAAGTTTTAGAAGCTTAGTCTAGACTTTTTATTAAGGAAGAACAGTTGCTTTTGATTTAAAAAGAAATTATATCCTTTAATTTTGAACAAAATGTACAATCGCCGCTGGCTAGTCAGTCCCAGCCAAAACAAAACTCATGTCGCGATGAATCCACTAAGAGATTTGGCATTCTTTTTTATATGCACCTTTTCGTTTATGTGCCTTTAACAAAGACGTCCGTCGTGTCAGCCTGCTGAGCGTCAAACTCGAACGTCGCCAATCGACACATTTCGGGTGGCGTGCGAAGATCGGATATCAAGTGAAAGGCAACGATTCGATTTTTCGCTTGAATTTATAACTAGAGTAATATTTCCTATCGAGCGAAAAACTGCTCGAGCAGCTTTTTATCTCGAGCGATCACACATACGAAGCAGCACATTTCGGTCGGCGTCAAGCGAAGCTCGGGTATCAGTGAAAGGTAATATGTAACAAGCGACGATTTTCGCTTGAATTTATAACTCGAGCAGTTTTTTAATTATCGAGCGATGTCGGTTATCTCAATAATCAAGTACTCGAGCGGTTTCTCGCTCGAGCTATCACAACACTACATACAGTGAGGACGTAAAGTAAGGAATAAATTCATTATCTCGCAAACTACAATTTTTTTAAAAAATCGCTCGGACCCTTCGATTTTGTTTTTCGAACGCGCATATTCTGACATAAAATGTAGATATACAGGGTGTTGCAAATAAGAGTGACACAAAATTTTTTTTTTCTTAAATAGAACCCACTGTATATTATTGCATGTACGGATTCTTCGGAAAATCCTAAACATTTTTCATGTAGCATGTGCTATACCTTAGCCCAAGCGTTTTGGAGTTATTCTCATTCAAAATTTGAAAAGTGGAAAAAGTCATGGAGAAAACAAAGAATAAAATTATTTTAAAAATGTCTTATTTATCGAAAAAACTGTTAGGTGAACTTAAAAATAATTTTTCTAAAGTAAATGTTCGAAGTGTCTTCCGTTGGTCAACTGACAATAGCCTAACCGATCTACAAATTCTCGCTGAACATTTTGAACCATTTGGGGTGTAATTGGCCGAATTTCTTGCCGGATGCGATCATCATCTAAATTTGCAGGCTGGCTTTTGAATACTTTTCCCTTAAGGTATCCCCATAAAAAAAAGTCGAGTGGTGTTAAATCGGGTGACCTTGGCGGCCACTAAATAAAACCACCTCTTCCAATCCACCTGTTTGGAAAAGTATCGTCCAAATATGTACGAACTCTCACAGCGAAATGTGGGGGAGCACCATCTTGTTGCAACCAGATATTATGATGTGGCAAATCGGGACGTTCTAACTCAGGAAAAAGGGTGGCCAGGGCTGGAACAAGTAAGAACTTGTTCCAAAAAACTCAAGTATCTCTCGTCTGTTAAATTTCCGTCAAAAAAGAAAGGCCCTATAACAATGTCATCGACAACGCCAGCCCACACATTGATCTTTTGATTAAATTGTGTGTGTCCTTCCCTCAGTGGCGTAGTAACGGGGGGGGTTTTGGGGACAAAACCCCCCCCAAAATGATTCGTTTTACATTTAAAAATTATTAATGTAATTTCTAATAATTTCTAATGATTTTACGAAATTCATCAATGTTTTATAGAATATGCACTTGGCTATAATAAATACTAAAGTTAATTATCTATTAACAGAACTTGACCTTTGAATTTTACTAAGTGCCTCTAACCCCCCCTGAAAAATTCTCTAACTACGCCACTGCCTTCCCTTATCCAGTGTGGATTTACATCGGACCAATATCGATAATTTTGGGTATTCAAGCAAAATGTGGACTCATCGGAAAAAATTATATTTTTTACAAAATTTCTGTTTACAAAACACATATCCTGTAAACGCTCACAAAATTCAAGACTCCTCTCAAAGTCCCTTTCCAAAAGTTCTTGGAGAACTTGCATTCTATAAGGATGGTATTTATTTGTATGCAGTATTTTAAGAACTGTTGTTTTTCCAATATCCACGTCACTTGCTACCTGCCTAGACACCACATGCTGGTTATCTTGAACTGCCAGTAAGACTTCTAATTGTTGATTTTCATCAACTTGAGGACGACCAAATCTAGGGACATCTCTTACATGACCGAATTGCCTAAACTTGTACTCAATTTTGCTTACTGTTGATTGTGATATTGGCGGACGATTGGGGTATTTTTGATTAAATAACTCACAAGTTTCTTGCTGTGTTCTAACCCTATCACCGTAGCCCATCATCATCAAAACCTCTATGCGCTGTTTCTCAGTGAGCCGCATTTTAATTTAATTTAGTTATGAAAAACGAAATGCGTCTTTTGAAAACTAGTAAAACGTTAGGAAAATACACATAAAACTGACAATAACAGTAACTATTGACATTAATTCTTTTGGTTCTTGCATCATAACTCCAAAGCCTATTTGACTTTTCTTGCGCTTCACGCATGCTGACTACAGGTTTTCCTCAGCGTGCATGAATCAATGCAAGTCTTGATTGATTGCGAAATATCTGATTTTCAAATTTTGAATGAGAATAACTCCAAAACGCTTGGGCTAAGGTATAGCACATGCTACATGAAAAATGTTTAGGATTTTCCGAAGAATCCGTACATGCAATAATATACAGTGGGTTCTATTTAAGAAAAAAAAATTTTGTGTCACTCTTATTTGCAACACCCTGTATATCTACATTTTATGTCAGAATATGCGCGTTCGAAAAACAAAATCGAAGGGTCCGAGCGATTTTTTAAAAAAATTGTAGTTTGCGAGATAATGAATTTATTCCTTACTTTACGTCCTCACTGTAGAATTGCACTGTAATTTTTTTATTATACCTTCTTTGGATTTTTGGAATGGTAAAGGGTACCTACTGTCAAAAATTATGGAATAGGGCAATAATGCAGTAATTAGTAAATAAAACCAAAATAAATTTAAAAATACGAATATCTATATTTTATTAACCCATTTGGGTAAAAGTATCACAGCAGTAGTTGCTAACAATTGGCTGATACATAAAAGCTTTGAATCTCGAACTTCTAAGAAATACGGACGATATAACCAATTTACAATGCGTTTTATTCCAGAACTTCAGCAGTTCCGGATAGACCAGGTAGTGGGGGGGGGGGGGGGTCGAACCCCCCCCCCCCCCCCAAATTACATTTTAAAGTAAATGTAACATTTAACTATACAGCGTCTGTAAAAATATTCGCGCTTAATGGAAAACTTTTTTTATCGGCAAATTTAGGGTTTATTCCTGTGAAAAAAATGTCAACTTTGTAATAGAACTAGAAGTCCACATTTTTTGTTTCGAAAGATTTTTAGATTTAATTTTTTTTACTGCTCTCCATATAGAAAAAAATGATGGACTTTCCTCGAGTTGTTAACAAAATTTAAACATCTTTCGTTAATTTTTTTTTTTTTTTTTTTTAGTTTACCGTTTTCGTTTTCATAGGAAGCGAAAACTCCGTTTTTCAGGGTATGAAGTTTTTCAGGGTATTGAAGTATAGACCCCGATCACGTGCAGCTTTCTTAAGAATATCGCTATTTCTGTCGGCGTACCGATTACGGGCGGACGCTCGACGTATTCTTCTAATCGCAAGGGAAGATCCAATTCGCCTCGTGCCTTCACAGCGTGAAACGAAGACAGGGATCAAATCGGAGATTTCGACTGACTTCGGCATCCTCTTAATGTCAAAATATAAAATAGCAGCCATATACGAAGAAAATATATTTTCATTTATTTTTTCTTGCGAAAATATGGAAAACATGTATTGTAAGTAATGTATTTTTAAAAGTACAAGACATCAAGTCACCTATGAAACAATCAGGTGTCAAAATAAACGTAAATATGATTATTAAAACTAAATTGTTCAAATATGCGACTTAGTAACCAAGACAAAGTAGAAATTGTACCGATTGTGGGCAATAAAGAATTAAAAAACAGAATTACACAACCCCGCAACGATATACAAGGATTCGTGGTGGCGGGTTAGCTGAAGTCTAATGACAGAATAACGTTCTTTCTTTCCTCTTTAATAAAATATTTTCCATATCTGGGAAAAGAAAAAATAGATGAGTTGATGGCCGTCATTTTATAATCTGACATTAAATTTGATTCTTAACAATTTTTTTCTAATAAATTTTTTTGTACCATGTATATTAATGTTACTTTACTTTTAGCATTTTAGCACATTTTTTTATTTTTTGACCACCCTGTACATTATATTTGTGATTTTTTTCGATTAGGAGCTTTGGAGGTAAGCACAACCTTCCAGATAAAAAAAAATTTTCCATATGATGTCAATATTTTCACACACGTTCCAAAAAACTTCTGGCTGCGCTACTGAAACCAGGGGTTCGTCTCCAAATATAAGTTGTCATATTTTCGCAGTGATCCGTTTTTCTTTAATGTTCGATATTTAAAGATAATGATATACATACGACTAAGTACACTTAAACTACATAAAAATAAGCCCATAGAATTATGTATTATACTAATGTTAGGTCCGTGTTACATAAATTTAATGGGTACTTAAATTGTTCGTGTCAACCAGAACAATAAAAAAAAATATGGTTCATACAACAAACCTGACTTGTTCCTATGCGCTTATCTTCATGTTAACTATGTATAATGGGTAGTTTATTGACGGCAACCAAAAGTACATACATAATATGGAAAAGTACAACTACTAAAGTGCGTAAAAAACATTAAGATCTGAATATATTCAGCACCCTGTTAACGGGATCATTGTAAAGGATATTTATTGATGCTATTCAAATTTAGGGCAATATGTGTATTTAATAAATTAGTATACAGATTTATAAATTAGTATACACGTTAAAATAAAGGTACTAAATCATATACAGGTCAACCGGTTTATCTGTAGCAATGAAAGGAATGCGTCCAAAAAAAATTCTGGGGTTAACAATGTTGTCACATATATTAAATTTCAATTTAATAATCTTGTACCCAGAAAAACCTAAATTTACATTTACGCATTTAAAATAAATTGTGATAGGAATATAAGAAACCAATATTCTATTCTAGTTTCAATATTATTAAAACTTTCTTTTCATACTGTTTATCTCGATATTTAAATGCAAAATAATATATTTTTTTATGCCAGACAGTTGATAGCGCATGCGTCTCGTGAGACACCCGATGGGCCATCGAGTTTGTTCGGCGATGTCCAATATTTGATGGATGTACCCACCCAGTTGCGTAGTGATAGAAAGGGCAATAGTTATTGTATTGTGTTTTATAAAAACGTGTTCATTGTGTCGTGTTTTAGGGTGTTATTGAACTTTGTGATAATGAATGAGTACACTCCTGGTAAAAACCTTCTCAGTCAGACCCGTGAAGTGATTGCAAACGTTAATGGGTTATGTGAAGAGGAATCACAAATCAATATATTTAAATTGCCTCTTAAGCGACAGGGGCATTAATACGACCAAAATTGACATTTTCATGTTGAAAAATTTACATCTTGTAATAAGAAATTTTTTAAACCTTGATACAAATAGTCACCTGCCTTCAAACATAAAATGCAATTACTGAAGAATTTCCGATTTTTATTACATTATTTAAAACAATAGTAGCACGCCCATGACTAGGCCATGTTTTAAACGATATTGCTTTCCCCTTAGCGATACGTCGGGGACACAGATCCACATCCATCTGTACCAAAAAGTCGACAACTCAATACTTTTTGCTTGATTTTGAAAAACTTTACTGCTAACAAAAACTGTTTTTGCGCCTAAACGGCGTGGTTTATCGACTCGAACAAAGAGCACCTTTTTCATTACGTATTCTCTTGCCTTTAAAATGACATGTAATTTTTTTCCATAACTGTCAAAATCTAAAAGATATGCCAAAAATTAAATTTGAATTTGAAGTAAGTGGCTTCGAG
This sequence comes from Barypeithes pellucidus, assembly GCA_963991005.1. NCBI lineage: Eukaryota > Metazoa > Arthropoda > Insecta > Coleoptera > Curculionidae > Barypeithes > Barypeithes pellucidus. The sequence goes on along the minus strand of OZ022562.1, from coordinate 18,546,174 downwards.
TGATCTAAACTGCTGGCCATTTGCTTTCGAGCAAGAAAAATTTCGCCTAAATTTAAAAGTTAATATTTTCTGAACCAGATATGACATCGATCTCCGGTTTTTAATGGTTGATAGATTTGTCCCTTAGGAAACAATTGCCAAAGTTGGATTGTCTTAAACTGTCGGAAAATTTTAAATACAGGGTGTTAAAGAGGACGATGATTTTTGCTCCAATTTCAATAGCATGTAACTTTCACCATAATATTTTTAAATTTTATCACTGTACGTCAATTGAATCACTGGTTCATAGCAAAGAAAGTGATCTGTCAAATTTTTGATATCTGCTATATTTTAAGAGATACCGATTTTTTTTAAAAACTTTGCTTTTTTTAACTTTTTGTTAGCTAGATCCCACTGTGCGTTGTATCGTGCAAACTTTGCAAGTGATTATTATACCTTATGAAAAGCTTGATATGTGGCGTACTTATAATCACTTATATGTCTAGGCTTTATGAGTATCTCACAATTTTTTTGTATTGGAAAGTACTCGCAAACGACACAATTCCTAAAATTAAACTTACATTGAAAGGCACTTTAATATTAAATATCACTAGCTGCCGTCAAACCAAACCCCGTCCATCCGAGTGTATTAATTTGAATCGAGATTATCACGAAAAAAAAAACAATATCAAGTCTGCCATGCTAATGCGTTTTTTTTCAAACAATTAAATAAAAAAATTTTCTTTTTTAAAATTTTGTAGACACTGTATAATATACCTGTAGCGCGATATGAAAAACTAAAAATAAGGAAAAACTTGCCTAATCTAGGGGCGAGTACTTTCCAAAAAAATTGTGAGATACTCATAAAGCCTAGACATATAAGTGATTATAAGTACGCCACTGCACATCACAACATTTAGGTACAATTGTTGTTACTGAACATAAACAAGCTTTTCATAAGGTATAATAATCACTTGCAAAGTTTGCACGATACAATGCACAGTGGGATCTAGCTAACAAAAAGTTGAAAAAAGCAAAGTTTTAAAAAAAAATCGGTATCTCTTAAAATATAGCAGATATCAAAAATTTGACAGATTACTTTCTTTGCTATGAACCAGTGATTCAATTGACGTACAGTGATAAAATTTAAAAATATTATTGTGAAAGTTACATGCTATTGAAATTGGAGCAAAAATCATCGTCCCCTTTAACACCCTGTATTTAAAATTTTCCGACAGTTTAAGACAATCCAACTTTGGCAATTGTTTCCTAAGGGACAAATCTATCAACCATTAAAAACTGGAGATCGATGTCATATCTGGTTCAGAAAATATTAACTTTTAAATTTAGGCGAAATTTTTCTTGCTCGAAAGCAAATGGCAAGCAGTTTAGTAGACAAACATAATTATAACAGAATGATAGATCGTTAAGCGTAGCGTCTGTGCCAAACATCAACGTGATAGTTTAAAAACCAAGAGCAAGATGTTAAAAATAAGGAAAAAAAAAATGAACAAACCCGAACAAACTCGAAAAGTATTGAGTTTTCGTCTTTTTGTTATATAACTTACTACCTTTACTTTAACATGTAGAATCACCTCTCCAAGTATTCTGATGCGAACAAACCCAGTATATGATATGCGGGTAAATTTATTATCGATGAGAAAATAAAGTTTGATAAACCACACTGCTTCCTAGACTAACGAAATACCTAAATCTGTTAAGTTATAGTTGATAGTCAATTCTGCGATCGGATTCCCAAGATATTAAAAATTCTCTCTGGAACTATTTATTTAATAAATATTATTTCTCGCGAGCAGATATAAGGAAGCCGACGGCGCCTCCTGTACTAATTGGACCGATGCCGCCGTACCGGTATCGAGCTTAAAAAAGCCGCCACCCGCAAAAATAGTGTTTAACATAAATAATTTAAGAGATAATTTTTATTTCCGTGCATGGGAATTCGATCACAGAATAGAATTAATATTTTGGCAAATAAATGAAAATAAACAAGCATTCTTTAAAATAAGACAATCAACAAAGTAAAATAATGAATATATTCAGACTAATATTTGAAAAATACTGGGCGTTTTGTAAAATTAAATTTAAAAAAAAAATTCATTAATGGGATTACGGCAGTACTTCTTTTTGGAATCAAAAATAAAAAAAATCATTAAAATTTTACATAACATACAGGGTATCCGGGAAAATGTGGGAAATCTCCCCGATATGGAGACAACAACTGGAAAGGGTACGACAAGTTCATATAAACTTTTTTCGTATAGGCCTCTTCTTCGGAGATATGGGCTCCCAAAGAGCTCCAATGGAATCAAGCTTTTTACACATAATTATTGAACCACCAGGTATAATTAATTTTATTTTAATATGATGTATACAAGGTAAGACCCTTCAAGTTACTATCCAAGAAAGTGTTGCGAAGTAGTCACAGTCACAGTAGCTGTGATACTCATGGTCCCTTTTTTTTAAGGCCCTGTATGATAAGAAATTTGGACAACATTTTACTATTGACTAAAAATTAAATACTCTTCATTCATGTCGCAAATCCTAACCGTTTTCGAAAAAACGTCATTTTAATTACATCATGCATTTGGCGTATCTCGGTGAGAGATACATCTTTGTTCCTACCAAATGTTTAAGCTCAAAATTCCGCTTTTTCATATTTAACCCGTGAGAAGTTCGGGGACTCAGTGCAAATAAAATGACGGCGTTCTCTCGAAAACGGTTAGGATTAGCGACGTAAAAACCGTTGTCCAAAGTTCTTATCATACGGGGCGTTAAAAAAAAGGGGACCATGAGTGTGAGATGTGAGAAATTCACAACACTTTCTTGGATAGTAATTTGAAGGGTATACATCATATTAAAAAAAATTGAAATATACTTGGTGGTTCAATAATTATGTGTAAAAAACTTGATTCCATTGGAGCTTTTTAAGGAGCCCATATCTCCGAAAAGGAGGTTTTGGAATATAATGCATCAAAATGCATAAAGCAAAAATAACTTAATCAATGAGAACGCTGTAGTCTGACTTGTATTTTGTTAGGCAAAGTATAACCCATAAATATATCATTAAGTCAAGTATCAATAACTTAAGTCATATAGGGCGGTATTGGGATTATACCATTCTTTTAGAAAGATTTTATATTCCGAGTAGTCTTAATTGAAAAGACAAATATACGGTTTCAAAACTTGAATCTTCCTTTAATTTTCCATAGCCCCTTTCCCAATAGGAGGCCTATACGAAAAGAGTTTATATAAACTTGTTCCACTCGTTCTCTTCATATCCGGAAGATTTCCCACATTTTCCCGGACACACTGTATAATAGAAATTATGAATCATAAAATACGTCTTCAAGTTTTAATCTCGCTTGGCGGCGCCCCCGTTTACTCCCCACGGGCGCCGCGTCGCACACTTTGGGACCCCGTATTATCTAGTTTAGTATTTCTGTGCATATTGTTTGTCGATATAAGATAAGATCCTACGGATGAAAATAAATCGTGAATATTTTTTAATTTACGTTACAGTCTCATAATACATTCCAGAACTATCGCACTCGGGGGGGAGGCTATCGGGCTCGCTTTCAGCTCAACCCTTAATTATACAAATTTTGATTAACGTTCACTGCTGAGACGAAATATCAGTGGGGATGTCGTGGCCAAAAGACGACAGCACACCCTGAAATACTTTATTCGTTATCTATCAATTTGAAGAAAAATCAAAACATTTAATTATAATTTTTTTTTGAAGTAGTCCATCTCTCAGTGGAGTGAAATTATGAAGAGGTAAGTGCCTGTTCTCACCAAAGCAACTGGCAACCGCAACGCAACATCAACGCGATACAGCACTAGTGTTTAAATACCCGTGTTCCCGCTGACTTAAGGCAACTCCACTGCAACGCAACTAGTTGCTTATGAGTTGCCCGGCATACCGCGTCGTCGTCAGTTGCTTCCAATCGCGGTGTCATGGCGGACGAGACAGCAAAATATTTAACTTTTGTGGCTCACTCGGTAAAACCTATGGAATTTAGCCGGATCATTATTTAATTCCTGTGCCACTATATACGAACTATGTCTCAAATTAATGGTATAAAAAGGGTTAACCCAAATTGTCGCTCAGTTTTTTTTAAAACGAGTATGTTGCGGCTATATCTTTATCTGACGAAGACGACATTTTGCTCACGTCAAAAGAAACTTCAAACCATTTGATTCCAGTGGGAACGCATGAGCAACTCAACTGAAGTTGCGGTCACGTTGCTGGTGCGTTGCGGTTGCCAGTTGCTTTGGTGAGAACAGGCGATAAGGAAACTCAAAATATGATCCACTACTTTAATAAAGAATTGATATTCAAATTTTATATACAGGGTGACCCATAACCTATGGGCCATAGAGCAACTGGAGATACTAAATATCTAGACTAGACCAGTCATATAGTTGTCAAATATAGGGTGTTGAAAATGAAAGATTATTTTCGAAAATAAACCTTAATTTGAACACAGTTCCATGTATCGGATTGATAGTTGTGGGTATGATGTTTTTATGATTAAGAAATAAGAATTTGTAGCAAAGTTTCACACTAGAGAGCGCTAGTACACAGTATACAAGGTTTAATAAATCTATGCTTTTTATTCTTGCCTGTTAGCAAGTATTTTGAATTATTTAGTTGAGATATTATCCGTTTTTGAGAATCTTGGAATAAAAATACATAAACTCTCATCTTCATTGGAAAAACGCAGTAGAGACTTATGACATTGCCTTATAACAGTGCCAAATTTTCTTTATTAAACTAGTGGAGCAGATTTTGAGTGATTTTCTTTACTTCTTCTTTAATTATAATACAGAACTTGGTTTACTTACGATCGATATCTGAATGTTACCTTAAGTTAGACCTCAGCTAAGGTAGCCTTAACGTTATGGTAAACCTTTAAAATAACTATGTCTTAAATTAATTTGAGCCTCAAACGACGCATTAAGTGCAAAATTATCACATCCTTAAAGATCTATTCCTTTAGATGAGTTAAAAAGAACTTTAATATATTGTCAAACTTGTGTTAAGAATGTCATTTTGTACCTTAAGGTGATTTTGAAATATGGACCCCAAATGTCACCTTAAGACGCTTTTAAATTGAAAACTCTTTAATGAATACAGTCAGTGTAAGAAAAAATATATTATACATTATTTATCTTAAATGTTCTGAGATTTTCCTCAAATTAAATAATAGAAATATATTTTACCGCCATGATATAAGTTTATTTTCGCCACCTCATCCCGATACAAAACATATAGTTATTTTAGTTATATTATTGTTAGTGTTAAAAGTGTCATTTCGAAGGATTTGTTCGTTTCCCTTCTCACAAAATAAAAACACTTTTAACATGCGCCTGATACAATAATTTATCTACAAACACTTTTAAACCAGACACTAAAATGAACACAGAAATTAATACGTATTCTACCAAATCCAAAATTAAAGCCAAAAAAATCCATAATCAAGTGACCTACCTTTTTTCTTTGGTGTTAGTAGCATGGCAATCAATGTGTATTGTAGTTACGCAGTCAATATCTCAATCAAAAGATCCGTGTATTTATTTTTACCCCTAGTGTTAAAAGTAATCCACTTTTAATACTAGTGTCATAAAATTCCATTTTAGAAAGTCTACTTTTAATAGTGTTTATAGATAGAGTAATTTATAGTGGAGTCGTCCTGGTGAAATAAACGGCTCGAAAATCCCTTGACGAAATCGAGTAATTTTTTTCCCCCAATCGATACAGTAGGATCCCCTCGATATTCTGAAATGATTTGTGTAGGGCGCAGCATGGGGGGGCACGCCCCGTAAATCTAACCTACAACGGGAAATGGAAAATAACTCAGCCGGTTTTGATGCTACAAAAAAAATGTGAAAGCAAAATTGAAGAGCTTGACAGAGCGCATAAGCTCGAACAAACCCGATCCCGATATCTCAACGAGTTCGCGAATTAACGTGATTTTCAACTGCAAAAACAATAAAATTTAATTAACTATAGCTCGAGAAGGGGCGGAGTTGGGGCATCATTTTTTCGCGAATCAACGGGTGATACCGTGTACTTTGACGGGCCGGAGGCTGGGGTTGGTGGGGCAATTAGAAGGTGAGTTAGGGGGGGGGGGGGGGGGGGGGGGTACATAAATGCTAATAAGTAGTATATTAATCGAGCTACGGGGATCAGGCCGGATTCAATTTGTTCATTTTTTATCAGCTACGAGGTGGGATTGGTGAAAACATATGTGGCATACAAAAAATTACTCGATTTCGTCAAGCGATTTTCGAATACCGGAACGACTCCACTATTAAAATATATATTAATAAAAAAACCCTGAACAATGACATGAACAAACACACCTGGCCTACCAATATTTTTTTTATTTAATTTCTTTTTATAAACTTGAAGCCCCTTTAGCGAATGATTCGCTCAATATTTGCATATATAATAAACAGAACGTATCTTTACCAATGCAACACGTATAGTGCATATTAAATTAAAGTTTTATTTATGGTTTAAAAAATAAACCGAAATGTCAACGGCGTAAAAATTTGCATATTGTATATTATAGTATATTTAAAATTAAATCCGGTCCTGTGAAGTAAACATTAAGTCAATAGTGTTTAAAAATGTGAGCTTTTAAGTAAGCTGCTAAAAGAAAGGATAATTTTGTCTTTTCATTATTTAACCAAGAATTTGAATCGCGCAGCTGCTTTATGTCCTATGGCTATTATTATAGAAAAATATAATGTTTTTTCCATCAGCTACTCAAAACCAGCTTCTTCACATTTCTCAAAATTACCTTGTTTGAAACGAGAATTTTTTTAGCATTAATTCTTTAAATGTTGAAAATTTCACACTTTTAAGCCAATCAGAGACTTGTTTATTGTTTGGTTGGGTTGGAACCCCATAATATATCCGGAAATATTCATCCTCCTGTTTATACAGGATGTTACTTAATAACATGCTAATATTTAAGGAGGTTATTCTTGGGTCCATTGAAAAAAAACTTTATATGAACATAAGTCCTAAACGTCTAAACTTTTGAGATACAGAGTGTTAAAGATTTTCACGTTTTTTAAAAAATTCGTGTTAAGGTTAATGACTTAAATACGTGACAACCAGACTAGGCAGACAACTGTCAAAACTGTTTATGTTTACAAAAAAAAATATGCTTCTTACCTACTAGATCCTTTTTAATGTTTGTTAATACCTAATGTCATAACAGAATTTCCTTTTTTTATACGAAAACTGTACGTCAAACGACAAAAATCAAGAGCGACATTTACTCAGGATGGAATGAGAATTTAAAAAATATAAAAAAAAAATGAGAAGTGGCGTACCATTCAAGAATACCGAGGGAAATTCCCACACGAAAGCCACTGGTCGGAATTAAAAAAAAAACATTATAAAACGCCTCTGAACAGTAACAAATTTCACAAAAATATCTAGAGCAGTATAAAGGGGATTTTTTTGAGAATCTTAACACCCTGTATCTCAAAAGTTAAGACGTTTAGGACATATGTTCAGATGAAGTTTTTTCTGAAAATGAACCCTAGGATACCTCCTTAAACCACTACCCAGCACACCCTGTATACCTGGGCGATATTAATAAGCGAAATATGTATGTCAAAATAATGACATATGGAATGGACTTTGACTTGAATTGTCAAATAAAAATTGACTTTATAGGTGTGAAATTTTCTTAATGAATCTCCCAAGTGCCTGAATTAATTACTGAAAATAATCCAAGCTCAGGGAGCTTATAAGTAAAAATTTGTTAATTTTTCTTAATTTTTTTTTTTAAAGAAATTGACTGTATATACATAGGTACAGTTCTGTTCATTAAAAACCAGTACATGTAGTAAAAAAAAAGTGACATGACACATGAAAAAATATATGACAAATAGCATCTCTCATTTTAATGTCGTACACGGGTTCTTAATGAATAGAATTTTATACTTTTTTGAAAAAATTACCTCGTTTCAAGAATTATAACATAATCGTCACTGTTTCAGAGATTTCCGTTAACTTGAACACCTCATCTTCAATAATATGTCAGTTCTTCGTAGTTTATATTTATAAACCTATTCTAGCCTATCCTCTATACAAAATAATACTCCTATAGAACACCCAGTATCGTCTAGGTTTATCAACAATTCAGGGGGACAAACACAATATTTCCAGTGATCGCGAACAAACACAAAATTAAGTTAAAAATTTATTAAAAATAGCTGAATTTAAAAAAAGTTAGCCCAAACCGACGTCTAATGTCATCATAACTAAAAATCCAACGATAGCTCCCCAAGTCGCCAGTCGTCCATTGTCACTGAAAAAAAGAACATAATATTACCAGCTAGAAGATATTTTAGGGTATATACAGGGTGATACCAAATAAATTATCCCAAAAATTTTGTCATATTTTTTACTTGTCCTTCTTAACTAAAACATTGGTTCTTCCTATAAGTACCTATAACCGGAAGCAGCTGTCAACTTTAATGTTTTCCGAAGATTTTGGGCAAAACCGAATTTTTACGATTCCGGTCTTTTTGTTTTCTGATTCTGTAAATAAGTGTGATATAGCGTCAGAATATAAAGTGGAATTCATAAAGTATAAAATAAAATATTACTACTATTTAAAGAAACAAAGTTGATGATGGTTGCCGAAAAGCGAAACGTCGGATTGAAAATTAAATTAAATTGTCTTATAGAGGAGATAAAGTGGCAATGAGAATGTAAAATTTATTTTCACATATCTCTTCAAATAGAATTAGAAAATAAAAAGAACGAAATCGTACAAAATTCGGTTTTGCAAATATCTTTAGGAAATCGGAAATTTTCGGAATTTTTTATATTTGAAAACATTACATTAATTGATCATTTCTGTATGTCCTTTGGTCAAGGAGATCCCTGTGGAGTGTATTCATATTCGCGACACGCTGTATAGTGTGACATGTAATATTTTAGAACTCCTTGCCATATGCCAATCCCATATGAATAATAGTATATTACGTACCCAGGTGGAAAGTGTTAACATTCCTGTCGAGAGAGTCGGCAGTTAACCGAGTCGGGAGGCCAGTAATGAAACTTTTCACCGAGGTTTCTATACTATTTTTTTTACAACCACATCTAACATCCACTTCTTATTATTTTGAATTAAAATTATTAATAAAAGATAAATGTCATTTTGACTTTTCCATTGAAAAATTAGATAGAAATTTCAAATAACCGCAGGTGGTAAAAAAAACGTAAGTAATAACACACATCAAGATGGCAAATATCATTTTTTGAATATGGTTTCCATGTCACTAAACAATATATTATTTTAACAACAGAAAAATGATCAGATCAGATGAGGAATTTGATTTTGCTGCTACTCCACCAGAAATTCGAGAAGCAGCAAAAATAGTAGAAGAAGATCTTCTGCCAACTAAAAGCCGCCCGAGACATGACAAGGCATATAACTGTTGCAAAGAATGGTGTACGGGAAACAAAGTTCAAAATCCTGGTTCTCGCGTCGGCGCCACTAGCTTATTTCAGTGAAAATGCCAAGGCAAAGAAAATATCAACGATTTGGTCACAATGTTCAATGCTGAGGACCACTCTATCAATTAGGGAAATTGACATATCTAAACACGCAAAGCTATTAGCATTTTTAAAAAAGTATGTTCGTATATTATTTTGAGATATCGATTTTTAAAAAAATTACAAAAAAATAAATGTGTTCAGTTTCCACCCGGGTGGAAGGTAAAAGTAAAAAACGTCAACTTTCCACCTTTCAAAGATAGACGAAATGTCATTATTACATGCATGTTGTAAATAAAATAAATTGCTTCGGCGACTCACTCATTGAATGTTTTAAAGAAACATAATAAAAATAGTAATAAATATTTAAAACAGATAATCACAAGGAAAAGAAGTTTATTAAAACTAATTGATATCCTACAAAATTGACTACTACAAAACTATTGGATAAAATTTTAAATTTAGCTTCGAAATATGGTACTATAATGACTATTGAATTTTTCGAAAAAGAATTTTATTTTTTTCAAAACGGTAAAAAACGTTTAAATTGAAAAAATATAGTTATACAGTTATTTCTGAAAGTATTGCATGCACTATCAATAATCTCAATTAATTTCATAGTTTAGTTTTAATGCAAAAAAATGTCACACCGAGGTTTTCAGAAAAAGTATCTAAAATCGCAACTATCTAAAGTGATTTGGCAACGCTTCGGGTGATCAAAGGCAGAAGAATAAGGAACACGTCTCCTACTCCCTCGATACAGCCGTCTTGGAATGGCGATGTTGTCTCATTGTGACTCAATAATGACTTATGCTGTTCCGCGACAAAATCCCAAATCGGATCACGCGGTCCACTGATAAATACTTTTAATGCCTCAAATTTAAATCCTTCACTCGCATTACGGCTTTTTTAAATAGTAGGGGCGGAAACCTAGTGCATATTTACTTGACCAATAAAATGGGCAAATTACCTCGAACTTAAGCATTTCAGAAAATCCAAAAAAAATCAAGGCAATTACATAGGTGAATTCCGATTAGGCTCCTTCCGTTTAAAGTTATTTTACCTCATTTGTTCCTATAACACCACTACTCCAACTATATAACGTCCTTATTTAGTTTAGTGTTAAGTTTAGTTATCGCAGTGTTCCGTATACTGTTACCCTACTATTTGTTTATTTTGTGAATTTCGACTTTTAACTGCTATGCTATTAGCCATTCCTTTGCTGGAACGCGATCTCTTGGAACGAGCAGGTAACTTTTCAGGAGCGAGGATGCGAGAACTCTAATAGGAAATTTCGACGCGAGGACATTAAAAGCAAAAGGACCGACCAACCCGTGTCTCAATCAACCAATAATTTGAAATTCTACTTTTAATACAATAGTGACAATAAGGAACATTCAAAACAAAACACTTTAAGATGATCGACCCCTGTATATTTGACTGATTACATACAAGCCTTGATAATTGCCTTGATATATTTTCTGGGTATTGAACAGATTTTAAACGATATAAATTTTGTATTTTTCCATCATTAACAACATCACAGGGAGACGATCGGAATGTCGCTTTATTTGAGGAATGTACTGGATTGTTTGCTTTTTCCGGCTGACCATTTGCGAACGTTAAAGTTGTCATCTTCATTTCGTGTTCCTTAAGAATCGTTAAGAGTTCCACGTTTTGAGTTTTTAGTTCGTCCAGTTGCGTCTGTAATAAGTTTAGCTCCTGTTTAATCGCCGCACTATTAACCGCTTCTTTGGCTACTGATTTTTTGAATTCTTGGTAAAGAGTATATGCTGTGATAGTAAAAATAAGCTCCTAGCAAGTCCCATCCCAATCTAATTGCTTGGTTCTCATCTAGTGATTTGACTTGTATTGGTTTACCTAGAGCAAAGCTCCATTTCGCTACTTGTTTCTCACACCAGCCATACAAATGTGCAGGAGGAGTACAAAAATATTTTCTAAATAATGGAGACTTCACAGCTCTATTCTTAATCATCAGAGCGATTCTCCTAGTTACTTGTCTCAAAATTAATGAACCCAGTTTTGTTATGGGAAATGACATATTAATGGCATTAACTTAGTATAGTAGTAGAAATGTTGAATTTTCACTGGTTTTCCACATTTCATTAAATGCAATAAAAAATTTAAAAGTAAAAAAGTCGTAGCATTGACATGGATTATGATTTTTGACACTAAACAAATTTGGTTCAGTACCAAATTTAACAGATGTCAGAGAATTATGACATTTGAAACTATTTGTGGAAAAATATTCACATCCAAGACAACTAGTGGAGTCGTCCTGGTGAAATAAACGGCTCGAAAATCCCTTGACGAAATCGAGTATTTTTTTCCCCAATCGATACAGTAGGATCCCCTCGACATTCTGAAATGATTTGTGTAGGGCCCCGCGTGTGGGGGGGGGGGGAGGTAGGGGACACGCCCCGTCAATCTAACCTACAACGGGAAATTGAAAATAACTCAGCCGGTTTTCTCAATGAGTTCGCGAATTAACGCGATTTTCAACGAGAAAAACTCAAGCTACTTGAATTCGTCAAGAAATTTTCGAATACAGGAACGACTCCACTAAACCACGGCGGTGCCGAAGACACTTGGCATGTCCCTGAAGACAACTTGATTGTATTGCGACAAAACTTGGTACAGTCTTATCATATTGAGTTAAGAATTACATACTATTTTTCTACAAACAATACTTAAATTTCACACAAACACTGAAAAACCACAAAGAATCTTAATCAACAATAATGACGAATGGGACAATTGGTACTGTCAAATGTGAAAGCAGGTATGAAAGACGGTCATTCCAGTAAGGGTTTTAAATAAAATATATTCTTTTATGTCGACTCGCACCATTTTCGATTTAATATAGGATTAGGTAATCTGAAATTAAATCTTCATCTTGAATTAATATTTTTTTATTTGCACCAACACAAAAATTAGGGGGATCACAAATGCTGGGTTAGAGTTGGCAACGTGTTGGTAACGTGTGGTCGATTTAGGGTGATTTTTTAAGAGTGATTTTGTACTGTCATTATGTCAACAAACATAGGATCGACATAAATGCGAGTACGAGTTGGGCCGGTAGAAGTTTTTGTGAAGTTTGTGTTAAGAAAATTGGTATTTCTTCATAATTGTTAACTATTAGTTAGAGAGACGGTGACAATAGGGGGTCCGTGAAGTGGAATATCAGTAATTTGGTTTCTCGTGGAGTTTAGGTCCCCCTCTACAACTTTTATATCTGAAGAAATGCCGTAGAGCGTTGCTGAGAGGCGCTGTACCGCTTTAAATTCTCAATAAATTCAAAATTATATCGAGCCATGTCTGAAAATGAATTTACAGCAGCTGCGTAACCAACAAAGTCACGGGAAACACATTTTCTGACAAGTCAAACCCAAGTGGGCGTAATCGATTTGTATTCTCATGAAGCTGAGTCGTAAACAATTTTCCGATAAAAATAATATTGCGAAAGTGCGGTATTTTTTCTCAAAATTTTTTTTATTAAAAGTCTGGTTTATTCTGCTATATTTTCTAAAATATTCCCCTAGGAGAATTATGAGCTTATCTGATTCCCTCATCTTTTCCGAACATTTTGATATATATATAAAGTTACAAGAAACATGTTCTACCTTGGAGAAAATTAAGAGAATTCGTAACGGCGATAGCAAAATTTCTAAACTTCGCTCGAAATGCATGAAAAGCGTAGCTTTTACTGTAATTAGTGAAATGTAGACAAGGGCAAATGTATAAATTCATCAGATTTGATTAAATCATACACACCTTATGGAAAAATAGGCTTAATTTGGTAATATTGCGAATATAATATAATATCCAGTCATACAACTGAACGATACCTGCCTTCCGGTACCTCTGCGTAATATTGTCAGAATTTCGCCTAGCTAGGTGCGATTCGCCAGAATTTTTTTTTCACAATATTTGGGGTGTCAAGGTATGTAGTGTAACAATTTTCTGACATGTCACGATCGTTTTCCGAATTTCCTCCGAGGAGATTTTTAAAAAATTCCAATAATGAAATGGCGAGACCGGGATCGATAAAATTTTTTTCACATAATCTTTAACATATAATGTTCCATTCTAGAAAGTTTCAACTTCAAATTCGCATTTTAATTTTTTTTTTAATTTTCATTTTTTTTTGACAAAAGTATATGCAATGGTTGACTTGTCAGAAAATATGTTTCCAGTGACTTTGGGGGTCACGCAGATGCTGTGAATTCATTTTCAGACATGGCTCGATATAATTTTGAATTTATTGAGAATTTCCTATCTAAAGCGGTACAGCGCCTCTCAGCAACGCTGTACGGCATTTCATCAGATAAAAAAAAGTAGTAGAGGGGGACCTAAACTCCACGAAATACCAAATTACTGATATTCCACTTCACGGACCCCCTCTTGTCACCGTCTCTCTAACTATATGAAGAGGCAGCGTCAGCCAAACTTCATGATTCAAGGGACAGATGTTTTCAATTTCTACAAACACCAGCATCAGTACCTACAGTGGCTTTCATCAGCATAAATCTTTGAAAAAACTGCAGTTCATTGAGGTATTCAAAATAACTACTCCTAAGATATCTTCGTCTTGGAACAAAGTCCATCAAAGCATCCATATTTAATTTCAGTAGACTCCGAAGCAAATCAAACCACAATTAGACATTCCAACGATATGTCAAAAATAGTGGCTGCTGGGTCAATGCTTCTGGTCATCAATAGAATTCTCTCCTATTTTAAGGTTACGATTCAAGAATTAGGACTTAATTCTGGAATAATTTCTTATTTTCTTAGGATTCAAATATAATCTCTGATTAGGTGACGATTGCAAAAGGGGTGACCAAATGTAGTCCTTAATCCAGTGTAATCCAAATGTAATGTGTAAAGCAAATGTAATCCTTAATCCAGTATTACGCAGTAATCCTGAATTACATAATGCGATGTAAATGAACATTACTGAATTTACACATTCGAGAAGTATGAAAATTATGAAAGAAATTCTCATTTGTTTCCATTGAATAATTGGAAGAATTTTTATATTGTTTCTGGGTGGATTGGTACTAACAAAAAATAAAAACTCAAGATGAAACCTGTGTAATTGACTAGCATGATGGCTTTTCAATCTTTCAAAAATAAACGACTATAAAACGGTGCAATTCAAATACTGTTCACCAAACTAGTATTTTTAAAAGAATGAACAATATTTATAGGCCGTTTTCCCGATATTTATCATGTAGAGCCCACTGTCTCAGGACATTTCTATCATTTAGATGGTTATGTCTCCAGTCCTATTTTCTTTTACTTTCTTGTTCATCAATTTTAGATAAAAGGTATGTAATTAGTGCTTTTTGCTCGTCCAGTTGCTGCTGTAGCGAGTTTAGGTTCTTGGTATGAGCTTCTTCGCGCTTAGCCTCCTTTGCAGCCTTCCTCCTGTATTCGTTAACTACTATCGCTGCTGCAACGAATATTATAAAACCCTCCCCTAGCAAATTTGCCCCTAATTCAATTGCTTGAGTTTCATTTAAAGGGGACATTTTCACGTGTGTTCCCAGGGTTGTCCATCTCTCTATCTGCCTCTCACACCAGTTATATAAATGTGCAGGGGGCATGCAAATATACGTTCGAAATATTGCAGACTTTCTAGCGCTTTTTTTTATAACTTTGGATATTCCTATGCTTAGGCGTCTAAAAAACACTCCACCTACTTTTGATATGGGAAATCGGCGCATCACTAATAACTTAAATGTAAAATGTATTCTTCTTCTTACGTCAACCACATTTTAAATCAGTTTTGACAACAATTTAATGACATTGATTTTTAGCAAAATATAAAACGTCATCTTCTTTTACTTCTATTGGCATACTACTAACTTAATATAGTCAATATTATCCCTAAATCTCCCTAAATCCCACAAGAGACCATACCCTGCAAAATTATAAACACATTAGGAATGAAAATCTAGATCGTTCGTCTGTGATGGAATAAGAAGATATATTTGGAGGATTGGTAGAGAAATAAAGCTCGATGCATGGGTAGTGTGCACCGATTCTCCACATTAACGACCTTCTGGTGAAAACTAAAAATCCGATATTTAGTTTTGCTGACGATAGCACACTTATCTCATCTTTCTCTTTGAATTCGCAAACATCAGCTGCCGATGCACATCTTCGCAGACAGCATGAAGTATCACGCCTCAACAAAGACCTGGAAGAAATTTTGGCTTGGGGTGACAGTAACCAAGTCGAATTTAACGCTAAGAAAACCCAGGCAGCAGTTTTCTCTAAAAAGGTTAACATTACAGAACCGAAAATAGTCATGGCCGGACACGCAATCCCACTGGCTTCATCTATTAATTTTCTGGGTGTCAATCTGGGAGGAAATATGTCTTGGCATAACCACGTTGTGGCAATCGCCAAGATAGCTTCTCAGAAGCTTGGCGTACTCTTCCGAACCAGAAAGTTGTACACACCTCAACAACTTTTGACACTATACAAAGCCCAGATTTGACCATCACTAGAATACTGCTCTAATGTCTGGAGCTCTGCACCCAAACATACTCTTCGGCTACTGGATTCCATCGAAAGGAGGGCTATTCGTCTGATCGGAGACCACGAGCTGACGAAGAACCTCGACAGCCTAGAACATCGAAGACAGGTTGGGGATTTGACTCTCTTTTACAGATATTTTCATGGAAGGTGCTCGGCTGACCTTGCCCTCTTAATTCCGCCCAGAGCGACGAATAGCAGAAATACACGACGAACCACTGCCGCCCATCCATATGTGGTTAAGCTTAGTACTCCTCGAACTTAACTATTTAAGAACTCTTTCATCTGGAGGACTTCATCCTTGTGGAACGACCTTCCCGAGGTCGTTTTTCCCAACGAATATAACCTCCAACGATTCAAAACCAACGTGAATCGCTTTTTGCGCACACGCACCACTCCCAGAGTGCCCTAAAGGATTTTTCCTATAGTGCTTGTGTTTGATCATAAAAAAAATCAGATGATCAGAAATTAAATTATTGACACTTTGATATCAGGCTGTAGCATCGACTTGAAACGAACATGATGCCGGTATTTCTCTCTGCTTTGTACACGTCAATGTGATGCCTGTTATTACGAAAATAAACACAAAACAAAATTTTATAACTCGTTCCTTTTTAATCTTCAGTCTGTTTCTGTTTTAGCCCTAATCTGGATCTGGTTCTGATCGGTCTGATATGTCTTGGTTAGGAAAAACAAACAATCAACGGACGTTACTCAAAAGTCTATATATAATTTTATCCAGTTTACGGCAGACCTCGGCACAGTCTTACCATATTGGGTTAAGAATTACTATTTTTTCGGCGAAACTTTTTCTGGACCACGCCCCAGGAACAAATCCAATACACACCTAAGTTTGGTCAATAATTTATAGTAAATACTAGAAAAACCGATGCTGTGAATTCAGATAACTTTGACGAAATCTCGTTATACTTAATTTAAAAAGCGCGACAGGAGAGTTTTCCATTTTCTGGAGATTTTTTAGGTTTTACAACCTATATACAACAAGAGAGCCAAAAACAAACCAAAAAATAACTCCATATTTATTTTAAGAAACATTGATTAGTATGCTTATTTGTATTTTAATGGTATTCTACGGTTGTAATGCCAAATATGCAATAACTTCATCGTAAAAAAGTTCATTGTTTGTTAATACTACAACGAGATCTCCTAGGTGTCCTGGCCAATTGTATTTCGTATTTCCCGTATAAGATTTGCTTCATTTTAAACCAACAAAAAGCTTCTCTCGACCGATACGGAAGTAATGGGCTTTTAAGCATTTTTCAGTTGAACAGAACATTCTATATTGTTTCAATAAACTGTCAAATAGTTCTTGCGGAAACAATTTTGAATAGGATTCAAAATTATTTTTGATCAATAAATCCAAAAAATTTAATTCACTGATATCCCGTCTTTGGTGCTGGGCGATGTTCATCGATGTTTTTGAAACATCGATGTTCTGTTACCGATGTACGATGTCGACATCGATGTTAACCTTTCGATGTTCAATGTTATAACAAAACAAGAAAACTGGGTTGTAATCTTAAACTCAATTTTCCCAGCACAAGAAACACACAGCCAGGCTGGCGCATTGCTAACAGTCAGAACAGCAGTTGGTAGTGTCGAAATCCCTAAAATACCCCCATAATTAGAGAAGGGCAAACCTGTTCGTTTTGACTAGCAGTTAAAGCAGCTACTGCTACTTACAAATGACAGTTCAAAAAAGTTGCAACGAATTAGCAGTACATATGCTTAATAAAGAATGTGAATGTGTGTTATTAATAACAAATTTTGGGACGCTTATCTAGTTTTACAAAAAAAAATTGTTTACAAGTTGTTAGTGACTGGAATTAATGCAGTTATAAAATATTATGTTTTAATATTTGCTTTATTTTTTTGTTTATATTATTTTTTAAAATTTTTGTTATTTAGTATTTTGACGTTTGATAATTTTTCAATTAATTCCTAATTTATTCCTAATCGCATATATACTTTTTTAAATATCGATGTTTTAGAACCGATGTTTTTACGCCATCGATGTTCCGTTTCGATGTCCCAGCACTACCCGTCTTGGCGACGCAACGGGCAAACGACGCCACAGGGTGGCCCGTCGAAAACAGCAAGGTTTACGGCTGTGTACGTGAAAATTAAAAAAAACCTAGCGGGGGCGGCTACTGCCCTTGTTTTTTTCAAATGGAAATGGGTATGTTGTGACACATGTTTTTAGAGGGCATTAAATTCTCTTTAAAATGGCGCTTCGTTTTGTAAATTTGAGCTACGCGCCGCCGAGCAACGGAATTTGAAACATTTCACTACACCTCTTAAAACGCAATTTCTCGGCGGCGCGTAGCTCAAATTTACAAAACAAAGCGCCATTTTAAAGAGAATTTAATGGCCTTCAAAAAGATGTATCACAACATACCCATTCCCATTTGAAAAAACAAGGGCAGTATCCGCCCCCGCTAGTGGGGGGGTTGAGGTTACAGGGATGAAATTAATAGTGAAACGTGTCCCAATGAAAACACAAGTTTACGGATCCGAGTTTTATTTTTAAATTTTCACGTAAAGATTGTTTCACGAAAAATGGATATAACTTAATGACTGCAGTAAAAGTACCTGGGGCAATCCCATTATTTATGACCCTTTGTTATTATTATGTGGAAAGGACCGGATTGTAATAATTATAATTAAATATAGGCACAACAGGTAGGTTAGGTTGCTTAATTTATATTTAAATATCTTTTTGTGGTAAAATTTGTTAGTTTTTGAGGAATGGTTCAAGAATTGTCTTTTACCAAACATTCCTCAGAATAGCGTGATAGTAATGGACAATGCGAGCTATCACAGTCGCCAATTACATAAAGCTCCAAGCTCAAATACTACAAAATTGGAGATTCAGAACTACATGGCGGCGAATGATATATATTTTGAAGAAAGTTATAAAAAAAGTGATCTTTTAGAAGTTTTAAAGACATTTTGTATAAAATAAGTATGTGTTTGTGACACATTGGCAGAAGAAATTGGACATACAGTGCTACGGCTCCCACCCTATTATTATGGCATTTTTAACCCCATAGAGCATATGTGGCACCAGTTAAAATAACTGGTTAGGTCTGAAAATATTTCTCCGACTTTAAGTTCTAGTGTTGTAGAATTAATACGAAAACGCTTTAATGATATTCCCCCAGGTAGTTGAAAAAATTCAGTCCGTCACGTAATAACTGTAGAAAATTCCTATATTAGTCTGGATCGAATAATTAATCCAATTATAATTAATTTTGATGAGGATAGCGATAGCGAAACAGAACTATCTATAGAATGACATTATAAATGTAAATAAATATGACTAGTAATATTTACAAAAAAGATTATTTCATTAGATTACATTAATATAATCATATTATTACTTGTTTTCCTTAGTCCGTCCCTTCATACTTCACTTGTTTATTGCCAAGCTCTTGTCGACACAATGGGACCGACCCAGGAAATCATTAAGTCGTATCCATTTTTCGTGAAACAATTTTTACACAGCCGTAAACCTTGCTGGACTGTTTTCGAAGGGCCACCCTGTATAGTATTTTTGTCCCTAGATGATAAGCTATACCCGGATTCCACTGTGGTTTCTTCATCAACAGCATAGAGGAATGTATGGGACGTACATAAACTCGGATGGCACCAGTTCCGTCAATGTATAAGATATAAATAAGTTAAAATGTTGCTTAACAGTAAATTTCCTGAGAATATTTTAAAATTCCATCTCTCGGCTACTTTTAAAGTAGGAGCTAACTGCAATCTGTTGACCTTAAAATTTTCTCTAGCTTGCATTCTTCCATTTCCTTTTTATGTATGTTTGTTTCTCACTTAACACACAACTTACTTGGAATCGTATAATAAGAATCAAATAACCATCGGAATGTTTCAGCCGGTACTCGGGCAGGTTTTAAGAGGCCCTAAGTATGACAGAGATTAACTTATTGTTTGTTTCGCTTTATTTTTGGGCACGTGTTAAATTTTACCGGGTGGTCCGTTGCATTTTAGGAAATTATATGACGCGTGTGTAGAAACTTTATCTCCATAACAATAATAATCTTCCTGCTGTGCCGAAACAGTTTCATTCATATACCGGGTGATGCATCGTAGAGTTGAACATAGGAAAAGCAATGTAATTTTTGAGGTGGCTGAATATCGGCTCCTCTGTACACTTTATAGAAAAACTGCATTATAACTACTTGAAGGGGCCGACATGGTAAACCCATCTGCCCAGTTTGAATATATTTTGGTAAGCCAGTCCTGAGCTATTCAATTGGACGTGATGGCAAAACCACGAAATTTATAGTTGAGCAGTTGAGGTATACCAGCAACAACGATGAGCAAGGCCGCGAGGCAGAATCCTTTGCGATCAGTTCTGGTCTAACTCAACTCGTAGAAGAACCAACGAGGATTCCAGACCGAGCTGGAGATTTTGCTGGTCTTTTGGATTTTTTCTTGACATCAAATCCAGATCTATATACAGTCACCGTACATCCTCCGTTAGGATCATCCAATCACAAACTTATTTCCATCCATCCATCTGTGCTAGGGAGGTCCTCCGGCGTCATTCTAACTAACATGGAAGCATATATCCCCTCCTCCAAAAAACGCCCTTCCAACGACAAGCCCTGGTTTAGCAAGGATTGTGAGAGCGCTGTCAGATCAAAAAATCTGGCTTACCGACAGTGACGTAAAACCCTACCACTGTTCTCTTTATTCTACACTATTATCTTTATTACCGCTCGAAACCAATGTAAGCTAACAATAGATCAAAGCAAAGAAGCCCATAACGTGAGGATCACAATAATAAACTTCTTGACAGTCCAAGCAGATCAAGGTCCTTTTGGTCAGTCGCAAGGCCGTCAGCCAAAATTTTACCAAATCAACTATTCCACCTCTAACACGTTCCGATGGTTCAATAGCATCCACAGCCGGAGACAAAGCAAACTTACTTGCTGAACTATTTTCTTCGCATTCCACTGTAGATTTCCAGTTAAGAACACCACCCAACATTCCTACAGTCCAATCCGAAATGACCGAAATCATGTTCCGTCAGCGTCCCGTCAAACGAATCCTGAAAGGTCTCGACGTCAAGAAAGCTTCTGGTCCAGACGAAATTCCTGTTATAGTTCTCAAGAGATGCGCCGATGAACTAACACCAGTATTTTGTAGACTTTTTAACTTATCCTACAAACAAGGAATATTTCCGGCGTGCTGGAAGACGGCGCGAGTCCAGCCTATACCAAAAAAAGGTAAGAGAACTCTGCCTAGCAACTATCGACCAGTCGCATTGCTTTCAGTTATATCAAAAGTAATGGAGAAAGCTATTAACCAACATCTTCCAAAGTATCATATTTGGCATGAGTGACTTCTAAGTAAACTGCGATCCGATGGTATTCAAAACTAACGCGAATAGCTTTTGCTAACACACACCACTCCCAGAGTGCCCTAAAGGCATTTTCCTATAGTGCTTGTATTCGATCATAAAAAAAACTTAAATTTTGATATTCACGAAACGAATATTAGCGTCAGTAACAATATTTTCATTATTTGCTGGTGTTTGATGTATTACCGGAACTATGAGAGTTTCGTGGGTTTGCCATCACGTTTAATTCAATAGCTAACGAAAATGGGACACCCTGTACAGACTGTTATCAAAATATTAATATTATTGGTGGAGACTGTTGCGTTTGGTCACAAGAATTTTGGTTAAAAAACCTGTGTAACGGCAAAAGAAATTCTTTCTTTCTTGTTTACTATTTTTCTAATACATTTAACCACTGCCCTGACTGATCGGACTTACACGGTCATCGTCTTATACATTTCTTGAATGAAAGACCAAAGTTCAGCTTGTTTGAACAGCGGCTTCTAATAATAACGACGAGATATAGTGTGACGTCTCTCGTTTTAAAATAAATGACAATTAATAATGTATGTACAGGGTGAGTCAACGATAGAGTAAGGTTCATTTTCCTTTATGTTAAGAATCGAATACTTCTAAAGATCATTAAGCTGCATATTGTAAAATTATGTTGGAGTATACAGGGTGGCTCATAAAGATGTGGCGAATATAACTAAGGCTGTATTTATATCAATTTTTGGATCATGCATGAAATTCTAAATATTTTTTATATAGTATAATGTTATAAATCTAAATCTTATAGTTTTCCCAATATGTTATACGTATTATACAGTGAGTCCCAGAAGAAATGTCTAAATTCATTTAAAATTCAGCGATAAGTTTTTTCAAAAAACGCTCGTACCCGTCGATTTTGATTTTTTAATTTTTTTTGTGGTAATTTCATGTATACAGCTCAAAAATAAGTTACGGCCATCAACTTCATTTTTTCAAATGAAAACATATATTTATTATTTCATTTTTGAATTTTGCATTGAATTCTAAGCATGTTTCATGTACCATGTCCTATACATAAACTCAACAGTTATTGAAAAAATTAGGATTGAACATATCTATAAGTAAGAATTGTTTATTAAAAAAAAACACAACAAAATCAAATTAAATGTTGAAAATGTGCGCCATTTACGGCTTGACAATATCCAAGACGATCAATAAACTCTCTTTGCACGTTTCCAACCATTTCCGGAGTTATGACACGCACTTCTTTTCGGATCATTTCTTTCAACTCCTGCATATTGTTTGGCCTGTTAACAAATACTTTTGATTTGAGGTAACCCCACAAAAAAAAGTCGAGCGGAGTTAGGTCTGGCGACCTAGCAGGCCATTCGATAGGTCCTCTCCTTCCAATCCACCGATTGGGAAAGGTTTCATCCAAAAATGTGCGCACAGTGGCCGCATAGTGCGGAGGAGCACCATCTTGTTGGAATATCAGTTCTTCGTCAGGGGAGTCTGTATCCAATGGATTCGGAAATAAAGCCACTAATGCTGGAATTAATTGTTGGAGAAATTCGAGATATACTTGTCCAGTTAAAGACTGTTCAAAGAAAAATGGACCAATTACTCTTTCGCGTACGATTCCACACCAAACATTTATTTTCTTAGTGTACTGGCTGTGAACCTCTATCATCCAATGCGGATTTTCTGTTGCCCAAATCGACAATTTTGTCTGTTCACATTACCATTCAAATAGAATGTAGCTTCATCCGAAAAAATAATATTTTTTACTAAATTATTATCTAGATTGCACATATTTTGCATGCGTCCGCAAAACTCACTTCGCCTATCGAAATCATCTTCAAATAACTCATGCACTGGAATAACTTTGTATGGGTGATATTTGTGCTTTTGAACTACTCGGTGAACAATAGATTTCGGCATGTGTAAATCGGCCCCAATGTGCGACAGGGGAGTACATGGATTTTTTTCCAAGGAAAGCAAAACGTCAAGTTGTTCATTTTCATCTCGAGTAGGACGACCAGATTTAGGCAAATCTCTAACATGACCGAATTCTCTAAACTTAGCCTCTATTCTACTCACCATCTTTTGACATATGGGAGGACGATCAGGATGGATTTCATTAAATAATTGGGCTGTTTCTATTTGAGTGCGTGTTTTATCACCAAACCCAACCATGCATAGAATTTCAATTTTTTCCCGTTCCGTTAACTTCACCATTATTGTGAAAACCGCAACTTTGAAACTACGCTTGACAATAATTATACTTATTTGAAATAAAATTGCCATACAGTTTCTATGGAAATAAACGGTGACAGTGAGACAGTACACTCTTACTTATTATGGAGCCCAAAATGCCATATTGCCAGAAGATTTGATAGATCGTTGGATTCCCTAAATGATATGTTCAATCCTAACTTTTTCAATAACTGTTGAGTTTATGTATAGGACATGGTACATGAAACATGCTTAGAATTCAATGCAAAATTCAAAAATGAAATAAAAAATATATGTTTTTTGAAAAAACTTACCGCTGAATTTTAAATGAATTTAGACATTTCTTCTGGGACTCACTGTATATTCGAACATTGCTTGTTGTTATTTCTACTTCCATTTTATTATCTGATATATTTTGAAAATATATACACCTCTTTTGATTTTGTAATGAACAATGAAAAAGTATTTTAAAAAGCATAAGATATACAGAATTACATATTCTATCGGAAAAAATAAAATATTGGGAAAACTATAAGTTTTAGATATACAGGGTGACCCAGAATATGTGGACAATCTCCCGGGTTCAGATAGAACACTTAAAAATAACAGGAGAAGTACCAATAAATTTGTCTTCCTACGGTCTCCTCTACGGAGATACGGGCCCATAACGGACGTCCCTGGAAATCGTTGTTTTTAAATACTAGGTGTAATTTAATAATTTTTCAAAATAATGGTTACTAGATGAGTCCCATTAAAATTCGCCCTTTTAAACACATTTGGCTTATTTAGTTTGCCAGGGACGGACTAGACGTAACACAAAAATACTTTGTTCTTGTACACCTTGTAGGATGAAGAAACGACAATAATATTTTTGGATACTCTAAACCTTAAGCTGAAAAAGAGGTACTCTTGATCAATGTCGTCAAAATGAGCTGTTTTCGGAAAAAAATATATTTTTGTTCAATATGATTTATATTCAGTATCGTAAATTCCACTAATAAGTTAATAACTAATAAGACATAGGAGAAAAACCGCAAATTTCAAGACACTACCATAAACTGACACTGGCATAAATATTCTTATTTAAATCGGTACATGTGAAAAAACCATAACAACAATGAGGGAATTTTATGAACATAAAACAGCAACTAATGCAACAAACCATATTGAACAAAAATATTTTTTTTTCGAAAACAGTTTACTTTATCGACATTGATCAAGAGTACCTTTTGCTCAGCTAAGGTTTAGAGCATTCAAAAATATTATTGTCGTTCCTTCATCATACAAGGTGTACAAAAAAATACATTTTCGTGTTACGTCTAGTCCGTCCCTGGCAAACTAAATAAGCCAAATGTGTTTAAAAGGGCGAATTTTAAGGAGACTCATCTATTAACCATTACACTATAAAATTATTAAATTACACCTAGTATTTAATAAATTATTTAAAAAAAAACGATTTCCAGGGACGTCCGTTATGGACCCGTATCTCCGTAGGAAGAAAAATGTATAAGAACTTCTCCTGTTATTTTTATCTGAACCCGGGAGATTGCCCACACCCTGTATATCATTATATGTATGTATATAAAATGCATAATCTAAAAATTGATATAAATACATGGTGTTCCATTTAAAAAAAACCTAAATTATATTGGCCACCACAATACAATTTTAATATGGATACCTTAATGATCTTTACGACGTTTGTATTTCGAATTTTTGACTTCACGAAATAACTAGACGGAATGGTTTTCATAGACATATAGTTACCTAGTATTTGCTTCAGGGATAATATCATCAACTACTACATATATCATAGCACCGGCAGCAAATGCCAAAGCATAAGGCAACGCGGGTTCAGCTAAACCTACGGCTACAGCACCTAGAACTCCGAAGATTGGTTCTACCATTCCACTAAGCTGTCCATACCTGAAAATAAAACGAAATAATACTCATCAATTATTAGAGAATTTGGTGGAAAATATTTGCAAGTTTGTATGATGGCACAACAGTAATTTGCCAGCAGTCGATTTCTCTACAATTTGCTTAGATAAGGTATATTGAAAATATTTAGAAATAAATCTCTCACGTATGATGATCAACTTTGCCAATATACTTTTTTCTCTAACTCTCTTAATATTCAAATTAAATGAAAACGAATCTCAAAATGAATAATGTGACATTTCTTCTCTATATTTCTTGAAAATTCGTTAACACTACCCGCTCGCTGAATCCCTTCACTTGCGTTTTTGGTCCAATGCCAATCCAATTTAATAAACGTCCTATATTGTTTTTTGTATAACCTTCTTTGGATTTCTCGGGCAATAAATTTCGTGTGTGTGCTTCATTGGCTTTATTAATTATTCCGTCTGGAGCGCATTGAAAGGAGTTTTCTTCTTCGGAATCGGAATTATTTCTTTCCATTTTTCATCTTTTCAAATACTATTAACATTTGTAAGGTAACAATAACAATGAGGCGCCGAGGCAACGAACGACGCGGATGCTGTTTTCATGGCAACTCGATATTATAAGTAATTCAGAGTGAAGTGAAAAATTAAATTACACGTTACAGCACTTTTTTTAACGCTAAGTTACTTTTTTTTTAACTTGTTAAAAAATTACCAATTTTATGCATTCATTTGTCATAGCGATCGTAGAAAAATGTATTTTTTATTGGTTCCTGCAAACAAATAAGGGTGCGATTCTGTAATCAATTATGCAATATATGTTATCAGTTGATTAAACACTTAAGAGGATGCCGGAGTCAGTCGAAATCTCCGATTTGACCCCTGTTCGTTTCACGCTTTGAAGGCACGAGGCGAATTGGATCTTCCCTTGCAGTTAGAAGCGTCCGTCCGTAATCGGTACGCCGACAGAAACAACGATAATCGGAAGAAAGAGACTGCACGTGATCGGGTTTTATACTTCAATTTTCTACGCTGAAAAACGGAGTTTTCGCTTCCTATGAAAACGGTACATATAACAAAAAAAATTAATGGAAGATGTCTAAATTTTGTTAACAACTCGAGGAAAGTTCATAATTTTTTTCTATATTGAGCAGTAAAAAAAAATTAAATCTAAAAATCCTCCGGAACAAAAAATTATAGACTTTCCGCGAGTTCTAGTTCTATTACAAAGTTATTTTTCCTTTGACATTTTTTTCCTAAAACAGGAATAAACTCTTGGGAAGAAAACTCGCTTACATCAGGTAGATACTCCGGAATCCTGTTAAGTACATTTAACAGTGCCTTTAATTATGAAAATCATCTTTTAGACAGAAATGCACAAGATATTTCCTATATAAAAGCCAACTAAGTAACTAAAATAATCCTATTTCTCTACAATCAGTTTTTATGGTCTTTCATTATTTTACATCAAAGAAAGAAATCAAGTCGGCCAAAATGTTTATATCAACAAGAGGGATACTGGCACACTTTATCATATCCTCTCGAGTCGAGCAAAGCCAACAAATATTATTTAATATTCTAACTATATACTTATGGCGCCCTTAGAATAAATGTACCTCAACCAGTTGTCATATTCATACATCGCTGTAAGGATATAGCGGTGTAAAAGTTCAACCCATAACAGTATCATAAGTATTAACTAATAAATTAAAATTAGTAACCATAAATGAGGTTGGTTAATGAAAGGAAAATAATAATAATAATAAATTGAAGGGGACAGCAGCAATGAAAACGGCCTTGCAGGGTCGTGAGCAGGTGCAGGTTGATAATTAAACAAACTTATTTATATAAATAATAACTATTGTATCGTTTAAATACAATCTCGAATTTGATGTTGTACGATGTTAAAATACATCTTTAAAAGCTAGGATTATTTGTAATTATGGATTTACTTAATATTTATTTGGCCCTAGACAAACGATCATTTTCCACAAATGAATGAAATAAATCTCTATTCATTGTCTGTTTTTTTTTTTGCTAAGTGGCGAAAACATGCAAGACTTTTCCACATCCTTTCACGTAGCTAACAAGAAATAATTAGGTCAAAATCAAAGACATTACAAACTACAGATAGAGAAATGTACATTTCTAGCATAGACGAATACAAATAGTCTTTCCCACCTCTTTCGGTCATTATTGCAGCACAGCCAGATTGACATATTTATCGCAAAGATATCTTGCAAAATCCCAATTAAAACGTTGTTAATTTGGCAAATATAACTGGTTTAAGGTTAATCCGCAATTGCTCTTAAAATAAATTTGTTTCCCAATAATTTTGCTATAAACTGTGAAAAGGCGATAAAAAAATATTATTATCCTTAAAAGTATCAAACGAATCTTGAACTAATCCAACTGCACTCTGGCAACATTTATTTCTATTTTACTACTGCGCTACGATCCAGGAGCCAAAATATGAATGGATACTAATCTCGTAAACATTACAACGTTGGCGGTTGAACGGATTGTTGATATACAACGTGTCCAAGATAAGGAGGGCCAGTACAGGGATCTTGGAAATCGTAAGAGATACGAAGTCGGTTAAATGGAGGTAAAGTTGCGCACTTACGTGCCTAATAATATGCCGTTTAGAAAGTTTTAAAATTCCGAGTAGTTCCGGAGATATCTGGAAAACCCCGAAATTCTGAAAAATCGTTGTATTGTTTTCCTGGGTTTTTTTGAGATCGAATTCTAAAGTAAATTGCATTTTGCATTGCCACTTTTTCCGCTCTATCTAACAGCGTTAAGTGTTTTGTAATCCGACGAGTCGTCGGACACATTGTGGTTTAATGACGTTTCGAGGGTTTTTTGAACAACATCAGGAAATTTTGGGATATGGTCCTGTATTTCTTCTAATTTTATAAATAATATCTCATAAGTAAGCACTAAATTTTTTACTTATGTTGGACTAGTTCAATAAATAACAAATAATTTAATAATAGTGTGTATAGTGTCGGATCTTAACGTTGTCGCATGCAACCCTCGTAACAATATTTATACAGTTCACTACTAATACTACTAAAGCCATCTACGAGCTATCAAGAAAACCGAATGATGTCCAATACTACTGCCGCCATATACGAGTTATCAAGAAAATCGAATGATGTCTAATACAACTACGCCATCTACGGCTACGTCATTAGGCGCAACCAAGACGAGAACAATAGTTAACTGTTTTATGACGAGAACGAATCGAGCCACGAGGCTGACAAGTTATCGAAATACACAACATTTATCGACCCTACACAATAGTGCTTAAACGTAAAGTCCAGTCTTCGGTTCTTAATTGTAGAAAATTGATCAATAACAGCCTCATTAAGTTTGGAATACCCACTATAAATTTTTTTCCATATATTTCATTTTTAAACTTTCTAATAAAGTCCCTACATTTACCCTTTGTGGTCTGCGTTAAATTAATTTCGGGTTTAGTTGTTCCCGCATTCTTCACTTCAATTTTTTGCTCCAAACTCAAAGAGCTAAAGTTATTTCTTAAATAGTCCACCGTCAACTATTCATTTTAACTTAATAAATATACAATATTAAAATATTAAAACATACACGCTCGAATTTCCACCTGCCACGTGTTACTACAGAGAAACTGCACTACTTAATCGCACGTGCGAGCAAGGCTCGTCATAATCGTCATTTACGTCGACCGAGGCACGGTCGCCGGATCTATACAGTTTGGTTTGACGGGATGATAAAAAATTAGGGAGGGTCGGACTTTTTTAGTTTGACGGTACGATAAAATATTAGGGAGGGTCGGACTTTATACGATAAACAATATTCAAGTGGAAGAACCGCAACTGGAAGAGGGGACTAATAATTAAAAATAATATCCGTCAGAAAGACATTTATAGAAAAAAAATTATAATTTTGAATTTTCAGGAGGAATCCAACTGCGGCATCAACTGCAGTGTATTTATTTATTTTCCGCTTAATAGAATATTGCTTGAGCCCGCCTATGGTAAGACGCTTTCTGGCATGGTTTTTATACATTTTTCTCTCCTCGCTATTCATACGGAAACGGTCAAATACCACCGAGCAAACAATAGTATCCCTTAAGTAGAGGGTTCCGAGTCGAAACCATGCTCGGACGATGAATCACCCATCCGCTTGGCTAATTATGCTTTAGGATCTACGAAGCCTGGTATTATTTTAAGAAAATATCTCATTTCCTTATTAATTCAATCCAAAACATTATAAAAAGCAATTTTAAAGGTTACATACCGTTTTATTGTTATCGTAGATCCTGTTGGCATTCATGACATTCTGTTGAACTCTGGTTAGTTACCTCGTATACTTTGATCGTTCTGTTATTGCTCGGCAATCTCTAACGTTTACTGCTTAAGAGGAACCGACTTGGCTGAAATCGAGCCAGTTTTTTACCCGAATTAAATTGTTAGACATCTAATCATCAATAACAGTGGTACCAATCCGTGGGATTTGTCGAAATTTATTTTTATGTAGAAAAAATATCCAAGGAAAAAATATAAGCATCTTTAAATTAATAAATACTTTTGTCTTAATTGTGAAAAATATTTTTTCTATGGCCACCTAAATAATAAAAAATAAGTAAGAGTTAGGCAACCCGTTAAACATAATACAGTGAAACCTCTCTTAGGCGGACACCTACGGGACAGTCTAAATGTGGCCGCCTAATAAAGGTGTCCGCCCATGGGAAACTTGTTATTAGGAAACATGTAAATGCAAAATTATTAGTACTAACAAAAATACACTAGTTTTAGTTAGGATGTAGTACTAAAAAAAATTTAATAACGTAGTTTAACGTGTTTGCGTTTTATACTTGCAATCTAAAAAATGTAATTCCAAGTCTGATAACAATTCCATTACTGTAAAGTCACCTCTATTCTTTGCATACTCTTATAATTCCTTTACCATATTAATGGCTTGTTGATAATTGGTGACATTTGTTTAATTACTGCATTCAACTTCTTCATCAGAGTCGTCAGATAGTGATGTGGTTTCAGTTTTGGCTACATAATCGGTAGGAATGAAGTCACTATCATCTTCTAATAGCACATTGCTATCAATGTTAATGAACTCGCCCAAATCATTGTTATCAAATTACAAACTTCCACAACATCAATATTCTCTTTCAGACTCAAAACGCTACATTTTTCTGCCATTGTTTACGATTTTAACCTTACAACTCACAAAGAAACGGCGGACTGCTGTCGGGGAATCACACATACTTTCATTCGGCGAAGTCCCTCCGCGCTGCTACGCATACGCGATTGGTTCCCGTTCTTCAGATACTTTTAAATTTTTTTTGTCCGTTTAAAGGAGGGTTCTTGCATTCTTTGTATGAAAACAGCCTTTCTGCGTCCGCGCAAAGTAGAGTCCGCCCAAGAGAGGTTGATTTTCATGGAATTTCATATACCTAGTTCCGGACTATGACAAAATGTCCGCTTAATAGAGATGTCCGCTTATCAGAGGTGTCCGTTATGAGACGTTTCACTGTAACTGGTTAGGTAAAGTAGAAATGGGATAAATACCGATGTTTATAATTATCAAGGATAGAATATCCGTTCAGGGTAAGTAAACGTGATTTATGTAATTATATTTGTTTTAATAATAATTGGAATATTGTCTCCATGTAAAACTTTCAAAATTAACAATATCTAACTCCATCTCTATAAATATTGAGGTTATGTTTTGAGTTTTAGTATTTTCTTGGAACGATTTATTTATTCAAAGGTAAGATTAGTTTAATTTTATCTTTTTAGGTATCAATCTAATTGAAAAATCAGAACTATAAAGTTTTCTACACAGTATACATAATAAATAGCGTAAGCAATATATGTACTATACTATAAAATAATTTTATTTAAATGCAAATAATTTTGGCACACCTTGTATAGAGTCAAAATAAAATAGTTTTTTATAATAGATTGATAAATACCGACAGGATTCGGGTTTGTTGGGGTTTAAATCGAACGCAAACGTTTGTGATTTTGCTGCAATTGCGTATATATGCGCTAGAGAAAGAGGGTCGTTCAATGTTTAAATGCGTCGAAAGAGTAGCGACGACAAACGGAAAAAGAAATCCTGTACGGATGCTCTTAAATGTTTTACATTCCGAGAGCTAATAATTTTATTGGAACTCGATATCCCATTGTGCTGTTCATTTTATTGATAGACGTATTAAAATTTATGGGGCTTATTGCACCAGGTAAATTATATTTTTTACAGAAGCGAAAAGGCAATAAAGAAAATCTGGCTATCCTAGCAGCAACAGTCCCGTTGAAGTTATACAGGGTGCCAGTTAGAATCATGTCCACCATTAGTAATTCGCTTCCAGCAAATAATATTCAAAATCGGAAAGACAAGAGGGGGCGGTGAGTACTGGGTAGCCTCCTTCGCCGTATTAGGACATTAAGCAAATTCAACCAAACCGATGCGCTACAAGGTGTGATTTCATATTACTTCTCTCCAGGGTTGTTAATGTCACACAAACATTGAATTTACTACATTGTCACATTTGCTACGTCGCAAACGTACAGGTCGACAACTTTATCTGTAGCTATAAAAGGAATGCAGGCAAGAACATTTCTTGGGTTAACAATGTTGTCACATATATTAAATTTTAATTTAATAACATGTAAACCCTAAAATTAAATTTACCCATTTAAAGTAAATTGTCATAAGTATATAAGAAACTAATATTCTATTATAGTTTTAATGTTCTTAAAACATTCATTTCATTCTATTTATTTTAATATTTAAATGCAAAATAAAATATTTTTTTATTAAAATACTTCTAATCTAAAAATAGGGCAACATGGTGCAATATCAACGGTAACCATGGGTAACCGGTGGCTAGAGCTAATTTGATAGGTTATATCCCAGACAGAGGATGACGTCACGCGCCTGGTGACACGCCTATTGTGCCAGCGTGGTTATTCGGCGATGTCCAATATGCTTCATCTAGTTGCGTAGTGATAGGGTTTGTTTTAAAACTGTTATAATGAATGAATATACCCTGGTAAAACCCTTCATAGTCAAACCCGTGAAGTGATTGCCAATGTGTACAGGGTGTGTGAAGAGGAATCACAAATTAATACATTTAAATTGCCACTTAAGCGAAAGCCAGGAAGGGTCGCAATGTATACGGGAGTAAGCGTGGGTGCAGTAAAAACCATTCACAAAGAAGATACTGAAAGGAAAGAAAACAACCCGGATCAATTGTTGTCATCTCCTGTAAAAAAGGGCCTGTCTCTGTACTGTCGGAAAAATCGAAGGCTTCGACTTTGGCATTGTTAGGAGAGCAATACAAAAGTTTTATTTGGAACTAAAAGTGGTTCTAACCTTAAAAAAGTTGCTACAACAGCTGAGAAATGACATAAACTCTCCGTTTTCCCGTGAAACTTTGAAGTGTATGTTGAAATCAAATGGATTTTATTGGCGAAAATGCCAAAATAAGCGAAAAATATTAATGGAAATGCACTGGTGATACAAATATATCCATGCCATGAAAAATATATATTATTACATTATTAAGATAATAATAGCACGCTCATGACTCGGCCATGTTTTAAAAGATATTGCTTCCCCCTTACCGATACCGCGTAGCTATAGACTCGCTTGTCGAACTGTAGTATATGTAAATGTAATTATTGTTTTGATTGGCTGAAAGTGTCAAAAATACTACATAACCTCAACTTTATTATTATAAATTGGATGTTAAAAGCTGGAAATTCGAGTGGAAAAGTAGAAAATAGTAGTTTTTGGTTATTATTCTTCTGTTGCCTTTTGCTTTACGATTTTATCTAAATAAAGATATTCTAAAAATAAAAGGGGAAAGTAGTAAATGCAGCAAATGTGATAAATGTAACAAAATACATAGTAAGAGCATGTAGCTAGCAAATTACATTTACTACGGTAGTAAATGGCGTAGTAGTAATGATACATTAACAACTTTAACAACCCTGCTTCTTTCTCTCCGCTCGAAGTATTTTAAAGATATGGCTAAGGCAATCACCGCTGGTATTTGGACTCGGTCGGTCGGGCGATCGGGGATTTACCGAAATTGGTTCTGTTGACGACACGTCCGCATCGATGTCGGTATCTGACTTAAAGATGCTGTACAACGTTACCACTATTAGGTTTGTTCCAACACACTATTTTTGTATCGTTCTAGAACCGTCACGAAACTGCTGGGATCGATTTTTGTGCGCAGGCGTTAATTTTGCACTGTTTGTTGCCGATGCACAAAGGACGCAAGGTTGGTACGTTCTTGTGACGATTCTATGTAAGAATCTCAGCTGATCGCTTGTCTGATTTGTTCTTAGACTAGGAGAGAAGATTAGTTAATTATCATAAATCATAACCCTACTTTTGTTGCTTAATTTCTTCGTCTAAGCTTGAGTATTATCTTTTGTCGTTCCGTTTTGTTGTATTTAATAATTATGGAAGAGAACAACGTGTTTAATGGTAAGAATATCTTGTAGGCTTGCGCGAAGCGGATTATACAAATTCAATAAGAATAAATTAAATAGTCAGAATATTAAACAGGGGTTAAGCAATAACTCCTACAAAATAAGGCTAAAAGAACTGCATAAATGCCATACAAATAATATTATAAGGGATTATTGGCAAAAAGAACATATTCTGGATGTTCAGGTTAAGCCACTGATGAATCATGTGTCAGATTCTGGTTCAGATTTCAGATTCTGAAAGTGACATTTCTTTATCTTCAGAATCAAATCAAAATTTCGATTAGTTCGATTTAAGACAGCGCTCCATGCATACGATCTCTGACTGACTGGTGTAAACTTTTGGTGCCAAATTCCGTCCGAATATTTGTAACAATCGACACGATGAGCTTTATTTTAACTTTCATCCGACGTCGTATGTTTCTTAACCTCACTTTTTTCTAAACCAAAAATTAAGAATGAATGACTATTTTGGGAATTATTATCAGCTACTAATGCATGGTGCTTTTTGCAAAAGTCGTGGATCAATACCAGGTATAGGGTATTTCAGGTAAAGAGCAATGGAGCGTGCTATGCTGGGTGTTAGTCTTCGAGATAAAATAAGGAACGAGGAGATCCGAAGAAGGACAAAAGTCACAGACATCATCTAAAAAATCGCCAAACAAAAATGGAGATGAGTAGGACACGTGGCCAGACAAGACTCAAATAAATGGACCAGTAAAGTAATCAAATGGAGACCTAGAACTACAAAGAGGAATATTGGTAGGCCACAGAAGAGATGGATTGACGATGTCAAGAAGGTGGCGGGGAGAGGCTGGTTCAGGACAGCACAAGACAGAGAAGCATGGAGAAATGTGGAAGAGGCCTACGTTCAGCAGTGGACAAGTGAAGGCTGAGAAGAAGAAGAAGAAGAAAAATGCACCAAATTAAAAATACATTAATTTTAAGGTTAGGTAGTGAGCACATATATATTATATTGTATACGAGTGACACTCTCTTCATTTTTTACAATCTCTTTAGTGAAATTCGGTTCCGAAGATCGGATAATGTGATAAGCAAAATATTACCTGAAATACCCAATACCTGGTATTGATCCACGACTTTTGCAAAAAGCACCATGCACTTGTGTTCTTTCATCTTAAACAAAACAAGCCACTTACTTACCAAACAGCGAATCGAATCACCACAAATTAAAAACTCCTTCACAAAAATTGTTATGAGGTAATGAAAGTTTATAAGCACTAATATACCGACAACAATGTGGATGAACCACTTTTTATTCTGTAATTTGAAAAAGCATCCAGAACCAAAGATGGCGACGAATAACAACAAACAAATAATATCTCCAACCTACTGCGCAAACTCAATAGGCCCACGCCATCTCCCATAGCGGGGACACTTTTTGTATTTTGGAACGTTCGTATTGACAATATACTGTTTATATACATGTGATTAAAACTCATTATTATTAACATTGACAACGATAAATTTTATTTTATAAAAATTGTGGGTGATCGCCACCTAACAATATATTGTAATATAATTGACCTCAAGACGAGCTTCCTGACGCTAAGAAATAAACAAACACAAAATCGTAGGAACGAATAAACCAAAAATTTTAATTAAATCCATACTGATTTTGATATTATCAAGCCATTCAT
Organism: Barypeithes pellucidus; assembly: GCA_963991005.1. NCBI lineage: Eukaryota > Metazoa > Arthropoda > Insecta > Coleoptera > Curculionidae > Barypeithes > Barypeithes pellucidus. Next base: position 18,510,373 of record OZ022562.1, on the reverse strand, counting down.
AAATCAATGATAAAGTTTAAATGGCCAGAAACATAAAGTGCAATGTTTGTATAGGAATCATTTTCTGTAAACCAACCAGCCGTTGAAACAAGGCAATGACCTAGGAATTTTAGGTCACATGCCATTGAGGCTTGTAGTTGTTATCAAACGTACTATGGTAATGCACGTGCTTTTGTTTGTTTTTATCGAATGCCTGTGTACAAGCTAAAGTTACTTAACTAATTAACTAAGAAGCAGGTGTGTCCATGGAGGGATCACTAGGCAAAACCCCTGCACACTCTCCACCGATAAGGGCCGGAATATTATATACTTAAGGCCGCATGACAGTCGGCAGGTCTTTTAGCGGCGTCTGTGAGTCGGACGAACATCGAAATGTTTTCCGCCGGAACAAGAGTACCCCCCCCCCCCCCCCCCTTTCTCTTGGGGTAACCAACGCAACCCCTCCCAGACGGGTTAAACGCGCTTCAAAAGGTTTCCCCGCAGAGAAACACACTTTCCCCCCGTTTTCGAGGATGCTGAGCACGATGGTGGTGTTGGATATCGCGCCCGACCCCTTCCAACAGCTCCACCGACCAATACTCGCAATACTCGCCCCCATTGTGGAACGACATTACCTTGTAAAAAAAAATTTTGAAAAAAATTACTATTAAGTGTTTTTTTTTTAATTACTCTTTCAGTTTTTGGTTGGTAGGGGTCGGACGCAATATCCAACACCACCACCGTGCTCAGCATCCTCGAAAATGGGGGGGGGGGGGAAGTGTGTTTCTCTGCAGGGAAAACTCTTGAAGCGCGTTTAACCCCTCTGGGGGGTGGTTTTTGGCCATTTTAAAGGGTTGCGCAACCCCAAAGAAAAATTAAAAAAAAAATCGATATCTCAAAATAATATATGAACACACCAACATACAATTCATACACAAATTTAACGACAATGAATTGTTTTTTTATTTTTTAAAATAACCTAACCTAATGATATTTATAAAAAAAATAAAAAATCAACATGGTTTTTGTTTTACATTAAATATTACATTGGCATTATTGTAGGCAGTCACTGATATGTTAAAACCTTGCTGAAAATCAATTTTTGCTTTTTTTCACAACTTCCAACTGAGTAACACGATTTCTAAGGGACGTCATAGGATTTTCTTCAACAGAATGAAGAACTAAGACTGTAGCAGCATCATCATGGTCGTATTTCTTCTTTTTTTTTTTGAGGTCCAAAACCGAACCAGTTCTCTAAATTTTTTTATTAACTTGCAGATTGCCATTCTAGTTATTGGGATCCCTACAAATTTTGCTCGTGAGGTTAGAGAATGGCTTGACCGCAGATTTGGTCCAAGGTGGATTGGCAGGAATGGCCCAGTTTTGTGGCCCCCAAGAAGTCCCGACTTAACCTTGGCCGATATGTTTTATGGGGCCGTTTAAAACAAATTGTTTTTGCAACCGCAATACCAAATGATATTGAAGTGCTGAAGGGCAGAATTATCCAGGCTGTCCAATCGATACCTCGGGAAGAAATCAGAAATTCTTTCACTTATTTGAGAAACCATTTAGAAAAATGTGTCGAGTATGGGGGTGGAGTTATTGAATTATGAAATCGCTATCGTATTCTCTTCATGTTAATAAAAATGTTCGTATTATTATTATTATTATAATTACTTCATTAAGACATTGGCAATAAGTATCACCTATTCATTATTCAAGTAAAAACGTTTATTAAGAGTGACCTTTTTTTCGTATCTTTCAAAATAAAATATGTTTACTCTTAGGCAAAATAACATTTTTGCAGTTTTCGCCCACCCTGTATAAAAAAATTGAAGTTTCTTATGATGAATCGTATTTTCTAGACAAGCAAAAACGTTTATTAAGAGTGACCTTTTTTCGTATCTTTCAATTTTTAGTCCATTTGTCCTCTTGTAAACCCCATCCGTGGACATACTGTACATAGATGGTTTACTAAATATTTTTGTAAATATTACTAAAAATTTAGGTTAAAATTTTGGTATAATTTAATGGCATTTCTTAATAAAAGATATTCCCTCATATAGAGCCATAATTTATGGTTAGTTTTACTATTTTTATAGTAAATTTAACTAAGCTTCTCTTTGCGTTTACGTACACCAAATGCAGGGTTTCCGAAAAATCGTCTTCTAAAGGTCGAATCTTGTGCATGCTACTTTACCACCGTAAACCCCATTAATGGTATTTAATCACCGTTATCAATATCGGAATACTCCGTCACACTCATTAACTTTAAACATGTACAGGTGCATTTTTCTAATGAATATTAAAAATTTTCTTAAAAAAAAAAACTCGTATCTCAATATCCACCGTATATAAAACTGCATACCTTAATTAATTCTTAATAAGCACGAATTATTTCTTTATTTAATTATAATAACCCCTGTGAAACGCTTGTAATTAGAATTTTATTTTAGTTAATTGATTTAATTTGGTGTTCTGCTCAAAAGTGTGTAGGAGACATAATGTTATTGGTGGGTGAGGTGATTAAAGCAAGCTGCAAATAAAAAATGCATGACCATCACATAACGGCAGAGCCGTATTTGGGGTTGACGGTACCCGGAAGCACCTAATGTGAGGGCCGATGGAAGGGCAATTGATGGGCAATTTTGTCGACAGTGAAAGAAAACAAAACAAACAAGTTGTGCATGCAGGTCGACAAGTGGATCTGTGTCTCCGACGTATCGGTAAGGGGGAAGCAATATCGTTTAAAACATGCTCATAGTCATGGGCGTGCTATTATTATTTTAAATAATGTAATAAAAATAGAAAATTCTTTAGTAGCATTTTATGTTTGAAGGTAGATAACTATTTTTATCAAGGTTTAAAAAATTACTTTTTACAAGATTTTTCAACATGGAAAAACAGCTATGCAGGTACATGATTAATGATTCTTTTTCAGTCTTGGTCGTAGTAATGTCCCTTTCTAGCTTTCGCTTAAGTGTCTATTTAAATAGTATATTGATTTGTGATTCCTCTTCACCTACCCTATAAACATTTGCAATCAGTTCACGGATCTGACTGTGGAGATTTGTACCAGGACTAAACTTATTCATTATCACAAAGTTCAAAATTTTAAAATAACACCGTAAAACACGACACAAACTTATTTGTAAAACACAATTTAACACAATGCAGTAACTATTGCCCTTTCTATCACTACGTAACTGAGTCGGTACATCCATCAAATATCGGCATCGCCGAATAAGCCCGATGGTCCATCGGGTGTCTCACGAGACGCATGCGCTATCAACTTTTGGATATAACCAATCAAATTAGCGCTACCTACCTATAACCATTGACAACGCACTGTGTTGTCATATTTTTAGATTAAAAATTTGACAACGCACTGTGTTGTCATATTTTTAGATTAAAAATACTTTAATCAAAAAAATATCTTATTTATTATTATTATATTTAGTTACCAAAATCGAAATCCCAGGAATCCATTCAGTGGCGGAACTTCAAAATTTGACCCCCCCCCCCCCCGCAAAATTATTTATTGGCCCCCCCTATAAAATGATTTAAAAAGTAACCACACTATTCTTTTCTGAATAACTTTATTGTTTAAAATTTTATTACTTTTAAACCAAATTTCCAGGAAATATTTACAAAAGTATAAGTTCTCGTAAAATTAATTTAAAAATGCATAATAAGATCGAATAATTAGAATATCATACAGAGCAAGTTAAAATTAGAAGTTACTTTAAACAAGTCGCAAAAAAAGTTTTCTCTTTCCTCAAATAATTTAGACTCGCAAGCCCCCCCCAAGCATCAATTTAACACGAAAAATACCATAAATACCGGTTTGACTAACACGACAGGGTATTACTTTTCGTAACTTTTCCTTGTATGACCCCCCCAAAACGAAGTTTGATCCCCAAACCGAAGTTCTGGATCCACCCTTGTGTTAAATCGTCTTATATTCTTACCAAAAAATATGTTAAGAGATTTTTTGATATTTCACTCGATTAACCATTTATAACTAATCTTCTGACCAAATGTTTCTAAGCAGTTAATAACTGAATATCACAATGTTTAGTCATCAGTTAGCCATGGAAACAATTATTGTATAAAATGAAACATAAATGAGATTTGAATCAAATAAATGTATTTCAGCTTACTAATAATAATAATAATCTACAAAAAAATTATTTGAAAAATTGTTCAATGCATTTCTGTAAATGTATTTTCCCTAAATTGAACCATTGACCAACTTTTCAATTAATTTTGTTTGTAGATTAGTATATTACTAGTAAGTTATTCTTTTGATGTTAATAATTCTCAGTAAGCAATAATTCTTTAAAAACTTAGCACCGCTATACCTCCAAATAAGTATAAAAAATATTATTTATAAATAACAAGTAGTGCTGTATTTAGACCAATTTGCTGTCGTTCCGGAACACCTATTATTTGTTTAGGAATAGGAAGTTTGCATTCAATTAAAAATACCTACGGAGTCATAAAAACTTTAAAACGTTGTACTTATGTTAATTCCTTGTTACTATAAACATTATCAAGGCCCTATTTTCCTGCTAGGCCCGGTGGGTCTGGGCCTGGGGCCCCACTTTCAGAGGAGCTCAGCACTTGGCTTGCGCGACACTAACTTATTCAACACAAACAAAACAAAAACTTAACTTATTTGCAAAACGAATAGGTACCTATGCTTTTTTATTACAAAAAAAATTGTAAAGGTTCTTAAAATCTAAGGCGATCGACAGATGTGTAGGAACTCCTTTTCTTGATGATAGTATAAAATCATAATAAATTAGTGTTGCGTAAGAAAAAACACTTTTTGAAGTGGCGAAGGGCCTCGCATTGCATCTGATTTAAGCCCATTATCCTTGTAAATCATTTTTTCAATACTTCACTTAAACTTGGTAATTTTTACAATAAAAAATGCTTAAAGTACTATAATAATGGTCAGTAAAATGTACCATACATTTTAAAATATTTAACTCATGGAGTCATAAATAAGTTATTTTCACTTACATTGCTATATTTCATAGGAAATCGTAAAATAAAATCTTTAAGTACTATAACTTTACTATTCTCTGTGTTCCGTGTACAGTTAAATATCAAAATATTGATTCAGATTGAATGGTACCACCAAGAAACAGATGCGTTTTCTGTTGGTAGGATGTCAAACCGTTTTAGACTTAATTCTAACCTATTTAACAAAGCCCATTTTTTTAAAAGCCTAATTGCTTAAAAAACTGTATTTTTATATACTTACCACAAACTTTTCCAAACTGAGAATCCAGCGGCGTGAAGCGGCAAGCTAACAGCTAAACCTTCTGGAAAGTTTTGTATTCCAATACCAATCGCCAGATTTCTGAAAGGAAATAAAAAATATTTTATAATGATATTGCTGAGTAATGAATAATAGAATGTTCGAAAATCTAACCCCTGCATGGAATTATAAATTGTAATGTAGCACTAGGGTTGTCAGTTTGTGATTCCTCTTCACATACCCTATAAACATATGCAATCACTTCACGAGTCTGACTGAGAAGGTTTTTACCAGGAGTATACTCATTCATTATCACAAAGTTCAAAATTTTAAAATAACACCCTAAAACACGACACAATGAATCCTTATTTTATAAAACACAATACAATAACTCTTTTCCTTTCAATCACTACGCAACTGGGTGGGTATATCGATCAAATATCGGACATCGCCGAACAAGCCCGATGGCCCATCGGGTGTCTCATGAGACGCATGCGCTATCAACTATTTGGCATATAACCTATCAAATTAGCTCTAGCTACCTGAAACCATTGACAACGCACGATGTTGCCATGTTTTTAGATTAAAAGTACTTTAATCAAAAAAATATATTATTTTGTCTGTAAATATTAAAATAAACAGTATGAAAAGAAAGATTAATAATATTGAAACTATAATAGAATATTGGTTCCTTATATACCGTTTACAATTTATTTTAAATGCGTAAATATAATGTAAGGGTTTTCTCGGTAAGGGATTATTAATGTGACAACATTGTTAACCCCAGAAATTTTTATGCCCGCATTCCTTTTGTAGCTACAGATAAACTTGTCGACCGTACACATGCCGTCCAAACACAGAAACTTAGAGCCTCGCTTTGACTATTGGTGTAAAATCTGAATAGCGTCGTTGTATCAGCGCGGGCGAAGTCGCAGGTTGAAGCCGGTGGAAAATAAAGTAGTTTACCTATTATAAAGCCTAGGTAGTGTATACGTTTAAATAAGACATATCCTAATGGTGCTCTCTGGGAAGTCGTTATCTTTCAAGTTGTCGGCATAAATCTTGATGTACTTTAATGGGACAAAATTAAATTGGGTTATCAAGAGGAAGAAGCATTTTGTTGTAGACCTAACCTATTAATAGCGAAATTACCTTTAAATATAGCTACTTTGACCCATAATAAAATGTTCACATAGTAGTAAATACAGGGTGTTATGGAAATGACGTATTATATTTAAACCGGCAATTCCTGAGATAAAGACAAATTGAAGAAAAATACCCATAAAAGGCGCTTTCAATTCATTCAGCGGTAAAAGTGACCTGACGTCAAACGAGAAAAACACCTGTGTGGCACTACGATACATGTAAGCAATCAAGGAATTCTGGCCAGTGTTGTGATATGTACACCTTAAACTCTTTAGAGAAAATAAAATAATTTAAACACTTTTCCATTCTGTAATACCTATTTGTACAAAGAATTGAAGAACGTTTACACCGGACTATGTTTTAAACAACCCGAAAAAACATATGGAATAGTATTAAATAAGTTTGAACTAGGTCAAATGCCAATGACCTCTTGACGCCTTACATCGGCTGTGATCATATAGCGCAGCACGTTTGCGGGTTGTTAGTCGAAGACCAACCAGCGGCCGGATACGTTGTGTCTCGTCGATTACCAACACACTCTCAGCAATCCGCTCTGGTTTTTCGGTATACGCGTGTATCTTGCCCGTCCATAAATAATCTTTGAATATTGTTTTCATTGACGCGTTTCTTCTGGACGTCAAACTTCGTCGCGTGTAATAAAATCTAATAATCTGTAGTATAATCTGTATTATTGTATTTAAAGAAGCTAACTATCGGTTCTGTTTCACTATTACTGTGTGTACATAAAGTGTTTCCAGGAGTGTTCCCATGAAAAAGAAAAAAAACTAATTGTGTTTGTGCCTGGATTTCCTCGCTCTTTAGGTATAAAGATAAATGCAAGTAGGTAGAAAATAATTTATTTTTATAATTTTATATGGAATTTCAGTTTTTCATTAAGTTTGGCAACATTGCCATTGGGTCCGGGTGAAATGTTGTACAGTAGCACGGCGTGACCTGTGAGTAAGAGTGTTTGTTATCCCCCTTTTAAAACAGTCGATTTAAAAAAAATAAAATATGTAGCGCTTCTCTAGGACACCCAAGGAGTCACCCATTTAAATATAATACGTCATTTCCATAACACCCTCACCCTCACCCACACGGTTGCGATTTGCTATTAAAATGTATAATGTCAGGCTTCCCTGATTGTTTGTTAGGTTAAAGGCATTTGACGGCGCTAAATAAAATAAATTAAATGTGATAAATGAGTTTACTGTAAAAAAATATTTCTGTAATAACCCAACATTTTTAAATTACCGTAACATAACTAATAACAACTATAAAAACAAAGAGTATAAAAATACCAATTATACAAACTTAGTATTTGGTCATATGACCTTGTTTTCCGACTATTTCAGTCAGTCTGTCTGGAATCGAACGAATGCAATTTACAATAACATTTTGATCAAGCCCTTCCGAGCACTCGTGGATTATTTCGAGTAAATCATTAGAATTGCGAGGTCTAAAATTTCTCTTGTATATTTCTTTTACAATCAGACCCCAGACGTTCTATATGGGATTAATATCGGGACTATAAGCAGGCCATGGCAAAACTTCCACATTATTAAGTTCAATCCACCCCCTTACTGCATTTGAGGTATGGACCGGGCAATTATCCTGCTGAAAGACGAAGGAGTTATTTGGATATATTTGTCCAACAGATGGGAGTATTATATGTTCCAAAACAGACATATAATGTTCGCCGATAAACCTTCCTTCCAATCGCCTTAAGACACCGGGCCCATAAACACAAATCCAACCCCACACATTCACAGAAAATCGTCCAGATCTAAAACTAAGATCGCTCGTGTACTTTTCGTCGAATCTTGTGTTGTCTGGGCGGTATACCCGAATTTGTCCATTATATGTAGACTGAAATACCTTTTCATCAGGAAACACTACCCTGTTCCAAAACTGAGGGTCGCGGTATATATAATTTAGGGCGAAAATAACCCTAGACTGTCTACGCTCATCTGTGAGCATCATTTTCTTCGCAGCTACACGGTTTTTAAGCTCAGATTCTTTTACTCTTCTGCTGGCGGTAGGTTGAGACACAGGAAACCCTGTATCAATAACAGCGTCTCTTGCAGTTCCTAAAGGATTTGTCCTTAGATATCCCAGAAATACGCCATCTTGTTCGCGGTTGGAAATGCGAGCCGGACCAGTACCAATTTTTCTTTTCAAAGACCCCTCTCGTTCCCAACGTTGTTTAATACTTAAAATCGTATTCTTGCTTTTTCCGTAGAAAATTGCTAGTGCCCGTATTGACCACCCATCTTCAATTCTCGCTACTATTTGAGCTTTTTCAAGTTCCGTTAAATGACGAGGTATTGTGAAAATTTTGGCAGTGACAAGTGTTGTCAACCTTACAATTTTGAAAACGTCAAAAGTTAAGACCGATTTACATTATAACAAATTTTGTGTCCCAGTTTTCTATGAATACAGCTGTACGTCACGTCCTTAAACGCAGCCCGGTGAGACTGCGTATGGGATGGATCGAAACAGGTAAGAAGGCCTTGGAAGTGATGCTAAGCCTACTCTGCTCCATGCGCTCACAAGTAACCTACTTTTATCTATCTGTTTCACTCTATCATTTAAGCGTCAATATCAGATTTATGTAGAGCTAATATGAAATGCCGAAAAGTGATTGTTTATGCATCAGGCGACTTGATTCTGGTCATATTTGTCTAACTTTACTGAATTAGGGAAGGTTGCTGCAGACAGAGATATGCATAGAATGCGAACAGCACGAATTGTTAAACAAGCTAACGTCCTTCGTCTGGCGGGAATGAAAATCAAGCAACATCTGATTTAAAATGATGGCGAAGACACAGCATCTTTAAATTTTAAAATTATTTTTAATTTTCTAATCTTTTTACGAAAAACGTCGTTTCCTTTTTGGTGCAAGTGAGTAATTTGTAATTGAAATATTCATTTAGTCATCTTTACTGAGAGTAAGCGTCAATAAGAATTTCTTTTCCTAAATCATATGGGGCCCAAAAATATGCTGGACTTGAAGCTTGCTGGAAATATTTGCTAGGACCTCGAGCCCAGTTGAAGATGGTAAAATATTTTATGTAAATTATGATTTACATTTTCTATTTTTTAATAAAACTCCTTACAAGCGTATTTCTTAAGTTTAATTTTTTTTTTTAGTGTGTAAGGATTATTTTAAAGTGATATTTACAGTTTAAAACATGTCAGAATCCTAATATTGATTTTCACCACTTTAGTAAATCAAATAAAAGGGTTTTTAATGTTTTTTGTTGGTTAAATGTCACTTTAAAATATTGACAGTAATAAAAATTTGGAGAAAAATGACATTTGAAAAGCACGTGCGTTTGTCAGCTGATGCCAGACGTAATGGATGCCGGGTTTGTTTGTTTGTTCATACCTGCTTCGATTTGTTAACACGGCTGTTTGTCTTCTTCCTGTTTATAAGTATTCGTTGCTTAAAGGTGTTCGGCATATTTAAGTTTTTATGTCAAAAATGACTTTTGCAGACCTTAAAATGTTGTAACTTCGGCGGACAAAAAGTAAATAATTCATCTATTAAAACATCTATAAAATTTTTGGGTTTTACCGTAGTTTCTAGCCTACTTAGGCCGGTATTAGACTATAAAAGATATTTGACAAAGATCTTTTATAAAAGATATTTTATAAAATATTTGACAGTGTAATATCAGTTCTTTTATAAAATATTTATTTTATAAAAGATATTTTATAAAAGAAATAACAGACGATTATCTTTGATAAAAGATTTTATAGTTGATTGTTAGTAACGGTAGTAACCTTATTTTCTGACAATAAGGCATACATATATTTGACATTGACTGCGACTGTTATTTAAATACCAGGGCGGAAAAGAAGTTTGTCTGGTGCATTTCAACAATAAAATTGTTAATTTCGGAGTATGAAAGTACAAAATTATCAACAGCCAAGGGCGGATCCAGAATTTGGTTTGGGGGGGGTCAAACATCGATATAACAAGGAAAAGTTGCGTAAAGTAATACCCTATCGCGTTAGTCAAACCGGAATATATATTTTTCGTGTTAAATTGATGGAATGGGGGAGGGGGTCATGACCCCCCACGACCCCTCCCCCCTGGATCCGCGCTTGTCAACACCCGGATTATAAAAACCGAAATAAACGACTAGATATAGTGTATATTATTATATATATATATAAATTTGCGAAGTTATAACGGCATTCAAAGGTGGCTGCAAGTTGGAGGATATACTAGCATTACTCTCTGTTGTTGCCAGAAATCCAAGGTCGAACAATGTGTTCCTCAGCGCTGAATTCCTCAAATGTATTCTGTCGGAATATTAATGGTGCTATCTTTTAAACAATAAACTTAAATGTTCATTCGCGTCAATTCTTAAATAGTTCTTATAACTCCTAATATCTTCAGATTGTAACTTCCGAAGAAGATTGTGGTGGACACAGGGCCTTACCCAAAGTCGCCCGATTCTTTTTTTGTTGTTGTGTAAGCGAATGCAGGTCTTTCATTCATTTTTAATTGTAAACATGTGGCAAGTTCCTTCAAAAATTGACAAAGTTCTTTGACAGTGTAATACTAGTAAATACTTTTATAAAAGAAATATTATCAAAGAAATGCTAAAAAATATTTTATAAAAGATCTTTGTCAAATATATCTGACAAAGATATTTTATAAAAGAAATTTTATAAAATATTTGAAGTGTAATATCAGTTCTTTTATAAAATATTTATTTTATAAAAGATATTTTATAAAAGATAACAACAGACGATTATCTTTGATAAAAGATTTTATAGTTGATTGGTAACGGTAGTAACCTCATTTTTTGACAATAAGGCATAAATTTGACATTGACTGCGACTGGTATTGGTTTATAATACCATGGCGGAAAATAAGTTTGTCTGGTGCATTTCAACAACAAAATTGCTAATTTCGGAGTATAAAAGGTTCGAAATATTGTACAACCATCAACACCCGGATTACAAAAACCGAAATAAAAGACTGGATATATTTATTTATTTATTTTCATTTTTTGCCTTGCAAGTTTCTGGGATTATGCCTGAAAGGCTACATTGAGGTATACGACTGCTGTACTGTAAACTGGCATAACTCACTCCTGTTGCCAAAAACCGAAGGGTAACCCTAAGGCATTCCTCAACGCTGATACAATTCCTTAAATGTGTATTCTGTCGGGATATCAATGGTGATATATTTATAACAATAAAATTAAATGTGTCATTGTCCATTCTTAAATAGTTTTTATAACTCCTAATACCTTCAACTCGTAACTCCTGAAGGAGATTATGGCGGACACCCCTTAAATTACGTCTTGCCATCCAGGGCCTTACCCAAAGGCGTTGTTTTTTAATACTAAACACATTGTAATCACGACAGCACTTAACGCTAGACAAGCTAATGCACGTCTATCGTTCATTTTTAATTGTAAAAACTTGACAAGTTCCTTCAAAAATTGCCAAAGTTCTTTGACAGTGTAATACTAGTAAAAACTATTATAAAAGAAATATTATCAAAGAAATGCTACAAAATATTTTATAAAAGATCTTTGTCAAATATATTTGATAGTCTAATACCGGCCTTAGGTCCAAATATTACCATTATGACCGCCCTATTCATTACGGCGAAACCACCGTGCAGTGGACAATCAATCCATACAACGACGTAATGACGACAATTTGGCCATTAAAATAAAATATTAACTTTTTAAGTCGTTCCGATCTAAGATGCATTATTCCAGCCTCGTTAGGGTGACAAAGCCGGTATTAATCATCGGTCCCTTTCTTTCTGGTGTCTACTTCAACTAATAAAAAAAAAATAATTATGGTCAACATTTGAAACCACACGGTTATTTTCCGCTTCTTAATTCTATAAATTATAGCTGCCGAAATATGTTTAACTATTTTATTACTCGGTATCATCGTTAATTAAATCGACGTGCATATAATACTAACAATGTAATGCGCGAAAGCCTCCGATGCCCCTAATTATTTTAATAAATGCACTACCAAATAAAAATGTAATAAAAAAATATAGGGGAAGTTAGGTCCGCATTGTGCCGCTCAGTTATAGTCTGAATCTTGAAATTGACATTAATGTCATGGCTGGTTATTTTAAGTTTATAGGTTGGCATGAGTTTGACATAAATTCCAGGACCGGACTTAGAAACTACACCATTTTTAATTTGTAACGTTTATTTGAAACAATATACTTTAGGGCACTGATAATATAAACGTCCCCATTAAAGTAAATAAAAAAATAGTATATTAAGATACAAGTTTCATAAGACATTAGAGCACGTGTTTAATTTAGAAAAAGATCCGCGAAGCGGGGAGTTTTCTAAAGTACAAGTGCTCTAATTGTCTTATGAACCGTGTATTTTATAATACTTTTTCTATTTGGGCCTTTAAAGTCTGAAAAACTTTAAAAAATATAGTGGATTTTTTCCATTTGAATTAATATTCTCTTTTTGGGTTGGCAATACTTTTACAATTTAATAAAATGTTACAAGTACCAAATATGCCATGATTGAAACAATTGAACACAACAAAGCTTCTTCCCATCCGTCATAATTAAAAATAAATATATTATTAAAGTTAATAAAAATGAGTCAGGAAGAAAGTTGTACTCCGTCAGAAATACGAGAAAGTGCAGAAAATAATCTAGAAAAACTTTTAAAAAGAATACGCAAAACTTTGAGTTATGGTGCGAGCAGAACCAAGTTCAAAAATAATGAATAATACTATTGAACAAAATATTGTGTCGACACAGAATCTGACAGGAATAACAATTAATGCCCAAGAAATGTCTACAGTAACTATAAATATGTATATATAAAGTAATATGTATAATACTATATTGAATTAAAAACAAAAATAGTACTTTATTGAATAAAACTTTAGAAATAGAGCATAAACTGGAAGATACTTCTATTATTTTTAGGTTATGTTGTTTTATAGTTGTGACTAGAAATTATTGACGGACACCGTCAGCATGTTATATATTTCCGATTTCATAATGGCTACATTATGAAATGCAAAAAAATTGAATAACCTGCACTTTATGAAACTGAAATTTTATTTTTTTATGTTGGCAGCAAGTAGGGTTCGAATTTTAGGCTTATTTCGATTTCGTTGAAATTAGTTTTCTAGGCATTATTCGACAAAAACTTTTTATAGAAAACTTTAAAATGCTAACCTTTAACCTTGCAAATAGATCATTTTTACTAGATATTTATCTGAAATACCTATATTTCATCTGAAATACCAGACAACGGCGCGACACACACTAAAATTGTGCGCCTTTCTCATGTTAAATCGCGATAGTCCCGCTATCCCCCGCCAACTGTTACTACAGAGAAACTGCATTATGCCCCGCCTAGGGCGTTTTTAAAAAAATAATATTTAGTTAGTATGTTTTTCTTTTGCTAATTTAGTTTAGATTTCTCAACTTGGCATAAAGCAGTGAGTATCAGCCAGCTGATAAATAGACTTTGTTCTTAGCGGGTCAAAAACCAGCATGGGGACATTAAAGAACTGCACTGAACGCTTTAAGTACATTATGTTCTTAATTGAAACTGATATAATAATATGTTAGTTTATGAATTTTTGCCTTCGGGCAATATTTCCTTGTCGTACCTAGAAAAAAGTTGTGGTGTTGACCAGTACACGACGACTTTCCCCTACCAAATAAAAAAAGTTATAAAAATATAAAACAAATGCCTAATTTATTATTTCCGTTATCATCCTTTTAATTCGGCTTTTTAAAATAAGTTAAATCCCCTTTATGGGCGTACTTAAGACTTTAAAGGGACATTTATATGCATATCTTGTTAGTAAAGTGCTAATTAAGATTTGAGCTTTTAGGTAAAAAATAATGGAATAATAGAAAAATGTATGAAAGGCCTTGAAGCGTGATACGGGAGTAAAAAGAATCGATTAATTGAACTTGCTCCAGATCATTTATTTATTTTATGTCCTACCAGTGCATTATTGTGTTTTTATACCTTACATTTTTACATCTACATAATGGGTTACTTTATGCCCGTGCGGGCATAAAGTACACATTAAGGCCCGCGCTGGCATTAAGACGCAAAAAACAGTTTTCGATTAACTTATTCTTTATTAACAAAATAATTTTTTTCAGATTGATCATTAAAGTACCCCAACAGCACAGTTTCGTTAATGTTTTCTACAGCATTTTCTGACATCCACTTCAAAAATTGGCCATATTCTTTGTCGTATGCTCTGGATTTTCTCGGCAACAGATTCTGCGTTGCCTTTTCAGCCTTTTTTTCAATTACGTCGGGAATTTCAAAACCTTGTTCCATTTGTGATTTTTGACTTTGACACATTAAACATTTGAATACTTATCTAACAAGCAACAAAAACGCAGGCTATAATAATGTCAAGGTAATGTCGCTGGTAAAAATAAAAAATTTGGTAAATCAAATTAAATTAAAAAAAAAAATTTATAATTTAAAATGAACTGGTTTGACATAAAAGTTTGTATGAACCACGGGTACTAATAGATATACAACGTGTCCAAGATAAGGAGGGCCAGTACAAGGATCTCGGAAACCGTAAGAGATACGAAGTCGGTTAAATGGAGGTAAACTTGCGCATTTACGTGCCTAATAATCTGCCGTTTAGACAGTTTCAAAATTCCGAGTAGTTCCGGAAAAACCGAAATTCTGAAAAATCGTTTTATTGTTTTCCTGGTTTTTTTTGAGTTCGAATTCTAAAGTAAATTGCACTTTTACATTGCCACTTTTTCCGTTCTATCAAACAGCGTTAATTGTTTTGTAATCCGACGAGTTGTCTTCGAAGGGCCATTATTAACTTTCTTTTTTTAAATACGGTCCTGTTTTTCGGATATTGGAATTTGAGAGCTTTTTTTCTTCCGAATGCAACGATGTATGACACATTGTGGTTTAATGACATTTCGACGGTTTTTTGAACAACATCAGGAAATCTTGGGATAGGGTCCTGCATTTCTCCTAATTTTATAAATAATATCTCATAAGTAAGCTCTAAATTTTTACTTATGTTGGACTAGTTCAATAAATAACAAATAATTTAATAATAAACCACAAATAAGTGAACAAAATACAGAAACATTATGTCAAACTTCTGTTGATTCGGAATTTAAAAGAAAAGTAGGCGTTTGAAACAAAAAACTTAAGATGGTGATGCGTGATTTGTATCACTTGGCATTCCCATTGTGATCGTTTGAAAGCATTTTTCTATTGGAATATGGAACATAATTTTACAAATGCTGAAGAGTTTGATATTCTATCATGTTTTATTTTATCTCAAAAAACCTTTATGTGGCAGTTAGAAGATGTTATTTGTGCTTAGAGACTAACGGAAATCATTTTGAACACCTCATTATGTAGTTCCTTAGTTTTTTCCTTGTTTTTTTTTTTTTTTTTTTGGCTTTGGCAGGTCTGCCATTCGGCCAGTCGCTAATTGGTTTATTTGATTCGATCGTTCAAACATTTAGATTAAGGTAGTTCAATTTAAACTTATTCCCTGACAGGAAGAACTTTTTCCTTGTTCGTTTTATTACTGTTTTGGTATGATTTTAGTTCACTTATTTGCGGTTTATTATTAAATTATTTGTTATTTATTGAACTAGTCCAACATAAGTAAAAATTAAATTTAGAGCTTACTTATGAGATATTATTTATAAAATTATGAGAAATACAGGACCGTATCCCAAAATTTCATGATGTTGTTCAAAAAACCCTCGAAACGTCCTTAAACCACAACGTGTCACACATCGTTGCATTCGGAAGAAAAAAAGCTCATAAATTCCAATATCAGAAAAATAGGACCGTATTTAAAAAAAGAAAGTTGATAATGGGCCTTCGAAGACGACGCGTCGGATTACAAAACAATTAACGCTGTTAGATAGAGCGGAAAAAGTGGCAATGTAAAAGTGCAATTTACTTTAGAATTCGATCTCGAAAAACCCAGGAAACCAATAAAACGATTTTTCAGAATTTCGGGTTTTTTCGGATATCTCCGGAACTACTCGGAATATTAAAACTTTCTAAACGGCATATTATTAGGCACGTAAATGCGCAACTTTACCTCCATTTAACCGACTTCGTATCTCTTACGGTTTCCAAGATCCCTGTACTGGCCCTCCTTATCTTGGACACGTTGTATACCATCGGGCGACTTAGGAGCCCTCGGGCCAAAGGCCCTTCGACTTTACAAGACTGTCGCCCTCAAGGCATAATCATCTACTTAATACCCTTGATACATAAATAACTATTATAGACATAGAAATAAACCTGGACAAAAATTGCATTTTTACTTACATCAATTCAACCTGCAAAACAGTTTTATCAAAAAATAAAAATGCAAAATAGCTACGCGAAAGGATGTTGCGGTTAAAATTAACTTCCTCGGGAAGTGTCCTTCCTTATTCAATGAGCCCCACGCACTTTTTTATGAACCACAGACGAAAGTTTACTATTTATTCATTCACAAGTATAAATAGTAATGGTTAGGTCAGTGTCGGCGCAAAAAATAGATATCCCTTCATCAGAACCGTGAAAATTAAATTTTTTTATTTTTTTTATGATCAAACACAAGCACTATAGGAAAAATCCTTTAGGGCACTCTGGGAGTGGCGCGTGTGCGCAAAAAGCGATTCTTTAAAAGATTTGTGGCTCGAAATCCAAAGAAATTGTCTTCTATTCTTTGACTAATTTTCTCTCTCAGAGATTTTAAAATCCTATAAACTTCAAAGCAATGTAAATCGGCTTTTTCAAGTTTCAAAACAAAAATTTTATTGAGAAAAAAACTCAAATAACAATCAGTATTCTGTACTATAAAATTAGCTTCAGAAAAAAAAACCTGAAGGGAAATGGGAATTTGTTCTTCCCGAGAAAGGTAAGATGGCGCTGAGTTATATAGCTTAAAAACAATTTATAATTTGAGTATTTATGAAATCCAGGATATTAGGCGTCCTGCCACAGGTCTCCGCAGGACGCTTATATTCGAGCCTCAAAGCCAGGACATCCTGCGAAATCCAGGACACCTGGCAACCCTAATGTTGGCACATTTTTCGAGTTTTTGGTATACTTTTGATGCGGCCTGTCACAACATTTTTCTTTTAATACTTTGTTTACTACTGCCAACCTTTTTTTAGTTGTTTACTGTCTTTTTGCTACTCTCACTGTCTTTTGGTGAATGTTGGTACACTTTCGACGATTCGGACGGTATAGTTGTTGCAGAATTATACCGTTGACTCTTACTGCCATAAATAAACAACCTGATTAAACCCTATTGTATACGCCTGAACCTCTTCAAAGCTCAATAAATGGGATCAGGGCCGGCTTGAAAATGTATACCACACCACATGATTTATTTTTATAATTTAAAATAAGTAGATAGGTATTTTTAGTTATAGGTACCTATAATAAATGTAAAATAATGATAACAATTAATGATAATTGAAAATAATATAATTTAAAAGTATAACTATTAGGATAACAATTAAAATAAAAATTAATTAAATTCTAAGAAACTATTGATAATTTATTCAAAATTTAATTCTGTATCACTATCGCTATCTTCATCTAAGCCTAAACTTTTAATTAGGGGTTGAACATTTGTAATCATACAATTGCAAGAAACGTTGTAAACGTTGAGATTCCATTAATGTTTGTCTTTTATCAATGCTTCGGTATTTAAAACCCATTTTACGCAATATTTTCCTAAGGCTTGAAAGGCTACAAGAGATATTTGTTTCGTCTTTAATCAGCCGCTCTTTGAGGGAAATCAAAGTGGGTACAGTTTGTGCCTCATACATTTGGTAAATCGTTCTTCTTAATAAATCCATGTCATTTTCGTCAATGCTTCTAAATGTGCCAGAATCACTCCGATTTTTTCTAGGATTAACAGGTTTAAGTACTATGTCTCTTACCGAAGATAAAGGAGTTTTTGTCAAAGTAGACGTCTCTGCTAAAGCATCCATCGAATTAAAATTTCTACTCAACAACGATTGATACACATTTTTAATTATTAGTTTGGCATCGGTAGATAAATGCTTTCTTTTAAAAATGACACTTGAAGATGCCCCCCTATCAGCACAATTCCAAGGACTAAAATAAAAATTACTCGCCGGAAAACCACTAAAGATTAAAATTATTAAAAATCACTTTGTAATTATATATGTATCAGGCATAGGTATAAATTGGATTTGTATACCTGGTCCGGCTCTGCTCGAAAAGGTTTTAAAATCTGGGATTTCCTTATTTATTTTATGGTCCAAGGGATAATGAGGTTTTATTGCAGTCAAAAGATCAACGGTATAATTCTGCAAAAACTATACAAACATTTTAAGCTTTGGAACAACGCTGGATGAAAATAAGTAGGGTCTCTCTAGGAAACTCGAGCAGTAGGAGTCACCAATTTAAATATAAATAGCTGCAATACTATACGGTAAGAATGTTAGTTCAATTTCTAATAGTCGGGTACTTAAGTAAAACTGTCTACATACACACTGTGTTCTATGTTAACCCTTCCTATACTTAACAAACTTCTTCCTGATACTAAAAACAACATCGCGAAACGCAAACAAAATAATAAAATAAATGTTCTTAAAATAGTGCAAAGATATCCGTTTCAACATTATGTCACCACCAAAGAGAACAATACCCTTATGCAAATGACATGGACGTCAATATCCTGTTGTAAATTTTCACACAGTTTATTCCCGGTCTCAGCGTAATTTCAAAATCATAGGCGTTTCAAACATATTCTTAGAACTAAATGACAAGGACTATTAATTACCGCGACTTTTGGATTTTATAAATTCCTGGATAGAAGATTTTTTATCGGTATTTTCTGGCATCGAACTCGGAAATTAATTTCGATTCTCTTCTAGCACGTCATGATTTCTTGAGGCAGCCAAACTTACTCTTATTTGGGGATTGATTCTCAATCGAGCATCGTCAAACACGTCAAACAAGTTCAATATTCTGGAAATTGCAAATTATATTTTTTGTATACCATATCTATGATGATGAAGATGCATTTTATTGCAGACATTTCATTAGAAGATGGATCATTTCCTCACGAAAAAGTACGAATTAAACTTTTTAATAAGTAGTTTATAATTAGAGTTTATAAAGCTGTTAAAGTCATACAGTAATCGGCAAAAAGTTGGCCACACATGGAAAAAATTTTTATATTGAAATATTAAAAAACTTTTTACCTCGAATGCCTCTGCGCATGATTGGTAACATCTTGCTGGAAAATTGAATAAATTTTTTTTTAAATATTCATATATCCCCTCATCTAATAAGAGTGTTTCAATTTTCCAGCCAAACGAGTAGTCACTTGACAAATGCAATAATATTTTAGGTTACCGATCATGCACAGGCCCAGGTATGCTCGCACGACGACGGCGCCAATGCATTAGAGGCGCCTACGGTCGCAAGCAGGGGCGCCGCCTTTTTTTTAGATGTTCAATCTGTGGGAGCTCCGATATGAAAGTAAAGTCGGTGAGTTTTATGAAGTCCGATATCGGATTAAAGTATTAAAGCACAGACGGTTAAGTTAACAATACCTTCGCTATACTTGATCGTACCGAACATTCCATTGGTTCACTGTAGTCGGCTGGGCAAAATCAGCAGTTCCAAAACAAACGCGTCTTAGAATTATGTACCGCGATAAATATTTTTATCTTGTTTACTTTTCACTCATAGTTTTTTTTTATTCATCAAATGAAAAACATTTTGCGTCATTAAGCTAAAGATTTTCTCAGGTATCTTTTCCTAGAATTTAGTTATTTTGGGATCATTATAGTTAAATCTATATAATAATCACTATTTTCCAAGAAATAATTAAAAGTTGCTCAAGTGCAGGATGGTATGTTCTATTTTAAATAAGTAGTTATGCTTTTTGCTTTTAGTTTGTTTCTCATTGTGTGTAATTTAAAAGCAGTTATAAAGCAAAGTTATGGAAAATGTTCAGCTATCGATTAGGAATATGGTTTATGATATGTATAATGCCAAGGAATATGTTACCCTCAAAGTTATTCTTGAAAAGATATAGAAGAAAGAACTTCTCGTTATTGGAACTACCAGTTTGTCCATCATTTTAAAAGACCTGGGCTTCAAATACAAAAAAACGAACAACAGAAAAGTGCTTTGCGAGCTGTCCAATAATATTTCAAAAAGATTGCAATTTTTAAGGGAATATTTAAGAAACAAAAAATCGGAATTGTCAAGGCAAGTTGCTTTTCTTGACGAAACATGGATATATGCAAACGGAATTCCAACAAAATCGTCTTGGCAGGATGATTCGAAACATTGCTATTCCAGTACCCGTGCCGGTAATGGAAAAAGGTATATACATATAATAATACATGCTGGCAATGAAGAAGGGTTTATTTCAAATGCCAGTGCCATATTTTCATCAACGAAAAAACTGATGATTATCACGGCAATATGGATGCTGAAATTTTTGAGTATTGGTTCGAGGAAAAACTTTTAAAAAGTTTAGAAAACCCTTCCTTAATTGTTTTAGACAATGCCTCTTACCATACGAGACTCGAAGAGAAATTTCCTACAAGCAGCTGGAAAAAAGGAAGAATTAAGAGAGTGGTTACCTAAACTAATTTTTTATTTAATTTAAATTATTTTATTTAGAAATTACCTAAAATATAATTTATTGTTTGAGAGCCACCAACTATCCTGCTCAAGAGGTTTTATTGCTTAGCGGACTTCATATACCGTACCGACTTTAACGATATTTTCTTTGAATAAAGGCGCCTATCATTATTGTGCACGACGGCGCCGAAGATATTTGCGTGCCCGCACACGTAATTGGTATCAAATTTTTTTTAATATTTCAATAATAAAAAATTTTCCGATATGTGGCCAACTTTCTGCCGCTCACTGTATATTAATTTTAAAAAGAAAATACGATCGCAGACCTATGTCGCTTAGTTCTTGATTAACTTTTTAGAGCGAAATTTGCATTTTCGCACAATTATTAAATCTGACGGCAGGATACGAGTAAATAGATTACCAAACAGGAAATTTATAACAACAATTCACAGACTATGATGTTACTTCATTTAAAATGTCACAAGCCTTATGTAATTGCAGAATTGTTTTAACTCAAAAAAAGTACCCAATATAAGTATTGTCAGTTTGGAAGGATCCCCTTGACATTCTGAAATGATTTGTGTAGGGCGCCGCATGGGGGGGGGGGGGGGGGTTGTCACACCCCGTAAATCTAATCTACAACGGGAAATTAAAAATAACTCAGCCGGTTTTGATGCTACAAAAAAGCAAAATTGAAGAGCTTGACAGAGCGCGTAAGCTCGAACAAACCCGATCATGATATCTCAACGAGTTCGCGAATTAACGCGATTTTCAACTGCACAAACAATAAAATTTAATTAACTATATCTCGAGTTATTATTATTATTTTAGTAAATTAAAATAATATTGAACAAAATATTGTGTCGACACAGAATCTGCCAGGAGTAACAATTAATGCCCAGGAAATGTCTACAGTAACCATAAATATTTATAATAGTTGCAGTACACATTCCAAAAAATAAAATATTTTTTGGAATGAATTAATGAATTGATGATTGAATGATTGATTGAATTGAATTAAAAATAAAAACAGTACTTTATTGAATAAAACTTTAGAAAGAGAAGCATAAACTGGAAGATATTTTCATTATTTTTAGGTTATGTTGTTTTATAGTTGTGACTAGAAATTAGTTGACGGACACCATCAGCATGTTATATACTTCCGAGTATAGGTATTTCAGATAAATATCTACTATAAATGATCTATTTGCTAGGTTAAAGGTTAGTATTTTAAAGTAAAAAATTATGTCGACTTCATATTGCCTAGAAAACTAATTTCAACGAAATCGAAGTAGCCAACATGAATAAAATAAAATTTCAGTTTCATAAAGTGGCAAGTTATTCCATTTTTTGCATTTCATAATGTAGCCATTATGAAACCCAAATAGAAAAACACAATTTCGGTGTGCGGTAAGCAGATAGATCCGCTAAACAAATTCAATGGGACGTAAACCTCGATCCTTTCGAGCGGGGGGAGACGTGGGGGAAATTCCATTGCGCCACATCGTGATAGCGAACGAGGAAATCTCGTAAAACATTTACATGATTAATCTACATAATATTTATTAAGTGAACACGCATCTGATGAACCCCTTAAGGTTTTAAGTTTATAGAAGTCGATTTTTTAAAAATAAGTATACAGGGTGACAATTTAAAAACTTGAAATGGCCATATATTAGAAACGAAAAACTGAAGAAAAAAACGCAAAAAACTGTTTCTATAAAACGAAGGGGGAACAAAAATAAGCGTATTAGCCCACCCCTATCTGCAACCCCTTGGACAGGGTGAGATAAACCCTTAAAATCTTAAATAGAAAGGGGGGTCGAGTGATACATCATTTTGAAGCTCTTGAAAAATGCTTTCCAAGGGTACCATAGAAAGGTACATTTCAGGAAATTCTTCTCTGTTTATTAAGGAAAACAATAAATGAAAAGCCCCAGATTTCAATTTGCGCTGCTTCGTCGGCTAGTCTCGGTTGATTTCTCTTTATATTCGCGACAGAACCAGTTTCTTTAAATTTGGCTACTAGTTGGCGAACATACTCCGGGCTTACATTTTGACCTGGATGCCTTTCGTAAAAACGTTGAGCTGTTCTTAAAAAACCTTGATCCTGGGAACCATAAATGAAAATAATTTCTACCCGTTCAGCTGTGCTGTACACCATTGTTAAAGATAAGAAGTGCTGCTTTTCGTTTAAACTGAACCGAAAGTTAACTGTTCTTAAAATAATAATACTAGTAGAAGTTACCTTTAAGGTAAATTCTGTGATAATAAAATGCGAATATTTATAAACAAATTTTTTTTTTCGACAAAAAAAAATAGCAAATAAACCAAAACGAAATACCGAGGCTTAAACTGTTTAGAATTCTTAAGAGATATCTCTTAATATGCCAGGATATTGGTAGCAATCATTTTGAACATTTAATTAACTAATAACAAAAAATTTCAAAATTGTCTTTTCATTTATTGTTTTCCTTAATAAACAGAGAAGAATTTCCTGAAATGTACCTTTCTATGGTACCATTGGAAAGCATTTTTCAAGAGCTTCAAAATGATGTATCACTCGACCCCCCTTTCTATTTAAGATTTTCAGGGTTTATCTCATCCTGTCCAAGGGGTTGCAGATAGGGGTGGGCTAATACGCTTGTTTTTGTTCCCCCTTCGTTTTATAGAAACTGTTTTTTGCGTTTTTTTCTTCAGTTTTTCGTTTCTAATATATGGCCATTTCAAGTTTTTAAATTGTCACCCTGTATAGATTCTTTTACAAACCGCACACTTTTTAACTTTGACATTTTAGAATCGCCCGCATATTTTTTTAAAACTATACTTAAAATTAGTTGACACGTATTTCAGGATTTTGCTGAAACATTTTTTTTTTAGACACATACATTTCTGATAATTTGCTGGATTTTCTCCAATCTTCTCA
Organism: Barypeithes pellucidus; assembly: GCA_963991005.1. Classification (NCBI taxonomy): domain Eukaryota; kingdom Metazoa; phylum Arthropoda; class Insecta; order Coleoptera; family Curculionidae; genus Barypeithes; species Barypeithes pellucidus. Next base: position 18,486,402 of record OZ022562.1, on the reverse strand, counting down.
TATTTTAAATTTAACATCTCCAGTTGTACTGATGGGATCAATGTCGGTCTTTATTTATTTTACACTTTGTTATGTTAGCTTTCGTGTATTAAAAAAAAAGTGTCATTGTGAACAAATGAAGAATAATAACAATTTAATTGTTTAAATAGCTTTAACATGCTCTTAACCCATCTTAAATTATTTTAAAAAAATACCATTTTATTCTTTATTTTCTTATCTACAAACCTCATTTTACGAAAAAGTGGTACCTATTTTAGTTCGGAAGTTAAGTAGAGCGTGGGGATACACGAGCGCGACTGGCGCAGGCGACTACAATCGAGCTCGTTGCAGTGTAAATCATTAATGGATGGCTTGCGATCGAAAATATTTAATAACATCCGAACTAAAAGAAGTCCCACTTTTTCGCAAAATGGGGTTTATAGATAAAGGATAAAGAACAAAATGGCATTTTTAAAAATCAATTTAAGATGGGTTACGAGAATGTTAAAACTATTTAAACAATTAAATTGTTATTATTTTTCATTTGTTAACTTCGAAAGCTAACGCAACATAGTGTAAAACAAAAAAAGAGCGATATTGATCCGAACAGTAAAACTGGTCGCCCATTTAAATCTAATAAGCTATTTCCATACCACCCTGTATAAACCTCAATGTGATTCTAACGAATTGTCACCTCTAGTGAGCAATTGACAATAATTGTCAATAAGAAACCCAATTGGTTTAGTTGCTAAGAAACATTGTATATACAGTAAGAGCTTTCGATTCAAAGGGACCATTTATTCACATGCCATTTTGAAAATAACATTTTTCTTAGTCATTCTTTCATTTTGTATTAGTACGGCCATGAATACTAACCACAGTAACAATCCTGCATGCATTTGCAACAATACTTCTAATATGTAAGGTACAATGTAAATATTTCCCAGAACGACTTTTTTAAAGAAATTTGATAATTGGGCATTGTTACACGTTCTGTTCTAGACGTCATTGTCTTGCGACCGTTTTACCATAATAAAATTATTATTATTCTGCTACCGCCGCCGTGGTAATAACAGTATTAATTCAAAAGGCAAAGTCTATTCAGTGTCGCGCTACCTAACAACTGGTGGAGGTCAATTTTCACAGATGATCAGAATCAATGAAGAATTAAAATCGTCGAATAATTGCATCTCGTTTTCAATTCTACAGTCCATTTAGTGTATAATTCTTCGATATCTCCTATAATTTTTTTTTATGATCAACACAAGCACTATAGGAAAAATCCTTTAGGGCACTCCGAAAGTGGTGCGTGTACGCAAAAACCGATTCACGTTGGTCTTGGATCGTTGGAGGCTATATTCGTTGGGAAAAACGACCTCGGGAAGGTCGTTCCATAAGGATGAAGTTCTTCAAATGAAATAATTCTTAAATAATGAAGCTCGAGGAGTACTAAGCTTAACCACATATGGATGGGCGGCAGTGATTCGTCGTGTATTTCTGCTATTCGCCGCTGTGGGCAGAATTAAGACGGCAAGGTCAGCCGAGCACTTTCCATGAAAATATCTGTGAAAGAGAGTCAACTCCCCAACTTGACTTCGATGTTCTAGGCCATCTAGGCTGTCCAGGTTCTTCGTCAGCTCGTGGTGTCCAATCAGACGACTATCGATGGAATCCAGTACATCCAAATACAAAGAATTCTTCCTATAGTGCTTGTGTTTGATTATAGAAAAAAAATAGATAAAAAAAATAAATAGAAAAATTATGTGTCAAAAAATGACGATGGGGTGTCGTTGAATTTAGAATGGTGTTCTGAATCGATATAGCCAAAAATATACTGGGTGTTCCATATAAAACTCTAAAGTTGAGGTAATTTCCTATTAAACCGGAAGTGACACAATAGAGTCCGTCATGTGATAAAAGGCAAAATAATATCAGATACAAACCCACCAAATTTAATTTCTGTAATTTAAACAATAAAAAGCTATAGGGGTGAACGTTCCTCCTGAAACACCCGGTATGCACCAATTTTATGGTTGTCGCACGATAACAGTTTTTTCTTGGGTATTTTTAATTTTAAAAATTCAAAAAATATTTCAAAATATTTAAGAATTTAGATGAAAACTGAATTTCTGAAATTTGACAGAAAAATGCTACTTGCCGTTTCTTTACATTTTCTTGAAATTTACTTTCTCAAGGGCGGCAACAAATAGGGATCAAGGAAGCCAGGGACGGATCTATGGGGGGGGGGGGTCTAGCGGGGCTATAGCCCGAAGAAAACCCGAACCCATGAGTAACATTTAAAATGGATGAGGTTGACTGACATAGCGCTCGCTGATATAAAGATTGATGAAGTCCATGAGGTCCATGAAGTGGTTAATACTTTTTGCAAAATGAAGCCTCGTCGTCCATCAAATCCGACATAATTTCGACATTCACAAGAGCAAAACATTAAATGTTTAATCTTCTTAACAGAAACTGGTGATAGTCGTGATACATTGTAAACCGATCAAATCTGCTTATTGCTTTAGACGAAGACTATATCCATCTGCTAAACTAGAGGCTTCTTCTCGTTTTTTGAGACCACCAAACTCGGCCGAAGAGTAGCAGACAAGAAAGAACGCGAGAAAAACGCGCCGAAGTCCAAAGAAAACCGACATCCAATTACAATTCAAAAATTATAACGGAAGTGATCGTATTTAAGCCGAAACGTGCAAGAATGCCGTGAGCAATCAATGAGAACGATGCGGAGGTTCAGAAGTGCCAGTGGCGGACTCCTGGGTCGGAATATAGCACTGTTAACAGCAAACATTTCTTATGCAACTTTTGCACATTTTCTCCGAATGCAGCTAAATTAGGGTAGAAAAACTCCAAAGGCTTCTTTTCCACAAATATGTAGTAATGTTCATTTTTCGATGAGTTTTACGGGGTATTTCCGTTATTAGTAAAGAGAGAAGGAGGCGGTTTCCCCAACACTAACCTATAATAGAAGGGGGTTCACAAGTATGGTGAAATTAATTTTAAAATTTTATTTTCGTGTAACGACCAAACAATTACTTTCTAGGGGTTTTAAATGTAGAAAGAAAAGAAGTAATAAGAGAATGCGTTAGGTAAAACATATTTTTATTTATTTTTTAATTTTACTAAGGAATAACTTTTGGAAAATAAGAAAGGTTTTCTTAGTGTGTATAGCTATCGGATCTTAACGTCGTCGCATGCAACCCTCGTAACAATATTTATACAGTCCACTACTAATACTACTAAAGCCATCTACTACGAGCTATCAAGAAAACCGAATGATGTTCAATACTACTACCGCCATCTACGAGCTATCAAGAAAACCGAATGATGTCTAATACCACTACGCCGTCTACGGCTACGTCATTAGGCGCAATCAAGGCGAGAACAATAGTTAACTGTTTTATGACGAGAACGAATCGAGCCACGAGACTGACAAGTTGGCATTCTTCATATTTTCAGTGTTTTTTAGTTTAAATCCTTAAATAAAATGGTTTAAAATCATATCGAGTATCATTTATCGAAATACACAACATTTATCGACCCTACACAATAGTTCTTAAACGTAAAGTCCATTCTTCGGTTCTTAATTGTAGAAAATTGATCAATAACAGCCTCATTAAGTTTGGAATACCCTCTATAAATTTTTTTTTCATATATTTCATTTTTAAACTTTCTAATAAAGTCCCTAGATTTACCCTTTGTGGTCTGCGTTAAATTAATTCCGGGTTTCGGTGTTCTCGCATTCTTCACTTCAATTTCTTGCTCCAAACTCAAAGAGCTTATATTATTTCTTAAATAGTCCACTGTCAACTATTCATTTTGAACTTAATAAATATATAATATTAAAATATTAAAACATATACGCTCGAATTTCTAACTAGATGCACGAAGTGCACAGAAAAACAATCCCGTCATACCCTACATACTAAAAAAAATTCTATATTTTTTGAGGAACGTAAATGTTGGGAATGATGTTAAGACTAAAAATAAAGCATTATATATTTCTGAGAAGCTTATTACAAACTGAATTACATTATTGAAAAATCTATAGTAAATTGTTTTTTTTTTAGAACTATTGACCGTAGAAAAAATTTCTGAGTACGTCACTGGATTCTACGTAAAAACTACAAAGATAACATTTTATCTCTTTGTGATAAGTTACAGGGTAACCCAAATATGGGGGGGGGTCTCAAAATGTCTCTAATTGGGACATCTTTTGTTTCAGACCAAAGTAGCACAGTGCTGCGAAAATCGCACCCCTCTATCTTTACTAATAAAGGAGATACCACGTTAAACCACCGAAAACTGGACACCCTGTACTAAAGAAGAGGAATTAAATGGTGGACATCTATTATTGTGGTCATGATCCGCAGAAAAATTATTATAAAAAATCACTAGGAAAATTGAACAGAAAATTTTGATATTGTGCAAACTTGTGCATTGTGCAGCGGGTTCAAAGCACCCGGGCGGCACTAGCATAAAGTCCTCTGTTGAGTAAAGAAGTATATACACTAGAAGAAGCACCATCAATGTTTTCCATGGACGCCACATACTGTTTTTTTATACGTTTGGTAAAATAATATCGGTAATACAACTAAACTCTTTCAGCAAGAAATAAAAACTAACAAATTTTACCACAAAAAGATATTTAAATATAAATTAAGCAACCTAACCTACCTGATGTGCCCATATTTAATTATAATTATTACAATCCGGTCCTTTCCACATAATAATAACAAACGGTCATAAATAATGGGATCGCCACAGGTACTTTTACTGCAGTCATTAAGTTATATCCGTTTTCCGTGAAGTAATCTTTAGTCGTTTCATTTTTATGACAAAATGATTGTCGACCGGTGCGCGGTTTATCTGTGTAATAGTGCTAAAATGTCATAACCTGTCATATTCGTCAATGTAAAATTATATGTATATTGTAGAACATAATAATATAATCATTTTAATATTTTAATTTCCTCCTCTCAATAAATAATACTGTTTGTTGTAGAAAACCACATATATAAGGGCATTATGTATGCTCGCCGAACAACATATTATAGTAATTTATGGTTTAACAGCTTTAAATACATTTAGCGGCATGTTCTTCGAGCAACTTTGTTGCAGGATCCTGTGGACACTTCAAATGTTTTTAACGTAATCTTAATGTCTTTACTTTATTCGAACAAACTCTGTCTAATTAGTGTGGCGACTTTTAGCAAACACGATAATATACTTATTAAACATATACCGGGTGAGGCATCGTTAAGTTAAGTTGAAATTTTGTTAGGCAACCTCAATTTCGGATCCAGCGCCCCAAAAAACATATATAGGGTGTTGAAAAAAGGTCGGTACCACGGAATAACTCCGGTGCATCGCATTGCAGCGGAAATTGCCTGGGGAAAAAGTTGTCTGGTTTTGAAGGAGGAATAGTTTGCAATTTAAACCACCCCCCCATCCCCACAACCACCGGGCGCGGGTGGGAGTAAGTTAAGGTTTTCAAATGGAACCCCATATTTTTTATTGGCGTATCGTGTTTTTCGACCAAAAATAAACATCTTTTGTCCGAAAATTTTTATTATTCGGGCCCATCCTTCACCAGTAACCACCATGAGAAAGACAAAGTCAGAACCGTGCAAAAATCAAGTTTTATCCCGGAAATACTCTTTTTCTCTGTCTTGTACTAAAAATTGCCCGTGGGATACAAACAACTTTTTTCACGGGCATTTTTTAGTCAAGATAGAGAAATAGAGTATTTCCGGGATAAAACTGGATTTTCGCACGGTTCTGATTTTGTCTTTCTCATGGTGATTATTGGTGAAGGATGGGCCCGAATAAAAAAAATGTTCGGTCAAAAGATGTTTATTTTTGGTGAAAAATATGGGGTTCCATTTGAAAATCTTAACTTAACCCCACCCGCGCCCGGGGTTGAGCGGGCGTGGTTAAAATTGCAAACTATTCCTCCTTCAAAACCAAACAACTTTTTCCCCAGACATTTTCTGCTGCAATGCGATGCACCAGAGTTCCCGACCTTTTTTTAATACCGTGTATAATGGAAGAAATCAAAACTACCATTTCAAACACAATTTAATTGGAGTTATAGGTAGTTTGTTTTTGGGTGTCGGTCACTTTGAAATGAAATTCCAATATTTGGTTAACGTTTCAGTTTATTATACTAAACCATCGTCAGAACTATTTGTAATTAAGAAAAAATGCGTATAAATAAAGTAGAAAGAAGCAATATTTTTGACGGTGATAGTGACAAAATTCTTATTTTATGTTAATATTTGTTTGTATAGAATGAAATAAAAAAGTATATAAATGAACATACCTTGTACAATTCTCACTCACTTAAACTAAATTTGGTAACATTTTGTCTTGTTGTGGAGTGGACATGAACTAACTTAGTTATAGAACACTCCACAACAGGACAAAATGTTACCAAATTTAGTGTAAGTCTTTGTCTACAACGGCGCACCGCCCTTCGCCCATAGCCTTGTACCATAGCACCGCACAGCCTCGTACAGTAGTACCTCGACATCGAGATATAAATATGGACTGTGCGTTGTTATCTTCTTCCGATGAAGAAGATATTGTTTTAGACTCTAATATAACAAAGTTGTACTTATGCGCTTAAACAAAAATCTAGTATTTATATGCATTCTCATATATTCACAATAGCGTTGGGGATCTTTCCTTAGATCTTTATAAAGGTGATTCTCCATAGAATCCTCGCTTTGCGTTAATAGGATGCACTGGTAATCTTGATTTCTGTTTAAACATATACCACTTGGCGTCTAAAATAATATCTTCTCCATCGGAAGAAGATGACAATGCACAGTCCATGTTTATATCTCGATGTCCAGGGACAAACTGATCGACAGGCAAGGCAATAAGCGAGGGTCGGTGCGCCGTTGTGGACATACACTAAATGAGTGAGAATTGTACAAGGTATGTTCATTTATATATTTTTTCATTTCATTCTATACAAACCAATATTAACATAAAATATGGAATTTTGTCACTAACACCGTAAAAAATATTGATTCTTTCTATTTTATTTATACGCCTATACGCCTTTATTCTTTATTACAAATAAACTGCTGGCCATTTGCTTTCGAGCAAGAAAAATTTCGCCTAAATTTAAAAGTTAATATTTTCTGAACCAGATATGACATCGATCTCCGGTTTCTAATGGTTGATAGATTTGTCCCTTATGAAACAATTGCCAAAGTTGGATTGTCTTAAACTGTCAGAAAATTTTATATACAGAGTGTTAAAGAGGACGATTATTTTTGCTCCAATTTCAATAGCATGTAACTTTCACAATATTATTTTTAAATTTTATCACTGTACGTCAATTGAATCACTGGTTCATAGCAAAGAAAGTAATCTGTCAAATTTTTGATATCTGCTATATTTTAAGAGATACCAATTTTTTTGAAAACTTTGCTTTTTTTCAACTTTTTGTTAGCTAGATCCCACTGTGCGTTGTATCGTGCAAACTTTGCAAGTGATTATTATACCTTATGAAAAGCTTGTTTATGTTCAGTAACAACAATTGTACCTAAATGTTGTGATGTACAGTGGCGTACTTATAATCACTTATATGTCTATGCTTTATGAGTATCTCACAATTTTTTGTATTGGAAAGTACTCGCCCCTAGATTAGGCAAGTTTTTCCTTATTTTTTAGTTTTTCATATCGCGCTACAGGTATATTATACAGTGTCTACAAAATTTTAAAAAGATATTTTTTTTATTTAATTGTTTGAAAAAATGTATTTATTAATTTCTAACTTTCTAACACGACACTATTCATAAAATTAAACTTACATTGAAAGGCACTTTAATATTAAATATCACTAGCTGCCGTCAAACCAAACCCCGTCCATCCGAGTGTATTAATTTGAATCGAGATTATCACGAAAAAAAAACAATATCAAGTCAGCAAGTTAGCAACAAAGCTAACCATGTGTTAAAAAGTTAGAAATTAATAAATACATTTTTTGAAACAATTAAATAAAAAAATGATCTTTTTTAAAATTTTGTAGACACTGTATAATATACCTGTAGCGCGATATGAAAAACTAAAAAATAAGGAAAAACTTGCCTAATCTAGGGGCGAGTACTTTCCAATACAAAAAATTGTGAGATACTCATAAAGCATAGACATATAAGTGATTATAAGTACGCCACTGTACATCACAACATTTAGGTACAATTGTTGTTACTGAACATAAACAAGCTTTTCATAAGGTATAATAATCACTTGCAAAGTTTGCACGATACAACGCACAGTGGGATCTAGCTAACAAAAAGTTGAAAAAAAAGCAAAGTTTTCAAAAAAATCGGTATCTCTTAAAATATAGCAGATATCAAAAATTTGACAGATTACTTTCTTTGCTATGAACCAGTGATTCAATTGACGTACAGTGATAAAATTTAAAAATATTATTGTGAAAGTTACATGCTATTGAAATTGGAGCAAAAATCATCGTCCTCTTTAACACCCTGTATATAAAATTTTCTGACAGTTTAAGACAATCCAACTTTGGCAATTGTTTCCTAAGGGACAAATCTATCAACCATTAAAAACCGGAGATCGATGTCATATCTGGTTCAGAAAATATTAACTTTTAAATTTAGGCGAAATTTTTCTTGCTCGAAAGCAAATGGCCAGCAGTTTAGTTCGGACGAAGGTTTAGTATAATAAACCGAAACGTTAACCAAATATTGGAATTTCATTTCAAAGTGACCGAGACCCAAAAACAAACCACCTATAATTTGAAAAAACGGTCAAGAAAACAAAACTATAATTTAATTGGAGTATTACTGTTGACTCTCGTCGCTCAATCACAATATTTATCATCTAGTCAGGAGAATGTCAGATACTTTAATAATGTATTACGAGAAAATGGCAGATTATGGCGTCCCGTCAGTGGGGTAGCCTGGGCGCCTACATTTTTAAATACACATTTGACATATAATATGTATTACTTTTTTTAAAATTAACAAAGTTTTCCTATAAAAAAATAAATTCGCCGCAGGCAAAAAAAGTTTGGGTGCCACGTCCAAGATATCCTTTTTTAACCTATCAATTTAATAAATAATAATAATATAATAGGTAAAATTATTATATTCAAGATTCTTTCCACACATTTCCAAAATCCCCGAGTTATTTTTTGCGTTTTTCCTAAATCCCATCCCCCCGCCCACCCCTTCGCCGCTTGTGGTTACGCCACTGCGTCCCGTGGAACGGACAAGATAAGGAAGTACATTCAGTGGAAGAAATATGTGTACATCGCAAATATTTTACATGTTTCAGAACTGGTCAGCTGCGTCAATTGTGGTATTTCCCTGAATAAAAATATTTTTTACAGTTGTGGGGTTTTCGCCGTTAAAAAATCATTAACGTGACTTGCAATGACACCCTATTATCAATGTTAAATACGGACATATGTATATGCAGCAGACCGGTTCGTGGTGTGTGTGTGATACGAAGAAAGACTTTTAAGATATTTCTTTAAAATTAAATATAAAATATATCATATTAAAGGTATAAAAATAAATTAATCAAAATGACGACATGAACAGAAAAGCTGTACTACAACGACGTAATTCCATCAGAAAAATATAAATCCTGCTGTGAAATAGGTATCAGTTTTTATTCTTGTTGAATGAATCTTCTTGCATTTATTGGTATAGGGTTGATATTTTTTGCAACGACGTAATTCCATCAGAAAAATATGCTGTGAAATAGGTATCAGTTTTTATTCTTGTTGAATGAATCTTCTTGCATTTATTGGTATAGGGTTGATATTTTTTGCAACGACGTAATTCCATCAGAAAAATATAAATCCTGCTGTGAAATAGGTATCAGTTTTTATTCTTGTTGAATGAATCTTCTTGCATTTATTGGTATAGGGTTGATATTTTTTGCAACGACGTAATTCCATCAGAAAAGTATAAATCCTGCTGTGAAATAGGTATAAGTTTTTATTCTTGTTGAATGAATCTTCTTGCATTTATTGGTATAGGGTTGATATTTGTTGCAACGACGTAATTCCATCAGAAAAATATGCTGTGAAATAGGTATCAGTTTTTATTCTTGTTGAATGAATCATCTTGCATTTATTGGTATAGGGTTGATATTTTTTGCATACGTAATTCCATCAGAAAAATATAAATCCTGCTGTGAAATAGGTATCAGTTTTTATTCTTGTTGAATGAATCCTGCTGGAGAAGATTTTTTTGACGTTCTCCATAATTGTATTTCTGACGTTTATAAACAATTTTTATTTAGGTGCAAATTTGAATCTATAACTGGCTTTGTCTGCTCGATGGATTTCCAAAGCCAGTGTATATCAGTTTATTTTAAAACTTGTTCGATAAATGTTACTTTCTGAACTGAAAACGTAAATGTCTAAAAGCGAGCCAAAACAATATAAAATTCATTGCAAGGTATGCCATTAAAAATATCGTAAAATATTCAACTACAAAAAGCCCAATTTATTTTGTTACTTTGTATTAATACTTGTAAACATAACCAAACAAAATAGGACAGAATTTAATTATGAACGTATAGAAATATGCAGGAACGTTGCATTCCATTGAATAAGAGAACCCAGGCTAGTACCACAGCGTCGTAACAAGAGTTATTTATTTTGTCTTAAATTATATATTTTAAGAATACGATTCAGCAACTTTTTAAAAATATATCAGAAAATAAATTGAAACCAGTAATTTAAGAAATATTAATTTTTAACTATTTGTCACAGATTTATCGGGATACGTGGAGACGTGATTCTACTCTATATGTTAAAATAAAGGTAAGGGTATCATTTAACTGGTTAGTATATATATATATTCTTATTTTTGCGAACAGAAAAATGTAATCGGTCAGTGAAAATGGCTAGTTGGTCAGCAACTTATGGAATCGGTCAGTAACTAATGTCATACTAGAGTGCTCTAAATTATTTTGGTACGCAAATTAAATATATAAGCTGCTATGGGCGATCCACTTTTAATCAGATATTCGTAAGCAATCAGCGGGTAAGCAAAATATTTAATCTTGGTCATCAAAAATAAAAAAAGCAGTAAAACGTGAAATAGTAACAGTGCCCTGGGAAAACAAGTGAAAACCCGCCCCCGCTACACCTTTTGGGCCTTGACTGCTACACCGAATGAAAACACGCACGCAATTAGCTACTCGTATCACGCGACTCCTTTCGCTCCGCCCACAATAACGAACTTTGCCGATTATTCAAAACAAACGCAATCCAATGATTTATATTGATAACCATTCTTTTAATATGCAAACCTCTGAAGTAAACTGCTTCTAGACATGTTTTTTTTACTGACCGAACGTTGAACCAATTTTAATAACATCAAACCATTTAATTACTTCTCTAAAGGTAGTAACTCTCCAAAAAATCGAAAATCCAATACTTTTCGAGTTACAGTTAATTTTTGGCATATCTTTTTATTTTGACAGGTATTCGAAAAAAGGACATGTCCACTTTAACGAACATCCCGTAGAACCGATATATCAAAAAAATATTCGTCGTTACTCCCTTGCCCCTCCTTATTAGTGCTATTCAAAAAAAAATCTGAAAATTTTAGTAAATTTTTACAAGACAATGAAATGGAATCATTTTTACTGATTTTCGTGGGGGCTCTTAGATTTATTTCTGTATGAAAATAACATCCACGCGAGTACCAATAATATTCTACTGAATGTTTTGCAATTTGGGTCAAGAAAACTGATGAAAACCGGCGAATTTTTGCGCGGCTGAATTATCTTAATACAATACCTACAAATTGCAAGGTTACTTATTATATTTTATTGTAAACATGAATATTTCAAAATTATAAAAATTAACATGTATAGTCAGTGTAAAGTGAAGTGTGCATTAGAATGGTTTACTGCCTACAATAACTAAGAATAAATAATGATATATAAAGCCATAATATGTATGTATATACTTATAACTTATATAACTGTTATGATATAATGGCACTATACAGGGTATTATGGAAATGACGTATTATATTTAAACCGGCAATTCCTGAGATAAAGACAAATAATTGAAGAAAAATAGCCATAAATGGAGACTTCAATTCATTCAGCGGTAAAAGTGACCTGACGTCAAACCAGAAAAACACCTGTGTGGCACTGCGATACATGTGAAATTCTGGCCGGTGTTGTCATATGTACACCTTAAACTCTTTACACAAAATAATAGAAACGACGGACTATGTTTTAAACAACCCGAAAAACATATGGTATAGTATTAAATAAGTTTGAAATAGGAACGTACGTCACTAGGTCAAATGCCAATGACCTCTTGACGCCTTACATCGGCTGTGTTCGTATAGCGGCGCACGCTTGCGGGATGTTAGTTGAAGACCAACCAGCGGCCGGATACGTTGTGTCTCGTCGATCACCAACACACTCTCAGCAATCCGCTCTGTTTTTTCGGTTTACGCGTGTATCTTGCCCGTCCATAAATAATCTTTGAATATTGTTTTTATTGGCGTCAAATTTCGTCGCGTGTAATAAGATCTAATAATCTGTAATATAATCTGTATTATTGTATTTTCAAAAGCTAACTATCGGTTCTGTTTCACTTACTGTGTGTAAATAAAGTGTTTCCAGGAGTGTCCCCATGAAAAAGAAAAAAAAACTGATTGTGTTTGTGCCTGGATTTCCTCGCTCTTTCGGTATAAAAATAAATACAAGTAGGTAGAAAATAATTTATTTTTATAATTTTATATGGAATTGCAGTTTTTCATTAAGTTTGGCAACATTGCCATTGGGTCTGGGTGAAATGTTGTACAGTAGCGCGGACTAACCTGTGAGCAAGAGTGTTTGTTACCCCACTTTTAAAACGGTCGATTAAAAAAATATGTAGCACTTCTCTAGGACACCCAAGGAGTCACCCATTTAAATATAATACGTCATTTCCATAACACCCTGTATAGTTGCAAGAACAAATTGCAATTTATTTTTTCTATTCTGCTCACTAATTGTACCTTACTCTAAGTACCCAACTAGCAGACTTATAAGATTTATATGATTTATAACAGTTCCATAAAAGCTCTCTTGCAAATTTGTTGTATAAAGGTCTCCATTTTTGTTCTTCAAATAGCTACAATATTAGGAAGTAAAAATGTGCTTGAAACAACATTATAAAACTATTTCACAGAGTTTTTTTAAATAGCTGTAATAATATCAATAAAACTTATATTATACAGTAAAATGTTTCTATAAGCTTCCTTGATGTAAAAGTTCCTTGTTGATAGCACATCTGAGGGTTTTACAAATCAAGTCCGTATGTTATATCTTTACCCGTGCGTTATAAGCCCATGGATCAAGAGTCATCGTGACTTAAAACTCCCCATCTTTATTTATTACAGCCTCAAAAGTGAATAAAAACATAATAGAGCGCCTGCGCAGTTCAGCAGTATGTTTGAATTCAATAACGTGCTAGACCAAGACAAAAGTTTCGATCGTTGTTGAATATTGAGCCGTTTAAAGATTTGCCAGCAGTTAACTTACAGTTGTTGTTTTGATAATTTCGATATGTCAATCTTAATTGATTTTTATAAGTTTTTGTGGCTTCAAGTTCAATTTAATCCTGAAAGCAATTCTTTTCAGAGCTATTTCATCGAACTTTTATGTTTTCGGTAAATATTTATGGATATTTGTTACTAATATAACTTAATATAACCTTGTTTTTTCATGTCATAACATGTCAAAAGTTAAGACGTTTAGGACATATGTTCATATGAAGTTTTTTTCTGCAAATGGACCCGAGAATAATTGGATACTTGGCCTTAAATATTAGGATGTCATTCAGAAACAACCTGCATATAAAACAAATTTTTTAATTAGATTAAGAGTTCTTGCCTTCGAGCAAGTATTTCTTTTTCGTGCACCTATGTAATATGAAGGGAGGCATAACGAAAATTTGTTAATTACATAGTAAATATATTAACTATGTTAATAAATTCTTTCTTGTTCGCTCGTGAAATAAAATAAATATAGTTATAAAAAAGCGATAAAAGCCGAAAGCTTATTAGCTATTAGTAAACCATTATTAATAATTTTTATTTTTACGATTCCAAACGATGTACTTATGGTATATTTGGTGTCAAAAGGGTCACCATAAATTTAGCCAATTATACGGTAACAAAAATATACTTTATCTTAAATAATTAACATATCGTAAATGTTTTTACCTATGCCCAAGTGTGGGAACGGGAATTACTGGGAAATTAAAACACTAACGTGATATAGATGCATTTAGCGATCTAGGTATGCTGGCAGTGTTGCCAGATTATTTTTAGTAATTTTTATTTGGAGGTTTGGCTGTTGGAAGGAAATTCCGATTCCAAGTTTTTCCCCCGAATAAAAGTACCTAATGACCTGTTTTTTTTCTTTTTTTAGAGATTAGGTATCGACATCTAACAAAATTGGGTATTTCACTAAAATATATGTTAAATTGAAAATACTGTTCGTAAAATGTTCTAATTCTCTTCATCGGCTATAATTCTGCATATTGAAGAAAATTCTTCAAATATGGCATCACTGTATGCTGGTAATAAATTAGCCACCTAGTGACAGTGGTTGGTATTTCAATATTGGAGTTTAGTTTATTTTTATATACAGACGCCAGCGCCCAGCCATTTAGATGAACACCTGCTGGACGGTTCTTCTATTTAAATAGAGGCACTCCATAATACAAATAACTAAGAGCTATGACTCCACGCCGATGGAGGCGTGAATTGTGACGTCACCGGGTGAGTGATTTTAAAATCTCTTATGGAGATTTATACTGCTGTCAGCATTTTTAACTCTCTTTTAAGTGTTAAAAGGTTTAACGCATTTAATAGTATGTGAAATGAAAGAATAAGGCAAACCTCTCATAACGGACACCTCTAATAAGCGGACATCTCTATTAAGCGGACACTTTTTTCATAGTCCAGAACTAGGGATATGAAATTCCATGAAAATCAACCTCTCTAGGGCGGAGGCGGACAGGCTATTTTCATACAAAGAGTGCGAAAACCCTCCTTTAAACGGACAGAAAAATTTTGTAGACGAATAAGTACGGTGCAAAAACCTTCTGAAGACAACCAATCGCGTATGCGTGGCAGAGCGAAAGGACTTTGCCGTTTATTTGTGAGTTGTAAGCTAAAATCGTAAACAATGGCACAAAATATTGATGTTGTGGAAGTGTGTAATTTGATAACAATGATTTGGGCGAGTTCATTAACATTTTTAGCAATGTGCTATTAGAAGATGATAGTGATCCCATTCCTATCGATTATGTAGTCCAAACTGAAACCACATCACTATCTGACGACTCTGATGAAGAAGTTGAATGCAGTAATCAAACAAATGTCACCAATTATCAACAAGCCATTAGTATAGTAAAGGAATTATAAGAGTATGCAAAGAATATAGGTGACTCTACAGCAATGGAATTGTTATCAGACAGATTGAAAGTATAAAACGCTAATACGTCAAACTACGTTATTAGATTTATTTGGTACTATATCCTAACTAAAACTAGTGTATTTTTGTTATATTATGTTTATTTCTACATACATATACATAGTAATAAGTTTGCATTTACATATTACCTAATAGCAAATTTCCCATGGGCGGACACCTGCATTAGGCGGACACATTTAAACGTAGGTGTTCGCCTAAGAGAGGTTTCACTGTATTTAGGTATATTTATTTCATGATCATATAACAAAGATTAAAGACGACCTAAGGTAGTTATAAAAAAATTAAACTATTTTTCTTTAAATCTCTCAGTGGAGTGAAATTATGAAGATGTACAAAAACTCATAGTCTGCTCGATTAGTTAAATAAACAATACTTTAATTTCCATACATGTTTCGAAGGCATATACCCTCATCAGCTTCAGTGGAAAATTCTTGAGAAGTAAATGTTAACAAAATAAATAAAACCGTATTCATTCTAATTTTTTGTTTTTATCCTTAGGAAAGCGGAAACACCTTATATTTCTATCAAATTTCCTTGGCTGGTTATCCACATATATTTATTCTAATAAACACACACGACTAAATAAGAAAAAAATTTGGTGAATTTTAAAAATTTCCATGGAAAAGTACGGCAAACGGCACTACGTGGCGACCAGTGTTGCCAGAAATCTTTGATCAAAAATAATAGGTTAACGGTTCGAAACCTAATAGAATAAAAACGGTGTCTGAGTAAGAAGAGTACGAAAAAAAAAGGTAGTTTCCTTCCTATGATATGGGGGCCACCTCCAGATTGAACATACATTTTATAGGGGGAGCCCCACAACAAGAATGAACATCTCAAAAATTGTTAAAATAGTAATGGATGATCTTTTCTTATTTTAGTGGTATTTTAGCTGTAATATGTGTTATAATTTTATGAAATTAATATAGGTACGTCAATACTTATATATTATTGTTCCATTTCACATACCATTAAATTCGTAAAACCTGTTAATACCTTTAAAATAGAATTAAAAACCGTATAAATCTACATAAGACATTTAATAATCACTCTCCCTGTGACGTCATTGCGCGTGGCAGACGAATTGGAACGGTTAGATATCTTACCCTGTAGTTATTTGTATTATGGTGGCACTCTTTCTAAAAAGGTTGACCAACCCTGGTGTAAACGATTGCACCGCAGGATAGCGGTACACGGAGAGCTCGCTACTCTATCGAATAAAATTTGCTGCAAAGTTGCGCGGAGGCTGCGACTGAGAAGTATGTCCTGCAGAAATTCACACACTTATTACAAATAATAGAAGCACTGTGGGAGTATCATCGTGTTAAGGTTGCTGGCGCCGACTGGTGGTATTTCATAATAAGGACTTTTTTTTTTAATTACATAATTCTTTTCTTATAAAATTTATTTATTTTCTTACTCAAAATACCGGGTGAGGCGGAAGGAACGTGCAGGAGCGTATCGTATATGTAAAAATAATACAAAAAAATCTCACATCCTTATACCATTTTCATTTGTTTTCAAGCAACTAGCTGGATGCCATATAGCACAGAGAGCATTCAACCGTAACATAACAAATAATGTTTCTCAGTTAAATAATTTAAAAAACATAGTTTAAATAATTTTTTATCATACTTAGTAAGTACACTTTCTATGAATCAGCTAAATTAAACGTACCATGCCAAAAACGTGAGACTTCTAAAATGATTGTGACAAACTTAAGCGAAACACTTCAGTTCTTGAACGATGACGTAACAGACGGGCTAGTGATAGACTATGCAGTAGCGGCTCGTGACCTATGATAGAGGGGGTTCACAAGTATGGTAAAATTATTTTTAAAATTTTATTTTTGTGTAACGACCAAACAATTACTTTCTAGGCGTTTTAAATGTAGAAAGAGAAGAAGTAATAAGAAAATGCGTTAGGTAAAACATATTTTTATTTATTTTTTAATTTTACACAAGGAAATATAACTTTTGGAAAATAAGAAAGGTTTTCTTAGTGTGTATAGTTGTTGGATCTTAACGTCGTCGCATGCAACCCTCGTAACAATATTTATACAGTCCACTACTAATACTACTAAAGCCATCTACTACGAGCTATCAAGAAAACCGAATGATGTTCAATACTACTACCGCCATCTACGAGTTATCAAGAAAACCGAATGATGTCTAATACCACTACGCCATCTACGGCTACGCCATTAGGCGCAACCAACACGAGAACAATAGTTAACTGTTTAATGACAAGAACGAATAGAGCCACGAGACTGACAAGTTGGCATTCTTCATATTTTCTGTGTTTTTTAGTTTAAATCATTAAATAAAAACATTTATCGACCCTACACAATAGTACTTAAACGTAAAGTCCATTCTTCGGTTCTTAATTGTAGAAAATTGATCAATAACAGCCTCATTAAGTTTGGAATACCCTCTATAATTTTTTTTTCATATATTTAATTTTTAAACTTTCTAATAAAGTTCCTAGATTTTACCCTTTGTGGTCTGCGTTAAATTAATTTCGGGTTTAGGTGTTCCCGCATTCTTCACTTCAATTTTTTGCTCCAAACTCAAAGAGCTAAAGTTATTTCTTAAATAGTCCACCGTCAACTATTCATTTTAACTTATATAATATTAAAATATTAAAACATACACGCTCGAATTTCTAATTAAATGAACGAACAGACAACAGCGCGGTGCACACAAAAACTGTGCGCTATCCCCCGCTGCCACCCGCCACCTGTTACTACAGAGAAACTGCACTACTTAATCGCACGTGCGAGCAAGTCTCGTCATAATCGTCATTTACCTCGACCGAGGCACGGTTGCTGGATCTATACAGTTTGGTTTGACGGGATGATAAAATATTAGGGAGGGACGGACTTTTTTAGTTTGACGGTACGAAAAAATATTAGGGAGGGTCGGACTTTATACGATAAATAATATTTTTTATTCGTTTTGTTTTGGGGGTGCACGTGCGCATGTGCTCCTGTGGAACAACCGCCACTGACACTATGTTACCCCAAGAAAAATGGTTTGGCGGTGGTGGAAATCTAATTACACGTAATTACAAACATGTTGTGACTATACACAAATTACACAAAAAGCAATAAAAATACACGCAAATCGTATAATTATACGCTAATTGGCAACACTGTATTTTTTGCATGACGCCAGACAGCAACGCCTTGACTTATACCATTAAAATTCACAGTGTGTGAATCGGTTTACCGGTCGCGAGGCCAAAAATGTTAATGTTATTAAAACTTCATTAACACGATAGGTATTTGCAGTGATTGGCTTAAATCGGCGGCGTTCAAACCGGTGCAAAATGCTATAATCTAATAAATTTAATTATCATTTGAGTCTTTCTCATAGGAAGTCCCAAATTGGGTAAATTCAAAGTATTTTTAACGTTTTTGCAATGTTTAAGTATGTTCGCTTGTCATTGTCTTTATTTTCTGATTGATAATAAAACGCTTGCGGTCGATATCTATAATTAAAATTATAACTATATCAACCCTGACCTGTGGCTTTGTTTTAGTTGAGTAGGTACTATGGTTTTTCCGGAACTAGGAAAAGTGGTTTACGATAATGATGATGGAAATTTCGGGGGGCTTTAAAATATCTGTGCAGTATACCTACTTAGATAATTCAGGTTCTTGAACTCATGAAGAATCAATATACAGTCTGTGTCAGAAAAAAGGAACCGAGATTATTTAAAAAATATGAAATATGTTTATTTACTTTTTTCACATTGAAGTATAATAAAAAGGACAAGTTGCAAGTATTTAATATACCGTGCAATCTCCATGGTTGTCAAGTATCCCGTTATAATTGGGTCCATTTTCAGAAAGGAACTTCATATGAATATATGTCATAAACGTCTTATATTTTGAGATACAGGGTGTTAAAGATTTACATGTCTTTTTAATAATATGATAAGGTGAGGACTTCTACGTGACAACTAGACTTGGTAGGCAACTGTCAAATCTGCTTCTTACCTACTAAATCCTTTTTAATCTTTATTAATACCTAATTTCGTGACAGAGTGCAAATGAATTAATTTAATTTTTTTCTACAAAAACTGTACAGGGTTTGTTCGGGTTATTCCCATTTTCGACACATTTATATGGTATCTCCGTTATTGTTAGTATCAAAAAAGTAATGTAGGTGTCATGTGCTCTTTTTGGGTCAAACTTAAAATGGTAAAATCAGAAATTTTTGCTCGCTTAAGAGATACGGGGGAAAATCAAAAAATTGACAATTTCAAAATTACCCTATATTTTCTTAGTTAAAAGAGATAGAGAAAAATGTTTTATACAGAAGTTTCTTTATATTGATTGTTGAATAATCTACCGTTTTCAAAGTAAGTATACGGGGTCAGGTAAGAAAGTTATCGGACCTAACCTTATTTTTTTAAACACCCTGTATATTTTAATCTAAAAAGAACTATCTTTTCAAATTCATAACACACCAACTCTTATTCACAAATGAATATGTAAAAATGAAATTGACGTAGTTTTTGTTTCATGGCCTATAAGGTTTAAATAAATCGCCTAGGAAACCAATATCATCCATGGTGTGTTTATAAGCTCAGACTACAGACAAATTAGGTATAAGTTTTGTAGTAATTAAGTTCAAATTGTTTATAAATTTTATACATGTTTTGTTTGAATAAACTGAAATTGAAATTGTGTTATATATTTGAAAGGAGAATTTAAAATAGTATATGTTTAGATTAAAATATACAGGGTGTTCCATTTAAAAAAATGAGGATAGGTCCGATAACTTTTTTACCTGACCCCGTATACTTATTCTGAAAACGGCAGATTATTCGACAATCAATATAAAGAAACTTCTGTATAAAACATTTTTCCGTATCTCTTTTAACTAAGAAAATATAGGGTAATTTTGAAATTGTCAATTTTTTGATTTTCCCCCGTTTCTCTTAAGCGAGCGAAAATTTTCAAATTTTGATTTTATCATTTTAAGTTTGTTCAAAAAGAGTACGGAGATACCCTATAAAAGTGTCGAAAATGGGACACCCTGTACGTCAAACGACAAAAAATCAAGTGATGGCATTTTCGCAGCAAGGAATGAGAATTTCAAAAATAATTTTTATTTAAAAAAAAGTAGTAGCGTACCATTATTTTCTTCAAAAATACCGAGGGCATTCCCCGCATGAACTGATCGGAATAAAAAAAAAACAAGTAATAAAATGCCTCTTGATGAATAGAAAGTATTTACCAAATTTTACAACAAAATCTAGAGCAGTATCACAGATATTAATAAAAAGGAGATTTCTGAAAATATCAAGTTAAGACGTCTAGGACATATGTTTATATGAAGATTTTTCTGAAAATTGACCCAAGAATAACCTCCTTAAATATTAGCATGTTATTAAGAAACACCCTGTATAGTTATATCATCGTGGCAAAAAAGGGACGAGGCATAATTTGATGAGCAAAAAAAAGGCAAAATGATGGCTGTAGTATATTACATGCCGAGATGGAAAGTGTTTTTGTCGAGAGAAAATGATGGTTTACACGGGCGCGGAAAAAATAACGAACCATGATAATTTCCACTATGAATTATTTCCGGTTTTCCCCGAACACAGTGCCATTGTACTGACAATTTGGTGAAGGTTCCGATCAAGTAAAATATAAAGTAGCTTTCTACTATTTTTCTAGGCTAAAATTATGACATATTATAATTGTAGTGCAACAATACAAGCACCATTTTATTTTAGGCGAGCGCTAGCTCGCTTACAATTGCACGATTAAAAGCAACATTAGTTTTTGCAAACATTAATCAATCGCCAAAATTTTTGCGAAAGTGAAAGTTTATAATTTGGACCGCGCTAAATGCCAGTTATATTTTTAATTTGTTTAAGTATTTAATGGTATTTAACTTTCACTAATCGGAGAAAAACGTATGCCTTTCAATTATTTTTTTTCTTAATTTGCAAATTTTATTTCTTGTCCTTATATACAGTGAAAAATGTATTTAAATTTAATTAATTTTACGATAAAATATGATAATTGCTATTGAATTGAAGGGTTTGCTTAAATTTATTCAATAATGAACTAACTAAAGGTCGGCAACTTTATCTGTAGCTACAAAAGGAATGCGGGCAAGAAAATTTCTTGGATTAACAATGTTGTCACATATATTAAATTTTAATTTAATAACAAGTAAGCCCTAAAATTAAATTTACCCATTTAAAGTAAATTGTCATAAGTATATAAGAAACTAATATTCTATTATCGTTTCAATGTTCTTAAAACTTTCTTTTCATACTATTTATTTTAATATTTAAATGCAAAATATAATATTTTTTTATTAAATAACTTCTAATCGAAAAATAGGGCAACATGGCGCAATATCAACGGTAACCATGGGTAACCGGTGGCTAGAGCTAATTTGATAGGTTATATCCCAGACAGAGGATGACGACACGCGTCTGGTGACACGCCTATTGTGCCAGCGTGCTTGTTCAGCGATGTCCAATATGCTTCATCCAGTTGCGTAGTAATAGGGTTTGTTTTAAAACTGTGATAATGAATGAATATACCCTGGTAAAACCCTTCATAGTCAAAGCCGTGAAGTGATTGCCAATGTGTACAGGGTGTGTGAAGAGGAATCACAAATTAATACATTTAAATTGCCACTTAAGCGAAAGCTAGAAAGGGTCGCAATGTCTACGGGAGTAAGCGTGGGTGCAGTAAAAAACATTCACAAAGAAGATACTGAAAGGAAAGAAAATAACTCGGATCAATTGTTGTCATCTCCTATCAAAAAAAGGGCCCGTCTCTCTGCTGTCGAAAAAATCGAAGGCTTCGACTTTGGCATTGTTAGGAGAACAATAAAAAAAGTTTTATTTGGAACTAAAAGTGGTTCCAGCCTTAAAAAAATTGCTACAACAGCTGAGAAATGACATAAACTTTTCATTTTCCCGTAAAACTTTGAAGTGAATGTTGAAATCAAATGGATTTTATTGGCGAAAATGCCAAAATAAGCGAAAAATATTAATGGAAAGGCCTAATATATTGTACTGGTGATACAAATATATTCATGTCATGAAAAATATATATTATTACATTATTAAGATAATAATAGCACGCCCACGACTCGGCCATGTTTTAAAAAATATTGCTTCCCCCTTACCGATACCGCGTTGCTATAAATTCGCTTGTCGAGCTGTACGTAAAGTTCCTGTGAGACACTGGTGGCGAAAAGGGGATCGCAGGGCCTGCCAGTCGGGAAGGCCCCAGATTCGTGACGGGTTCCCACCATCGACTTGAAACAAACATGAACCTGGTAGTTCTATCTGCTTTGTACAGGGTTATCAATTTAGTTTGTCCCACTTTCAAGAGACTGTAACTTTTTTGTTTTTTAAGTTAGCGCGTTCATTCAAAAAACAAGATGTAGCATTTTTGGCCAAGTTTTTATGAGTGTTGTCAAAAATGACAGTAGTTAAATGAAACACTCTATATGTAC
The DNA here is from genome assembly GCA_963991005.1 of Barypeithes pellucidus. Taxonomy (NCBI): domain Eukaryota; kingdom Metazoa; phylum Arthropoda; class Insecta; order Coleoptera; family Curculionidae; genus Barypeithes; species Barypeithes pellucidus. The sequence goes on along the minus strand of OZ022562.1, from coordinate 18,463,384 downwards.
ATCAGAAGCGCATTAGAGTGCGCAATTTCTTCTGATCTCAAATATGTAAAAATATATTATTGTTAAAAAGCATCAAGATAGCTATGCAACTATTTTGGTTGGTATGGATTTTATCTTTATTTATATGTATTTCAGTCTGTCATTCTCAGTATTATTAGTCGTTTCGAACTTTGTAGAAAAGTTATTTTGTATATAAAAACCAAATAATATGAGATATTATTATTCAGTGGGGGAAAAGTGTTTTATGTTTGATAGTTAGTGTTAGCACTTAGGAGGTATAGGATTCAGTTTCCTGGTCCCTTCCAATTATAATAATTTTCGAAGGTTCCTTAACTAGCCCACGGTATTTGAGTGTGCTGCAGGAGGAAATTGAAGATAGCTTAGATAATTTACCCATTCTAACCCTAAGAAATTCAAGATGGAGTGCCGAAACACAGTGTAACTTCAGTAACTGCATATTTAAGCGCAAATTAAGTCCAAAGGATTGGAAAATCGGGTACTATAAAATGGCCGCCGAACAGCCCAGACCTAACACCCTGTGATTTTTTCTTTTGGGCTAATACAAAAAATATGCCGTGTTATTCCTTGAATGAGCTGTATATTAGAATTGAAAACGCCATCATTCAGATTCAAACGAATAGAGAAGTTTTATTAAAAATTAATAGTCACGTTGTAAAAGTGTTTGTTCGTTATATGTGTGTTATATAATTTTAGTTATTAAATTAATGTTATAAACTTTTGTTATTTTCTAGTTATGCCAATATTAATAAAATTGTTTTTCCACTATTCACTTGAAGAAAATAATGCATGTGTGTTATATTTTTGATATCGGAAGAAAAGGCGCCATCTAATGCGCTTCTGATATATAGAGTGTCCCATTTTAAAAAAATAATAATTGCTTCTCGATGTGACATATGACAACACTCATAAAAACTTGACTAAAAATGTTACATCTCGATTTTTGAATAAACGCGCTGACTCAAAATACAAAAAAGTGACAGGCTCTTAAAAGTGGGACAAACTAAATTGATAACCCTGTACAATGTTTGAAAAATAAACACAACAAAAGAGAGAACCGGCTTGATATGTCTTTCTTAAGAAAAACAGACAATCGACGGACGTGTCTCAAAGTATATATTTTTATTCAGTTTACAGCAGACTTGGCACAGGTACCATATTGAGTTAAGAATTACTATTTTTTCCACAAACAATACTTAAATTTAAAGAATTTTATTTAACGATAACGACAAATATGACAGTTGTTAATCCGGTAGTGTCAAACGTGAACGCAGGTATGAAAGACGGCCGTTCCAATGAGGGCTCTATAAAAAGTATGTTCCGAACGCTCGAAGGCGACGTAATGTATTCGTCTAATTAACAGAAAACTAATTTTCAGAACTCCCCAATTGTTATCTGGAAAGTTGCTTACTTAACTAAGAATGTGAATTGTTTATTCTTCAAAGACTGTGAACCAAAGCCATATCCTACTTGATTTAAGATTTTTGGTCACCGCGATAATTTACATTGCTAATTTCCAATAAAAAACGTATTTGGCAAACTGCGATAATGACCATTTCACATTAAGTTAGCTAATTACAGATTTACTTAACAAACTACTTTCGATTTAGGTGAATCATTTCTGTCAATGTCATAATCGAAGTTGTCTAGTTAGTTAATTATTGTTTAAACTATTTTTGTATATCTGTTTGTCAATGAAATAATTGTATAATGTAGGCAGTTATGTATGTAAAAATAGACCAGTGGCGAACTAGGTTTATACAATACTCATCGTCTAAATTCATTCTTTATACCAAAATGTTCATTTTACTCAAAAAATTAAAATGCTGTTTATAATTGATGTCATCTGTGTAGCAAACTCCTCATAACATTATAGTGGCGTCTGTGAGTCGGACGAACATCGAAATATTTTCAGCCGGAACAAGAGTACCCTCCCCCCCCCCCCCCCCCACTCAAAAGGGATAAAAACCACCCACCAGAGGGAGGGGTTAAACGCGCTTCAAGAGGTTTCCCTGCAGAAAAAATACTTTCTCCCCGTTTTCGAGGATGCTGAGCACGTTGGTGGTGTTGGATATCGCGTCCGACCCTCTCCCCACTCTCCCCCCCCCCCCCCCCCCCGTTTTCGAGGATGTTGAGAATGGGGAAAATAGTTGTACTTCTCTTTTTGGTTGTAATGATCTCTCATTCCGGTCCAACTGAAAAATATAATCAAATAGTTTGCGCGAAAAACGCCAAGGCGTGGTCAGAAAATTTTGAAATTTCAATTTTAAAAAAAAAATTTTAAACAATTTTTTTCCAATTTTTTTTTTATTAAAAGGTAATGTCGTTCCATAATGGGGGCGAGTATTGGTCGGCGGAGGGGTTGGAAAGGGTCGGACGCGATATTCAACACCACCAACGTGCTCAGCATCCTCGAAAACGGGGGGAATATATATTTGCCGCTGATACTTGAAAAAAAAATTCACCCCTTTCAGGGGCGAGTATTGGCCGGTGGAGGGATTGGAAGGGGTCGGACGCGATATCCAACACCACCAACGTGCTCAGCATCCTCGAATACGGGGGGAATATATATTTGCCGCTGATACTTGAAAAAAAAATTCACCCCTTTCAGGGGCGAGTATTGGCTGGTGGAGGGGTTGGAAAGGGTCGGACGCGATATCCAACACCACCACCGTGCTCAGCATTCTCGAAAACGGGGGGAAAGTGTGTTACTCTGCAGGGAAACCTCTTGAAGCGCGTTTAACCACTCGGGTGGGGGGGGGGGGGGGGGTTTCTCTTCTTCCGGCTGAAAATATTTCGATTTTTCGGGGTTTCTATTAAAGATATAACCAGCTAAGATCAGAGTGTTGTTTTTTGAATAATAAATATGTTGAAAAAAAAATGGATATATTAGAATAATAACGCCACTGTTTACAATTAAGGGGGTAGGGCGACTTCCGTTTTCAATGAAAATAGGGATTGGCGAAAAATAGATAGCAAACAAAAATTATCAAACATGATTCAAATTTTGTCTGTGGGCATAAAATTACAATACAAAAAACATCTCCAAATACTTTTTTTTTAAATTCGTTCAATAAATGCCATCTCCCGACATTTTGTGGAGAAAATGTCAAATTTGACAGAATGTAAAACTGCATCGGTGTCGGGCAATCCGGGCATCCCTTTCCTATAGATCACTCCGACAGAGACAGCGATATCGCCAACGGCAACCGACTTTTTTTTATTATCAGGTTGGTGTGAAATACTTCATCTAAAACCATTAATTTCGGGTCAACCCGACAACGACGCCGATACCGATAATATCGGCGTGTGTAAAACCGCGCTAAATCTAAATATCGAAATATCGTTTATATGCCATTATAAACGATCTTATTGACTGCATTGATAAAACTATGTAGAACTTAAATGTTATAAACTTATGAAGCCAATATACCTTATATATGCGTCATAAAAGCAAGCAAGTTTATATTCGAATGTTTTCATATACACTGTACAAACTTTTAAGTGACCCATTTATTTTAGACGTATATACAGGGTGTCCCATTTTCGATACTTTTATATGGTATCTCCGTAACTGTTAGTGCTATCAAAAAAGTAATGTAGGTGGCATGTACTTTTTTTGGGCTCATCATAAAATTAAAATTCGAAAATCTTCGCTCGTTTAAGAGATACGGGGGAAAATCAAAAAAAAAATTGACAATTTCAAATTTACCCTATATTTTCTTAGTTAAAAGAGATACGGAAAAATGTTATATACAGAAGTTTCTTTATATTGATTGTTGAATAATCTGCCGTTTTCAGAAAAAGTATACGGGGCCAGGTAAAGAAGTTATCGGAGCTATCCTCATTTTTTTTAAATGGAACACCCTGTATATTTTAATTTAAAAATATACTATTTTAAATTCTCCTTTCAAATATATAACATACCATGGATGATATTGGTTTCCTAGGCGATTTATTTAAACTTTATACCTTAAAACCAAAGTAGGCCATGAAACAAAAACTAATATCCTAGAGACAACTATGTTGACATTCTAGTTGTTATTAACATTTAACGTCAATTTCATTTTTTGCATATTCATTTGTGAAAAATTTGATGATATCTATCATCCATGGTGTGTTATAAATTTGTAAAGAGAGTTTAAAATTCTATCTCTTTAGATTAAAATATACAGAGTGTTCCATTTAAAAAAATGAGGTAAGGTTCGATAACTTTCTTACCTGACCCCATATACTTATTCTGAAAACGTTAAATTAATCAACAATGATTAAAGAAGCTTCTGTATAGAACATTTTTCTGTATCTCTTTTAACTAAGAAAATATAGAGCAATTTTGAAATTGTCAATTTTTTTCATTTTCCCCCGTATCTCTTACGCGTGCATGTTTTTGATTTTACCATTTTAAGTTTGACCCAAAAAGAGCACACGACACCAACATTACTTTTTTGATAGTACTAACAATAACGGAGATACCCTAAAACACTCTATACACTATTAACATACTCTGAACACTATTAACATACACTGAAATATACATTTTTTTGAAAACAAAGTTTTAAAAGTGTTGACATACTAAAGCGATATTATACTGAGAAGATGGAAATATTCGATTACGAGAAACCAGTAATATACAGGGTGTCCTAAAAGGTATGGTCAACAATTAGGCATTAAGTATATTGAGCCGAAACAAGGCTAGAACTTCATATAAAATTTTGTCTTGTGTCCCCTCTCATTACCGAGCCACAGCCCCCTGACCGAGCACCGAGGATTGTATAGTGTTTTATTTACAACCACATCTAATATCCACTTCTTATTATTTTAAATTAAAATTATTAATAAAAGATAAATGCCATTTTGACTTTTCCATTGAAAGAGTAGACAGAAATAAGCGCAGGTGGTAAAATAACGTAGGTAACAATACACATCAAGATGGCAAATATCATTTTTTTGAATATGGTTTCCATGTCACTAAATAATATATTATTTGAACAACAGAAAAATGCTATCAGATGAGGAATTTGATTTTGGTGCTACTCCACCAGAAATTCGAGAAACAGCACAAATAGTAGAAGAAGATCTTCTGCCAACTAAAAACCGCCCGAGATATGACAAGGCATATAACTGTTTCAAAGAATGGTGTACGGGAAACAAAGTTCAAAATCCTGGTTCTGAGTCGGCGCTACTAGCTTATTTCAATGAAAATGTCAAGACAAAGAAGATATCAACGATTTGGTCACAATATTCAATGCTGAGGACCACTCTATCAATTAGGGAAAAGTAGACATATCTAAACACGCAAAGCTATTAGCTTTTTAAAGAAGTGTGTTCGTATATTATTTTGAGATATCGATTTTTTTAAAAATAAAAAAAAAAAATAATTTACTTTCCACCCCGGTGGAAAGTAAAAGTAAAAAAACGTCAACTTACAACCTTTCAACGATAGATGAAATGTCATTATTACATGCATGGTTTTTTTTTTTATTTTTTTTTTGCAAAAAAAAATTCGGTAGGTAATTAGTTATTTCTATATAAAAACTGAGCTTAACCAACAAAAATCACGTCATCACAAATGCAGGCCTGTGTTATTAGTCAATACTTTTAACGCACCATCTCGAGTTTGCACCAGTGTATATAAAATATATTTTTCCTTCAATGAAATATTTTAACGAAATTTAAATATAAACAAGTTTAATATCCCAATACTTATACCTATAGTTAATACCCAAATCCATTGCAGTTAATTACAATATTAATACTTACCGAAGCACGTTTTGCAATCTCAGATAATCTCGATAAAACTGGTATAATATGACATGGATTACAAACTACAGTTGTGTACCTGAGAAAAGCATTACCGAATCACTGTCCATGCCAGATACCAGAAGAAAGTGCTTGGTTTTTAAGAAAAAAATACGACGTTTTTTTTAACTTGTTAACACCTTAAAACCATTAAATTTTACGATATTTCATATGATAAAAGTTGGATTATAGTAATTGTCCTTATCTTGATGAATTCTGCCGTTAGACGTTAATAATTATTGTGAGAAATCTGTGTAGTTTGTGCGTGACAGTTTTAAAGGACTTTCCTTCGTGACCAAACGACATCTTCATTAAAAATGTAAGTTTTTATAACTCTTAATTTCGGTTAAGGAATTTTAATTAAGGCTTCTTTTTTTGGAGTTAATTTTAGAACTAGTAATGTCGAAAGAAAATAATGCACTGCGAGCATGCTCAATCCATAAACTTTGAATTTGAAAAAAAATGAAAAGTAACATAACCAAAAAATCAATTCCCTTTGACGGAATGAACATTTATAATCGATTATCTAAAATATTGACGCGTATCTTGAGTTTAAAATTATTTTATTAGACGACAAGACTTTTTCTGGAAAATATCGAATTAAAAAAATAACCATTTTGCAGCTTGCTTTCGTCGATGTGATGCCTGTTACTACGAAAATAAACACAACAAAATGAGACGGGGATTCTATCTGTACAATCCCCATCCCTTTTTATATTCTATCTGTTTCTGTTTTCAGTCTATCAGCAGAATATGTCTTGGTTAGGGAAAACAAAAAATCAACGGACGTGACTCAAAAAGTCTATATTTTTATTCAGTTTACGGAAGCTTGGCACAGTCTTACCATATTGAGTCAAGAATCACTATTCTTTCCACAAACAATACTTAAATTTAACCCACAAACACTGAAAAACAACAAAGAATTTTATTTAAAAATAACGACAAAAATATGACAGTTGCTAGTTAATCCGGTAGTGTCAAATGTGAAAGCAGGTATGAAAAAATGTACATGCATCTAGATTTTACAATTAAACGTATCAGGACATAAATAGGGGTGCCGCCAGTCCCGAAGCATTGCTCCAATCCCCGAATTTTCAGGATGAGGAGTAAACCCGTGAAAAATAACATGACAAAAATTGTGTCTAAATACACTAAATAGAAATCTTACCTACTGTTAACAAAATGAAAAAAAAAACAATAAAGTTTCTAAAAAAAAAGAACGTAAAAAATCATCACTTAAACCCTTAAAATAAGGGAGGAAACCACGTGACTAAAGTGTCTTTATAGTCCCTAGGTTTATAATGCACTATTAAAAGCCCGGAAAGAATGGTTCGACGTTAATTAATTCTCATATTTGATGATTTAAGAAAATCGGCGCAAAAAAATTACATTATTTTATAAATTGTATATTTGTATTAGGAGCTATCGAAACTTGTTACCAAGTTAGGGTTTGTTATATTGATAAAATATAATTTACAAATAAAATTGTTAGTTTTAAAATAAATAAAAACAAGTTCATTTTGAAAGAACTCTTTTATATACAGGGTGTCCCAGAATATGTGGGCAATCTCCCAGGTTCAAATAACAGGAGAAGTTCTTATACGTTTTCCTTCCTACGGCCTCCCCTACGGAGATACGGGCCCATGACGGACGTCCCTGGAAATCGTTGTTTTTTAAATAATTTATTAAGTACTTGGTGTAATTTAATAATTTTTTAGTATAATGGTTAGTAGATGAGTCTCCTTAAAATTCGCTCTTTTAAACACTTTTGGCTTATTTAGTTTGCCAGGGAAGGACTAGACGTAATACAAAAATGTTTTTTTTGGACACCTTTTATGATGAAGGAACGACAGTAATATTTTTGGATACTCTAAACCTTAAGCTGAAAAAAAAGGTGCTCTTGATCAATGTCGATAAAGTGTTCGAAAAAAATATATTTTTGTTGAATATGGCTTTTTGCATTAGTTGTTGTTTTATGGTCATAAAATTCCCTCATTGTTGTTATGGTTTTTCTCACATGTACCGATTTAAATAAGAATATTTGTGTCAGTGTCAATTTATGGTAGTGTCTTGAAATTTGCGGTTTTTCTCCTTTGTCTTTTTAGTTACTAACTTAGTAATGGAATTTACGTATACTGAATATAAATCATATTGAATAAAAATATATTTTTTTCGAAAACAGTCCATTTTATCGACATTGATCAAGAGTACCTTCTTTTCAGCTTAAGGTTTAGAGTATTCAAAAATATTATTGTCGTTCCTTCATCGTACAAGGTGTACAAAAAAACATTTTTGTGTTACGTCTAGTCCTTCCCTGACAAACTAAATAAGCCAAATGTGTTTAAAAGGGCGAATTCTAAGGAGACTCATCTACTAACCATTATACTAAAAAATTATTAAATTACACCAAGTACTTAATAAATTATTTAAAAAAACAACGATTTTCAGGGACGTCCGTTATGGGCCCGTATCTCCGTAGGGGAGGCCGTAGGAAGAAAAATTTAAAATTTATAGGAACTTCTCCTATTATTTTTAAGTGTTCTATTTGAACCCGTAGATTGCCCACATATCTGGGACACTCTGTATATTGGAATAATGAAATAGTGAAGCTTTAAACGTTTATTTCAATTTGTACAAAAAAAATCTAGTAAAATCCACTGCTTAGGACCCCATCATGTTTATAAATAAAGAAGGGGAGGAAAATATTTAAAATAATTTTCACCTAGATTTAATGAGTTTTAGTATTAACGTGTACTATATCGGAAACAATAAATTACAATCCTCTAGTTTAATCCTGTTGTTTTTCTGTAATTTTCAAGTTTAATTGTTTTTATATGTTTATTGGGGGCTTTAAAATAGTGATTTTTATTAACCAATTAAAAATTTAACAGATTTTTTTTTACGAAACAAAATACCTTGTTCTAAAATCCATAAATCACGGGACCGATCGTGAGTCACCTAATTGGCAGGTTATAAAGAGATCGGAAAACACATATTAACAAAAGTTGAGGGACCCGAACAAAAATAGTGAATATAGTATATTACATCACTAGGCTCGAAAGTGCTACTTTTACTGCCGGGGCGATAGTACTGCCGAGGCGCAGCCGAGGCAGCACTATCGCCCCGGCAGTGAGTAGCGCTTTTTAACGCACCAATATAACAATTGTCTTGGCATAACCACGTTGTGGCAATCGCCAAAATAGCTTCTCAGAAAGTTGGTGTACTCTTCCGAACCAGAAAGTTGTACACACCTCAACAACTTTTGACACTATACAAAGCCCAGATTCGACCATCACTAAAGTCTGTTTCGTTGCCGTTGATAGCTCGATACCCTCATTAAAGATTCAAAACAAGGGCCCGGTGGCCTAAAATATTTTACCTATAAAATGGTCTTTTTACGTACATCTAGCATAAAGATGAAGAAATTTTGACCTATTCCACCGGGTAACAGATAAAGTAACAATAGAGCCATAAAATGAAATGAAAGGATAATGATTAAAACGGCCCATCATGGTCGGAGAGTTGGGTTTTTAATGTAACCGCTTATTATTTTATTTAAATGTAATAGATTTTATGATTTTATGAATTTATTTACAAGAAAACTAATTTATTTACAGATCAAAAAATATTGACAATTTCAATAATCATAACTCGATAAAATGGTCCTCAGAAGAATCTGAAGAGTCATCATGTCCTACGCTTATTACTAAAGGCTCAATTTCCATAGTTGTGTCAATTACGTTGTCAAGTTCCCACATTTTTTGTTCCTCTACTATAGCATGTTTTATGGCGTTTTGCCAATTTTCTGATGACACATTTGCTAAAGAATGAAGCAAGAGGTGTCGCACTTCTTGCATTTTAAAAGTTTTGTTATTTCTAGCAACATATCCTTTTACTTGAGCCCATATTAATTCGATAGGATTTAGCTCACAATGGTAAGGTGGTAAACGGAGCACTATAATACCTCGATCTCTTGCCATCTCGTCAATAACATACTTTTTATACTGTGATTTATGTAGCCTAACAATATCCAAAAGTTTACCATGGTATTATCGTAACTCAATTCCTTTCGTTGTAACCAGTTTACGATTTCCGCCTTTTTCCATGAAGTTGTGGGAAGATTCTCTTTTAGCCTAGAGTGATAGCTGGCATTATCCATCACTATTACAGAATTAGCGGGAATGTATTCTATCATTTGCTTAAAATATTCCTCGAAAACATCAGCAGTCATTTCTTCATGATAGTCTTTAGTAGAATTCGACTGGAATTGTAATAATCCTTGATCCAAAAAGCCATTTGAACTTCCTATATGAGTTATAATAAGTCTGCGTCCCTTTCCAGATGGTGGTCTAAGTCCTGTTGACCAGCCTTCCATGACAGCTTGTCGAGAACTTAGGACATTTTTATCTTGCCAAACTTTAGATACGGTGTGCCCTTCGTTCAGCCAAGTTTCATCCAAATAGAAAATGTTTTTGCCTTCGCTGCGGTATTTTCGGATGGACCTTAAGTATTGACGTCTCCAGCAAATAATATCTGCTCTATCAATAAGAAAAGATTTTCTGTTTTGCTTCTCCCATCGAAAGTTCATATCATGAAGTATTTTCCATAGTTTCGTTCGTGATAGCTGTGGTAAGTCCTCGTCGTAGTTAATGGCTTGTAAAATTTTGTCTATAGTTGTTATTTCCTTGGCAAAATAAAAACTATGTACTTTTCTTCTAATACCATTTTTAATGAAATTGTCAATTTCTAACGGTTTCTTTCCTGGGAGTGGTTTTGGCTCACTGAGGTTCTTAGATTTTCTTTCACGCAAGAACCTATATATAGTAGCCTCTCCAACTCCTACCATATTGGCACACTCTGCAATGATGCTACGAACATCACTTGCAGGTTTCTGGTACACTAGAGCATCATGCACGTTTAATATTAATGTCTTTTCTCGGAGAGAATATGCACTCTTGCTAATTTGACGAAGACACGTTGGCGAAAAACTTGAAGCCATTGTTACAAGTATAGGAAATAATTCAACTTTGAGATAATGCAGTATCTAAATACAACTAAATACATAGTTTGACAAACGCACATCAAATGGCGTAATAACATCCTAAAGCAGGCAAAAATAGGTAAATTAATTACCCCTGTTGTACCTACTTTAACCCTAATCCTACTTAACAATGGACAGAGGCCAATTTTCTTATTAAATAAGGTAATTACTATTGGCAACGCCTATGGTTTACGGTTGTTTTATGGCTTCAACCCTCGATATGAGCTATCAACTGCAACAAAACGGACTTTAGAGTACTGGCTCTCATGTCTGGAGCTCTGCACCAAACATACTCTTCGGCTACTGGAGACCACGAGCTGACGAAAAACCTCGACAGTCTAGAACATCGAAGACAGGTTGGGGATTTGACTCTCTTTTACAGATATTTTCGGCTGACCTTGATAGCAGAAATACATGACGAACCACTGCCGCCCATCCATATGTGGTTAAGCTTAGTACTGCTCGAACTTCATTATTTAAGAATTCTTTCATCTGGAGGACTTCATCCTTATGGAACGACCTTGCCTAGGTCGTTTTTCCCAACGAATATAACCTCCAACGATTCAAAACCAACGTGAATCGCTTTTTGCGCACACGCACCACTCCCAGAGTGACCTAAAGGATTTTTCCTATAGCGCTTGTGTTTGATTATAAAAAAAAATTCGTTAATTTATTTTAAAAAAGCTTTTGTGAAATTTAGTTGACTTCTTCGAGCGATGGTATGTTACATGAGTTCTCCACCCTTCATCTGTTACAAAGACCGAAATTCCAGGGATCCGTGGCATGTGATTTAAGCCTTCTATCCTTGTAAAAAAGCAAGGTTTACGGCTGTGTACGTGAAAATTTAAAAAAAAACTCGGACCCGTAAACTTGTGTTTTCAGGGGGACACGTTTCACTATTAATTTCATCCCTGTAACCTCAACCCCCCTAGCGGGGGCGGCTACTGCCCTTGTTTTTTTAAAATGGGAATGGGTATGTTGTGATACATCTTTTTAAAGGGCATTAAATTCTGTTTAAAATTGCGCTTTGTTTTGTAAATTTGAGCTACGCGCCGCCGAGAAATTGCGTTTTAAAAAATGTAGTTTTATTGAGTAATACTTACATGTTATCTTATTAAATGTTGAAAATGTCCGCCATTCACCTCCATACAATAGTACAACAACTGTTCAAAGTGTTCTCGGACATTGTTACTTAAAAAAAAATTGTTTACGCACAAACCTGTGTACTTGATAAGAGGTGCAGTGAAATGTTTCAAATTTCGTTGCTCGGCGGCGCGTAGCTCAAATTTACAAAACGAAGCGCCATTATAAGGAGAATTTAATGCCCTATAAAAAGATGTATCACAATATTCCCATTCGCATTTGAAACAGTAGCCGCCCCCGCTAGGGGGGGGGGGGGGGGGGTGTTTGAGGTTACAGGGATGAAATTAATAGTGAACCGTGTCCCCCTGAAAACACAAGTTTACGGGTCCGAGGTTATTTTTAATTTTCACGTACACAGCCGTAAATTTTGCTGGACTGTTCTCGATGGGCCACCCTGTATATTTTAATATTTACGTGATTGTACTAAATTTATCAGAAATGCCTTTTTATAAATTAGGTGTATCTACAATATTAATTTGATACGGATTATAAATGAAATATGTAATTAATACACTATATTTTATAGGAAATCATACAATAAATCTTTACTATAATGAATTGACTATAGTGTTTTTGTGTACAACGGGGTTTTTCGGGTTTGACATAACATGGCTGGCTTATTTCACTTATTAATTCACAGCGCCATGTACGGTATATTTTTCTTCAGTTTGTTACTGCAGATTTGCGGGTTTAAATATAATAATAAGTAATTTCCTTAACACACTGTATAAGGAATAGGGGTGCATTAAAATGCGCGTGTTTGATTTACAGGTTATCCGTATAAAAAAGTTTCGTGTACGCACTTCTGTCTATCCAATGAATTACCCAACACTGGTACAGCTGAACTGCATATTTCCACACTTTAACTAGTTAAACCTGGGTTTTTCCCGATTCTACAGCGTCGTATAAATTTATCTAAAATCAATAGGGAACTTTTGCGACCCAATAACGGTATTATTGTTACGGTAAAGCCAAATAATTTCTATAAATGATTGTGGCGGATTGTAGAAGAAATAAAGACAGAGAAGCCGAAAAAATTGTTACTTTTGCGAGGAGTTGGTTGGTTGGTTAAAGTTAAACTTGTTCCTTCTATGAGGTCCAGTAACCTTCTACCAAGCTTGTAATGTGGGAGGTTATCACCAAACACACAAACCACGGTATATTATGTGTGGGGCGGTGTCATCCTCATCGCCGCAGAGTCTGCATTCGATGGATCCGTTGAGAAGAGTTAGAACACGTTATTTACTAAACGAATTGAAGCGGTAACTTGAAGACTACTTTAATTATTTACGTATGAACGAAGGAACTTACTATAGTTAAAGAGACGGTGACAATAGGGGGTCCGTGAAGTGAAATATCAGTAATTTGGGTTTTCGTGGAGTTTAGGTCCCCCTCTACAATTTTTTTATCTGATGAAATGCCGTAGAGCGTTGCTGAGAGGCGCTGTACCGCTTTAGAGAGGAAATTCTCAATCAATTCAAAATTATATCGAGCCATGTCTGAAAATTAATTTACAGCATCCGCGTGACCCCCAAAGTCACGGGAAACACATTTTCTGACAAGTCAACCCTTGCATATACTTTTCCGAGCGTGCCAAAAAAAATGAATGGAAAAATTATAAAGTCTCAAGTGACATGGGTCCAAGTGGGCTTAATCGATTTGTATTCCCATGGAGATGAGTCGTAAACAATTTTGCGAAAGTGCGGTATTTTTTCTCAAAATTTTTTTTATTGAAAGTCTTGTTTATTCTGCTATATTTTCTAAAATATTCCCCTTGGAGAATTATTTCTAGGTTTATCTGATTCCCTCATCTTTTCCGAACATTTTGATATATATAAAGTTACCAGAAACATGTTCTATGGAGAATTCGTATAACGGTGATTGCAAAATTTCTAAACTTCGCTCGAAATGCATGAAAGGCGTGGCTTTTACTGTAATTAGTGAAAAGTAGACAAGGGCAAATGTTTAAATTCATCAGATTTGAATAAATCACACCAAATTTCCTCCGAGAAGATTTTTAAAAAATTCCAATAATGAAATGGCGAGACCTGGATCGATAAAACTTTTTCACATAATCTTTAACATATAATGTTCCATTCTAGAAAGTTTCAACTTCAAATTCGCATTTTTTATTTTTTTTACACGCTCGGAAACGTATGTGCAAGGGTTGACTTGTCAGAAAATGTGTTTCCCGTGACTTTGGGGTCATGCTGTAAATTCATTTTCAGACATGGCTCGATATAATTTTGAATTTATTGAGAATTTCCTATCTAAAGCGGTACAGCGCCTCTCAGCAACGCTCTACGGCATTTTATCAGATAAAAAAGTTGTAGAGGGAGACCTAAACTCCACGAAAAACCAAATTAGTAATATTCCACTTCACGGACCCCCTATTGTCACCGTCTCTCTAACGAAAATTGTGACTCGACGTATTGAAAGAAAATTCTACCATCTTGTCTTGGTGCTACTTGATCGGTTAAGAACAAAAGTATATCAAAATATCACAAATTTGGTTCCTGAATATCCTCTGTTCCAGTTCCTGATTTAAGGGAAGCATTGTACTTTTTTAATTCTTTTCGGAAACAAGTTCTTAGTAAATTATTTTTTTATCACATATAATAATAATAGTTTTATTTGCAGCCGGATACGGACATGCATGTAAGTCTGTTACGGCCTTAAGAGAAGTAAATTTTTTAATTATGTAATAAATTTCTGCCTACGTTTTTGCCAGTGAGTTTATTTACGCTATTTTTACCGCAACTCCTAGTCTAGTAGAGCCCCATTAATAAATATATTTTATTTTGGTACCATTTTCTAATAAATAACGTATGTATTATCTAATAGGGAAAAATACTTCAACAATTATTGTCAATATGGTAATAAAAATTACACAATCTATATAGGATGTCCAGAACCTAGTGGTCATAAATAGGGGAAGTCAGAATAATGTCAGTAATTCACTGTCAGTAATTGGGACTTTTCAACAGCTATAAAATTCCATGACTTTTCAAGGTTTTCCAGACAAATATTTGGTTATACTCCAGGTCTGTTAAAAATACTTCAGTATATTTTTATTTCTTAATTTTTCCTACAATATTATGTAGATTGTCATATATACTGCTGGCAGAAAGAACGGAACACCCCCTAATATTTTCAAAACCACGTATTTTTTTCGAAAAACGCTCGGACCAGTCGATTTTATTTTTCACTTTTACAAATATTGAAAATTGTTTTCCCAAAACAGCTGAAGATCGAAATAGGGACATGAAAAATATTCAGAATTTCAAGTAGAACTCAAAATCGAATAAAATTTGGAGTATTCAATTTAAAAAAACTAAAGTTGATGTGAACGTGCTATGAATGTGATTAAAAATAGTAAATGCATTCAAATCGGCAGAGGGGTCAGGCAGGAGGGCACGATATAGCCCAAACTCTTTATCACAGTCTTGGAGTTTTAAAAAATTCAATTGGGAAAACAAGGTCCTAAATATAGATGTCCAAAAATTAACAAATCTGCGTTCTGCGGATGATATAGTTTTGCTATCAGATAACCTTAAAGACATTAGTGACATGCTACAAGAACTACAAGAGGTATGTGCCGAAGTAGGTCTAAAAATGAATATCTCAAAGACAAAATATATGACAAATTTAGTCCCCAGTGAGCAAATTTCCATTGGTGATGAGGAAGTAGCTTTGGTGAGCAAGTATGATTATCTTGGCCACAAAATCCAAATCTTAAGAGACAACCAAACGTGCGAATGAAAAGAAGAATTACACTATCTTGGGCAGCCTATGGAAAGCTTGCGGAAGTCTTTGGAAGCGACATAAAACAGTGTTTGAAGAGGAGGGTGTTCGATCAGAGTGTGTTGCCGGTCATGACCTATGGAGCCGAAACCTTAACACTAACCACAACAAGTGATAAGCAACTTATGGTAACACAGCGCAAGATGGAAAGGTCCATGCTCGGAGTATCACTGCGGGATCATATAAGAAATGAAAACTTACGAAGAAGAACCGACGTCACGGATGTAGTTACCCAGATTAGCAAACTCAAGTGGAAGTGGGCTGGACACGTGGCACGAATGACTGATGGGGGTTGGACGAAAAGACTACTCGAGGGGAGACCGCGCTTGGATAGAAGAAGCAAGGGAAGACCCCCTATGCGGTGGGCGGACGATCTATAGAGATGTGGAGGCAACTTGATACAAAGAGCTCAAGACAGGAGGGAATGGGCAGAAATGGGGGAGGCTTATGTCCAGTAGTGGACACACAGAGCTGAATGATGATGATGATGATGAAAGTTCGACCAACCGAAAGTTCCGACTTCTTGAGCAATCTTGTAGAATACAATATAATTGACGGGTCCGAGCCTTTTTCGAAAATATACATGGTTATGAAAATATTAGGGGGTGTTCCATTCTTTTTGCCAACAGTGTTTTTTGGTTTATCAAATATTAAGAACTAAACAAAAAGAGGGCATATATTGGCAACGTATTTGGAATTCAATTTGGCAATGAAAAAAAAATACATTAAAGGATTTCAGGCTGCCATATCAATTTTCCAGGATTTTGGGTACAATTACGAAATTCCATTACTTTCCTAGGTTTTTATGACCAGTTTTAAATTCCATGACTTTTCCAGGTTCTCCAGGTTTTCAAGCTGAGGCCGAACCCTTATTAAAAGGCGAATGGAATTGTCAAAATTGTATAAATTTTAAAATTCAATTTCTACCGCACCTGTATAATAAAGCGTTTCAAATTCAAACTTCAATCAATTTTATTATGAATTACTACTAGCACCAAAATTTCAGGGTCGTCAAAAAATAAATAAATCGGAAAAAAATTTTAACTTGTAACTTTGTAACCCTGTATATCAAATAGGAAAAACAAATAAATGAACTATTGGCATTATTTCGACTTCCCCTACGTCTCCTACCATTTATGACCGCTAGTTTCTGGACACCCTGTATAAAGGTCAAAAAATAGTTTACATTTGATGTGGACCTAATTGGTCAGAATAATAAAGTATATATTATTACCAGATGTAAATAAATATAAATTGCAAAGGAAAACAATTCTTTTTTAGTTAGTTTAGCAAAAGCAACATTAATTTTACTTTGCGTTCGGCAAAAAAATATCAAAACATCCTGGTAAGTGTACTGAAATTTTGTTTTATTTAAAAAAGAAAAATGCGATTATTGGGTAGTCGATTTTTAACACAATTGTTGCACTTTTTATTTCTCTACACTACACAAATCAACTTTTTTTTACTGTTAAAATTATAGATACAAAAATAGCTTTTCCTATTTGGGTTTCATAATGGCTACATTATGAAATCCAAAAAAATTGAATAACCTGCCACTTTAAGAAGCTGAAATTTTTTATGTTGGCAGCAAGTAGGGTTCGAATTTTAGGCCTTTTCGTTTCGATTTCGTTAAAATTAGTTTTCTAGGCATTATGGATTCGACAAAAATTTTTTATAGAAAACTTTAAAATACTAACGTTTAAATACTAACCTTTAACTACTAACCTTTAACCTTGCAAATAGATAATTTTTATTAGATATTTATCTGAAATACCTACACTCGGAAATATATAACATGCTGACGGTGTCCGTCAAGTAATTTCTAGTCGCAATTATAAAACAACATAACCTAAAAATAATAGAAGTATCTTTCAGTTTATGCTCTATTTCTAAAGTTTTATTCAATAAAGTACTATTTTTATTTTTTATTCAATATAGTATTATACATATTACTTTATCTATACATATTTATAGTTACTGTAGACATTTCCTGGGCATTAATTGTTACTCCTGTCAGATTCTGTGTCGACACAATATTTTGCTCAATATTATCAATAGTATTATTTATTATCTTGTTCAATATTTTGAACTTTGTTCTGCTCGCACCATAACTCAAAGTTTTGCATATTCTTTTTAAAAGTTTTTCTGCAATTTCTCGTATTTCTGACGGAGTACAACTTTCTTCCTGACTCGTTTTTATTACCTTTAATAATAGATTTATGTTTAATTACGACGGATGGAAAGAAGCTTTCTTATGTTCAATTGTTTCTATCATGGCATATTTGATACTTGTAACATTTTATTAAATTGTAGAAGTATTGCCAATCCAAAAAGATAAATAAAGTATTATAAAATACACGCTTCATAAGACAATTAGAGCACTTGTACTTTATACGCGTGCTCTAAGATAATGTCTTATGAAACATGTATCGTAATATACTATTAATTTGAGTAAATATATAATTGCACAAAATCTAAAATATTTCAAATAATATATTTTATTATATACTAATACACAACTTAAGTATACATGGTATCAATTTAAAATTTGAAAAACCTCCAAGCCTTAACACGTCGCTTCAGCTAAGCTTTTCTTTTTTTACTATTTTACTCTCACCTCTTTGATAAATCACTTTCTGCTAAAATAATGAACTTGCTCCGGTTGATTTTGACAGGAACCTTATGGAAAATGTATCAAATTTGCCGTAACAGTTCTGTTCGAAACAATGGTATATATAATGTTAATTTTGTTACAACCGACGCCGGTCTCCCCTATCACGTATTAAAATTTTTTGATAAATCATAAGAATTTGAAAAACTTTTAAATAAAAAAAAATGCAGATATTCTATAATTTTGCCCATTAGCATCTTGAAAGATATGTGGATACCTATTTCATATGCAAATATTTATAAATTATACGAATAAATTATCTTATAAATCATGCATTTAGCAAAATGGATTCTTATTTTTTCTTTCGACTAACCTGTAACTTCCAGCGAACCTGTTTTGTAGATTGCAGTAACCTACTCTAGTGCACAACATATTTTTTAGATATTTATTCGTACTGACATATTTAGTAGTGTTAGGAAAAACGGATGATTTTAATAATCGAGTACTTGATACTCGAGGGATTTTAATAATGGAGTGAATCGCTCGAGCGATTAATCACTTGAAATTTTTATGACTAAGAAGAATGTGTTGATAAAACCATCAGGGGCTGTTTTGTTTTAGAAGTTTAGTCAAGAGTTTTTATTAAGGAAGAACAGTTGATTCTGATTTTTTTAAAAATTATATCCTTTAATTTTTTAAAAATTTACAATCGCCGCTGGCTAGCCAGTCAAAACAAAACCCATGTCGCGATGAATCCACTAAGGGATTAGGCATACTTTTTGTATGCACCTTCTCGTTTATGTACCTTTAACAAAGACGTATGTCGTGTCAGCCATCTGAGCATTACGGGTGCCCGCGCGACGTCGAGCGGAAATCGGGTATCAAGTGAAAGGCAACCATTTTCGATTTTTTGCTTGAATTTATAACTAGAGTAGCATTTCCTATCGAGCGAAAACTGCTCGAATATACGAGCGATTTTTTACTTTGAGCGATCACACTACCAAGCAGCACATTTCGGTCGGCGTCAAGCGAAACTCGGGTATCGAGTGAAAAATAAGTGACAAACGACTATTTTCGCTTGAATTTATAACTCGAGCATTTTTTTTAATAATCGAGCGATGTCGGTTATTTCAATAATTGAGTACTCAAGCGGTTTTTCGCTCAAACGATCACAACACTAATATTTAGTTTAAAAAGTTAGGTTACGAGGAACACCAAAAAAAAATTTTTCCTACTAAAAATGCAAACACTATTTTTTAGCTTATGAGTATTTATTACAGTATACCACAAAGGCGTAATTTTTAAAATACCCTGTAGAAAAGGTCTAGTATTTTTAGAAACTAAAAAGATCCATACCTTTTCTACACTTTCTCAAAATTTAAAATCTTTAACTGCATTAGTTTTAGTAGGTAAGGTCAAATTATCTTGGTGAAAATCCCTTTAATGAATTTTATCTCTAAACGGTTGGAGATGGGTATTTTTTTTTATGATCAAACACAAGCACTATAGGAAAAATAACAAGGATAAAGTCCTCCAGATGAAAGAACTCTCTGTTATTCACCGCTTCCATGAAAATATCTGTAAAAGAGAGTCAAATCCCCAACCTGTCTTCGATGTTCTAGGCTGTCGAGGTTCTTCGTCAGCTCGTGGTCTCCAATGAGACGAATGGCCCTCCTTTCGATGGAATCCAGTAGCCGAAGAGTATGTTTGGGTGCAGAGCTCCAGACATGACAGCAGTACTCTAGTGATGGTCGAATCTGGGCTTTGTATAGTGTCAAAAGTTGATGAGGTGTGTACAACTTTCTGGTTTGGAAGAGTACACAAAGTTTCTGAGAAGCTATCTTGGCAATTGCCACAACGTAGTTATGCCAAGACATATTTCCTACCAGATTAACGCCCAGCAAATTAATAGATGAAGCCAGTGGGATTGCGTGTCCGTCCATGACTATCTCCGGTTCTGTAATGTTAACCTTTTTAGAGAAAACTGCTGCCTGGGTTTGTTAGCGTTAAATTGGACTCGGTTACTGTCACCCCAAACCAGAATTTCTTCCAGGTCTTTGTTTACGTGTGACATTTCATGCTGTCTGCGAAGATGTGCGTCGGCAGCCGATGTTTGTGCATTCAAAGAGAAAGATGAGATAAGTGTGCTATCATCAGCAAAACTAAATATCGAATTTTTCGTTTTCACTAGAAGGTCGTTCATGTAGAGTAAGAAGAGAGTGGGAGACAATATGGACCCTTGAGGAACACCGGCATTGATGGTGAAGGCGTCTGAGAGAAATCCGTCAATCGCTACTTGCAGAGAGCGATCCTTAAGAAAGCTAGACAACCATGGACAGAATCGACTGAGCATACCATAGGATCGCAGTTTACTTAGAAGTCCCTCATGCCAAACAAGATCAAAGGCTTTCGAAATATCCAGTTCAACAGCCCGAGACTCCCCATGATGTTCGATTGCTTTGTTCCAAAGATGGGTGACATAGGCTAGAAGATCTCCAGTTGATCTGGACTTCCGAAAACCATATTGATGATCGCTGATAATGTTGAAGCCTTCCATGTACTTTAGAAGATGTTGGTTAATAGCTTTCTCCATTACTTTTGATATAACTGAAAGCAATGCGACTGGTCGATAGTTGCTAGGCAGGGTTCGTTTACCTTTCTTTGGTATAGGCTGGACTCTGGGTATACTATGGGTATATAAAATTGTTAACAAAAGTTACTTGAATTCTTACATAGAATCGAAAAATGCCAAAATATACACGTATTATTTTTGCTATCAATGTCATGCCTACCTTCCAGTACAACCGGAAGTGATACGTCAAACTATCATAATTAAAAAGATGGAGATCTTTTATAGCGAGTATACTAGTAAGACCAGACAAGCTAGTAGATTTATTGTCTTTTATTTCCATTACAGATATCCCGACTGCACATTAGTTCCCTATCCCCCCCCTTCTCTCCAACAATGCATCACAACTTTGAGGTAACAGAAGACAAATCTCCTCCGTCCGGTAACCGATGTATGAGATGTCTACGAACAAACGCATTGACAATGACGACAGTAGGAGGTGTTCTGATTGGAGGAGCGCTTGGTTTTATTTTGAGGGCCGTGAAAGATGATTGGACGGAACGAGAAATTATGTATATAGGGTTTATCGGTGAAATATTTTTGAAAATGTTGAAGTCGTTGATAATACCGTTGATTATATCTTGCCTAGGTATGTTTAATAACGATTTAGAAAAAAAAATTCAAAATCTCATAGCAAATAATTGAAGCCGTTGCATACATTGTCTCAAAAAATGACGTAATGAATCGCACGGCATTAAGAAACACCCTATACAACGTGTCCAAGATAAGGAGGGCCAGTACAGGGATCTCGGAAACCGTAAGAGATACGAAGTCGATTAAATGGAGGTAAAGTTGCGCATTTACGTGCCTAATAATATGCCGTTTAGAAAGTTTTAAAATTCCGAGTAGTTCCAGAAAAAACCCGAAATTCTGAAAAATCGTTTTATTGTTTTCTTGGGTTTTTTTGACATCGAGTTCTAAAGTAAATTGCACTTTTACATTGCCACTTTTTCCGCTCTATCTAACAGCGTTAATCGTTTTGTAATCCGACGAGTCGTCCTCGAAGGGCCTTCTTTTTTTAAATACGGTCCTGTTTTTCTGATATTGGAATTTGACAGCTTTTTTTCTTCCGAATGCAACGATGCATGACACATTCTGGTTTAATGACGTTTCGAGGGTTTTTGGAACAACATTGGGATTTTGGGATACGGTCCTGTATTTCTAATAATTTTATAAATAATATCTCATAAGTAAGCTCTAAATTTTTTACTTATGTTGAACTAGTTCAATAAATAACAAATAATTTAATAATAAACCACAAATAAGTGAACAAAAATCATACCAAAACAGTAATAAAACGAACAACAAAAAAAGGAAGGAACTACATAATCAGGTGTTCAAGATGATTTCCGTTATTCTCTAAGCACAAATAACATCTTCTAACTGCCACATAACAATTTTTTTGATATAAAATATAACACGATAGAATATCAAACTTTTCAGCATTTGTAAAATTATGTTCCATATTTTCTGGAAAATAGAAAACCTCATAAAACGCTTTCAATTGATCACAATGGGAATGTCAAGTGAAACAAATCACGCGTCACCATCTTAATTTTTTTGTTTCAAACGCCTACTTTTCTTTTAAATCCCGAATCAACAGAAGTTTGAAATAATGTTTCTGTATTTTGTTCTCCTATTTGTGGCTTATTATTAAATTATTTGTTATTTATAGAACTAGTCCAACATAAGTAAAAATTTAGAGCTTACTTACGCGATATTATTTATAAAATTAGGAGAAATGCAGGACCTTATCCCAGAATTTCCTGATGTTGTTCAAAAAACCCTCGAAACGTCATTAAACCACAATGTGTCATACATCGTTGCATTCGGAAGAAAAAAAGCTCTCAAATTTCAATATCAGGCAAACAGGACCGTATTTAAAAAAAGAAAGCTGATAATGGCCCTTCGAAGACAACTCGTCGGATTACAAAACAATTAACGCTGCTAGATAGAGCGGAAAAAGTGGCAATGTAAAAGTGCAATTTACTTTAGAATTCGATCTCAAAAAAACCCAGGAAAACAATAAAACGATTTTTCAGAATTTCGGGTTTTTCCGGATATCTCGGAACTACTCGGAAATTTAAAACTTTCTAAACGGCATATTATTAGGCACGTAAATGCGCAACTTTACCTCCATTTAACCGACTTCGTATCTCTTACGGTTTCCGAGATCCCTGTACTGGCCCTCCTTATCTTGGACACGTTGTAAACGCTATAATATGAATTTTAAAGTAACATTTTATTTCTTGTAGTATCTGCTATAGCAAGTTTAGATTTATCACTATCTAGCAAAGTAGCAGCACGAGCGATAGCGTATTACTTGACCACCACATTTGCTTCAGTAGTCCTGGGTATTGCGGTTGTGATGACCATACAACCAGGAGTTGGTAGGGAAGTGAGCAGTAGTGGAACAACAACTGTTACCGAAAGAAATACTACGACCGTCGATACTTTACTTGATCTTGTTAGGTAACCCCATGAAAAATGTATTTTTTATAATGGAGAATTTAGAAATTATTTTTTCTTTAGATTAGACACACATTGGATTAGGGAATCCAATCCCGCAAACGCTGGATCCCACAAATGCCGGATCCCGCGATGATTTCGCGGGATTGACATTGTGGGATTCAACGTGAGGGATTCGCGGGATTTGCGGGACTCGATGTGGGTGCTGTATGTTAATAAAAAGTTGTTTTATGCAATTAGAAACAAAGTAGAGTAGCAGGAAAATATTTATTGCATATAGGTACAATACAATAGTACGACTAGTTTAACGGTTACATGTTACATTGATTTTGAAAGTATTTTCGGAGAAAAGATACCATGTTTAATGTTTCATCTTTTAGATTTGATCTAATTTTATTGCACATGTATCCTACGGCTGAAAGAGCACGTTCAGCTTCGACACTTGTCGGCGGAATAGATTTTACACAATTTGTGGCCCTCTGATTCGAATAGTTGGCGCATATCGGTCGATGTGATAAACTTTCCAAAGGGTATACCATCTTTAGCTACCATTCGAGACACTCTTTCCTCCATCGAAACTTTTTTCTCAGATGAAAAAAATGTATAATTTCATTTTCTTAGGTAGCACAGAAGAACCACTAACATCTGAGCGCTTAGCAATAGAACTAAACGAACTACTCGAACTGCTGGTACTAGCTTTCATTTCCTGTGTTATTTGATCAATATAACACTACCGCTACTCCTCTGGACTTTCAAATTAATATTATGCTTTGTTTGTAAGTGGGTGTGAAGACCTTTTGGGGAACGAGCAGAGATTTTGATAATGCTAGGGTATAACTTACATTTAGCTGTAAGACCATCTTCAGGCTTTAAAAAATAATTCCAAACTAAACTTGAACCTTTATTGTCTTTGTAAACTACACTGACACTCATTTTTGTGATTGCTGTTTAAATTCCATGTATTATATTCAACCACTTGAAAAATGTGACTACTAAATGCAAATACGCAAGAAAACTGTCCTGTTTAACGTATTTTCAATAGCCCAGCATGGCGGGGAATCCCCGACGCGTCGACCAAAAATACCTCATTCATTGTTTGCTATCCCGCAAATTCCGCGGATCCGCGGCA
Organism: Barypeithes pellucidus; assembly: GCA_963991005.1. NCBI lineage: Eukaryota > Metazoa > Arthropoda > Insecta > Coleoptera > Curculionidae > Barypeithes > Barypeithes pellucidus. The sequence goes on along the minus strand of OZ022562.1, from coordinate 18,438,741 downwards.
TCGATGGGCTCAATCCCGAAGGTTTGCGGGATTAAAGTTTAAGTGCGGGATTGGATTCCCTACATTGGATATAACTTTACCAAATCTTATATTTTTAGAAACATGTTCCCACCAAACTTAGTGGAAGCAACAATTTTTCAGGTATGTTTAGTATAGGTAAAGAAATGTTATTCCATATTGAAAATAATTATTTTTTTGGATTTTAGCATCGCACTCTCTTGACGCCAAGAAATGATAGTGATAATGGTAAGATTGAATCGAATTCTGTCCTTTATTATTATTACGTATGTATTACTATTTGTTTGTTTTAAACTATCAGTTTTGTCAACTTTCTACTTAGTGTGCAAGTTATTTTTGGACATTTCCTCGAACAATTTCCAAATATTTTGAAAGCCCCTGTATTTGCTTTTGATTTTCTTGCGGCATATTATTGGGCCTATATTTACGCAACTTTGCTCCAATTTAACCGTCTCTCTTTTCAGAAATCTTTTGCGCAACGAATGTGATACACCCTGTGTATTTATATAAAACACAAATTTTATAAATACAATATTTTTTTAACACCCTGTATCTCGAAAACGAAGCAACATGCGAAAAACTTTTATACCACATTTTCGTCTTAAAATAAGGTAAGGATTTACCTCCTTCATTTTTTCAGAGAGGTTAGGAAACACCCTGTATGTATTGACAAAATTAATTTAGAAGTTAAATATAATTAAAAATATGATTGGTATATTTGCTACAACTGTCTATTATGTTTGGAATATTCTCGAATCATAATTTTTGTTGTAGACACTTACAGTTTTACAATAAGCACAGAAACGACTCAAACTACGAACATTCTTGGTTTGGTTGTTGCCTCAGCGGCTATAGGTATAGCATTAGCGCAAATGGGCGAAGAAACAAGGACTTTAGCAAATTTTTTTCATAATTTATTGGCATTGATGATGAGAATAACGTCGTGGATAATTCAGCTATCGCCGGTCGGAATTTTATTCCTTGTGGCTTCGGAAATTTTAGGAATGGATGATCTAGGTAAGTATTGGAGAGATGCATATTTTTAGGATTTTAGAAAATGTATCGATACCTATGTTGCTCGTATTCTTATTTTCCATTTTTAAGAAGTCTTCTTGAGTTTAATAATAAAAAGATCCTGTTTAGATTTTAAAATGTTTACTACCTATAAGATTACCAACGAATTCTTCTATATATTTTGTTAACCATTTTGTTCGTTTTGTTATTTTTATTTACAATTTCTATTATTATGTTATTTTTGAGAAGTTTTCTCGAGTTTATAGTAAATAAAAATTTAAAAATTATATCCTTTAATTTTTTAATATTTACAATCGCAGACCTAACTACGCCGCTGGCTAGCCAGTTAAAGCAAAACTTTACAAAACTCATGTTGCGATGACTCCGCTAAGGGATTTGGCATACTTCTTTATATGCACCTTCTCGTTTATGTGCCTTTAAGAAAGACGTATGTCGTGTACCTGCTCAGCGTCGAACTCGAAGGTCGTGTATCAAGTGACAGGCGGTATTTTTCGGTTTTTCGCCTGAATTTATAACTAGAGTATTTCCTATCGAGCGAAAAACTGTTCGAATATACGAGCAGTTTTTTAACTCGATCACACTACAGCGGTACATTTCCGCCGGCGTCAAGCGAAGCTCGGGTATCGAGTGAAAGATAATAAGTAACGAGCGACAGTTTTCGCCTGAATAGATAACTCGAGCGGTTTTTTTAATAATCGAGCGATGTCGGTTATTTCAATAATCGAGTGATCAAGCGGTTTTTCGCTCGAGCGATCACAACACTAATTATGCAGACAAAAACCCGCTATTACAGATGTTTACCCATCTATAATACCATCCAGATATTTTCTTCTAAAGAAGCTACAGTAAAACACGTCACGCTTTTCTTTCTAACCAATAATATTACAAACAAGAAACTCTGAAAATAATTGCAAATTTCCATATAAAACTTTAGCAAAATCTACGGGATCTCATTTTGATTTTTACCCCACAAAAGACAAAATATTTCTTTTACATTGTCCTAATTATTATGGTTTTAGAAAATTGAATAATTTCTAAAGCCTTTCAATTGTGTTTCAGGTTCCGTAATGAGTGGTTTGGGGTTATACTTCGTAACAGTACTGGTAGGCCTCGGAATACAAGGATTTATTATTTTACCCCTATTGTACTTTGCGCTTACAAGAAGGAACCCATTTACCTTCATAAAGTGTCTTGGTCAAGCTGTTGCAACAGCATTTGGAACAGCATCGAGGTATGTCTTGTGTAATACATATGCGACAGGTAGTTAGATTTATTGTGGGATTGAATTTCTACAAGCCGAACTTTTCATGATCAACCTTCTTGTTCATATTGCGTAATATGGCGCCATATTCGAAAAATGTTTTCTGCTGTGAAATTACTTATTTCCGTTTGCATGTGTGTGAAAATTGTTCATACTTATACAGGGTGTCCCAGAATATGTGAGCGATCTCCCGGGTTCAGATAGAACACTTAAAAATAACAGGAGAAGTTTATATAAATTTTTCTTCCTACGGGCCCATAACGGACGTCCCTGGAAATCGTTGATTTTTAAATAGTTTTTTTAGAAGGCGTAATTTATTAATTTTTTAGTATACTGTTTACTAGATGAGTCTCCTTAAAATTCTCCCTTTTAAACACATTTGGCTTATTTAGTTTGACAGGGACGGACTAGACGTAACACAAAAATGCTTTTTTTGACACCCTGTGTGATGAAGGAACGGCACTAATATTTTTTTGGATACTCTAAACCTTAAGCTGAAAAAAAGGTACTCTTGATCAATGTCGATAAAATGAACTGTTTTCGAAAAAAATATATTTTTGTTCAATATGGTTTTTTGCATTGGTTGTTGTTTTATGTTCATAAAATTCCCTCATTGTTGCTATGGTATTTTTCACATGTACCAATTTAAATATAAGTAATATAATATTTATGCCAGTGTTAGTTTATGGTAGTGTCTTGAAATTTGCGGTTTTTCTCCTTTGTCTTATTAGTTACTAACTTAATAACGGAATTTACGTATACTGAATATAATTCATATTGAACAAAAATATATTTTTTTTCGAAAACAGTTCATTTCAACGACATTGATCAAGAGTATCTTTTTCAGTTTAAGGTTTAGAGTATCCAAAATCATACAGGGTGTAAAAAAGGCATTTTTGTGTTACGTCTAGTCCGTCCCTGTCAAACTAAATAAGCCAAATGTGTTTAAAAGGGAGAATTTTAAGGAGACTCATCTAGTAAACAGTATACTGAAAAATTATTAAATTACACCTAGTACTTAATAAATTATTTAAAAAACAACGATTTCCAGGGACGTCCGTTATGGGCGCGTATCTCCGTAGGGGGGGGCGTAGGAAGAAAATTGTATATGCACTTCTCCTGTTATTTTTAAGTGCTCTGAAACCGGGAGATTGCCCACATATTCTGGGACACCCTGTATATTAATTTTAAGACACATTCTCTCTTACCTTCGGACTTATTTAAAATCAATTCGTTTCAAAATTTCCATTAAAAAAATACAGCATGTATTAAGCCGAAATATCGATTTAAAAAAAGTAAGTAGGCTTTCTCTAGGCCACGCTAGGGGCTTAAATATAATAAGGCATCTCCATAACACCCTGTATACATTATGTTTATCATACTGGTAAGTTTTATTATTATTAAAAATCCTCCGTTTCCTTATTTTGTAACATTCTATATAAACCTTACAATCAGGAAAACAATAATCTTTTAAATACCACATAGTTAAAGTGCTAGTCTAACAAAATCATTATTATCGTATAATAAAAATAATGACGTGCTAGTTATCCATTTTAATAAACCGCATTGTTGAACATAATAGTACAAACCATTGTCACATAATTTCCATTATGTATTTCCCTTCCCAAGGAAACTGAATTCTATTGTTGTGAGAATATTTACGTAGGGAACATTTAGTTTTCTTCTTCTTTCATTAAAATAGAGATAAGTGGTTAAAATTCAATATTTACGAGTGGAATTTGGCAAAAAAACTAATTGAAGAAACCCGAACGAATCTGAAATGGCATGGAATTCAGGGTATCTGTTATTACACTACACTGACAAAAATGCATTTACCAATGTCGTGGGTTACAAAATTGGAGCTACCTCAACCCATATCTCTATGTTGTTCTAACTGAGTCTACGAATTATCTTCTTCTTCTTCAAGTGCCATCTCCTCTTAGAAGGTTGGCTATCATCACAGCTATTCTAACTTTTGATGCTGCAGCTCTAAACAACTCAACGGAACTACAGTGGTACCATTCCCTTAGGTTATTTAGCCAGGAAATGCGTCTTCTTCCTCTACTTCTTTTTCCCTGTATCTTCCCCTGCATAATATTCTGCAACAATATATATTTTTCTCCCCTCATCACGTGGCCCAGGTATTGCAACTTTCTTATTTTAATTGTGTTTAATATTTCCTTTTCCTTTCTCATTCTTCCTAGCACCTCCTCATTTGTTACCATGTCTACCCAACTTATTCTTAAGATCCTTCTATATGACCACATCTCAAATGCTTCCAGTCGAAGTACGAATTATCACAAATTATTTAAAAACGCTACAGTAATTCAGATTCTTTTGGTTCGCCTCAACCCAGAAAGGGATTTTTTATCAGCATTTTAAACATATTTGGGATCACCACAGTTCCTCATCTTGTAACTATTTTATGAGTTACCTGAACTCAGTTTCTGGGTTGGGAAAACTTACTAATTGATTATAAAGTGTCGTTTTAAACCGAACGTGCATTATTTTAACTCATTACCATGTGTAAATTATTTTGAGTTGGAATAATTCAGGAAACGTGCTCGAAAACCCCATATCGAGGGTAAATTGCAAGATCGTAAGGTCACGGAAAGTTCCGAATTCGTGTTCGTGCAGGTTTGGCGCGGTTCATTCCATTGTTATTCGTCAATTCTCCTTCGATCGCGCGCATAGACACCTGTTGGCCGTTGCGCCGTTTGCGGGATTTTTCATCTTTGTTCTCTGTGCGTGAAAATTTGTGTTTTGCATAATTTTGGTTAGTTGGTGTAAAATGGGGGGACAGGAGGGAGATGCATACAAATTGTCATTATTGGAATGGAGCCGTATTATTTATAAGCAATCGTCATCACTTCGGCCGCATGGTTTCTTAGCCGTAGTTGCTCTCCTGTCTATAATTCATTTGATTATTTTTTTTAAATATACAACAAAAATGTTATATCTTCCAATAGTCCACAATTTAGATACTGATAGTCCAAAATTTGGAGTCTGGTACCCCAAAGAGTGAGGTATTCCAGCCACCATCGTAAGCTAGAACAACTTAAATGTCAAGTTTTGATAGCTCGAATCATGAATTAATCTAGCCCGACTAGTAACGCATCACAATTCACATACTGGTGGCTACGGTAGCCTATCAATAATTTAAGACGGTGGGACGTGAGCTATTCCAACGCATAAAATAACCCATCTTCTGTGCTATCATATAACTTATGAATAGTGAGTTGTTGCAATTTCTTCGATTTGGTTGCCGTAATTCACAAGTCTGGGCTGTCCCCTTTTAGCAACACGTTTCGGTCTAGGACAACTCATATTTGAGTTATATCAACTCGAAACTTCGCTCAGTGTACACAGTAAGCAACAGCACAACTAATTAATCCTTATAAAGAAAGAAAATGCTACCCCCAGAAATATGATGGTTTCCTACGATCGTTATAAAACCTATATTTTTTTTACGAATTAACAAAAGTAATTTAGCCAGAATTTAGTCAGAAAAAGTGCCGTAACAAGTAATTGTCTCACTTCTCTCTGAATAGTCATAATATCAAGTTGCTAAAAAACAGCATCTTCGTCAATAATATTTGAAACCATCAAAAATGGAAAGATATAATTCCGATTGCGAAGAGGAAAAGTGATTTCATTGCGCTACAGACAAAAGTCAATGAAGCAACACAAAATTTATTGCCTGAAAAATCGAAAGACGTTTATAGACGTTTGTATTGGACCAAAATCAAGTGAAGGATTATAGCGAACGGGTTCGCTAGCGAATTATCAAATATTCAATGAAGGTGAAGCATTTTTAAATCTTCGACTTTATGGTCATGCTATCCCAAGCTAAGCAAACTTATTGCAGCCCTAAGTGACAGTGAGTTGGTTATGCAATATACACTTGCTGGCACAAAATTCCGCCACCCTGAAATTTTGATGAAGTTTGATATTTTATATTTTTTTGTATTGGACCAAAATCAAGTGAAGGATTATAGCGAACGGGTTCGCTAGCGAATTATCAAATATTCAATGAAGGTGAAGCATTTTTAAATCTTCGACTTTATGGTCATGCTATCCCAAGCTAAGCAAACTTATTGCAGCCCTAAGTGACAGTGAGTTGGTTATGCAATATACACTTGCTGGCACAAAATTCCGCCACCCTGAAATTTTGATGAAGTTTGATATTTTATATTTTTTTTATTTTTTTATGCGATTTTCATGATATTGTTATCAGTTTGTAGATCCATTTATTGTGTTTTTCCTTAATTATTTTATAAAGTAACATTTTTTGATTAGGCTATATTATACAGGAGTAAATCAAACTGTTGTTTTTTGTCGTCATTTCAAAACACCTTGTAGGAAAATTCATGTGGATAATGTTATTTACATATTGTTTCTTGTAATCTTTGATGTGTTCTAAACATTTCGTTTTTTGATTCATTCCATTATCTCATTTCTGCTGCAAGCTGCAAAATTTGAAATGACTTTGTCACCGTAGCTCTCTAAGAGATCGAAGATCTACTCCCGTGTGTCTAAAAAATTACTTGCAAATGATTCGTCAAGTAAATATAAGTGAAAGTACAATACATAGAAGATTGGTGGACGCTGAGCTTCATTCACGAAGGCCAGCAGTATATCCATAACTTACGACTGGTGCTGACCGAAGAATATCTGGCTATCCCTCAAGAAGGGATAAGTAACCTTATTCACTCGATGCCACGAAGACTGCAAGCTGTCACTGCTGGGAGAGGAGGAAATACACGATATTAAAATTGTTTTTGTTAATTAATTTTATGATATACCCAGTGTTTGTTTCCCTTAATCAAAATACGTTTCAAATCAGCGTTTCATTTCAAATTTTGCAGCTCGCAGCAGAAATGAGATAATGGAATGAATGAAAAAATGAAATGTTTAGAATACATCAAAGATTACAAGAAACAGTATGCAAATAAAATTATCCACCTTAATTTCCCTATAGGGTGTTTTGAAATTACGACAAAAAACAACAGTTTGATTTACTCCTGTATAATATAGCCTAATCGAAAAATATTACTTTATAAATTAATTAAGGAAAAACACAATAAATTTATCTACAAATTGATAATAAAATTATGATAATCGCATAAAAAATAAAAACAGTTATAAAATATCAAACTTGCATTTCAAGGTGGCGGAATTTTGTGCCGGCAAGTGTACATTTTTTTATTTAGAAAAAGAAAGCTGCTACGATCGTCGAAAACATATTGTATGAAACACGTAAAACTATATGCATTTGTTACATAAATAACTATTTAGCAAGTAGACTTTCTTCGTTCTTACGAAATAAATGAATGCACCCGCTTGGATTCGAAGCTTGGTTTCATGTTATCGCACAGTGACAAAAACACTGCTCATGTCAATTTGGTGTATTCGTCCATAATGTAGATACATTAAATTTTAAAACTTTCAGTACCGCCACTTTACCGATAACCATCAAATGTCTCGAGGAAAAACTTGGAATTGATCCCAGAATAGCTCGATTCACTCTTCCGATTGGCGCTACTATAAATATGGATGGTACTGCACTGTATGAAGCTGTGGCTGCTATTTTTATAGCACAGGTATGGTCCACTGTCAGAATATTTTTTTAACCACCAAAAACCAGCGCTATGGGAATCTTTTAAGGCACTCTGAGAGTGGTGTGCGAACAAAGGGATTAACGTGGGTTTTGAATCATTGGAGATTATATTCGTTGGGAAACGCGACCTCAGGAACGTAGTCCCACAAGGACGACGTCCTCCAGATGTAAACGAATTCCTAACTAAGCCGAACCACATACATTTCTGTTATCATCGCTCTAAGCGGGCAATCTCATTCGAACATTTGCCTAGGATGTTAAAGTTCTTTATCAGCTCGTGGTGTTCAATCAGACGAGTATATGTCAATGTTAATAGATTTATTCCAAAAACGATAACATCCAGGTCACCGTTCTTCAGTTTAATCATCCTATGTTTCACAGGTTCGTGGGGTATCTCTCGACATAGGAAAGATTATTGCCATAAGCATAACAGCAACAGCTGCAAGTATCGGTGCCGCAGGTATTCCTCAAGCCGGCTTGGTTACAATGGTTATGGTATTGGAGACGGTTGGATTGCCAGCCGAGGACGTTACATTAATATTGGCCGTCGATTGGTTATTGTAAGTTTATATTTTAAAGGTCAATACTATTCATGTTTATTGTACTTTAAACCGATCAGAACAGAAATGATATCTTTGCTCCTTACTGGTCTGGCTATTTAATGTCTACATATCTCTATTTGCTTATAATAAACAATTCTTAAGGCAGAAAATTACCGGAGGAGTTCCACAAGGATCTGATCTAGGTCCGCTTTTATCTTTACTGTATACAGAGCGTTTAAAAAAATGCTAATTCCTTGCACAAAAATAAGATATATAGTTGCTATCAACTTGGGTCCGCAGATACCTTGTTTGAAAGATCCAGGGTTTTTTAAGAATTTGTCGGTCTTTTCATGATATTTCAGAAACGGTTTTAGTGAAATTTGGATTTTGAAAAGTACCCACAGTGGCACATATTTTAATAATAAAAATGTGTCAATAGGTTTACCAGGGATGTGCATGCTATCAGGCGCTCTAATATTTCTTAATAGAAGATATGTACGACACTGAGCCTTTCAGATTTGATAACACAATTTGTTAGAAATATAAATGACTAAAAAAATTATTTCTTAATATTTAGTTGAAATCAGCTTTGTTTACAAGATAAATGCAATTTTATTAGGTAGCGTTGCGCTATTTTAGCAAATTAGGTATAAGCATTAAACCTTAGCAATCGCCTCATTTTGACACAAATAAGAGGATATTGCCGAACTATGACTTTATTATAGCATCTGATTGCACGCATGCCCCTGGTAAACGTATTCACACATTTTTATTGCTAAAATATGTGCTATTTTAGGTACAAGGTGTCCCATTTTCGAGACTTTTATAGGGTATCTCTGTAATTGTCAGTGCTATCCAAAAAGTAATGTAGGTGTCATGTGCTCTTTTTGGGTCAAACGTAAAATGGTTAAATCAAAATTTGAAAATATTCGCTCGCTTAATAGGGGGGAAAATCAAAAAATTGACAATTTCAAAATTACCCTAATCTTCTGAGTTAAAAGAGATACAGAGAAACGTTATATACAGAAGTTTCTTTATATTGATTGTTGAATAATCTGCCGTGTTCAGAATAAGTATATGGGGTCAGGTAAAAAAGTTATCGGACCTAACCTCATTTTTTAAAACGGAACACCCTGTATATTTTAATCTAAAAAGATACTATTTTGAATTCTCGTTTCAAATATATAACACCCCATGGATGATATTGGTTTCCTAGGCCAATTATTAAACTTTATGACCCCGTATACTTATTCTGAAAACGGCAGATTATTTAACAATCAATATAAAGAAACTTCTGTATAAAACATTTTTCTATATATCTTTTAACTAAGAAAATATAGGGTAATTTTGATATTGTCAATTTTTTGATTTTCCCCTGTATCTCTTAAGCGAGCGACAATTTTCAAATTTTGATTTTACCATTTTAAGTTTGGCCCAAAAAGAGCACATGACACCTACATTACTTTTTTGATAGCACTAACAATTACGGAGATACCCTATAAAAGTGTCGGAAATGGGACGCCTTGTATATAACCCGAAATTTCATCAAATTTATCATTTAACGGAAATATCTTGAAAACATCTCAAAAAATGTATCTGTCAAACAAACTATCTGCTGACCCATATTGTTAGGAACCATTTGTCCTATGTTTGGGTAAGGAATGGGAAAGGCAAATGTTTTTTGAAATACCCTGTATAAATTACCTATCTATATGGACATATTATCTGGCTTGATGTTTGCTGATGATACATAGACTAAATTACATAAACTGTGCTTCGTGATCAATACATAATAATTTTTGAAAATATCGATTTTGAAAGTGATTTAAAGAATTTTGTTACTTTGAGTACTTGAAGGTACTGTATTTAATTTATATTTTTAGAGATCGATTCCGTACCGCCATTAATGTGATGGGGGATGCTTTCGGATCCGGAGTCGTTCACTATAGAAGCCTGAAGGAATTGCAAGCATTAAATTCTACAGAATCACAAAGAGAAAGCAGAATTAGTATCATATCAGAAAAACAAAATTTTGAAAACGTCAATAACCAGAATCAGGAAAACAATATCTAATAGTTTTAAACTTAAAGTATCAAAATTATTTTTACTTTATTTCCTTAACCTTTAACTGGTGATATGCAATGTTGCTAATTGTTTGTTAAACCATTATTATTATTATGCAATGCCTACAATTACTTTTCTAAGTATCTATTTCATGTTACCCCTTTTTTTAAATATTATCCCTTTCTAAAAGGCTTGATTATTTGACATCACATCTCCTTTTACAGAAAAATATCATGTCACCAATTAAAGACTGATTTTACATATTTTTAATAATGTTATTACTGAAAATATACATACATGATTTCTTTTAACATTTTACTGTATACAGAGTGTACGGGAAAATGTGGGAAATCTCCCGGATATGAAGAAAACAAGCGAAAAGAGTTCTACAAGTTCTTATAAACTTTTTTCGGATAGGCAGGAGATATCGGCTCCCAAAGAGCTTTAATGGAAAGTTTTTTACACATAATTATTGAACCACCAAATATAATGTATACCAGGTAAGATCCTTCAAATTAGTAACTAAGAAAGTGTTGTGAATTACTCACAGCTGCAGGGACGGACTAACTGTGACACTCATGGTCCCTTTTTTAAAGCTCTGCATGATAAGAACTTTGGATAACGGTTTTTACATACCTTTAACCATTAATTAAGTACTTTCCATTCATGTCGCTAATCCTAACCGTTTTCGAAAGAACGACATTTTAATTACATCATGTATGTGGCGTATCTCGGTAAGAGATACATCTTTGTTCCTATCAAATGTTGAACCTAAAAATTGTGTTTTTTCATATTTAACCTGTGAGGGGACTCAGTGTAAATAAAATGACGTTTCTTCGAAAACGGTTAGGATTAGCGACATGAATCAAGAATATCATCATATTAAAAAAACATTAAATATACCTGGTGGTTCAATAATTATGTTGTTTCAGTTTGGACTACATAATCGGTAGGAATGGGGTCACTATCATCTTCTAATAGCACATTGCTATCAATGTTAATGAACTCGCCCAAATCATTGTTATCAAATTACAAACTTCCACAACATCAATATTCTCTTTCAGACTCAAAACGCGACATTTTTGTGCCATTGTTTACGATTTTAACCTTACAACTCACAAATTAAACGGCGGACTGCTGTCGGGGAATCACACATACTTTCATTCGGCGAAGTCCTTTCGCCCTGCCACGCATACGCGATTGATTGCCGATCTGTTTTCAGAGAGTTTTTGCATCGTACTTATTCGTCTCCCAAATACTTTAAAAATTTTTTTGACCGTTTAAAGGAGGGTTTTCGCACTCTTTGTATGAAAACAGCCTGTCCGCGTTGATTTTCATGGAATTTCATATACTTAGTTCCGAACTATGAAAAAATGTCCGCTTATTAGAGGTGTCCGTTATGAGACGTTTCACTGTATTGTAACACTACTTACAGAAAAATACACCAATTTGTAGCTAATAGTTCTTAAGATCTGATGTTAATGATTAACTTGTAAAAATAAAAAAGTACTGTCGTTTAACAATCTGAAAAATGTGCGAACCACACGAAACACAAAATATAAATGTCAATAATGACATGTCAATCATGCAATTTTGCCATTTCCGTCTAATACACTGGAATTCTATTTCGTTTCCATAGAAAAACATTATTGGTTTTATCTTTTTTCATTAACTGATAAAACAAAAATACATTAAAAAATAACCGGTCTCTGATATTAGTGTAAAGTTAAGACGCACCTTCATTCCTTCCCCGTGCATTTCATAAACAAAGTTTTAAATTGTGTCCATATTGTACTTACGAGGTGTGGTTTTCAATATGTGAAGACTCAGTACATACCTGAAAAATAATAAAGAAATTAAAATTTACAAACATTTATTATTTTTTCACAGGAAAATAGGAAAGTATAAAGGAAAAAATTATTAACTATAAACTTAAAATACACTGGGTGTCCGGGAAAATGTGGGAAATCTCCCGGAGATGATGAAAACAAGTGAAAACGGTACTATAAGTTTTTTACATAATTATGGAACCACCAGGTTATTTAATTTTTGTTTTAATATGATGTTTATCAGGTAAGCCCCTTCAAATTGCTATCCATGAAAGTGTTGTGAATTACTCCCAGCTGCAGGGACGGACTAGCAGTTACATTGATGGCCCCCTTTTTTTAACTACCTGTATGATAAGAACTTTGGACCAAGTTTTTTACATACCTTCAACTATTGACTAAAAATTAAGTAGTCTTCATTCATGTCTCTAATCCTGTTTTCGAAGAAACGTCAATTTATTTACACTGAGTCCCCTAACCTCACGGATGAACTAGCGGAATTTTGAGGTTCACATTTGATAGGAAAACGATGTATCTCTTACCGAGATACGCCAAATACATGATGCAATTAAAATGTCGTTTTTTCGAAAACGGTTAGGATTAGCGACATGAATGAAGAGTATTTAATTTTTAGTCAATAGTTAAAGGTACGTAAAAAACGTTGTCCAAAGTTTTTATCATACAGGGAGTTGAAAAAAAGGGCTATGAGTGTCACAGCTAGTCCGTCTCTGCAGCTCTGAGTAATTCACAACACTTTCTTGGGTAGTAGTTTGACGGGTCTTATCTGGTATACATCATATTAAAAAAAAATTTAATATACCTGGTGGTTCAATAATTATGTGTAAAAAACTTGATTCCATTGGATCTCTTTGGGAGCCCACATCTCCGAAGAGAAAGCCTATACGAAAAAAGTTTATATGAATTTGTAGTACTCTTTTCACTTGTTTTCTTCATATCCGGGAGATTTCGCACATCTCTCGGACACCTTGTATAATAATAATAATTATTATTAATATAGAACATCTTGTTTAAAGATTTAAAAAATATATTACATATGTTTCGACATAAAGTAAATTTTATAAAGCTAATAAATTGGTAATAGGGAATTGAGGTCACGGAAAACTCAGGGGAAATTTTTGTAGCAGGCAAACAGGAAACGTAGTTGATATGCGTAATTAAAACACAATTTTCTTTATCAGTTTTATGTAATTTTTTTAACACCTCCAGGTTTACTGGAATTCACTAGGGCAAATATAACTATAATAATAAAATCGGAGGCTCTAAGCTATTGCCGGCTAATCTCTGTCATATGATTTAAAAATCAATGAAACAGAAAAAAAATGTACACAAGTTGAACTAGAAATTGACAATACAAGCAGGCAACAAGAAATTGTCATGTTTTATAATAATAACAAGAAATTAGAACAAAATAGACATTTATAGTTAAATGCTGCAGCACAAAAGCACATTTGCAAATTTTCTTGTTGGTTCCGTATTAAAATGTGTTATTTAATTTGTAGTCACATAACTTGTAAAACCAGGATTTAATATTTGATATGTCTACTCAAATAAATAATAGTGCCTGAAATAAATTATTTATTTTTCACATTATAATGAATTTGGTAAGAAATTAATCGAATAACTTTATCGGCAATTTCCTTACGTTGAAATGTAATGTATCAGATTGAAAATTGGCGGTATCATGTTTTTATGGGTAAGAATAAAAATTTGTAAAATTTTTTTTTTTACTTTCATATTAGGCGCTACAGTGAGTTTAATAAATCTATAATTTTTTTCTTATCTGTCCTTAAGTATTTTTAATCCAAAAGTCTCAAAGAACAGTGAAACCTGCCTTAGGCGGACACCCACGGAACCGTCTAAATGTGTCCGCCTAATAGAGGTGTCCGCCCATGGGAAATTTGTTATTAGGTAATATGTAAATGCAAAATTATTACTATGTATATGTATGTACAAATAAACATAACATAACAAAAATACACTAGTTTTAGTTAGGATGTAGTACTAAAGAAATCTAATAACGTAGTTTGACGTGTTTGCGTTTCATACTTGCAATCTAGAAAATGTAATTCCAAGTCTGATAACAATTCGATCGCTGTAGTCACCTCTATTCTTTACATACTCTTATAATTTCTTTACCATACTAATGGCTTGTTGATAATTGGTGATATTTGTTTGATTACTGCATTCAACTTCTTCATCAGAGTCGTCAGATAGTGATGTGGTTTCAGTTTGGACTACATAATCGGTAGGAATGGGGTCACTATCATCTTCTTATAGCACACTGCTATCAATGTTAATGAACTCGCCCAAATTATTGTTATCAAATTAAAACCTTCCACAACATCAATTTTATCTTTCAGACTCAAAACGCGATATTTTTCTGCCATTGTTTACGATTTTAACCTTACAACTCACAAATAAACGGCGGACTGCTGTCGGGGAATCACACATACTTTCATTCGGCGAAGTCCTCTCGCGCTGGGACGTATACGCGATTGGTTGCCGGTCTGTCTTCAGAGAGTTTTTGCATCGTACTTATTCGTCTCCTAAACACTTTAAAAAATTTTTTGTCCGTTTAAAGGAGGGATTTCGCAAACTTTGTATGAAAACAGCGTGTCCGCGGCCGCCCGAAGGAGAGTCCGCCCAAGAGAGGTTGATTTTCATGGAATGTCATATACCTAGTTCCGGACTATGAAAAAATGTCCGGTTAATAGAGATGTCCGATTATTAGAGGTGTCCAGGTGTCCGTAAGACAGGTTTCACTGTATTTCCATTTTTAATTTTGATTTTTTTTTTTGATAAACTGTGATGTTTGACCGGAAATACCTTGAAAACGGTTAGATATCTTAAGATCGAGCCAAGTATACCTTTTTAGTTTAGAAATTGCCCTTCTTTGACAAACTTGGATGAAAAATACTTAATAACAGGTAAGAAAGTAGATTTGTTAAACCCAGTGTATGTAACTAACGCCGTCTTATAAGAAACTTAAAAATGTCTACAAATTCTCATTTCTAACTCATAAAAACATCATATCGCCAACTGTCAATCCGATACATTGGCCCGTTTTCAAATTATGGCTTATTTTCGAAAATAAACTTTCACTGTATTTCAAGAATGAGAAACATTTCGGAAAAAATATTGTATCTTCAGTTGCTCAATGGCCCATAAGTTACGGAACACCTTGTACATTTCTTAGTTGATTAGAGGAATTCTCTCATACCCCCCGAACAATTGCCCGATCCAACTATTTACTTGCAAGGACATTCACAAAATACAATGTTAACGCCTGAATACACCCGATGCACCCCGCACCTGCCACCAACTCGACTGCGCCGCCCTCGTGGCTTTTCCGATTACGCCCCCATATCGACCACTTCCTGGTGGATAAGATACACGAACCTCCAGCAGGACGGAATCGATAGCAGTCCGCTATTTATTTCTGTTCTCCTGCTATGCTACTTCCTGAAAGTTCCAAGGTAACCTGGAGTTCAAGGAAACTTCAACGTCATTATTAATGGAAATTCATTTACGAAACGTATGTCCATCTTCGTCCTACGCGCGCATAAACATAGAGTGCGCGCACTGGGAATTTAGGACAGGTAGGAATTCCAGTAAATGTACCTATACATAGCTATAGACGATACCTCAGGAAAAATACCTTAGTAAAAGTAAGCGAGTACAAAGAAGTCTCCTGTGTTACAAAAATGTAAAATTCACGTTTTCCTGGAAACTGGTATTGGAAAGTCTGGAAAATGGAAGAAAAGTTCCAGTTTTTGGGATACCGGTAGTAGGAGAACATAGATGGACGAAGGTAAGTAGCTTGTTTTCGAGTTTCATGGAAATTCGTTATGTCGACAGAATTGATGCAAAAATCTATTAACTATAGAGAAGAGCTGTAAATGTAAAAAATCCTTCTGTAAAAATTAGAGATTTAAAATGACAAGTACAAGAAAGAATAATGCAAGTAAATTTTCTACTGTACAGTAGTTTCTAGGCTTTTAGGCACTCTTTGCAAATTTTTTTCATTATAAAACTGTTTTATCGTTTTCTCTTTCTGTTTGGGTTTCATAATGGTTACATTATGAAATGCAAAAAATTGAATAACCTGCCACTTCATGAAACTGAAATTTTTTTTTATGTTGGCAGCAAGTAGGGCTCGAATTTTAGGCTTACTTCAATTTCGTTAAAATTAGTTTTCTAGGCGTTATGGATTCGACATACATTTTTTATAGAAATCTTTAAAATACTAACCTTTAACCTTGCAAATAGATAAGTTTTACTAGATATTTATCTAAATACCTTTACTCGGAAATATATAATAAGCTGACGGTGTCCGTCAACTAATTTCTAGTCACAATTATAAAACAACATAACCTAAAAATAATAGAAATATCTTCCAGTTTGTAAGGTTTTATTCAATAAAGTACTATTTTTATTTTTAATTTAATATAGTATATATTATACACTATACTGTATACATTTCCTGTCAGATTCTGTGTGATACAATACTTTGTTCAATAGTATTATTTATTATTTTGTTCAAAGTTTTGAACTTTGTTCTGTTCGCACCGTAACTCAAAGTTTTGCATATTCTTTTGAAAAGTTTTTCTAGATTATTTTCTGCAATTTTTCATATTTCTGACGGAGTACAACTTTCTTCCTGACTCATTTTTATTAACTTTAATAATATATTTATTTTTAATTATGACGGATGGCAAGAAGCTTTGTTGTGTTCAATTGTTTCCATCATGGCATATTTGATACTTGTAACATTTTATTAAATTGTAAAAGTATTTCCAACCCAAAAAGAAAATATTAATTCAAATGGAAAAAATCTACTATATTTTTTTAAGTTTTTCAGACTTTAAAGACCCAAATGAAAAAGTATTATAAAATACAGGGTTCATAAGACAATTAGAGCACTTGTACTTTAGGAAGCTCCCCGCTTCGCAGGTCGTTTTCTAGATTAGACGCGTGCTCTAAGATAATGTCTTATGAAACTTGTATCTTAATATATTATTAGATAGCTGTAAGAACATCAATAAAACTTATATTATACAACAAGAAGGTTCTATAAGGTTTCTAGCTGGATAAATTGGTTTTTATGTTTTTAAATTATGTTAATTTTCTATAAATAAAAACACTTATAGATAATGGAAATGCTGGTTGCGATTTATTTCCTTGAAAAAGTCTCTTATGTATAAATTTTATACAAAATTTTCCTTAGTTAGGAATTTCTAATTTCATCAATTTCCTCATCGTTTGTCATATTAGCCTAGGAAATAAAATTTGGTCATCAAATGTTATTTCCGACATGATATTTTCTTATGAATGTATTCAATACCATGAACAATTATTTCTTCTGTTTAGAGGTTTAAAAAAATGTAAGAAAACTATGGCAGGCCGATGGTTATTAAATTTGGCATGCTCGCATAATTTTCAATTCCAAGCAACTTTTCTTAATAACATTCTTCGATATTTTGTGGAGAAGAGGCACTTTACCTAGACACAAAATAAAAATAATGATCTGGCCTAGGTCGAATATTCTTATCTAATCAAGCGGGAAGATCCCAAATCGTCAAATTTCAATTTCAAAATGTATAGAAATATGTATAAATTCGCTTCTCCTGGCACACACTGTATATAGTTATTCAAAAATGAATACACATCTAAATTTTTCTTACCTCATGAAAATGGTTCAGAGGAGAACTTAAAATTAATTAAAGCTGATATAAGTCCAAATTCCTACCGGAAGTTCGAACTGAGAAACGAGAAATAAGGGGGAAACTTCCGGTTTGGCGGAAAGAATATCAGGAAAACAGGAGCTACAAGGAGACTTAATGGAGAAAAGAGAAAATGGCGATGCCGGTAAACTTTGTTATTTTATAACCATCTTCTTAAATTACGTATTGACAAAATGGGATTTATAGCGTTATTTGATTCGAAAAAATTAAACAAAATTTTTTTTTCATCACTCAACTTCACTAAAAATTAGAGAAGACAATTGTCATAGTCTACCTGGGCCTAGGAATTTCTATTTTACTTGGCGGTTTCCATTTGTTAATAAACATTACTAGCACTAGAAATTGTGAATATACAGGGTGTTAGCTAATTAATGGGACATGGAAAAACCACAGACTCCTTACATAAAAATATTAGGATTTAATTATACTTACTTTTATCCGAAAGTTGATAATAACTGAGATACAGGGTGTTAAAGCTATAAACCTTCGTTTTTGTTTTTCATTAATAACTTTGACAGAAACCAACGGTTTTTTACAAAAGTTGGGAATTATGATTGTAGGACGAGAAACTGATTTTTTGGTGAAATTTTAATGTACAGTGTAGGGGGCGCTGTCTGCGGCATTTCTTGCTTATTTATTAGGTCATAACTTTTTTATACCTCAGTGTATTTAAGTGTTTAATGAAAATAATACTTTGCTTATATTTATTACGTAAAAAAGGTATACTAAGTTCAGGTCGCCCAGAGTTACCGTTTCGGAGATATTTGCATTTAAATTGTTTAGTGCACCTTGCCCAATTACTATGAATTTGCAAACAAAGTTTTTTCTCAAAGTAACCTATGAGAAAACAAATGAAATTTATAGATGCAGTTGCTATGGAACAGAAAATGTTTCATTTTTGAGTTTATCGTAAGTTTGTATTTTCATTGCTGTTGGTTTCTTTCTACACGATATTTTCTAGGGTCAAAGTTATTTTAATTAAAGTAAGTTAAAGAACAATCCAATTGTTGTATTTATTATTCCCAATTACCATTACTAGAACATTAATTGTCATGTAAAAGTTAATTGGTAAGAAGTAACAAAATATTATTTGCTTGCCTGAGCTAACGCACTAAACAATTTAAATGTAAATAACTCCGAAACGGTTACTCTGGGCGACCTGAACTTAGTCCTTTTTTACGTAATAAATATGCGAAAATTATTATTTTCATTAAAAACTTATATACACTGAGGCACAAAAAAGTTATGACCTAATAAATGTACAAAAAATGCCGCCTACATTGTACGTTAAAATTTCACCAAAAAATGAGTTTCTCGTCCTAAAACAATCATAATTCCCAACATTTGTAGAAAATCGTTGGTTTCTGTCAAAGTTATTAGAGAGAAACAAAAATGAAGTTTTAACTTTAACACCCTGTATCTCAGTTAATATAAACTTTAGGATAGGTAAGCATAATTAAATCCTAATATTTTTACGTAAGGAGTCTGTGGTTTTTCCATGTCCCATTAATTAGCGGACACCCTGTATATTTTATAAAAAGTTATGCAAAGGAAAATGCCTTATTTTTTTTCCTATGTCATTAAATAATACATAAAAAGATGTTAAATAGATCCACACATAAAAAAATTTACGTAAAAAATCGCACGCAAGTGTGTTAAATTTTTCTTTGTGCAATACACAATAGTATGATCGCTTTAACACCTTTTATTGACCTCAGTTGTATAACCGCCCTGAGCCTGTTCCCAGTATGTATACATCCACACTCATACATAAAGTCATACGGGGCAAGTGTATACACACTAGGTTGAGTATGTTGGGCTATGTTTTACATAGATAAATGGGATTTAAGGAATTAATTTTATATACTTTTTAGTTTTTAATCACCTTTTATTACATCGATACAGTACGTTTCACGAAATTTGGATACGACTTAATGATTTCCTGGGTCGGCCCATTGTGTCGACAAGAGCTTGGCAATAAACAAGTGAAGTATGAAGGGACGGACTAAGGGAAACAAGTAATGATATGATTATATTAATGTAATCAAATGAAATAACATTTTTTAAAAATATTACTAGTCATATTTATTTACATTTATAATGTCATTCTATAGATAGTTCTGTTTCGCTATCGCTATCCTCATCAAATTTAATTATAATTGGATTAATTATACGATCCAGACTAATATACGAATTTTCTACAGTTATTACGTGACGGACTGAATTTTTTCAACTACCTGGGGGAATATCATTAAAGCATTTTCGTATTAATTCTACAACACTAGAACTTAAAGTCGGAGAAATATTTTCAGACCTAACCAGTGATTTTAACTGGTGCCACATATGCTCTATGGGGTTAAAAATGCAATAATAGGGTGGGAGCCGTAGCACTGTATGTCCAATTTCTTCTGCCAATCTGTCACAAACATATACTTTTTTATATACAAAATGACTTTAAAACTTCTAAAAGATCACTTTTGTATAACTTTCTTCAAAATATATATCACTCGCCGCTATGTAGTTCTGAATCTCCAATTTTGTATTATTTGAGCTTGGAGCTTTATGTAATTGGCGACTGTGATAGCTCGCATTGTCCATTACTATCACGCTATTCTGAGGAATGTTTGGTAAAAGACAATTCTTGAACCATTCCTCAGAAACTAACAAATTTTATCACAAAAAGATATTTAAATATAAATTAAGCAACCTGATGTGCCTATATTTAATTATAATTATTACAATCCGGTCCTTTCCACATAATAATAACAAACGGTCATAAATAATGGGATGGCCCCAGGTACTTTTACTGCAGTTATATCCATTTTTCGTGAAACAATCTTTACATATTCATATTGAGCACGGACCAATTTCTTGTCTATAATGAAGTATTAATATTTTCTTACATAATTGAACACTTAACGTATCAAAAACACTCATAAGGTAAATCTATGTTTTTATCCCATGACCACGTGCAGGACCATGTGTGGGAATGTGCAATGCCTAAAGATACACACCACCCACCCACAACTGGGAGCAGAAATTGACAATTTTGACAGTTCCAATCCCATCCTGTATAATAACGCTACACATTGTAAAAACTTTAAATCGAATATCAAAAATAATATAAAAACCACACTGATAAAGCTTAACTACATATTTTAATTAAATGTTATTGTATCTCAATTGATACATGCGATGATATTATATTATTACCTAAACTGGAAACGAGGCACAGCCAAGCTGATATACCTAGAAATGTACCGGGACTTAATAACTGAGAAATGTTCATAAAATCTGACCGCATTGCGTGTGGTAGTGAGCAATCCTGATATGGCGGAATCCCCATGTGTATTTTTTTACCATTTAAATGCTGAGAATTTATATTTGAAGTGAATTCAATTTGGTTGGGTTCATTGACTTGAAACAAACATGGGCCCGGTATTTCTATCTGCTTTGTACACGGCAAACTGACGCCTGTCATGACGAAAATAAACACAATAAAAAAGAGATCTGTAGAATCGTCGTCTCTTTTTATCTTCCGTCTGTTTCTGTCTTCATTCTAACCTCTGATCGGTTTGATAAGCTTAGGTTAGGAAAACAAGCCATCGACGGACGTGACAAAAAGTCTATATTTTTGTCCAGTTTACGACAGACTTGACATGGCACAGGCTCTTGCCATATTGAGTTAAGAATAAAAAATACTTAAATTTAACACACAAACACTGAAAAACAACAAGGAACTTTATTTAACAATAACGACAAAAATGACAGTTGTTAATCCGGCACCGCCCAATGTGAAAGCAGATATGTAAAACGGCAGGTATGTAAGATAATTTTCTACCGAGATACATCCATTACGCGCAATTACCCACTGCATTTAGTTACCCCGAATGACTCTACGAGGCAGATTTATTATGATACACATTATACCATTCCTAAGGCCTATAATTTATCCTTTCAAAATTAAAACTGGTGGTTTATGAAAGATGGTATCGCCGATCACCAATTTAAAAGCGGCAACAAAGAACGCCGGTTATAAGGTGATAGGAAATCTGATAAGTTTAATTGACAAGCCCGGCACTCATGGCGCCAATTGCCAGAGCGGCCAGCAGGCAGTAAAAGAAGAAGAAAAAAGAAGAATGATTTTCGGACGAGGCCCGTCTACGGAATCCTGCTTTTGAATGTTTAATCGAAATCAAACAGGAATTCGACGAAAATTCAATATACATGGTGAGTAAATATAAAGTAGCACCTATTTTACGGCTTAATACCTCAAAATAGCATATTGAGATGAGGTCACATAATGATTGATATACAGGGTGTCCTAGAATATTTGGGCAATCTCCCGGGTTCAGATAGAACACTTAAAAATAACAGGAGAAGTTCTTATAAATTTTTCTTCCTACAGCCTCCCCCACGGAGATACGGGCCCATAACGGACGTCCCTGGAAATCGTTGTTTTTCAATAATTTATTAAGTACTAGGTGTAATTTAATCATTTTTTAGTATAATGGTTATTAGATGAGTCTCCTTAAAATTCGCCCTTTTAAACACATTTGGCTTATTTAATTTGTCAGGGACGGACTAGACGTAACACAAAAATGCTGTTTTTTGTACACCTTGTATGATAATATTTTTGGATACTCTAAACCTTTTGATCACTGTCGATAAAATGAACTGTTTTCGAAAAAAAAATATTTTTGTTCAATATGGTTTTTTGAATTAGTTGTTGTTTTATGTTCATAAAACTCCCTCATTGTTGTTATGGTTTTTCTCACATGTCCAATTTAAATAAGAATATTTATGCCAGTGTCAGATTATGGCAGTGTCTTAAAATTTGCGGTTTTTCTCCTTTGTCTTATTAGTTACTAACTTAGTAATGGAATTTACGTATACTGAATATAAATCATATTGAACAAAAATATCTTTTTTTTCCGAAAACAGTTCGTTTTATCGACATTGATCAGGAGTACCTTTTTTCAGCTTAAAAGGTTTGTTCGCGTTCTGAACGCGACACAATGAAGATTTCTTACCTTGAAAGGTAAAAAAACCATCAATGATTTATAATTTCCGCTTATTTAAATAGAGATTTTTTAAAAACTACAGTATGAGCATACTGTACGAGATATTAGCTTCCAAATGATGTATCACAAGCTGTATGTTTCTATTTAAAAAAAAGATCGATGTCGTCATATCTTTGACAAATGTATATAAAAAACAAACGAATAACGTCAAAACGTGAGCATATATAAAACTAAATTGACGTGTCCGAGCGTTTTCCCTAAAAGTTACAGGTTAAGGCTATATTAATTTTATTCCGGACTTCTGGGCCACCCAGTATAAAAATGTAATTGCCGCTGAATGTTAATAGTCCATAGTTGTTTCTAGCATATTAGCTTTTGTTTCATGGTCTACTGTGGTTTAAAGTAATAAAGTTTAATAAATCGCCAAGGAAACCAATAGCATCCATGGTGTTATATATTTGAAGGGAGAATTTAAAATAGTATCTTTTTAGATTAAAATATAGAGGGTGTTCCATTTTAAAAAATGAGGCTATGTCTCTCTTTTTTACCTGACCCCGTATACATATTCTGAAAACGGTAAATTATTCAGCAATCAATATAAATAAACTTCTGTATTAAACATTTTTCTGTATTTCTTTAACTAAGAAAATATAGGGTAATTTTGAAATTGTCAATTTTTGATTTTCCCCGTATCTCTTAAGCGAGCGAAGATTTTCAAATTTTGATTTTAACATTTTAAGTTTGACCCAAAAAGAGCACATGACACCTACATTACTTTTTTGATAGCACTAAGAATTACGGAGATACAGTATAAAAGTGTCGAAAATGGGCCACCCTGTAGAGTCTTTTTCCTAAAATCACAAATAAAGAAGTTTTCCATATGTTGCTAATATTTTTAGACACGCCGTAGATATAGGTGATCATGATAGAGTGGGTCCACCCCTGCTTTGCACGGAAGGAACCTAATATATCCAAAATTATAAATTTAGCAACAAAGTAAAAAGGTAATTAAACGGTGATTAATATTTTAATTAAATGTTCCATATCATGATACTGCAGATTAGTACTGCAGATAAGCGTTTGGTAATTGCACTGAATTTTTTAATCAGAAATTAAATACCAAAGGAATAAATATCAATACAAATTTGCTTTAATGGCATTTAAAACACATGCAAAAAGTAAACCATGTTTTTTAAAAGATTGTACATTCTGTTTAGAAAAACCGACAGAAAAATACCAGTCATGAAACTGAAAAGTATTCAAGAAGAAGGACGCTTTTAGTAATGTAAAATTTTATCGTTGACTTGTAGATCTTCCTGGCTAATTTAAACAATATGCATTTTTTTCTTAACAGGATTCCGGAGTACCTGTAAACGAGTTTTCTTCTCAATCGTTTATTCTTGTTTTAGGAAAAAAATGTCTAAGGAAAAAAACCTTTGTAATAGAACTGTTACTCGCGGAAAGTCTATATTTTTTTTTTTCGGAAAATTTTTAGATTTTTTTTTTTTTACTGGTCCATATAGAAAAAAATGATGGACTTTCCTCGAGTTGTTAACAAAATTTAGACATCTTTCGTTAAACAATTTTTTTAAAAAAATGTACCATTTTCATAGGAGACGAAAACTACGTTTTTCAGCGTAGAAAATTGAAGTATAGACCCAGATCACGTGCGGTCCCTTTCTTCCGATTATCTCCGTTTCTGTCGGCGTACCGATCCCGGGCCGGCTCGACGCTTGAATTTATTGTTCGAACGGCAAAGAAAGATATAATTATTTATTATGCATTGCGATTTTCGTTTTCAACGCGTGGTATTGAATTTTTGAAGTGCAATCGAGATTTGTTGTGTTATTTTACTTCCTAGAAGTTGCTATTTGGTTTATATATTTTATTGGTTTTTATTCGTTAAATATATATTATTATTTGTCATATTTATATAATGGTTTGTCATATTTATATAATGGGAAAGTTCAAGGAACGAGAAAAGAAAGGAAAAGTTATGTCAAATTTCGTTTTGGGGGGGCCATGCATAGAAAAATTACGAAAAGTATTACCTTGGCGCGTTAGTCAAACCGGTATATATGGTATTTTTCGTGTTATATTGATGGTTTGGGGGTCATGACCCCCATAAACACCCCCCCCCCCCCCCCGGATCAGCGCTTGACCGCGTTGGTGTGAACAACTTAATTTTACAAGAATATGATGGAAAAAAAATCTGTGCCGTAGAATAAAACTATAGTTTAGTGGTAAACCATTGGACTTGATAGACTTTTATTCTGGGGTATAAAAATAATTATTAATTGTTAACGATTGATTAACGAACGATATTTTTCATATATGTTCATAAGGGCGTACAATGCGCAAATTTATAGGATGATTAACAACGTTTGTCGGTAGACGTGAAATAAGCTATCATGGTAGGATTTTGCTACACTGAGAAAAATATCCAGGTTAGTAAATAGGGCTAAATCGTATGTGTTTTTTTGTATTGTCAGTGCCAACCACATAATATGTGTATTAATTTTAGAAGACGTTACTATTAGTTTTACTTTTAACTTTTAGATCTAAAGACACTTACTTACATATTAACATATACTGTGTGTGTATATAGTTTGGAGACGGCTTAATAACTTTTGAGCCGTTAATTTTTTTGTACAAAATTTGGGAGTGGTTTATAGGGGAATGTAAACTTCTTTTTGAAGGAATAATAACAGACTGTCAAAATGGCTGATGGGCGCCATTTTCGGGAAGAAATTTAAATAGGAAGGGGGTCTTGCGATACATCATATTGAAGATACTATCGAGTACTTTACGATCTCAGAAAATTACTTCTGTATGCCCGAAAACAAAATGGCGGCGTTTTAAAAATTGCATAGTTGGTATTTTTTATTATCCTTAATTTCATTTACCGTCTTAGGAAAATAAATACAACTTGACATAGTGTAGTAGGAATCAGAGAGCTACTCTTTCTTGAATATTTTATGGTGCTCAAATCCAAAATGGCCGCGGAGCGACATCTTGATAAGAAAAATTGAATAGGAAGTGAGGTCTTGCGATACATCATTTTTAAGGTCCTATCGACTACTTTACGATCCCAGAATATTGTATACACAAAACCAAAGGGCGGCTTGTCAAAAAATAATATTTACTATTTTTTCTTTTGTTATATAACTTTAGATTTGTTGTTGTGATTATTAGTGGGTATTCTTCCTTACTTTTCAATTTTTTACATTGCCTATAGAAATAGTAACCCTTTCGCTGAGGACGAATTTTCGGACCTTGATTTTCTGTGTCTGTGGTGCGGTCGTCCGATATTTAGTAGTTTCAAATTCTTTTGCTGTTGGGTCAAAATTTCTTTACAGGCAACTTTCAGTAAATCGGAATTTAAAAATAAATCATCTCAAAAAACCTGTAAAATTTTTAATAGGTTTCTTATAGTATCTAATTAGAGGAATTATATATGTCCTCGCAAAAGATCATCGTCACAAAGATATTGGGTCTATTTTTGTATTTAGCATCGAATTTTTAATAATTTAACGCCCGTCACATGGCTAATTTACTCTTCTGAATCATATAACGCCCATATTTGGAACTGAGTTATTTTAATTTGTCACTATAACAATCTTCCTATTATTTATAACAGCCCTGTCTTATATTGGCTTAAAGATTTGGAATGTTCCTTATAGAATATTAAAATACTCAGAAAATTAGTCATATTTTTAATCTACCTAAGGTGTAAAGGAAACTTGCACATCAAAATATATCTTTCCTTAATGGTTTATAAATGGTTAATAAAAAAATATTGTATATAGCTTCGGATAACAAACCGTCGCATCAATTTTCATGCGTGACCGGTGTTACTGTGACCAGCGATACAAAAATGCATAAATTCGTGGATAACAGCTAATACAAGCTATATTTCTTAAACTTTGTTAGACTGAAATGAGTGTCTGTACTCAAGAGAATGACTTCGTGTAGTAATTTTCCCTTAATTAAGACTGCTAGGTCTGAGTTAACCCTGTGACCGGCGATACAACATAAAAACATACGCCTGATAAAAATTATTCAATGTTCGAATTTATACCTAAATAAACATAATAAGGAACTTACCTAAACAGGAGTACACTTTACACAAATTCAAACACATACCGTCATATTTGTAAAACTATTAGGCCGACCTCTAGTGGCTTCATTTATAAGAAATTTCTGCCGTGACCGGCGATACATGCAGCTGCAAGGACGGAACTTCTGGTTAATAATTGCGTTAGAGAAACTAAACTGTTGATCTTTGAACATTATTTTTTTAATACAAATTGTAGTAGGAGTGTAAATTATTTATATATAAAAGTAACTTTAGTAAAATGACGTGAAATATAAAAGGGTAAAGTAAGAAATTATTGACTGGGGATACGTGACCGGCGATAAATTTTTAAATTCAAATTATAGTACTGCAGCTATAGTCTAAAAAAGAATTTTAAAATTGCTTTCTATGTAAGCGGTTACATATATTTCGCAAATTATAATCATTTCTACAGGCAAATAGTTTATTTTAGTAAGTTATATGCTAAGGACTGAAAGTTGCCTGTAAAAATTTTTTGACTCTGCTACAGTGTATACATCTTGATTTAGATACAGGAAGTGGTACAGAGAGTGTCAGTTGATCTTTAGAATTGTACCTGTTATACTTGGGTGTGTATACCGGGTGTTTCAGCAGGAACGCTCACCTCCATAACTTTTTTATTTTTTAAATTACAGAAATAAAACTAGTGTATTGTGTTGTATGTGATATTAATTTGCATTTTATGACATGTCGGACTAAATTTTGTCACTGCCGGTTTAACCGGAAATGACGTCAACTTTGGATTTTTAAATAGAATACCCAATATAATTTTGGCTATATCGATTTAAAACATCATTCCAAATTCAACCACGCCCATACGTCACTTTTTGACATCTAAATAATTTTTATTTTTTGATCTAGATTGCTGTGAACTCTCTAAAATGGTTTACTTCTAGGTATGCCAAATAAATTATGGCGGATTTTAAAGTTGTTTTTATGTTCATTTGTTTGTTAGCATTATGGCGCCATGGGGACCTAGATAAATGCGAAGCCGTTTGCACTTCTTGTGGTATTTCTTGTCATGAATTGTATTTTTAATAAATTATCTCTCCTTTCTTAGGCCGGTATTAGACTATCAAATATATTTGACAAAGAAATTTTATAAAAGAAATTTTATAAAATATTTGAAGTGTAATATCAGTTCTTTCATAAAATATTTATTTTATAAAAGATATTTTATAAAAGATAACAACAGACGATTATCTTTGATAAAAGATTTTATAGTTGATTGGTAACGGTAGTAACCTCATTTTCTGACAATAAGGCATAA
The DNA here is from genome assembly GCA_963991005.1 of Barypeithes pellucidus. Classification (NCBI taxonomy): domain Eukaryota; kingdom Metazoa; phylum Arthropoda; class Insecta; order Coleoptera; family Curculionidae; genus Barypeithes; species Barypeithes pellucidus. The sequence goes on along the minus strand of OZ022562.1, from coordinate 18,410,199 downwards.
ATTTGACATTGACTGCGACTGGTATTGGTATATAATACAACAACAAATTGCTAATTTCGAAGTATGGAAGGTTCGAAATATTATACAACCATCAACACCCGGATTACAGAAACCGAAATAAAAGACTGGATATATTTATTTATTTATTTTAATTTTTTGCCTTGCAAGTTTCTGGGATTATGCCTGAAAGGATACATTGAGGTATGCGACTGCTGTACTGTAAACTAGCATAACTCTGTCCTGTTGCCATAAACCGAAGGGTAACCATAAGGCGTTCCTCAACGCTGATATAATTCCTTAAATGTGTATTCTGTCGGGATATCAATGGTGATATCTTTATAACAATAAAGTTAAATGTGTCCTCGTCCATTCTTAAATAGTTTTTATAACTCCTAATACCTTCAACTCGTAACTTCCGAAGGATATTGTGGTGGACACCCCTTAAATTACGTCTTGCCACCCAGGGCATTACCAAAAGGCGCCTGGCTCTTTTTTTTTGTTTTTTAATACTAAACACATTGTAATCACGGCAGCACTTAACGCTAGACAAGCTAATGCACGTCTATCGTTCATTTCTAATTGTAAAAACGTGACAAGTTCCTTCAAAATTTGTCAAAGTTCTTTGACAGTGTAATACTAGTAAAAACTTTTATAAAAGAAATATTATCAAAGAAATGCTACAAAATATTTTATAAAAGATCTTTGTCAAATATATTTGACAAAGATATTTTATAAAAGAAATTTTATAAAATATTTGAAGTGTAATATCAGTTCTTTTATAAAATATTTATTTTATAAAAGATATTTTATAAAAGATAACAACAGACGATTATCTTTGATAAAAGATTTTATAGTTGATTGGTAACGGTAGTAACCTCATTTTCTGACAATAAGGCATAAATTTGACATTGACTGCGACTGGAATTGGTATATAATACCATGGCGGAAAATACGTTTGTCTGGTGCATTTCAACAACAAAATTGCTAATTTCGGAGTATGAAAGGTTCGAAATATTGTACAACCATCAACACCCGGATTACAAACACCGAAATAAAAGACTGGATATATTTATTTATTTATTTTCATTTTTGCCTTGCAAGTTTCTGGGATTATGCCTGAAAGGATACATTGAGGTATGCCTCTGCTGTACTGTAAACTAGCATAACTCTCTCCTGTTGCCATAAACCGAAGGGTAACCATAAGGCGTTCCTCAACGCTGATACAGTTCCTTAAATGTGTATTCTGTCGGGATATCAATGGTGATATCTTTAAAACAATAAAGTTAAATGTTTCGTCGTCCATTCTTAAATAGTTTTTATAACTCCTAATACCTTCAACTCGTAACTCCTGAAGGAGATTGTGGTGGATACCTCTTAAATTACGTTTGCCACCCAGGGCCTTACCCAAAGGCGCCTGGCTCTTTTTTTTCTTTTTTAATACTAAACACATTGTAATCACGGTAGCACTTAACGCTAGACAAGCTAATGCACGTCTATCGTTCATTTTTAATTGTAAAAACTTGACAAGTCCCTTCAAAAATTGTCAAAGTTCTTTGACAGTGTAATACTAGTAAAACCTTTTATAAAAGAAATATTATCAAAGAAATGCTACAAAATATTTTATAAAAGATCTTTGTCAAATATATTTGATAGTCTAATACCGACCTTAACTTGACATAAAGGTGTGTGATATCAAATTGTTGGAAAAAAAGTGCTCTATCTTTTTGCCCGAGTGAGTTATGTATTATATATTATATGTTATATGTTTCCATTTGAAAAAATTGAGTTTTCCGGGAAAAAGCCTTCTTAAAAGTTTAAAAAGTGTGTACAAAATTTAAAACGCAATAGAATTTGAAAATTTCTTTTTTATCAAGAAATTGGGTTAGAAGTAAACCATTTTAGGAGTTCATAGTAAGTAATCTAGATGAAAAATAAAAAGAAAAATTATTTTGTCTCAAAAAGTGACGTATGGGGTGTCGTTCCATTTGGAATGGTCGAATGGTGTGGAATCGATATAGCCAAAAATACATATACAGGGTGAACCATTTAAACATTCAAAGTTGAGGTCATTTCCGGTTAAACCTGAAGTGCCAAAATGGAGCCCGTCATGTCATAATATGCAAAATTATGTCAAACTACATAAACCCACCAAATTTTATTTCTTTAATTTAAACAGTAAAAAAGTTATAGGGGTGAACGTTCCTCCTGAAACACGCGGTATGTGTTTATATATGCGTATATGTTACTACGAACGTTTTATATGCTTGCGGGTATGCGACTGTGTGTGTAGTACTTTTGCTAGTTCGCGTGAAAGTACTTATGCGAGTGCATTTATTATTATACTATATAGGCATAAGTAAACATAGGTTATTTTATCGATATTATGTATTCTTGTGGAAATTTTGTATTTTTGCAAACTTCTCCTATGCTACAGTACTATAAAGTATCCGGCACTGGAGACTGAGCTAGGTTGAAAACCCCAAATTTTATTAATACTTTCTATTAGCATTAAAATAAAGATAAGTTTGTGTGAGGTTGTCTATTCCGAATATTTGTATAGTTTTCGAAATATTGTCAATTTAATATTGTTATGTGGCAAGTTTGCTGCCAATTTTTAGTACAGTTACTATACTAGTTTTCTATGACGGCTTTGAAAAACAGTTATTTTAATGCTAAATAGGAAATAATTAGAAAATTTGGGAGTTTTCATTTGAAAATGTAGATTTTTGCAGTTTTCTCAATTTCATTTTTAATCTTATTGTTTGAACACCACAAAATATTATATAAAATCTATTAAATCAGGTTACTTTTAATAATATTTTCAATTGAAATTAAATGAAAAGCTTTCTTATAGGAAAAATTAATTATTATTTTAAGGTCTGCAAACGTCAAAGACATAAGACCTTAAATATGTCAAATACACTTAAACTTAGGTATAGGACATGATATACAAAGTCTGCCTGGAATCTTTCGTAAATTCCAAAATGTAATAAAGGATAATCCATTTAAAATAAGCAAGTTGACACCAACTTCCGGTATAACCGGAACTGCGACCATATTGAAAATATTTTAGTCAAGTTCCATCAACATCCAGCATACTGTTCATTTTTCGAAATTTTTGCTATAGTGGATCGAGTTGATTCCCGATGGGACACCCTGTATATAACTAGAGAAATTTCTCTCTGCCACTTTTCCTATAGAAAAATGTTTCCTAAAGCTGTGCGATACATACATGAATAAATTGTTTTATTAAATTTGATTTATTTAAATATGAAATCTTTATAATAATTGGTTACGTTGGAAAGTAAAAATCAAATACAACTGCCAATAGTGCCAATGAATACTAGCTGAAACCGCGACCCACCGTCGGCGTCGAGCGATATACATTATGCCAAAGTTAGTACAAAGCGCGAAATGAAAAATAAAATATGAACAGAGGTCAAATCGGAGAATTCGACTGACCCGGCGTCCACGTACCTTCGACCGATCCGCCCCGTGCTACAGAGCGCGAAATGAACACGGGTCAAATCGGAGATTTCGACTCACTCCGGCGTCCTCTTAATCTATGTTTGCATAAGGCTTCAATCTTTAATATAACACTTTTTCCGGCAAAACAGATAGGATATTACTACAAATAATACGAGAAAACCAAGAACAGTAAAGTTTCCATTATACCGTTGATCTATTGACTATCACAAAAGCCTATTTACCGTTCTGACCATACAATGCCCTAAATTTACATCTTTTCGAGCAGAGTTGGAGTACAATTTTTATTATACCCATATTAAGAGGATGCCGGAGTCAGTCCCCTGTTCGTTTTCCGCTTTGAAGGCACGAGGCGAATTGGATCTTCCCTTGCAGTTAGAAGAATACGTCGAGCGTCCGCCCGTAATCGGTAAGCCGAGAGAAACAACGATAATCGGAAGAAAGAGACTGCACGTGATCGGGGTCTATACTTCAATTTTCTACGCGGAAAAACGGAGTTCTCGCTTCCTAGATTTTTTTTTTAACGAAAGATATCTAAATTTTGTTAACAACTCGAGGAAAGTCCATAATTCTTTTCTATATGGAGCAGTAAAAAAAATCCGCGAGTTCTAGTTCTATTATAAATTTTTTTTCTTTTGACATTTTTTTCCTAAAACAGGAATAAACGCTTGGAAAGAAAACTCGTTTACAGGTACTCCGGCATCCTGTTATGTTCTCTCTTTTATTCGAAATAAAAATAAATAAAAATTTAAATCAAGCCGACCTTGCACACTTTATTGCGGTTTGAAGAAGTTGGGACCTACACAATGGGATGTAAACAGGTAATTGATTTAGGGTATCAACAGAAAACAGAACAGAAAAATGTAATCGGTCAGCCAAAATGGCTAGTTGGTCAGCAACTTATGGACAGCAAACATTTCTGAATCGTGACTGTGTCCTGGGAAAACAAGTGAAAACCCGCCGCCGCTACACCTTTTGTAGCCGATTTCCTTCTGTATTCGGCAAAAGAAAACACAGGAAAGTTACATAAATTGACAGTGCCCTGGGACCTCTGAAGTAAACTGCTTCTAGACATGTTTGTTTCTACTGACCAATTGTAAACTCTTGCTGACCAAGTAATCATTTCGCAGCTCGACTGTTAATAACGGCAAACCATTTAATTACTTCTCATTGATTTATTACAGGTTGGTTCGGATTTGTTCGTCGGTTAACGGTTAACGTAAACTTTACTGCAAAAAAATGTTGACAAATCGTGCAAGAAATGTTTAAGCTATGTGAACACTTTATGTCGTCAGACAAGGCATTATACAGGATGTTATGACTCCTTTGGGGTCCTAGAAAAATTCTTCTTACTTAAAAATCGACTGTCTAAAGATATGGTAGAGACTAGAGACATATAAAAGGGAGACAAATCATTTCATACATAAAACATCATTTGTTTCAGATTCAGATAAGTTAGAAGAGAAAGAATCTATAGATGCTGTTTCATTAAAACGAACCACGTAACTTTTATAGATTTATTTATTTATTTATTCGTGTCAGAAGCATCATAATTTAACAATAAATAACAATAATAATAATAATAATGATAATAATATACATATACAAATGTCTATCGTCACTTCAGACGTGAGCTAGACCATTTTTGCCCAGAAGCGGGCGACGTCAATTGCGTTCGGCTTCGCTGCCATAAGGTCCTCTATGGTACATCTAGCGGGGCACAGGGGGCAAGTGTACATATGTTGCGTGGTTTGCAGTTCTCCACAGTCGCAGAGATTGGAGTCTACAGAGTAGCCCCACTTATTTAGGGTATCTCTCGATCTCGCCGTGTCCGTCCGCAGTCCGTTTAGCGCCTTCCAGGTTTTCCAGTTTCCACCGTCTCCTGGTGCCAGTTCTTCATTCGGCTTCATCCAGTGTTGGTTTGAGGTCTTCCCCCAAAGGTCCACTCTGGTTTTAGGCTCCTCGTAGTCTTCTGTCGATCTCAGGAAGCTTCGCCTTGATTTTAGTCGCTGGTGGGCCGGTTGGAGACCGTAGAGGAGGTGGCGTTCAGATACTGCTGCTTTGGATCGTTCTTTGAGTGCAGCTGCTTCCCTACGGATGGCAGGAGGAGCGATGCCAGCTAGGTGGTGGATTTTGTTGAGGGGAGTTGGCTTCAGGAATCCGGTGATGATTCTGCTTGTCTCGTTGAGGGCGACATCAACTTGTTTTGCATGCGCTGAGCTATACCAGATCGGGCATGCATACTCGCCGGCGGAGTGGCAGAGGGCGAGTGCCGAGGCCTTGAGAACCCCAGGTTGGGCTCCCCAGTTAGAGCCTGTCAGCTTGCGGACTATTTTATAGATTTCGAGGTGCAACAAAATTATTTACTGTTTAGAAATGGAATTTTTAAATTAATTTTTATTGTTAAATACAATTTTTTGTTACTCTTCAGTGTTTGTGTGTTAAATTCAGTACTGTTTGTAGAAAAAATAGTAATTCTTAACTGAATATGGTAAGACTGTGCCAAGCCTGCCGTAAACTGGATAAAAATATAGACTTTTGAATCACGTCCGTCGATTGTTTGTTTTTCCAAACCAAGACAGAAACAGACAGACGATAGAAAGAGATGGGGATTCTACAGATATAATCACCATCCCTGTTTTGTTGTGTTTATTTTCGTAATAACAGGCGCTTGTAGTAACAGGTTCATGTTTATTTCAATTCAATGGAACGATCCATGCCGAAACATGGGAACAAGGGAACTCATTCCATTTTTTATTTAATTTTTAATCGCACTTGACACCTTACAAATTAATTAGGAAATTAATGACGTAAACTGAATACAATGATAAAATAAGAAACAATTTACATTTCTAAGGTAGTAATTAAACAAAAAGCGACACTGTTGCTTTTATCCAAATGGATTAACGAAAAAGGTGTTTAATTGGTAGTTTCTTTTTGAAAACGATAAGCATGCTGTTAGGTTAATAGGAAATATATGTATATTTTATCAGAATATTGGATAATAAAGGTCGCGTTCCGTAATTATTTTCTTGGTAATTTTATTTTTCAATATTACGAATGCTACCTCGCCATCTACGCCGTAACGATTTTCAATTCACATTCTTAGGTAGGTTGTAAACAACTTCCCAGAAAAACAATCGTGGAGCTCTGAAACCTAGTATAATTTTTCCTTGTCGCTTTCTGTTAATTTGACAAAGATACACATGGAAATGACGTATTATATTTAAATAGGTGACTCCTGGGGTGTCTTAGAGAAGCGCTACATATTTTTTTTTCAAATCGAACGTTTAAAAAGTGGGGTAATTCACCCATAAACCCACAGGCCACTCCTCGGCACAATCATATTACACTGAGCAGCTGTCTAATAAACAGATGTTCTGGCGCAATGTTGCCAACCTGTGAGTGTAAAACTTTAAATTCTTATAAAAATAAATATTTAGCTACCTAGTATCCAAATAGAAGTGAATCCAGGTGCCAGCACACTAGCAAGTAATCCAGGGCACATACATCTTCAGTTTTTTGGTTTTAGTGGGTAAAGCTTATACCCCACTAAAACCCCTTCGGCGCTTTTCTTCCAATCTCAGAACATGACCCTGTATAATCGTCAGAGACGCAGAACACATAGTGAAACACTAAACAAATTACCATAAATCACTTAAAGAAACACACACATGTATCGAATTAGTTTTTTGAAGATAGGTCCTTGTCACACAAAATCGCTACACACTAATGCATTTTTTAACAAACACACAAGTAGGAAAGAGGACACAAATTGGCCCTTTATAAACTGAAACGTTCAGCAATTATTTTATCTGCTGCATCCAATATCTTATATCGCAACTGATCCATATCTTCGACTGTTTATAAACTATTTCTTTATTCATCGTACCCCATAGAAAAAAATTACATGGGGTAAGATCCGATTTCCAGTCTCTTACTAAAGGAACATTTTCTAATATGCGTTCGACTTGATTTTTCTGTATGTACTAAACATTTTCACACTATTGGCAATGTTACAGTTGACTGAATATCCCGAAAAAATTCTTTTAATTTCGAAAGCACGCGAAGCCGCAGAGGAACATCTTGTTGTCAAGCAAATGTCAACTAGAGATGGCTAATCTTTGTTTTTAAAATCCTACTGTGAAAGGATCGATTTAATTTTTTTAAGCTTCTCGAATGAAAAAGAGCACCAGAGCAGCGATTAATAAGTTTTTTAATCTTTATTGGTATCTACAGCAGTGAAGGAAAGCAATAAATAAGTGCTGTAGATTATTATTTATTTCAACCTTTTTTGGTGAATGCGCCGGAATCTACCGGAAAAACACGCATTTCAATACAGGTACATCTCTTCTTCGCTTCTTGACAGCTTTTGTTTTAAATGTTTCAGTTCAGATGTCATTTTTAATTCAAAGAAATGTTATTTTTACAATGTGTTTTTTAATTAAAAACAAAAGTTCATATAAATCTAGGCGAGACAAGCCAATGTTAATAAAAACGATGTCTCCAAGTGAATTTTGTGCATTATGGCGGCCATTGTTCATGTGAAGTTTTGCGATTATGGTTATGGGTTATGTGATGTGCCAGTTTCTTTACTAAAACGATGTATAAGTTTTTATAGAAATTGACACTAATTTTTAAATAAGGCCGACAAGGTAAGTGTATGTGTGTGGCCTAAATAAAATTACATTACAAAATAAACAATTAGCAACCACTCAAAAGTCAAAAGGTCATTCACATTTGACCTAGTTACGTAGTTGCGTATTTCAAACTTAAAGAGTGTAAGGTGTAATTCTGACAACACTTATTTATTTACACCCTGTATAGTTGAATTGTATCTAGTTTTTAACTTTACTTTTGACGTTTTCTTCAATTATTGTCATGTCTCTTGTCTAGTGCTGTTAAATTGAAGAAATAAAAGATTTTGAATTTTGAATTATTTCGTTCTATTTTAAAATTTAATTAAGATATTGGTAGTGCCCACTAGATGGTGTTATGGTTATCTTATTGTTGGTCAACGATGATTACCCTTTCCTGTCCATCAAATGCTAGAAATAATGTTAATTCGGTCAGTACAAACATACCAAAAAATAATTATCAGCTAAATTGATGCTCTGCAAATTTAGCATACCGAGTACAGAAGACGAGAACATCGTAACACGATAAACTTGACGCTATCAGGTCCAACAAAAGGTTCTCGCGGGTCGTACGAGGCGCCCGGTACCACCGAACGGGTTCTGGCCGGGCACCAGGCGGCGCTTTTAACGCCTTCCGAGAACCGGCGGCCGGTCGGGAGCGGGCACGACCGCATTCTTTCCCGAAATTCTCACATTTACGGCCCGTCGCAAGCCGCCGCCGCCGCCAGATAAATAAAGGTCGCCCCGGGTGCGCCCGAAGCGCCAGGACTGGACTCGATAGAGAGAATAATCCTTTGGTTACTGATTTTTTCCTACTATCGTTATAAAAACTATATTTTTTACAAAAATTAACGCGTCATTTTTAACGAGAAAAAAAAGTAATTTAACGTTAAAGTATTACATTACATCACATCTCTCTGAATGCTTAAAATATCAAGTTGCCATGAAAACAGCATCCGCGTCGTTCGTTGCCTGGGCGTCACATTATTATTGATACCTTACCATGTCAATAATATTTGAAAACTTCAAAAATGGAAAGAAATAATTCCGATTCCGAAGCTCATTTCAATGCGCTCCAGACGAAATAATTAATAGAGCCAATGAAGCAACACAAAATATATTTCCTGAAAAATCGAAAGAAGCTTACAAAAAGGAATATAGTACGATTATTAAATGACATTGGACTAAAGGCAAGTGAAGAGTTTGAGCGAACGAGTATTGTTCAGGCATTTTCAAGAAAGGTAAAACAATTTTAAATCTTCGACTTTATGGGCATGCTATTCCAAGCGAATATCGACATTAATTCTGAATAAGCAAATATTCCAAACTTATTGTATTCCTAAGTGACCAACTCACGGTTATGCACCAATATATATTTTTTAATTTCGAAAAAGGAAACTGATATGCGACCGTAGAAAAAATATTGCATGACTGTATGTATTTGTTACATAAATAACTATTTTAATTCTCATGACTGAAAATGCCCTAGTGCGAAAAGTAACTGATTTCTTACACTAGTGTGACAATAAGATATTGTTTTTAGTAGTAGCATGGAAAAAAATAATTAAAATAACAACAGATCGTTTCTGTTAGATTTTTCAACAACCCCTTTATTGTGTGCCAAGGGTTCCTATTGTCTTCCACCTTTTTCTTACTCTAAATTAGCGACCACATAGTGAAAACTAAAGAGCCGATATTTAGCTTTGCTGAAGATAGCACACTGGTCTCATCTTTCTCTTTGAATGCACAAACATCGGCTGCCGACGCACATCTTCATGAAATCTCCCGGCTCAACAAAAACCTGGAAGAAATTTTGGCTTGGGGTGACAGTAACCAAGTCGAATTTAACGCTAAGAAACCCCAGGCAGCAGTTTTCTCTAAAAAGGTTAACATTACTGAACCGGATATAGTTATGACAGGATACGCAATTCCACTGGCTTCATCTATTAATTTGATGGGTGTCAATCTGCGAGGAAATATGTCTTGCATAACCACGTTGTGGCAATCGTCAAGGTAGCTTCACAAAAACTTGGTCTATACTCTTCCGGACCAAAAAGTTGTTCACACCTCAACAACTTTTGACACTATACAAAGCCCAGATTCGACCATCACTAGAGTACAAAACTGCTCTCATGTCTGGAGCTCTGCATCCAACCCTACTCTTCGGCTACTGAATTCCATCGAAAGGAGAGCCATTCGACAACCTGGAGCATCGAAGACAGGTTGGTGATTTGACTCTCTTTTACAGATATTTCCGCCCAGAGCGGTGAATAGCAGAAATACACGACGAACCACTGCCGCCCGTCCATATGTGGTTAAGCTTAGTACTCCTCGAACTTCACTATTTAAGAATTCTTTCATTTGGAGGACGTCATCCTTATGGAACGACCTTCCCGAGGTGGTGTTTCCCAACGATTCAAAACCAACGTGAATCGCTTTATGAGCACACGCTCCACTCCCAGAGTGCCTTAAAGGATGCTGCTCTCTCTCACTATGAATTGTTCTGTTGCATATCATATGCCCATAAGAAGTAATGGGCATATGATATGCAACAGACCAATTCATAGTGAGAGAGAGAGCAGTGAGAAGTAAGAGATGGTTCAAATTCATTTCTTACATAATATGTATATTTTTCAACAAACATGTTTTTCAAAAAAAAATTCTAAATTTATAGAAAGAATGACGCTCATCAAGGCCTGATCCCGAATAACATACGATAACTCATTAAAGTCAATTAGCCCAATATATATGCGCCCATGTTTTATGCTCTTACACAAAGAACTAAAAATTTCTCGATTCCCAACGCAGTCCAGTCCTGAAATAACCAGATTCCAATCGGATGCTAAAGATGGACCCAACCTTCTTAGGCCTTGTTAGAATTATAACGTGTTTGCATTTTAAAAGGAATTTTACTGTACTTCTTTTTTGTTTAGTTTTACAATCCACTTACAAAAAAAGAATATTATTAATAATGAAAATTATCTGCCAAAAAGCGTTATACTTTCAGTTGCTTGTTACGATAAGTAAAGCGCTTTTATTTATAGCTGTTATAACTTCTAATTTATTTCATTCTGCATTTAGGAACTTGCAAGAAACAGCGACGCGACGAGAGTATTCAGGCTCGAGTTAACAAAAAAAATACTAATTGCAGAACTATAATTTGCAAAATGAGGTGATTTTTAAAATTTCTTTTACAAGATTACAAGCGCTACACTGCCATTTTAGAGTCGCTGTAAAGGCCGTATTACAATGATGATTTTAATAATAGAATACTTGATACTCGAGCGATTTTAATCATCGAGTGAATCGCTTGAAATTCAAATTCACCAGCGATGACGTCACCGACTGCTCGACCGGCAGCCTAGTCGTTTACATGTGATGGGGCACAGGTTTAGCTAAAAAATTGTAGTAGCCACCAAAAAAATTCCAGAAATTTATTTATTTGTGAATAATGAATTTTTACCACGTGTCTCGATATCAAACAAAAAAACTGCAAAAAATCACCCAAATATGTATTTATTGTTCGCGTTTATTCTTGTGCTTTTTTAAAACAAAAAGTATTACCAAAAGTTATTTTTCTTCACATCTACGAGCATAAAATAAGTAGATATTTAAAATGGCTTGTCAAATTCTTCCACTTTAAATTATCAGGTGCCCACTGTGTGCCCTTCAAAAATGTAGGCTTAGTTACGCGACTGGCAAAATAAGAAAATAGGTGATTATTTTTTTAAATTCATGTTTATAGTTACCTAAAAGTTCCTGTGTAAATTTAAGAATGTTTACTTTTGGTTACCACAAAATTTGTCGATACCTATGTTTTGTTAACTATTTTACTCGTTTTCTTATTTACCATTAATATTTTCTATAATGCATGTTATTTTCTTCTTGAGTTTAATAATAAAAAGTTCCTGTTTAGATTTAAAAATGTTTACTTTAAGATACCAACGAATTTTTCTTCATATTTTGTTAACCATTTTGTTCGTTTTGTTATTTTTATTTACAATTTCTATTATTATGTTATTTTTGAGAAGTTTTCTCGAGTTTATAGTAAATAAAAATTTAAAAATTATATCCAATTTTTTAATATTTACAATCGGAGATCTAAACTACGCCGCTGGCTAGCCAGTTACAAGAAAACTTTACAAAATCCATGTCGCGATGACTCCGCTAAGGGATTCGGCATACTTTCTTATATGCACCTTCTCGTTTATGTGCCTTTAAGAAAGACGTATATCGTGTACCTGCTCAGCGTCAAACTCGAACGTCGCCAATCGGATGGCGCGGCGCGTAGACCGAAGGTCGTGTATCAAGTGACAGGCGATATTTTTCGTTTTTTCGCCTGAATTTATAACTAGAGTATTTCCTATCGAGCGAAAAACTGTTCGAATATACGAGCAGTTTTTTAACTCGATCACACTACAGCGGTATATTTCCGCCGGCGCCAAGCAAAGCTCGGCTATCGAGTGAAAGATAATAAGTGACGAGCGACGGTTTTCGCCTGAATAGATAACTCGAGCGGTTTTTTTAATAATCGAGTGATCAAGCGGTTTTTCGCTGGAGCGATCACAACACTGTACAAAATACATACACACTTAGTCCAATGTCGGTAGAACGTCATTGTCGAAGTTATATGGTTATAAACTATAAGTTTTAAAACTGTATGCAGCGTAAACTCAATAGCAACTTCCGATGGCAGGACAGCGATGTGCAAAATTAATCCCCCTTAAAATTTCGTTAATCCACGATAAATTAACATATTAATCCCATAATTAACGGACCGATGGTTGTTATAACATTTTCCGCCGTGTTCGTAAATACATGTCTCACTTGCATAATTTTGTGGGCGGAACTTTCTGATGCAGATTGCCGGGTATAATTTATATGCGAATAATTTATTCTTAATTCAAAATTTAAATTGGTTATTCTAGAACGTTAAGGAGATGATTTTCGTTCTAATACTTGCTTTGTAATTCGTTGGTAAAGCTACGGACTATTTTATCCAGTCTACCCCGATCTCAATGATGAATTCTCGATATATTGACAATTGAAAAGCCGTCTCACTTTTGTTCGCCATAGCAATCTCGATTTTATTTCATTCTTGCATTTTTAGATATTTTTAATATTGGATCTTGCCAATTTTCAATTGTCAATATATTGAAAATGGTTGAATTTGGATATAGGGTATATTACATAAATGACGTTCAGAATTTGATGTAGAATTGAAAAATCAGTTAATATACAGGGTGTTATGGAAATGACGTACTATATTTAAAGGGGTGACTCCTTGGGTGTCCTAGAGAAGCGCTACATATGTTATTTTTCTTAAATCGACCGTTTTAAAAGTGGGGTAACAAACACTCTTACTCACAGGTCAGTCCGCGCTACTGTACAACATTTCACCCACAGCCAATGGCAATGTAGCCAAACTTAATGTAAAACTGAAATTCCATATAAAATTATAAAAATAAATTATTTTCTACCTACTTGTATTTATCCTTATACCTAAAGAGCGAGGAAATCCAGGCACAAACACAATAGTTTTTTTTGTTTTTTCATGGGAACACTCCTGGAAGCACTTTATGTACACACAGTAATAGTGAAACAGAACCGATAGTTAGCTTTTGAAAATACAATAATACAGATTATACTACAGATTATTAGATTTTATTACACGCGAACACACGAAGAAACGCGTCAATAAAAACAATATTCAAAGATTATTTATGGATGGGCAATAAAAACAATATTCAAAGTTTATTTATGAATGGGCAAGATACACGCGTAAACCGAAAAAACAGAGCGGATTGCTGAGAGTGTGTTGGTGATCGACGAGACACAACGTATCCGGCCGCTGGTTGGTCTTCAACTAACAGACGCAAGCGTGCGGTGCTATATGAAACTACTTCGCTCAGTCGATGTAAGGCGTCAAGAGGTCATTGGCATTTGACCTAATGACGTACGTGGCTATTACTATTCCATATGTTTTTTCGGGTTGTTTAAAACATAGTCCGTCGTAAATGTTCTTCAATTAATTGTACAAAAAGGGATTACAGAATGGAGAATTGTTTAAATTATTTTATTTTGTCTAAAGAGTTTAAGGTGTACGTACATATGACAACACCGGCCAGAATTCCTTGATTGCTTACATGTATCGCAGTGCCACACAGGTATTTTTCTGGTTTGACGTCAAGTCACTTTTACCGCTGAATGAATTGAAAACGCCATTTATGGGTATTTTTCTTCAAATTGTCTTTATCTCAGTAATTGCCGGTTTAAATATAATATTCCATATTTCCATAACACCCTGTATAGGATGTCCGATTTAAAAAAAGTTTTCGACCCCCTCTATAAATCAACACACTTAAAATGATATTTGATCTCCTTGCAAATACTACTGGAAAAACCCTGTATAGCAATCCTTTTAATTTTAAATAAAAAAGTTAAGAGGTGGGGGGTCATTATACGTGATGCCCCTGGACATATTTTCATGTACAGTGTGTCCCATAAGCGAACTTATAGGTATAAATGACAAAAAATCTCGAATTCAAATTTGATCATTTGGGATCTGGGTATGGTTGATTAGAAAATTAAATTTAACATACAGTGAAACAACTCATAACGAAAAACCTCTAATAAGCGGACATCTTTATTAAGCGGACAGTTTTTCATAGACCGGAACTAGGTATATGAAATTCCATGAAGATCAACCTCTGATAGGCGGACTCTCCTTTGGGCGGACGCGGTCAGACTGTTTTCATACAAAGAGGGCGAAAACCCTCCTTTAAACGGACAATTTTTTTTTAAATATTTGGGAGACGAATAAGTACGGTGAAAAAACTCTCTGAAGACAGACCGGCAGCCAATCCCGTATGCGTGGCAGAGCGAAAAGACTTCGCCGAATGAAAGTATGTGTGATTCCCCGACAACAGTCCGCCGTTTATTTGTGAGTTAGAGAAAAGGTTAATATCGTAAACAATAAAAAAAAATGTCGCGTTTTGAGTCTGAAAGAGAATATTGATGTTGTGGAAGTTTGTAATTTGATAACGATGATTTGGGCGAGTTCATTAACATTGATAACAATGTGCTATTAGAAGATGATAGTGACCCCATTCATACCGATTGTGTAGTCCAAACTGAAACCACATCACTATCTGACGACTCTGATGACGAAGTTGAATGCCAGTAATCAAACAAATGCCACTAGTAATAAGCCATTAGTATGGAAAAGGAATTATAAGAGTATGCAAAGAATAGAGGTGGCTCTACAGCAATGGAATTGTTATCAGACTTGGAATTACATTTTCTAGATTGCAAGTATAAAACGCAAACACGTCAAACTACGTTATTAGATTTTTTTTAGTACTACATCCTAACTAAAACTAGTGTATTTTTGTTATGTTATGTTTATTTGTACATACATATACATAGTAATAATTTTGTATTTACATATTACCTAATAGCAAATTTCCTATTACGCGGACACATTTAGACGGTCCCGTAGGTGTCCGCCTAAGAGAAGTTTCACTGTATTTTGATTTCTATGAAGTTTTTATTTTCTTTCTAAGTAAAGTGCCTCTTATTCGCAAATCGCAATATCGAAAAATTTTATTAAGAAAAGTTGTTAAGAATTAAATTTGCATTTCTACACAAAAAAAAACAATTCTTCATGGTATTAAATACATTTTCGGAAATAACATTTGATGAGAAATTTCCTTTCCTAGGCTAATACGACAAACGATGAGGAAATTGAAGAAATTAGAAATTTATAACTGGGGGGAAAATATTGTATCAAATGAAAAAAAATCAATGTAGGCCGATGGTTTCGAGCAACTTTTCTTAATAAACTATTTCGATATTTTGTGAAGAAGAGGCACTTTACCTAGACACAAAATAGTGATCCAGTTGAATTCATAAAAATAAATATGTAAAATTTTATTTTCTAATCAAGCATTTCTAAATTTCAAATGGTCACATTTCAATTCGAAATTTCATTCAAATTATAGGTTCGCTTATCATGGGACATACTGCATGAACTTTTCTTTGCAAAATCACTAAATAATCACCATACTCTGACATATTAACACGTCATTAAGAAACCATTAGGAAACACATTTAAAATCAATAATTTAATATAAATACGAATATAATACTATCGTATAGTTAGTTTAAGTAGTTACAAAACGGATTAAATTGCAAAATTCTTTCGTAATAAAATTATGATGACATGTTTTCTGCAATAAAACTGAGCTCATCAATCAAGTTAAATTGTTCTATTTTAAGGCTTTTACGGCTTAATTTAGAGCTCGTTAATTTATTTTTATATTCCCACTGTTTAATTGTACGTTTCATTCTGGATATTTTTAGAACTGGCATATATTCTTGCAGACATCATAATATTCGTATTTCGACGTTTATACGAAAATATCTGGGATGTTCTAAAATAAGCGTCTGAAATTTAAAAATAAAAGGTTTGTTTTTAAAATGATCAGAGGTAAA
The DNA here is from genome assembly GCA_963991005.1 of Barypeithes pellucidus. NCBI lineage: Eukaryota > Metazoa > Arthropoda > Insecta > Coleoptera > Curculionidae > Barypeithes > Barypeithes pellucidus. The sequence continues at coordinate 18,393,580 of OZ022562.1, read as the reverse complement.
CGACTGGAACTGCTTTCGTAATTAGTGTTCTTCTGTAACGATTTGTGATTATTATTTATCGAGATCACTATTTTTAAATTTAAAATTATTTATGTATAAACCAACGAAAAATTAATATGAATGAAGACAAACTTTTTAAATTATATGCCAATGAGTAACATTAAACTTTTTAGCAAAAATTCTATTTTCTTTTGAATCACAATTGTAGGGGATTCAGTGTGTTGACTACTTTGTTGTATGAAGAGCAAATATGAGAACAAACCGGCACTCATAGGCGTAACTAGAGGGGGGGGGGGGGGGGGGTCAGGTGGGCTGTGCCCACCCCAGATTGCTCTGGTGTCCACCCCAGAATTTCCGAAGTTCGAAGCCATACATACGTCATAGTGACACTTGCCATTAAAATCCTACTAGACTATGGCCATGCCATTCCAAGGTAATATCAACATTAATTGTGAACAATCAAGTCCCTATAAGCAAATATCCCAAACTTATTGCATTCCTAAGTGACAGTGAGTTGGTTCTACACCAATATTTTAATTTCGAACAAGAAAACTGATACGATTGTGGAAAAAATATTGTATGAAACGTATGTATAAATATACAGGGTGTCCGGGAACATGTGGGAAGTCTCCCGGATATGAAGAAAACACGTGAAAAAAATACTATAGGTTCATATAAACTTCTTTCGTATCGGCCTCCTCTTCGGAGATATGGGCTCCCAAAGAGCACCAATGGAATCAATTTTTTTACACATAATTATTGAACCACCTGGTATATTTCAATAATTTTTTAATATGATGTATACCAGGTAAGACCCGTCAAATTACTACCCAAGAAACTGTTGTGAATTACTCATAGCTGCAGGGACGGACTGGCTGTAACACTCATGGGCCCATGATGAGAACTTTGGACAATGTTTTTTACATACCTTTAACTATTGGCTAAAAATTAAGCACTATTCATTCATATCGCTAATCGAAAAAACTTAATTTTATTGACACTGAGTCCCATCAGTTCTCACGGGTTAAATATGAAAAAGCGGAATTTTGAGGTTCGATATTTGATAGGAACAAAGATGTATCTCTTACCAAGATACGCCAAATACATGATGTCATTAAAATATCGTTTTTTTCGAAAACGGTTAGGATTAGCGACATGAATGAAGAGTACTTAATTTTTAGCCAATAGTTAAAGGTATGTAAAAAACATTGTCCAAAGTTCTCATCATACAGGGCGTAAAAAAAATGGGCCCATGAGTGTTACAGCTAGTCCGTCCCTGCAGCTGTGAGTAATTCACAACAGTTTCTTGGGTAGTAATTTGACGGGTCTTACCTGGTGTACATCATATTAAAAAATAATTGAAATATACCAGGTGGTTCAATAATTATGTGTAAAAAACTTGATTCCATTGGTGCTCTTTGGGAGCCCATATCTCCGAAGAGGAGGCCGATACGAAAGAAGTTTATATGAACCTATAGTATTCTTTTCACGTGTTTGCTTCATATCCGGGAGATTTCCCACATGTTCCCGGACACCCTGTATGTCGCAGCCTTTTAGCGTAATCAGCCGTTTCATGAAAAGTCTGCTCTTTTCATGAAACGCTGCCAAACACCGAAACAAATAACTATTACGCCAAAAGGCTATAAATTGTAGACGTTACATAAAATGTCTGCCTGTTTCGGCCTCTTGATGGAAACGAGCAAAATTACGTTAAGTGACTGACTTTACTGGACTTTTCATGTAACGCTCCGAATCTACTTTGCACTTACTGAATTAACAACGAATTTACTACAAAACAAAATAACTTTTATTACAAATACTGTATCATAGAGGCTAGCTACAGTACAGGATCAACAAAAATACGAATGAAAGTAGAATCCTCAATTATTAAAAAAAAAATCAACGATATGTTACTTATTAAAGCACGGCAAGCTAATATGGCAACGGCTATTACAATCTTCTTTACAGCTACACTTATTCTTAGTACACTGTTGTTTGCTAGGTTTACACGAACATTTCAGTATGCCTTGACCACCTGATTCCAATGACACAGATTCTCTTAAGCTGAGTGATTTTTCCTCTTTATTAAGAAATCCTGAACCCGCAATAGTAAGACTTTCAGCACCAAACCATCCCTTTATAGTACCGTGCTTACCAGCTATCTGATTTACGCCATTTTTTTGATCTATTATCAAACAAACCATATTCCATGCCATGCCTGCCGTGGCCAATTTCAGGTTATACAATACTCATTTTATTACATCAAGTGCAAAGGAGCGTTACATGAAAAGTCCAGTAAAGTCAGTCACTTAAAGTTTCTTCAAGATGCCGAAACAGGCAGACGTTTCATGTAATGTCTACAATTTATAGCCTTTTGGCGTAATAGTTATTTGTTTCAGTGTTTGGCAGCGTTTCATGAAAAGAGCAGACTTTCATGAAACGGCTGATTACACTAAATATGTCTTCTTTCATGAACGCACGAGCCAAAGACGAGTGCTGCAATACCGTATGTAAGTAATAATAGTAACTTGCGTTATCCAATACAATTATTGAATCTAATATACACCCTCAACACCCTGTTAAGGTACTCAAAATGCTCGAAGATGTACATATAGGTATCTAACATGATTCTCCATACAAGCATGTCTTACGCTGTTTTTTTTAAACGAGTGGTTTGAGACCACCATTAATAAATTTGTGGAAACATCTCTTAATTAATTCCAAAGTTTGCAGAACGAACCAAAATGACGTAATCGACACCGAATTCCGATCCAGTACTTGTTTTGATTCCCATAACCTAATAATATGAAATTTGGGGGCCACCAAGGCTGTCTCAAACGGGATTTTTAATTTTAATTAATGATTGGTGATAGGAGGCCCAACATTGACTGTTTTAAAATACCGAGGCCACCCCGCATTCAGATGATATCAGAGATATTCTCAGTGTTGCCGCAGTGAAGGTAAATATTTCGTATTTATTTATAAATAAATTATTGTTCGATTTGACGCTAGTAATAATTATTATAAAATCGAAAGGAATGTTGAATATGAAAATTTATAAGGGCGGAATGTATCTATTGGTCTCAATTAGAGTTAGTTAGTTATATTAGTCTCCCGGCTGCGTATTGGTATTATCTTCCATGGAAAGAAGCATCCGTAGGAAAATGTAGGTATTGCCGAATCACGGAAGACAAGTTCCAAGATTTACGCATTATTAGGCTGGACATTCTCTCCGGCGTTAGGACATCATACTCGAATATCCAAGCATCTGAATTGAGTAGATTATCTTCTGACACTACGTACCATTGTGATGGACAATGTCTCCTTCTGTCGGGCACGCGTGTGTCTGCGCAAAATCATTCGAAACTCAGCAAACACTATTCACTGAAGGACAGTCTGATCCATCACGTGAAGTTACTATTTTAAAATCTGACTTTGTTCGAGGTTCAGAAATTGCACTTGAAAACCCAAATAGGGACTTGACCAAATTGATGCATAAAATTAATCTCTTGGGGAATTAACAACTGCTACACAAGTTAATATCTTTGCAAAATGTAAATCAGGAAAAATATTGTCGCAACCATGGACGACAAATCGGAGTAAAGCGGACAGCATGCTTCAGTTATATCAAAAGTAATGGAGAAAGCTATTAACCAACATCTTCTAAAGTACCTGGAGGGCTTCAACATTATCAGCGATCATCAATATGGTTTTCGGAAGTCCAGATCAACTGGAGATCTTCTAGCCTATGTCACCCATCTTTGGAAAAACGCAATCGAACATCATAGGGAGTCTCGGGCTGTTGGGCTGGATATTTCTAAAGCCTTTGATCGTGTTTGGCACGACGGACTTCTAAGTAAACTGCGATCCTATGGTATGCCCAGTCGATTCTGTGCATGGTTGTCTAGATTTCTTAAGGGCCGCTCTCTGCAAGTGGCTTTGACGGATTTCTCTCAAACACCTTCACCATCAATGCCGGTATTCCTCAAGGGTCCATATTGCCTCCCACTCTCTTCTTACTCTACATTAACGACATTCTAGTGAAAACGAACGTGTGTACAACTTTCTGGTTCGGAAGAGTACACCAAGTTTCTGAGAAGCTATTTTGGCGATTGCCACAACGTGGTTATGCCAAGACATATTTCCTCCCAGATTGACGCCCAGCAAATAGATGAAGCCCGTGGGATTGCGTGTCCGTCCATGACTATATCCGGTTCTGTAATGTTAACCTTTTTAGATTGATCTGGACTTTCGAAAACCATATTGATGATCGCTGATAATGTTGAAACCTTCCAGGTACTTTAGAAGATGTTGGTTAATAGCTTTCTCCATTACTTTTGATATAACTGAAAGCAATGCGACTGGTCGATAGTTGCTAGGCAGGGTTATCTTACCTTTCTTTGGTATAGGCTGGACTCGCGCCGTCTTCCAGCCTGTTTTTAACATGTACTTTTAAATCAAAATAATTTATAAATATTATTTGAATTTCTGGGAAAAAAAACCTCAATTTTCTCGAAATGTTAAATCTAATATATACAACTAAAACAAAACACAGTTCATAAACAATAGGAAGCAATCAAGGTGTGATTCTATTACGTCCATAAATTTTTCTAAAAACAATTATATTATCATACATGCACCATGAAACTACCGCAAGTCGAACCAAGTACATTCCAGGGCGAGCCGTAGGCGAGAACGTTGGAGTTTTTATTGTGTTCAGCAAAAATTCATTTTGTTCAGTTATTCTTGAGAGGAAAGGCTTGAATATTGTTTAAATATTTTAAAGTCATTTGCCTTAGGTAGCACCTATGTATTCCAATAGTCATTACTAATTTGATTATAAATTATTAAAAAATAAAAAGAGGACAAAAATATTACTGCACAATTAATTACCAATATAAAATACCAGGTCGCCAAAGAAACGCACATTACAATGGTAATAATGAACAGTCTGCTGGTAATCAGCAGTTGGCAACATTGTTGTCTCCCTGGGGGCAAAATCAAACTGGTATGCATGAGTCGTCATGAAAAGAATTTTTAATTGCTCCCATCTCTTTTTAGTATATTTAGAAGGATGTCTTTTTCTCACTCAGGTGCCCAGCAGTCTAGCAGGATTTGCACCATTAACGGGCGACCTGAATACCGACCTTGCAGACGTCGATTTTCTTAAATTCTTTATACAGAGTGTCGAAAAATTAGTTTTTTAGTATAAAAATTACTAATTAAGATTTCAATAGACTTAATTAAAACGTTAATAAAAGGCGTAAGGCTGGATGTTTATTCTTTATTCGAATTTAAATGGAAATACAAATTTGAACTGTTGGACCAACATTCAACAATTGACCAAATACCGAAAATAACAAATCGTATAATCGCCAGAAGGAAAGGTTCCTCTAGATCTATCCCAGGTATTTGACATGGTGTGGATTGAAGGTTTAACATAATATGAACTGAAATCGCTCCTTCGAAAACAACATTTCCAAATATAGAATTATTTGAACCAAGAATGGTGCATTTGACGAGAAAATGCAAGATACAGTTTTCATATATAACTGGCCAGACTAATCAGAGAAAATATCCACATGGGAAGATGTCAGTTGTTCATCCTGGAAATCGTTGTTTTTTAAATATTTTTTTAAGTACTAGGTGTAATTTAATAATATTTTAGTATAATGGTTAATAGATGAGTCTCCTTAAAATTCTCCCTTTTAAACAAATTTGGCTTATTTAGTTTGCCAGGGACGGACTAGTGCCGACATGCATTTAATGTATGGACAAAAATATTTTTTTCTCGAAAACAGTTTATTTTATCGTCATTGATCAAGAGTACCATTTTTTCAGCTAAGGTTTAGAGTATCCAAAAATATTATTGTCGTTCCTTCATCATACAAGGTGTACAAAAAAAATGTTCTTAAACGAGTTTGTTTCTTCAAAAAAAAACATATCTGCCACAAATATTAAAGTATCGAAATGAACCAAAAATGAAAATGTTAAGCACAAATGTCACTGGATAATTAAATAACAAAATAAAAAATTTCGCATCGCTATCACTCTACAGAGTATTTTAAAGTTCGAGTCAAAAAACAGTTCTTGTTTCAATCTGTATATTATGGACATATTCTTAATTTTCTTAGCATCTTACATATTGCGAGATTTTCGAAAATTTGCCTACAATATAAAAAAAAAATGCGTGCATCGATTATTTTGGCTGTGAGTATAAATATCTTTGTGTAAATACCTTTCTTTAACACGAAATTAATTTTGTAAATAATAAAATGCCTAAAAGCTATTTTTTCTTCAGGAAAGTAATGTAATTCCTGCAATTTGACGTAAAACTACAACTAAAGCGAGCTCTTTGAAAGATGACGAGTGCGGTATTCGGGTCGGTTATCTCTTCTGCACATCCTGCTAGACAGCCTGGCTTCGATTTGTAAATTATCGAAATTATCAACAAAAAAAAATTTGAAAGTTAAACATACACCAATGACAAACATCTTGTGAATAATTTTTAGCTTCTTATTTCTCAGAAACGCTTTCGTTTGAAATGATTGATTTTATAACGTTGAGGGAAATCTAAGTGTTATTTTTTCTGATAAATATTTTACATTTTAATTTACTTCAGTGGGATTGGAAAATCTAAATAAATAAAAATTTATAAAAAGTTTTTATTAATACTTAATTTAATCGTTCCTGATGTAAAAACTAGTAAATAATAACAGTAAATTTGATTGGTTGCTAATGAATTTGTCCATTTTTTGGCAATAACAAAATTTTAAAAAATTTTAATATGAATTAAAATTTTTTTTTCTTCAAACACAAGCACTATAGGAAAATCATCTAAGGCACTCTGGGAGTGGTGCGTGTGCGCAAAAAGCGATTTACGTTGGTTTTGAATTTTGGGGTATCTATGGAGTATGAAGAGGGATAAACCATCTCCAAGGGTTACAGGGCTCTAGGTAAGAACAAGACTAGGTGGTGAGCTGCCCAATCGCCAAGACAAGTAGGCCAACGACTTTCAGAGGATGCTATGAAATCAGGTTTAACCGATATTGATCCAATACTTTGTGGCGTAAGTTAGGTAACTAATTTTATACTATTTTTGTATACAAATTACAGTATTTGTCGTATTTTTTTCTAAATCGATTTTTTATACCGGGTGTTCCTTAATAACGTGCTAATATTTCAGGGTGTGATTCCTTAGGTCATTTTATAAAGAAAAGTTCATATGAACATATGTCCGCAACGGCTTAAATTTCTTGCTACAGGGTGTTAAATTCTTATTTTTTAAATGGTTATTTTTTAATATCTCCGAAAGTACTATTTCCAATTCTTTTATGTGTTAATAGGATATAGAACCACAAATTTTAGATAGAAAAGTAATTCAATTGTTCCACCAGTGGCGTACCTGCAAACATGTCCTCTGATATATTTTACAAGAAAGATGGTACGCCACTGACATTTTTCCATGTGGATAATTTTTCTGATTAGCCTGGTTAATTCTACATAAAAACGGTCTCTTGAGTTTTTCTCGTCAGACGCACCTCTTGAATAAAACCACTAAATTCATATTGAAAATCATTATTAGTAACATTGATAAAATAATTAATGATACATTTTGTTTTATAAAAATTGTTGGAAATGGCCACCTTCACTTAAAAGGCATGCTTCCGGCCCTCTTCGCATCGAATTGCCCAATCCAACAATTTTTATAAAACAAAATTTTTCATTAATTATTTTATCAATGTTAATAATGTTTCAATATGAATTTAGTGGTTTTAATCAAGAACGTCTGACGAGAAAAATTCAAGAGACCGTTTTTATGTAGAATTTACCAGGCTAATCAGAAAAAATATCCACATGGAAAAATGTCAGTGGCGTACCATTTTTCTTGTAAAAAATATCAGAGGACATATTTGCAGGGACGTCACTGGTGAAACGATTGAATAACTTTTCTAACTAAAATTTGTGGTTCTATATCCTATTAATACATACCAAAATTGAAAATAATATCTAAAGTAATTTCGGAGATATTAAAAAATAACCATTTAAAAAATAAAAATTCAACACCCTGTAGCACGAAATTTAAGCCGTTGCGGACATATGTTCATATGAACTTTACTTTATAGAATGACCTAAGAAATCACACCCTGAAATATTAGCACGTCATTAAGGAACACCCTGTATATGCGCCCCCCAGAAGCAAATTTCACGAGCCGCCACTGCTTTGTGGTCAATACGTTTTCCAAGTAAACATTATGTTAAGACATCTATTGGTAAATACAATTTTAAAAACTTATTTACCATTGTGTATTTAACATAAAGCTACTAAAAAATTTAAATTTTGTTGAATATTGATTTCCTTCAAGGAATTTTCAATAATGTTTAAACAAATTTATTCTTTTGCGGCGCGATTTAAGTAGTATTATTTATTTGTAATACATACAGTGTGTTTTTATTTCCTGTATAAAATAACATTTTAAAACAATAATAAATACGTATTTAATGAGTCACAAAAAAACAGGTACGACACATTTTTACCATTAGTTAAATGAAATAACATTTGGTAAAGGAAACATCAATATTATAAAAATCATAATTTCAATAATAAAACATGCTATAAGCCTTCTTCTTTATAAAAAAAATTATTACCTTGCTAAATTCCATCAACTTTTTCAAGCAAAGAGCTAACTCCAGAAAATGATATTTTTGATCGGTAAATTTTCGGGTTCGTCAAACCCACAGGGCCAACACTCCATTCATAAATCTGTTGGAAAGTGAGTTTGTGATTGTTTGAAATGTTATTGAAAATCAGTAATGGGTGGAAGAGTGACAAAACATGTTGGTCTCGCTAATGGCAACAATGTTGAAGTCTGGTTAAATCAAAGATCTTACAACGTTAAATCCAATAACGTTTAAAAGGTTATGTAGCGGTCTTCATCGTTTCGGAGCGGAGCTAGTCTGGGCAAAAAGCCCAACAAGGGCGTATAATTTACTTTGAGATTCTTTACGTTTAACTATATTATCTATTCAAAAAGTGTAGTTTCGAATATTGGATATTTATAAAAAAGATAATAATATTGATCCAGTTTTTATATACAGTGTATCCAAGGATGGATTTAACTATTTATGCTTAGCATCAATATTTTTGGTGTATTCATTACTGGATGATACTCTCCAGATATAAAAGTGTATATTTCTAGCCAGATTGTCATATTTATCACTAAGACATCTTGCAAAATCCCAATTAAAAATTTGTAAATTTGACAATTACAACTGGTTTAAGGTTAATCCGCAATTGCTCTTAAAATAAGTTTTTTTCTAATAAACTATAAACTGTGAAAAGGATGATTCTTTAAAATAATATTATTATACTTAAAGGTATCAAATAAATCGTGAAATAATCCAACTGCACTCTGGTCATCTATCTTTAGTTTATTACCTGCTCACATGCATTGGGTGTGGCCAATTAGCAAGGAGGGAGAACGGAATGGGTGATGCAAACTCAAAATCAAATTTCTAAATAAATTTACTAACCTGTGAAATTTTAATTTAACACCATTCCATCTTCTAGTGAAGTATTTTATGGCCGCACAAGACTCAACCATCTTGTAAATGCAAGATTTATATTAAGAAATAAACCAACTCGACTGCTTTTTGCCCGGACTAGCACCACGGACCGGCCCATAACCTTTTAAACGTCAATGGTTAGTCAGAAATCATATCAATACAATCATATTAAAACATAACCATACTTACCGAAGAAAAGATAAATCCTTGCTTAAATGATCCACTCTTTTACAAACTATACATGAATGCACCATCATTGTTTATAATAAAGACGATTTTTCACCAATATTCACAAAAAAAAAACAACCAAGTATATAAACACTCCCTTAAAAGCGGTTAGCAGCGAGTAGCAACAGTGTATTCTTCTTCCATTGATAAAGTTTGATCGTTTGCCGTCGAGCGTAGAATCTTTTAACTTGATGTTGTCAGAGTGCAGTCGGTTTATTTCAAACTTTTATGTATAATAATAATCTTTTTTTCTAAATCTCTCAAGGCCTATTCACAATTTATATTAAAATTATTGGGAAATAAATTTATTTTAAAAGCAATTGCGGATTAACCTTAAACCAGTTGCAATTGTCAAATTAACAAATTTTTAATTGGGATTTTGCAGATACCTTAGCGATAAATAGGACAATCTGGCTATGCTGCAAGCATAACAGCAAGGTGGGGAGTGCACGTTTACAGTCCTTACGTCGACTTCAAATGTAAACAATTCTATCTGGAGTTTGTAAGATCTTTGGTCAAACCCGATATCATTTTTAGGAAGGACATTAGGAAAAATAATTATATGAACTACCAGTATTATTTTGACCTCCTGTTGTAAAATTATATTTTTACAGTTAAAAAATAAATAATAATATTTTTTGATGGATGTGAGTCTTTGATATAAAATCAGACTGGCCGCCTATAATTTTGCAGCGTCAGCGGTTCGGTTCCCGCTTTCTCTTGTTGTAACGGCCGCTTCGTCAGCAGCAGATTAGAATGACGCAATGTAGCGTTGGGAAGGATGAAATAAAAAAAATTGTTTCGGAAGTTTGTCGATTTTGGATTCTTCAAGTACGCGGTATACCGTCGATTGGGGATTCCCAAAGTCGTACTCAAACGCGATTTAGTTTTTTTATTAATTTTTATCTAAGAAGGGGGGGTCCGTATTTTCGGCTACAGGTTTTAGAGTGTTTATCATCGAAAATTCCGAGAAAAGTCAAACCGCGGATCTTTCCCTCAGTAAACTTTATTTTCAAACACTCGTATGTTTCATTGCGAGTATAAATAACGCTGATTCGTCTTCAAACACTCGTGTATTTGGTGCGAGTATAAATAAAAACCTACATATCGTCGAACACTCGTGTATTTTGGGGCGAGTATAAATAAAAACCTGAAATTGATCCTCGAAAACTCGTAGCCTTCCGTACGAGTATAAACAATGCTAAGAAACCTTCAAACACTCGTTTTGGTGCGAGTACAAATAAGTTCAAGGAAATTTCGTTAATGCAACGTGGGAGAAACACTCTGTATTTTTCAATACAGAGTATAAACACCATCGTTTTGACGTTTATCATCTTCGTTGGAGAAAGCAGACTGGTGCGTACCCCCAGTAACGGTCCACCCGCGATCTTCAAATTTACCCGATTGTGATAAAATACATTCTGAGTCCGGAATGAAGAAGTAAGTCTTAAAACAATGAAATATCTTAAGTTAATATTAGTAACCTCTACCGCGTGTCTATATTTCCTGGAAATTATAGGGTAGCTGAGCTCTCTTTACTTGAGAAATAAAATTTAGCTTAGGTTGGATTTCTATTGTAAATAAATGTAAATAACTAAAATTTAAAGTGAGTACGTGAAAGATGAGTGATAGGTTGGTTTGAACAAATAGAATGCTAGAGTAGATTAATTTTTTATTGTATAGAATGTAAATAATTAGCTCACGAGTATTTCGGGTCGTGTTACTTGACAGACGCAAGGACTACCCCTCAAATCAACCCTCAAAGACAACGACATTAAAATTAAATAAATAAAGCCCTCCGTGTTCTAATATAACAACTTGCATTGTGTTATATTACATTGGACGCGCCCGAGCCAATACAACCAAAAGTATAGTCTGAACAAAAGTTAGGCCTCGTCCTACGTTCAAATAACTATACTTTTAAATTAAAATCAGTCATTTTACTTTCTGAGACAGAAAATTTGCCCTCTGCGCTCTGGTGGACTGCTGACAGCTTCCAGCTGGCGGGGAAAGGATGGTGGGCCCACCCAAGACCGACTGACACGTGCGTGTCAAGTCGGCAATGGCATTATGCCTGGCATCCCTGACCAATAAACAACGAAAAATCGAAAATCGAACATAGCGTCCGTAAAACTAATTAAGTAGGAGCGTCTCTAAATTATGATGAATTCTTCATTCAAATATCAAGACTGGCGACATTACTGATAGTGTCGACCAGCACTCACACATATATTCAAAATTTAATGATTAAGAAAGTTAGATTGGCTCTAAATAAATAATTCCTGGGTGGGGAATTCACCTCTGGATAGAATTCAAAAATAATTAATAATCTGATTAAATTAAATTCAAATAAAACTTAAGGGGAAACTTGGTTATACGGGGGTTATCAAAAAACCTCTTACGTGAAACGCGCAGATAAGGAGAACGTTTAGAGTTACCTATCATTTATTAAGCGCAAAACGGGCGGACGTTTCGGGCTACGTTCTCCACTCATATCATGGTATAATGTACGTACGTCCCGCTTGAAAAAAATTCCTTCGTGTCTTTCTACAATTGCGACACTCCCCTGTACCTGTACGCTGGCGAAATATTTCCCTTACTGGACACCCTGTATAACAAATTTCAATCATCGATGTTCCCACACTTCTTTACCTTCTTGTTTTGTTGCTTTTAAATAGTTAGTTACCAAATTTTAAAAGCATTTAAATGTGGTATTTTATTATTTAAATGAAATCGAACAGAGGCGTACTTGAAATTCCTTAATATCGCAATAATATATAGTAAAAGTCGGAATAGAATTTTAGAGAGTTATATTACTGATCATATTGACGAATAATGTATATTAAGGGAAGGTGGGCAATTTGCAACAATTTTTATGAAAGAAAATTTATCGTTGTCAATTTTAAGAATATTATCTCAATTTAAATTTAATTGTTTTAATCAATAACGGTGCGTCTGACGAAAAATCCAAGAACCGTTTTCATGTAGAATTCACCAGACTATTCAGAAGAAAAAAACTATATGGAAAAATGTCAGTAGCGTACTAAGAGGACACGTTTAACAGGACGCCACTGGTGAATAGATAGAATAAATGTCTAACTAAAATATGTGATTTTATGTCCTATTAACAAATGCCAAAATTGAAAACAATATCTAAAGTATTTTCGAAGATATTCAATGTATAGCTCGGATTTAAAATTCGAAATATAAATAATAGTACATTGTAACCTATGCTAGGAAAAGCTGAACATTCCGGGAATGTGGCTTTTCCTACGAGGTATATATATCTACTAATTTTCGGACAATCGAAATTGTTCAAAGGGCATAAATTAACTTGATTATTTCCATCGCCTGTCAAATTTACTGTTTCGACCAATGAATTTGTTTCATTTACACCAATTGTACGTAATTATTTTGATAAAATTTGCATCTTCCTTACAAGTGATAAAACGGTGCCATTGGTCCATAACATTTTTAAAAAACGTTTCTAAAAGCCATTTTAGAGTCGGCAATTTTTGTCTCTTGCGCCAGCAATGGCAATTATAATTGCACGAATTCATGCGCAGCACACCGTTCTCGATCAGCTGGCCAAATACTGCTCGCATTGCGGGCGCAATCCGAGAATGGAATCCGTATTACAGTCGGCAATTCTACTCTGCTGCAAAATTGCACGGATTCATGCGCAGTACACCGTTCCCGATCAGCTGTCTGTTATTGCCAGAAATGGGACAAGCGTCATTTTAATTGCCATTGCCGCTGCAAGTCTGAGTAGAGACGGTTTATTCTGTTCTTTTTAACTGTTTATTAGTTGGTTGAAGCCGCTATGAACAGCTAATGGCTATTTAAACTAACTGGTACTGAAATTAGGAGTTCACATTATTTGTTAAGCATATGTGCTGCTAATTCGTCGCAACTTTTTTGAACCGCTATTTGCAAGTAGCAGTAGCTGCTTTAACTGGTAATCAAAACGAACAGGTTTGCCCATTTCTAGTTCTGGGGGTATTTTAGGGATTTCAACAGTACCAACTGCTGTTCTGACTGTTGACAATGCGCCAGCTTATCGAGAACGGTTTAGTGCGCATGAATACGTGCAATTATAATTGCCATTGCAGGCGCAATTGAAGAATTGCTGACTCTAATACGGCTTTAAGTAGGCCGAGTACTAGAAAATTACTTTTAATAAATGTCAAGTTGGAATGACTTTCTTTAAATATATGTATATTTTTTTTTTCATTATTATTTACCAGTGACTAAAGGTAGGATTTAAGTAAAGAAACATGTACTTAGTGTTTATTTGCAATGTATTTTCCGATTTACCCACATTGTTGACTTGTTTCCTTTTGAGATTTTAGTCACATAACCTTAAACTTACGAAACGTCAAAAGGTTTCAGGTCTAGAGTAGAGAGCGTAAGCTAGTATCGATATCGACGATTATCGATATTGCATATTTAAAAGTATTTATCGAATTATGACAATATTTAATTTACGTTCTGGAAATAATCGATACAATTTTGAAATAAGCATTATTAATTTTATTCACAAATAAATGATGCCATGAAATATTTGTTTAGTAACCATGGAAATAAAGTAATATCGAATTGTCAAACTTGTTGGCTGGTAACGACTGAGTGTAAGGAATTTTTTCAAAATGTCAGTATTTTGCAACGATTTTTGGGAAAAAAAAATTTTTCTACGCTACTGCTTACCGAAGATTTTAACGGATGCACATTCCATTCTTTAACAAAGTAATAGTACATACATACCTTTGATTTAAGTCCGTTATTGGTACGATTTTAGGCTACTACTTACTTCTGAATGGAATTTGAAAGCTTTTTACACACGTTAATAGATGTTTCTTAAAGTTTAAATAATGTTATGGTTCACAAAATTACTCCGATATTAGTTTAGCTGGGTGGCCGAATCACTATAAAAAGCGTATAGTCGGAATTGTCCTTCGATGAATGACTTTGAAAAGTAAAAAAAAATATTTTTTTAAAAAATTTCTTGCAGCTTTGAAATGTAACGAAAGGGAACAAACAGATAGTGAGAAGACTGAAATTATTAACATCCCAACTACATAAATATTAAAAAAAACTAAAATTATACTTCGCCGTAAATTATTAAAAATCACATTTTCTACAGGATTGTTCCTTAACTGAAAACGAAGTAGGAAATAATATGATAGATTTTTTAAAATGGTTTAAAAATGAATTTAAAAAACATATTATTGGGTATATCCAGATATTGATGTTATTTCTCGGTTACGTACGTACGTATTATTTATGTCTACCTGTATCTAATTGTTCTGCAGAATGCAGGTTTTCAGTGTTAAGACGAATTTTCAAATATAGTTGATATATTCTGTGATCGAATTCAAATACAGTGAAACCTCTCTTAGGCGGACTAAATGGTGTAAGCCCATGTGAAATTTGTTATTAGGTAATATGTAAATGCAAAATTATTACTATGTATATGTATGTATAAATAAACATAACATAACAGAAATACACTAGTTTTAGTTAGGATGTAGTACTCATCAAAAAATCTAATAACGTAGTTTGCAGTGTTTGCGTTTTATACTTGCAATCTAGAAAATGTAATTCCAAGTCGGATAACAGTTCCATTGCTGTAGAGTCACCTCTATCTACTCTTTGCATACTCTTGTAATTCCTTTACCATACTAATGGCTTGTTGATAATTGGTGACATTTGTTTAATTACTGCATTCAACTTCTTCATCAGAGTCATCAGATTGTGATGTGGTTTCAGTTTGGACTACATAAACGGTAGAAATGAGGTCACTATCATCTTCTAATAGCACATTGCTATCAATGTTAATGAACTCGCCCAAATCATCGTTATCAAATTACAAACTTCCACAACATCAATATTCTCTTTCATACTCAAAACGCGACATTTTTCTGCAATTGTTTACGATTTTAACCTTACAACTCGGAAATAAACGACAGACTCCTGGCGGGGAAACACACATATTTTCATTCGGCGAAATCCTTTCGCGCTGCCACGCATACGCGATTGGTTGCCGGTGTGGTTTCAGAGAGATTTTGCACCATACTTATTGGTCTCCCAAATACTTTTAAAAAATTTTTGTCCGTTTAAAGCAGGGTTTTCGTACTCTTTGTATGAAAACAGCCTGCCCGCGCCCGCCCAAAGGAGAGTCCGCCCAAGACAGGTTGATTTTCATAGAATTTCATATACCTAATTCCGGACTATGAAAAAATGTCCGGTTTATAGAGATGTCCGCTTATTAGAGGTGTCCGTTAGGAAAGGTTTCATTGTACAAATAAAAATTCTCCCTCTTATAATATTTTATATTATTTTTGCCAGAAAATCAGTTTTTCTAATGGAGTTTTCGACTTTTTGTAATATGACTTACAATTTTAACATGTAGCATCATCTCTCCAAGTATCCAGATACATTATCTGAACACCCTGTATAAGTGTTTGATTGAAGGTTAGAGACAATGCTTTATCATGAGTGATTTCGGACTTCCATTATCTTTGTTAATTTATAACACAACGTTTCAACTGGTAAACGTCTCCAGTCGTCTTCAGGTGAATACTGAATAATTCAGTCAGTAGGTACAAGGCAAGTGTACATACCTGACCATCAGGAACGATTAGTACTTCGGAAGGAAACAAACCCGGACAAAGCTCAATGATCCGATGGTCCAAACTAAACCCTAGAAGTTGATCAAGACCAACGAGAGTTAGGTCTTCAGGACTAGTCTCACAACAGAATATATGCACGGAAAAGAGACTTCAAATTCAAATTTCAAAGTTCTAATTATTATTATAGCAAAGATTTTATTGTAAATTTTTTTATTGTAATATTTTCGTAATTTTTACTAAAAATTTTTGTTAATATATCATTTTATGGCAATTCTTAATAAAAATTCACATATGGAGACATAAATTATAGTTTAATCTCTCTTAGATCTGTTCTACAAAAATCTTGTTCTAAAAACATAAAAACAGGATTCCCTCTGCTTAAAACACTGATGTGACGCTAATTTCAGGATTTCTCTCAAGCTATGGCAACGTCGCGCCACTATCACGTAGGTATCGTGGTAGGAGGTCGCACGTAGTGAATGAATGAACGGCGGCCGTTGAGCGGGGGCTCGACGAGGGGCCACAGGAATTTGACAGAACGCCCGAGGCGCCGCACATTCCTGCGCACAAGACGTCTGGCCCCCCTCGACACCCCGTTCGCTCAGCTGTTGAACGGATCGCCGGTGCATGCGATGTTGTCTAATTTTACGATTTTACGTTGCAATTAATCGGCTTCTCGCAAGGAGACCGACATAACTGGTTCTTATCGATTTTAATATAATTTTACGAAAATTGTTTGTTTTAGTTTAAGACGCCTTTTGCTTAAAGTTTGTTTCATTTAAAGTGCCTTTTGTTTTCTTGCTTCTTATTCTTATAAATTGTTATTTTAACTATTGTTATGATTTGTTTTTGTTATTTTTGTTACTTCATTTATTAAGTAAATATTTAATACATGTTCTAATTTAATTTTTCTTCGCGTTCTTAAACCTGAACACTAATGGGTTCGAATGGTGCATTTCCCTTCCTTATAAGAAATCACCAGTTCTGTCGGTCGACATGTCAGTTCGACCCTGCTCTAGTAAATACTGCCGAGTATCCAGAAAGAATCCACTGTTGCCAAGTTTTAACAAATAGTCAGTTCTAGGGATAAAAAGGTCGTGGTACTGAAAGAGCACGGTCGCCGACCTTCGCAATACCATCGCTTGAAATTCTTTTAATTCTTTTTGATTAGCGGTGGTCAAGCCGAGGTATTCCGTAACAAACTAGGAACCTTATAGATTAGATTCTGACATAGATTTAATGGAAACATTCTGATTTCACCTAATTGGTTTGAAAATTTAAGGATAGAATAGATGAAATATATAGCGTAGGAAAGAAAATCTCCATAAGCTTCTATGCGATTTTATAAGACAACCATTTTTTTTTCATCAATCAGAATTTGTGCCTTATTAAGTTTTATGAATTACTGTTAGATGGAGCACTTTTGAAAGTGAAATTTGTTATAAATGTTTTATAAGGAGTGCATATTTTTATTATAGTTCATAGGAAAAATTAAGAAAATAATTCATAAGTTTATGATTGCTTTGGTCTCTTTGTTTGGTCTCTTTGGTTATTCAGTAAGGTATGTTATGGTTGGATTTTATAGTTTGTATGATATTTTATGATTGATAGTTATGTCCTGTTGCGCACCCATTGATTTTTTCGGGTCCTGGAGGGGGGGTTATATATATATATAGTTAAATGTTACATTTACTTTAAAATGTCTAGGACAAACAAACACGAGTGATTAGGGCGAGTTTCATCATACAGTTCCTATGAGCATTTAATCACAGGTTGCTAAGCCGGCACTATTTTATGCGAACGTTTAGCCAAATATACTTAATTTTTTTTCTAATCTAAAACTGGATTCGTAAAGTAAAAGAATTGGAAACGCTATGAAAAAATTGCGTTAAAAAATATAAAATAGAATAATAATAACAATTTCAAATATGATCAATTATCAAATTTTTGTCACAGAGCTTCCTGAAACTTGTTGATACCCCAATCGACATGTCAGACCATCTAAATATCAATAAACTAACTAAAAAACTTTATTATTAACGGCTAAAACTTCACGAAAAGAAATATTGATCAGCTGATGACTCTCGTCTCTTTCTAACCTGCCAAAAAGCGGCATATTTTTTAATTAAATTGATAAAACATAGATGGCTCTGATTCTTAATTTGGGATTGTTTGGGATACTCATCTTAAGACAAATGCGTTTTATTTTGCCTAGTTAAACAATCAAGAACTATTATTTGATTTTGCTCTATAAGTTTTCATGAGGTAGTAGTAGGTGACAGGTGATAGGGTATTCGTTCCAATCGCGATATTTTGTGTTCAGACAGTAGATCTTGTATTGTATATTGGGTGTTTGGGATGCCTCACCCGCCCAACACCATCATACACACACACCCCCTAGCGCCTCATCCCGTAGTTGTGCCACTGGTTGTTTCTGAGCAACAGAAATCATAAAACTGTCGACATAAATAAAATAAATATGCAATAATTTTGTCCGCGAGTGTATTATTTATGTATGTATATTTTCATTACATGTTCAGCCATCTACAAACAAATGTGCTAAGCGCAAATACATATACGCATAAAAAATGTATCCACAGTAACATACAGCGTCCCCTCTTTACTTGTATCAGAAACATTTCTTTCATACATCGTCAGAATGCTTATAGAAAACGGTTTTAAAGATTTCGGTTGGAATAAGGATAGGATGGGTCTGGCGCCACCTGTTAGGTACTTACCGAACTGTTAAATGAAGTATCTAGTACGGTTATAGATTTCTAGTACATTAAACCAGTATAGAATGTTGCCAGCATGTGCAGAAATGTTAAATTTGTGGCGAACGAATTATTGGAAAAAAATAATATGATACTCCCTTACGTAGGAAGCACAAAATTAAAAGAATTAAAGCGTTCTTCCTCTAAAGGAAGAGCCAGAAATTTAATGCAAAAAATTATGTAAAACGGCCATGAAACTATATTTTATATTAAAGTGTTAATTTAAGCAAAAAGTGTTAATTTTATTAAAATTCTGATATTTCGTTACTTTGATTAAATTAATTTTCTGCTAGCGGACCGTTGTGCAGTATTATGTAGATAGCGTGTATGAAAATATTGACAACATATGGAAAACTTTCTATCCTATGATTTTCGAAAAAAACACATTTCTTCATGAAACGTTCTGCTTACCCAAAAAACTCATAATCCGCGAAAAAATCACAAATATAACGTACATAGATTAAGTGATAGATTCCTCAAAATATCTTCATTAAAAATATCGGCACCATTTATAGCGATGACCAATATACACATATCTTCTTTAGTTCCCGAGATCTTTTAAGAGACCCCCCCAAACGTGATTAACCCCGTATATTGATAAGAGCTTACATGTTCCGCTGTACCTTCGTCAGAAGATACAGATAATATCAGAATGAATGACATAATGTGCAATAACATAGTAAGTTAAATAGACATAATACAAATAACTCAATATAAAATATCTATCCGTTTTAATTGCGTTTGGCGCGCGCAGTGACGTCACAGCGAGAGTGATTTTTTAAATTGCTTATGGAGATTTACATTGCTATTAGCGTTCTTCATTCTCTTTTAATGGTATTAAAAGGTTTTGCGCATTTGATAGTAAGTGAAATGAAAGAATAATATCATGGTATTTACAGTATTTAGGTATATTAATGTCATAAAAATATAACACATATTTGATGAGATGGATTTGGTCCTATCTTAGTGATAGACGACGATGGTATCCATTGGTGGCTTTTATTTTAAACCTTTTAACGTACTGTTTGGTGTACATCAGGGCAGTCACCTAGGTCCCCTGCTTTTTTATCATATACATTAATAACATACAACAACGCTTTAAATTTTCTACATTTTTAATGTACGCAGATGACTAAAAATTTTTTCGAATAATCAGGGTGCCAGGGGATTGCCATTTGTGGCAAGAAGATCTTAATGCCTTGGTAAGATGAGGGAAGTGTGTGTCGATTACGTTTACCAGAAACAAAAATGTATACAATTTTCGTTATACTGTTAATAATAGTGATCTCGGATCAGTTAAGGAAATACGCGATTTGGGTATTATAATGGACACTAAGTTAATTTTTAGTTCTCACATTGAACAGGTTATCAATAAGTGTAATGTGTATTTGTAAACTTAGTTTTGCATCGGTTGTTTGGAACCCTCAGTACGCGGTTTACCAGCGAAGGCTAGAAAGTATTCAAAATAAATTTTTACGATTCTTATCACGAAAAACAGACATAGCTATAGTCAATAGCAACTATAAGCCTATAATGCAGAAATTTCCGGTAATGCCACTTACTGAAAGACGAATAGTTTCCGATGTAGTTATGATCTACAAGTTGGTGAACGGTCTTGTTGATTCGCCAACGCTGAGGTCAAAGTTAAGCTTTAATGTACCGGTTAGAGACTTAAGGCTTCAAAATACTTTTATTAGTATTAATTAGATGTAAAAAAATGTGTAAAATCAATGGTATAAATATTCATAAATTTTAGCTTAACATAATTTAATGTATACTTAATTTAAGCATTAATAACTCCCACTAGCCAATACCACAACGTGGATGCTATATTGGGCTCAGTGCCTGTTGTATCCCTATTTTTGTAAATAAATAAAAACACCACTAAAATTCTTATTTTAATGGCAATTCCCGCAAACTTTTAAAACATCCGTTGAAAACATGTGACATCTTCGCGAGAATTATTAACGTCTGTGGTGTCATACCTTGTGTTAGTTGTACCATGGTAGATAGATATATCTGTAATGGTGGGTTTTTGGTGATATAATAAATAAAATCGAATATATATTCATTCGGTTTTCCGAAAACTTAAGGGTATTACATTCAAATGTAAGAAAATATTTTAGAAAAGAGGCTTTATTTATTAAACAAATTTAACAAAGGATAATTATTAAGCTCTGTTTGGCCATTAAGGGTAAATTGGAATTTTTAAGATTATTTATTTCCATGGATTCTAGCAAATTTATTTTGACGCTTCTTCAATATGAAAAATTTTAAAATCAGGATTAAAATTATGTTGATTTTCTGATAAGTGAATAGTAAATTAGAGTCCTTTTTATTTTTATTAAAACTACCTACGTCTTTGGACGGTCAGGTATAACGTTGGTCAGTTTCATATTAGCATAGAAACCGATATATGGAAAAACAAACAGGATCTCCATTCTTATTGCTTATTTTTGAACATATGAAATTCGGGTAACTGTTGAATAATTAATATTTTCGGCGGTTTACCTGTAGGGGAACTAAGGGAGCAATCAGTTTTAGGGAGCATTATCGATTATTTCCGAAATAACTTAAAATACCACTGACTCAATGCAACCTAGACCTATCGGTCAGAGTGAAAACATTGAGGCAGGTGATACAATTTTTAGAATAAACTAATAAATCCATAAATATAAAATAAGGCATAATATAAATTGTATCGGAGGTGCCTATAATGCGCTCCTAGTCCCCTACAAAACCAGTTACAGTTATGAAAATACACGCGATAAAATTTTTGGAAATTATTTTTTTTGTTTGTTATACAGTGGGTGCCCTTGACGTACGTTTGTTTATATTTGTACATATTATTATATCTTCTACAAACATAAATGTATTATTTATTTCTACAGTAGATTTTTGCCTTTTCTTTAACTGCAATAACACTATCTAAATATTATGTATGTTTTCTTAAATAAATTTTTAGTTGATAGCTCGATCCACAACAATAATCGCGGAACCTCTAACATGTATGATATACAGGGTCATTCAGTCAGCATAGTTTTAAATTTGAGTTTTGGAAAATAACCTAAAATAATGTTGAAAAAGGGCAAAATTAAATGGACGGGCCCCCTACATATTTGGGCCGGTTTGTCATCATGTCCCTTTAATTTTGACCTTTTTGAAAATATTTTTTGGTTATTTTCCAAAAAATCAAATTAACAACTATGATATTTTCCTCTTAGATTCTTTATGTTGAGTTTTTTGAGTAAGTACTTTATTTAATTGATTAATGTAACTTTATATATATATACAGGGTGTCCCAGAATATGTGGGCAATCTCCCGGGTTCAGATAGAACACTTAAAAATAACAGGAGAAGTACCTATACATTTTTCTACGGAGATACGGGCCCATAACGGACGTCCCTGGAAATCGTTGTTTTTTAAATAATTTTTTAGTATAATGGTTAGTAGATGAGTCTCCTTAAAATTCGTCCTTCTAAAAACGTTTGGTTTATTTAGCTTGCCAGGGACGGACTAGACGTAACAAAAAATGATTTTTTTGTACACCTTATATGATGAAGGAACGACAATAATGTTTTTGGATACTCTAAACCTTAAACTGAAAGAAAGGTACTCTTGATCAATATCGATAAAATTAACTGTTTTCGGAAAAAAATATATTTTTGTTCAATATGATTTATATTCAGTATACGTAAATTCCATTACTAAGTTAGTAACTAATAAGACAAAGGAGGAAAACCGCAAATTTCAAGACACTACCATAAACTGACACTGGCATAAATATTCTTATTTAAATCGGTACATGTAAAAAAAACCATAACAACAATGAGGGAATTTTATGAACATAAAACAACAACTAATGCAAAAGACCATATTGAACAAAAATATTTTTTTTCGAAAACAGTTTACTTTATCGACATTGATCAAGAGTACCTTTTTTTCAGCTTAAGGTTTAAAGTATCCAAAAATATTATTGTCGTTCCTTCATCATACAAGGTGTACAAAAAAAACCTTTTTGTGTTACGTCTAGTCCGTCCCTGGCAAACTAAATAAGCCAAATGTGCTTAAAAGGGCGGATTTTAAGGAGACTCATCTACTAACCATTACACTAAAAAATTATTAAATTACACCTAGTACATAATAAATTATTTAAAAAAACAACGATTTCCAGGGACGTCCGTCATGGGCCCGTATCTCCGTAGGGGAGGCCGTAGGAAGAAATATTTATAGGAATTTCTCCTGTTATTTTTAAGTGTTCAATCTGAACCCGGTAGATTGCCCACATATTCTGGGATACCCTGTATATACATAAACTGTTTTCTTCTTTTTCTGCTACAAAAGATATTTTACATTTTTTGAACTTTTAGTAAATATTTTTTATCTTTAAAAAGTTTCTTCTTTACATAAAAAATGCGTAATTATCTTTTTCTACTCTTATATTAAATCTACTTACTATACTATATTATATACTATACTATGTAATATATTACGTAACAGTTCCACAAATCACATTAGCCGCGACATGCCAAAAACCGTGAATGTTTCCAATAGATATTGCTCAAAGTTGGCTGTGTATATTCGCGTAAATGTCAATTTGCAATTTTAAACGTCAACATTATTAATTTGGATATTATTTCTGTGTATATTAGTAAGGTATGAGTGACTACGATATTCAAATTGCGGGAACGCCACAGGAAATACAACAAATAATTTATTGCTAAACCAGCGGAGCGGACTAGGAGTTTATTTTGCTTTTAAAATGCTATTTAATCCGTTGTTACGCCACTGAAACAATATTTTTCAAATTCTAACTGAAATAAAACTTTATTGTTGCATTTTGTAACAAACACAGATCCATAATGTATTCGTTTCTTGATGAATTAGTTAAAATAAACATTATTTCGGTGAAATAAAAGGTAAGGTAAAGAAAGTACCTGAAAACAGGCATTTTGATATGTTATTACGTTTGTAAAAGTACGGATCATTGCATCAGTAACGTCATGCTTATACAGCGTGGCCCATCGAACAGTCCAGCAAGGTTTACGGCTGTGTACGTGAAAATTAAAAAAAATACCTCGGACCCATAAACTTGTGTTTTCAGGGGGACACGTTTCACTATTAATTTCATCCCTGTAACCTCAACCCCCCTAGCGGGGGCGGCTACTGCCCTTGTTTTTTCAAATGGGTATGGATATGTTGTGGTACATCTTTTTAAAGGGCATTAAATTCTGTTTAAAATTGCGCTTTGTTTTGTAAATTTGAGCTACGCGCCGCCGAGAAATTGCGTTTTAAAAAATGTAGTTTTATTGAGTAATACTTACATGTTATCTTATTAAATGTTGAAAATGTCCGCCATTCACCTCCATACAATAGTACAACAACTGTTCAAAGTGTTCTCGGACATTGTTACTAAAAAAAAATTGTTTACGCACAAACCTTGATAAGAGGTGCAGTGAAATGTTTCAAATTCCGTTGCTCGGCGGCGCGTAGCTTAAATTTACAAAACGAAGCGCCATTTTAAAGAGAATTTAATGCCCTTTAAAAAGATATAACCATTCCCGTTTGAAAAAACAAGGGCAGTAGCCGCCCACGATAGGGGGGTTGAGGTTACAGGGATGAAACGAACAGTGAAACGTGTCCCCCTGAAAACACAAGTTTACGGGTCCGAGGTTTTCTTTTAATTTTCACGTACACAGCCGTAAACCTTGCTGGACTGTTTTCAATGAGCCATCCTGTATAAAAATATTAATTATTGTAATTCATGTATGAATACATATTACTACTGATATTATATAAATAAGAAATAAATTTACCTTCTTATGGTATTTACAATAAAAACGGACATTTTCTGTGAAATATTTAAACAAATTCCAGAATGCGCCTGATAATAAGCATATTATATTGCCAATTATAATCATTGAATTACATATTTGCAAAGCAACTATTTAATTGTACTTTTACGATTTATATCGCCTTGTCCTTCTTTTTAAATAATAATTACACGTGGCATCAGAATGAATACCTTTAACTATTCATTTATAAGAGTGTACGAAAAACATAAAAGAACAATCGGTTTGATTTGAAAGAATTAGAACGAGTTTACCATTTACTAGGGTTGTGAAAAATTGTATTTTTATTAAAAAAATCAAAAATGATTTTTTTTTAATCATCATTTTTTGGTTTTAATAAAACATTTATATTCATCTCGCTTTTCTTCGAATTAATACAAATTATTTTAACGTCAATATAGTACAAATAACAGCTATCTACAGCCTAAATATTTATCAGAACGCGATTCGTGCAAGATAATTCTTGTCGCGGCTTGTTTCATTCTCGATATATAAATTATGGTTGTCCAGTAAATTGTTGTAATTTTTTCACGGATAATAATAAATAGCTGGAAGAAAAGAAGACAACATATGGTAGTTTTATGTTAACAGGACGCCGGAGTCGGTCGAAATTTCCGATTTAAACCCACATATATATAAACACTATATTGCCAATACGAACTTTCCAAAATACAAAAAGTGTCCCCGCTATGGGAGATGGCGCGGGCCTATTGAGATTGCGCAGTATGGTGGAAGTTTTATCGATCGCGTCAGAGCCGGCCAGACATTATTTGTTTGTTGCTATTCGTCGCCATCTTTGGTTCTGGATGCTTTTTCAAATTGCAGAATAAAAAGTGGTTCATCCACATTGTTGTCGGTATATTAGTGCTTATAAACTTTCATTACCTAACAACAATTTTTGTAAAGGAGTTTTTAATTTGTGGTGATTCGATTCGCTGTTTGGTAGGTAAGTGGCTTGTTTTGTTTAAGATGAAAGGAAACAAGTGCATGGTGCTTTTTTGCAAAAGTCGTGAATCAATACCAGGTATAAAGTATTTCAGGTTTGTATATCAGCTACTAATGCACCAATTTAAAAATACATTAATTTTAAAGTTAGGTAGTGACCGCTTATATATTATATTGTATACGAGTGACACTCTCCTTTTTTTAAGAGCCTTTTAGTGAAATTCAGTTCCGAAGATCGGATAATGTGATAAGCAAAATATTTCGTACATATGTACATACCTGAAATACTTCATACCTGGTATTGATCAACCAATTTTGCAAAAAAACACCATGCACTTGTGTCCTTTCATCTTAAACAAAATGAGCCACTTACCTACCAAACAGCGAATCGAATCACCACAAATTAAAAACTCCTTTAAAAAAATTGTTGTTAGGTAGGTAATGAAAGTTTATAAGCACTAAAATACCGACAATAATGTGGATGAACCACTTGTTATTCTGTAATTTGAAAAAGCATCCAGAACGAAAGATGGCGACGAATAACAACAAACAAATAATATCAGGCCGGCTCTGACGCGATCGATAAATTTTCAACCCTACTGCGTAAACTCAATAGGCCCGCGCCATATCCCATAGCGGGGACACTTTTTGTATTTTGGAACGTTCGTATTGGCAATATACTGTTTATATATATGTGGTTAAAATACACTACGTCAATTAATTATTATCGAATATTCAAAAAATCACGTCCTAATTAATAAGCTGTTATTTCGTTAATAATGAACCAATTTTAATATTTTTTTATTGAAGTGATAGAAAATAGATTATGGCGTTTAGGAACAGAGCTGTTTACGTCCTGATACGTCAATTGTAGAGGCTAAAAATTTAATAGGAATTTTTAGAAAATTTTAAACAAAATTGAATTGAAATCCTACGTCAGAAATCTTGGAAGGTACTTTATTTGTGACGTACCTTGTATAATAAACAATAACTTATTAATTAATACTTTTAATTATGAAACTAATTAACTTGTTTTCTATTTTGTGTCTGCCCAAAATCATTAAAAAGAAACTAACAAAAATTAATTATATTCTACCTTCCCAGAATTAACGAATTATATTTAACATTAAATAATATTTCTTTGGTCTAGGTCAAGGAGCACATTCTAGACCGCTCGCACTTTCAAGTGCAATGTCAAGAATTTCGAGTGTTGTGCTCTTGGTTGCAGAATATTACATAATTTTACTGCTTACGCATTATTATTGGTCATTATTAATATACAGGGTGTCGATTTTAAAACTTCCCACCCTTACTATTTCGATTCCAGTAAATAATTTAAAAAATCGGGAAGATACGTTTTCCATGGTACATGGAACAAACCACAGGCTCCTTACGTAAAAATATTAGGATTTAATTATGCTTACCTATATCCGAAAGTTGATATTAACTGAGATACAGGGTGTTAAAGTTAAAACTTCATTTTTGTTTTTCTCTAATAACTTTGAGAGAAACTAACGTTTTTTACAAAATTTGGCAATTATGTTTTTTTTTTGACGAGAAATTGATTTCTTTTGTGTTTTAATGTGTTTTAATGTATAATGTAATGTCTGCAGCATTTTTCGCACATTCGGTCATAACTTATTTGTGCCTCAGTGTATTTAAGTTTTTAATAAAAATAATACTTTTCTCATATTTATTACGTAAAAAAGGTATACTAAGTTCAGGTCGCCCAGAGTTACCGTTTCGGAGATATTTGCATTTAAATTGTTTAGTGCGTTAGCTCAGGCAAGCAAATCATATTTTGTTACTTCTTACCAATTAACTTTTACATGATAATTAATGTTCTAGTAATGGTAACTGGGAATAGTAAATACAACAATTGGATTGTTCTTTAACTTACTTTAATTAAAATAACTTTGACCCTAGAAAAACACAAACTAACGATAAACTCAAAAATGAAACATGCTCTGTTCCATAACAACTGCATCTCTAAATTTCATTTGTTTTCTCATGGGTTACTTTAAGAAAAAAATTTTGTTTGCAAATTAATAATAATTGGGCAGGGCGCACTAAACAATTTAAATGCAAATATCTCCGAAACGGTAACTCTGAGCGACCTGAACTTAGTATACCTTTTTTACGTAATGAATATGGGAAAAGTATTATTTTCATTAAAAACTTAAATACACTGAGGCGCAAAAAAGTTATGACCTAATAAATGTGCAAGTAATGCCGCAGACAGCGCCCCTTACATTGTACATTAAAATTTCATAAAAAATCAATTTCTCGTCCTAAAAAAACCATAATTGCTAAATTTTGTAAAAAACGTTAATTTCTCCCAAAGTTATTAGAGAAAAACAAAAATAAAGTTTTAACTTTACCACTCTGTATCTCAATTAATATCAACTTTCGGATATAGGTAAGTATAATTAAATCCTAATATTTTGACGTAAGGAGTCTGTGGTTTTTCCATGTACCATTAATTAGCGGACACCCTGTGTATATTATTATAATACCTTTACTGCTTACTTACTGTTATCTCATCTAACTTACTGTAATGTGGTTTATTGGCCCACTTTATTGCAACAAAAAGATAAAAAATTTGTATAGAAAAATCACTCTTACACTTCTAAATTCTAGTTGGCTTAATGTCAACGAACGTGTGAGCTGCAATGAGGTAGGTTAGTAATTATTTCATATTATCTCGTCGGTTATTTGGTTATACAGGGTGTTTCTTAATTTAATTTAAGGAGGTTATTTTTGGGTCCATTTTCAGAAAAAAAGCTTCATATGAACATATGTCCTAAACGTCTTAACTTTTGAGATACAGGGTGTTAAAGATATTCATTTAGGATCTATAGCCCTGCTTGATTAGAAAATAAAATTTAACATATTTTTGATTTTTATGAAATCAAACAGGCCTTCACAGGAGCATTATTTTTATTTTCTGTCTAGGTAAAGTGCCTCTTCTTCACAAAATATGGAAAAACTTCATTAAGAAAAGTTGCGCAGAATTCAAAATCACGCAAGCGTACCGAATTTAATAACCATCAGACATAAATTGTTTTGCATTTTTTTAAACCTCTAAACTTAAAAAAATCGGTATTAAGTACATTTTTTATTAGAAAAGATTATTTCGCAAATTTTATTTCCTAGGCTAATATGACAAACGATGAGGAAGTGAAATATGAATAAAAGCAATGTAGGCTGATGGTTATTAAATTCGGTACACCTGCATGATTTTGAATTCCGAGCAACTTATCTTAATAAAATTTTTCGACATTTTGTGAAAAGAGACTTAGACAGAAAATAAAAACAATGTTCCGGTCACTGCCTGCTTGATTTTATAAAAATCAAAATACGTTAACTTTTCTTTTCTAATCCGGCAGGAATAGATCCCAAATGGTCATATTTCAATTCGAAAATTTTTTGTCATTTACACCTAGGTTCGCTTATCCTGGGACACACTGTATATAAAGATAATGACAGAAAGCTGTTTTTCCAATTAGATTACAACAACGTAATTATTATTATCACAAAATTGCTTAATTAAGGGAAAATAATTATACTTTGCTGTCTTTATTGTTCTAGATTTACACTGAGAAAAAATGCTTCGTTGACCAACACGTCAGAAAGGTAACCAGGTCAGTGAAATTACCAACTTCCAGAAGCAGGAACCAAAATCATTTTAATGAAGATTTATGCAAAGCTATGATGGTTAGAAATACCATTTGCCAAATTAACGAATTTTTAATTGGAATTTTGCAAGATACCTTTGCGACAAATATGTCAATCTGGCTATGCGGCAATAATGGCCGAAAGAGGTGGGAAAGACTGTTTGCAGTCGTTGCGTATGATAGAAATGTCCATTTTTCCATCTGTAGTTTGTAATATCTTTGGTATAGGTAAACTATATTAGCTATGCTTGTTTTACTTGTTAAATATTGCTTACCTGGCAGTTTCGAAATTCGCCGATCCAGACGAACCGGTGGCTGCAAACCCTACGCCTACGGCCAAGCCTTCTGGGATGTTGTGGACGGTGATGGCGACCACCAGCAGCATTATCCTCTTCCACTGTCCGCGATCGATTTCTTCAATATTGCAGTCTCCGTCGTAACTCTGTGGCAGAACAGATCCATCAGCAATTTGGCCTTTGTTAGTTTCTACGGTTTTACCTACTGCAAGTGCAAAAATGAATTGTTAGAATTCGATATATCCGAATCAATCCGAATAATTATAATATAATAAGTTTAGTTCCTATCCGTCTCCTAAACCATGAAGTTGTTGTATCGGGTGGTCGGAACAGGACACATGGGATTTCCCAAGTAAATTGCGTGTCTACAGTTCAAGATATTAGGGTTTGTTCACAGAGCAATCAGAAATAATTACAAACTGGCCGATGCAGGCGCAGTTGATTTAAATTGTTCACAAAAGCAAAATCTGTGACCGCTAACCAAAAATTCGGTGTTCGTAGGGTTTGTTCGATGTATCGATCGCTACCTGATTTGCAACCGTCAGAATAATCCACGTACTGGTACGGAATTGTCAATTTCGAGCCTGCTCCATTTGCTCGATCAGCTGTTTGTTTATTTTTGATTTGTTGTTTTTACCGAACTGATTTATTTTTTTTAGTTCTGACATGTTTTGGTTAAATTTACTTTCCATTATTCTTTCAATATCCATTCCAATACTTGTAGGTTAAGGTACGAAGTCAATTGTCAGATTTGACACTTGAAGGTTTGGCATTTGTTCCCGTTAGCAGAGACAAGAGCAAACGGTTAACGCCGTATTAGAGTCGGCAATAAAAATTTCCGGTGCAATGGCAATTATAATTGCACGAATTCATGCGCAGTAAACCGTTCTAGAGCAGGTGGCGCATTGCCAACAGTCAGAACAGCAGATATTAGGGTCGAAACCTCTAAAATACCCCCAGAATTAGAGATGGGCAAACCTGTTCGTTTCGATTAGCAGTTAAAGCAGCTACTGCTACTTAATTTACGCCTCAGAGCAAGAATATTGAATTGCTATGTTTTCTCCGTGTTGCTATATGGGATGGAATCCTGGACGTTAAAGAAAATTATAAGTGATCGACTGGAAGCATTTGAGATGTGGTCATATAGAAGGATCTTAAGAATAAGTTGGGTAGACATGGTAACAAATGAGGAGGTGCTGGGAAGAATGAGAATGGAAAAGGAAATATTAAACACAATTAAAATAAGAAAGTTGCAATACCTGGGTCACGTGATGAGGGGAGAAAAATATGTATTGTTGCAGAATATTATGCAGGGGAAGATACAGGGAAAAAGAAGTAGAGGAAGAAGACGCATTTCCTGGCTAAATAACCTAAGGGAATGGTACCACTGTAGTTACGTTGAGTTGTTTAGAGCTGCAGCATCAAAAGTTAGAATAGCTATGATGATAGCCAACCTTCTAAGAGGAGATGGCACTTGAAGAAGAAGAAAGCTACTTACAAATGGCAGTTCAAAAAAGTTGCTACGAATTAGCAGTACATATGCTTAATAAAGAATGTGAACTGTTAATTTAAGTACCAGTTAGTTTAAATAGCCATTAGCTGTTCATAGCTGCTTCGACCAACTAATAAACATTTAGAAATAACAGAATAATCCATCTCTACCCAGACTTGTACCGGCAATGGCAATGAAAATGGCGCGTGCCCCATTTCTGGCAATGCGAGACAGCTGATCGAGAACGGTGTACTGCGCATGAATCCTTGCAATTATAATTGCCATTGCTGGCGCAAGAGACAAAAATTGCCGACTCTAATACGGCTTTTTGAAAGTCGTCTACAACCGAACATGCGCAGAACGAAATTTGGAACTGGTTGGAAATTTCACTCTGTGAAGGAACCTATTGTGGGAAAACAAATTAAAGACCAAAAATTACGTAGTGATGATTTGACGAAAGTGAATGTGGTAAAGCCAATTGATCTGAAAGAAACAACGGACCCGGTATTTCTATCTACTTTGTACACGTCAATGTGACGCCTGTTATTACGAAAATTACACTCATACATTAAGCTAGAGGTGTTGTTTTCGATTGATTACATCGAAAACAACCCCTCTAGCTATCGAAAACAACCCGCCAAGTTTTTATTGTTTATTGACAAAGATAATGACACTTTTTGACGTTTAAAAAAATAACTCAAATATTAAATATTATTACAATTGCGTTATTAATAATTACAAATTTTTTTAGTTCTTTATTTAAAAGTTGTAATATAAAGTTGTTTTAACCATTATTCGAGTAATTTTCTCCCTAAATTACACTCGTGCATAAAAACTCTCAGATAATTTTTAGGCACTAGTGTAATTACCTCCGAAAATAAACACAACAAAAAGAGAGAGATTCTATCTGTAGAATCCCCATCTCTTCCTATCTTCTGTCTTCATTCTAACCTCTGATCAGCTTAATTAACATGTTTTGGTTAGGAAAAACAAACAATCGACGGACGTGACTCATAAGCCTATATTTTTATCCAGTTTCCGGACTTACGCTAACGGCACAGTCTTACCATATCCGGTAGTGTCAAACGTGACAGCATGTACTTCAGACGGACGTTCCATTAAGGTCTTTATAAAAACTACGTTCCGAATGCTCGATCGACGGATTTCTCTCAGATACCTTCACCATCAATGATGATATCCCTCAAGGGTCTATATCGTCTCCCACCCTCTTCTTACTCTACATTAACGACATTCTAGTGAAAACTAAAAATCCGATATGTAGTTTTGCTGACGATAGCACACTTGTCTCATCTTTCTCTTTGAATGCACAAACATCGGCTGCCTACGCACATCTTCGCAGACAGGATGAAGTATCACGGCTTCAACAAAGACCTGGAAGAAATTTTGGCTTGGGGTGACAGTAACCAAGTCGAATTTAACGCTAAGAAAACCCAGGCAACAGTTTTTTCTCTAAAAAGGTTAACATGATGATTTTGGCACATCAAATGGATATAGTCATGGCAGGACACGCAATTCCACTGGCTTCATTTATTAATTTGCTGGTCGTCAATCTGGGAGGAAATATGTCTTGGCATAACCACGTCGTGGCAATCGCCAAGGTAGCTTCGCAGAAATTGGTGTACTCTTCCGGACCAAAAAGTTGTACACACCTCAACAAGCCCAGATTCGACTATCACTAGAGAACTGCTCTCATGTCTGGAGCTCTGCACCCAAACATACTCTTCGGCTACTGGATTCCATCGAAAGGAGAACTGACTGGAACATCGAAGACAGGTTGGTGATTTGACTCTCTCTTACAGATATTTCCTCTCTTAATTCCGCCCAGAGCGGTGAATAGCAGAAATACACAACGAACCACTGCCGCTCATCCATATGTGGTTAAGCTTAGTACTCCTCGAACTTCATTATTTAAGAATTATTTCATCTGGAGGACGTCATCCTTATGGAACGACCTTCCCGAGGTTGTGTTTCCCAATGAGTATAACCTCCAACGATTCAAAACCAACCTGAATCGCTTTATGCACACACGCACCACCCCCAGAGTGCCAAAAAGGAGTTTCCTATAGTGCTTGTGTTTGATCGGTTGTACGCTGATCGAAATTTTGATTGCAATATTTTTCCCAACTAACCAGTGAAATTTACATTAAAAAAGTTGAAATCTGCTCCTGTCGAATGTTTGCTTTCACAAGAAAATTTCTGAACTGCGCAAACTCACAACGCCCCCTTCGATGCCCATAGCGGGCACATAATTGTAGATGGTATTTGCAATATACTGTTTATACAGGGTGTTATAGAAATTACGTATTATATTTAAATGGGTGACTCCTGTATATAATATACAAACCTCTTAATAATGTACGGAAGGCTTTAAAAAAGTTCAGCGTGAAAGTGCTTATTACTATAAACTTAATTATTCAAAAAATGATAAAAATTAAAGTGCCTACTTTAGTTTAAAATCTTTATGGCTTTGCCATTATTGTAACGTAATTATAAACTAGATACCTATTGTTGTAATTTATGGTCGGTTATGATTGATAAGAGAGTTAATAGCTAGTTAAGTGTAAGGCTTTACACACAATTATAATACAATTATTTGATTAACAAAAGTAAAAAAAAATGTTTTTAATATTAATGCGTATTCAGCAACACGTGGATTATCGGACAAAACTGCAATATACTTGAAAATAATAGAAAAAAACTCGAATGTTCTTAATCCGATTTCAAATCAAATTTTAGGTAAACGTGTGGTGTGGCATGGTCCATAGTTATTTCATTGACTCTTTCATTTTGGTGAATCGCCTGGCGGGAGAACATTACTTAATTTTTTTTTAAATGAATTGCAAGCCGTGGCGTACCTACTGGGGGGGGGGGGGGGGGGGGCCCTTCATGACCAACATTTAAAATAATTGTGGTGACTAACTTAAATTAAAGAAAAAAGGTGGCAATACCGTTGAAGTAATGAGTGGGCTAGACGGACCTCTATCTATGGATAGCCAAATCCTAAAAGCAAAAGTAGCAACTTTATGGCCTTGCGCATATAAAGAAAGCTGATCGTCAGATGTCATGCGCATTGCCGACTGACCGTCATGACCTTCACGACCCCCCCCCCCCCCCCCTGGATCCGCGCTTGCCTCATAGCAATGTCGAATATGAAGAGAAAAATTATTTATTTTATTTTATGGGGTGTCGCTGAATTTGGAATGGTATTCTGAATCGACATAGTCAAAAATATACTGGGTGTTCAGTTTAAAAATCTCAAGTTGAGGTAAGTTCCGGTTACACCGGAGGTGACAAAATGGGGTTCGTCATGCCATAAAATGACGTATTATATTTAAACCGGCAATTCCTGAGATAAAGACAAATTGAAGAAAAATACCGATAAATGGCGCTTTCAATTCATTCAGCGGTAAAACTGACCGAACAAACCAGAAAAACACACTGCGATACATGTAAGCAATCAAGGAATTCTGACCGGTGTTGTCATATGTACACCTTAAACTCTTTAGACAAAATAAAATAATTTAGACACTTTTCCATTCTGTAATACCTTTTTGTACAATTAATTGGAAAACATTTACGACGGACTATGTTTTAAACAACCCGAATAGTATTAAATAAGTTTGAAATAGGCACGTACGTCACTAGGTCAAATGCCAATGACCTCTTGACGCCTTACATCGGCTGTGTTCATATAGCGCCGCACGCTTGCGGGTTGTTAGTTGAAGACCAACAGCGGCCGGATACGTTCTGTCTTGTCGATCACCAACGCACTCTCAGCAATCCGCTCTGTTTTTCCGGTTGACGCGTATATCTTGCCCGTCCATGCGTTTCTTCTGGACGTCAAACTTCGTCGCGTGTAATAAAATCTAATAATCTGTAGTATAATCTGTATTATTGTATTTTACATAAAGTGTTTCCAGGAGTGTTCCCATGAAAAAGAAAAAAAACTGATTGTGTTTGTGCCTGGATTTCCTCGCTCTTTAGGTATAGAAATAAAGTACGTAGAAAATAATCTATTTTTATAATTTTATATGGAATTTCACTTTTACATTAAGTTGGGCAACATTGCCATTGGTTCCTGGTGAAATGTTGTACAGTAGCGCGGACTGACCTGCAAGTAAGAGTGTTTGTTACCCCACTTTTAAAACGGTCGATTTAAAAAAAATAAAATATGTAGCGCTTCTCTAGGACATCCAAGGAGCCACCCATTTAAATGTAATACGTCATTTCCAGAACACCCTGTATAAGAGTCTAACGGGACGATATATAGCGATCAATTAACAAATAACTTACCCCTTCGACGATGGACGAAAGTTCCCCCGATGTCAGTAAATCCCTCTACGGCAGTCGTGTCAGGTAACGGCAAGTGCGAAGAGTCCCGCCTGGAACCATCGCGACTTTTCCCTTTATTTGTGGCGTGAAGTGCTAAAAAAAATGGTGATTTTTACGTATTGCGATATACGGTGTCATTCACGGTCTATTAAGAGATCTCGGGAACTAAAAAAGATATTTGTTCGAAATATTGTTACTCGCTATAAAAAATGCATACCTATTTAATGAAGATACATGGACATTAAACCCGAAGAAAGGCTTAACATGGTTATATTAAATAGAAGGCCTTGTATATTTTGGCTTTTTATTGGCTTGTGACAATAGTAATTTACCCATTACCATAGGCGGCATGAAGTACCATGACTCAACCAAGACCTGGAGGAAATTTTGTCTTGGCGGTGACAGGAACTAAGAAAACACAGGCAGAAGTTTTCTTTAAAAAGGGCAACAGTGCAGACCAGATATGGTCATGACAGGACACACAGTTCCACTATACAGGGTGTTCCTTAATGACGTGCTGATATTTCGGGGTGTAATTCCGTAGATCATTTTATAAA
Organism: Barypeithes pellucidus; assembly: GCA_963991005.1. Taxonomy (NCBI): domain Eukaryota; kingdom Metazoa; phylum Arthropoda; class Insecta; order Coleoptera; family Curculionidae; genus Barypeithes; species Barypeithes pellucidus. The sequence goes on along the minus strand of OZ022562.1, from coordinate 18,357,206 downwards.
GAAAAGTTAATATGAACATATGTCTGCAATTTTTGAATTTTGAATTTTTATTTTTTAAATGGTTATTTTCGAATATCTCCGAAAGAACTTTAGATATTATTTTCAATTTTGATATGTGTTAATAGGATATAGAACCACAAATTTTAGTTAGAAAAGTTATTCAATTGTTCCACCAGTGGCGTCCCTGCAAAGATGTCCTCTACAAGGTCGACAACTTTAACTGTAGCTACAAAAGGAATGCGGGCAAAAAAAATTCTTGGGATAACAATGTTGTCACATATATTAAATTTTAATTTAATAACATGTTATCAAGTAAACCCTAAAATTAAATTTACCAATTTAAAGTAAATGGCCATAAATATATAAGAAACTAATATTCTATTATAGTTTCAATGTTCTTAAAACTTTCTTTTCATACTATTTATTTTAATATTTAAATGCAAAATAAAATATTTTTTCATTAAAGTACTTCTAATCTAAAAATAGGGCAACATGGTACAATATCAACGGTAACCATGGGTAACTGGTGGCTAGAGCTAATTTGATAGGTTATATCCCAGACAGAGGATGACGTCACGAGCCTGGTGACACGCCTATAGTGCCAGCGTGCTTGTTCGCCGATGTCCAATATGCTTCATCCAGTTGCGTAGTGATAGGGTTTGTTTTAAAACTGTGATAATGAATGAATATACCCTGGTAAAACCCTTCATAGTCAAACCCGCGAAGTGATTGCCAATGTGTACAGGGTGTGTGAAGAGGAATCACAAATTAATACATTTAAATTGCCACTTAAGCGAAAGCTAGAAAGGATCGCAATGTATACGGGAGTAAGCGTGGGTGCAGTAAAAAACATAAACAAAGAAGATATCTACTGAAAGGAAGAAAATAACTCGAATCAATTGTTGTCATCTCCTGTCAAAAAAGAGACCGTCTCTCTGCTGTCGAAAAAATCGAAGGCTTCGACTTTGGCATTGTTAGGAGAACAATACAAAAGTTTTATTTTCAACTAAAAGTATTTCCAACCTTAAAAAAGTTGCTACAACAGCTGAGAAGTGACATAAACTTTCCTTTTTCCCGTGAAACTTTGAGGTGCATGTTGAAATCAAATGGATTTTATTGGCGAAAATGCCAAAATAAGCGAGGAATATTAATGAAAAGGCCTAATATATTGCACTGGTGATACAAATATATTCATGCTATGAAAAAATATATATTATTACATTATTAAGATAATAATAGCACGCCCATGACTCGGCCATGTTTTAAAAGATATTGCTTCCCCCTTACCGATACCGCGTAGCTATAGACTTGCTTGTCGAACTGTACATGAAAACGGTCTCTTGAGCTTTTCTCGTTCTTGATTAAAACCACTAAATTCATATTGAAACTAATTATTATTAACATTGATAAAATATTAATGATAAATTTTGTTTTATAAAAATTACAATATTTGGGCAATTCGATGCGAAGGCGGGCGGAAGCAAGCCTTTTAAGTGAAGGTGGCCATTTCCAACAATTTTTATAAAACACAATTTATCATTAATATTTTATCAATGTTAATAATACTGAGTTTCAATATGAATCTAGTGGTTTTAATCAAGAACGGTGCGTCTGACGAGAAAAACTCAAGAGACCGTTTTCTTTTAGAATTTACCAGGCTAATCAGAAAAAATATTCATATGGAAAAATATGAGTGGCGTACCATCTTTTTTATACAAAATATCAGAGAACATGTTTGCCAGGACGCCACTGGTGGAACAATTGAATAACTTTTCTAACTAAAATTTGTGGTTCTATATCCTACTAACACATACCAAAATTGAAAATAATATCTAACGTACTTTCGGAGATATTAAAAAATAACCATTTAAAAAATAAAAATTCAACACCCTGTAACAATAAATTTAAGCCGTTGCGGACATATGTTCATATGAACTTTTCTTTATAAAATGACCTAAGGAATCACATCCTGAAATATTAGCACGTCATTAAGGAACACCCTGTATTAGTCTATTAATTTGTTGGGCATCAATATGGGAGGAAATATAGATTCCCGGCGATTTAACTGTGTCTTTTATCAGTGTTGTGAATTAGCGTGTAATTACACGATTTGTGTGTAATTTTTGTGCAGTCACAGTGTGTGTGTATATAATTTGAAATCCACCACATAATGTTCCTTTCAGTATTGTTGACGGTTTCTTTTTGGGCAAAATAATTCTGAATCTATAAATGTATTACTCTTCATTTTTGGTGACCTTTTTTCACTCTCGTCGACCATTTTTTACAATTAGAGTAGAGCCCAATACCTGTAACCTGTACGCTTGCTTTCACAGCATTCAAAAGTGTTTCATTTTTGCAGCAAATCGTGTAATTTCACAAATTCTTTGGCAACACTGATTTTTATTTAAGTGTAAAAGCTTACCTAGCATCATATTGGGAGAGTGCAACCCCAATACCGAAATCAAGATGTCCGCACCATAGACAAATAACGATCCTAGCAAGAATCCCAGGGCTACTGGGGCAAATGCGTATTCACCATTTTCTCCATACAGTTTCGAATTTTTTGCACATTCTATAGCTGGCGCCAATAAGGACCAGAACGAAGCTGCAGTCATTACGCCAGCAGCGAATCCCAGACTTGCATCTAGTACTTTTCTCTGTAACAAAAGGGAAATGTTCAAATCTTTCCTACTAAACAATCTTTATAATAATTGTTTTAAATGATTCACTCACATTCAAAACGTCTTATTTATTGTATCCAAATAATAATAATTAGCTAACTCGCTAAATGACTAATTAAGATATTCGTCTTCAAGTGTAAAAAATACAAATAAAACATTGCCAATCTGACCGCCTGCTTCTCCGCCAAACGCGCCAATCACTGTCGCCCCGAAAAAGTAAACAACAGAAATGCGTATGCCATCGCATGTATATTATTATGTAGGTCTAGTAGGCCGTTCGTAAAAGTAATCATAACCTCTTTGGCATGAACAAAAGAATGACATAACGCCTTACGTTTTTTAAGACGCAGTCTTAAAACATGCGGGATTTATATTGTGTGACATTTAAAGGACCCATTGACGCTATGGGTTCTGTTCCAGTGATTATTATAGGGACTCGTGACTAAGAACGCAATAAAGAAAATGCGAAGACGAACTTCCGGAATACCTAATACTTCAAAAAGTTTCACGTAAGATGCTCCCTGGGACAGTCAATTGAAATTCAAAGTTCGGTGAGTTGTTTAAACAATTTTTGTACTCTTTTAATTTTAAATGCCAGTAAACTAGACTGAGACAGATGTAGTATGATCAGGAAGTTGAGGAATATCAAAACCTTTGAGTGAAATGTGCCTTGTGTATGCTTATTTAAATTAAAAATAATCGCAGAGCAATAAAAATCCGATTAAAGCACAACATTTTCAGCTCTTTTGTGTAACTTTCGGTCTGCAATTTAATCCACATCCACATTTTTTAGCTTGCAATAATAAAATTATAGGCTGGGCTTGGGTATTAGATATTTGCAATTTATATGGGATGTATCGGGAAAGTGGTACGTGCACCACAACATTTTTTTTAATGAAGCCTTGCATATTTTTACATTTATTGATTTCACACTTCACAGTCAATTCTAAACAATTCTCATGTAACATGACCTATTATACCTTACAATAAAATAGAGGTAAAACATTTCTTGGGAAAGTAAACGATATAATAAGTATGAAAAATATAATCTTATAAGATGTTGAAAATGTCGTCTACTAATATTATTATTCTTCAGTAGATCAATCGGTCAAACTAGTCTAACATGTTGTATACATTGTGTACCATAGTTGTGGAGAAATTTATCGTACAGGGGGGCAATTGCCCGAACAAACCCGAACAAACCCTTATCTTGACAAAGTCTGTAATTGCCGGTTTTAACAGTTCTTGTTAAATAGGTAATTATTAATAATAATGACAAAATGTGTAGTTTAAAAGTGTGATTCCTTAAGGTAATTTTATGAAGAAAAGTTCATATATGACATGAACATTTGGACATTTCTGCTACCGGGTTTGTTACATATTTTTAATATCTTCGAAAGTACTTTAGGCATTTAGATTTCATTTTCAATTTTGGTATGTGCCCAGGGAATTTTAAAACTTTAGGTAATTGATCTCCTACATTTTCGGATAAAACTAAAAAGCAACGAAATATTGATCAAAAAATGAAAAGGCGAAAGCGCCACTATATTTTTTATGTAAGGCCCCCCAAAACAAATTCCTATATACGCCACTAGACGTGATAATTTGGAATAGTGAATTTCGTGAAAATTTTGGTAACTTTTAATAATGAATTAAGAGGTCTGATGGGAATTGAGACTCATGTTACTTCATAATATGGTGGTAAATAAAGTGCTGTATATGCATCAATGCGCCTATTAATAATTCTGTTTTATAAATTAATAGTCTACTACCCATATACTTAGTTGATATTCAATTCTATTATTTTTTGCGAGCAGATGCAAACGAAGCCGACGGTGCCTCCTGAACTAATTGGACCGGTGCCGGCCTAGTCGGGCCTACCGGTATCGAAAACAAGCCGTCGCCAGCAAAAAATAATATTTAAAATAAATAATTCAAGAGATAATTTTTAATTCAGTGGAAATTCGATCACTGAATTGAATATCAACTATACCAAAACACAATGGCAGAAGAACTACGATTTGAATTAAATCATTTATAGTTGATATTTTATTTTCTGGTACTTATAAGTAATCCGACGCCGTGTTCGTGTCGGACTTGATCAGACTGTAAACAAACCGTCGCAGGTAAAAGATAATATTTAATATAAATAATTTAAAAGATGATGTTTATTTCTATTAGAATTTGATCAGATAATAAAATATGAACTAAGTACTACTTTAACAGTCGATTCTTTAAAAAAAAGGATTTTAACAAAACATTTTTTTTATTGAAATTAAATTCTATTAAAATCTTAGTGAGTTTGAACAATATATTAATATGCAGGATGACCCGGCACCTGGTTTTTGGTTGGACGGATGGATTTACTCCAATTATAAATTAATTAACACATGTACCTATTGATTTGATTGATTGACTGAGCATAGCTATTGTCCGAACCCGGCGTTTCAAGGATTATAATTTCAGATCCCAGGAATATATGTCATATACATGGTTTTATGGAAATACATTTTATTTTATTTTTTAAGAAATCGAAAAATTTCAAAACAGCTTTTTTGTTGGATTATGTGTTATGATGGTTTCATATTTTTACGTACTTAAAATTAAGTTAAGGAAACAAACTTTTATAATATTTTCTAAAAATACGTTTGATTTTGTGTAGATTTCATTTAAATGTATCCATATTTAGTAATCTAGTTAAAAAAACTAGAAAGTGCACGTTACCATATTATTATATTAATAAAATAAACAAAAAATTAACTTTCATCTATTTTTTAATCCCGGGCTCAAAACAAGGATCGGAATTAGACAGTATTTAATCTCTGGATTCCAACATTTAACGGTATCTGGTTCCCTTTTATTGATGAAGCAATTGTCTTCAAATTTACTATAATTATAGTTTTTAATTAACTAGGAAACAAAACATATTCATCTATTTTCAGTATACATAGAAGTCGTTTCTATTAATTTATTTAAATACATTTTTGTTTTATTTTAAAAATATGTAGGTATATGTCCCTACAGGCGCGGGTTTGTTCGGGTTTGTGTACTATGCAGCAAGACCAGGCAACGCGGAGGGGGCCCTAGCGTCCAGGGGGCCCACGGCCCAAAGTGGCCTCCCGTTACGCAATGCGAGGCCCCTCGCCACTTCAAAAAGTGTTTTTTTTCTTACGTAACACTAATTTATTAGGATTTAATACTATCATCAAGAAAAGGAGTTCCTACACATCTGTCGATCGCCTTAGATTTTAAGAATAACTTACTAGTAATATATTAATCTACAAACAAAATTAATTGAAAAGTTGTTCAATGGTTCAATTTAGGGAAAATACGTTTACAGAAATGCATTGAACAAACCAGAGGTCATATTGAACAATTTTTCAAATAATTTTTTTGTAGATTATTATTATTAGTAAGAAATACATTTCTTTAATTCAAATATCATTTATGTTTCATTTTATACAATAATTCTTTCCATGGCTAACTGATTAAACATTGTGATATTCAGTTATTAACAGAAAATTAGTTATAAATGGTTAATCGAGAGAAATCTCAAAAAATCTCTTAACATATTTTTTGTATAAGAAGATTTAACATGTAAGTCTAAATTATTTGAGGAAAGAAAGAACCTATTTTTGCGACTTGTTTAAAGTAACTTCTAATTTTAACCTGCCCTGTATGATATTTATTTTACGAGAACATACTTGTAGATATTTCCTGGAAATTTGGTTTAAAATTGATTTAATTCAGTTGTCACTGTTTATGGGTTCTGGAATATTATTATTATAATAATGTTATATACAGTGTGTCCACTGATTGACTATCGAAGAGGGAAAACTTTTTTATTTGTGGGTTTATGAAAAAAAGTTATTTTTCATAAAAACTCCTGCTTGTTCTCCAACGACCAAAAAGTATATTATTTTTTCAAATTTATATACCGGGTGTTCAGAATTTAGAAAAATATGAAAAAAGCTAAGAACAAAGTACCCTTATGTGTAAAGATAGGATAAAAACTAATTAGTAAAAGTTGTTGTGGTTGAGAACCTACGTCTCATTACCAAGTTTTGACTTATTAGCTAAATGTAGCGACGTATTTAACAAATGAACAAACAAATAAAAATGTTGTCAATGTCATATTGCTTAATTTATGACAGTGAAAAAAAATGCTAACGTTAGAACAAAAAGTATTTATTGTCCAATGTTATGGTTTAGGGGAAAATATCTCATACTCGTATGTCACAAGAATGTTTAACGAGAAATGGCCAAATATTACCGTTAACCGAATATCAGTTAAATCTATTGTTTCAAAATTTAGAAGAACAGGAAGCGTTTTAAATATTAAAAAGAAGAAGACTCCTATCAATGAAGAAGAAAATGTTGGGGCAACTCTTGCGCTGGATTCCGTTCGGCATTTTCCCAAAACATCGCTAAGGATTAGAGCATCCCATATTGGAAACATTAGTAAATCATATTTGCAAATAATTTTTAAAGCTAATAAAGTCAGGCCATATAAACCTAAATTTGTTCATACTCTAGAAGCAAATGATGATGCAAAAAGACTTGATTTTTGCTTATGGGTTGGTCAGAAATACTTACAAAATAGAAACTTTTTTCATAATATTATTTTTTCCGATGAAGCTACTTTCTCAACTAATGGAGTGGCTAGTTCCCAAAATGTACGTTACTGGTCAACTGAGAATCCCCATTTTCGAATTCATTGCAGAAGACAGTACTCCAAGAAAGTTAACGTTTGGTGTGCAGTTACGTACAACGGAATAATTGGACCGTACTTCTTTGAAGCAAATATGAATCAGCATAGTTATTTAGAAATGCTAAATTCAATTTTTTTTCATTATTTAAATAATATGCCACTTATTGACAGGCAAACTGCATATTTTCAACAAGATGGTCATCCTGCGCATTCCACTGTTATTGTGCGGGAATGGTTGAATCGACAATTTCCGGAGCGCTGGATTGGGAGATATGGACCAATCCCTTGGCCGCCAAGAAGTCCCGACCTTACAATAATGGATTTTTACTTATGGGGCTACCTTACCCAGAAAGTGTATGCATCTCATTTGGAACCTGATCTTGACAATTTAAAAATTAGAATTAGAGAAGCGATTCAGGCTATCCCTTTGCAAGAGATACGAAATGCATATAAAGCATTTATTAAGAAAGTCCAACGATGCGAGGAGGTTGGTGGAGAAACCTTTGAATAGTTTTTTTTGCTGATAACCTGCCTTTTTTCACTTACATTTGTTATACTTGTTACAATTTTTTACTCTTCATTCGTTCTCTAATAAATTCGTTTAATTATGAATAGTGCACGGTTTTATTTTAAAACGTATTGATTTTTTAATAACATGGGTAGTTACTTAGCCGTTTTCGACAATTCCTCGTATAAAGATAAATATTATACAAAGAAATACGTTCTAAAGATTAACTAATTTGTAAAATGCGTTAATTTAAAGCAAATCATATTTTATGAGTTGGAATTTTTTGCCTGTCTCTGTACATTTAGCTAATAAGTCAAAACTTGGTAATGAGACGTAGGTTCTCAACCACAACAACTTTTACTAATTAGTTTTTATCCTATCTTTACACATAAGGGTACTTTGTTCTTAGCTTTTTTCATATTTTTCTAAATTCTGAACACCCGGTATATAAATTTGAAAAAATAATATACTTTTTGGTCGTTGGAGAACAAGCAGGAGTTTTTATGAAAAATAACTTTTTTTCATAAACCCACAAATAAAAAAGTTTTCCCTCTTCGATAGTCAATCAGTGGACACACTGTATATAATAAATGTGATTTTTAGTATAAACCTTAGTTTCTAAAGAGCATTAAAAAATTTTCTCTCATAGGAATCATCAGTTTTCTATTTTAAATTCTTATGGAGTAACATCTATAACTATAATTTACCAATTTACGTTATTCTAAATTTTATAGGGCCTAATAAATAATTTTGCGGGGTGGCCCAACGTTTGAGGTTCGGCCACTGTGTACCTACTAGTATGTATGTACAGATTACTATTATCTATTTTGAATTATTAATCAAAACAATTAAATAAACTAGGTATCTAAATTTATATATAAAAAAATAGATGGACAAAACAATATGAAACTTTGCAATTGGCTTATAGAAGTTCCAAAGAACCCTTACCCTTATTATGCACTTTTTCTGCAATTAGTATAAACACTAAGAATACCCCGCCAAAGTATTAATAAGTCATATAAATTTCGTTTTTTTTGACTTTGTAACGTGCCTTTATTTACTTGTCCTGTTAGAATAATAAAAAAAATAGATTTTAAATATTTCTAAATAAAAAGGAACCTTCAAAAAAATTCCACACAAGCAATATTTGAAAGAAAATATTATTGCTCCTTAGCACATACCGTAGCAGTAAATAAAACAATTGCATTTTTTTCAAACAATATTCTAAAACCCAGTCATAGCAATTTAATATTCCCAAAATACAAAAAACAAACGTCGTTTGTTTACATCCAATTTTTTGACAATTGAGGTTATGTTGCCCACCAACCTGAGATCCTCTTATGATAACAACAAGCGATGCTCCGCAAGCGGTAAGTCCCCAAGTAAACAGAGTGCCTAAAAAGGCCTGCATCACTGGTGAATAGCCCTGTAACATCGTTATTGTCTTTGGTCTCACTTTTTCTTTTAAATTTCGAGTCAACAAATTCGCGTACCGACACAGACTGCCATGCTAGCGCCCACTCTTCAATATATGAAACGTGTCAGAAATTGATAATTGACATGCGCGAGCAATAAATAAACTAATTTGCGCGATCTTGAAATTAAAAACAGTTAACAATTAACTTCGTTTGTTTATTAAAGCCCCGGCAATAAACGATAATCTAACAGTTGTATCGTTTTTATTATAATTATTGTTAAAAGCTACTTGATCGTGAACTTGTGATTGTAATGATCTTGAGACGACGGCTTCGCAAGAACGCGAAGAATTCTTTGTCATGGTCACCACGCACCAGGAAACAGTCAGGTTCGTTTTGCTGTGTTTATTATCCGCGTTTGCTAAAAATAAGTATATCGTTAGTCATCTTTAGACGATCTTCTAATATATTTTAGATAAAGATCGATCATTCTCTGTCATCTTTTCCCCTTTTTTCGCATTAATATGACAATCATTTCGCATATGGTGGATGCGCAAGACACATTAGCCCCCAGGCTAGCGTTGGAACATAATGAGAGAACATCGATGTTTATACTGAGCGAAATTTCGAGTTGACATAACTCAAATATGAGTTGTCCTAGACCGAAGCGTGGTGCTAATAGGGGACAGCCCAGACCTCTGAATTACGGCAACCAAATCGAAGAAATTGCATCAACTCACTATTCATAAGTTATGATAGCACAAAAGATGGGTTATTTTATGCGTTGGAATAGCTCACGCCCCACCGTCTTAAATTATTGATGTGCTACCGTAGCTGCCAGTATGTGAATTGTGATGCTTTACTAGTCGGGCTAGATTAATTCATGATTCGAGCTATCAAAACTTGACATTTAACTTGTTCTAGCTTACGAGGGTGGCTGGAATAACTCACTATTTGGGCTACCAGACTCCAAATTTTGGACTACCAGTACCTAAATTGTGGACTATCGGAACTCGAAATATTTCTTTGATTTAACGCCTGCATATTGTGGACTTCAATTGCCTTTTGTTTTTTCAAGATATGACATTTTTGTTGTATATTTAAAATAAAAATAATCAAATGAATTATAGACAGGAGAGCATACTACGGCTAAGAAACCAAAACAGAAATTTTCACGCACGGAGAACAAAGATGAAAAATCCCGCAAACGGCGCAACGGCCAACATGTGTCTATACGGATGAAAATGGAATGAACCGCGCCAAACCTGCACAAGCACGAATTCGGAACTTTCCGTGACCTTACGATCTTGCATTTTACCCTCGATATGGGGTTTTGTAGCACGTTTCCTGAATTATTCCAACTCGAAATAATTTACACATGGTAATGAGTTAAAATAATGCACGTCCGGGTTAAAACGACACTTTATAATCAATTAGTAAGTTTTCCCAACCCAGAAGCTCAGTTCAGGTAACTCATAAAATAGTTACAAGATGAGGAATTGTGGTGATCCCAAATATGTTTAAAACGTGGAAAAAATCTCTTTCTGGGTTGAGGCGAACCAAAATAACCTGAATTACTGTAGCGTTTTTAAATAATTTGTGATAATTCGTAGGCTCAGTTAGAACCACATAGAGAGGTGGGTTGAGGTAGCTCCAATTTTGTAACCCACGACATTGGTAAATGCATTTTTGTCAGTGTAATATCGATACCAACATGATTTTTTTCGAGACGGGGCAAAAACTTAAATCTGGCGCCTTCGTATATCCTCCATCCCTTGTTGTTTCTAGTAGTTGTATTTAAAAAAAACTTCGCGCCCGTGCTCCCGCGCATTTCGACCAGAATGGGCTATATACAGGATGTCCCAAAACTAATAGTACACAGTAAAACTGCAAATTCTTTTGGTAAAAACATTGCTTGTTCAGAAGTTGATAATAACCGAGTTGTGTATATACAAGTGAAAATTGCATTTTGTATTACCTTTTTGTGATTGGAGGTTTCTAGGGGCGAGAAATTTGAATTTGTTAATTATTTTATTTTTATGCAGACTGTAAAGGGCGCTCGCTGCGGCACTCCGGGTACGGAGAACCTAGTGCAACTTTCTTGCGCTTTAGTGTATTTATGTTCCTATTAAAAATATCAATTTTCTCATCACTTTTACCCAAAATTGGTATGTGTACCTTGTAAATGTCGCTCCGAGCAACTGCTTTCGAGATTTTTGCATTTATAGTGCCAGTGCGCTTTTTAAAATATTGAAATAACACATTATTATGTTAGATATTAATAATTATTACATTTTAGGTAATATAATTTAGCAACAAATAATTCAGATATTTTTAATATTTAAAATATTCTTAAAAAGTTCAGACTACAAAGAAATTAAAAGACCAATAATATTATAAATAAGTTAATAAAAATTTTATGGTTACATAAATAAACTAAAAGATCTGTTTTTGACAATAATTGTTGTAATATTTTTAAAAGCGCACTGGGCACTATAGATACATACACCATTTTTGGGTAAATGTGATTAGAAAATTGATATCTTTAATAAAAACATAAATACACTTAACTAGGAAATAAGAAAATAAAATTTTCATTATCTCGGTTATTATTAAGTTTTGAACTAAGTAAAGTTTGGCTAAATCACAATATTTTGACCCACGAAAACTGTAGTTTTACGGTGTACTATTAATTTTGGGACACCCTGTATAAGATTTTTAACAAAAACAGCAATTTGGGCGATATTATGAATAGTAGGAAACTGATAAAAGTTTCCAACCGATTAATAATCGGGTACAACGCGACGCCCAGGGGTACGTGCTACAAGTGCCGCACTTGAATTTGCCGCCCACTGAAGTCGCCGCCCGGGACATGTGCATCGGATTTACCCACCCCCCATCCTAGATCCGTCTTCGACGAAGACTGTAGTCAATATAAGAACCAAGACATTGCTGATTACATCGACGAGTATGTTTTATTATTTCATGTAATAATATGGTATAAAGGGTTCCTAACCCTAAATACAACATTAAACAATACATATCCATATAACTCATGGTCCCGGCTAATATTTCATTTAGTTTTTTAAATTAAAAGTTAACTGAATAACCTGCTTCTTTCAGAAATAATTTTATACATAATATTTTATTTATCCTATTCGTATGTATAAAAACTAATTTTATAATATTTTTTCGTTCCAAACTTCAATAGAAAATATGTAACCTTCATTACCAAGATATCTGAATATCGATCGCAGATATCGATATCAAGATATCGTTCTCGAGATATGACTAAACATCCTCCAACACTACCCAATACATAAATCGCTTCTCAGACAGAAACAATATCCTTCTATAAATCCACTAGACTCACAACAAGTAGATGTTGTTCTGAATAACAAATTCAACGACCCTGATGAAAATACTACCGAAGCAACACCTCTTTTTAGATGCAGCCATAAGAAGTTTCTTCTTTTTTCTTCCACTACAGCTACAACCATCGAACCATCAAAGAAGAAGAACAGTTGAAGATTATAAATATCTTAATTCCTTAGATCAGTTACTAAAATGGCACAAGTAAGATAGAAATGTACAATCTGGACTTTGTGGCGAACTCATATTTTTTCCGTTCGGGTGGACTAGTCAGCAACCATTTATACTTCTACTTCTAAGCATTCTACTACCATATTGACTTTTGTGGCGCCACGCATGCGCATAACGTTACGATATCTCTTATAATATTCGACTAGAAGCACATGGCATATAGCATTTGCTTGACATAACGATCATGAGATGGCGCAATGTTGTGTCTAATGTCGCTCTCTGTCTATTATAATTGGTTATATTGCAGAATTGACCAAAACAAAGCATACTTACCTGGCGTAGGGATTACCGTGATCAACAAGGCGGTTTCCCCAGGGCGAGGCCTTTCCATTGCACTACGGTCGGGCTGACCCCTGCGATTATCCCTAATGCGGATAACTCGGGCGCGTAATTTTTGGTAGTCGGGACTGCGTACGCGCTGTCCCGGTATTAAACTAATTTAAAAAAAAATGTGTATATGTTGCCGGAGATACCGAATAGTAGGGGTAGGGGTACCCAAGCCTTGTGGATTATCCAGAAATTATCCTAAAGAAAATCATTTCCAGTATCAAGTCCAAAGTACTCAAATGCAAAACATTTTTTATATTCCGACGTGTCATAATGACATTATTATGGATTTCATTTTCAGTGTCAAAATTACATACTTTATAGGACTAAGTACTATAATGATTTCATTATAAGACTGAGTACTATAATGAAAAATAGACGCAAAAATGAAAAAACTTATTTAAAACAAAATGGAACAAAATTTAATGATTAAAATAAAAAGTAACATTATTACAATTCGTTAAATTGATGTTGGACATAGGAGTTGAAATTGTTGCGTTGTTGTGATTTTTAATTTCTATGGTTTCTGGTTCTTCTGAGGGAACGACAGTCGATGAAACACTCGATGATGATTTCTTCCCGAGAGTGGCAGCTGAAATTCTTTTCTTGTTTTCGCAAGAGTTCTCTATATATCCTTCAGCAATTGTGTCACCTTTCCAGCCACCATGGCGTTTAATAGTATGAAGATCGACTCCTGAATCAGCCAGCAGTGAAGCTGAAGACCTCCGGAAACAGTGACCTGTGTATTCGGCGGAATGGGGTAACTTGAAAAAAGCAACGATCGTTTTGCACATATTTCCGAAAGTATGGATACCCACTGGTTGCTTTGTACATTTGTTGTTTCTGAATGATAGAAAAAAACGAGAAACTTCGGCATCGGGGGGTCTCATTGCTACATAAGTCCGAACAAGCTGCACCATATTTATTCCTTCGACATCGCCAGGCGTTACGTAAAATTGTCGGGGAACGTTGGTTTTTGTACTAGGGATGAAAATTCGAAAAACAACCCCCTCATCGTGTACATCTTCTATAGTTAAGTTTTTTAACTCGACTCTTCGACATGCTCCACTTATACCTATTATCATTGACACTTTTAATAGCAAGTATGTTTCGTTGTCTGCCTCTTGTAAAAACTTTGCAATATTTTCTTTAGTCAAAATCCTGGATTTTTTGGGTGTGTAAGAATCAGATTTTCGTTTTAAAAAAGCTATCAATTGATTGAACCTACTTATGTCGACGTTTTTCTTAAGTAATAGTGTACTCCTTAACATACTCTATGTTCCATAAACTCGAAGACTTTTTCTTCATTGATTCTTCCTTGAAATATACCAAAATTACTTTTTCGTGTACGATATTGACAACCTTTTTCTGGGACACCAAGTTTTGTAATTGGCATAAGTTTTTTCATATATGCCTTTAGACTTTTCGGGCAACAAACCAACAACTGCTTTATTGGCCAATTCTTCGATTTGTGATGGCAAATTATCCATATTATATTATATAAACGTTAAAATTAAAAATTCAATTCTGACAATGACAATACAAACAAATATTTCTATAATTACCTGGTTTTATTAAAATCAAGCTATTAGTTTACTGACGAAAACTTAAAATTCATCAAAAAAAACACAAAAATCGTCGGAATATAAAATATTGTATGAAATTCGGATCATAAACAATCGTTATGGTACACGACGTGTTATTAGACTCGGCTGACGCCTCGTCCAATAATACTCACGGCTAGTACCATAATGATCGTTATTATGATCCTTATAACATAAATATCTATTAACGAATTAAAAACAATAATAGCATTAAAAAATGTTCCGTAACATCATTTTTCGCTTCGTTCTGAATGCTTGAAATGTATACACTTGAGTGAAATAGTTACCAAGAAAGTAGCATACGCATCGTTCGTTGCCTGGGCGCCGCATTCTTATTGTTGCCTTACAAATGTCGAATGAAATATTTGAAAACATCAAAGAAATAATTTCGATTCCGAAGAAAAAAACTCATTTAAAATGCACTCCAGGCGAAATAATTAATACTGCCAATGAAGCAACACAAAATTGTCTCGAAAATGGAAAGAAGCTTACACGATGGCGTTTATTAAATTAAATCGCCAAAAAGAAGTGAAAAGTTTCAGCGAACGGGTGTTGTTAGCGTATTTTCATTGTATTATTTCTGATTATTAATGAATATTAATTCTGAATAATCAAGTCGATATAAGCTGAAAATAGTTATCAGAATAAAGCACTAAATTGTTAATTTTAAAGATATTATATTTTAATTTTGAACAAGGAAACGAAACCACCGTAGAAAAAATATTATGAATTATACAGGGTGTCCGGGAACATGTGGAAAATCTCCCGGATATGAAGAAAACACGTGAAAAGAATACTATAGGTTCATATAAACTTCTTTCGTATCGGCCTCCTCTTCGGAGATATGGGCTCCCAAAGAGCACCAATGGAATCAAGTTTTTTACACATAATTATTGAACCACCTGGTATATTTCAATTATTTTTTAATATGATGTATACCAGGTAAGACCCGTCAAATTACTACCCAAGAAACTGTTGTGAATTACTCACAGCTGCAGGGACGGACTAGCTGTAACACTCATGGGCCCATTTTTTTTTACGCCCTGTATGATGAGAACTTTGGACAATGTTTTTTACATACCTTTAACTATTTGCTAAAAATTAAGTACTCTTCATTCATGTCGGTAATCCTAACCGTTTTTGAAAAAACGGCATTTCATATACATCATGTATTTGGCGTATTTCAGTAAAAGATACATCTTTGTTCCGATCAAATGTTCAACCTTCAAAATTCCGCTTTTTCATATTTAACCCGTGAGAATTTAGGGGACTGGTGTAAATAAAATGACGTTTTTTCCGAAAACGGTTAGGATTAGCGACATGAATGAAGAGTACTTAATTTTTAGCCAATAGTTAAAGGTATGTAAAAACATTGTCCAAAGTTCTCATCATACAGGGCGTAAAAAAAATGGGCCCATGAGTGTTACAGCTAGTCCGTTCCTGCAGCTGTGAGTAATTCACAACAGTTTCTTGGGTAGTAATTTGACGGGTCTTACCTGGTATACATCATATTAAAAAATATATCAGGTGGTTCAATAATTATGTGTAAAAAAACTTGATTCCATTGGTGCTCTTTGGGAGCCCATATCTCCGAAGAGGAGGCCGATACGAAAGAAGTTTATATGAACCTATAGTATTCTTTTCACGTGTTTTCTTCATATCCGGGAGATTTCCCACATGTTCCCGGACACCCTGTATATGAAACTTATATAATATGCTAATATTTAAGGGGGTTATTCTTGACTCCATTTCCAGAAAAAACTTTATATGAACATATGTCCTAAACGTCTTAACGTTTGAGATACAGGGTGTTAAAGATTTTCATGTTTTTTTAATAATTTATTAAGGTTAATGACTTAAATACGTGACAATTACACTAGGTAGACAACTGTCAAAAGTGTTTATGTTTACATAACAAAATCTGCTTCTTACCTACTAGATCCTTTGTAATCTTTCTTAATACCTAATTTCATAACAGAGTGCAAATGAATGAATAACATTTTTTTTTACGAAAACTACGTCAAACGACACAAAAATCAAAAATTCCCGCACGAACGCCTCTGGTCTGAATAAAAAACATGTCACACATCATTAAATGATGAATTGAAAGTGTGTACCAAATTTCCCAAAAAAGGGAGAATTTTTTAACTTCCTGTATCTCAAAGGTAAGACGTTTAGGACATATATATGTTCATGTTTTTTTTCTGAAAATGGACCAAGAATAACTTCCTTAAAAATCAACATGTTATTAAGAAACACCCTGTATACACAAGGTTACTTTTTCACATATGAGAAACATTCTAAAATTGTCTCTATTGTCAAAAAGATAAATTAATCAATAAACTGTGTTCTGGGTAAACATTAAAACAGGAGCTAAATTTAAGAGTAATTTATTAAGAATTCATCATTAACAATCGCAAATTCCTAGTCATCTTTACATAAATTTGGTATTGTCAGGATGTAAAAATATTTGTCTACAAAACTTATCATATTTACAAGCATATTTTATTAATATAACAAACTATCTTAAACAACTGGTTGCGTTTTTGAAGGAAAAACTCGAACAATTTATGTTACTGTCAATAAGGATAATAAAGAAGATACTGTATTATTAAAAATCTGTTAGAACAGATTAATAAAAGAGGCCAGCCAATGTGATGCTATTTGTGACTCGTGACGAGATGAGTGGGTAATGACTGGTGAAGGATCAATAAATTCTTGATCTGTATTATTGGAATATTTAGTAGTACAGGGTATCCCATTCTCGACACTTTTATAGGGTATCTCCGTAATTCTTAGTGCTATTAAAAAAGTAATGTAGGTGTCATGTGCTCTTTTTGGGTCAAACTTAAAATGGAAAAATAAAAATTATTATTTTAGTTAAAAGAGATACAGAAAAATGTTTTATACAGAAGTTTCTTTATAATGATTATTGAATAATCTTCCGTTTTCAGAATAAGTATACGGGGTCAGGTATAAAAGTTATCGGACCTAACCTCGTCTTTTTAAATGGAACACCCTCTATATTTTAATCTAAAAAGATACTATTTTAAATTATCTTTTCAAATATATATATCATGGATGATATTGGTTTCCTAGGCGACTTTTAAACATTATTACTTTAAACCATAGTAGACCATGAAACAAAAGCTAATATCCTATAAACAACTATGTTGACTATTAACATTTAACGTCAATTTCATTTTTACGTATTCATTGGTGAAAATGACTTATCAACATTTTGAAAAATTTGATATGATATCAGTTTATATTGAAAGTGGAAAAAACGAAGGAATGGCGCAAAATGTATATTTTTTTCGCTATCCGGAAAGATGGTAACCATTTAAGGACATATTCGGTCGTTCTCGTTATTTTTTACCTTAATCTGAATCTTTTATTTCGTTTCAAAGTAATAAAGTTTAAATAAATCGCCTAGCAAACCAATATCATCCATGGTGTGTTATATATTTGAAAGGAGATTTTAAAATAGTATCTTTTTAGATTAAAATATACAGGGTGTTCCAATTTAAAAAAATGAGGTTAGGTCCAATAACTTTTTTACCTGACCCCATATACTTATTCTGAAAACGGCAGATTATTCAACAATCATTATAAAGAAACCTCTGTACAAAACATTTTTCTGTGTCTCTTTTAACTAAGAAAATATAGGGTTATTTAGAAATTATCAATTTTTTGATTTTCCCCCGTATCTCTTAAGGGAGCGAAAATTTTCTAATTTCGATTTTACATTTTAAGTTTAACCCAAAAAGCGCACATGACGCCTACATTACTTTTTTGATAGCACTAACAATAACGGTGATACCTTATAAAAGTGTCGAAAATGGGACACCCTGTACTGGCTAAGGTACTGATGAGTAACATTTTTATTATTTAAAAAATGTATCCAAAATTTTTCGTTAGGCACTACGCAGTATTTTTTGATATCCTTATTGCCTCACATAGAGCATAGAGCTTACTCTGGAGGAAACAATACGAAAAGTAAAAAATATCACTATATCCTAAAATCCATGCACACTATTGAATAACTAACAAATAAAGAAAGTTGCTGGTATATTCAGGTATATTTAGAGACGCGCCCTTCCTATGTTACCAGCAATAATGGAATCAAGTTTTTTACACATAATTATTGCACCACCAGGTATATTTAAATGTTTTTTTAATATGATGTATACCAGATCAGACCCTTCAAATTACTATCCAAAATAGTGTTATGAATTACTCAACAGCTGCAGTGAAGGGCTAGCTGTGACACTCACGGCCCCTTTTTCTTTAACGCCCTGTATGATAAGAACTTTGGACAACGGTTTTTACATACCTTTAACTATTGACTAAAAATTAGGTACTCTTCATTCATGTCGCTCATCCTAACCGTGTTCGAGAAAACGTCATTTTATTTACACCTAACTTCTCACGGGTTAAATATGAAAGAGCTGAATTTTGAGTTTTAACATTTAATAGGAACAAGGATGTATCTCTTAACGAGATACGCCAAATACTTGATGTAATTAAAATGACATTTTCTCGAAACGAACGAAGATCTTATCATACAGGGCGTTAAAAAAAGGGGCCATTAGTATCACAGCAACTGATACTACTTTGACGGGTCTTAGCTGGTCTTACCGACATTATATTGAAAAAAATTAAATATACATGGTGGTTTAATAATTATGTGTAAAAACTTGATTCCTTTGGAGCTCTTTGGGAGTCCATATCTCCGAAGAGGAGGGCTATACGAAAATATGAACTTGTAGGGTTTGTTCGGGTTTGTTCCCACATTTTCCCGTACATTCTGTATAAGTATTTTTATTTTTTTTCTATTTGTTCACGCATCATCTTCTACTGAAGCTATTATGATACTTATTTATTTAACTATAGTATATAAGCAAAAAAATAAATACTTTAAAAATATCATACTCAAATAGAATAAATCTTACTCAAATAAATATATTTCCAAAACAAGAATTTCCAAGTATGAATTGAGCACGTAATCTCGTAGGAAGGAACTAAATTTTCATTGTCATATTTAAATACTTGTTTTGAAAATATAT
The DNA here is from genome assembly GCA_963991005.1 of Barypeithes pellucidus. NCBI lineage: Eukaryota > Metazoa > Arthropoda > Insecta > Coleoptera > Curculionidae > Barypeithes > Barypeithes pellucidus. The sequence goes on along the minus strand of OZ022562.1, from coordinate 18,337,288 downwards.
ATTTCTTTGCGTAGTATTTATTCTATTTGGGTATTATGGTTTTAACCAAAGTATTTATTTTTTGTGTGTATAGTATGTTTAGAGATGGTTTTGTTCATCAGTATTGAAGATCAGAAAGAAAGTGAGGGTTCCGTTTTGTCGGCATGATAACTCGAAAAGTGTAAAATACGTTTTGAAATTAGGGGAAAATATGGAAAATGTACCCGCGGCTGCGCCTGCGATTACGAAATATGTTCTATGTAGGATAAGAAAATGTCTTAACCACTTAGCTCCAAATTTTGTACACATATGTAATAGTAAATTACGTACCGAGGTGGAAAGTGTTTCATTCCTGTCGAGAGAGTCGGTAGTTAGCTAAATTTCGAGACAGTAATGAAACTTTTCACCGAGGTTTGTATACTATTTTATTTACAACCACATCTAACATCCACTTCTTATTATTTTGAATCAAAATTATTAATAAAAGATAAATAAATGTCATTTTGACTTTTCCATTGAAAAATTAGACAGAAATTTCAAATAACACATCAAGATGGCAAATATCATTGCTATCAGATGGGGAATTTGATTTTGCTGCTACTCCACCAGAAATTCGAGAAGCAGCAAAAATAGTAGAAGATCTTCTGCAAACTAAAAGCCGCCCGAGATATGATAAGGCATATAACTGTTTCAAAGAATGGTGTACGGGAAACAAAGTTCAAAATCCTGGTTCTGAGTCGGCGCTACTAGCTTATTTCAGTAAAAATGCCAAGACAAAGAAGATATCAACGGTCACAATATTCAATGCTGAGGACCACTCTATCAATCAGGGAAAAAGTAGACATATCTAAACACGCAAAGCTATTAGCATTTTAAAAAAGTGTGTTCGTATATTATTTTGAGATATCGATTTTTAAAAAAATTACAAGAAAATAATTTACTTTCCACCCGGGTGGAAAGTGAGCACACAAAAAAACGTCAACTTTCCACCTTTCAAAGATAGATGAAATGTCATTGTTACATGCATGGTTGTAAATAAAATTACTTTCTAATTTCGGGAAAAGCATGACGAAGTGAATCCGGTTTCAACCCATTTAAATGGTGATTCGATTATGTTGTTTCGTTGGTATTGTTGTTAAAAAATAGTAAAATTATATTGAACTTTAGATAGGTGAAAGTTAATAATTTGGCGGCCTTCAAGGGTGTCTCCAAATGTACCAAAGTACCACGGTTTATAATAATTAAATGTATGCATATCGTTTTTCCTAACTACATCACAACAATACTATAATCTAATAATATATTATAATAAGAAAACAAATTTGTTTAAAATAAACTTTGTTGATAGAATCTTAAGAAATATAGAGATATTGTAACTGACGATAGGTGATGAGATATACGTAAATTGTGGCAAATTAAAAACAATAATTCCATTAATTTTTTTTTCGAGGCACAATCTTAAATACTTATTTACACAATCATTAACTACATTTTTACAACTATGACTAGAACTGCTTAAGTGGATACTATAACTTAAAATATTATTCCGAACTTTATAACTTACGGTTATAAATATTCTGTATTGTGATATTTGTATACGCACCGCCGAGTTGTTTTATTATTTGTTAAAATAAAAAATTGTCGATTTGAATAAATCCAGTGTCGCCATTAAAATTGGAACCATATGAGGAAGAAATGTATTGTTCGGTTTAGGTGAACTTAGACGTCACCATAAGTTTTTGTTTCAACAAGGACCAAAAGTGATGTAATTAAATGGAACCATACTGCTTTTGTTAACTGTAAAATTTGACATTTTTCTCCAGAAAATGTTTAAAAATGGCATTTATTGATCGAATTTAAAAAAAATATATTTGGAAAAGTTGATTGTATTGTAATTTTATGCTCACGCTCCGGAATTGAATCACTTATGATAATTTTTGTTTCCTATCTATTTGGCCAATATCTATTTTCGTTAAAAACGGAAGTTGACCCTACCACCGTAATTATCTGTCTTGGTAATTGAAAATGATGAAAGTTCTATGAAAAAAGCAGCAGCCATATATAAAAAACTGGTTCCTGGGCTAGAAAAGTCAATTTAACGTAAATACATCCAAGACCAAGTCTATTCTTTTTTCTCTAAGGCCGAATGCCAAAGATGACAGCGTCGTCCTGTTTGAGAACAGTGTCGACTGTTTGACGTCGTCTTTGGATGCAAAAGTGCTGGGGGTTGTTTTTGACCAGGGCGTGAAGTGGGTTTGTCATATAGAAATATTATGTGCTAGGCTTCGCCGTGGGTGTTATGCTCTTCCGTTGGAAGCAGTGTAGCCAACCTGTTTTACTAGCACTATACTACTCAAATATTCACTCTCATATTCGTTATGCTATAATAAATTGGGGTTCCAGCTCACAAGTAAATAGAGTGTTCTTGTTGCAGAAATATGCGGTACGTATATTGTCATCAATAGGTTACAGGGAATCTTGTCGAGCGGCGTTCAAGGATTTAAAAATTTTAACTGTGGCTAGTATTTGCATTTTTTTGTGTTGAGTCATTTTTTGCGTACTAGAATGGATCACTCACATAATACCAGAACAAGAGAACTTCTGCTGCCACCTATTCATAGTACTGCTTTGTTTCAAAGGTCATTGTCATAGAACGGGTGCAAGTTCTTCAACGCGCTGAGTCCTGAGATAAGAAATTCTCCTAATATAAATATTTTTAAGAATAGAGTCAAGCATTTATTAATAGAAAAAACTTGCTATACCATTCGATCAATGATGTTATATTTTTAGCTTAATATTTTATTGTTTAGACTTTAGATATAGTAAATTTTTGACGTTTTCTTCAATTATTGTATATATTTCTCCTTTTTTACAGTTAATTTGAAGAAATAAATGAATTATTATTATTATAAACGCGTTTTTCAACGTATTTATTAATTAAAACGCAAGACTCTCCTCCTCGGTGGTTAAATCTTTAAAGTTGTGAGGAGTTTGTTCCACAGATGGAAACATTTTTAAACTGCAATTTAATTTTTTTGAGGGAAATAAACATTTTTGTAGAATTTTTGGTATAAAGAATGAATTTAGACGATGAGTATTGTACAAATAAATATATTTACGGTGGTTGCGTCAGCTTCCGTTCTCAATGAAAATATACATTTGTCAAAAATAGATAGGAAACAAAAATTATCTAACTAGTTAAAATTTGGTAGGTGGGGGGCATAGAATTATAATACAAAGAATTTTTCCAAATAAATTTTTTTAAAATTCGAACAATAAATGCCATTTTTTGACATTTTGTTGAGAAAATGTCAAATTTGACAGTTAACAAATGCCGCATGATCCCATTCAATTACGTAATTTTTGGTCTTTATTGAAGCAAAAACTTATGGTAAATTTAAATTTTACCTAAATCGAAAAATAAATTTCTTCCCCATATGGTTCCAACTTTAATGGTTACATTGTATGGGCATAAAGCTAGAAAATGGACAATGGTCAATAGTTTTGCTCAATCTTAGAATTGGTCGTTATAAGCGACTAAAGTCCAGGGCTTTGGCCTTCTCCAAACAGCCGAAAGCTGGATTTGTGCCATTGTGCAATTACAATGTTTAGTTGTTAAGTTTAGTTATCGCAGTGTTTTGTAAGTGTAGTGTTTTTCTACTAGTATTAACTAATTTTGCAAATAATAAAGTATAATCAGGTATTGGCTCATCTATTGGCTTGTAAGCAGTTTACGTGTGATCTGGAAAATTGTCCGTCCGTACTATTAATGTTTGGTTGTTGCGTAATTGCCCAAGTCCAGGGTTGGCTGTTTGGAGACGGTCAAACGAAATTGTAAAACGTCCAATCCTAAGATTGAAGTAAAATATCGACCACTGGCGGTTATACAATAAAAATTGTGAAAAAAAATCAATTAATATCTTTTTAAGTTATAAAGTTAAGATGAAAATACAAATTTTGAAATATGAACTACCTAAATTATCTACAAAATATTTTTATTGCACTCTAGTTATAAAAATTTTCTAAGTAAAATTAATTTAGTTGTTTTAAGTTAACTTATATTATGTGAAAAATTTTTACGGAGTACTTTCTAAAATGCAAATTTTTTTAACTAGCACGAACTTTAAAACTAGCATGAAGTGCTAAAACTTTCATTTAAGGCAAGGCAGTTTAGCGGCATTTTCTCTAAAATGCTAAATTAAATAGCTTACAAATAATAGTTCCATTACCAAATGCGATATGAGCATTAGTACAGTCGCGAGTGGGGAATTTTGCCACGCTGCAATTGTAATGTGACATTTTCAATATAAAAATAATATTTAAATTTTATTTTTAATTGTAAAAGTCATACTTTGACATTAAAAATTCTAATCTTGTCATTTCGTCAAATAAATACATTCATTTGGGTACTAATCCACCACCCAAAATTAGTTATGTAATGAGCTGAATAACTCACTAGTAATATAATAAGTTTATTACATCAGTGAATTTTATTTCGTAACTTAAACAACCCAATATAAATTACTTTATAAGGTTTCTATTCTATAAATCGTAGATAAAGTAATTTTGCAGCAAAGACGTTTTCAACCGCCTATAATACATTTGGAACTTGCTTCTTCTGTTGTTAGCAACATAACAGTATTCCCTGCTAGTAGACACGAATTATAAGCTTTTGAAAAAGGCCACTCTCAGCTGAAACAAGTAGTGATATTTATAATCCGGTTACAAGATGATATTTAGAGGCTTGTCAAAAATATGATTACGTCGAAATATCTTAAATTTAAGTACAACATAACCCTCAATTGAGAAGCTTTCGCCTCAAAAAAGTAAAGAGACCTAAAATCCCAGCTCGACGCTATTTGTTTTTAGAAGACGATGAGCCGATTTGAAATTTGAAGAAGCTGATAAAGAACAATTTAATCGATATAAATCCAAAAGTATACATTGGTGTGCTGTCACTATGACAGTGATTTATTCCTCCAAGATCTCCATACCTCACCCCACTAGACTTTCGTTTATAGGGATGGTTCAAAAATTAAGTTTACAAAGTAAGAGTCGACACTCGGGCTGACCTAACTTATTAGAAATGCTGCAGCCCATATTAAATAAATACATGAAATAATCAGGAGAGCGAGAGGCGCTCTTCGTAGATGAATCATAAAATGTTTAGAGGGCAATGGCTATATTTTTGAACATTTATTAAAAGGACGCTACTTTTTTAATTTGTAATTACGTTATAACTTGAAAACAAATAACATAGATATGTGTTTTTTTACATTATTTTCACTTGTACAATACACTAACGGAGTTTGTTCCTTTCCTCCGACTATGTACAGTACTTTCTATCATAATAACTGAAGACGAAATTGAAGAGACGTACTGGCTGATGCGAAAACGGAAGGCCATATATTGGTGAACGGAGCGAACAATAACATTAGGCAAGGAAACTTCAAACTTCATATTCTTGACATATGACTTACGCGTTCTGCTAACTTTGACAACTCTTATGTCATCTTGTAACCGGAGAATAGTTGTCACTGTATATTTTTAATTATGGTTGATATCAACAGCTTAAATTAGTTTACACATTCCGATATTATTTGTTGTGGATTGAAAGATTAGCTAACAATTATCATAGTAACCATATACAGTAGTTACCATAATACTTAATATTCTTTGCAAAATCTCGATTATGTGCATTGTGCATTGTAAAACTTTCTAAGTCCCAAAAAGAATTGACTTTATTATAAAATATAATTATTTACGTGTGAAGGAAGCAGAACGTTATTTAGGATAAAAAACACAATTTTATACTATTGCAATCTAATCTTTTTACTAGACAAGACATTGCCTATGTTAAAAGAGAAAATGTGTTGCACTGTGTAAGTAATATTTCCCACATTCTTAGGAAATACCTTTTCGAACACAATTTTATTCCAAAATTGTATTTAACCCTGCTCCATATTTAACTAACATTATCACAAAGTTTCATAACCGATTATTTTTACAGGGTGGTCAAGAAAGTTTCCAACAAATGGATTTTTCTCCATCATTGATTTCTAAAAATTTTTTATTCTTGTTAAAAGTTGATGATCTCACACTTCTAGTTATGTTTACAATATTTCTTTAGTTTAGCTGGAGATGGAGACACAAAAAAACCAAAAATGGCTCAAAAACTACCTATATTTTTGAAAATCGGGAAAGATTTACTTGGAAAAGTATCTTAAAATAAACGTTAATATAAAATATGGTGATAAAATTTTGTTTCTTCCTAGTTTTTAAATCCTTTTTAAAATAGAAAGAACAAACTTATTGGAACCATAATTGATTGTATCCCTTGTATGAACAAAATATACATGGAAATTGTTTTCTTAGTGCGGTCCTGTTGAATATTAAAGACCACGTGCATTTATTTACGTGTACTGACTCTCGGTCTTAAATAGAATATAGATTGCTTAGAAATTGAACGAGGACAAAGGAGCTAATAAAAACGCAACAGCGAAGCTGCGTAAAAAAATTTTTTTAGCAAGATAAATTCATGAATTCATGAATACTATGTTTATTTTCTAACGCAAGTTCATTATTAATAATTACATCGCAAATAAACGGTTCTATCACTGACAAAAGCGCTTGGCAGCATCAAATTTGATTGTAACAATATGTATAATCGATAAAATCGATAAAAGGGATGCACTGAGGAAGCAATAATGAAAAAGTTTTCCATTTGTTGCAAACTTCTTGACCATCCTGTATATGGACAGGTTCCAAAACCAGCTCGTAAAGTAATCGATAAATTATTTTCCTTCTTTCCATGCATTTCGTTTTTAAACAACATTATGTAATATTTTAATCGGAATTCTTACACTAAATACGAAAAGAAAGGAAACTACCGATGAGGTTTTGGAAACCTGTGATGCCAAGACATTCAAGCATACGTTTAGCATTTTATTTACCTCGGTTTTTCAAATTGATCGGTGTATGTCATTTCCCACAGATTATGTTTAAATCCAAAGTACATATTTCCAATTTAGTATTAGCATTTACCAAAATAAAGTCTACAGCAGACCTGTAGCGTAATTTCCGTTTTAAAATTGGGGTGGCAATATTGTCACGAGATTTTAAATAGGAATACGGCTATTGAAACTATCTAACTTTAAAAGGTATTTATAATACATAGGGGTGATAACAAATTCCATTATTTTGCCGTAGTTTATCAGTGGTTTTTATTTTTAACTATGTGTGAGATTAAACAATTTTACCTACTCAACTAATGGAACCACTTCCCTATTATAATTATTTTAAAAGAAGGAAGCAAAACTTAAGGTTAAATTTGTGCAGTTTGTTGTCCCCGTATATGTTGTAATTTATACACAACGTTTCTGAAGAATATTTAATATTGTTGATACCATAGCTACTAGAAAAAATACTATTCTAATCGATGTTTTCATTCTATACTAGGTTTATTGTATTGCATATGGACGAAAATGTTTTTTACAATTTCCTCACTTGTGAAGATGCACATCGTCATTCGTGTTGTTTTCCTATAGAGTTTTGAGGATTCTGCAATAAATTTTACGGCACGAAATTCTCACTATGCAATATGTATATTGTATATATATTAAATTAAATTGAATATTTTGATTTTTCTTAAATAATGTATTTTGAATAACAGAATTAAATTCAGGTAATATCTTAATTATCTACTATATAGGGTGATCACGTATAATGTCCCTCCCCCTTTTACCTTTTTTATTTTTCATAGTTGCCCAAAAATTAAAAATATTGCAGTATTTGCAAAGAGATCAAATATCATTTTAGGTCCATTGATTTACATGGGGGTTCAAAACGTTTTTTTTTTAAATGGGGCATCCTGTATATTAACTATTTGTCCAATTTCGTTTTCAAATTGACTACCCTGGATATATACAGGGTGTCCCAGAATATGTGGGCAATCTCCCGGGTTCAGATAGAACACTTAAAACTAACTGGCTGGCCCATAACGGACGTCCTCGAAATCGTTGTTTTTGAAATAATTTTTTTAAGTACTTATATCGGTGTAATTTAATAATGCTTTAGTATAATGATTAGTAGATGAGTCTCCTTAAAATTCGCCCTTTTCAACACATTTGGCTTATTTAATTTGCCAGGGACGGACTAGACCTAACACAAAAATGTTTTTTTTCGTACATCTTGTATGATGAAGGAATAATATACGACAATAATGTTTTTGGATACTCTAAACCTTAAGCTGAAAAAAAGGTACTCTTGATCAATGTCGATAAAATGAACTGTTTTCGAAAAAAAAAATATTTTTGTTCAATATGGTTTTTTGCATTAGTTGTTGTTTTATGTTCATAAAATTAACTCATTGTTGTGATGGTTTTTTTCACATGTACTGATTTAAATAAGAATATTTATGCCAGTGTCAGTTTATGGTAGTGTCTTGAAATTTGCGGTTTTGCTCCTTTGTCTTATTAGTTACTAACTTAGTAATGGAATTTAAGTTTACTGAATTTAAATTATATTGAACATTGATCAAGAGTACCTTTCTTTCAGGTTTAGAGTATCCAAAAATATTATTGTCGTTCCTTCATCATACAAGGTGTACAAAAAAAAAGCATTTTTGTGTTACGTCTAGTCCGTCCCTGGCAAACTAAATAAGCCAAATGTGTTTAGAAGGGCGAATTTTAAGGAGACTCATCTAGTAACCATTATACCAAAAAATTATTAAATTACACCAAGTACTTAAAAAATTATTTAAAAAACAACGATTTCCAGGGACGTCCGTTATGGGCCCGTATCTCCGTAGGCGAGGCCGTAGGAAGAAAAATGTATAGGTACTTCTCCTGTTATTTTTAAGTGTTCTATCGGAAACCGGGAGATTGCCCACATATTCTGGGACACCCTGAATATTAAAATACCAACAAGAATTTCTTGATTTCATAAAATTTATCCACCAAATACAATCATACATCAATAATCAATAATAGTAAAAATTGGAGGTTCTGATTAATAATATATGTTTAAATACTATTCTTTAAAAGCGTAAGAAGCTATTATCTAAATTGACATTTAAAAGGCATTATATTTTAACAGATTTAAGTTGTTTAAACCAAAGATATTTTAGTTTAAAAATAGAGACTTTCTGATCAATATATTTTAATAACTCTCCATGTGATGGTCCTTGGTTTGGTTTGGATTATACTGAGTACTAAACTGAATTTAAATTATATTTATTTAATCTTTTAATTGATATAACATATAAACGTGAGTATTTAAAAAAAAAAATTGAAGCGCATTTACATGTTTATTCTTGTATTGGGTGGTCGTCCTTATTAAGGACCAACTAGTCCTATACTGGTTGTCTCTATTTATATAAAATCTCCTTAGTGTAAACTTTGTATTTCGGTCATATAAGAATGACACTGGCGGATAGATTGGATTAATTTACAACGTCAATTCAAGAATAGACGTCTTTGCGTTTTTCTCAACTCGGCTTGTCTGAGACCGAAATCAGGGCGAACCTTCGTTTTCAAAAATACTTCGTCATATTTTTGCATTGCTTCTTTGCTCTTTAAAGTTCGAAATTCAAGTGTTTAAACTAGAGATTTGTGTTTGAAAAAAAGACAGGAAAAATTTAAAAAATATTAAAATAAAACGGAAAGTTATCTTAAATAAAAAAACAAATCCCACATATACCTAATATTTTATTTTAAAGTAATAGAAATGAAACTTAATCTTTGTAACAAAAAAAAGTAAAAACAACAACAAATAACTTATTATATAGGGTGTCCCATTTTCGACACTTTTATAGAGTATCTCCGTTATTGTTAGTGCTATCAAAAAAGTAATGTAGGTGTCATGGGCTCTTTTTGGATCAAACTTAAAATGATAAAATCAAAATTCGAATATTTTCGCTCGCTTAAGAGATACGGGGGAAATCAACAAATTGACAATTCCCAAATTTCCCTCTATTTTCTTAGTTAAAAGAGATACAGAAAGATGATTTATACATAAGTTTATTTATAATGATTGTTGAATAATCTGTCGTTTTCAGAATAAGTATATGGGGTCAGGTAAGGAAGTTATCGGACCTAACCTCATTTTTTAAATGGAACACCCTGTAAGCACCCTGTAAAAATTTTAAACTCTCTTTTCAAATTTATAACACACCATGGATCATATCAAATTTTTCAAAATGTTGATAAGTCATTTTCACAAATGAATATGAATATGTAAAAATTAAATTGATGTTAAATGTTAATAACAACTGACTAGAATGTCAACATAGTTGTCTCTAGGATATTAGCTTTTGTTTCATGGCCTACTGTGGTTTAAAGTAATAAAGTTTAAATAAATCGCCTAGGAAACCAATATTATCCATAGTGTATTATATATTTGAAAATAGAATTTACAAAAAATCTTCTTAGATTAAAATATACAGGGTGCTCCATTTAAAAAAATGGGGTTAGGTCCGTTAACTTTTTTACCTGACTCCGTATACTTATTCTTAAAACGGCAGATTATTCAACAATCATCATAAAGAAACTTCTGTATAAAACATTTTTCTGTATCTCTTTTAACTAAGAAAATATAGGGCAATTTTGAAATTGTCAATTTTTTGATTTTCCCCCGTATCTCTTAAGCGAGCAAAAATTTTCAAATTTTGGTTTTATCATTTTAAGTTTGACCCAAAAACAGTACATGACACCTATATTATTTTTTTGATAGCACTAATAGCGATTCCCTATAAAAGTTTCGTAAATGGGACACCCTGTATTTACTCAAAACTACAAGACTTGTTAATGTCCGAAGGATTCTTAAAAGAAAAATCGAAATACGCTTAGTTTAAAAAGAATTGTGCCGCAGTGCGTATGTTTGGTGGCTGGTGAATGTTTTCGGGGATTTTTCGGAAAAAAACGATTTTTTTCTAACACTCAATTTTTCCGTCAATTTTAAATCTCTAGTATAAACCATATGAAATATATCAAAACTAAGTTAAATCCCGACTAAACTTGCGCGTCAGAACCTGAAATCTCAAATGAAAATTATTTAAAAGAGGACTAAGCGACTTTGATATTGGCCCCTTTTGAAGGGGGGTACTTTTGGATCAGAAACCTCCTTGCTTCATTAGTAAATCGGCGTCATCGTCCGACGACGAGCCTGAGGATGGGCTCGAAACTTTGGCTATGATGGTCGACCCCACCGTGTTCTGTTTAGAGAAACTAGGTCGTCTCGAGCGGCTATTCTGTTGCTGCAATAACCATGTGGGACGTTTCAAGGATGATGTTTGGAGGGGTTGTCGTTCTTCTGGTATTGAGTCTCGAGTGAATGATCTGTAATAGGGAAAAAATTAAATAATAAGCAAATTGAATGTACTAATTTAGAAGGTCTGATAATTTTTCCAATAGCAATGTTATTCTATATTCTAATATTTCTCTAATTGAAGGGTGTTTTCTATGAGGCACCAATCAAGTGAGACATAAGGTTAACATGGGATTGGAACAATATCATTCTTAATATAGGGATGGTTTTAGAGAAAATATGGACCAAACATTGGGTAGAAATAATGGAAATCCCTAAAACAGTGGTTTTTATTACATTTCGTTACGAAATATTTCGGTGGATTGGAACGGAAAAGTTCGTCGTTGGTCACATGTGTGGATTTTACTGCTGTACTAGTGCGTGGTTAAAAAGGGACGATATTAGTAGATTCATTTGTACAGGGTGATCACGTATTATGTCCCCCCATCTTAACCTTTATATTTTATATACTTGAGAAAAATTAAAACGATTGGTATACAAGGTTTTTAAAGTAGTATTTGCATTGGGAACAAATATCATTTAGATCTGTTGATTTACATGTAGGGTTGGTTTTACTCAACATGATGTTGAGGCCCTTTGTTAGACACCTATTTTATAATATGCAACCAAGTAATTTACGAAATAACCTACAGAGTTATGAACAGGATATATAACGATACTAACTTGTGATCGTAAGATATTAGTAAAGCATCACTGTTGCATAGCTTATTAAGGAAAAAACACTTTCTGAAGTGATAAGGAACCCCGAATTGCGTAACAGGCCTAGGGCCCCCTATAACCAAAAATAGGCACATTGTATATTCCGATTTATTAATAATAATAAAGTCAATAAAAATAATGAGCGCGTTTAGTTACGCCGATTCTTTATTCTGCCTAATTTAATTTGTCAATTTAAAATCGTATTTTTTATTTTAAACTCTTATTTTTTGGTTCTTTTCGAGGCCCCTTTAAATGCGAGGTCGCAGGCTAGAGCCTAGTATGCCTAGTGACATCCGAAAACAAAGAACCGATAACCCGTGTTAATAATGACACACGAATAACTTTTCGTTGACGAAATTTCGTCGGTATCCAACCTTTTCGATGTGGCCAAGCAGGCACTATTTTATGTGAACGTTTAGCCAAATATACTTAGTTTTTTTCTAATCTAAAACTGGATTCGTAAAGTTAAAGGTTTGGAAAACGGTATGAGAAAATTGAGTTAAAAAAAAATAATGTTATAATAATAATAATAACAATTTCAAATATGAACAATTTGCAAATTTTTGTCACAGATCTTCCTGAAACTTGTTGATAACCCAATCCACATGTCAGACAATCTAAATATCAATAAATTAACTAAAAAACTTTATTATTAACGGCTAAAACTTCACGAAAATAAATATTGATCAGCTGATGACTCTAACCTGCCAGAAAGCGGCATATTTTTAAATTAAATTGATGCAACTTAGATGACTCCGTTTGCTAATTTGGGATCCTCATCTTAAGCAATTCTTATGTAAATCTTTTGTCATTGACAAATTAACTATATCTAACTTCATCTCTACAAATATTTAGGTTAGGTTATGGCTATTATTATTTTCTTGGAACTATGTTGCTGAAATTATACAGTTTGTTCGCTAAGTAATGGGATATGGAAAAACCACACACTCCTTACGTAAAAATATTAGGATTTAATTATACTTACCTATATCCGAAAGTTGATATTAACTGAGATACAGGGTGGTAAAGTTAACACTTCATTTTTGTTTTTCTCTATATAATAACTTTGACAGAACCAACGGTTCTTTACAAAATTTGGCAATTATGGTTTTTTCAGGATGAGAAACTGATTTTTTGGTGAAATTTGTACAAAAATGTACAATGTAGGAAGCGCTGCATGCGGCATTTTTTGAATATTTATTAGGTCATAACTTTTTTGTGCCTCCGTGTATTTAAGTTTTTAATGAAAATAATACTTTTCTCATATTTATTACGTAAAAAAGGTACACTAATTTCAGGTCGCCCAGAGTTACCGTTTCGGAGATATATGCATTTATATTGTTTAGTGCCTATTATTAATTTGCCAACAAAATTTTTTTTAAAGTAACCTATGAGAAAACAAATAAAATTTAGAGATACAGTTGCTATGAAACCTCCATGTTGTTATTTGTTTGTTGATTATTGTGTTTCAGCATTGTTACTTAACTTAGGATAAACTCAAAAATTAAACATTTTTTTACACAGGTATTTTACAATAATCAACAAGCAAATAACAACATAGAGGTTTCATAGCAACTGCATCTTTAAATTTCATTTGTTTTCTCATAGGTTACTTTAAAAAAAAAATTTGTTTGCAAATTAATAATAGGCACTAAACAATATAAATTCATATATCTCCGAAACGGTAATTCTGGGCGACCTGAAAGTAGTGTACCTTTTTTACGTAATAAATATGAAAAAGTATTATTTTCATTAAAAACTTAAATACACGGAGGCACAAAAAAGTTATGACCTAATAAATGTTCCAAAAACGCCGCCGGCAGCGCCCCCTACATTGTTCATTAAAATTTCACCAAAAAATCAGTTCCTCATCCTAAAAAAACTATAATTTCCAAATTTTGAAAAAACCGTTAGTTTCTGTCAAAGTTATTAGAGAAAAACAAAAATGAAGTTTTAACTTTAACACCCTGTATCTCAGTTAATATCAACTTTCGGATATAGGTAAGTATAATTAAATCGTAATATTTTTCCGTAAGGAATCTGCGGGTTTTCCACGTGCAATTACTTAGCGGACACCGTGTATTTGTGTATGTCAGTTGATTTTATAAATTTTATACACGATTTTTAAATTTTATTATTGCTTAGTTGCATGAATAAGTGTACTAATTTTTAATTTGTAGAAACTATCCCCTTGGTTTATACAAATTTATAATCTGTTCCTGAAAAATTTCGGTACATTTAATAGTTTTGTTTTGTAGTCTTTTTAAAGGGTTTAATATTGTGGCACATGCATATCCGCAAACTGATATTAAATATTGAAATTCTAAGTAAACTAATGAATAATAAATGTTTTTTTACATATATTAAAGGTATATAATCTCGAAATTTGAATAATATTCCAATCACAATAGATCATCGTGAAAAATGTTGTAGAAATAGATAAATGCGCCTGTTTCATAATTTTTATTTGCATTTTGTACAGTACTAATTAATACATTATAATTCTCCATGACCGGAAAATCCAGACCGCAGTATGAATGGCAGTATGAACAATTTATAACAAGGTGTTTGAGGAAAAACGTGAAAGAAGTATCCGAAAATATTTTACTGGTATATCTTGAAGGAAGATCAAAAGGCGTCCACATTGTCTCCCACTCTCTTCTTACTCTACATTAACGACCTTCTAGTGAAAACGAAAAATCCGATATTTAGTTTTGCTGACGATAGCACACGTATCTCATCTTTCTGTTTGAATGCACAAACATCGGCTGCCGACGCACATCTTCGCAGACAGCATGAAGTATCACGCCTCAACAAAGACCCGGCAGAAGTTTTGGATTCGAGTGACAGTAACCAAGTAGAATTTAACGCTAAAAAACCCATGCAGCAGTTTTCTCTAAAAAGGTTAACATTACAGAACCGGATATAGTCATGGACGGACACGCAATCCCACTAGCTTCATCTATTAATTTGCTGGGCGTTAATCTGGGAGGAAATATGTCTAGGCATAACCACGTTGTGGCAATCGCCAAGATAGCTTCTCAGAAACTTGGTGTACTCTTCCGACCCAGAAAGTTGTACACACCTCAACAACTTTTGACACTATACAAAGCCCAGATTCGACCATCACTAGAGTACTGCTCTGCACCCAAACATACTCTTCGGCTACTGGATTCCATCGAAAGGAGGGCCATTCGTCTGATTGGAGACCACGAGCTGACGAAGAACCTCGATAGCCTAGAACATCGAAGATAGGTTGGGGATTTGACTCTCCTTTACAGATATTTTCATGGAATGTGATCGGCTGACCTTGCCCTCTTAATTCCGTCTAGAGCGGCGAATAGCAGAAATACACGACGAACCACTGCCGCCCATCCATAGTGGTTAAGCTTAGTTAAGAATTCTTTCATCTGGAGGACTTCATCCTTATGGAACGACCTTCCCGAGGTCGTTTTTCCCAACGAATATAACCTCCAACGATTCAAAACCAACGTGAATCGCTTCTTGCGCACACGCACCACTCCCAGAGTGCCCTAATGAATTTTTCTTATAGAGCCTGTGTTTCATCATAAAAAAAAAACTCTCAATATGAACAAAACGTGTTTAATTTTTGTGATGTGCAAAATATTTTGCACACTATTTTGCGCACGGGGTCATGGTAACTCCAAAAAATAATGTCATTGAAAAAATGTCTTATTTTGGACACTGACGTTAATGCGCAAACATTACCATTTTTTGACGGTTGCAGAAAAAAATAATTCTGATATTCACTTAATTGAATTGTGACTTATTTGAATTCTGAATATCCAAATGTTTAAAATGTTTACATTTGCACACCTCAAAATTATTTTGATGTGGGACATATTCTAATTTTTTACGTTTAATTCAATAAGACAATAAAAACGGGATTATTATTGTGCCATTAGCAGTGTGCAAAAGAACTTTACTAAGTTTATGGTTCGTTTATTCTACCGTGTGCAGTGTCAAAATTTTAAAGCTGGGGTAATAAAAGTGACTTATTTACCACAAATATCATGGATATATCTGGTTCGTTCGTTCCCATATTTTATAAGCAAGTGGTGAGTATGAATAATAGAATGTAAATTATAAATACGTAATAGTTATATTAGGTTTGTATATTGTCAATGTTATCTGAGTATGTGAGCGATTTCGCGTATAAGCGTATAAATAATTCTAAATTATGACCAATAAAAATGTTATCGTGTGAAAAACTAAAAACTTAATTTCCAGGAACAGACATTACATTCTTAGTGGCGTCTGTAAGTCGGACGAACAACGAAATATTTTCAGCCGGCCCCGTTTTCGAGGATGCTGAACACGATGGCGGCGTCAGAATTTCTCTTCCGGGTTGCGCCAGCCCTCAAAACGGCCAAAAACCACCCCCCAGAGGGGTTAAACGCGCTTCAAGAGGTTTCCCTGCAGAGAAACACACTTTCCCCCCGTTTTCGAGGATGCTGAGCACGGTGGTGGTGTTGGATATCGCGTCCGACCCCCTCGAACCCCTCCACCGGCAAATACTCGCTCCTGAAAGGGGTGAATTTTTTTTTCAAGTATCAGCGGCAAATATATATTCCTCCCCGTTTTCGAGGATGCTGAGCACGATGGTGGTGCAACCCCAAAGAGAAATTGTAACGCCGCCATTGTATTCAGCATCCTCAAAACGGGGGGGAATATATATTTGCCGCTAATACTTGAAAAAAAAAATCACCCCTTTCAGCGGCGAGTATTGGTTGGTGGAGGGGTTGGACGCGATATCCAACACCACCACCATGCTCAGTATCCTCGAAAACGGTGTGTTTCTCTGCAGGGAAACCTGTTGAAGCGCGTTTAACCCCTCTGGGGGGTGGTTTTTGGCCGTTCTGAAGAGTTGCGCAACCTCAATTCTAACCACCGCCCCCGTGTTTAGCAGCCTCGAAAACGGGGGGGGGGGGGGGGGGGTTGTTCGGGTTTGTTCGGGTTTGTAATAATTAAATTTTAATTTAATAATCTCTTACCGAGAAAACCCTATAATTACATGTACGCAGATTGTAAAAGGTATATAAGAAACCAATTTTAGTTTCAATATTTAACTTTCTTTTCATACTGTTTCTTTTGATATTTAAATGCAAAAATATATATTTTTTTGATTAAAGTACTTTTAATCGAGAAATATGGCAACATAGTCCATTGTCAATGGTTACAGGTACAGCTAGAGCTAATTTGATAGGCTATATTCCAGACAGTTGATAGCGCATGCGTCTCGTGAGACACCCGATGGGCCATCGGGCTTGTTCGGCGATGTCCGATATTTGATCGTTATACCCACCCAGTTGTGTAGTGATAGAAAGGGTATTGTATTGTGTTTTATAAATAAGTGTTCATTCTGTCCTGTTTTAGGGTGTTATTTTTAAATTTTGAACTTTGTGATAATGAATGAGTATAGCCTTAGTAAAAACCTACACAGTCAGATCCGTGAAGTGATTGCAAATGTTTATAGGGTACGTGAATAGGAATCACAAATCAATATATTTAAATTGCCACTTAAGAAAAATATCCTTAAATGGCGCTTTAATTTAATATGCCCTATACGTGACCTGATGTCAAACCAAAATTAAGCACGCACAGGGAGAAAGGTAAACAGAGCAACATATGGCGAAAAACGTCAGTGAATTTTGAGCAGTGTTGTCACATTTTCAAGCTAAACTCTTTAGAAAGTCAATAACCGTTTGACAGATTAGAAGTTGTTTATTTTTCAGGGTACATTATTATAAACTTTTAAGTTCAGGTCAGTTCACTGGGAAACAATCTCTGATTTATAAACTTGAACTGACTCGAACGAACCGCCGCGGAGTTTATAAATTGTCAGGTATATTCTCATTTGTTCAATTCGACGACACCCGTAGGCCACTTTACCCTTTAGAAAAAAAAATGCAATTTTATTTACCTTTTCGGCCTTATTTAAAAGCAACTTAATTTATAAAAAAACACCAAGTAGGTAACCCAAACAAAAACCGACACAATAACCACACAAAAACAAAACCACATTAGTTTTCGCGTATATTTGAATGCGTCTCATGAACACATCTAAGTACCATTCAATCTGAATTAGTATTTTAAAGTGCTACTGTGTAAACAAAAATACGCCCTTATTGTATAAGGTTTCATCGGGTAGTCTGGGAAATAATATAATTTTTTCATACATTGCTATTTGACATCTACAAATTTTGAAAGTAACTAAATAACACCTTTGAGTCTGTTTGACATTTTCGGGTTTACTCGGTCAATATTGGGCTATTTCGGTAATATCTAAAAATACAGCGTTGCCACTTTTGATGTTTTATAAGATTATATTCATAAATTGTGGAATTTCCTTCTGTAATATTACTTTCCTATATAATTATAGTCTTGGAAATGAGAACCGCGCTAGCCCCAGCTATCTTTCCGAATGTGCACGAAGCATCGAGCCATGTGGAAGATGTGAAGGGGAGATTCTGTTAACATAATTATTTCATTTGAGTAAACGATTAATAAATCTGATGTTTTAGGCCTATTAGAAATTAGCGTTTTTATTATTTCTGAATTTCTATTTCGAAATAATTTGTATCCTATCTTCTAAGTACTGTTGTTCTATGTGTACGGTAGTGTTATTGTAAAGTGTATTTATGCGTTAGTGTTTCTGTGTAATCTGATAATAGGTGCATATCTTCCAAAAAACTAATTTGAAACTCGTGGGTGTCTGTGTGTTTCTTTAAGTAATTTAGTGTAATTTGTTCTGTTTCACTATGTGTTTCTTTCTCTCGACGATATGTTCCGAGATTGGAAAAAAGAGGCCGAATGGGGTTTAGTGGGTATAATCTTATTATGCAGCCCACACTATCGTCAGCGCACGTGATGAGCATAAAGCTTTTCCCATAGAAAAAATAACTGAAGGTGTATGTGCCCTTTATTCCTTACTCGTCCTTACAGCGTCCTGGATTTACTTTCTAAGTAAGCTAAATATTTATTTTTATAAGAAACTAAAGTTTTACGTTTTTACACAGTTTGGCAACATTGCGCGTAACAGGTGTTTGTGATACACTGCCACAGGGTGCTGTGATTCATTACCGCGGAGTCACCTGTGAGTAAGACGGGTTGGTACCCCACTTTTAAAACGGTAGATTTAAAAAAACATATATGTAGTGCTTCTCTAGGACACCCAAGGAGTCACCCATTTAAATATAATACGTCATTTCCATAACACCCTGTATAAAAGCCTGATCCGTTTCTTTATCATAACCCTGTATTATTCAATTCGTTCATCAAAATGCCTCCGATAGTGCTAATATAAAAAGAAAATGTATTTAAATAAGTCCTCTCAGTTTATTACTTAGGAATTAATAATAACAGTAAATTTATCTAATCTAAATAACATCCTTCAGTTCTTATAAAATTTTCTTATAAGAAACGGAAATAAAGTAAGTAAAGCGGATCAGTGTTAAGCAGACCAAAGCAATAATTGATTTTTTGCTATAACCTTAACAAGTATTCATCAGGAAGTTAAAATCACTCCATTATATCCACTGAGTTAGGGAAAAATTATCGATGCAGTAAAAAATTATATCTTAGGTTTAATTATGTTTAATTAGGACAAAAAATATAATAGACAATATTTTTTTATTATTTTGTTCATTCATCGGTTCATTCATCATCAAATAACCATGCCCAGTATTTTATTATCTTAAACCGAGAGGAGATTTTTTTTATTTACTATCGGATTCATTAACGATGGCATTGATTGTTACTCAAAATAGGCATTCATATGGTATTTCAATAGGGATGTTCACTATTGTTGAAAAGTAATGAAAAATGATAGCTCTAAGGTTACAAAGACACGTAGTAAACAGTGTTGGAATCGCTCGAGCGAAAAAACGCTCGATTATTGAAATAACCGACATCGCTCGATTACTGAAAAAACTGCTCGAGTTATAAATTCGAGCGATAATCTGTCTGACGATTATCGTTTTTCGTTGTAATATAAGAGGCATTAACATCCCAAGTCCCAATTATTTGAAAAATAAATAACTTATTTTTGCAACTTTTAACCTATCCTGTATGATATATTATATTATTCAAGAATAAATAATGTGTGACATTCTAATTCGATTTTATTTCTTCGAAATCAATTTTGTAAATATTTCCTGCAAATTTGATTTAAAAATAATTTTAATCAAGTTATTCAAGAATAAATAATGTGGTCACTGTGGTTTATACAACCGGCGCGGCGTGATAAAAGAATAGTGGCGTCTGTGAGTAGGACGAACATCGATATATTTTCAGCCGGAACAAGAGTACGTTTTCGAGGATGTTGAACACGATGGCGGCGTCAGAATTTCTCTTTGGGGTTGCGCAACCCCCTTAAAACGGTCAAAACCACCCCCTAGAGGGGTTAAACGCGCTTCAAGAGGTTTCCCTGCAGAGAAACACACTTTCCCCCCGTTTTCGAGGATGCTGAGCACGGTGGTGGTGTTGGATATCGCGTCCTACCCCTTTCAACCCCTTCACCGGCCAATACTCGCCCATGTATCAGCGGCAAGTATATATATCCCCCCCCCCCCCCAGTTTTCGAGGATGTTGAGAATGGGGAAAATAGTTGTACTTCTCTTTTTGGTTGTAATGGTCTCCCGTTCCGGTCCAACTGAAAAAATATAATCAAATAGTTTGCGCGAAAAAACGCCAAGGCGTGGTCAGTTTATTTTTTATTTTAAGTTAAATTTTTTTTTAAATTTTCAATTTAATACATAAAATCACAAAACAGAAAGAGTAATTTGAAAAATAAAATTTTAAACACCTGTAATTTTTTTCGAAATTTTTTTTATTAAATGGTAATGTCGCTCCGTAATGAGGGCGAGTATTGTCCGGTGGAGGGGTTGGAAGGGGTCGGACGCGATATCCAACACCACCACCGTGCTTAGCATCCTCAAAAACGGGAGGAAAGTGTGAAAGTGGTACTCTTATTCCGGCTGAAAATATTTAGATTTTTCGGGGTTTTTTCCGACTCACAGACGCCACTAGAATGCTCTCAGCTCTATTCAGTCTAATTTGGGATATAAAAGTATTTTGAGTTTAAACAAGTAAAGAGGCTCAATAGATTGTGCAAATAAAAATAAAGTCGGAAATCGAAGACATCCAACACTTAGATACAAAAGTGCGAAAGCAGTGGCTAATTTAAGAATTCCAAAGTTAATCTATTATACAGGGCGTTTATGCCAAAAAATACCAGATACCACACTACCACTTTCTTTAAGACTGGCATATTTGAAAATTGTCATATGGTTGCCGGATGTAGAAATCACCACAGAACTATCTTACTGTTGTCTGTAGGATATATAATATACAACCCTTTAAGAGCAAAGGTCGTCGTCTTGAACCTGTCTGTGTGCAACAGAAATGTATAACCAACTCTGTCTGCTCCATTTGGACACCTAATCTCTACGTCATATTTTCTACCAATGGTGACCCCGCACTTCGCGGAGATCATAGGCGTGATAGAGTGAAATAACTGTAATAATAGTGCAGGGTGCCGCAGACGTTTGTAACATTATGAGCACAGGGCGCATAATATACAGGGTGTCCATTTTTCGATGGTTTTACGGGGTATCTCCGTTATTAGTAAAGATAGAAGGGTGCTGTTTTCCCAGCACTATGCTACTTTTTTGTAAAACGAAAGATGCCCGAATTAGAAATTTTCTAGGCCTCTTCGTTTTTGATATACGGGATGTTTTTGAGAATTTTACATTTTCGGAATATCCCCAATATTTTGGTTACTCTGTAGCTTATCAAAAAGATATAACATGTTCTCGTTGTAGTTTTTTATGTAGAATCCAGTGACGTGTTCAGATTTTTTCTACGTTCAATAGTTTTCAAGAAAAAATAATTTCCTTTTATTGAAAATGTATATATTTTAATAATGTAATTCAGTAGTACTTTATGTAGTACCTATGTAAATCCATGCAATTTATAAAATTTCTTAAATTACTTGTAGATATCGCGAAAGACTACAGCCAGATAAAATAATTTTTCCAAGGATAAAATCAAATTTAATTGAACAATGTCCTTTTTATAAACCTCGGCTAAAATCTATCATAAGGTAAATCGCGAGGCTGATGAAATAAATGTGCTTTTCCTTCAATTGACACAAATCCTATAGGGTGACTCATTTAAAACCAAGCAGATTTTTTTCTTCTTCAAAACTATTGAACGCGCTGACTACATCACTGGATTCTACGTAAAAAACTACGAAAAGAACATTTTGTTTCTTTTTGATAAGTTACTGGGTAACCGAAATATGGGAGTGTGCCATTTTGTGTAAAATTCTCGAAAACATCTCGTATATCAAAAACGAGGAGGCCTAGAAACATTCTAATTTTTGCTTCACAACAGTATTATATTCTACTTAGCGCATTATGAAACTTATGTTTGAAACATTTTCTTCTATTATTAGTAATAAAAAATATATTAGAGGACAAATCTAAAATCGACAATTTTTCAATTTACCCTCGTATCTGTTAAACCAGCGAGTATTTTTAAGTTCTTCTTTTATCATTTTTAGTTTCTCGCAAGTACATCTCATGACATGTACAGGGTGTTCCATTTTCGACACTTTTATAGGGTTTGTTCGGGTCTCCTAATTGTTAGTACTATCAAAAAAGTAATATAGGTGTCATGTATTCTTTTTGGGTCAAACTTAAAATGGTAAAATCAAAATTTGAAAATGGTCGCTCGCTTAAGAGATACTGGAGAAAATAAAAAAATTGATAATTTCTGAATTACCCTATATTTTCTTTGTTAAAAGATATACAGAAAAATTTTTTATACAGAAGTTTCTTTATAATGATTGTTGAATAATCTGCCGTTTTCAAAATAAGTATACGGGGTCAGGTAAAAAAGTTATCGGACTTAACCTCATTTTTTAAAATAGAACATCCTGTATATTTTAAACTGAAAAGACAGCATTTTAAATTTTCTTTTCAAATTTGTCAAACACCATGGATGATATTGGTTTCCTAGGCGATTTATTTAAACTTTTCTTCATTTTCCTTGTTTTCTTTGTTATAAGTTTTTGATCTCGGATCAAAAAAAGAGCCGTATATTTTTAAATTAAGTTGCAGTCGCCGGAATATGTCCTTGTTTCCGGATATCTAACAAAATATAAATTTTGAGCTATTTCTTTGTTTTTTTCCACTTTCAATGTAAACTGATATCAAAATTTTCAAAATGCTAATAAGTCATTTTCACAAATGAATATGTAACAATGGCATTAACGTTAAAAGTTAATAACAACTAGAATGCCAATATAGTTGGTTCTAGGATATTAGCTTTTGTTTCATGACCTACAAGTAATAAAGTTTAAATAAATCGCCTAGGAAACCAATATCATGCATGGTATGTTATATATTTGAAAAGAGAATTTGAAATTCTATCTTTTCAGATTAAAATGTTTTCAATTCAATTTCAGATTAATGTGTTTCATTTAAAAAAAAATGAGGTTAGGTCCGTTAACTTTTTCACCTGACCCCGTATACTTATTCTGAAAACGGCAGATTATTCACCATCAGTATAAAGAAACTTTTGTATAAAACATTTTTCTGCATCTCTTTTACCCAAGAAAATATAGGGTAATTTTGAATGTGTTAATTTTTTGATTTTTCCCCTTAGCGAGCGAAAATTTTCAAATTTTGATTTTACCATTTTAAGTTTGACCCGAAAAGAGCACATGACACCTACATAACTTTTTTTGATAGCACTAACAATTACGGAGATACCCTATAAAAGTGTCGAAAATAGGACACCCTGTATATCAGTTTTTAGATAAGTTCAATAACAATTACCGAGATACTGTACAAAAAATTCAATTCGTTGTAACTTTCAGAATAAAAACATCACTATGCCCTGTACCCGAACCTTCAGCTGTGCTCTAACAATGCAACTCTTAAATATGCCACTGGTGCGAAGAGTTTGGTAATTAGCAGAGGTTAGTAGTATCGTGCAGGAGTTAGTATTGCTGCTTGCAACATCCATTCCAACAATCAAATTGCTTTACGCTTACGTTTCCCTAAATATGATTAGTGTAGTCAGAAACACACCCGCTAAGCTCAAGCATTGACCCCCGCCGAGCTTGTCGTCTCTGACCTGGTGTTTGTGGGGGAGGGGGTATCGATCCTAGAGAAGAATACGGCGGCGGCGGCTGGAGTACACCCAAGGGATCCGATTCTCCTTCCTCGATCAGCATGACGGAGGCCCGGCTCATGGATCCTCTCCGCTCCTTAAGTGGCGTGGAGTCATTGCTGTTGGTCGGGTCCGAGCCGAGGCTTTCTCGCCGGAATAGGCCGATGACTGAAGTTTTGGGGTTTTCCAGTCCACCTAGAATCGATTATTAAACAATTAATTGAAAATTTAATTAGAGTAATTTGGAAAAGATTTGAAAATTAACCGCGAATCCATTCCAGATCTCTGGTTTCCGAGTGAATGCGTCAAAACTATTACTCTATACAGACGACTGATTTTTTTTTTCTCAAACTGATAGAGTTCCTGAACTTAGTCATGACTACTGAACTCCCCCTCCCTATTTTAATTCTTTGAGAGTTGTTTTTCGTTTCTCTCATTTTTTTATTCAAAAAATCAATCAAACTTTGGCATTATTAAAGTCATATTATTTTTTCTAAAAGTATCGCTAAGTTAAACAGTAAATTTTTGAAATGCCTGAATATTGGCTTCTCTGTACAATTTATAGAAAAGCTGCATTATAACTTCTTGCACAGGTCGACATGTTAAACCCATGTGCCCAGTTTGAGTACATTTTGGTGAGCTGATCCTAAGCAATTCATTTAAACATGAAGGCAAGCCACGACACTCTCATAGTTTAGGTAAGACAGCCAACACCAGCAAACTAAATTTTGACATTAACCAAACGAAAATCAGTGTGTTAGGTTCACCATGTCGGGCTCATCGAGAAGTTATAATGCAGTTTTTCTATAAATTGTATAGGTGAGCCAATATTCGGCCACCTCAAAAATTACATGGGGATTTCCTATGTTCAACTCAATGATGCATCAGCCGATATATGGTTAATGGATTGACCTCCTTTTTCTGCACACTCTGTATATCTACCACACATATTCGTAGCTCGAATACAATATAAACCTGGTCCATTAACTATATTGATCTTGCTTCTACTAATATTAGGAATATTTTTTCGTCTTCACAATATTGTTAGACACAAGTTGTTACGGAAACATAGTATTATCATGCATTAGAAAAAACAAACACGAGATTTACACTTGGCAAACATAGCAATTTAATAAGTTATATGGTGGAATTGGTCGGGAGAATTTAGGCCTTTCTGTAGCGTAATCGGATTCAATTCCTGGTGAAGATTTTATTTATATTACATCATGAAACTTTATTTCTAACCTGTTATTAAACCTATTTGAACTTCATTTCTCAATTCTTACAAGTTAACAATGTAAACAATGATTTTATGAATACCTAAATATATTAGCCAACAAGTAAATAAATATTTACTACATCAAAAATAAAAGGTCAAATACAAATGTATGGAAAACTTATTATTTCCCAGACCACCCGATGATACCTTATACAATAAGGGCGTATTTTTGTCAACACAATAGCACTTTAAAATACTAATTCAGATTGAATGGTACTACCAAGAAAAGGAAGCGCCTTTTCCTTTGATAGGATGTCGTCAGTACGGTATTTTTGATTTATTCAAATAACGTCTGTTCAGATTGTGTGGGACTGCTAAGAGATGGCACTATGCGTTGTGTTTTAATACAGCGTGAAGTATAGAGTCTTCTCTGCTGATAGGTATGGACACCTACCCTGTACTGACGAGAACAAAAGAGTTCGAAACGGTTCTGCAGGTGGTGACATCCTATCAAAGGAAAAGGCTTCCTTTTCTTGGTAGTACCATTCAATATGAAATGGTATTTTAAAGTGCTACTGTGTAGACAAAAATACGCCCTTATGTATAAGGTATCATCGGGTGGTATGGGAAATAATAATTTTTCCATACATTGGTAATAAATATTTACTAAATTAACTGAAGAATAATCAAATAAAATACAAAAATATAAATTATAGAATGAATCAAAAAATACGAAGTTCTCAAAAACCAGTACCTATCAGTAATAACTGCAATTGTTATGACTAAAGACCGGATTTTATGCATTATCATTATTGCTGAATTTTATAAGCAACCATGAGATTATTTAATTTCTACACGAATTAACAAAGCTAAGTATATTGAGATAGTTGTTTTTATCCTTTTTTTCTTGAGGCTTTATGCTTTTTTTCTCCCTTCGTGCTTATTTGAACTTTTTACATATAACTAAGTATTATTAATAGTATACAGGGTGTAAACAGAAAGGTTGGGAGAGAATTCAGCAGTGCTTCGGCAGCGGCTTCCGTTGGTGCAATCCGTGAGTGTTATTAAAAAAATAGTATTCCAGGATCAATTGGCCAAATAATGAAATACAAATTGGTTCGGACTATCTCAAAGGATAAAGGTTTCCAAACATTGTCAAAAATATCTACTATTTTGAGTAGTGGGCAAGATTCATATATATATATAAACAGTATATTGCCAATACGAACGTTCCAAAATACAAAAAGTGTCCCCGCTATGGGAGATGGCGCGGGCCTATTGAGTTTGCGCAGTAGAGTGGAAATTTTATCGATCGCATCAGAGCCGGCCCGACATTATTTGTTTATTGTTATTCGTCGCCATCTTTGGTTCTGAATGCTTTTTCACATTACAGAATAAAAAGTGGTTCATCCACATTGTTGTCGGTATATTAGTGCTTATAAACTTTCATTACCTAACAACAATTTTTGTAAAGGAGTTTTTAATTTGTGGCGATTCGATTCGCTGTTTAGTAGTTTAGTGAGTTGTTTTGTTTAAGATGAAAGGACACAAGTCCATGGTGCTTTTTTGCAAAAGTCGTGGATCAATACTAGGTATAAAGTATTTCAGGTATGTACATATATACGAAAATATTTTGCGTATCACATTATTTGATCTTCGGAACCGAATTTCACTAAAAAGCTTGTAAAAAAGAAGAGAGTGTCACTCGTATACAATATAATATATAATATGTAGTCACTACCTAACCTTAAAATTAATTTAATTTGGTGTATTAGTAGCTGATAATAATTCCCAAAATAGTCAATATAGTCATTCATTCTTAATTTTTGATTTAGAAAAAAGTGAGGTTAAGAAATATACGACGTCGGATGAAACTTAAAATAAAGCTCATCGTGTCGATTGTTACAAATATTCGGACGGAATTTGGCACCAAAAGTTTACACCAATCAGGGCACCGTCTGATCATCATATGATCAGAAATCGTATGCATGGAACGCTGTCTTAAATCGAACTAATCGATATTTTGATTGCAATATTTTTCCTAACTAACCAGTGAAATTAACATTAAAAAAGTTGAAATCCGGTCCTGTGGAAAGTTTACTTTCACAAGGAAATTTCTGAACTGCGCCAACTCACAACGCCCCCTTCGATGCCCATTGGGGGGGGGGGGGGGGATATAATTGCAGATGGTATTAGCAATATACTGTTTAGATATGTGTGGCAAGATTCCGATTTTGCAATAAATCCGGCAATTAAACCGAAATTTTAATATGTACCATTAAATAATCAATGTAGATTTAGAACGTAGGTTTCCTACGTACACAAATATTCTAATGGCCAGAAGACATAATTTTACCACGGATAATTTCGAGAAACATTCAGTTATACATTATTTTAAGCGTTAATGAAAATATCACCATATAAATAGTAAATAACAATATTATTAGATTATTATCATTACAACTTGTTTTAACTTTTTTTTTCATTGGCTTATAAATTTAATTTTTGGTTAATTTGATTGATTATTTCATGCGTTTTTGATAAATTTTGTGCTTTTTAGTACTTTTTGATTACTATTTTTACCTTTTTAAGCACTTTTTTTCAATTTTTTTGCTCTTTCTTATCCGGTCTTTAGTTATGACATTACTTACTTTAATCTGCATAAGCTAACTAAAATAACTTATTTTTTAACGATTCCTAGCTTTTGAAGTTGCACGGAACCTAAAAATAATCAAAATAAAAAATAAACAAAAAGCAAGAATTACCTAACCCACCTAGAAAGGTGGCCGAAGGCGAATTGTAGGCCAGGTATTCTTTGTTTGATGCCCACGAGGGAAACTCGGCTTGCTGCAAGGGTCCAGAACAATCTTCTTCGTCACGTTTCCATGGTAACATCATCTCCGTGGCTGTTGGAGTAGTTACCCGCATCAAGTCACCACCTACCATAAAAATTATGTTATCTTTTTTACATTGAGAATACAATCAGCTACTTAACTGGACCCAATATTTGAGTAAGCAGAACTCCTGCTAGGTCTCAATTAGGGAACTACAGCAATTTATTTGCGATATGGCCCGAATATTAAATGTACTATAAAAATGTGGAATAGTTAATAATGTGAGATTGTGCCGGTGCAAGTCATCAATTACGGTGTGACTTTGATTTAACGGGTGATGTGTCCGAACAGAATACATGGGATGCCCCATGTAAATTTCGAGATGGTCAAATATTCGCGTCCGTATGATTTTAAAGAAAACTTTTATCAAGACTTTTTATCGCCAATAATGAGAATAAAAAGTCCGCCAGATTTGAACATTTTTGCACATACCATTCTTAAGATGTGAAAATTCAACTTCAAACTAGCTTAAATCTGAAGTACGATTCTATTTTATTTTTGTTTCAGGTTAAAATGAAAATACACCCTTATAATTTTATTAATTTTGCACTTGCCAATATTTGATAGCGTTTTTAATTTTTTTCCAATAATATTCGATCATCTTACAATTTACGTGGGTTAGCCTATGTGTCCGAACCGAACTTACCACCCGGTATACGACCGTATTCACATCTTATCTCGATATCTGATTGGCAATGTAACATTCAGTGGTGTACCCAGAATTTTTACTGTTATTGTTGTGTTATTAAATTTGTGTTTTTTATGAATACATAGTTAAATATTACGTTTACTTTAAAATATCTAGGACAAATACAAATAGAAATAGTTTGGGGGGGGAGGTTAGACCCCCCCCCCCCACACATGGGAGCATCACTGGTAACATTAGATAAATGGTAAAAAAAGTACTGCGTCTGGCCACAAACTTTAATGGTTTTATTTAAAGTTTAAATGATATACAGGGTGTTCCTTAATGACGTGTTATTATTCCATACCATATGTCCGTAAAAGGCTTCTACATTTTTGCGATTTTTTTAAAAATCGATATTTTTTAATATCTCACAAAGTGCTTTAGATCTTATTTTCAATTTTGGTATGCGACACCACATATTTTTGTTACAAAAGTTATTCTATCGGTCCACCAGTGGCCTACCAGCAAACATGTCCTTTGATATTTAAAAAGAAAGGTACGCCACTGACATTTTTCCATGTAGATTTATTTTCTGCTTAGCTTGGTCAATGTTACATGAAAACGGTCTCTTGCGTTTTCATCGGCAGATGCACCGTTCTTGATTAAAACAATCGGATTCAAATTGAAAATTGATAATACATATACAGGGTGTTCCTTAATGACGTGCTAATATTTCAGGGTGTGAATCCTTAGGTCATTTTATAAAGAAAAGTTTATATGAACATATGTCCGCAACGACTTAAATTTTTTGCTACAGAGTGTTGAATTTTTATTTTTTAAATGGTTATTTTTTAATATCTCCGAAAGTACTTTAGATATTATTTTCAATTTTTGGTATGTATTAATAGGATACAGAACCACAAAATTTAGTTAGAAAAGTTATTCAATTGTTCTACCAGTGGCGATATTTTTTACAAGAAAGATGGTACGCCACTGATATTTTTCCATGTAGATATTTTTTCTAATTAGCCTGGCCAATTCTACATAAAAACGTTTCTTGATTTGCTCTCGTCAGACACCGTTCTTGATTAAAACTACTAAATTCATATTGAAACTTATTATTATTAACATTGATAAAATAATTAAAGATAAATTTTGTTTTATAAAAATTGCTGGAGTGGGCAATTCGATGCGAAGATAGGCGAAAGCATGCCCTATAAGTGAAGGTGGCTATTTCCAACAATTTTTATGAAACAAAATGTATCATTAATTATTTTATCAATGTTAATAATAATAAGTTTCAATATGAATTTAGTGGTTTTAATCAAGAACGACGAAAACTCAAGAGACGTTTTCATGTAGACTTGACCAGGCTAATCCGAAAAATATCCACATGGAAAAATATCAGTAGCGTACCATCTTTTTTGTAAAAAATATGAGAGGACATGTTTGCAGGGACCCCACTGGTGGAACAATTGAATAACTTTTCTAACTAAAATTTGTGGTTCTATATCCTATTAACACATACCAAAATTGAAAATAATATCTAAAGTACTTTCGGAGATATTAAAAAATTAAAATTCAACACCCTGTAGCAAAAAATTTAAGCCGTTGCGGACACATGTTCATATGAACTTTTCTTTATAAAATGACCTAAAGAAGCACACCCTGAAATATTAGCACGTCATTAAGGAACACCCTGTATAAGAATTGTGGAAAATGGGCTCGATGATGGCATAATAATGAGTTTCAATTTGAATTTATTATGCAATGACTAGAAAACAGCAAGAGACCATTTTCATGTAGAATATCAACATGGAAAAATGTGAGTGGCGTACCACTTTTTTTAAATATCAGAGATTTGCAGGCACTCGAATCGGGAATTGGTCGATCGACTTTTCTAACTAAAATATATTGTTTTAGATCCTATAAACATTCCAAAATTGAAGATAATATCTAAAACACTGTCTTCGGACATATTTAAAAATATCGCCCTCGAGCAAAATATTTAAGCCTTTGCGGACATATGAACTTCTCTTCATAAGGTAACCTAGTAAATCACACTCTGAAATATTAACACGTTAGTAAGAAACATCCTGTATCGTCTCACATAAAAAAGAACAAGAAATTAAAGCAACATCAATAAGTTTAATAAAAATTATTCCAGAAATAATATGGAAAGTTTTGTGCGACTTACCATCGAGAGATCCTCTGGACATTCGCTTTCCAGAATCAGAGAAAATACTGTCATCTGTAACTGAACGTAAATACAGGGTGCAGAATAGAAAGAAGGGTAGGTTTATAAAGAATTAGTTAAAAATGGAACTATTGTAACTACTGTAAATGGTGTGGCTTGTGCAGTTGTATATCCCAAGTAGCCGAAGGAAACCGATTTATGAACAAAAAAAATGTCGTCATTTTTTAAAAGTATTTATCCGTCGTCGATTTTTCTCAAGTGGTTCTTCGATGCTTCTCGCATCACATTCAAAATTATGTTTATTTGAACACATCTTTTTAAAAATGTTAAATACAACCAGGAATTGTTTTTATGAAAACTGACCCTCAATGAAATATGAACAAATTTTTATATGGTCAGAACGTAGGCACAACTTTACCCTAAACCTAAAACCTAAAACCTAAAACCATAGGGAAACGCCAAAGAAAATATTTTGTGTACATTAATAAGCATTTCAAATACAGTGAAACCTCTCTTAGGCGGACATCTACGGGCCGCCTAATAGAGGTGTCCGCCCATGAGAAATTTGTTATTTGGTAATATGTAAATGCAAAATTATTACTATATATAAGTATATACAATTAAACATAATATAACAAGAATACACTAGTTTTAGTTAGGATGTAGTACTAAAGAAATCTAATAACATAGTTTGACGTGTTTGCGTTTTAAACTTGCAATCTAGAAAATGTAATTCCAAGTCCGATAACAATTCCATTGCTGTAGAGTCACCTCTATTCTTTGCATACTCTTGTAATTCCTTTACTATACTAATGGCTTGTTGATAATTGGTGACATTTGTTTGATTACTGATTACTGCTTTCAACGTCTTCATCAGAGTCGTCGGATATTGATTTGGTTTCAGTTTGGGCTACATAATCGGTAGGAATGGGGGTCACTATCATCCTCTAATAGCACATTGCTATCAATGTTGTTAATGAACTCGCCCTTAATCATTGTTATCAAATCCTAGAAATTCAGAGTTTTTGCACCGTACCGTTTAAAGAAGAGTTTTCGCGCTCTTGGTATGAAAACAGCCTGTCCGCGTCTGCGCAAAGGAGAGTCCGCCCAAGAGAGGTTGATTTTCATGGAATTTCATATACCTAGTTCCGGACTATGTGTCCGTTATGAGAGGTTTCACTGTACCCTCTTTACAATTATTGAAAATAGGCTGCCATGGAAATGACTTATTATATTTAAATTTGAATTAATAAGCGAGATATCCACCTTATGTCAAAACGCGAAAACTGTGTTTTAATCACCGACAACACAATCAATAATTGCCGCACTCCAATTCTCAAAAGACTATAATTTTAAAACCGTTGCATTGTCGTACCTTTTTGAATAATTCCAAACCAATAGTAACGTTATACAAATTTGTAGAAAATCCGTACAGTTTAAAATTCGTATACAAATACGTGGGGTTTCAAGGGACAGACGAGCGCGACGACGTGTCCCGTTCACACATTAAACCAGACTGAATAGTGATCCACCGAAGCCGCGCTTGAGCAACGGTTTCCAACGAGGCACGCGCTGCGTTGTGGCATCACTGTTATCCTACTGACCTACATACACTTGTGAACTGAAAATAGATAGCGTGGCTGTAAGTATGAGATTCGATTAAAAATAAATGTTGGCTTTCTCTACCCAAGGAGTCACCCATTTAAATAAAAGACATGACTATATTGTACAAATAAAATAAATACATAAAAATGTAGACAAATGTCTTAGGATATTTCCCGATGTTTCGTACCCTCTAGCATTGAAGCTAGTTATAGGGCGGAGTTGTGTCTGTTTGGGCAAAATTGCTCATATTGGCTATATCATATAAAAACCCTATATAGTTCCAGTTTCCATTAGAAGTGCAGGTCTCTTTAAAATAAATCAATTTAAGAAATAGAATGAGTTTAAACTACTTGGGAAATAAAAGCTTCTACTGTCTATTTGCTTCCAGAGGCTAAAATGTGCATATGCTAAAAGCTATCCCAATGAAAATGTTTTTTTTAACTGAAAAATCATTGTTATCGATGTTATCCAAGAAAG
Source organism: Barypeithes pellucidus (assembly GCA_963991005.1). NCBI lineage: Eukaryota > Metazoa > Arthropoda > Insecta > Coleoptera > Curculionidae > Barypeithes > Barypeithes pellucidus. The sequence goes on along the minus strand of OZ022562.1, from coordinate 18,304,061 downwards.
AAAGTCTAAAAAAAGACAACATGCATCCGAAAAAACGTTCAAGATATTTTAGTGCTACTTAATATCTCCTTTAAATGTATTTAAATAAATATATATTTATTTAATATACGCATAACCTAAAATGAGTTACGGGGTTATCATTTTTGCGTTACAAAATAAATTATCATTTTTTCTGCAAAGTTCAAAAGCTGTACTTATTTTCTACATGTTTATAGTAGACTGAAACGGTTTTTATTGAAATTTTAGCATCAAAATCATCTATGGAAGTATTTAACAAATAACTGACAAAAAATGGACTAATACAAAAATAACACTATTAATACGAAATTGCAGTAATTTGTCAGAATACGGTAGGTAGCTGTATACCGGGTGGTGCGTCCCAACAGGACATGCGACTTCCCATGTAAATTGCGAGGTGGTCAAGTATTTGCTCCCTTGTGGATTTTAAAGAACACTTTTATTAATACTTCTTAAAGAGAATAGTGAGAATGAAAAGTCCACCAAATTTGAACTTTTTTACACATACGGTTTTTAAGATATTAAGAGAGTTCTGTCTTCAATTAAATCTGGAGTACGATTCTCTTTAATTTTAGTTCAGGTTCACCTTCATTATCAGGTTTACACTTACACTTTGACAGCGTTTTTAGTTTTACTCAAACAATTTTCCCGTTGAATATTTCTAATCACCATGAGCTTATTCGGTTGAGGAAAAAGTTACAATGATTAAATGGCACTACGGCGGAAATAGTGATCATATGGTATCCGACTTGTTCTCAGTAGATTTTCCTAACCGACCCATTCCAGGCAGATCAACAATAAGAAAAATAATTAAAAATTTTGAATCTAAAGGTACCGTACTAAATAAATGCCGATGCAAAAACCAGAATAATAGAGCCGACGAAAGGAATAATGATAGTGGTACCTAAATATACTGTTTGCTGTCGAAAAAAATAAAGCTAGGATAAACCGTAGGCAAACATCACAGTACTGCATTACGAGTTTTACAAAAACGCAAATACCATTCATACAAGTACGAAAAACATCAACAATTGCGAAAAGGTGATGAAGAACGAAGATCAAACTTTTGTTTTGAAATGATGGAACGCTGTGACAATGACAGAGTTCCGTTAAACCATGAACCAAATGTTTAAAACTTCAGGTACTGGAGGCAAGAAAACTATCCTCAGAAAATGTTTGGACAGGGATTTTTAGGCACTACATAATTAGGCCTTTTTTCTGATCAAACTTTAACACCTGCGAGTTTTCTGGATCTTTTACAAAATCGAATTGAATCAAGAGGTGTGGTTTCAGATGGATGGCTGTCCACCACACAATTGCATAGTAGTAAGGCACCATATTTTGCGGGCCAGCCAGGTCTCCTGATCTGTCCCCAAACGACTTTTTCCTATGAGGACACATAACTGATAAAATTTATAAAAATGTTCGGCTCGAAAATCTTGAACAACTGCAAACTCAATTTCAGCAATTTTAGATTGAATTTCGGCATACCAACTGGTCAATGTAAGAAGGGAATTTTATAATCGTTAAGGATATTGTTTGTTCGGGTTTGTTGGATCATGTTCTTAAACATTAATCAAAATAATTGCTACCACTGTAAACGTCACAACAAGCAAAATGCATAAGACGCAATGATTAACCTATTTACAATACCGGTCGCCAACCTTGACAACATTGACATAAACTGAGTTTGACAAATTTTTAATTATTCTTTTGTTGGTAGTTTTACGGGGTATCTCCGTTATTAGTAAAGATAGAAGGATGCGGTTTTCGCAGCACTTTGCTACTTTTTTGTCGAACAGAAGATGCCGTAATCAAAAATTTTCTAGGCCGCCTTGTTTTTGATATACGGGATGTTTGTGAGAATTGTGCATTTTAGGACACCTCCAATCCATCCCATCTCGGTTACCCCGTAACGTATCAAAAAGAAATAAAATATTCTTTTTGTAGTTTTTTACGTAGAATCCAGTGACGTACTCAGATTTTTTCTACATTCAATAGTTTTCAAGGAAAATAAACAAATTTGCTTTTTTTAAATGGGTCACCCTATATATTTTTAATTAATTAATTTAATTTAAGGTCGCTGGATTGGAACTAATGGACCTGTAAGATGGCCACCAAGGTCACCCGTCTTGTCGGTATTGGATTTCTTCTTATGGGGATACCTTCAAAATAAAATTTAGTCCCATTCAGTCCCAAACAATGGCAGATTTAAGAATTGCCATTGACAGAGCTTTTAGGGAGTTACAAACGCGGCCGTTTATTATTTTTAATTCATTAAGGCGAATAAGAACCATGTGTGAAACATGTCTAAGGCATAATGGAGAAAAATTTGAGCAATATTTATGAGGGAGTTCAATAAATTTTCAATTTTTGTGCCTAATATTTAATCAGACCAGTATTTTTTAGTATCCGTCATGGCCTACTAAAAAAAATGGTATATTTTTGAAAAACGTATATTTCGGGCCTAATACTAAGACTAAAAATAAAGTGTTATATATTTTTGAGAAGCTTCTAACAAACTAAATTATATTATTAAAAAATATATAGGGTGGCCCATTTAAAAAAAGCAAATTTGTTTATTTTCCTTGAAACTATTGAATGTAGAAAAAATCTGAGGCTGATGAAATAAATGTGCTTTTCCTTCAAATGACACAAATCCTAAAGAGTGATTCATTTAAAACCAAGCAGATTTTTTTCTTCTTCAAAACTATTGAACGCGGAAAATATCTGACTACGTCACTGGATTCTACGTAAAAACCTACAAAAAGAATATTTTATTTCTTTTTGATACGTTGCGGGGTAATCGAGATATGGAGGTGTCCCATATGCACAATTCTCAAAAACATCCCGTATATCAAAAACAATCTTGTGTTTGACAAAAAAATAGCAAAGTGCTGCATCCTTCTATCTTTACTAATAACGGAGATACCCCATAAAACTACCCAAAAATGGACACCCTGTACTGTCAGAAATGTGTCAGTATTTCCTAGTTTATCATTTTAAAAATACATTTTGTTTAATAACTCCTAAATTACTAGGAAAATACACTTTAAATTGAACAAGGACAGTCTTCTTATTGTAGTATTTAAAAATTACATTTTTGAACTGAAATAAATAGGAGCGCGAATACTTGACCACATCGCAATATTCATGGGAAATCCTACGTGTCCTGACCAGACGCACCATCCGGTATAATTGTTGAAGTAGGTTAAAATCGTAACAACTTGGACAAGGAATGCAAAAATTAATTAAGAGCTTGCGTGTGATTAAGCTATTATATTGTTATCTAAACCCTAAGATGCTAAATTGCACTGACAATGAAATTGTTGCGAAATAAAATCGCTACTAATACCTGGCTATTTTTTTCGTCTGCACCTTTGGGATTTTTTACATTAAGTTTTTTCTTTCTAGCAATTAATAAATGCTTCCTGCACAATTCTGCATAATTCAAATATATTTTTCCACAGCAGTCTTATAATGTACAGGGTTTCCCATTTTCGATACTTTTATAGGGTATCTCCGTAATTGTTAGTGCTATCAAAAAAGTAATCTAGGTGTCATATGCTCTTTTTGGGTCAAACTTAAAATGGTAAAATCAAAATTTGAAAATTTTCGATCGCTTAAGAGATACGGGGGAAAATCAATAAATTGGCAATTTCAAAGTTCCCTTTTTTTCTTAGTTAAAAGAAATTTCAGAATGAGTATACGGGGTCAGGTAAAAAAGTTATCGGACCTAATCTAATTTTTTTAAATGGAACACCCTGTATATTTTAATCTCCGCTTCGCAGGTCGTTTTCTAAAGTACAAGTGCTCTAATTGTCTTATGAGCCGTGTATTTTATAACACTTTTTCCACTTGGGTCTTTAAAAAATATAGTAGATTTTTACCATTTGAATTAAAATTTTATTTTTGGGTTGGCAATACTTTTGCAATTTCATAAAATGTTACAAGTATCAAGTATGCCATGATAGAAACAATTGAACACAACAAAGCTTCTTCCCATCCGTCATAATTAAAAATAAATATATTAATAAAGTAAAAATAAAAATGAGTCAGGAAGAAAATTGTACTACGGCATAAATACGAGAGATTGCAGAAAATAATCTAGAAAAACTTTTAAAAAGAATATGCAAAACTTTGAATTATGGTGCGAGCAGAACAAAATTCAAAATATTGAACAAAATTATAAATAATACTATGAACAAAATATTGTGTCGACACAGAATCTGACAGGAATAATACTTAATGCCCCGGAAATGTCTACAGTAACTATAAATATGTATATACAGGGTGTTTCGGGAGGAAAGGGAAATATTTTGGGAACATGTTCAGAAGATCATAATAAGAGAAATTAACCCATATGTTTTAATCCGATTCTTAACCGTCTCTGAAATAATCGGTTCTAAAGTTTTATTTGTAAAGTTTTGGAGTACTTAATTAAGAAGTTTTGTATTTCTAACTCCAGTTTGTAGGTATTTCATTGCTTGTATTGCAATACCTAATTTAATTTACAAGCATGGTTGTCAGTTTGATTTATTCTGAGCGTTTCGACAAGAGAAAAGGTTCCATACGTAATTCCTCACACATTCACCCATAGGGAGTTGCTGACATGAGCGATTAACAAACGTGGTGCAGCTTGTATTGAAGTTGGTGGGGGTATTTTCGAAAACATTCTAAATTAGTGGAATTTTGTTGTTTTACTGGCGTTGCTTTTGAAATAAAAAATAGTTACAAAAAAAACTTTAGAACCGATTATTTCAGAGACGGTTAAGAATCGGATTAAAACATATGGGTTAATTTCTCTTATTTTGACCTTCTGAACATGTTCCCAAAATATTTCCCTTTCCTCCCGAAACACCCTGTATAAGGTAATATGTATAATACTATATTGAATTAAAAATAAAAAGTACGTTATTGAATAAAACTTTAGAAATACAGCATAAACTGGATGATATTTCTATTATTTTCAGGTTATGTTGTTTTATAGTTGTGACTAGAAATTAGTGGACGGACACCGTCAGCCTGTTATATATTTCCGAGTATAGGTATTTCAGATAAATATCTAGTAAAAATGATCTATTTGCAAGGTTGGAGGTTAGTATTTTAAAGTTGTCTATAAAATTTTTTTGTCGAAACCATAATACCAAGAAAACTAATTTCAACGAAATCAAAGTACCTAAGCCTAAAATGCGAACCCAGCTTGCTGTCAACATAAAAAAATAAAATTTCAGTTTCATAAAGTGGCAGGTTATTAAATTTTTTTGCATTTCATAATGTAGCCATTATGAAACCCAAATAGAACAAACCCAAGAACGTTTAACCTAAAAATATGACCTTCCGTCCGTTAGCTGGTGCAGACGAAAAATTAACTTAACACCTACTACGATACGTAACAGGAAAGGGGTGTGGTAATAGGGCAGGTGGTACTAATGAGCGTACCATTTCGTTCCCTTCTCCAAGGAAGGCTGCTCTCCACAGCGGTGGACTTTTTTGGTTTTGAGCTCGTTAATAGAGCGGTTTGACTAGCAACGCTTTCGCTTAATTCGTCAGTTCCTGTGCTAGCTAAGAGATGATGTTAAAAGAAAGCTTATAATTGGTTTAAAAATTGCTACTACATAAAATGTTTAAATAGTCATTGCATCTTGATTGTATGCATCGATTTTTTCTAAAATTATCCTTACGCATGGAATAAATATTAATTAACTTCTCTCAGTTGATGCTAAGCAGCGTTTTCAGAACAAAAACTAAGTTTTAACGACTCGGTGTGGGCTCTTAAATCGGGAATACTATTTTTGTATACAGGGTGTCCCATAACTATGGGCCCATAGAGCAATTGGAGATACTAAACATCAAACCAAGCAGATTAAGTAATATAATTTTTTTCGAAATGATTCTCGTTCTAGAAATATAGGGTGTTCGAAAATAACCCATAATTTGACAGCGGTTCAATTGTCTCAGATTGAAAGTTGGGGGTGTGATGTTTTATGAGTAAGATATGAGAATTTGTAGAAATTTTTAAGTTCTACATTAGAGGGCGCTTTAATAAATCTATGATTTTTTTCTTACCTGTTGCTAAGTATTTTTAATCCAAGATTGTCAAAGAAGGGCAATTTCTAAACTAAAAAGGTATACTTGGCTCGAGCTTAATATCTCCTACCGTTTTCATGATATTTCCATTTAAAGATCACAATGCATCAAAAAAATCTAAGTAAAATGGAAATAGCTCGAAAGCGATTAGAGATTTAAGATCGAACAAGTCGATGTACCTTTTTGGTTTAAAAATTTCCCTTCTTTGAGAATCTTGGATTAAAAATACTTAATAACATGTAAAAAATCATATATTAATTAAATCCAGTTCATGTAGCTAGCGCCCGCTAATGTGAAACTTAAAATAAAAATTCTTATTTATTACTCATAAAAACACCATACCGCCAATTTTCAATCCGATAAATTGAACCGTTTTCAAATTATGGCTTATTTTCGAAAATAAACTTTCACTCCGACACCCTATATTTTTAGAACGAGAAACATTTCGAAAAAACTTGATGACTTAATTGGTCTAGTTTGATACTCTGTATATTATATTTATAGTACCAGCCCGTTACCAAAATGTCCTGTTGTCACGCTTTCATCTAGTCAATGACTAATCGCTAGATTAATAAAAAATAAGAAAGTTTTACTCGAGCGAAAAAGTTCGGCAACGCTGCGCCCGAGTGATTTCAGTCCGTAAGAAAGTAGTTCGTCTTTTTGTTACTACGCCTTATCCGTTCTTGATGAAATCTTATTAAAAATATAAAAAAAACGTGAATTCATCGACAACGGACGTTTTGAGTGTTGCAAAAATTCCATAGTTTAAATTAAAGATGTAAAGAAAAGGGGTATCAAAAAGTTACAGCGCCAGGGTTAATTTTTGTTTTAAATTGTTGATAATACTCTTAAAAATAGTAAATCGAGTCGAACGAACATTTTCCGTGTTGCGCAGCTGCAGAGAGGACAGCGGAGTCGGATCTCGTATCTGTATAATTCATGATCGCGGTACACGGCGCGTGCATGGGACGGCTTGCTGTGTGGCTTGGTTGTCTATAACAACTCAGCATCAGCTATGTCCCCATATTGCATTATTATTGATACACGTGCTGTGTTGACTGAAAACGGTTTTGCTAAAAAATGCGTGTGTAAAAATATCAGTTCATATATTCCTCCCATTTTCCGAACCACAATACACGATTTCTGCTTGAAAACGGACGAGACGCGAAAACTCGAACAGCGTTAAAAAAATGACATACCTAAGATCCAACACTGCGGTTGCGCGGCGATATAAATGTCCGTTCTCATTTTTTTCCGGCGACGAATAACGAAAAATAACATCCGACAAGTAAAACGGACGAGGCGTGATAAGTTGAATTCTCCGCTGTAAACAAATTTCGATTTTTCTCAAACCAAAACTATTCACCGCACGGAAAATGCCAGTTACTATTTTCATCTCATCAAAAAACAAAAAGAACGGACGAGGCGCGATAACTATTACGACCCCTCTTTTTACATATGTTAAGATGATTCTCAACGTTGCCAGTGTCCGTTCGTGTTAATTTCCTTCTCAAGTCCTTATTAAACCACCAAAAAACTCAAAAAACTTTAGGTCGTGATCAGTCTGAAATCCTGGTAACGGGCTGCCGTACTATTACTATGTTGCCGGATAATTTTAAACTCTTTGTTTAGAGATACTATTTATTTTAGAGATTTTAGAGCCCTTTAAGTTTCCTAAACTAACGATCGAGTCAAAGAACGTCTAACTCGACAATTGAAATCAACATCAATAAGAAAATTATATCTTTAAAAAGAGGAAATACGTGTCAGAAAATCTTTAGACGCAAGAGAATGTAGAATAATTACGAGAAAGAAGAAAAATAACAAACTAATCACATGAAAATTGGGATTAATGATAAGAGCACAGATCGACTTACAAAGCGAACTAACAAACAGCCATTCAGCTCCACACCCTCGCCCTCGCATCGGCTAAAATGTTAATTTAGTCGGTGGAAATCTGTTTCACAGAAAATTGAGCTTGAAAAACAAACTAAAATCACATCTGCTTTTTGGATGTTGTCCAAAGCGATAATTTTTCCATGTTATTAATGTAAATGTTGCGTCTGTTACTAACCCAATTTTTTTAAATATACAAGCTTAGTTTTGTTTTACTTTGTAACTAACAGGTTTCAATTTAAGTGAAACTGTTACAATAGTGACCAAAAGTTGAAATTAAAATATAAAATAATACATATCTGCGTTTGATTTGTCGTAAATTTCGAAGTAATACGCCTGTTAGAGAGTGAAAATTTTGGTTCATGCAATATAGCAAAAAGTTCATAAACGATACCTTCAAAGATTAAAGTTTTGTACCGAAGTAAATGAGACAGCAAATTAAGAAAGCAGAATGGTGTAATAATTATAATTATGTATTTAATGTTATTTAATTATTAGGAAGGCCAGTAAAACCATCCATTTGTTTAATCAAAACCTAATGCAGGTATAACTTCAAACTGTATACGTGTTCTTCATCACTAAGAATCATACCTAATTAAAGTACCAACCCGACTGGCGACTCTAGCTTTCTCTTTACGGAGTCATTACATTTTTAACTTCATGATACATCCGAATGAGCTATGAGTCGAAGCTTGACAGGATATATTCCACCGACTATACTCTTTCAACACATTAACCGATAGCAAACATAAAGCACAACAAGTTATTCTTAAAATGCAGTTAGCAATTAGTGACTTATGACCGGGTAAACCCAGCTTATATTTGTCAGTAACAGTATCCAGAATACTTTGGGTCAAAGTACTCCTCGTACAATATTATTTTCCACCTTAGTCCCTTAGACCTTAGATTAAACATTGACATTTATGACCTCTGGTTTTTATTCTCGAAGAACTGGGGCCATGGTTCTCCCATTGTTTGAACTAGTTTTTATATGCCAACAGTTTCTAGTTGCCCGAATACTTATCGCTTCTTCTGATCTAGTCACTCGCAGTGGTAGTCCATATCCTGTACTAATTCCCTCTCTTGTCATATCCGATAAATTAATCGAGCTCAATTCGTCGAAACGCAATCCGTCGAACTCGATTCCTCTTCCTCGAGTCATCGAGGCTGAAAATTCTTCGAAGACTCAGTTAATCGAATATCAATTAATCAAAGGGGAAGGTATTCGAAAACCTGAATTAGGCAGTACCGAGCAATAAATTAATGTAATTGTAATAATAATTGTAATTTGTCATCCATAAACCAATGGTTTGACTTGGCTAACAAATTTAGCGATGCAGGGGTACCAAACAGTATAAGAATTCTAATGTCAACGATTTCCATATCAAAAGGAAGAAAGTTCTCACCATTTAATGTTTTCTAGTATTCCTCTGGTCAATATGGTAGGAGAACAGAGTAAATCAATGGGGGTTTAAATATCAATACCAAGAAGACAAAATTCATGGTTATCTCCAGAATCCTGAATACATTTGAAAACTCCAGCATGACTTTTCACGCAATGCCCATAGAAAGAGTGGAGAAGTTCAAGTATCTTGGCACCTGGCTGTTCGAAGACTGCACATCGGACAACGAAGTAAAATGTCGCATTGAACAAGCTCGACTGGCATTTTTAAAGTTTGGAAGCGTGCTTACCTACTCCTAATTTGACCTTGACTTGAGACCGAGGTTCGTCAAGTGCTACGTTTGGTCGGTATTTCTTTATGCTATGGAGGGTTGGACGTTGGAAGCCAATACAATTAACAAATTAGAAGCTTTCGAGATGTGGCTATATCGCAGAACACTTAAGATATCCTGGACGGCGAGAGTGACAAATGAGGAAGTTCTTAGGCAAGTCAACAGGGGACGCGAACTGTTTGAGACAATTTATAGGAGGAAAATAGCATACCTGGGACATATCACGAGGAGTGAAAAATACCGATTCTTGCAGCTGATGATCGAGGGCAAGATTGAAGGCAAAAGAGGTATCGGAAGGAAGAAGATGTCTTGGCTGAGAAACATCAGGCAATGGACAGGGATACACGATGTTCAGTCGCTGATACATACCGCAAGAGACAGGGAAGCAATGGAACATGTTATCGCGAACATCCATTAGTGGATATGCATCAGAAGAAGAAGAAGAGAAGTATTCCTCAGGTAGGCAAATGTCTTCTCTACGAAGGGGATTGGTGGAAGCAGCTTCAGATCTAGATCTTCCGTTACGAATTGTTCTTTTCAGGTTTTTGACTATCGGTATTTTGTTTGACACACTACTTGACAAATTTGAAAACAGCGACGAGATTATAAAATGTGTAGGCAAGTCATAAATACCCTAATGACTTAACATTACATATACATTAAAATATAATTCCTAAGTAGGTTAATTTCTATGATGTTGATGATTCTATGATGTTGCCCAATAATCATTTACAATTATTATTACAATTACATTAATTTATTACCTGGTACAGGTTTTCGAGTAAGTTCCCCTTTGATTAAGAGAGATTTGATTACGTGAGTCTTCGAAGAATTTTCCACCCTCGATGAGAATTGAGTTTGATGAATTGTATTTCGGTGAATTGAGCTCGATTAATTTACTCGATTAAATTGTACAGTGCCATTCGTTGTAGGTCGCTCTTGACAGCAAAATGTCCGGGCAGAACAACCGTGGTGGTCCTCACATGGCTTCTGCTTGTCGTGTTTTGAGTCAGAGTTACCTCTTGAATCAACCAACATTGATACAGGATGAGGCGGGAGGAACGTACCAAATGACTGGAGTGTGCGATTTTCATTTGATTTCAAAATAATAAAAAAAAAATTATTTTTATTTATTACCAAATGAATTATAAGGAGTACTAGATGATGTTCCTGTAAATATCAGAAAGATGGAGCGCCTGCACATTTCGCTCATCAGGCCAACCAACATTTAAACGAAATATTTCCGGGGCTTTGGATTGGTCGCCGTGGTCCTATGGTTCAAAAATAAAGTGCTCAACACAATGCACTAATTCGATGTATTAGAATCACTGCAGCTGATGTATGGAGCTTTTGTATGGAGTTGAGGCTTGGACCCTCAAGAAAAACCACATGGCCTTTGAAATGTGGTGCTAGCGTAGTATGGGGCTGATTTCCTGGACCGATAGAATTACTAATGCCGAAGTGCTGAACCGGATGCAGAAGGAGTGCGAAATAGTTAACACCATAAAAAAGAGAAAGCAGGACAGAAATACACACTTCTACAACTGATACTCCAGGGAAAGATTAGTGGAAGGCGGAACATTGGCAGACGCCATGTGTCCTGGCTAAGGAATCTAAGGGATTGATTTAATTGTAGCAATGTTCAACTGTTCAGAGCTGCAGTCAACAAGGTCCAGATTGCTGTGATGATAGCAAACCTAGCAAGCAATAGCCAAACACGGTGCACCCTGACAGATATGATTATCGATTCATAAATGTCAATGTTCGATCTGGGCCCTGATAACCGCCAAATAACTAACTAACGGTTTTTATGACTTAGAAATATAGATAATCCGATTTCTAGCCCTGGCAGCTTAAGAAGTTGCTGGCGACATTTAAACCTTAACTGCTTGCCACTAACTACACGTTAAGAATAAGTTCATACCTAATACGGACACAAAACAAGAAATTCATGACATAAAACACATAAACATACACATCTAATCTACACACTTACGAGAAGACTTTGCCGTGAATGTGATCGGACTATCCCAATCTTCCTTATTCGATTTTGGTTCGGTATCTGCATCTTCGTTTAACACTTCGCTTATGTAGTCTAGTGAAATAAAAGGAATAATAATGCAAATTATTATAAGAAATCTCGTTACTATCTACTGTACGACATTTACCATTACAATAACCATGCTGTGAATGTTGAGTATGTTTTGATTTCAATGGAATACTGTAAAACTCCGATTTTTTTTTAGTAATATCGATATTCCCGAAACGAAAAAGATTTTTTTACCAGTTGCGAGTTGCAGGTAAGCTAAAATTATAATATATGTATAGTATCGGAGTTTTTCACACAGCACGATTCTCTTTTCCCCCCTTACCGTGTGAAAATTGCTTTGCCGTACCATTTTGCTTAAATTCTGGAAAGCTGACGTGATTGTCCTTGCCACCCTGAAAGAATAAAAAATAAATATATTATAGTCTATAAAAAATGTGTATAAACCAAAGATATTACAAACTACAGATAGAAAAATGTACAACTTTCCCACCTCTTTTTCTGTCAGCCAGATTGACATATTTATCGCAAAGATATCTTGCAAAATCCCAATTAAAAATTTGTTAATTTAACAATTACAACTGGTTTAAGGTTATTGCTCTTAAAATAAATTTATTTCCCAATAATTTTACTAAAACTGTGAAAAGACGATGAGAGATTCTTTTAAAAAATATTATTATAGTTGAAAGTATCAAACGAATCTTGAACTAATCCAACTGCACCCTGGCAACATCTATTTCTATTTTACAACTGCGCTACGATTCGGACCCAAAAGATGAATGAACTACTAATCTCGTAAATATTACGACGTTGGCGCATAGATCTAACGGATTGATTATATATTTTGGTTGATTTGTGTTTTTTTGTGATTATTGGTGAAAAATCGTCTTTATTATATACAATCATGGTGCATCCATGTGTAGTTTATAAAAGATTGGACCATTTAAATAAGGATTTATCTTTTCATCGGTAAGTATGGTTATGTTTTAATATTTAACCATCTAATATAACTAGACTTCAACATTGTGGCCATTCAGCCAACAAGCATGTAGTTCTCTCTTCCACCCATTACTGATTTTCAATAACATTTCACACAATCACAGCTTCACTTTCCAAGAGTTTTATGAATCGATTATGGGATCTGTAGTTTGCAATACCTTTGATATAAACCTACGACATTATTGTTAGTAGCTTAATGTAAAGTTAGTTTTAATTTGCAGAGCTTCAAGTATTGTTAGAACAAATTTATGTATTTTAAAATTTAACAATAGTGCTTATACGGCTTGAATTTAAAAATTCCTCATTTCAGAAATTGAAAAAAAAACCCTTAAAATGATCACTGGGTATAAACAATACAACGTGTCCAAGATAAGGAGGGCCAGTACAGGGATCTCGGAAACCGGAAGAGATACAAGTCGGTTAAATGGAGGTAAAGTTGCGCACTTACGTGCCTAATAATATGCCGTTTAGAAAGTTTTAAAATTTCGAGTAGTTCCGGAAATATCCGGAAAAAACCGAAATTCTGAAAAATCGTTTTTTGTTTCCCTGGGTTTTTTCGAGATCGAATTCTAAAGTAAATTGCACTTTTGTATTGCCACTTTTTCCGCTCTAATAAGTAATCAACTTTCTTTTTTAAATACGGTCCTGTTTTCCTGATATTGGAATTTGATAGCTTTTTCTCTCCCGAATGCAACGATGTATGCCACATTGTGGTTTAATGACGTTTCGACGGTTTTTTGAAAAACATCAGGAAATTTTGGGATACGGTCCTGTATTCCTTCTAATTATATAAATAATATCTCATAAGTAAGCTCTAAATTTATTACTTATGATGAACTAGTTCAATAAATAACAAATAATTTAATAATAAACCACAAATAAGTGAACAAAAATCATTCTAAAACAGTAATAAAACGAATAACGAAAAAAGTAAGGAACTACATAATCAGGTGTTCAAAATGATTTCCGTTATTCTCTAAGCACAAATAACATCTTCTAACTGCCACATAACAGTTTTTTGAGATAAAATAAAACATGCGATATAATATCAAACTTTTCAGCGTTTGTAAATTTATGTTCCATATTTTCTGGAAAATAGAAAACCTCTTAAAACACTCTCAAACGATCACAATGGGAATGTCAAGTGAAACAAATCACGCGTCACCATCTTAATTTTTCTGTTTCAAGCGCCTACTTTTCTTTTAAATCCCGAGTCAACAGAAGTTTGAAATAATGTTTCTGTATTTTGTTCACTTATTTGTGGTTTATTATTAAATTATTTGTTATTTATTGAACTAGTCCAACATAAGTAAAAATTTAGACCTTACTTATGAGATATTATTTATAAAATTAGGAGAAATACAGGACTGATGTTGTTCAAAAAACCCTCGAAACGTCATTAAACCACAATGTGTCATACATCGTTGCATTCGGAAGAAAAAAAGCTCTCAAATTCCAATATCAGAAAACAGGACCGTATTTAAAAAAAGAAAGTCGATAATGGCCCTTAGAAGACGACTCGTTGGATTACAAAACAATTAAGAAGAAGTGGCAATGCAAAAGTACAATTTACTTTAGAATTCGATCTCAAAAAACCCAGGAAAACAATAAAACGATTTTTCAGAATTTCGTTTTTTTCGGATATCTACGGAGCTACTAGGAATTTTAAAACTTTCTAGACGACATATTATTAGGCACGTAAATGCGCAACTTTACCTCTATTTAACCGACTTCGTATCTCTTACGGTTTCCGAGATCCCTGTATTGGCCCTCCTTACCTTGGACACGTTGTATACCAATTAAATATTGTGCAAGTGCAATTTGAAAACTTACACTGAAAATGCTTTAGCACAAAAGCCACAAGTAAATCATAATCATAGGACGCTACACAAATCAAAACTGGTGCCTATAGAATTAGAATTAGGTAATAGTATTTTCAATTTGTTACGTAATAATTATCTTTTAAGCTTCTGCTGTGCATGGTGTCAATTGGAAAACTTCCCACCTTTAAATAATATCAGAATTCGGAAAGATATATCAATTTTATTGAGAAGGGGGACACTTTTAACCTGTGGTTCAATTCCCTGGAAGGGGTAGACGTTACCCTTAAAATTTGAAATCTCTTTCCAATAATATCATAATTTTTTGATTAGCAATCGCGTCCCAAAAAATCGAGAATTTAGAAATAATTCGGGTACGACTGCCCGATGTACTGTACATCATCAGCAAACTGAATACAGATAACACAACAAGAATAAAAGTGGACTATCAATCGGGTGAACAGTACAACATGTTAATATCCATTGATAAAACAAAATGTATGACTTTCTCCAACAAGCCCGTAAGATGTAAACTCGTGATAGACAACAGACCAATTGAACAGGTAATGACCTTCCGTTATTTAGAAGCGGATACATCAAGTCAGCAAGGTCTCGACAATATCAGGTTGTCTAAAAGATATCATCTGGAAAAATAACTTTATGCACATCGACAGTAAAGTGCGGATATATAAATCTTGTGTTAGACCAGTACTAACCTATGGCATTGAGACTCGAGCTGACACAAATAAAACAAAGAGCATCTTAAGAACAGCAGAGATGAAGACCTTAAGAACCATCGCAGGAAAAACACTTAGAAACAGAGTAAGAAGCAGTGACATAAGAGCAACATGCACGGTGGAGGATATAGTTAGATAGGGAAGGAAAAGAAGGAGATATTGGCGTGACCATGTAGATAGGATGAACCAAAATAGACTAGACATTAGGAAGACCATCCAAGAGATGGAAGGACAGCTAGAACTCAATTTCACAGTAAAACCAATAATACCGGCGAAGCCTTCGCAATTAACAGACCTTAAGGTCTACTTAAAGATTAAGAAGAAGAACAAATAATTCAAGCTGTAGGGAGGGTTCGGGAGATTATAAGTGAAAACATCATTTGGCAAATAAAAACAGTGATACGGGGAAAATACTGGGCGACTATAAGATCTATTTTGATCAACTAAATTTAACCCCCTGGAGAATACGGAGATGTGTCAATTATAAAAAATTGTTTTCCTTGCACCATAACGAGCCACAATTGATTTTCGGGGGGTAATGAATTCTTTTTTAAATATTATCAGCATAATAAAATTAAGAATTTATTTGCAAAAGCACAGTAATTATTATTTTAATTTGTGTAATGTTCTATTACCTTATAAAGACCACTTGAACTTCGTCGTCTCATCTCTGATCTGCCAGGGATCTGAAGGACATTCTATTATCACAACACATAATTAAAATTTTGGGGAAACCAATTAAAATTATAATAAATTAACTAATTTTGGTGTTACTTCATTAATTAATTTCATGTTACTTCCTTAACTTTTTTTTTTATAAACTTGTTTTGTTTTATAACCGTTTCTTATTATTATTTTTAAAATAAATATGTTTATAAAATTAATGTATTTTTTACCTTGCAAATCATAGAAACAAGCAACACAAAGGTTTAGTTTAAATTTAGAGTTACACTAACCCAATTAATTATCGAATATTCAAACATGCACGTCGAAATTAATAAGCTATTATTCGTTAATAAAATGAACCAAGTTCAATATATTGTTTTAACTTTTCGTTTAGACTTTTCAACTTATCCTACAAAGAAAGAATATTTCAATCCAACTGGAAGACGGCGCGAGTCCAGCCCATTTCAAAGGAAGGTAAGAGAACCCAGCCTAACAACTATCGACCAGTCGCATTGCTTTCAGTTATATCCAAAGTAATGGAGAAAGCTATTAACCAACAACTTCTAAAGTACATAGAAGGCCTCAACATTATCAGCAATAAATATGATTTTCGGAAGTCCAGATCAACTGGAGATCTTCTAGCCTATATCTCCCATCTTTGGAACAACGCAATCGAACATCATGGGGAGTCTCGGGCTGTTGCACTTGATATTTCTAAAGCTTTTGATCGTGCTTGGCATGAGGGGCTTCTAAGTAAACTGCGATCCTATGGTATGTCCAGTCGATTCTGTGCATGATTGTCTAGCTTTCTTAAGGACCGCTCTCTGCAAGTGGCGATTGACGGATTTCTCTCAGACACCTTCACCATCAATGTGCCGGTGTTCCTCAAGGGTCCGTGTTGTATCCCACTCTCTTCTTACTCTACATTAACGACCTTCTAGTGAACATTAAAAATACAATATTTAGCTTTCCGGACGATAGCACACTTATCTCATCTTTCTCTTTGAATGCACAAACATCGGCTGCCGACGCACATCTTCGCAGACAGCATGAAGTATCACGCCTCAACAAAGACCTGGAAGAAATTTTGGCTTGGGGTGACAGTAACCAAGTCGAATTTAACGCTAAAAAACGCAGACAGCAGTTTTCTCTAAAAAGGTTAACATTGCAGAAGGTAGCTTCACCGAAACTTCTTGTACTTCTCCGGACCAAAAAGTTGTACACACCTCAACAACTTTGATGCTATACAAAGCCCAGATTCGACCATCACTAGAGTACTGCTCTCATGTCTGGAATTCTACACCAAAACATACTCTTAGGCTACTGGATTCCATCGAAAGGAGGGCCATTCGTCTGATGGGAGACCACGAGCTGACGAAGAACCTCGACAGCCTAGAACATCGAAGACAAGTTGGGGATTTCACTCTCTTTTACAGATATTTTCATGGAAAGTGCTCGGCTGACCTTGCCCTCTTAATTCCGCCCAGAGCGGCGAATAGCAGGAATACACACCGAACCACTGCTGCCCATCCATATGTGGTTAAGCTTAGTACTCCTCGAACTTCATTATTTAAGAATTCTTTCATCTGGAGGACTTCATCCTTATGGAACGACCTTGGAACAAACCCGATGGCGGTTAAAAAAAAGAAACTGATAGAAAACATACTCTAGAGATTAGGTCAGAAGGGTCGTCTACGTCCTGATACGTCTAATTATACGGGGTAGCGCATAAAATCTAGATGATGTAAATTTGATAAAATTTGACATCATACATAAAAATTAAATTTGATTAATTTTTTAACCCAAATCAATTAGAGATCCATCTGGGTTAGATACTGGGTCCAAAAGTATCGCCATCCCACTCGAGGTAACAAAATAATTACCATTTCTTCTAAATACGTTACATCGTGGATTTCATCACCTTTGGCTTTTGCCAAATTAAAAATAAAAATCATTTCAACAAATAAAGTACATATATAATACAGAGTTCTACGTAAGAAGTTATCAAAGCTCGTGGAGGAAATACCCGATACTAATTTTATCGCTGAACTTTGCATTTGTATCGTTATTTTCGAATTTTTAATGTTAATTAGATGAATTAAAAGAATATATAGTTTTAACGTACGCATTTAGAAGAAATGGTAATTTTTTTTTGTTACCTCGAGTGAGACGGCGATACTGGCCAGCATCTAACCCAGATAGATCTCTCATTTATTTAGTCTAAAAATAAAATAAATCCAATTTTTATGTAAGATAGATCAAATTTAAATTTTAGGAAATTTATATGCATCTATGTTTCATGCACTAGTCCATACAAGTACACGTATCAGGAGGTAAACTACTCTATCCTAAGCCACTGGGGACGAACAGGGTCCCCAGCTCCTCAAGGTTTCCCCACGCTAATTTGCTTTACCAATTTCCAATAAGGAACGTACTTGGCGAATTCTGGTGTAGGGGGGCCCTCGATTCCTTAACGTTGCCGCTGCCGTTAACTCTAGAATCTGTTTTCTATCTGTTAAGAAACGTCATCAAATGGTTCATTATTAACGAAATAACACATTGTTAATTTGAACGGGCTTTCTTGAATATTCGATGATTAATTGGGGTAGTATATTTGAAAAGTCCTAGAGATTAAAGATGTCATAAATTAAGGGATGTTGGATTTAAAGAAAATCCTTTACCAATCGTATATTTTACTACTAAGGACTATTTTTTTCTTTATCTCATTACTGGGACACCTGGTGTAAAAACAACTAGTGTGGGAGATACATATTTCGTCATCTGTCTTGGTGTTACCCAGGTTACCACAGATTTATGAGAAAATATTAAATTAATGTTAGTTTGTCGTTGAAAGGAAATTGGATAGAATGATATAATTGAAAAGTTATACGAGGTCATATTTAAAATACTAGAGTCGAAACTATTCCTATGCCCTGTATCATAAAGACAAGTCACTCGGTGAATTGCCCTGCTGGATAGCACTTTATTTACATATTTACCTTATTCAATTTCTTGCTATGTCTTTTATGACTGTGATGATGTTTCTTGTCCGCTACTAATCTTCTCATGTTATAGTGCATCTTATAATTTACTTGAGTAGATAGGTCTCGGTCATTTACCGCATGCCTACTGTAGCTTAATCTCCGATGCTAAAAAAAAAATCATTAATAGATTTCTGAAACTGTTAAAAATTATTAAAATCGGTTCATTAATAACGAAATAACATCTTATTTATTAGGGCGTGAATTCTTCAATATTTGATAATTTGGCTTAACCTATTATTAGGTCTTCTTATTTGGGAATATCGTTTAAGTATTAGTTAGTGACTATTTCGAGACCAACCCAATTTAGCAATAAATAACAATATTACAGATACCAAGGCCGCGAAAAAACACTTCCGTTTACTAGAACAGTTAATTAGAAAATATGTAAAGAAGTTATAAGATCCCTTCTTTAGTTTTTTTGCTGTGTGCACTAATAAGTTTATAGTTTTCAATGTCATCTAATAAGTAGATTGATATTTGATGACCATGACGTGGATTGGCCTCGCTTGTGATAATATTTTATTGGTTACTATAATGATTTACCTTAATGTAATCATAAAAACAGTTTTACGGTAAAATGATCAGTTTAAGAAATTTGTTTTATTGTAGATGTACGGCATTACATGTACTTGAAAATTGGAACTAAAAACATTAAACACATCTTGTTTATTATCTTTAACCAAGAATCGTAAATTATATAGTCTTATCTTTGGAAATACTTACACTTACCCTTCGATAGGGTTTAACAAGTTCTTCAGCGAGAAGATGATGGATTTTGGCATCTGTCAAATCCTTCTTTGATGGGTTATACTCTAATTCTTGCATATCAATATTCCAAGTACTGGAATCTATTTGACTTAAGCTAGAACTGAACACAGATATTTTGTTAGTTATGCGATTAGTAAGAAACTAATTTATGTGCTCTACTTTTTTTCTTCTAGTATAGAGTGCTTTGAATGACGTTGTAGAAGGCGTTAAAATAAATGGTGTCAACATAAACAACATTAGATGTGCAGATGACACCGTAATGCTATCAGATAATATAAATGATCTACAGCTTATGATGGACCGCATAATACAACATAGTGAGAGTTTTGGCCTCCAAATAAATATATTAAAAACTGAGCTGCTTATATTCGCAAAACCCGAACTAAATGTTAACCTACTTATAAATGGTAATAGGGTAGAACAAGTTATGATTTTTAAATATTTGGGAACAATTATTAATAACAATGCGACCAAAAGATGGAGATCAGATCACGAATTGAACAATCAAGGAAAGCATTCATTACAATGAAGAAATTTGAGATGTACTATCGTGCCGATAAAAAACTAGGACAACAAAATCACAAAACTGGGAACGGATATACATATCTCATAGACTATAAAAGGTGCTCGATAGCTGTAAAGGTAAAAACACATAACTTTTAGGAAGTAACCTAGGTTACATAATTTAACGTTATATATTTTTCGATACGAGGTGGCATCAAAATATCTTATTTCTTTTATAAACTTGAGCGGCAGTAAATATATTGGGCATTTTTATTAAGAAAAAGTCTAATACCTTAATTAAAACGAAACTAAATAATAAAAGAAATTTAATAGAAGGTTACAAAAATACAAACGCAAAATTTGTCGAAGCAACAAAACATTTTTAATATTTAGTCATAGAACCATTCCTGTTTATTACTTGTTGAAGCCTTTGCGGCATACTTAAAACTAGGTTTCTGCATAATTCGCCTGTTACTTCATCCCAAGCTTCATTTATCCGGTAGCGTAATTCATCTCTGTTTCGTGGCCGAAAATCATGTTTATACATTGATTTCACCATTTTACCCGAAATGTTTTCGATCGGGTTCAAATCGGGATTCATCGAAGGCTAGGGAAGAACTGCTAAGAGAAAATTTTGCACAATGCGTGCTGTGTGTATTGGAGCATTATCGTGCTGAAATGTAAAATTTTGACCATATACAGCATTTATCGATGGTATCATCACTGCATTTATGATATTAACGTATTCAGGTGCAGTTAGTCTTCCTTCCACGATTTGGCAAATTCTTGGACCTCTAGCGCTAATCCAATCGGAGACATGTATAGAGAAACGCCCGCTTTGGTTTGTTTTGTGAGTGTATATCTCATCATACACGATTGAAAAGTTTTCTCGTCCGAAAATATAACTGTTTCCCAGAAAATATTCCGATTTAAATATTCATGTGCAAATTCTAACCTGCCTTGTTTATTTCTTTCCATTAAAAATATTTTTTTAGTAGCACAACGACTTCGTATATCGGAAATTCGAACCCTGTCTCTAGCAGTATTTGCAGAACCTGAAAAGTTCGTATCTTCTTTCGCTTTTATTGCAGTTGCGAATGGATCTCTTAGATAATTAACTAGTCTTCTATCTTCATCTTCAGTAGAAATTCTAGGGGGACCTGAACCTGCTTTCCTAATAATAGTCCCATGCCTTTCTATTTTTTGTTTGCCAACAACACGGTATTTTTGTTTACTTCCAGTTCGTCTGCAATATCCCTAATAAAAGCACCATCTCGCAACCGACTGTAGATTATAGCCTTTTACTGTGGCATATTTTTTAAAGAAAAATTTGCTTGACAAGTTAATGATAATGTGACAATCTATGTTGACATGCAAAATTTGTTAATGACATTTTACTGGTACCAGTCTCGAAAGTAAAAAATTCCTAATAGTCAAGGAGAAAATAAGAAATTTTGCAGTCCTAGTTTTTTACCGGCACGAGTGGTACCTATATCGACGCATATTGAAAATATCGTGGGTACAAAGAGTGACAGATCTGGAGGTGTTTGCCCGGATGAGGAGGCCGCTGGAACTTCTAGTTACAATCAAGAAAAGAAAAACAGAATACATAGGGCATGTAATGATAGGAGAAAAGTATGAGCTCCTTAGACTAATAATTGAGGGCAAAATTCAGGGCAAGAGATCAGTTGGAAGAAGGCAAAACTCTTGGTTGAAGGATCTGAGGAGATGGTGTGGATGCACATTGACAGATATCTTTAGAGCTGCAACTTCAAAAATTATGATTGCCAGATGGATCGTCAACCTTCCAGCGAAGACGGCGGATTAAGAAGAAGAAGAAGAGTGCTTCGATGAACTAGCTAATATAATTATTAGTGTAGTGATCGGGTTCGTTCGGGTTAAAAAACTGCTCGAGTTATAAAAGCAAGCGAAAATCGTCGCTTGTTACTTATTACCTTTCACTCGATGCCCGAGCTTGGCATGATACCGGTCGAAATGTGCCGCTTGGTAGTGTTATCGCTCGAGTGAAAAACTGCTCGTATATTCCAGCAGTTTTTCGCTCGATAGGAAATACTACTTGAGCTATAAATTCAAGCGAAAAATCGAAAATCGTCGCCTTTCACTTGATACCCGATCTTCGCCACCCGAAATGTTCCGATTGCCGATGTTTGAGTTTGACGCTCAGAAGGCTGGCACGACATACGTCTTTGTTAAAGGCACATAAACGAGAAGGTGCATACAAAAATGTATGTCAAATTCCTTAGTGGATTCATCGCGACCTGGGCTTTGTTTTGACTGGCTAGCCAGCGGCGATTGTAAATTTTGAAAAAATTAAAGGATATAATTTTTTTTTAAATCAGAATTAACTATTCTTCCATAATAAAAACTCTAGACTGAACTTCTAAAACTTACAAAAACAACCCCTGGTGTTTTATCAACACATTCTTCTTAGTCCTAAATATTCCAAGTGATTAATCGCTCGAGCGATTCACTCGATTATTAAAATCGCTCGAGTATCAAGTACTCGATTATTAAATTCATCGGTTTTTCCCAACACTAATTCACCAACAATGCGCACTTAATTGGCACATCCTTTATATGATATCTGCTAGTGAAGAGGAGCATTAAAAATGTAATATTTAATGAAAATATTTAGGAAGGATCCTAACCAAACAAAAAACTGAACAAAATGCATTCAGAACTACAAATCAATGCGCATCATGACATCACCGATTAAAAATCGCTTATAAATCGATGGGATCTGCTGAATGCAGCCATTGTTTCACTGTCAATGTCAATACTAAACTAAATAACGCTGACATCCTTCAAATGAATTGAGATTAATAAACCTTTAACATAACATTTCAGCAATGACCAGTTGTTGTTCACAGATGTTGTAAACTAAATGGATAGGAATTGTCACCCTCTACAGGTAACACAACACAAATAAGTTGCCGACGAGAAATCGATGTACTTTAGTAGCCATTCGATCTCTTTACTAATCCCTACTTAGCTTGTGCAATATAGTTTATTCTAAAGTAAGTAAAGTAGACCTAGCGATTGTGCTAAAGCATAACCTGCAACTATATCCACATGCACTAGCCTAAATCGAGCAATAAAGTTGCTAAAAAATTAATTAATAAGGATTAATTAAACGGCAATGTAAACTCGCAAAATCAATAATGACGTATTATATTTAAACCGGCAATTCCTGAGATGAAAACAAATTGAAGAAAAATATCCAAAAATGGTGCTTTAATTTAATATGCCCTGTACATGACCTTATGTCAAACCAAAAATTACCACGTCGTGCCCCTGTTCGGAAGGTAAACACAGCAACATATGGCAATGAATCTTGAACAGTGTTGTCATATCTTCAGGGTAAACTCTTTAGAAAGTCAATAACCGTTTGACAGATTTCAAGTTGTTTATTTCTCAGGGTACATTATTATAAACTTTTACGTTCAGTTCGCTGGGAAACAATCTCTGATTTATAAACTTGAACTGACTCGAACGAACCGCCGCGGAGTTTATAAATGGTCAGGTATGTTATCATTTGTTCAATTCGAACGACACTCGTCAGATCTGGACAACTTAAAAGTTTATAAATGCCACTTACCCTTTAGAAAAAAAATGCGATTTTATTTACCTTTTCGGACTTATTTAAAACCAACTTAATTTATAAAAAACACCAAGTACTCACATCACAAAATCACATTAGTTTTCGCGTCACAACCCATCTAAGTACCTTTCAATCTGAATTAGTATTTTAAAGTGCTACTGTGTAGACAAAAATACACCCTTAGTGTCTGGGAAATAATGTATTTAACATTTAAAAATTTTAACAATAAATAACACGTTGGTTCTCTCAATCGATATCGGCCGGCTTCTTTAAACATCTGATTGTGGACAATCGGGATAATATGTAAAAATACAGCGGTGCCACTTTCGATGTTTTATAAGCGACTATCATAAATTGCCGAACTTCATTCTATAATATTACTTTCCTGTATAATTACAGTCTCGGAAATGGCAACCGCGCTGGCTCTAGTAGCGGAGAGTTCTCGGAAAGAAAGTTCGACGACTGGTCCGAAGATGGACTAGACCATTATTTCAAAGGGTAGTTCCTGTCAATTGTTAACATAATTGTTTCACTTTATCTTTAGTAAAGGGTTAATGGCCCATAGAAATTAGCGTTTTTATTATTTCTATTGCGAAATGATTAAGTGCTCTTGTTCTATGTGTGTTATTGTAAAGTGTAATTATGCATTAGTGTTGGAGTTTAGTGATAAGCTTATAATGCACTCCCATACTATCATCAGGACACGTGATGAGCATTAAGTTTTTCCCATAGAAAAAAGAACTGAAGGTGTCTGTGCCTTGGATTCCTTAATCGCGTTCTGGATTTACTTTCTAAGTAAGCTAAGTATTTATTTTTATAAGAAACTAAAGTTTTACACTTTTAAACATTTTGGCAACATTGTGCCCGAACATCTGTTGATTACCCAGCTGAGCAATGTAATATGTTCATATATGAATGTGCCAGTGGCGTAACAATGCAGCCCCGGGCCTGTGTGCAAAAGTTTAGTCGGGCCCCTGCACATATTTAATAAAATATCCAGTACATGACAAGGGTGGATCCAGGATTTAATTATTTGTGAGGGGGGAGGGGCTAAATATTTTGGGAACACGAGACAGCAGCGATGCCGAATCCAGTTAATATGGAATATGGGTCCATGGGCCATGGCTTACTGATACAAAATGTAATTCTTGGGGATATGTGAGGTTCTTGGTTCTTGTTTAGAGAGTCTACATCAGCCACCCGCCCTAGCACAAAGCACAACATTTTTTTTTAAATTTATATTTTTACAAAACATGAAAAAACCAGAAAATAAACTAGCCAAACAAAATATGTATAACATAATTAACATAAATCATAAAATAAAAACACAATATAAATAAATACATAATATTATATATGTATCTAATGTAATAAAATAAACAAGAGCGTGGAGAAAATCAATCAATCATCAAACATTGCCTAAAGTAGAGTTAAAACTTCTTTTTTCTTGCTTTAGAATGTGCAAAAGTTGACACTAAATTATCAATGTCCAATGATTGAGCAACTTCATTTTCAATAGAAATAATTGCCAATGCCGATAATCTTTCCTCACCCATAGTGCTTCTTAAATAATTTTTAATTAACTTTAATTTCGAAAATGATCTTTCAGTTGAGGCCACAGTAACAGGTATAGTAAGAAATATGTTGCATGGAGTCAAAATTTAGCTAAAACTACAGCAGGAAGAAAAATTTTTAATCAAAATGAATTCATTTAATTCAAAAATGGAACTAATTTTATCTAAATTAGTTCGAAAACATTCCCTAAAACAAAGTAATTGGGAAGAAATTTTATTTGAAATATCTTCGGGATAGTTCATGTATAGGGCCTGGCCCATTTCATATAATTCCTTATCAGTAAGAGAAGGATTACATAATACTTCTGGGGATAACACACGAAATTTTGAGTAAACCTCGTTTAGTCCAGAAGTTCGAGTTTTTAACTGAACTATGAGTATATCTAACGTTTTAAAAAATACGTTTATTTTAAACCAATCTTTATTTGTTTGTATTAGGTAATGGTTACTTATTTCATCAAAGAATATTTTTGGACGAAATATTCTTTTTTTTGTAAATTCAGTGGTAGTACCCCATTCTCCCGCTAAATTAGTTGCTTCCGTGATAATTAAATTAAAATCATAACGCATTTTTTTTAAATTTTCGTACGAAGTTGTAAACAGTTTTGATGCCTGCTCAATATTTTGCTCTTTATTTTGCAAAACCTTAGACACAGTGTCAATATTTTTCAAAATTTTTGTTTGAAAAACAATCAGAAAAACCGTTTCAAATTTTTCTAATTGATTTTTTAAAGAAGTTGCATCATTAACTTCGGGCCTGTTGGTAGAAGTTAAAATAATTTTTGAAAGAGCTTTTAAAACATCTACATATCTAAAACGAAGAGCTTCTAGAGCATCATGTCTTGACGACCAACGAGTAGGTGTTAGTTTTTTTAATGTTATTTTATTTTTGGTAAAACTTTGTAAGAGAGCCCATCGTTTAATACTATGTCCGAAAAATACATATATACTTTGAAGAAAGTCATAAAAATTTCTTACTTCTTCAACATTTTTAACGGAGTCGTTAAGAACTAAATTTAAATTATGAGCTGCGCAATGCACATATGAAGCATAAAGCGATACGTCCGATATCGCAGCTTGAACGCCTTCATAAATTCCGCTCATATTTGCAGCTCCGTCGTAGCCTTGTCCACGAAGCTTTTCTAAGGGTATTTCATTGTCTCTTAAAATGTCTAATATAGTAGTACTAAGAGCTGTACCAGTTTGGTTCTTGACTGAAACAAACCCCAAAAAAGATTCGTGGATTACAATTTTGGCTGGCTTATTTTCTATATAATCAGTGGTTACATATCGAACAATGGCACTTAACTGGTCAACCTTTGCAACATCCTGGGTAGTATCGATTATAACCGAAATAAAGGGTGTACTTTTTATTTCTTTAATGATTTTTTGTTTAATAGCATTGCCTAGTATCTGAATTATTTCGTTTTGTACACTTGGGCTTAGGTAAGTGATTGAATTCTTTTTCTTATATTCTAGCAAATTTTTTAGTTCTGTGTCATATTTAGCAAGTAATTTAATTATCGATAAAAAAGCACCAGGATTTTTAGAGTTTTGGTTTCATCATGTCACCTTAATGGCATATTACAGAAAGCTAATGTTAGGGTGACGTCAATAACACGCTTCAAAATCTTCCTCCATACAGATATTTCTTGGCGAATTGTTGACTCCAGTTCTAGATCAATCGTTTTATTTAATCTCCACTGGTCATATATGGCACATGATTCATTATGCCTAAAGTTTCCTTCATGTCTGCTGATTGCCTGCTGAAGATGTCTCCAATCATTAAAACCATTTGCCATATTATCATTAGCTTCTCCAAACAACCAACAAGGTAGACAATAACATTTGTCAAGGATTTGAGAGTAACAAAGCCATAAACGCTCAGTTTTAAGTCCTGATTTATTTGTTTGACTATAATAAAATATCGAAAAACTTCTACCATTACTGTTTTTAGGAAAGGGCCCCAGAGGTCTACAAGGCTCTTTATCAACTAGAAATCTTTTTTCGGGTTTGTTCGGGTTGTTGTTGATGTTGATAACTCTCTACTATAATATCCTTTATCAGTTTTAACTTCGGTTTTATCAGAAATAACTTCTAAACTATAAAGTTTTTCAACTTGAAGCACTTCACTAATACTAGTAATATCTGTAACATTTGTTGCTTTATAAGAATCGTGGGATTCTGAGTTTTCAATGACAATCTCAGATTCATATTCTAATTTTGGCTCATTAGGGCAATTTAAAGATGGAATATTTTCAACAGTTTCAACTAAAAAAATATATATATATTTTTAACGCTTTTAAATATATATTTGTTTATTTGTTATTTGTTTGTTTTGTTAGCTTACTCACTCTGGCTCTGGCTACTAGAACTACTAGTTGCAGAAAGCGCAGTAGTCACAGGAGACGATGTATTAAAAAAGATGTAATTTTTGGCATCTTTCGCTTTTTTGCCTCCGCCTCTTCTAGCTCTTTTCGCTTTTGAGCACCGGATTTATATTTATAAGTACCTACTCATTCTAAAAAAAAATTCATACTTCCTACAAGACTTATACTAGAACTGCAGAAACAACATTTTTATTAACCCAATTGTTTTTACTGAGCGCCCTTATGGCATTTTTTATTGGCAATATATAGACGGCGGCCTATTCACATTCCACATCATCAAAAGCGGCAGCCGGCAGCGGCGCGTTTGGTGTAGCTTTGTTATTTGCCGAAACGGGGCAAAATTTAAATTCATACGTACGTTTTTACCGAAGTGCGGTAATTACTGTGAAGTAGCCGTAATAAAAATCTTTGCAGTATCTATTCAAAACTTAATAAATAATTAGTAAAAGATGGTTGGCTTCAGTTTTTTTTTTGGGTAATACCTATAATGAAATCATGTCTCCTCGCCGCCGGGCCCCTACGGGGCCCGGGCCCGTGTGCATCGCGCACTTTGCACACCGCTAGTTACGCCACTGGAATGTGCCGAGGAGTACGATTTAAAAATAAATAAATATGTAGCGCTTCTCTAGGACACCCCAGGAGTCACCCATTTAAATATAGTACGTCATTTCCATAACACACTCTTTTATACCGGCGAAGATAAAACATCCCACTCCTGATATACCGATTTAATAATGTGCTAGTTGTAATTTATGTCTAATAATTAATTTTTGAGCAACTCTCTATTTGAAAAATTCTGCAAAAATACTTGTATAGAATGGCTAGTGCCGGGTTAGTTACCAGGTTAACACATTTTCTCCGCACCTTCCATTGAGGTTACCGGTCGAGGTATAATTCCTGAAGATGGCCGACATACTCTCCGTGTTCGATATGTTGCCTATGGTGGACGCATTCCGTCGCATATAATCCATGGCGTCTTTCATGGCCAACTTGGAGTAGGTTTCGAGGATTTTGGGTTCGGCTCCGCCTTGGTGGTTTCGGAGAAGGTAGGGTCGGATAAATTTATTATCAAAACGCTTAAACCTAAAATAATAATATATTAACTAATAATTATTGTCAGTTAAATAATAAATGAATATATTTCGCAAGGGCACCCAACCCAAACAAACCCCTGAGAGTAGAGTGGGGCAAAACGACGCTGGGAGTAAAAGTCCTAACTAAGAATTTTACCTCAGAATGTCAAAATCTGGTAAAATGTATACCAGTCTTTATTAGCCTTCCAGGGGATTGCCATTTGCTGCAAGGTGATCTTAATGCCTTGGTACGATTCTGTGAAAGGCAGAGTTTATTTCTTAATCTAGGGAAGTGTGTATCGATTACGTTTACCAGAAACAAGTAGTGATCTCGAATCAGTTAATGAAATACGCGATTTGGGTGTTATAATGGACAATAAGTAAATTTTGAGCTCTCACATTGAACAGGTTATCAATAAGTGTACTCGATTTTCAGGATTTATTATAACAAATAATTTAAATTTTAATAATCCTTAAACAGTTCTAAACTTGTATTATGCGTTTATATTTAGTAAACTTAGTTTTGCATCGGTTGTTTGGAACCCCCAGTACGCGGTTTACCAGCGAAGGCTGGAAAGTATTCAAAACAAATTTTTACGGTTCTTATCACGAAAAACAGACATGGCTATAGTCAATAGCAACTATAAGCCTATAATGGAAAAATTTTCTGTAATGCCACTTACTGAGAGACGAATGGTTTCCGACGTAGTTATGAACTACAAGTTGGTGACCGTTCACCAACGCTGAGGTCAAAGTTAAGCTTTAATGTTCCGGTTAGGGACTTAAGGCTTCAAAATACTTTTAATATTCCACTAAGAAATACAAATTCTGGAAAAAATTCTCATCTCTGTAGAGCGACTAGGGCATGTAATAGGCTTTCTTTAGGGATGGAAATGTTCGATATGTCTATAATTAGATTTAAAAAATGTGTAAAATCAATGCTATAAATGTTCAGAAATTTTAGGTTAACATAATTTAATGTATACTTAATTTAAGCATTAATGACTCCCACTAGCCAATACTACAACGTGGATGCTATATTGGGCTTAGTGCCTGTTGTATCCCTATTTTTGTAAATAAATAAATAAATAAATGTGCCCGAGTTACTATGAAGTTGACGCAAACTTTTGATAATTGTGTCAAAAAGTAGGCGGTAAGTTACAGTTTTTATATGAAGAATCTTATTTTTTGTCGCAAACTCTAAGATAGTGTATAGAATCCTTATTTTGAATTACGATATAATATATGGGCAACATTTAGATTAAATATCAAGCCTCGGAAATGTAAATTGTAATGTCTCCAGTATCGTTGCCTATAACAGGAGAAGTTTTTTTTAAAGAAACGGGCATGTGTGGGGCAAAAGTCCGAATCGAGTGTGGAACAAAATTCCTCAATGCAGAAACTCTAGCTAAAGAGTAAAGAGAAAAGTTGAGGAAAGAAAACTTGAAGTTACATCGTGGAACAATTGAAAGGAAAATTGCAGACGATGCTAAGACAGAATCAGAGAACAAGTCTAAAATTTCCAAAAATATACATTGTGTGGTAGAAAGCGTAACAAAATTATTATCATTATTATTAGGCCATTTTATAAAACGAAATAAAATTTTATTTCAAGACAAAACATAAAAACAAAATTATCTAAGAAATTAAATACATAAGTTAACGTAAAAAACTCCAGTTAAATTTTTGCTGGGCCACCATGATTTTCGATAATGAAAAGAAGAAAAAGTTTTTCAATGCGATTTCTGCTTTTAAAGTGTTTGCGGATATTTTCCCCACATTAATCGCCAATTTACTCCACATATGGTGGCAAAAGTTCCATTTTGTATTTTGTTATATTTTTATTAGTTTATTAGATAATGATTCTTTATCAAAATATGTTTTATGTAGCAGAATGAATTACTGTTTAAGTTATTTACATATATATTTTGTCATATTTATAACTAATTTACCTTTAAGTGCGTCGTTTTACCCCACTCTACTCTAAGTTCTCTTTTTTTCCATCAGAATAAGATAATTTTCGTTAGTCCTTAAAATGGGAATCAATATCATCTTTTCAACAACAACGAAAATCACTGTCAAAATAATTATTTTTGTATCTGAATGACAAAAAATACTTTCTTAACAAATTTGCTTGATAAATTCGTTACAAAAAAAACAGGGAGAAAAATATAATACTTTTAAAGAAACCTTGAAATGAAAGTGTTGACAAAATCATCAATTTTTAAAGAAATAATAATGGGAATCATTTTACTTTGTATATTACTTTCTGAAAGTCCTTTCAAGATGAAATAATCTCGAAAAGTTTTACGGCTTTATTGTTCCCATTTTCTTTTTCGCTTTGCTGTAATAATTAAGTTTAACTTTGAAGTTAATTAATGTTTACGGTTGTCCATAATTACGACGTTCTGAATTACAAAAATCTCTAAAACCGAATACAATTTTATAAGCAATTATACTGCTGTGTTGATACAAAAGGGCATATCTGCCAATGCCGTCAAAAGTTACTTATATCGTTCAAGCAACGTGCCATGAATGAACTCATCTAAATCTCTGTTAAATTCGAAAGCAGTATATGCTACAAAAACCAATTAATACGCTTGTAACTACAAATATGGGCGTAATTGAAACTTGAAAGTTAAATAATCTATACAGGGTGTTCCTTAATGACGTGCTAATATTTCAGGGTGTGATTGCTTAGGTCATTTCATAAAGAAAAGTTCATATGAACATATGTCCGCAACGGCTTAAATTCTTTGCTACAGGGTGTTGAATTTGTATTTTTTAAATGGTTATTTTTTAATATCTCCGAAAGTACTTTAGATATTATTTTCAATTTTGGTATGTGTTAATAGGATATAGAACCACAAATGACAGACAGACGCACCGTTCTTAATTAAAACCACTAAATTGAAACTCATTATTATTAACATTGATAAAATAATTAATGATAAATTTTGTTGTATAAAAATTGTTGGAGTGGACAATTTTAAGTGAAGGTGGCCACTTTCAACAATTTTTATGAAACAAAACTTATCATTAATTATTTTATCAATGTTAATAATAATGAGTTTCAATATCAATTTAGGGGTTTTAATCAAGTCTGACGAGAAAAACTCAAGAGGCCGCTTTCATGTAGAATTGACCGGGCTAATCAGAAAAAATATCCACATGGAAAAATGTCAGTGTGGCGTACAATCCTTTTTGTAAAAAATATCAGAGGACATGTTTTCAGGGACGCCACTGGTGGAACAATTGAATACATTTTTAACTAAAATTTGTGGTTCTATATCCTATTAACACATACCAAAATTGAAAATAATATCTAAAGTACTTTCGGAGATATTAAAAAATATCCATTTAAAAAATAAAAATTCAATACCCTGTAGCAAAGAATTTAAGCCGTTGCGGACATATGTTCATATGAACTTTTCTTTATAAAACGACCTCAGGAATCACACCCTGAAATATTAGCACGTCATTAAGGAACACCCTGTATAGTTCACAATTAAATTTTCAGTAGATACGCCCTTTTGAATAAATACGGCAGCATAGGTAATCGCAAATAATAATAAAGAGGTTCAAATAGAAGAACCTTTTTAGCATGACTTAGTTTCACTATTATTAAAAGTGGATAAACTATGACCAAGATAGATAGATCAAAGTGAACACCTGAATTTTAAAAAGTGGTACAAAATTTAAATATATTTTAGAAGATAACTGGTTATGAGGATGACAATTAAGGGTTATCCTGTAGGCTAGTAAGTTAGAAACAAAATAGACCGATAAAAATACATTATGAACTTCTGGTAGTAAAATGTTAGCATATTTTAATGACAGTAATAATAAAATAGAAACTACTAGCTGCTCCATTATTTTAAAACATATAAACTAAGAAGTTGTAATAATATGGACTTACCTATCGCGGATATGATAATTACCATGTTGACCAACTATGTCTTCTATAGCAGCCATAGCATGGTCCATCAGCTAAAAAGTAACGAGAATCTTGGATTAAAAATACTTAATAACACGTAAGAAAAACATCATAGATTTAGTAAAGTCAGTGTACGTAACTAGCGCCCTCTAATGTGAAACTTAAAAATTTCTATAGATTCTCATTTCCTCGCAGACAGCATGAAGTATCACGCCTTAACAAAGACCTGGAAGAAATTTTGGCTTGAGGTGACAATAACCAAGTCGAATTTAACTCTAAAAAACCCAGGCAGCAGTTTTCTCTAAAAAGGTAAACATTACAGAACCGGATATAGTCATAGACGGACACGCAATCCCACTGGCTTCATCTATTAATTTGCTGGGCGTCAATCTGGGAGGAAATATGTCTTGGCATAACTACGTTGTGGCAATCGCCAAGATAGCTTCTCAGAAACTGTACTCTTCCGAGCCAAAAAGTTGTACACACCTTAACAACTTTTGATGCTATACAAAGCACTATATCGAAGCACGCACCAAGCTTGTATTTTTTGAAAATGGAGCTCTAGCCGCCCACCGCTACAGTGAGGAAGTCCTCCAAGAAGTTGTTGTTCCATTTGCTCCTTTCATTGGGAACCAATTTACATTAATGCATGATAATTCTATACCTCACGTTACACATGTAGTAAGCGAATATCTGGATGAAGACTTCCAAGATTGGAATGGCCCGCATGTAGCCCGGATCTCAACCTAATCGAACATCTTTGGGATGAACTTAAAAGGGCCGTTCGTCGTCGTCCTGGTACAACCAGAAACCTTGCACGGCTGGCGTTGACCGAAGAATATCAGGCTATCCCTCAAGAAAGGATAAGCAACCTTATTCACTCAATGCCACGAAGGCTACAAGCTGTCATTACCGTAAGAGGAGAAAATACACGCTATTAAAATTGTTTTTATTAATTAACTTTATGATATACCTAGTGTTTGTTTTTCTTAATAAAAATCAGCGTTTCGTTTAAAACTTTGCATCTCGCAGCATAAATGAGATAATGGAATGAATCAAGAAACGAATTGTTTAGAATACATGTGTATGTAAATAAAATTATCCAAATCAATTTTCCTACAGGGTGTTTTGAAATTACGACAAGAAACAACAGTTTGATTTACTCCTATATAATATAACCTAATCAAAAAATGTTACTTTATAAAATAATTCAGGAAAAAACACAATAAATGGATCTACAAACTGATAATAAAATAACGAAAATCGCATACAAAATAAATAAGTTATAAAATATCAAACTTGATCAAAATTTCGGAATTGCGGAATTTTGTGCCGGCGAGTATATTAAATATTAAGAAATGAGGGATTAAAGTCAATTTAAAAACTATTTGCTGTAAGTCAAAATTTATTATTTGAGTAATAAACCTAGAAAACGTTTACGAGGAAAATGCTGAGGAGGCTTAACCTCCCTTATCTCCTTCGAGGAGCCGCCAATGTTGTTAATCCCGCAACTCTTCCATAGTTGCCAATATTTGTAGGTATGTCTAGTTAATTCTACATAGATTTTCCTAT
Source organism: Barypeithes pellucidus (assembly GCA_963991005.1). NCBI lineage: Eukaryota > Metazoa > Arthropoda > Insecta > Coleoptera > Curculionidae > Barypeithes > Barypeithes pellucidus. Next base: position 18,269,570 of record OZ022562.1, on the reverse strand, counting down.
CTCTTGGCACTATGTTTAATCACTTAATAGCGTGTTCATTAGCACTTTCTAATCTCTACTCCTTTGCTATTAATTAGCTACGTCTAAATATACCTTTACACTATGGAAATAATGTCCTAATTATAAGGGCGTTAATCCTGCAACTTTATTTGACGTGTTCAATCACAATAAAGTAAGGATTAGAGGAGTGTAGGATTTAGCAATGGTATTTCTTACATATTTTTAAACAAAATTTCACGAATATCGGAAACAATTTAAAAGTTACAACAGGTCTATAAACTTGACTAACATTTTTATTGTCGTGAAGTGTATGTTAATTAGATATTGTTATAATATTTATGTGATGGGTGTTATAGAAATGTCTTATTAAAGAACCATTGCATATTATCTAAAAAATGTTATATGTTTTAAAAAATTGTTTTTTTGTTTCTTTCTTTAATTTGTTTTCATCTCATGAGTCGGGATTTGCGGTTTTAATTATAATAAGTCATTTTCATAACACCCTGTATACTAATATTACTTACTCTTTCGTGTATCCTCTCATTCATTGTAGGTTTTCTCTTCTCGGCCGTTTTAACATTTAGAATTTTAACCAGTGGTTTTATCGTGATTCCCTAAAAATGTGTAAGAGTTTATGATTTGGTATAGAAGACTTGGAAAGCAAAGCATCTAACACAGGTATGGGCAACCTTTTGGGCTAAAGGGCCACATAATAAATGTAAAATGGGTAGCGGGCCACACGGGATTATTTCTGTGGCACACCATACACCCTCCGCAGGCGAGCGAGGCGTGCCGTTTCCAATTAGCGCCATAGGCGAATTTTTTTGAAATTTTCAAGGTCAAGCGCTCTAATGAAAAGTTAGAAAATTTCGATACAAAAATATTTTCTCCGAAAAAGAGGTTTCATCCAGCAAACTTTCTGAAAAACATATTGTTATTACGAAAATGGGCTAGTCCCGTAAATAAATAAATTTAAAAAACCCCGAGATGAGTGAAAAAATTGCGATACAAAAATATTTAATTTTATTTATTAAAATAAATAGATAAATATAAAAGAAACAAAAATATATTATAAGAAAATATATAATGTTAAATAGCGACACCGAAATCAATGAGACACTTGAGCTTGAATTTGGGAAACTAATCCATCGATGTTTGGATTAATTCCACTGATACAAAGACGTAAGGAATTTTCCAAATTATCGTCAGTCAGCCTTGTACGATGTTTTGACTTATTAACTTTCATCATTGAAAAGAACTGTTCGCATTTGTAAGTACTGCCAAAGGCACAAATCAATCTTCTTGCGAATTTTCTAAGCTGCGGAAAATGGTCTTCTTCGAGGTATTTTTTGTAGAAATCGCACAACTCCACGTCTTCAAATTTAGATTTTAGGAGTGAGCTTTCTTGAATCTCGATCAACTCCATTTGCAAGTGTATTGGAGCATTTTGTACATTACTTTTTGTTGGAGTAGCAAATAAATTGAAACAGTCTTCCATGTTCAACATCAAAGGCTTTGATGTTTGTTTGCCGCCTCACTCTTTGATGATCGCCGCCACTCGGCTTGCTCCTTCACTTGCTTCCGTGAATATGAGTAAGTCGTGTAATATTTTTCATTTTATTTTTTAATTTTTTAATATAATTTTTAAGATTTTTCAAAATGTCTCGCGGGCCGGATCAAATCATACAGCGGGCCGGACGTTGCCCATCCATGATCTAACATATCTAAAATGCAGGTCGCTTAGAAAAAATGATTTAAATTATTTTAAAATTTGTATTTTGTCTCCTAAAACGGACATGATGACTGTGTACCTTGTTCCATGAGAAAAAATTAATCGAGTTGATCTTTAAAATAGGAAGTAATGTCCTCTTGGCTTCGTTTACACAACTAAATTTAATATAATGCCATATTGTGGTATGTAAACTATGATATACTTAAGTGATTTTTCAGACGTTTATAAAAATAATAACAATGCAGAAAAGCAGGTCAAAATCATTTCGCATCATTAAACACTTTACTTACCTGAAAAAATACGGTAAAATAAACTACAGCAATGGTAGTGGTCATAAACATAGGTTGCAAGCGAACAACTTCGGGATTAATAAGTAGAACCAACGCGAACGCTACCGCTCCTCTTAAGCCTCCATATGACATCACAAATTTTTCAACTTTGCTGAGCTGATGAAGGCGAAAACGGTTTGCGAGGGCGGTAAGCAATATCACACCTGTTAAAGAAAGAATGGGTATCATTGGTTGTTTAATATACAGGGTGTTATGGAAATTGTTTATTATATTTAAATGGGTGTCATAGAGGTAACAATTTGCCGGAGGAATCGAGAGCTTATAATATACAGGTTGGTTTGACGGTACGATAAAATATTAGGGAGGGTCGGACTTTATACGATAAATAATATTCAATGAATATAAATTAATATTTTTTATTCGTTTTGGGGGTGCTTGGGGGTGCACGTGCACATGTGCTCTTGTGGATGAACCGCCACTGCATACAGGGTAAGTATAAAATTGATTTATGTAATTATATTTGTTGTAATAATAATTTCAAATAATAGACAATACTCTCTATATAAATGTTGAGGTTACCTTGTGACTTTTATACTTTTCTCGGAATTATATATGTTTATTTAATGTTAAGATTAAGTCAGTTTCTTTTTTGTATTTGTTAAAGTTAAAAAAATAAACGGTTCGGCTCCTTGAACTTTAATAGTCTAAAGCCCTGGTTTTTATTACATTTCGTTACGAAATCTTTCGGTGGATTGGAACGGAAAAGTTCGTCGTTGGTCATTTGGTCACATGTGCGGTTTTTACTGCAGTACAGGTGCGTGGTTAAAAATGGACGATATTACATTCATTTGTACAGGGTGATCACGTATTATTTCCCCCCATCTTATCTTTTTATTTTAAGTACTTGAGAAAAAATAAACCGATTGGTATACAAGGTTTTTCAATTAGTATTTGCAATGGAAACAAATATCATTTAGGTCAGTTGATTTACAAGTAGGGTTCAACATACCTGTTTTATTTGATCCAAATTCTACCGCTATTTTTTTCAAATATTCTCCTTCATTTGTATGTATTTAAATGTTTTTAATCTTTTTTGCATATATGGGTGGATTTTGTTTTACCCTCTATCTACTTTTACTTTCTATCAACAATTCATCTTCTAAGGCACTAAACTCAAGTTTATGGTATTTTACACTCATAGTTAATAAAATAAAAGTTCACAAAAATAATAATCTGCAGCCGAAAAACTCCGTTCAAATACAAAAGGTTGGATACCGACGAAATTTCGTCAACGAAAAGTTATTCCGCTTGACGTGTGTCATTATTAAGTGACATGGGTTAGCGGTTCTTTGTTTTCGGATATATCAGTAGGCATACTAGGCTCTAGCCTACGGCCTCGTATTTAAAGGGGCCTCGAAAAGAATTTAAAAATAAAAGAGTTTAAAATAAAAAATACGATTTTAAATTGACAAATTAAATTAAGCGTGCTGTGCCTCAAACTGGCAACAAGGCAAGAAAATCTACGACAGAATAAAGAATCAGCGTAACTAAACGCGCTCACTATTTTTACCGACTTTATTATTATTAATAAATCGGAATATTAAATGTGCCTATTTTTGGTTATAGGGGGCCCTAGGCCCGTTGCGCAATTCGGGTTCCCTAATCACTTCAAAAAATGTTTTTTCCTTAATAAGTTATGCAAAAGTAATTTATTATGATTGACTAATATCATACGATCACAAGTTTGTACATATATCCTGTACATAACTCTGTAGGTTATTTCGTAAATTTCTTGGTTGCCTATTATAAAATAGGTGTCTAACAAAAGGCATCAACATCATGTTGAGTAAAACCAACCCTACTTGTAAATCAACAGATCTAAATGATATTTATTCCCATTGCAAATACTACTTCAAAAACCTTGTATACCAATACCAATTTTTCTCAAGTACGTAAAATAAAAAGGTTGAGATGGGGGACATAATACGTGATTACCCTGTACAAATGAATCTACTAATATCATCCATTTTTAACCACGCACTTCTATTGCAGTAAAAACCACACATGTGACCAAATGGCCAACGACGAACTTTTCCGTTCCAATCCACCGAAATATTTCGTAACGAAATGTAATAAAAACCAGGGCTTAAGATAGTTTTTAAAACGAACGGCGCTGGTGGCGTTCTTAACGGAAAGCAGAAAATACAAGAACTCCCAGCAGATAAGTGTCTATGAGAAAATCCTGTAAATTATTTTTAAGTTCCGCATTTCGCCGCTTGGGGGCATATTAAACAGTATCCGGCGTGTATCAGCCAAATGGAATAAATTCTATAATAATAAATATATATATACCCTCGGGCGACTTACGTATAATAATCATCTACTTAGCACCCTTGATACATAAATAACTATTATACCCTTTTTTTTTATCTCATATCAGTAAAAAGAAACGCTGAAATGCAATAAATCTGAAAACACTTAACATTTCCGAAACAGTTGAAGATAGGTATAGGATATTGTACATTAAATATGTCTAAAATTTTCTAAGGGATCCAAAAATTGAATAATATACAGGGTGTTGCCTTTAAAATAAGAAAGTTGGTTTTTGTCCACTGTTACATGACACACCCTGTATGAAAAGTTTTTATTGAAAAATATGCGCAGCTAGAAATACCAATTGACGTGTCCGAGCGTTTTTTCGCACGCTGTATATTAAAATTTTAAATTTCTCCGAATTAATCCGAGGTAACTTAAATGATAACATATATTTTTGCTAGACTGTGAACTTACGGGTAAATGATAATGACATAAGGTGCCGCCATTTAAGGTTACTTTTCTGCAATTTGTTTTCATCTTAGGATTTTCGGATTTAAATATAAAATAAACCATAAAAACATTAGTCCTAATTGCAAAGAACTAGGGATGCCATCGGATATACTTCCTGAAAATGCCGGATACCGAAACTAACGCCATTATTTTTGGCCGGATCACGGATCGGAACCGGATCCTATATTTACAACAAAACGTTCTAAAACGAAATTGGGTTTTGGATTGATCTTAGTTTCGTTAAATGAATGAGCTTTTTAAATTCAGTTCCGGCTGGGCAAAATTCAGCCCAACCGGATATTAAAAATGAATCACTGAAAAGGACCAAATCTCGTAGGACTATTCACTTAATTTTTTTTTGCTTTCCTATTTTTAATTTGGTGACGACAGCGAAAAATTCTCATTTTCCTCAATTCATCATCAAACAAGGTTGAAACTAATTTTAATACTCATCAAAAAACAATTTCTATGGAAATAGAAGCTAATCGCTTTAATGCTGCCGCAAATGAAAATGACTGAAATACTTGGAAAATGACCGAGGAAATTTCGGTCAATTAGAGATTATTTCATTCAAACAGCGGGGGGACGACGACTTGTAATCAATGTTTCATTGAGCTCTATGATTACGGTTAATTTTTTCAAGTTTACGATCTAAAATTAGGCATGGGGTAAATTACACTAAATAAAAAAACGGTAAATAATTTCGAACAAAAATTAGTAAGGACCTTATTTTTAGTAACTCGGTAAAAACTGTTTAACCTTAATAGAGATTTGATGTGCAGTACACCAGCAACAAAATTATAGTTTTTATCCCTTATCTTTCTTTTCGTGTCAACAGCATTTGAAAATAACGGTAGTTTTTGCTCTACAGGGTGCTAATATCTTAGAGTATGATTGCTTATGTCATTTTATGAGGAAAAGTTCATATTGTACAGACATACAGGGTTGGGCAAATGTTCCGGGACGGCTTAATTAAAGGGGAACCAAAAGCGATATCAGATCCGGCGTCTCGACAATCGATAGTATTAAAATATTGCTATTTAACATCATCGTTTGTGTCGGGGGGTTACGTTAATTTCTTTAAATGGAAATCCCTGTATATTAGTTAGTTATTCTAAATAACTTTAAAACATTTTTTCTATAACATACCATGACTAAATTCAATTGCTTCAGAAATATTGACAAATAAGTGAAGAAACCAATACACAAGTAACTTTTATTTTGAATGTTCGTTTATGTAAAAGCCGTTACTTATTTTTAAAAATAAAATGAATTGGTTTTCGTCATTTATTTGAATTGAATTTAGACATATGGTATGTTATAGAAAAAATGTTTAAAATAGATTGAGAATTTAGAAAAAGTAATAATAAAAAGGGTGTTCCATTTAAAAAAAATGTAATACCACCTCTTGAAAGTTAAATAGTAAAATTTCATTTCTATCGATTGTCGAAAATCCGGATCTGATATCACGTTTTATTCTAGTGAAAACGAAAAATCCGATATTTAGTTTTGCTGACGATAGATAGCACACTTATCTCATCTTTGTCTTTGAATGCACAAACATCGGCTGCCGACGCACATCTTCGCAGACAGCATGAAGTATCACGCCTCAACAAAGACCCGGAAGAAATTTTGGCTTAGGGTTTTAGTAACCAAGTCGAATTTAACGCTAAAAAAAACCCAGCAGCAGTTTTCTCTAAAAAGGTTAACATTATAGAACCGGATATAGTCATGGCCGGACACGCAATCCCACTGACTTCGTCTATTATTTTGCTGGGCAATGTCTTGGCATAACCACGTTGTGGCAATCGCCAAGATAGCTTCTCAGAAACTTGGTATACTCTTCCGAACCAAAAAGTTGTACACACGTCAACAACTTTTGACACTATACCAGATTCGACCATCACTAGAGTACTGCTCTCATGTCTGGAGCTCTGCACCCAAACATACGCTTCGGCTGCTGGATTCCATCGAATGGAGGGCCATTCGTCTTATTGGAGACCATGAGCTGACGAAGAACCTCGACAGCCTAGAACATCGAAGAGAGGTTGGGGATTTGACTCTCTTTTACAGATATTTGCATGGAAACTGCTCGGCTGACATTACCCTCTTAATTCCGCCCAGAGCGGCGCATAGCAGAAATACTCCACGAACCACTGCCGCCAATTCATATGTGGTTTAGTTTAGTACTCCTCGAACTTCATTATTTAAGAATTATTTCATCTGGAACAACCTTCCTGATGTCGTTTTTCTCAACGAATATAACCTCCAACGATTCAAAACCAACGTGAATCGCTTTTTGCGCACACGTACCACTCCTAGAATGCCCTAAAGGACTTTTCGAGCAAACCCTATAGTGCTTGTGTTTGATCATAAAAAAAAAATTCTCCTGTAATTAAGCCCTTCCGGAATATTTGCCCAACCCTGTATATCCGCCACAGCTTATTATTTCCGAAAGTACTTTAAATATATTCAATTTTGGTATGTGTTAATAGGATATAAAACACATTGTTAGACTGACATTTTTCTATGTGCATATTTTGCCGATTATCCTGGCCAATTCTACATGAAAACGGTCCTTTGCGTTTTTATCGTCGGACGCATAAACCCCCGAACATGAGAAATATAATTTTCAGGTGTAAAATTTTCCGACATTTATATATTTATTTTTTATTTCCCAATATGTCGGACGATTACAAATATTCCCGCAAAAGCCTTCAAATGTTAACCTTGTACAAAATCGATACACGAACTCTTCGCGTTTAAGTGGTTACAAATGTTTGTCAGGGATTAGGGGGAACGTTTTTAAAAATAAGAAGGAAAAATAGAGGAAATATTTTTCTTACAAATAAGAAATGAGAATTTATTTATCTCGTAATTTATTTAACTTCAGGGTTGCAAAAAAACATGTATTTTTTAATTTTAAACAAAACAAATGTTTTTTTGTTTTAAACGGGTTTTTTTCTTTTAAACATGTTTTTTTTTTGCTTTTAAAGTTTATGTTTTAAACAAGTAAAACAATAAAACCTTAGTTTCAATGTTTTTAGAAGAATTTAAAAGATAACTTAAACTCCTTTCCCAGTGGACATCTCAGAATGTTTTCTATTGATAGAGTTTTACGACATTTAGGATTTTTGCCGAGAATCATGACATTCTCAAGATGCTTAGTGGCTCTAGATAAAGTTAAAAAACACTTAAGCGATAGGAGTAGCAACTGAAATATGACTCGAACTATTGGAGACGTTTGAAAACAAAAAATCAAATGGGGAATTTCAATGATTGATGTACATAAATAAGGTTATAGAACGTTTGGAGATAGCCCTAACTCCAGGTCATTTTTTAGCAAACTTACTTGATCATCGTTTCAGGGGAGATAGACTAACTCAAAGGCAATTAATATGTAGAAACCTACCATTCAGAGGCAATGCCAACTATTGCTAATTTTCAGGCTAGGTGTGCCATTATGCCATATATGTTTTCTCAACAGATTCTTGAAAATGTAAAACCATTAGCATGGCTGTGGTCTATTAAACATTTAAATACAAGAGCAATGGAACTTGTCCAACAGCTACATACAGCTATTGCTTCGTCCACCAACATAGAAAGACTTTTTTCGTCTTATGGTTTAGTTCATTCCAAACTCCGCAATAAGCTAGGCAATCTCAGAGCAGCTAAGTTGGTTGCAATTTTTAAAGAACTAAATTGTAATGCACCCTCTTACGGCGCTAACTGATGTCGCTTCCGATCAGTGATTATTATACATTTTTACCTTATTCCTTTTTTTCACTTATTTGTAGTTTTTTGAACAAAGTTATGTTCATTAAGTACCTAACTTTTATTATTTTGTTAATTTGAATGGAAATTACTGATTTTGTAAGTAGTTTTATTACTATTTATCACTAAATATTTTTCACACCAAGTTGTTGCATAAATTAAGTATACTCCTGTTAAATAATCAATTTACTAAAAAAACCGTGTGTTTAATTTATCATTTTTAACAAAACATTGTTTTAAACTCAAACAATTGTTTAAAATATGTTTAAAGCAATTGTTTTATGCAAAATGTTTAAAATAAAACAACCCTGTACAACTTTTATCAATAATGCTTCGTAAATGGTTACTTTTTCACCGCCTGATTTTTCAAAAATTTAGCCACTGTTGGCAAAATTTGGCACGAGGTGGGAGGGGGAGGGCTTATCTTTATCTCCGCCACTGGCCTGAGCTTAATATAAATTGAAATTAATCTCATTGTTACCTTGTAAAAGATTAATAGCATTTGTATTATTGATAATACGTAATAAATCTGTGATCTTTAACTGTGCGTCATAGAATTGTGTGGGTGTCGCCAATACATACGATTTGTTATTCAAATACCATTAAAATTACTATTTATATTTCAATATTTGCTTGTTATTTTAAAATAATAACAATCGGTTACTGTTTTTGTTACCCACGTTCCTATAAAATAAAAACAACAAACCGTAACCGTAAAACAAAAATTAGTATATCGTAAATATTTAGAGGACTGACAAAAATATTTGAATGAAGCTCAGGGTTATACAAACTTCGATACACACAAAAAAATTTCAATAACTTTTTAATAACCATCGATAGCGGTAAAAAATTGAATTTTGTGTTTAAAGTGGCTTTTCCGATAAATATTTATCGAAAATTTTAAAAAATGCATTAGTTTATTTTCCTTGTTAATTCAATGTCAATACAACGTGTCCAAGATAAGGAGATCCAGTACAAGGATCTCGGAAACGTAAGAAATACGAAGTCGGTTAAATGGGGGTAAAGTTGCGCATTTACGTGCCTAATAATATGCCGTTTAGAAAGTTTAAAAATTCCTAGTAGTTCCGGAGATATCCGGTGAAAATCGAAATTCTGAAAAATCGTTTTATTGTTTTCCTGGATTTTTTTGAGATTTAACAGCATCAGGAAATTTTGGGTTACGGTCCTGTATTTCTCCTAATTTATACTATCTCATAAGTAAGCTCTAAATTTTTCACTCATGTTGGACTGGTTCAATAAATAACAAATAATTTAATAATAGACCACAAATAAGTGAACAAGCCCGAACATAAATCAATCCAAAACAGTAATAAAACGAACAACGAAAAAACACAGGAACTACATAATCAGGTCTTCAAAATGATTTCCGTTATTCTCTAAGCACAAATAACATCTTCTAACTGCCACATAACAGTTTTTTTCAGATAAAATAAAACATGCGATAGAATATCAAACTTTTCAGCATTTGTAAATTTATGTTCCATATTTTCTGGAAAATAGAAAACCTCTTAAAACGCTCTCAAACGATCACAATGGGAATGTCAAGTAAAACAAATCATCTTAATCTTTTTTGTTTCAAGCGCCTACTTTTCTTTTAAATCCCGAATCAACAGAAGTTTGAAATAATGTTTCTGTATTTTATTCACTTATTTGTGGTTTATTATTAAATTATTTGTTATTTATTAAACTAGTCCAACATAAGTAAACATTTAGAGCTTACTTATGAGATATTATTTATAAAATTAGGAGAAATACAGGACCGTATCCCAAAATTTCAAAAAACCCTCGAAACGTCATTAAACCACAATGTGTCATACATCGTTGCATTCGGAAGAAAAAAGTGGCAGTGCAAAAAAAGTTCAATTTACTTTATAATTCGATCTAAAAAAACCCAGGAAAACAAATAAAACGATTTTTCAGAATTTCCATTTTCTCCGGAGATCTCCGGAACTACTCGGAATTTTAAAACTTTCTAAACGGCATATTATTAGGCACGTAAATGCACAACTTTGCCTCTATTTAACCGACTTCGTATCTCTTACGGTTTCCGAGATCCCTGTACTGGCCCTCATTATCTTGGGCACGCTGTATAGCTCGACTCCGAAGGAGGCATGCTATGATTTGAATCAACGAAGATACCCGATAACCGTTTTTAACAAGCAATAGTTTATTTTTTTGGAATTTTCCTGTTTATTTTCATACACGAATGATATTCGGCGGAACATTTTCCTTCTTAGTTTTGTATTGCACCTACTAGACAATTTTTCATATTTTAAATACGAGTTAAATTGTCATAATATATGTTCCATGAAATAAAAAGCATGCGTATCGTATTTTATTACATTGTGATAAACATAATCTTATTAAAGAGTGTATCATATTTTCACGTATTGTGGAAGTAATAAAATATCGTAAGTCATAAAGATCGTAATTCGGTACATTGTGATAATATTATATTATTTTCCCAGAGGTAATGACGGCTATAACTTACGAGGTTGAAAGTATTTGCAAAAATTTTAAGTTGTAATCAACTGTACCTTAACATTTGTAGTTAAACCCGAAGAATCTTAATCGACGGAAAATCAGTCATGAACTCAAACGTTACCAAACGCCGTGCGATATCATTTACACCCGTAGCAAGGCTACCAATTACTACAGATACAATTTTAAACTATATTTTGAAAAAATATCACTGCTGCTGATGTAGGAAAGGTATAATGTCTTCCAATTCGTCGGTTGTTTCCTTCGCCTTTGGCTCAGGTCAACAAATTCTCGCAAATATAAAAGAGGTATCCTTAAAATTTGTTGTACAATATACTCAATATCTCGGTTTGTGGGTGAAACAAAATTTGTGCGGATCAATTTTCATTATAGTGCCGCAGAACATATTTTTTCTACGATACAACCTATACTTCAATTTTACGCAATCTAGCCATTGCGTAAAGTAACCATTATTTAATACGTAAATGAATAATTAAACTAAATAATATTGATTGACTTAAATCTGGTTAATGACACATGATCCTATCTAATAATAATTTAAAAGACATTGAACTACAATATTTTCTTCAGAATTCGTATTAACATAACCGATAGCATTAAATAGTTAAGTTAATAATATAATTTATAAAAAGACACCAAGTACCTAGGCAACCTGAACAAAAACAAACCGGTACAATAAAATCACATAACACATCTAAGTACTATTCAATTTGAATTAGTATTTTAAGGTGCTACTGTGTAGACAAAAATACGCCCTTATTGTCTGAGTGGTCTGGAAAATAATGTATTTAACATTTAAAAATTTTACAAATAAGTAGCACGTTGGTTCCGTCGATCGATATTGAACTGCTGGGCTGGGGCACTGCCGTCGCGAAAAAAAAAACAAATAACTTAATAATTTAAACTTGGGTTTAAGTATTAACACACTATTTAACACACAAATCTGCTTGAAACTTTGGTAAAAACAGTAGGAAACCGATAACGCGTGTGAAAATCGGCCGACTTCTTTAAACAGCTGATTTTGGACAATCGAGCGGGTTGCCTGTTCTTTTCGCCGGCTGGGGTTAATATTTAAAAATACAGCGGTGCCACTTTCGATGTTTTATAAGTTCATATTCATAAATTGCTGAATTTCCTTCTATAATATTACTTTCCTGTATAATTATAGTCTCGAAAATCGCAACCGCGCTAGCTCAAGTTAGTTCTCGGAATGTGCACAAAGAAAGCACCTTGGACCTTGGAGCCCACCATTTATTTCAAAGGGTTGTTCCTATATGTCAACATAATTGCTTCATTTTATCTTCAGTAAAGAGTTAATGGCACATAGGAATTAGCGCTTAAATTATTTCTATTGCGAAATAATTAAGTGCTGTTTAGTGTTTTCGTGTAATCTGATAATAAAACCTCAAAACTTCAAAAGAAACTAATTTGAAACTCGTGGGTGTCTATGTGTTTCTTTAAGTGATTTAGTGCAAATGTTCAGAGATTGGAAATAAGAGGCCGAATGGGGTTTAGTGGGTATAAGCTTATTATGCAGTTCCACATTATCATCGGGGTACGTGATGAGCATAAAGCTTTCCCCATAAAAAAAAACAAAAACCTGAAGATGTCTGCGCCCTGGATTACTGGCATGGGTAATATGATCATATATGATTGTGCCGAGGAGTAACCTGTGGGTTTATGGGTGAATTACCCAACTTTTTAAACTTTGATTTAAAAAAAAGAAAATATGTAGCGCTTCTCTAGGACACCCCAGGAGTCACCCATTTAAATATAATACGTCATTTCCATAACAACCTGTACTAGAGTGTCTTTTCATCATTTTTCAATTTTTCGGAACAAGAACTGAAATTTAACTGATAAAAATCGCTTTTTTTTTTGTTTAAAGCGTAATAATAGTCATTTAAAAAAAGTAAAAGTTGCATAATCATCCTCGTTTGATGTACACAGAACACATACGAAAATATGGACTTAATGGGCTTTGAAATTAACTATCGCTTGACCTCTAATACCAACGTATAATTGTAGTTTTTTTTTTAAACTAACGATATAAATATTAAGATCGGGCTTGTTTTATTTTCATTGGCTTTTTTTCACGAATGGAAAAATTGTCATATGAGCGGCAGGCGAGTGTGAAAAGCACTTTACCCACCACCATCTAATATTTTATTTAATTGCCAATAAATTGAATCTCAGTATTACACTAACCTCAATTAATTATCGAATATTGAAAAATGCACGTCCAAGCTGTTATTTCGTTAATAATGAACCAATTTTAATATGTTTTTTAACTGATTCAGAGTAGTTTACGTCCTGATACGTCTAATTGGACGAGGTAGCGCATAAAATCTATATGCATGTAAATTTCCTGAATTTTAAATTTAACATATTTTCCATAACAGTTGAATTTAATTTGTTGTTGAAACTAAATCAATTACCATTTCTTCTCAATACATTATTACCATTTCTTTTAAATACATTATACAGGGTGTCCCAGAATATGTGGGCAATCTCCCGGGTTCAAATAGAACACTTAAAAATATCAGGAGAAGTTCTTATAAATTTTTCTTCCTATGCCCCCCCCCCATAACGGACGTCCCTGGAAATCGTTGATTTTTAAATAATTTATTAAGTACTAGGTGCAATTTAATATTTTTTTTACTATAATGGTTAGTAGATGAGTCTCCTTAAAATTCGCCCTTTTAAACACATTTATCTTATTTAGCTTGCCAGGGACGGACTAGACGTAACACAAAAATGCTTTTTTTTGTACACCTTGTATGATGAAGAAACGACAATAATATTAAGCTGAAAAAAGGTACTCTTGATCAATGTCGATAAAGTGAACTGTTTTCGAGAAAAAAATAATTTTGTTCAATATGGTTTTTTGCATTAGTTGTTGTTTTATGTTCATAAAATTCCCTCATTTTGCTATGGTTTTTTTTCACATGTACCGATTTAAATAAGAATATTATGCCAGTGTCAGTTTATGGTAGTGTCTTGAAATTTGCGGTTTTTCTCCTTTGTCTTATTAGTTACTAGCTTAGTAATGCAATTTACGTATACTGAATATAAATCATATTGAACAAAAATATCTTTTTTCGAAAACAGTTCATTTTATCGACATTGATCAAGAGTACCTTTTTTCAGCTTAAGGTTTAGAGTATCCAAAAATATTATTGTCGTTCCTTCATCATACAAAGTGTGCAAAAAAAAGCATTTTTGCGTTACGTCTAGTCCGTCCCTGGCAAACTAAATAAGCAAAATGTGTTTAAAAGGGCGAATTTTAAGGAGACTAACCATTATACTAAAAAATTATTAAATTACACCTAGTACTTAATAAATTATTTAGAAAACAACGATTTCCAGGGACGTAGGGGAGGCCATAGGAAGAAAAATTTATAACAACTTCTCCTGTTATTTTTAAGTGTTCTATGTGAATCCGGGAGATTGCCCACATATTCTGGGACACCCTGTATAATCGAAAAAACGTTTCTTAAACAATCAATGCGACATTTTATCTATCACCTTTGGCTTTCGCTAAATTAAAAATAAAAACATTTCAACAAGTAAAGTCTATAATACAGGGTGCTGCGTAATTACCTATTAATTTAATTCATTTAGTTCATATTAAAAATTCGAAAATAAGGATATAAATGCAAAGTTTTTAATTTTAGGTAAATGAAATTATTAAAATAGGTTAATTTAATTTAACGACTAACAGCTTATTACTTTGGCGTGAATTTTTTAATAATATTAGTGTATATAGGGTGCCCAAGATAACGAGGGCCCCTATAGAGATCTCGTTAATGGTAACAGATACAACTTCGGTTAAATTGGGAAAAATTATCGCAATCAAACCACTAATAATATGCCATACAACAAAAAGTTTTGGTAAGTGGTTTACGTTTTGAGGTATTTAAAACAACCTGAAATTCTGGATTTTTAATTTAATTTTTGTCCGACGTTAATATTAAAGTTAACGAAAAACTGACAAATATTATCACAGCAACTTTTAATGAACCCAAATAATACACAACAATTATTTTTATACAACTTTTCGTTTTCAAGCAATCATCATCAACTTCATTTTTTCTAATACTATCCTGATTTTAAAATGTCAAATTTTCAGAGCCTTTTTTTATTGTAAATTCAATTATGTACAGGGTGTCCTATTTTCGATACTTTTATAGGGTATCTCCGTAATTGTTAGTGCTATCAAAAAAGTAACGTAGGTGTCATGTGCTCTTTTTGGGGTCAAGCTTAAAATGGTAAAATCAAAATTTGAAAATTTATAAGAGATACGGGGGGGGGGGGGGATAAAAAATTCACAATTTCTAAATTACCCTATGTTTTCTTAGTTAAAAGAGATACAGAAAAATGTTTTATGCAGAAGTTTATTTATAATGATTGTTGAATAATCTGCCGTTTTCAGAATAAGACCAGGTAAGAAAGTTATCGGACCTAACCTCACTTTTTTAAATGGAACACCCTGTATATTTTAATCTAAAAAGATAGCATTTAAACACATTTCAAATTTATAACATACCATGGATGATAAATATCATATCAAATTTTTCAAAATGTTGATAAATCACTTTCACAAGTGCATATGTAAAATTGAAATTGACGTTAAATGTTAATAACAACTAAAATGTCAACATAGTTGTCTCTAGGATATTAGCTTTTGTTTCATGACCTACTGTGGTTTAAAGTACTCAAGTTTAAATAAATCGCCTAGGAGACCAATATCATGCATGGTGTGTATATTTTTGTAAAGAGAATTTAAAATGCTATCTTACTATATTAAAATATACCCCGTATCCATATTCTGAAAACGTATTCAACAATCATTATAAATAAACTTCTGTATAAAACATTTTTCTGTATCTCTTTTAACTAAGAAAATATAGGATAATTTTGAATTTGTCAATTTTTTGATTTTCTCCCGTATCTCTTAAGCGAGCGAAAATTTTCAAATTTTGATTTTTATCATTTTAAGTTTGATCCAAAAAGAATACAGGACACCTACATTACTTTTTTGATAGCACTAACAGTTACGGAGATACCATATAAAAGTGTCGAAAATGGGAGACCCTGTACTACACATTATTTAATTACGTTTCGAGCCTTTTTAATCATCTTCATGAAATTTTCGGGATACGGACCTGTATTTTCCATAATTCAGTAAAAACTGTTCAATGTTCAATGCAGCAGGTCCTAAAATTAATATTTTTAAAATTCCTATAATCATAAAACAAAATAATTTATTAACAATATCAAGACATTAAAAATTTTTGATTAAAAAGACCCAAAACGTATTTCAACGATACATAATACATAATTAAATTTATGTCATACCAGTGCATTATTCTGTTTTTATACCTTAGATACCATCTACATAATGGGTTACTTTATGCCCGTGCGGGCATAAAGTACACATTATGGCACGCGCTGGCATTAAGATGCAAAAAACAGTTTTCGATTCTTTATTAACAAAATAAAATTTTTCAGATAGATCATTAATGCACACCAACAGCACAGTTTCATTAATGCTTTCTATAGCATTTTCTGACATCCACTTGAAAAATTGGTCATATTCTTTGTCGTATGAGTCTCTGAATTTTTTCGGTAACAGGTTTTGCGTTGCTTCTCAGCCTTTTTTTTCAATTTCGTCGGAAATTTCAAAACCTTGTTCCATTTTTGATTTTTGACTTTAAACATTTGAATACTTATCTCCCTAGCAACAAAAACGTAGGCTATAATAATCTCAAGGTAATGTCGCAGGTTAAAATAAAAAATTGGTAGGGAAATCAAATTAAATTTTGAAAAAATATTTATTATTTAAAACGAACTGATATGACATAAAAGTTTGTATGCACCACGGATACTAATAGATATATACCCTCGGGCGACTTACGAACCCTCGGGCCAGAGGCCCTCGGCTGTCGCCCTCAGGGCATACTCATCTACTTAATAGATGTAGTTGTTTCAGTTTTTTTAAGATAACTCAAAACATCTTACCAAAACTTTTTGTATGGCATATTGTTAGTGCTCTAATTGGGATACTTTTTTCCCATCTAATCGAAGTTGTATCTGTTACCATTAACGACATCCCTATAGAGGCCCTCTTTATCTTATGCACCATGTATTTGCCCAGAACCCGGAAAAGTGTTCTTTTTCAGTATAATTTTTTTTCTCGTTTGTACTTACCAAGTACCCTGTATAATGAACAAAATAGAATGGTTAGTATGACGAACCATGTGTTCCAATCGTGTTTCTTGTTGACCGTCGCGAGGCCGAGGAACATAAAAATAATGGTCTCCGAGGAACTGCTCAACATTTTCATAGCGTACTTGATCGTCGTGTGGGACTTGTGGGAAATGTTCGCTTCGACGTAATTTTTCATCGTAATGCCGCAAAAAGTTATCCTGCAAAAAGAAGAGATACGTTATTGGCGAAATATTTTAGTTACAGTGTATTACAAGGCAATTCTAATTTTAAATTTTCTCATGTGAGGAAATTTTGTATATTTTTCGCTACTGCAGCCTGCATCTTTTTTTATCAGTGGCATGCACCCCGACGATAATTAATAAGGCTCTTCCCCTATTTCTGTGTTGATGTTGTTTTTTGTTTATTTTTTTTGACGTATTGGGATGTTTAAGTTGAAATATCTCGAAAACGGTTAGCGATATTAATATGGAGCCAAATACAGGGTGTTATGAAAATGACTTATTATATTTAAGCCGGCAAATCCTGAGATGAAAATAAATTGTAGAAAAATAACCATAAATGGCGCTTTGAATATTAAGCGAAATATCCACTTTATATGAAATCTCAAAATTTACGAGGCCGCTCCTGAGGACCTTCGCAATCAATAGTTTATTGAGGCAGTCTCGAGGTTCAAAAGAGGTTAGCGCATTATAGGCGGTGTTGTCATATTGCAACACAGAATTGTAAACGCACGTGTTCAGTTTTTGACAACAAGACATTTTTAGAAAAATAAAACTACAATTTTAAGGTACCTACATACTTTCTTACCTTATTTTAAAATAATTTATTATAATTAAATTCCATAAAAAAATAAAACAGAAAAAGAATGTTTTGCAACAGAACCAACAGTAGATAATATCACACAAATTTGAAATCACATCACAATATTTATTATTATGAATTATTTCATAACAGAAAAAATCGGGTAAAACGTTTAAAATTCGTATACGTCAAGCATGTGGAACCCTCGACAGCCTCATTCCTCCCCCGAGTCTCGACACATAATGAAGGAATGATAGTGGCGCGCGGCCGGTATCCAAGCAAGGGCGAGACACGCGGTGGTGTGATCTGACATGTTAGTATACTATAGTGACTCACATTGTCGCTAAGTGAATCCAGATGGAACGGCGCGACAGTAGGTGGGTAAAAAGGGTTTGTACCTTAGTTTTTAGATATCCGATTTAAAAAAAAGTATGTAGACTTTTTCTAGGACACCCAAGGAATCACCCATTTAAATATAATATGTCATTTCCATAACACCCTGTATAGCATTTTAGGTTACAAATTGCCTTCTTTGAGAATCTTTGATAAAAAATACATAATAACAGGTAAGGAAAATCATAGATTTATTAAAGCCAGTGTATGTATGCTCCATCTAATGTGAAACGTAAAAATTTCTATCAATTCTCATTTCTTACTCATAAAAAGATCATACCGCCAACCTTCAGTCCGCTACATTGAACCGTTTTCAAATTAGGGCTTATTTTGGGAAATAAACTTTTACTTTCAACACCCTGTATTGCTAGAACTAGACACATTTCGAAAAAACTTATATGACTTAATCGGTTTAGTATCTCCAGTTGCTCTATTTTATTTTATTTATTTTATTTTATTTATTCAGGATAACAAACAGGCGAAGCCCAATACAGTATCCACTTAATATATTATATGGCTAATTAAGATATATTAAATTAATAGATTTTAAGACATAATTTATATAAAAAAAAAACTGTAATTTGTTTAGTTCGATAGTACATAAATGAAAACAAAAACCCTAAACAATCATTCCAATAAACATATCTTCAATGTTTTCCTCATCACGGCTTGAGACATACTAAAAAAATCAACATCAAGATTGGAATAAAAAAAGTTTGATAATCTCACCATCCTACATAAAGGGGAATATTGAGCATTATTTGTATATCTAAAGGGTATACTGAAGAGAGTGCCAGATCTGACTTGACGAGGAGAAACATTAAAAGCAACCTTACCCAATAAATTAGGTGAATCCACCTTATTATCAAGAATTTTACATAAGAACATAACTTCGGACAATTTCCTTCTATTTTCTAAAGTCATAATTCCAAAATGAATTCTTATAAAACTACGATGATAGTTATCAAGGTTTGCTTTGACTGAAAGAGCCTTAAAAATTTATTCTGTACTGATTCTAATCTATTAATATAAACTGAATAGAAAGGATTCCAGATAATCGAAGCAAAATTCAATCTGCTATGCACAAAAGCATAATATAAAGTTAAATATGATTTTGGATCCTTGAAATATCTTGCTTGCCTATTAATAAAACCTAACATTCGAAAGGTCTCACAAACTACCGAATTAATGTGCTTATCAAAGATCAGCTTACTGTCAAAAATTACTCCCAAATCCTTTACTTCAGTAACTCGATTCAGCTCAGAATTGCTGATCGAATAGGTAAATGTTATAGGAACACGATTCCTAGTAAAAGAGATTATACAGCATTTTTTTATATTAAGAAATAAGCTATTGCGCTTACAATAGTTTTCAAGGCGAGTCAGATCTTCTTGAATAAGCACACAATCAAGCAGAGTTCTAATTTGTCTATATAATTTGAGATCATCCGCATACAGTAAGAATTTACAATTAAGAAAACATTTATTGATATCGTTAATATATATAATGAATATTAATGGTCCCAGATGGGAACCCTGCGGAACACCTGATGTGGCAGATAATGTGATACAAGTAAACCCATTTATGAGAACATTAAATTTGCGGTTTCTGAGATAAGAATGAATCCAAGTCAAAAAAGGACCATCTACCACGACGGCTCTAAGTTTATTCAAAATAATTTGATGATTAACTTTATCAAACGCCTTAATGAAATCGGTGTAGATTGCATCTATTTGAATGCGTTTATCTAGGTTTACTTTAACATCTTCTGTGTATGTTAAAAGATTACTCTCGATCGATCTTCCTGAAAAGAAACCACATTGCTCCAAAATAGTTTGTCCTCTGACTAATTGGAAAAGGTATTTATATACCAATTTTTCGAGAAGTTTCGCAAAAACACATATTTTATTTATTGGTCTATAGTTGGAAATAATGTTTTTCTGACCGCCCTTGAAAATGGGAATTACAGTGGACAATCTCCAGATATCCGGAAAACTGCCCTCAATTAATGATTGATTGTACAAAAGAAGTAGAGGTGTTGCGAGTCCCCGTTCACAGTTTCTTACAAATATTGCGGGAACACCATCATGTCCTGTCCTGCACCCTTTCTTGGATCCAACCCTCTAATACCAGTCATTACGTCATTCAGTTGAAGCTGAATGACAGTAAGTTGATTTTGATTACAATTTTTATATTGATTATTATATTGACCATTATCCGAGTCTTCAAATACACTTTTAAAGTAAGTTCCAAATAAATTACTGATATCTCGAGCGTTAGATACTTCTTCATTTTCGAGTTTCATAACAGACGGTACACCTGAATTTCGCCTATTTACAGACACAAATTTCCAAAATTTTTTAGGATTACCTGGAATATCACTTTCTACATTAATAATATAATTCTCGAAATCCTGTCTTATCAGCTGTTTAGATCTACTTCTATCTACTACTTCTATGACCCATATGTTATGGGACACCCTGTATATTTTTCTATTTCGTTTCGCAATTGAACCTTAGAGTCAACGTCTTTACTTTATTAATAGGGTCAATTTATTATATTAATTACTTGTGATTGAGTTGGATTTTGCATATTAATTGGTTCTGACTTAATCCGAGAACTAATTCCAAAATTTAATTAAATTAAATTGAGTAGTAAGGCTTTGTTTGGGTACGAGGAAACAACGTTATAAAGTAGATGCGAAAGCATCTAAAAGTAATTTGTAATTTTATGTCAGTTAACGAGTAGATATGACTTTACTTCAGACTACCCCCTC
This sequence comes from Barypeithes pellucidus, assembly GCA_963991005.1. Taxonomy (NCBI): domain Eukaryota; kingdom Metazoa; phylum Arthropoda; class Insecta; order Coleoptera; family Curculionidae; genus Barypeithes; species Barypeithes pellucidus. The sequence goes on along the minus strand of OZ022562.1, from coordinate 18,248,221 downwards.
CACTCTCCCACTGACTCGATTAAGCTCCGCCCTATGATGTTAACTATTAAACCTATTAATTACCTACCAAGGCATTAACATTAACAACACAATTAACATTCGTGCAATACAGGATGACAATTTGAAAACTTCCCACCCTTAATATCTGGCTTCCAGTAAATCATATTAAAAATCGATAACACACATACTTGTGTTGATTGTCATGTCCATAGAACGTCTTAAAATATTTATCTCTATGGGAGAGACACGTTTTGAATTATTGATGAGTCATAAAATTAGTTGTAATGAACCAAACGAGATTAGCGCCCGTAAATTTAATGATTAACTAAAAAACGCTTCACTTCACTTTGCTTTTAGCTTGATGAATAGAAAGTAGTAATGGAAGTTAAAATGTTACTTTAATTTCCGTTTCACAAGATTATAAAGATTTAGTGCTGAAACTCGATTTGTTTTTAAAACGTCAATACTTAAAAGTCAGTTAACTAATAGTACAGTTCGTTGAATACCTTTTTTAAGGTTTCTTGATTAAGTGAACGTATTCTGTATAAAAGCCTGATCCGTTTCTTTATCATAACCCTATATATGGACATACGCCATGTAGATAACTGTAACCTTTAATACTTACGCTAAAATTCCAGACATATGAAATATCTCGGCGTTAAGGTAAGCCAGATAGGCCATCACAAATATAAAAATAGGTTCTATAACGCGCACCTCATTTGTAAATCTAGTCACAAGGGCCGTGGCGAAGCCCCATATCACACCAATCACGGTGCCACCTAAGGCAACAACTAAAAAGTTCAAGAATCCCGACAAAATGTCCGTTGCTTCGACATTTTGAAGACCCATCTCCGAATAGGCTTCGAACATATGATACAGAACTACGGTAACGGCGTCGTTGAGTAACGACTCTCCGAACACCACTATGTACAGAATCTCGTTGACCTGGATCTCTTCGAATACAGCTAGCACAGCCACAGGGTCCACAGCGGAGATCAATGCTCCGAATAGAAACATATCTAGTAACGGAGGTATATGATCAATATTATACAGGCCTGTTAGTCCCACCGCCCAAAGGGAAGCACCTGAAATTAAAAATAATATATATTAGTATCCGTATACCTACACGGAATGAAAAACTTAAGTAACTTTACTATAACAATAGTAAAATTAACCATAATTTATGGCTCTAGTTCAGGGGTCGGCAACCTGCGGCTCGCGAGCCACATGCGGCTCTTTGGATGTGAAGCTGCGGCTCTTTAGTTCCATACGCAAATATTATTTCTTATATCGAAAAAAAACATTAAAAATTCGTTATCAATCGATTAACGAGGATTAGGCACCGATTCTATCTGTCAGCCACTTGTACTCGCTTTTCACCGCACCCCTCCTCCGTGACACGCGTCGTTACTATCGTCAGTCCGTCGGAAGCTCTCGAATGATGCCGTCGTCGGATGTTTCTATGTCAGGAGTCGGCAACCAACGGCTCGCGAGCCGCACGCGGCTCTTTCGATGTCAAGTTGTGTCTCTTTCGATATCAAATTGCGGCCTTTAGTGGCTCTTTAAAAACTGAGAAATTGTGTAAATTATAACTTTTGGCTCTTCCGTCTCAAAAGGTTGCCAACCCCTGCTCTAGTTCATAATAGATTGCAAAATAATGAATTCGGTGATTGGCCTTAGTCGCGGAAAATAGACCGACGAAAAAAAAAAAAAAAAAAAAAAAAAAAAAAAAAAAAAAAAAAAAAAAAAAAAAAAAAATGAATTTAATTTTTTTATACGAAAACTGTACGTCGAACGACAAAAATCAAAAGACGACATTTGCTCAGCAAGGATGAGAATTACAAAAATAACTTTTATTTAAAAAAAAAGGAGTGGCGTATTACGTATATGGCGTATATCTAGAGTGCAATATCACAGATATTATTAAAAATGAATATTTCTTGAAAATCTGTATCTCAAAAGTTAAGTCGTTTAGGACATATGTTCTTAAGAAGTTTTTTCCTGAAAATGGACCCAAGAATAACCTCATTAAATATTAGCATGTTAGTAGGAAATATCCTGTTAAAAATAATATTAATATAGTCAAAGCTGATAATACTAGATGTCCCGCTACTGAAAAGCTCGATTATTTTAGATATTATGGAATCGTAGTTTTAACAGTAAGTAGATCATGCTATGCAGCATGTGTGGTAGAAAGTGTACCAAATGGGAAAATTTTTGTATCCTTCATTTTATCGAAAAAGGTAAGTCTTGCTAAATAGTTTTGCTTGATTAAAATCCTTCTTAGCCACTCTGTTCGCCGCTCTGGGCGGAATTAAAAGGGCACTTTCCATGAAAATAAATATCTGTAGAAGATAGTCAAATCCCTAATGTCTTCGATATTCTAGGCTGTCGAGGCTCTTCGTCAGCTCGTGGTCTCCGATCAGACGAATGGCCCTCCTTTCGATTGAATCCAGTAGCCGAAGAGTATGTTTGGGTGCAGAACTCCAGACATGAGAGCGGTACTGTAGTGATGGTCGAATCTGGGCTTTGCATAGTGTCAAAAGTTGTTGAGGTGTGTACAACTTTTTGGTTCGGAAAAGTACATCAAGTTTCTGAGAAGCTATCTTGGCGATTGCCACAATGTGGTTATGCCAAGATATTGCCCAGCAAAATAATAGACGAAGTCAGTGGGATTGCGTGTCCGGCCATGCCTATATCCGGTTCTCTGATGTTAACCTTTTTAGAGATGACGGCTGCCTGGGGTTTCTTAGCATTAAATTCGACTTGGTTACTGTCACTCCAAGCCAACATTTCTTCCAGGTCTTTGTTGAGGTGTGATACTTCCTGCTGCCTGGGAAGATGTGCTTCGGCTGCCGATGTTTGTGCATTCAAAGAGAAAGATGATACAAGTGTCCGAATATTCCAAAAATTAAACAGAGTGTGAAATTCATCTAAGAATAACATACCCTTATTCTAAAAAAACATCAAAATTCCATTTTGAAGCTCTTTATTATTGAATTATGTTCTTTCCCTAAACATGCTGACGAGACTTGTATAATTAGATCACTTTATTATTATTTTATTAATTTATTTTTGGTTTTATTTGCTGAATACTAATTTCTCGAACAGATGGATAGGAGATGGTATATAGAGACAGGCAGTTTACAGATCGGCCTGCGAGAGCACCTGATTTGACGTCTCTAGAATAGTATTTAAGGGGCAAATTAAAAGTCTACCGAGATAGACCCGCAAGTGCTGAAATTCTACAAAACAGAATACTGCAAGCCTCCAATGGGTTCCCGACGGCAGAAATAGAGAAAACAATAAATTATTACAAAAACTAGAACGATGTATCCAAAAAAGATGTTGGCTCAGCAGAAATTTGATAGTTGCTTCATACAGTTAGGTATTTTTTTAAGTTAAGTTATGTGCTTTATTTCTTATGTAATCTAACTCATTGTTTTTATATTTTGTCTTGAAAAATATCTCATAGGTGGCTGTTTCTCGTCAGCATGTTTAGACTTAGAATATTATTCTAGAAAGAGCTTCAAAATGGAAGTTTGATGTATTTTTAGAAATAAGGGTATTTTATTCTAAGTTAATTTTACCATTTTTTGGCCACTCTGTAACAATATTTCGTATACTCAATTATGGGTAGGCAGGTTTTCAACCAAATAAAACTTTTTAGCGAGAGTGACTTTTCCGATTAAATGAAGAATAAAAGAGTTTCCCATTTGTCACATTTTATTACACATGGATAAACAATAAAATTACAATTTGATTTTTGAAATAAAAATTTAAAATATGATTTTATTTGATATGTTTGGTTCGGGTTAGTCGCTCACCGCATAAAACACAACTTATAACATTCCGTGTGATTAAAATCTACAATAAAATGTTGGCATGTTTCTGGAATTTAATGGGTAAATCGGAAAATAAAAATATCATAAAGTTTTAATAACTGCGATAAATCGAATTAAATACATGGTGATCCAGCGGCGGATTATTTCTTTGTATGTGTTGTATGTATGCGGAATAAAAATTTGTATAATTATTTTTTGTTATATCCATGAGCACAATCATCAGATTTTTCAATTTTCTCCAAAATTTCAAACCATTCTTTATTTAAATACAAAATAGATTAAAAATTAAGATTATTATTATTATAAAAATAGGAAATTCTTCAGTAATTGCATTTTAGTGAAAGTAGGTAACTATTTTTATCAAGGTTTAAAAAATTGCTTTTTACAAGATGTAAATTTTTCAACATGAAAAAAAAAACAGCTACATGATTAATTGATTAATAATGATTTTTCAAGTTTGTTCATATTAATGTCCCTTTCTAGCTTTCGCTTAAGTGACACTTTAAATATATTTATTTGTGATTCCTCTTCACATACCCTATAAACAGTTGCAATCACTTCACGGGTCTGACTGAGAAGGTTTTCACCAGGAGTATACTTATTCATTATCAAAAAGTTCAACATTTACAAGAAACACCCTAAAACACGACACACTGAACACTTATTTATAAAACATAATTCAAAACTATTGTCCTTTCTATCACTACGGAACTGAGTGGGTACATCCATCAAATATCGGGCATCGCCGACTAAGCCCGATGGCCCATCGGGTGTCTCACGAGACGCACGCGCTATCAACTGCCTGGGATATAACACGTCAAATTAGCTCTAGCTGCCTGTAACCATTGAGCGCCCGATGTTGCCATATTCTTAGATTAAAAGTACTTTAATCAAAAAAATATACTATTTTGCATTTAAATATCAAAATAAACAGTATAAAAAGAAGTTTTTAATAATATTGGAACTATAATAGAATATTGGTTGCTTATATACCATTTACAATTTATTTTAAATGCGTAAATGTAATTTCAGGGATTTCTCTGTAAGAGATTATTAAATTAAAATTTAATATATGTGACAACATTGTTAACACCAGAAATTTTTTTCCCGCATTCGCAGCTACAGATAAACTGGTCGACCTGTATAAGGTATGGCCGACGTCCATTCTTATTTGGCCACCCGGTACTGACTTAACGTAAAATACCTTTACTGCACAAATTTTGACAATTCTAGAAACTTACCTATTAATAAAGTATTAAAAATAGTTCCTATAACAGCAAACAACAAGATGGTACCCAGATGGTCAAAGAACAACCTGTTTGGCATAAAGTACCCGGCATCCAAAATGATCGGGGGCAGCATGTATAAGAAAAACGTATCTGGGGTAAGTGGGGACATGTGAACGGAGTCAGTCAAAGGAAGAAGCACCACGCCAATGGCTACTCCCACGAAGATGAGGAGACATGATTCTGGGAACATGGCGCTGAGTTTTGGAGCCATGTGAAAACCTGTAACAAAGAAAAATGTTGTAATACTTTTGTTCTTATAATAGAATAATAATTGTCGATTGGGATACCGGGTATTAGATGACTTAATACAGTATGTAATACTGAGATACTAAACAGTTGAAAATTAAAGCTGTACGGTGGGCCAAAAAAAGTGTCATTATTCTTGTCTGAATAACTTTATTGTTTAAAATCATGTTTAAACCAAATTTGCAAGAAATATTTATAAAAGTTCTCGTGAATTGAATTTTAAAATGAATAAGATCCAATTTGCATATCATACAGGGCAGGTTAAAATAATAAGTTACTTTAAACAAGTCGCAAAACTAAGTTCTTGCTTGTTTTTTTAAATAAATTACATGTTAAAGCAACAAAAATCATGCACTGATATTATTTGATATTTCACCCTGTTAAGCATTTATGACCACATGTTTCTAAACAATTAATAACTGAATATTACTGCTTTTAATCAGTTAACCATCGAACAATTTTATAAAATGAAACAATTGATATTTATATCAAAGAAATCTATTTCATCTTGAATGTGTTAAAAAATACATGAAAAACATTATTAAGATAAAAAAAATTATTCGAGAAATTGTTCAATATGACCTCCGCGGTTTGTGCATCTCTGTAAAGATCTTTTCCATTAATTGTTCCATTGAATAATGGTTCAAATATTTTTTTATGTAGATTATTGTTACTAGTAACCTATTCTTTTGACGTTAATAATATTTTCACATATTCATTCATTCAGATTCAACATTTCTTTCATCCAAATATCAATTGTGTTTCATTTTATAAAATTGTTTCCATAACCAACTGACTAAAACAGTAATTCAATTATTAACTGCTTAGAAACATTTGGTCAGAAATGCTTAACAGCTCACAAATTTCAAAAAATGTTTTTGTTGAGACTATAAGAGGCTTTAACCTGTAATCTATTTGAGCAAAAAACTAATTGTTGCGACTTCTTATTGCAACCTACCCTGTATGATATTCTAATTCGATCTTATTACTTTTAAATTCATTTTACGAGAACTTTTGTAAATATTTCCTGCAAATTAGATTTAAAAATGATTCTAAATAATAAAGTTATTCAGGAAAGAACAATGTGGTCACTTTTCTTTGGCCAACCGCGACCGTGGACAATAGATTTCCATGGCAGAAGTCAATTACATAAAATAGTGCTTAAATTGATTTTAAAATTTTAAATATATGTTTTCAACTTCATATTTTTTAGATATTTTTGGATATTACGATTTGGGATAGAAGCCAAAAAATGCAACCTTTTCCAATTGCTCTGGCGACAAAACTAATTGTCTGTTATATAATTTTAAAAAATATAGGCTAATATTTAACTTAAAAAGTCGGCTTAAAAGAAATTCTACCTAAAATGAATTAGTATAAGTACGACATAGTTTGTTTAAGCCTTTAATGTCTAATAAGCCAAATCGATATTCGATACTCCTCCAGCTCTAGTTCGAAGGTGTGCCAATACTAGGAACGGGTAATTCAAGAAATTTTGTGCAACCGAGTCTAAAAAAAAGTTTTACGCAGGCGGTATTTTCTTAAAAATTATTTTAAAATGTCATAAAAAATAGTTTTGCTTTTTAAATCCTGCAAAAGGTCACTTTCTAGAGAGGTTATTGTTAATTCACTTCGTTCTTGTCCCAGTGTGTTTCGTTGCTGATTCAATCAATGTTGCCAAAAAAAAGTCAATTATGTGAATTATGATTTGGGGTCAGAGGCGTAACTACCGGGAGGCAGAGGGGTCAAGGTGTAGGGGGACTTTGTACGGGGCGCTAAGAAAGTAAACACCATTGGCGATCTTTTTTTAGATGGATCCAATTTGGTGGGGGCCAATATGCAACTAACGACCTTTTTTTGTAGTAATCATCCCCCACCTGTGTCTATAAAGGAGCCTTGTACAAATCGTTGCTCCCGGGCCCAATTTTTGAAGTTACATCACTGTTTGGGATACTTATTAAATATGTATTAGCAAGAACTTGCATGAGAATTTTTTTCAACCGCCATAGAAAGGGGGTACTGTGGAACAGTACCCTCCCCCCACCCAGAAGTGGCAATGTGTATCGAAATAGAAGTAAAGCTTATGAAATCCTTAATAATTTTAACACCTTCTAGCGTATCGGTCTGGTTATGTTTCTGCTTAATGTCCTAATAATGTGAAAGAGGCCATCCCAGCACCACAACCCTTGAAAAAGCTGTCTATGATATACGTAATCATATTCACAAGACCAGTGGCACAGCCAGAAATTTTTTTTGGGGAGGTTTATTAAATTTGTGGTTTACACACATTTTATGTACCCCCTTTAAGGGGCTGTATCTTAACAAGGGATGCTCCAATGAAGTTTCTTTATATGAAAGATCCTATCTTTTTTTCGATGAGGAATCACCCCCTTAAATGTTTTACACTTATTTAGTTACACCCTGTATAGTCATATGTTACATTTACTTAAGATTGTCTGTGACAAAGAATTGGGGGTGGGGGGAGGCAGGTGCGGAACTACTATGCAGCAAGACAATGCAACGCAGGGGGGCCCAGGCGTCCAGGGGGGCCTCCGCCCAAAGTGGCCTCCCGTTACGGAATGCGAGGCCCTTCGCCACTTCAAAAAGTGTATTTTTCTTACGCTACACTAATTTATTATGATTTTATACTATCATCAAGAAAAGGAGTTCCTACACATCGTCGATCGCCTTAGATTTTAAGAACCTTTAAAATTTTTTTTGTAATAAAAAAGCATAGGTACCTATTCGTTTTGCAAATAAGTTAAGTTTTTGTCTTGTTTGTGTTGAATAACTTAGTGTCGCGCAAGCCAAGTGCTGAGCTCCTCTGAAAGTGGGGCCCCAAGCCCAGACCCACCGGGCCTAGCAGGAAAATAGGTCCTGGATAATGTTTAAGGAATTAAGGAATTAACAACTACAACGTTTTAAATTTTTTATGACACCATAGGTATTTTTAATTGAATGCAAACTTCCTAATCCTAAACAAATAATTTAAGGAAATTGAATTTAAAATATAAAATATCCCTAGCGCGACGAAATAGGTGCTCCGGAGCGACAGCAAACTGGTCTAAATACAGTACTTGTCGGTCTTATTTAAAAATTAATGTCGGTCTTATTTAAAAATTAATTAAAACTTATACAGCGTTTTAGTAAAGAAACCGGCACATCACATAACCTGGTTATGCAAAACTAAACTACACATGAACATTGGCCGCCATAAAACTGCACAAAATTCACTTGGAGACATCGTTTTTATTAACATTGGCTTGTCTCGCTTAGGTTTGCATGAACTTTGGCTTTTAATTAAAAAACACATTGTAAAATGTAAATAACATTAAAAATCACATCTGAGTCATCTGACCTGAAATATTCAAAACACGAACTGTCAAAAACTAGAAATGTATTATAATGCAATGCATGTTTTCCGGTAGATTCCTGCGCATTCACCAAAAAAGGTTGAAATAAATAATTATAATAATCTACAGCATTTATTTATTGTTTTCCTTCACTGCTGTAGATACCAATAAAGATTAAAAAACTTGTTAATCGCTGCTCTGGTGCTTTATTTCATTCGAAAAGCTTAAAAAAATTAAATCGATCGTTTCACAGCGGGATTTTAAAACCCAAGATTAGCACATCTCTAGTATAAATCGACAGGTTAAAAGTTGACATTTGCTTGACAACAAGCGGCTTCTCGCGAAAGAGTTTTTTCGGGATATTTAATCAACTGTACAGTGCGAATAAGTGGGAAAATGTTTAGTACATACAGAAAAATCAAGTCGAAGGCATATTAGAAAATGTTCCTTTAGTAAGAGACTGGAAATCGCAAGGTCACCGGATCTTACATCATGCAATTTTTTCTATGGGGTACGATGAATAAAGAAATAGTTGATAAAGTCGAATATATGGATCAGCGATATAAGATATTGGATGCAGCAGATAAAATAATTGCTGAACGTTTTAGTTTATAAAGTGCCAATTGTGTCCTATGTCCTATTTGTGTGTTTGTTAAAGAATGCATTAGTATGTAGCGATTTTGTGTGACAAGGGCCTATCTTAAAAAAACTAATTTGAAACCTGTGTTTCTTTAAGTGATTTATGGTAATTTGTTCAGTGTTTCACTATTTGTTCTGTGTCTCTGACGATATACAGGGTCATGTTCTGAGATTGGAAGAAAAACGCCGAAGGGGTTTTAGTGGCGGGTTATAAGCTTTACCCACTAAAACCAAAAAAAACTGAATTTAAAGTTTTACACGAACAATTTGGCAACATTGCGCTAGAACATCTGTTTATTACACAGCTGCTCAGTGTAATGTGACTGTGCCGAGGAGTTGTGTGTGGGTTTATGGGTGAATTACCCCACTTTTTAAACGTTCGATTTGAAAAAAAAAATATGTAGCGCTTCTCTAGGACACCCCAGGAGTCACCCATTTAAATATAATACGTCATTTCCATAACACCCTGTATAAAGCCGGTTTTCCACTAAACGGCCAAAACAAAAACAAAACACAAACTCGTGTCGAATAAAACAAAACTGCAACTTTTTGCAAACATTTTGAAGACTGGCATGTTTTGCGACAGTTGGAGTTTTGTTTTTCGGGTCCCGCTCGGAAGCGGTAAGATCAAAGAGTTTCGCCTTTTTTTCGAACTCGAGTCTGTCTAGAGGAAACAGCAAGTTGCGTTTTTTGCGTACACAGTTGCTTTTCAGCTCTCTTCGTGTCTATTGGAACTTACTTCTGCTCCATAGAACGCAGTACTAACCAGCTACCAACCATGATAAAAAAATCATCTTTCGTAGACATTTCCTTCATACTTCACAACTGAAAACAACACACTAGTACCAGTTCGTTTGGTGGAAAAGAACTGAAAACTAAAACAAAACTCCGACAATGCTTTGTCTGCTTGGTGGAAACAGAGTTTCAAATTTGTCCGAGTTTTGTTTTTTGTTTCCTGTGTTTCAAAAAACAAGAACAAAACAGAAACTCGACTAGTCCGTTTGGTGGAAAACCGCCTTTAGACGACATAGAAATATTAAAGATAATTTCCTTCTTATACTCCCACTTTTGTTCTGCGAAAATACGTCAAGCAAATTTCTGCAAATATTCCGTCCAGACATAGCAAACACAAATTTATTTGTTGAGTTGTCTGGTCGATTTATTCACGCTTGGGAGATGAAACATATTTCTTAATTAATAAATTTAAAATGCGCGCTCTATATCTAACAACCGATGGGAGTGGTGATTAGAATAAAAACAAAATACGTATATTTATATTGTAGTAATGTATGGGTAAATAATATTTTTTAATTTCTCAGAAAATACAGTTGTATTCATAAAAAGGGCGTATAAGAATTATAATAAGAGGGAACTTCGTCACATCTGCATAAAACCGGCTGATGTCAGCCATAATAGTTATTTATGTATCAAGGGTACTAAGTAGATGATTATGCCCTGAGGGCGACAGTCTTACAAAGCTGATGTCCTCAGTCCCGAGGGTTCGTAAGTCGCCCGAGGGTATATATCTATTAGTACCCGTGGTGCATACAAACTTTTATGTCATACCAGTTCGTTTTAAATAATAAATATTTTTTTTAAATTTAATTTGATTTACCAATTTTTTATTTTTACCTGCGACATTACCTTCACATTATTATAGCCTTCGTTGTTGTTGCTAGGGAGATAAGTATTCAAATGTTTAATGCGTCAAAATGAAAAATGGAACAAGGAAACACGAAAACGAAAAAAAGGCTGAAAAGGCAACGCAAAACCTACAGACAATGCCGCTGTACTGTACAACCTGTTGGAAAAAATACATTTGGGAAAATTCCCTGTATTATTGCAAAATATTTGGGTTTGAACAATCCCGAAAAGTACACTGGTCATTGTTTACGTCGAACGTCGGCAACTCTTTTAGCAGAAGCTGGAGCAAATATGACTACGCTGAAGCGCCATGGTGGATGGAAGAGTACGACAGTTGCTGAAGGATATTTAGAGATAGATAGCATATCCTTAAAAAATTAGGTTTCAAGGATGTTGGCAGGCGTACCATCTGGATCTCGCATTTCCTTACAGAAACTAGAGACCCAGACAATGAATCATGAGTCAACCTTTGCTGCAGGAAATTTAGCTCATCAGCGGAACCTTCCAGAATTTCCAGTTCTATATAAATACAACCAATTAATATATGAACGTAAATTTATATTTTGTTAATAACGAATAAGTTAATCGAAAACTGTTTTTGCGGCTTAATGCCAGCGCGGGCCATAATGTGTACTTTATGCCCGCATGGGCACAAAGTAATCCATTATGTAGATGGTATCTAAGGTATAAAAATACAATAATGGACTGGTATGACATAGAATAATATTTAGGTTTGTTATGTTAGTTGAAATACGGTCAATATAACAAAGAGGAACAATTTAAATAAACGTATATTTCAAAAATGATAATAACAGAGTAGTGTAATGGTATATTACATACCGAGAGTCGCAAGACGCCTATTACACACGATTGTGTGTAATAGGCTTACTACTCGAGTTGTGTACTATACTTTTTCTACGACTTCATATTTACTTTTATGTTAAATTATCGACGAAATATACACTTTTCATGCCACTCCCTGAATTTTTCTAGTAATAATCCGCTTCTAATGTAATTTTCCTTAATCTGAATATGGACGGGCACGCAATCCCGCTGGCTTCATCTATTAGTTTGCTGGGCGTCAATCTGGGAGGAAATATGTCTTGGCATAACCACGTTGTGGCAATCGCCAAGATAGCCTCTCAGAAGCTTGGTGTACTCTTCCGAACCAGAAAGTTGTACACATCTCAACAACTTTTGACACTCTACAAAGCCCAGATTCGACCATCACTAGAGTACTGCTCTCATGTCTGGAGCTCTGCACCCAAACATACTCTTCGGCTACTGGATTCCATCGAAAGGAGGGCCATTCGTCTGATTGGAGACCACGAGCTGACGAAGAACCTCGACAGCCTAGAACATCGAAGGCAAGTTGGTGATTTGACTCTCTTTTACAGATATTTTCATGGAAAGTGCTCGGCTGACCTTGCCCTCTTAATTCCGCCTAGAGCGGCGAATATCAGAAATACACGACGAACCACTGCCGCCCATCCATATGTGGTTAAGCTTAGTACTCCTCGAACTTCATTATTTAAGAACTCTTTCATCTGGAGGACTTCATCCTTGTGGAACAACCTTCCCGAGGTCGTTTTTCCCAACGAATATAACCTCCAACGATTCAAAACCAACGTGAATCGCTTTTTGCGCACACGCACCACTCCCAGAGTGCCCTAAAGGATTTTTCCTATAGTGCTTGTGTTTGATCATAAAAAAAAAATGGTAGTCACTCATACTTTACCCAAAAACATACAAATTAAAAATATTGACGTTTAAAATTTCTTGACATTTACGTTATCAAGGCGACCCGATGAAATTCACACCCTACTTGCATAAAATCTATTGGACATACCGACTGTTTTGGCATATCACGGGTAATGTGATTTGTGGAACTGATACGTAATAGATATATTATTACGTAACAGTCATTACGTAACAGTAGACAGTGCGTTAGTTAGGTTGTTACTAATATAGGAGTAGAAAAAAATAATAAAAAATAAAAAAATATATTTAAACACAAGATACAGGGTGTTAAAGATTTTCATGTTTTTTAATAATAAGGTTAATGACTTAAATCCAAATCCAAGATAGCCTCTCAGAAGCTTGGTGTACTCTTCCGAACCAGAAAGTTGAACACACCTCAACAACTTTTCACACTATATAAAGCCCAGATTCGACCATCACTAGAGTACTGCTCTCATGTCTGGAGCTCTGCACCCAAACATACTCTTCGGCTACTGGATTCCATCGAAAGGAGGGCCATTCGTCTGATTGGAGACCACGAGCTGACGAAGAACCTCGACAACCTAGAACATCGAAGGCAAGTTGGTGATTTGACTCTCTTTTACAGATATTTTCATGGAAAGTGCTCGGCTGACCTTGCCCTCTTAATTCCGCCCAGACCGGCGAATATCAGAAATACACGACGAACCACTGCCGCCCATCCATATGTGGTTAAGCTTAGTACTCCTCGAACTTCATTATTTAAGAACTCTTTCATCTGGAGGACTTCATCATTGTGGAACGATCTTCCTGAGGTCGTTTTTCCCAACGAATATAACCTCCAACGATTCAAAACCAACGTGAATCGCTTTTTGCACACACGCACCAATCCCAGAGTGCCCTAAAGGATTTTTCCTATAGTGCTTGTGTTTGAACATAAAAAAAAAACAACTAGGCTAGGTAGACAACTGTCAAAACTGTTTATGTTTACAAAACAAAATCTGATTCTTACCTACTAGATCCTTTTTAATCTTTGTTAATACCTATACTCGGAGACCACAATTGTAGACAGTGATTCATCTATGACAAAATGAAACGACAACTGCATTTGAGCGAGAAGGAAATAGACTTCCAGTGGCGCGTAACATAAAAAATTTATATAAGTACTTATTATTGAAAATTCGCAAAAATTTCAGGTAATTACTGAATTCACTTAGCGATATTTTTGGCAATGAGTCGTCCTTTTTTATTTCCGACATAATTTTTTTGTATGTGGGAATTTCATTCTTAAAATAAAAACCGTACTTTCGACGAATTGCATATTTTGTCGCATTATCAAGTACGATTTTTTTTGGCCTACATGATTCTGAAATTTGGAGTTATTCTTGTTCTTCTTATTTTTAAAAGTCCTGAGTACTGTACTAGCCCAGGGGTCGGCAACCTATTGAGACGGAAGAGCGAAAAGTTATAATTTACACAATTTCTCAGTATTTAAAGAGCCACTAACGGCCGCAATTTGACATCGAAAGAGACACAACTTGACATCGAAAGAGCCGCATGCGGCTAACGAGCCGTAGGTTGCCGGCCCCTGGTCACAGCCAAAGCACTGGTGAAGACGCCAAATTGTCTTGCGTCGAAATCGAATTAAAACCTACATAGAAACATCCGACGACCGCGTAATTCGAGAGCTTTCGACGGACTGACGATAGTAACGACGCGTGTCACGGGGGAGGGGTGCCGTGAAAAGCGAGTACCAGTGGCTGAGAGATAGAATCGGTGCCTAATTCTCGTTAATCGATTCAGAACGAATTTTTAATGTTTTTTTTTTCGATAAAATAAATAATATTTGCGTATGGAACTAAAGAGCCGCAGCTTCACATCCAAAGAGCCGCATGTGGCTCGCGAACCGCAGGTTGCCGACCCCTCTACTAGCCGATACTTTCGTTAAAGAAGCACATAGTTTCGTTGCATCTAGCACAGATAAATCCGGATTTCGGGTCCGAACACCTTCATACACATATTTTATCATGTCTTGTTCCCTCTGTGTTAAATTAGGTCGTCTTTTTTTTAAAGGTGGACCGCTAATTGATGCAGTAGTTTGCATTTTTACCACTAGCACAAATAACACTATTAGTGAATAATAGAAAAACAGCAACAACAATAATTAAATACAGTAACAACTATCCACAATAACAACAACAATACACAATAACAATATACCGGAATTTAAATTATCTATGAAAATACAGTAAAACCAGCTGGTTACGCCTCTCTCAACAGTTTGCAACTGATACAGTAATATCAAACACTGTTGCCATGTGTATGCTATATGTGAAGGTTTGCCCGCTGATCCGTTCCCCGTGCAAATCCTATTACTATTAATAATATAAATCTGGATAAAACTACAGTTTGGCTACGCCGCGCGTTTGCGACCAAATAAGCGCGAGGAAGCGGCTTTTTTGGTAATTTTAAACAGACAATAGCGGGTAAAGGTACAAGATATTATCAACCGCATTCGCTGCATTGTTGTTCACACTATGAAATGAGTCACAGTCTACAATTGTGGACTTCGAGTATAATTTCATAACAGAGTGCAAATGAATTAATTTCATTGTTTTATATGAAAACTGAACGTCAACTGTACGAACAAACCCGAACAAAAAATCAAGAAATCATCAAGATCAAGATTTGCTCAGCAACGA
Source organism: Barypeithes pellucidus (assembly GCA_963991005.1). Lineage (NCBI taxonomy): Eukaryota > Metazoa > Arthropoda > Insecta > Coleoptera > Curculionidae > Barypeithes > Barypeithes pellucidus. The sequence continues at coordinate 18,232,784 of OZ022562.1, read as the reverse complement.
ATGAGAATTTTTAATTAAAAAAAAGAAGTGGCGTACCATTATTTTCTGCAAAAATACGGAGAGCAGTTCCCGCACGAATAGTTAAAATAAAAAAACATTTTATATATCATAAAATGTCTCTTGGTGAATAGAAAGTGTGTACCAAATTTACCAAAAGTATCTAGAGCAGTATCATAGATATTAATAAAAAAGGAGATTTTTTGAAAATCTTTAACACCCTGAAGCTCATAAGATAAGACGTTTAGGCGCCATATGTTCATATGAAGTTTTTTTTTCTGGAAATGGGCCCGAGAATAGCCTCCTTAAATATTAGCATGATATTATGAAATACTCTGTATTGTTTCTATTTATATTGCCTGCCAGACAAAATATTGAAAACATATCATAGCATGATGAATTAAATTCTTAAACTGAAGTGTTTCTGGCAAGGTTAACGCTTCCGTCGATGCGTAGTCTAGACATTACAGACTTCTATTTGTCCCGTAGGTATATAAAATTTATAAGACTGTATCTGTAAAGGAAAAAAAAGCAAGCCTGGCTTAAAGTTAATGGTCGTTCCTTAAATTAGTACTGCCTCATGCTCATTCACTAAAAAAATGTTCGGTAAAATGAAGGAAGATGTTCGAAAGATAACAGGAACATACAAAAAAAAATTGTACCCAATATTATTATCCATTTTAAATAATAAATATATTATAACTCATGTATTTTTATCAGGTAAAACTACCTACTTTATTTTCTTTAGATTTGATCATTTTTTGATGCAACTGCAGTGAAGGGATCGTCTCTGGGAAGCAGTAAAACTAATGAAAATTCCATCATAAACAGTTTCACACGAAATAATTTGGAAAAAAAATTATTTTCAAAGATTGCCACAATAATGTTAATGTTACACTTAAGTGTAATGTTATTTCTAAATTCAAAAACCCGAAGCTAAATCATTATGATTGTTTATATTAGGAATATTTCTTATTTCTATTAAAATAAATTATAATAAATTCTACACAGAGATTCAAGGATTCCACACAGAAATCCATCCGTCGTTATAATGAATTCCACATAAAAATTCAAGGATTTCACACAGAAATCAAACCATAATTATATTGCTCTCCGGCCTGGGTGGTTCTTATTAGGAGGATGCCGGAGTCAGTCGAAATCTCCGATTTGACCCCTGTTCGTTTGACGCTTTGAAGGCACGAGGCGAATAGGATCTTCCCTTGCAGTTAGAAGAATACGTCGAGCGTCCGCCCGTAACCGGTACGCCGACAGAAACAACGATAATCGGAAGAAAGAGACTGCATGTGATCGGGGTCTACACTTCAATTCTCTACGCTGAAAAACGGAGTTTTCGCTTCCTATGAAAACAATAGGTACATTTAAAAAAAAATTTAACGAAAGATGTCTAAATTATGTTAACACCTCGAGGAAGTCCCATCATTTTTTTCTATATGGGGCAGCAAAAAAAATTAAATCTAAAAATCCTCCGGAACAAAAAAATATAGACTTTCCGCGCATTCTATTTCTATTACAAAGTTTTTTTCCTTTGACATTTTTTTCCTAAAACAGGAATACACGCTTGGGAAGAAAATTCACAGATACTCCGGAATCCTGTTAATACAAAATAACAGAATTTAGAGTGAAGAAAGTGTACATCATACTTTAATCAGTGGTAAAATTGTAAAGAAGTGTGGGTGATAAAATCAACAATTGTGAGTAAATTATTTTTAGGCTTGATAATACAAAATAATTAATGAAGTATATACCGGGTGTCCGCTAAGTAATGGTACATGGAAAAACCACAGACTCCTTACGTAAAAATATTAGAATTTAATTATACTTACCTATATCCGAAAGTTGATATTAACTGAGATACAGGGTGTTAAAGTTTAAACTTCATTTTTGTTTCTCTCTAATAACTTTGACAGAAACCAACGGTTTTTTACAAAATTTGGCAATTATGGTTTTTTTAGGATTCTTTTCTCATATTTATTATGTTAAAAAAGGTACACTAATTTCAGATCGCCCAGAGTTACCGTTTTGGAGATATATGCATTTATATTGTTTAGTGCCTATTATTAACTTGCAAACAATTTTTTTTTAAAGTAACCTATGAGAAAAGAAATGAAATTTAGAGATGCAGTTGTTATGAAACCTCTATGTTGTTATTTGCTTGTTGATTATTGTAAAATAGCTGTGTAAATGTTTATCCTAAGTTAAGTAACAATACCGAAACACAATAATCAACAAATAGCAACATGGAAGTTTCATAGCAACTGTATCTCTAAATTTCATTTGTTTTCTCATAGGTTACTTTGCAAATTAATAATAGGCACTAAACAATATAAATGCATATATCTCCGAAACGGTAACTCTGGGCGACCTGAAATTAGTGTACCCTTTTTACGTAATAAATATGAGAAAAGTATTATTTTCATTAAAAACTTAAATACACGGAGGCACAACAAAGTTATGACCTAATAAATGTGCAATAAATGCCGCAGGCAGCGCCCCCTACATTGTACATTAAAATTTCACCAAAGAATCAGTTCCTCATCCTAAACAACCACAATTGCCAAATTTTGTAAGAAATCGTTGGTTCCTGTCAAAGTTATTAGAGAAAAACAGAAATGAAGTTTTAACTTTACCACCCTGCATCTCAGTTAATATCAACTTTCGGATATAGGTAAATATAATTAAATATAATATCGTAAGGAGTTTGTGGTTTTTCCATGTCCCATTACTTAGCGGACACCCTGTATAACTGTAAACTAGGTATTGACAATTCGTATAGATTATTTATTTAAATAAAATGCTAATCGCATAAATTTGACAACAGTAGCGCCGAGAGGCAGCATAATTTGGGGTTGCTGAGAGTAACCGATAAAACTCATCTCCAAAAATAACAGAGACATAGAAGGACTATCTGTGGCACACTAGAATGTATAATTTTTGGCAGGGTTAATGCCTCCGGGCAATAACAGTTCGTCTGGACCCTGCGGGCTTCTGTTTATTGCGTGGTTTGGTAAATTAAAGGGGGATTAGTTCCGTTTACCCAATACACACAAGTTTTTTTTTCGGTACATTATTTCTCAGCTATTATGTTCTAAATTATGGAAGCATACACGGTGGGCCAAAAAAAGTGACCACATTAGTCTTTTCTGGGCAACTTTATTGTTTAAAATCATTTTTAAACCAAATTTGCAGGAGATATTTACAAAAGTATAAGTTCTCGTAAAATTAATTTAAAAGTAATAAGATCGAATTATAATATCATACAGGGCAGGTTAAAATAAGACGTTACAATGTCGATGGCATAAAGCAGCCAAAACAGCTAGTTGATACTCACTGCCTTATACCAAGTTGTAAAATCTAAACTAATATAACAAATGAAAAATACCGCCATTTTGTTTTGGGCACGAATAGGGACACAATATTCTGGAATCGTAAAGTATAGGGTGTCCCATTTTCGACACTTTTATAGGGTATCTCCGTAATTGTTAGTGCTATCAAAAAAGTAATGTAGGTGTCATGTGCTCTATTTGGGTCAAACTTTAAATGGAAATTCAAAATTTGAAAATTTGCTTGCTTAAGAGATACGGGGGAAAATCAAAAAATTGACAATATTTGCTTAGTTAAAAGAGATACAGAAAAATGTTGTATACAGAAGTTTCTTTATAATGATTGTTGAATAACCTGCCGTTTTCAGAATAAGTATACGGGGTCAGGTAAAAAAGTTATCGGACCTAACCTCATTTTTTTTTAAATGGGACACCCTATATATTTTAATCTAAAAAGATAGCATATTAAATTATCTTTTCAAATGCATAACACACCATGGATAATATTGGTTTCCTAGAAGATTTATTTAAACTTTATTACTTTAAAACAAAATAAAATATTCAGATTAAGGTAAAAAGTAACGGGAATTATCACAAATGTTCAGGATATGCTTTCCGGATAGCGAACAAAATATAAATTTTGCGCGATGTCTTCGTTTTTTCCACTTTCAATATAAACTGATATCATATCAAATTTTTCTAAATGAAGTTATTTTCACCAATGAATATGTAAAAATGAAATTAACGTTAAATGTTAATAATAACTAGAATATCAACATAGTTGTTTCTATGATATTAGCTTTTGTTTCATGGCCTACTGTGGTTTAAAGTCATAAAGTTTAAATAAATCGCCTAGACAATCAATATCATCCATCCATGGTGTGTTGTATATTTGAAAGGAGAATTTAAAATGCTATCTTTTTAGATTAAAATATACAGGGTGTTTTAAAATTTAAAAAAATTAGGTTAGGTCCGATAACATTTTACCTGACCCCGTATACTTATTCTGAAAACGGCAAATTATTCACCAATCATTATAAAGAAACTTGTGTATAAAATATTTTTCTGTATCTCTTTTAACTAAGAAAATATAGGATAATTTTGATATTGTCTATTTTTTGATTTTCCCCCGTATCTCTTAAGCAAGCGAAAATTTTCTAATTTTGATTTTGCCATTTTAAGTTTGACCCAAAAAGAACACATGACACTTACATTACTTTTTTGATAGTACTAACAATTACGGAGATACCCTATAAAAGTAGTGTACCTTCCCCTATTGATAACACCAAAATTTTGAAAAATAAATTAAGGGGGGTACATTAAAGAACCGCACTGTATAACAATGCTTTTGCTTCTGATATTGAAGCTATTTCGAATTTTAGTTTTACTTCTGATACGATTGTAATTTCAAATTTTAATTATGCAGAATCCGCTTCGTAACGAAATAATACGAGATCAAAAGCTGAAAAAAAAACTAATTGAATTTTCGTTCAACTTGTGGCACGAACAATATAAACATTTTTAAATAGCCAACGTCCAGTAATTGAGGCACGAATTTCCTCCACGTGGTAAAGAAAGGAACAAAACAGCTGCTGTATTATATAACAATTCGTTTGGCCAGACAGTGTTTCCTGCCGCAGAGTTTGAGGTCAGGAAATATCGATTCTTTTAAATCAGGAGTCCGCGTTTTCCTACAAGGGTAAATATTGTTCGAACACTTTTGTGCTTTCATGAATCGTTTTTAAAGTAGATAATATATCTTGTTATTATCGATTTCTTGGTAATAAACCTTACAGAAAATTATATAATATATTATTAAATAATAGTTGCTCCGATGTTAGCGATAAATTTTGCTAAATAAGTTTGATAATTTCTATACTACACGAAGAAAAAAACGTTTTTGCAGGAGTCCGCGTTTTCCTGCAAGGGTAAATATTGGTCGAACACTTTTGAGCTTTCATCTGGAGGACTTCATCCTTATAGAACGACCTTCTCGAGGTCGTTTTTCCCAACGAATCGCTTTTTGCACACACCCACCGCTCCCAGAGTGCCCTAAAGGACTTTTCCTATAGTGCTTGTGTTTGATCATAAAAAAAAACTGAACTAAAAGTTACATCAAATTTCTACTTTAGGGTAAAGATTGTTTCACGAAAAATGGATACGACTTAATGATTTCCTGGGTCGGTTCCATTGTGTCGACAAGAGCTTGGCAATAAGCAAGTGAAGTATGAAGGGACGGACTAAGGAGAACAAGTCATGATATGATTATATTAATGTAATCAAATGAAATAACATTTTTTTAAAATATTACTAGTCATATTTATTTACATTTATAATGTCATTCTATAGTGTTCTGTTTCGCTATCGCTATCCTCATCAAAATTAATTATAATTGGATTAATTATACGATCCAGACTAATATACGAACAGTTATTCCAGCTACCTGGGGGAATATAATTAAAGCATTTTCGTATTAATTCTACAACACTAGAACTTAAAGTCGGAGAAATATTTTCAGACCTAACCAGTGATTTTAACTGGTGCCACATATGCTCTATGGCAGAGGTGTCCAAACTACGGTCCGTGGGCCAAACCCGGCCCGGCAGGCGATTTTATCCGGCCCGCCAAGGATTTTGAAAAATTTCGTAAAATATAAATGTAGCGTGGCGCGTCGGTATTAGATCTCGCGCAGATGAAGAGCGCATTCGGTTAGAATGAGCACGGTATCATGATTATTCGAGCAAATCAAAGCATTCAGAGCCAAGCTGATATTGCTCGAAAGTCATATGAATGAATGTAATTTTTCCCATTTCACGTGCTGCGAAAAATTTAGTACAGAAACTGACGAAAGATTTCCCACCATATTTGCAGTAAAAGTAATCGCGGATTTAAAACTAGAATTTCAAAAGCGTTTTTCTGATCTTGACATAAATTCAAGGGAAATTCGGCTGTTTCAAAATCCATATGACTGCAACGTTGGCGACGTTTCAAGTCAGTTTCAAATGGAAATAATTGATCTTCAAGCTAGCGATCAAATCAAGAACAAATACAAGGAAGGAAACTTGATCGATTTTTACAAATTTTTGGACCCAAAAGAGTTTCCAAATTTAAAGCAATTGGCTGGTAAATTTATTTCTATGTATGGCACTACCTATATGTGCGAACAAACTTTTTCCAGGATGAAGTATCTGAAATCTAAATATAGGGCAAATTTATCGGATGATCATTTGCAATCATTGCTAATAATTGGTGTTTCCGATTTGAATCCCAACTTTGAAGAAACTATCCAGGAAAAAACCCAGTTCCACCATTCCCATTAAAAATTGCATGAAATAATTTTATAATAATATAATTTAGAGATGTTTGTTTAGTATTGTTATATCTGTAATTTACTATAAAAAATAAAATTCAATGCTGCTTTACTTGTAATAAGGTTTTTTAATTCACATATTTACGATGCTTGGCCCCCGCTAATGAATTTAAATACCAAACTGGCCCTCGCAGCAAAAAGTTTGGACGCCTCTGCTATGGGATTAAAAATACAATAATAGGGTGGGAGCCGTAGCACTGTATGTCCAATTTCTTCTGTCAATGTGTCACAAACATATACTTTTTTTATACAAAATGTCTTTAAAACTTCTTAAGATCACTTTTTTTATAACTTTCTTCAAAATATATATCATTCGCCGCCTTGTAGTTCTGAATCTCCAATTTTGTATTATTTGAGCTTGGAGCTTTATGTAATTGGCGACTGTGATAGCTCGCATTGTCCATTACTATCACGCTAGTCTGAGGAATGTTTGGTAAAAGACAATTCTTGAACCATTCCTCAAAAACTAACAAATTTTACCACAAAAAGATATTTAAATATAAATTAAGAAACCTAACCTACCTGATGTGCCTATATTTAATTATAATTATTACAATCCGGTCCTTTCCACATAATAATAACAAACGGTCATAAATAATGGGATGGCCACAGGTACTTTTACTGCAGTCATTAAGTTATATCTATTTTTCGTGAAACAATCATTACCTAAGTAAAAGCAATTTATTATATTAATACAAATAAAATTTGACTCTTTAACACTTTCTTAAGACTTTTAAAAAGGCATTTTGAGTTTTACATTTTCGAATTATAATTTAAAAAATAAAGTACATGAATTACAGGAATGTACTAGGGGTAATAGAAATTTATGGAACAAAACGTCGGAAAACCATTAAGTGTTGTATACCGCTGAACGTAGATTTAGCTTCTCTTCCATAGTTTAACCAAAGAAAGCGTAACCAAAGAAAGCGGAAACGTCGCATCAAAGATCTGATGATGCCATCTTTTGGAGAATAAAAACTATCAATGAGAAAGTGAAATTTATTTTTCACATCTCTTCGAACAAAATCAGGAAAAAATAAAAATCGAAACGCTAAATTTTTGATTTTTCCAAATATTTTAAAATTAATTTTTGAATTTTTTCGGGATATTATTGGGCCTATAATTACGTAATTTGTCCCCAATTTAACCTACTTTATATCTCTTTCCGTTTCCGAAATTCCAACGGCGAAAGACGAATTTGTTACACCCTAAATTGCTAAATTACCTAATAAATATGATATGATCGAAATACTCCTTTTTTTTGATGAATGAACTCAAGATATTGATTTTTCAATTAGGAGTGCGGACTTTCCTGCAGGGGTAAAAATTGTTTAAATACCCTTATAGCTTTCATGCAGCATCTTGAATGAAGGTGCTCTAAAGAAGGCAAACGTTGCAAAAATTCACGTAAAAATGGAAAAGCTTTTAGGCTCTATAGCTGAAGGCTCTCCTTGAATGATATTAATGAAATTCTTATATTAGCTAAATACTTCTTAAAAATTAAATCTTTTAATAATCTAGCAAATAACGACCTGCACAAGTACTTTTAATTGGAAATAAATTTAAGGTTTATTTTTTTAAATAAACCAGAAAGGCACCATATTATAACTCTCATTTCTCCGGCATTTTTAGGTTGCGTCTACAATATTTAAATATTTATACTTGATAGGATCATATTTTACGTGAACTGAAATATAAAACAAAATTTATGTAAATAATTCGTCCGAATTTTAAGGTTAATTGTATTTCGCTTGGCTTGCGGCCAACATATTTTGCTGCGAATTTTTTTTATGAGATATGGTCAATTTCCTCTTTTGCCTACACAATAAAAAATTTTGCACACAGTTTTGAATATACTATATCCTCTAATAAACTAATAAATCACGAAACAGGTTTAAAATTTAATTCAATGTTAATAACTATGACCATGACCTTTGACCTTCGAACTGTAAGAAGTACGGGTCTATAATTACCAGACCCCCCCCCCCATCCAAACTTTTGACCCGCCAAATATTTTTTTACAATATTTGGGTTTGGTCTATAGGGGAAGGTAAATTACCTTTTGACGTAAGAATGACAGTTCTAACTATCAAGATAGCTTGGTAAAGAAAATCAAATAGGAAGGGGGGTCGTGCGAATCATCATATTATTTTTTAAGAGGTCGCCATTTTGTTTCGAATGCTAATATGGACACAATATTCTGGAATCATAAAATACTTGCTAGGATCATTAAAATGATATATCTCACCCCATGAAACCTCATTTTTTGAGGATAGGCTATCCTCTAAATATCCTTGTGGTACTCTTCCATGCATCCACCCTGGCGCTTCAGCGTAGTCATACTTGCTCCAGCTTCTGCTAAAAGAGTTGCCGACGTTCGACGTAAACAATGACCAGTGTACTTGTTCAAACCCAAATATTTTGCAATATTACAGGGAATTTTCCCAAATGTGTTTTTTCCAACAGGTTGTACAGTACAGCGGCCTTGTCTGTAGCTTAAAAATAGTCTTTTTCTGAGCAGCCATATGGCCGCAAAGACATATAATCCATTATAAGTTTCAAACTATTCATTTCGTTTTCATCAATAATGGTGAAAACTCGTTTTTTGTCAGGTTTGGTTTCAGGCACCGTTACAACAAAGACTTATTTTTTATCTTCTATATGTGTGACTAACTTATTTACAAGTTCTTGCGGCCGACATCCACCAAATACACCAAATAATAATGCGACCTTGTTCATTAAATACGTTTCATTTGGTGCCTCATGAATAAATTTTAGGACATTTTCTGTAGATAATACACAGAATTTTTTTGGTTGGTACCCTTTGACTTTTCTTTAAATACTTGCATAATTTGTGAAAATTACATATATTAATATTCTTATTTACCATTAAAGTCTTCTTTATCATCGAATATTTAGCCCACAGAGAGCTCGGGGAAAATTTTTCAGATAGATCATTAAAGTACCCCAATAGCACAGTTTCGTTAATGTTTTCGACAGCATTTTCTGACATCCACTTCAAAAATTGGTCATATTCTTTGTCGTATGAGCCGAGGATGTTCTCGGTAACAGGTTTTGCGTTGTCTTTTCAGCCTTTTTTTCAATTTCGTCGGGAATTTTAAAACCTCGTTCCATTTTTGATTTTTGACTTTGACACATTAAACATTTGAATACTTATCTCCCCAAGGTAAAAATAAAAAATTTGGTAAATCAAATTAAATTTTAAAAAAATATTTATTATTTAAATCGAACTGGTATGACATAAAAGATTGTATGCGCCACGGGTACTAATAGATATATACCCTCGGGCGACTTACGAACCCTTGGGCCAGAGGCCCTGGGTAAGACTGTCGCACTCAGGGCATCATCTACTTAGTACCCTTGATACATAAATAGCTATTTTATACCAAGATTGCCGCCATTTTCACAGTTAGAACTGTAATTTTCACCTCAGAAGGTACTTTACATTCCTCTATTGGTCACACCTAAACTTTGTAACGAAAAAATGAGATACCAAGTTCGATATTCAAAGCCATAACTTTCGTTTTCCCGTTGTGTTTTGCTTGTTGCTATTTATTAAGAGATTATTTCGCAATATGAATGAATGACACTAACTATGTTTCTTAGAAGTAATAAATGTGTTACGCAGTTCAGTTTTTTATGCAACCGAATCATAGTTGAATACATAGGACGCACCATAATTGGTATTCGTTCGTGAAGTTTAAATAATTTTACAAGTTAGTCTTGGTTATATTATTCATAAATTGAAAAGCACGTCGAGCATGTATCTAGAATAATCTAGCTGTTAATGTTTGCTATAACCTGGTAACTAAAGTAGCACGGCTATCAGTTACGTTCGTTTACTACTAAAGTTGAACGTTTGATTGATCGCTTTTCTTGTTTATACACCAATAAAACCATTTAATAACTAACATGATGGATTATTATCAATTGAAACGTCGCATATGTTTTGTGTCCCAGAAAATCTACAATAATTGAAGAAAAAGGAAAGCTTCTAAAACCGATTTGGTCTGACGCTCATTTTGCAGAACCCCCTGTTACAGAAAACTCGTTTTTCCCAACTGGTTATACAGGGTATTAAGGAAATTACTTATTATACAACGTGTCCAGGGTAAGGAGGGCCAGTACAGGGATCTCGGAAACCGTAAGAGATACGAAGTCGATTGGAGGTGAAGTTGCACATTTCCGTGCCTAATAATATGCCGTTTAGAAAGTTTTAAAATTCCTAGTAGCTCCGGAGATATCCGGAAAAAACCGAAATTCTGAAAAATCGTTTTATTGTTTTCCTGGGTTTTTTTGAGATCGAATTCTAAAGTTAATTACACTTTTGCATTGCCACTTTTTCCTCTCTATCTAACAGCGTTAATTGTTTTGTAATCCGACGAGTCGTCTTCGAAGGGCTATTATCAACTTTCTTTTTTTAAATACGATCCTGCTTTTCTGATATTGGAATTTGATAGCTCTTTTTCTTCCGAATGCATGGGTTTTTCGAAACAACATCAGGAAATTTTGGGATACGGTCCTGTATTTCTCCAAATTTTATAAATAATATCTCAGAAGTAGGCTCTAAATTTTTACTTATGTTCGACTAGTTCAATAAATAACAAATAATTTAATAATTAACCACAAATAAGGGAAGAAAATACAGAAACATTATTTCAAACTTCTGTTGATTCGGGATTTAAAAGAAAAGTAGGCGCTTGAAACAAAAAATTAAGATGGTGACGCGTGATTTGTTTCACTTGACATTCCCATTGTGATCGTTTGAGAGCGTTTTAAGACGTTTTCTATTTTCCAGAAAATATGGAACATAAATTTAAAAATGCTGAAAAGTTTGATATTCTATCGCATGTTTTATCTCAAAAAAAGTGATATGTGGCAGTTAGAAGATGTTATTTGTGCTTAGAGAATAACGGAAATCATTTTGAACACCTGATTATATTGTAGTTCCTTACCTTTTTCGTTGTTCGGTTTATTACTGTTTTGGAATAATTTTTGTTTACTTATTTGTGGTTTATTATCAAAATTATTTGTCATTTATTGAACTAGTCCAACAAAATAATGCCTATGAGATATTATTTATATAATTAGGAGAAATACAAGACCGTATCCCAAAATTTCCTGATGTTGTTCAAAAAACCCTCGAAACGTCATTAAACCACAATGTGTCATACATCGTTGCATTCGGAAGAAAAAAGCTCTCAAATTCCAATACCATAAAAACGGACCGTATTTAAAAAAAAAGTTTATAATGGCCCTTCGAAGACGACTCGTCGGATTACAAAACAATTAACGCTTTTAGATAGAGCGGAAAAAGTGGCAATAAAAAGTGCAATTTACTTTCGAATTCGATCTCAAAAAACCCAGGAAAACAATAAAACGATTACTACTAGTATCTCAATTAATATCAACTTTCGGATATAGGTAAGTATAATTAAATCCTAATATTTTGACGTAAGGTGTCTGTGGTTTTATGTACGATTAATTAGCGGACACTTTGTATATTTGAGCAGATCATATGCCATTAATATTTCCACGATGAGACTTTGTTGTTTAATAATATTTTATAATTTTAATTTCAGCATGGAAAAATATTGGAAGCATGAATATTTGTAACTCCTGAATGCTGCCAGCCCATCACCTCGTGGTAAGTTATCTAATCTATTACATTTTCTTTAATTCTTATATATATTTCCCGTTGAGCTCTTTTAAGGGTTTTGATGTCGTATCCATTTTATATCTATTATCTCAATCTGTTTTTGGTTAAAAAGGCATATAAGCCTCATGTTATTGGCCGTTTTGGAAAAGTATAACATTATGAAAAGCCAGGTTTTCCAACTTTCCCTTCTGAAAATACTCTGTGGACTACGTATGATAAATAGACTGCTATTATATTAAAAAACGAGTAACTCATGAGGAAAATACACTCTTAAAAGAAAGCGGAATTTAATACATCATTCAAGTAATAATAATTTAGCCTTATAAATATTTATAACTTTCATTTGATGCACGATTTATTAAAGAGTTGACTAAAAATACGTTTTAATTATCATAATAGGGACAAAAATGTCGTTTCTTCGTAGAAAATGAACAATGAAAATATATACCTGCAAAGAACAATACCCAATCGCGAATCAATGTTGTAACAGGATGTTGTGGAAATGGTTTATTATATTTTTCTATTTGGGTTTCATAATGGCTACATTATGAAATGCAAAAAATTGAATAACCTGCCACTTTATAAAACTGAAATTTAATTTTTTTATGTTGGTAGCAAGTAGGATTCGAATTTTAGGCTTACTTCGATTTCGTTGAAATTAGTTTTATAGGCATTATGGATTCGACAAATTTTTTTATAGAAAACTTTAAAATACTAACCTTTAACCTTGCAAATAGATCATTTTTACTAGATATTTATCTGAAATACCTATACTCGGAAATATATAACATGCTGACGATGTCCGTCAACTAATTTGTAGTCACAACTATAAAACAACACTTAATAATAGAAATATCTTCCAGTTTATGCTCTATTTCTAAAGTTTTATTCAATAAAGTACTATTTTTATTTTTAATTCAATATAAGATTATACATATTACTTTATATATACATATTTATAGTTACTGTAGACATTTCCTGGGCATTAATTGTTGTTCCTGTCAGATTCTGTGTCGATACAATATTTTGTTCAATAGTATCTATTATTTATTATTTTGTTCAATATTTTGAACTTGGTTCTGCTCGCACCATAACTCAAAGTTTTGCATATTCTTTTTAAAAGTTTTTCTAGATTATTTTCTGTAATTTCTCGTATTTCTTCCTTTTCTTCCTGACTCATTTTTATTAACTTTAATAATATATTTATTTTAATTATGACGGATGGGAAGAAGGTTTGTTCAATTGTTTCTATCATGGCATATTTGATACTTGTAACATTTTATGAAATTGTAAAAGTATTGCCAATCCTAAAAGAAAATATTAATTCAAATGGAAAAAATCTACTATATTTTTTAAAGTTTTTCAGACTTTAAAGACCCAAATAGAAAAAGTATTATAAAATACACGGTTCATAAGACAATTATTATACCACTTGATGAGCACCTGACTAGACGTGCTCTTAGATAATGTCTTATGAAACTTGTATCTTAATATACTATTAAATAACTCCTCGAGGATTCTAGAGGAAGCTCACATACTTTTTTTGAAATCAACCGTCTAAGGAAAACCCTCAAAAATCATCCTTCATGCGACGAAGCCATAAACATTCTTGTTGTCCACTGCGCGGGCTCCAACCTTCGGTCGTTTCATATCATTAGCTGTAACGATCGACGTTCCCCCCACATCCCTTCCCGCTCGAAATGGTTCAATCAAAGTATTCGATATTCGTTGAGACTTGAGGCTGTATGTCGACTACGGTTCCCTTACACGAGCATATTGGTTTTAAACGTATAAGGTACTGTTTATCAATAAATATGGTGTTTAATTTACAAGTTCTTATTATTTTTACAACGCGGATACAAAATATCACCATAAAGTTCTGTTGTGTTGTCGAATAATTTGCTTCCATGCGCTTATTGTTTATCTGGTGTGCAAAGTAAAAAAGAAATTATTGAAGAAGAAGAAGAGGAGAAGTTTTATCATTGGTAAAATTGATAACATCGCTGACCTACTTGGTTAACAATCATACATGTTTGTTTACGAAATGTCAGTAGTGCACGCTGCTTTTTAAGCCAATGAAATAAGGTGATTTGCGGGTTTGTCCGGATTTGCGGGTTTACATATAATAATTCATTTCAATAACACCCTATATGATGATTATTTTACTTTTGATTACTCTGTCTACAAATGGGCTTATTGATCCCAGAAACGGTTCGCTTTCCCCTATTGTGATCACCACTCTTTAATTCATAAGGGGATAAAATTAGGTCATTCCTCTCATGATTAATCATTAAACGGGTTATTCATGGTAATCCGGGAAAAAAATGGGAAATTTGTTAAACAAACAGAATACTTAAATAGGGTACATTTGGGGAGACCTGACATGACGATGCTGGTTGCGTTTCAGTGAATGGACGCTTAAAAAAAATTTTACGAGTACTGTATATGCTCACATGCAAATCGCATTTAAAAAAAAGCCAGCGGAAGATTACAATAAAAAAAAATTATTGAATCAGTTCATAATAAATTTTGTTATTTTTTTATATTCTTTGAATAAAGATTTATTTTTCGAGACGAAAATTCTGAAGATTTCCATCTGGGAACATGTTTAAGGGATTTTAACGGTAAAGCAAGTCGAGCTTTAAGCCTAAAATGGCTGTTTGTAGAGCCAATCAATACGGATCTAAATCTCTTTAAATAAAAATCTGAATATAAAAGTGATAAGCTACTCTTCCATTTTTTTAGAACTAAAAAACAGATATAACGTAAGAAATTGGTTATGGAGATTCACGTTGTTGTTAGCGTCTGCTCGCCACCAGCCATGATACCTTTATTGTATCATGGATGGTGAGGTATATAAACACCTACATTGTACTGATAAGCACAGAAGAGTTTGGAATCGGTATACAGGTGTGGATGTTCCACAAAGTAGAAATATTTGTGGTGTGGATGTTCCACAAAGCAGAAACGAACGAAAGTTATTTTCACTTGATAATATTTTGCCTTTGAAGTGGTTTTGTTCGGGTTTGCTCGTTACGTTACAGGTAGGCTAGAAAGATAGTATCCGGCGTGTTGTGGATGTTGTTCTTTCGAAAACCGGTACTTTCTTGCTACTATCCATTTGTTTGTTTGTTTCCTAACATCTCTGAAAAAATGAAGGAGGTGAATTCTCACCTTATTTTAAGACGAAAATGTGGTATAAAAGTTTTTCGCATGTCACTTCGTTTTCGAAATACAGGGTGTTAAAAAAAATATTGTATTTTTCAGCTTATTAATTAATGCCAAACGATATTCCAATGATACAGGGTGTTATGGAAATGACGTATTATATTTAAATGGGTTTGTTCGTTGTTTTGTTGGGTGTCCTAGAGAAGCGCTACATATTTTCTTTTATCGACCCGTTTTAAAAGTGGGGTCCAGCCCCATAAACCCACAGCTCATCCTGCGCCACTGTAATACATCACCCTGTGGTGGCATGTCAGAAAACAGGTGTTACGTCTGTATTCCAATAACTGTTGTAACAATTATGGGCCTTTTCGGGACTAGCCTGAAAACAGCTATTTTCTCAACGGGGACCTGAGAACATTGATACCACGTTTCCATCGGTGATAGAAAAATATAGTATATTGTTTTGTAATTTAGGTCAAAAGGCGACTAAAAACGGCTGTATTTGATGTTTGGAGATTATCTGGTATTGTCGATCTATCGTGACATATGTCCATTATGTAGATAAACGGATTTACGTATATTTTTAAGCTTGGCGGAAACTTATAAATCTGAAAACTAGGCGATTCTAATGTTCATATGTTCGTGATATTTGTCATAATTTCCTTTTCCTATTTTAAGATAGTCGTCGTCAAATATGGGACAATTTTATATTTAGATCTCCAAATATTATGTTTTAAATATGTATATTTATAATATAACATACGATTACTTGCTTTCAAATATAAATTAGTTTCATTCTCGTGAGTATGTAATCTGTTCATTATGTTTCAAGCTGCTGTATAGCCTAAACAATGCGTTTGAGATACAATTATATACAGGGTGTCATTTGAAAACTTCCCACCCTTAATATTTTGCTTCCAGTAAAGAATAATAAAAATCGGAATGACACTTCAATATTATAGTGAAGAGGGGACGCTTTTTAAAGAATATACAGGGTGTTATGGAAATGACTTTTAATGGGTGACTCCTATTGTGGTCTATAGAAAGTCTACATACTTTTTTTTTATCGAATATCTAAAGACTAAGTTAAAAACAATTTTTACCCACATACTGTCGCGCCGTTCCATCTGGATTCAGTTAGCAACAATGTGGGTCACTAGAGTATGCTAATAGTGTTGTCAGATCACACCGCATGTTTCGCCCTTGCTTGGATATCTGCCGCGCGCGACTATCGTTGCTTCAGTATGTTTCGAGACTCGAGGGTCGATAGACGCTGATTTGTTAGTTGAAGCATTACCCGATTTTTTCTGTTGTGAAATAATTCATAATAAGAAATATTGTGATGTGATTTCAAATTTGTGTGATATTACCTATTGTTGATTCTGTTGCAAAACATACTTTTTGCGTTTTATTTTTTTATGGAATTTAATTATAAAACGGATTATAAGATCGAAGGTAAGAGAGTATGTACCTTAAAATTGTAGTATTTTTTTCTAAAAAGTTTGAAAAAGAAGTGATAACGCGGGTCAAGGACGTCTTGTTGTCAAAAACTGAACACGTGCGTTTACAATTCTGTGTTGCAATATATGACAACACCGCCTCAATATACTATTGATTGCGAACGTCCTCCCTAGCGGCCACGCAAATTTTCAAATTTCATATAAAGTGTATATTTCTTACAATAATTCGAGGCGCCATTTAAGGTTATTTTTCATCAATTAATTTTCATTTCAGGATTTGTCTGTTTAAATATAATAAGTCATTTCCGAAACACCCTGTATATCAGCCACTAAGGCTATATTATTTTTTGAGTCGTAGTGTCCAAAGAAATCGAGTTGGGGTTGAGAAAATGGAATTAATTAGAAGTTACCTGCACTGAAATTTATAGTTTTAAGGTTATTATTTTAAAAAACATTACTGTGCTAACTCCCCTCGTAGTAGAATGATTAGGGGTCCCTAGGTCATCGCCCGGGGCGACACACTTTCCAATTCTTTACCAGGAGCAAACGCACCGCCTAAAAACATGTTCTAAAGGCCGTATTACACTTGGGAATATTTATGGCGCCAGCAATGGCAATTATAATTCAAGGATTCAGGCGCAGTACACCGTTCTCCGTACTACAGTCAGAAATTCTACTCTTCTGACAATTAAAATGACACGGATTCATGCGCAGTACACTGTTCCCGATCAGCTGTTTCTCATTACTAGAAATGGGGCAGGCGCCATTTTAATTGCCCTTGCCGGCGCAATTGGGTAGACATGGATTATTCTGTTATTTTTAACTGTTTATTATTTGGCCGAACCAGGTATGAACAGGTAATGGCCATTTAAACCCACTGGTACTTAAATTAGCAGTTTACATTATTTATTAAACTTATGGACTGCTAATTCAGCAACTTTTTGCACCTCCTATTTGTAAATAGCAGTAGCTGCTTTAACTGGTAATCAAAACGAACAGGTTTGCACATCTCTAATTCTGGGGATATTTTAGGGATTTCGACAGTACCCACTGCTGTTCTGACCGTTGACAATGCTCCAGCTGATCGAAAACGGTTTACTGCGCATGAATACATGCCATTATAATTGCCGGCGCAAGAGAAAAAATTGCCTAGTCTAATACGGCCGTAATTACTTCCATTTCTGGAACGGTGAATTGTATGGAGCGAAAACAAGAGTAAAATATAATGTCGTGTCTTATTTTGGGATATTAGGGTCTGAGAATATGTCCCGCTAATTTCGGGACACCCTGTATTAAGAGACATACGTTATTTAGTTCACTTTTAAATAAAAAAATATAAATATGGAATAGGAATCTCTTTGATATTCTCGAATGATTAATAACGGGGCTGCGCCTTCCTAAAAAAGTTGTGTTTCGCGTACTAGGAATCTTATAACTATTTTATTATTCACTCCTAGAAAAATCCATAAAGTAGAATTCTTACGCAGATGAAATTCTTTGTTACGCCACTCGAATATTTTTCAATTTCATCTGTGAGAATGCGAGGATATTATATTCAAATTTTACCAATATTTGTATTTTAATGAACGAAAAGGAAGCATTGTCCTATTTTGTTTGTCCTTAAAAAATAACTAATTCAAGGGGTTTTATTGATTTTGGGTGTTATTAGGCCAGATAGAATTTATATTAGCTAATAATATTCCGTGTTACGTCGAATAACAAATCATATGAGGTCGATGGACGCGAGCGAAGCTCGAGTTAATCTATGAATAAACGTGCCCAAGCGATCGTTGAGTAAAATTTCAAAAAAAAAACTTTTGAGTGTTACAATGAAAAATTTGATCGATAATTAAAACGACGCTCAAGTTTGTTATTTCTAGAACCAAAATTAAATATTATAATAATTCGAGAAATACTTTTAATATAAACAACATAGATTGTCGTCGATATCGATTCTAGCTTATGCTCTCCTTTCTAGATTTCAAACCTTGTGACGTTTTTTAAGTTTATGGTTGTGTGTTTCAAAAGAAAACAAGTCAACTACTTAAATTTTATCTGTAAAGTAGTTTTCCGATTGTCTTGGGTAAAGGCAGTGAGACCTCTCTTAGGCGGACACCTACGGACCATCTAAATGTGTCCGCCTAATAGCGGTGTCCACCCTTGGAAATTTGTTATTAGGTAATATGTAAATGCAAAATTATTACTATGTATATGTATGTACAAATAAACATAACATAACAAAAATACACTAGTTTACTACTACTAAAAAAATCTAATAACGTAGTTTGACGTGTTTGCGTTTTATACTTTCAATCAAGAAAATGTAATTTCAAGTTTGATAACACTTCCATTGCTGTAGAGTCACCTCTATTCTTTGCATACTCTTATAATTCCTTTACCATACTAATGGCCATGGTGACATTTGTTTGATTACTGCATTCAACTTCTTCATCAGAGTCGTCAGATAGTGATGTGGTTTCAGTTTGGACTACATAATCGGTAGGAATGGGATCACTATCATCTTCTAATAGCACATTACTATCAATGTTAATGAACTCGCCCAAATTATTGTTATCATGTTACAAACTTTCACAACATCAATATTCTCTTTCAGACTCAAACGCGATATTTTTGTGCCATTGTTTACGATTTTAACCTTACAACTCACAAATAAACGGCGGACTGCTGTCGAGGAATCACACATACTTTCATTCGGTGAAGTCCTTTCGCGCTGCCACGCATACGCGAATGGTTGCCGGTCTGTCTTCACAGAGTTTTTGCACCGTACTTATTCGCCTTCCAAATACTTTAAAAAAGTTTTTGTCCGTTTAAAGGAGGGTTTTCGCACTCTTTGCATGAAAACAGCCTGTCCGCGTCCGCCCAAGAGAGGTTGATTATCATGGAATTTCATATACCTAGTTTCGGACTATGAAAAAATGTCCGCTTATTCGAGGTGTCTGTTAAGAGAGGTTTCACTGTAATGAGGAAAATCTAAAAAAATCTGCATCAAGTAGAAGAAGAAGCCGTTCAAACGTGGCATTTATTAACATTCATTCTCTAGTACTCGGCCTACTGAGATGTTGTAGACCAATGAGACAGTTTTTACCACTTGTAAGGAAGATACAAATTTCATCAAAATAATCACATGTGAATTGTGTAAATGAAACAATTTTATTGGTCGAAACAGTATATTTGACAGGTGATGGAAATAATCGAAATAAACCATATTTTTAGCGATGAAAATAGTGTCGGATCATTGTTTTGTCGGATGACGGACTTCAGCTTAAATCATTTCATTTTAACGTCATGAAATCTGCGCCACATATTCGAACTGTCTCGCATGCATTCGTACAAAAATAGCTTCCCAGTTTATTTTTGTTTCAGAATACTGGATTTATATGTGCACGTTTAACATTTTGAGGTAAAATATCTTTCTGAATTACCGATGACGTTTAAGTTAATTTGGATAGGAAATCGGACAATAAAATCTTTACTGTAATAATTTTACTATAGTTTTATTTTTTATGCGATTTTCATGATTTTGTTATCAGTTTGTAGATCCGTTCATTGTGTTTTTCCTTAATTATTTTATAAAGTAATATTTTTCGATTAGGCTATATTATACAGGGGTAAATCATACTGTTGTTTTTTATCGTAATTTCAAAATACCCTGTAGGAAAATTGAGGAGGATAATTTTATTTACATACTGTTTCTTGTAATCTTTGATGTATTCTAAACATTTCGATTTTTGATTCATTCCATTATCTCATTTCTGCTGCGAGCTGCAAAATTTTATATGAAACGCTGATTTGAAGCCTATTTTCATTAAGAAAACCAAACACTAGGTATATCATAAAGTTAATTAACAAAAACAAGTTTAATATTGTGTATTTCCTGCTCTCGCAGCAATGACAGCTTGCAGTCTTCGTGATATCGAACGAAAAAGGTTACTTATCCTTTCTTGAGGGATAGCCTGATATTCTTCGGTCAGCGCCAGTCGTAAGTCTTACAGGGTTTATGGTTGTACAGGACGACGACGAACGAAAGTTGATCCCAAAAATCTTCGATTGGGTTGAGATCCGAGCTACATGCAGGCTATTCCGATCTTGGAAGTCAACTTCATCCAGATATTCGTTCATTACATGTGCAACTTGAGGTCTATCATTATCATGCATTAATGTAAATTGGTTCCCAATGAAAGGGAAAATGGAACAACAACTTCTTGGAGGATTTCCTCAATGTGACGTTGGGCCGTTAGAGCTCAACAAAAACAAGATTGGTGCGTGCTTCGGTAGAAATACCAATGCCATACATTTTCTAAAAATAATATCGTTTCGTTTAAAATTTTGCAGCTCGCAGCAGAAATGAGATAATGGAACGAATCAAGAAAGGAAATGTTTAGAATACATCAAAGATGACAAGAAACAGTATGTAAATAAAATTATGCACCTCAATTTTTCTACAGGGTGTCTTGAAATTACGATAAAAAACAACGTTTGATTTACTCCTGTATAATATAACCTAATCAAAAATGTTACTTAAATAATTAAGGAAAAACACAATTAATTGAGCTATAAACTGAACAACTGACAAAATCATGAAAATCGCATAAAAAATAAAAAAGTTATAAAATATCAAACTTGACCAAAAATTCAGGGTGGCGGAATTTTGTGCCGGTGAGTATATTTTAGTAGTTACTTGATTTCACTAAATTTATTAGAAATCCTAGTTATAGTTTTTTGTAAATTATATTGTAAGTATGGTATCGATTACTAATAAAAAATGAAATTAATACTATATTTTATAGGAAATTTTACAATAAATACTAAATAATTTTACTATAGTCTCTTGTCCGTGTAGAAAACAAATTAACATAAATTAATCCTAAGGAAACACAGAGGTCTGAATCAAAATAACTAAGAATCACAGACATATAAGCTCCTGTAATGCTTTGAAAACTATATATTTTCGAGACCAGTTGAGTAATCTCCAATATAAACCATAATAAACAAAATTGAAATACATTGAATTTTGATCGGTGTTTAAACAGCATCGTATTCATCAGTTTACAGCTAAATATAATATTTACGCAAGCAGCGAACCACACATAATGATAAATGATAAGAAGCTGTATCCATCTGTCGACTCTATCATTTCATAAAAAGGATATCGACAGCTGTATATAAAGTAGCAGTATTTGATGATTTAATTAACGTAATTAATCCTTTATAAATCAATTAATTATTCGTTAAAGGTAGAACGTATGACAAACTGTTGGCTGTTTTGTTATTGAAGAGATAAAGAAATTGGGAGGAATGTATCGTTTATTAGCTTTGGCAGATATTTGGGATACGACCCAAATTTTGTTCCGTATGGATGAATAGATCATGTCAATTCAAAGTATACAGGTTGATGGCGACCTAGACGTTTATGAAGACCTAGTCAAAGGAACACGTTGAAAATTTGGTAGCTTATACAGGGTGTCCCAGAATATGTGGGCAATCTCCGGAGTTCAGATAGAACAATTAAAAATAACAGTAGAAGTTCCTATAAATTTTTCTTCCTACGGCCTCCCCTACGGAGATACGGGCCCATAACGAACGTCCCTGGAAATCGTTGTTTTTTAAATAATTTTTTAAGTACTAGCTGTAATTTAATAATTTTTTAATATAATGGTTACTAATGAGTCTCCTTAAAATTCTCCCTTTTAAACACATTTGGCTTATTTAGTTTGTCAGGGACGGACTAGACATAACACAAAAATGCTTTTTTTTGTACACCTTGTATGAAGGAACGACAATAATGTTTTAGGATACTCTAAACCTTAAGCTGAAAAAAAGGTGGGTGGCGGTGGTAAGAAGAAAAATTTATATGAACTTCTCCTGTTATTTTTAAGTGTTTTATCTGAACCCGGGAGGTTGCCCACATATTCTGGGACACGCTGTATAAGTGTACATGCTCTCTCTCTTAAAAATATTTTCAGTCGTGCAGTGCTGCCGCTTCTACTAAAAAGTGTTAGCGACTTTGATAATTTAAATGGAACAGCCTGAAGAGTGAACATGTCTACTTATACAGGGTGTTTCCTAACCTCTGAATGAAGGAGGTGAATCCTCCCCTTATTTAAAGACGAAAATGTGGTATAGAAGTTTTTCGCATGTCGCTTCGTTTTGTGAAATACAGGGTGTTAAAAAAAATTGTATTTTTCATTTTATTAGTTAATGCCAATGATTTGATAATGTATATGATTTAAAAACTTTGAATAATGAAGTCATATGAACAAAAGTCAAATAAATTGCTGCAAATGTCTTCCATAAACCAGTAAACACCCATGTAGGTACACGACGTACTAAATTGTCTCTTACGTGTTGGAAAATTTCGGGACTGGCGCGAATCGTATTAAAACCATCATATGCATTCGAGGTCTAAATTTAAAAACAATTCAAAAGGATATTATTTGAAAGATGTTACACAGCAGACAAATATCACTGAGAAAACAAATGTGGTTGCCATGCCATGGAATACGAAAATGACTAAACAATTAAGGTACTATTTTATCCAGATTCTCGCAAACGAATTAATTGTAAAATTTAAAATTGACCCAAAGTAAAGTACTCTAATGCTTTATGTTTAACAGATATCATTAGAATAAATAAATAAATAAATTATGTCTTTATTGTAACATTTAAAAGCTACAAAGGGCGAAGTTGAACACTACGCTTCCTCACTTAACCTACACAATACCTAACATTATATAAAAAATATAATTTACATTAGTTACTCAATTTAATAATTTTCATTTAGAAGTACAATTTCATTAAAGCAATAAGACAGATTCAAACAAAAACAGGTAATATATGTTGAATTGATAATTTAAATTGCAAACCAGAAAGGTATCTGATATCGAAGGGAACCATATTGTATAGTTTAGCGATATTAAAAATAAATGATCTTTCAAAGTAAGAAGATGTATGCGCTGGGGTCGTTAAAATACATTTATGACGGAGATCTAAATTGTGCTCATCACTACGGAATTTAATACTCCTATATAGGTAGTCCGGACATTTTTTACTAATAATTTTATTAAAAAGAACTAAGGAATGGAGCACCCTATGTTCATTCATTCTTAACCATTTTATTTCTCTCAGCTTTGCAGACACTCCCCTTTCACGCTTCCTTATACCCCCTATTAAACGTAGACAACAATTTTGAATTAACTGAATTCTTCGGGCATCAGCATCCAATAGACATGGGCTGTCCACAACATCAGCATAGTTAAAATGTGATAATACGATGGAATCACAGAGCATTTTTTTAAGTTTCTCATTTAAAATATTTCGTTGAGCGTATATTAACAAGATTCGCAAAAGCCCTCTTAATACACATACTGACGTGCTCAGAGAATCTGAGGCCGGTATCAATGACCAGACCCAGGTTTCTTGCCGCACTAACCAGTTTAAGTTGCTCATTATTTATTAAAACTCTTACCCGATCTTGATAAAATGACTGGTCCTTTTTCCTACCAAAAAGAAGTCCCTGGGATTTGCTTGGATTTATACCAAGACAGTGTGAAGTTAGACACCTGCAGAAGAATCCTCAGATCCGCATTGATCTTCTCAACGGCATTATCAATATCACTAGGTTTAAAACATATGTAGATCTGAGTATCATCCGCAATCCGAATATCGTTTGGCATTAATTAATAAAATGAAAAATACCATATTTTTTTTAACACCTTCAATTTTTTCAGAGATGTTAGGAAACTGCCAAATTTTCAAAGTGACTCGTTCTCATAAACGTTTAATAGGTCATCCCATCACCCTGTAGTATAAAACATATTTTCGAAAAATAAAATCAATGAAGAAAAAAATTATTAACGATCAGATTCTTGATGGAAAATTTGATTTTTGTGACAAAAATTCGAGGGTCAAATTAAGAGCGGAGGAGGGGGAGGGGGGAAGTTCAAGACAGAAAATAGTGATTTTCAATCCGGACAACACCTGTCAACCGAACAAACAAGTTTAAAAGTCCAGGAATTATAAAAAATTAATAGTTCGCTTCGAGTCACGTGACCTATCTCCATTCTTTACCGAAGCGTCCCTGATGTATGCTAATGAATGAACGATTACAAAAAGTATCGCTGTCTAGTGTTTACCAAAGTTATTGACATTGTAACTTAGACTGATTTATTTGAATGTCAAATAGTAGAAACTGAATGCGTTCCTTTAAAATTATTGGAATAGGTTTTTCCCATAAAAACTATTAAAATCGAAAGGTGTACTACACGGAAGGAAAAACTTAATAAACTTTATTATAATAATAGCAAAACTAACCATAATTTATGGCTCTATATGTGACTGGAATACCTTTTATTAAGAACTACCATTAAATTATAGCAAAATGTTAACCAAAATTTTTCTACAAAAATACTTTTGTAAAATTTACTAAAATCTTTTGTAAAAATGTTGACATATGGTATTCCCAAGCGATCACCCATCCAAGTACTAACCGTGCCCAAAGTGGCTTGACTTGATGATCGATAGTATGTTCCGAGTTTGTAAGATCTTTGTATGTTCCTGTTAAATTCTTCTACTATTATTGGTTCACAAGATCGAACTCCGAGTGATCTGTTGCATCTGATTTAAGCCTTTCATGCTTGTAAAAATGCATTTTTACAACACTTTATTTAAACGGTAATTTTTACAGTAAAAATACTTAAAGCACAATAATAGTCATCAGTAAAATGTACCATACATTTAAAAATATTCAAGTACTGGAGTTATAAATAAATAATTTTCACTGACATTCGTTGTAAAATAATTTACAATATATTTTAGTTGATTTTACTAAATTTATTAGAAATTCTAACTATACTTTTTTAGAAACTATGTGTATCTATAATATTATTTTGGTACGGATTATTAATGAAATTTGTAATTAATACAATATTTTATAGGACATCGTACATTAAAATCTTTACTATAATTTTCCTGTAGTGTTTGTTCCGTGCACATACATTCGTTGTAAAATCTACAATATATTTTAGTAATTACTTGATTTTACTAAATTTCTTAGAAATCTTAATTATAGTTCTTTGTAATTACCAATAAAAAAATGTAATTAAGACTATACTCACCGGCACAAAATTCCGCCACCCTGAAATTTTGGTCAAGTTTGATATTTTATAACTTTTTTATTTTTTATGCGATTTGCGTGATTTCGTTATCAGTTTGTAGATGAATTTATTGTGTTTTTCCTTAATTATTTTATAAAGTAACATTTTTCGATTAGGCTATATTATACAGGAGTAAATCAAACGGTTGCTTTTTGTCGTAATTTCAAAATACCCTGTAGGAGAATTGAGGTGGATAATTTTATTCACATACTGTTTCTTGTCATCTTTGATGTATTCTAAACAATTTGTTTCTTGATTCATTCCATTATCTCATTTCTGCTGCGAGCTGCAAAATTTTAAATGAAACGATATTATTTGTAGAAACTGTATGCCATTGGTATTTCTACCGAAGCACGCACCAATCTTGTTTTGGTTGCGCTCTAATCGCCCACCGTCACATTGAGGAAATCCTCCAAGAAGTTGTTGTTCCATTTGCTCCTTTCATTGGGAACCAATTTACATTAATGCATGCTCATGCTAGACATCACGTTGCACCTGTAGTGAACGATTATCTGGATAAAGTTGGACTGTACAACCATAAACCTTGCAAGACTTATGACTGGCGCTGACCGAAGAATATCAGGCTATCCCTCAAGAAAGTATAAGTAATCTTATTTGTTCGATATCACGAAGACTGCAGGCTGTCATTGCTGCGAGAGGAGGAAATACACGATATTAATATTGTTTATGTTTTTTGTTATGATATACCTAGTGTTTGTTTTTCGTATTGAAAATAGGCTTCAAATCAGCGATTCATTTAAAATCTTGCAGCTCGCAGCAGAAATGAGATAATGGAATGAATCAAAAATCGAAATGTTTAGAATACATCAAAGATTGCAAGAAACAGTATGTAAATAAAATTATCCTCCTCAATTTTCCTACAGGGTATTTTGAAATTACGATAAAAAACAACAGTATGATTTACCCCAGTACAATATAGCCTAATCGAAAAATATTACTTCATAAAATAATTAAGGATAAACACAATAAACGGATCTACAAACTGATAACAAAATCATGAAAATCGCATAAAAAATAAAAAAGTTATAAAATATCAAACTTGACCAAAATATTAGGGTGGCGGAATTTTGTGCCGGCGAGTGTAAATTTTATGGAAAATTTTACAATAATAATTTGACTATAGACTTTTTTCCGTGTACCGGCTATTGGTTATTTTATGTTATTTATTGGTGTTGCGTAATTAAAGCACTTCGTACTTAATGTACGTACCTACATTTAATAAAAATTGTATATTTCATGAATAAACAGAAATAAACAAATGAATCAAAAAAGAAAATAAGACCCGGTATAATTAAAGTTGCTTTTTTAACTAGAGCAATAAGGCAGTGATGTTTTTAAGAAAAAAACTACATTTAGAGAAAAACTCAAACAAAACAGCCAACAATTTTAGTCCTTTTTTCCGTGATTTGTTATCGAAGGAATCCACTATTTATTCAATAGAAATATACAACTTTTGCAGGTTCTTTAATTATTTTCGATAATTTTGTACAAATGAATTATTGTAGCTTAAACAAGTGAACATGCTTTTGTATATAAAATACCAGACAAGGTGATAAAAGTCATTTTATGTTCATACTAAAATTTTTATTGTGAAAATAAATTGGTAATTCAATTTCTGATATAAATATGTATCATTGTGTATCGATAGGTACATACACGTGTCTAAGGAACTACACAAATATTAAGCTTTTTTTATTATGCGTTTTATGAAAGAAGTATCTCTTTGCCTGATAAGAAACTAAGATTTACGAAGGAAACAATGTATTATACAGGGTTCTCAAAACTACAAGAATGCAACAATGGTTCAAGGAAGAACTACCCCTATTTTTCATTTTTAAGCAAAACGACAAATAAAAAAGTTTTTCACGTGTACTTAACTAAATTATTTAAGTTACCCTGTTTGCCGGTTTTAGTCAATCATTGTAATTAGGACAGTGTTGCCAGTAGTGCATCAAAATAAGGTATTTTACATTAAAAGGTTTGTAAATAACTGATTATTATCAGGATTTTCCTTAAAATTCGATGTCTTGAAATATGATGTATGTAGGTATTAAGTATTAAATTTAAATCATAAACTCATATTTATTATCTATAACTTACTATAAAAAAAATTCATAGATCGAATAGGAACGAAACAACATAATAGCTAGATACAAAAATCTAAAAGGAAATGCCTGATAATATGGTTTATTATTTATTAGCGCGCTTTTATGACAGCTTGAATTACAAAGAACTTTTTTTTTTACACAAACGCATTTGTTTGACATACATTGTTTTTTCGCTGGTTTGCATGAACACTTAAAATACTTAAAATATCCTTGACCTCCGCAAAGTGAAAGCGACTGCACAGCTTCTCGTACTGATACAAACTTTTCAGGCACGTCACCTACTTGAAGAAATGCCTCTTTGGTTTCCACTAAATTTTTTTTTATTTCCAATAGAACCGCCTTGAAAATATCATTTTTTTTTTTTTAAGACAACAAATCATAAATCGCAAAGATTGCGCAACTAAATACCATTAACATGGCATTTTTTCTTCTTCTTATATTTATGTTGAGTATTTTTTTGGCAATTAATACCCCCCCCCCCCCCTTTACCCCCACCTTTTGAGAATTTTGTAGTACAATTAAAAGGGGACCTAATTGAAAATATTCCCTCTCCAACAAAAAAAAAATACAACTGAAATGAGAACCCCTCCTTTTTTTGAAGTTAATTACTAAAAACCACTAAAAGGCACACAATAAAATCATTTCTTCCCCAAGCATATGAATTATAAAACCGTGTTAAACTTGTACGAATTTGAAGTGATTTTGTAGGTTGAATCCAAGGTTTTTTTACTTTGATTGGAGTAATAGTCATCTAACTTCTTATAAAACAATTCTGAATGCTTTCGACATTTCAATTTAAAAAAAAAATCAGTACACAGATGTTAACAACACTTACAGCATTCGACTAAAACCGGCAAACAGGGTACAGCGTTTGACTGAAAGAATTCCGTCATTACAGGGAATGCCTGATACTCTTAGGCAAACGGTGTACCAAACGTAGAGCTACACTATTTGCCGGCAATACGTGAAATGACTAGGCATTTCAGGGAATGACGGATTTTACTAATTGACGCCGACAGATGTCCCTTTTGTTTAGGTATTAGAGTGACGTAAATTACCTCTAACATTAGGCTAATTATGGAACTTTTGAAAATTAAAAACTGTCAAACGGACAATTTATCCAATTTGTACCAGCGCCAGTACCTTGTTAATAATTCCCATTAGTGTAGAACTTTCTTGGACAGCCTGTATTTAAAGCAGAAACTACAATAAAAATCTTGCCACAACCACATCTTATGGTAGGTTTCAAAACGTTACTAAATAATAACTAGAAAACTTACCGATTTTGGCCAAACTTGCACAAAATATCCATAATCCAATTATGAAGGGGGTCTCCACTCGGTGGAAAGAAACCGAGATAACGGGATACCTCTCCACCGGCTTCTTTTGCGGGGGTACCTGCTTTGAGGTCGTGGGCGCCTCATTTGTCGTCGTGGGCGCATCCTTTGGTACATCATTCTTAATTATATTGTTTACTCCAATCGTAGGGATTACTCCACGTGAGGGACTATTGATGTCATAGGCCCGGTCATAGGCACGAGTGTCGAAGTCCTCGGGGGGGCGTTCGACGGACCCCGAGGCATGATCCGAGGGTACCCTAAGGGTACTTACGAGTGTCCCTAGGCATAACACCGCAAAAATATACCTGCACGCCCGTCTCGAAAGGTTAACACCATGTTGCAACGAATACATTACATCGGACTATCGGCGCTGTGCGACTGCCATGGCAGTCCAGCGTCTTTCGGCGTCGGTTTCGTCGCGGGACGCCTGGCACACTGGGCGGTAAGCCAGCTGACGCGGCGTCGCGGTACGTAGACGCAGGCGTCGGCGAGAGGGCGCTGGGCTCCGGGTCGGTGCAGTAAATCCGGATTGGCATGGGGAATAAGTGTAACAATGCGCTTTTTTCGCCTGAATGAGAGCTTTTTTGCATGCCTTGGAGAGTATACAGGGTGCCCCAAGTAAAGTGGCCTATTAGAAGTATCTCGAGAACTAAATGACATTTTATTTTGAAAATTTGGCTGTGACTATAAGAGATGGTTTTCTACGTTTGTAAAATATTTTCGATGGTGCGGTGTTGCCGGATCATACCGAAAGTGGTAGCAACTTCGGGATTTTAAATGAATTACCCTATATATTATATTTTTTTTGGAATCTAGGTAAAAATCTAGAACAGTTTTCTGTATAATATCATATACCTATCTTTAAGAGTTTTTGAATTATAAATAATTGTGTGATTTTTTAACGCCGTATCGGTACCTGAAAAGAAAATCGTATCTTTTTAGCGGTTACAGCTAGAAAGTTGAAAATTCACAATAGTTTCACAAGACCATGGCAATTTTATAATTTTGAACAGTATTTAATTAGTTTTATACAGGGCGTCTCCATAACAATATTTCTGAGGCAGACGAATTATTTCAAAAATCTTCTTTTTTTTAAATAGGACACCCTGTAATTGATATGTTTTGCTAATGGAGGATCGAATTTTCTATCTAATGATATTAAGTGTTCTTATACCTATCTTCAATATTTTCGAAATTTAAAAATTATCTTATAAAAATATATTTTTTGGTAGTTGGCTGTGGATTCATACAAACAAAATAATGAAAAATCCATGTGACGTTATGTCTATATTTTATAAACGTAGAAAACCATCTCTTATAGCCACAGCCAAATTTTCGAAATAAAATCTCATTTAGTTCTCGAGATACTTCCAATAGGCCACTTCACTTGGGGCACCCTGTAGAATTCATTGTGATACGCATACAACGGATACTCAAGGGCTACCAATTGTTGCTATCTCGCATAGACCCAAATGGGATATACATACACTAATTTTTGTACTTCCGGAACTAAAGTAGATACTTTAGTTCCGCCAAACGGGGGCTGAAGTAGGTTATTTAATCCCAAGGGAGTAAAGTGCATTCTAGTAGCATATAATTGAAAAAAGTTAAATCTAACGATTTTTATTAATTTAATTATATTCAGATGGATGTTTACGTTTACCATTACAATATTATACACTCTTCGACAATAAATCCCGCACAAAGATAATGTTAGTCAGGTTTAATTGTTTTCCGATCTTAGTGAAATGTGTAGCAAGGTGTAGGCTTGTGTCCGGGCATGATATTCTGAATTTTAGTTTTCAAATAATACTCTCCTCCTTCGGAGTCGGGCTATTTCGCCAAAATATGAAAATAAACTCTTGTTGTTTTTAGGCAATACGCTTTCATGCAAAATTATCGAAAATTTTTAGGCACTAGTGTAATTACCTCCGAAAACGCTGCAGATTTTCAATTTTAATCACAATTCATCCTGTAACTTTTTTTAATTGTTGTTCGAGCTTGGTGAAATTTTTAGCAACGTATAGACTTGTGTCTTGGGAATATATCCTGAGTTTTAGTTTTTTAAAATAATTATACAGGCAGAAACAGAAGTAACTCTTTTACGCTTAATTTCTTAACGCCCTGTAGAAAAATTGGGCGGTAGAATTTAGCTTCTTTATGTTTTGTTTTAAAGTGTGACTTTTTCTTAATATAATGTTTTTTGGTTCACGTCATTATCTATTTTTTAAAAGAAAATATTGCAGTTTTTCAAATTTATTCACAATTCAGAACATTACATTATTACTTTATGGATTAGCATAAACAAATATCCAAAAATTAATAGCCCGTATTGTATCGTCACATGGTAGAAGTGATAAGAACATGAGGTTTCAATACGCGATATTAATTTTTGGATATTTGTGTATGCTACTCCATAAAATAATGTAATGTTCTGAATTGTGAATAAAATTGAGAAACTACAATACTTTCTTTAACATTTTGAATCTTCTTTTATAAAGCAGTTAATGACGTGAACCAAAAAACATTGTGTTAAAAAAAGATCACACTTCAAAACAAAATTTAATTCAGCTAAATTCTACCGCTCCATTTTTCAACAGGGCGTAAAAAAATTAAGGGTAAAAATGTAACTTTTGTTTCTACCTATATAATGATCAAGACAATCAGTATTTTTTTGGGAACTAAAATTCAGGATATCATCATAAGTTACAAGTGTACACTTTCTTAAAATATATCCCAAGATCGGACAACCAGTGGCGGCTCGTGACCTATGATAGAGGGGGTTCACAAGTATGATGAGATTATTTTTAAAATTTTATTTTTGTGTAACGACCAAACAATTACTTTCTAGGCGTTTTAAATGTAGGAAGAAAAAAATTAATAAGAAAATGCAGGTAAAACATATTTTTATTTATTTTTTAATTTTACACAAGGAAATACAACTTTTGGAAAATAAAAAAGGTTTTCTTAGTGTGTATAGCTGTCGGATCTTAAAGTCGTCGCATGCAACCCTCGTAACAATATTTATACAGTCCACTACTAATACTACTAAAACCATCTACGAGCTATCAAGAAAACCGAATGATGTCTAATACCACTACGCCATCTGCGGCTACGTCATTAGGCGCAACCAAGACTGAGAACTGTTTTATGACGAGAACGAATCGAGCCACGAGACTGGCAAGTTGGCATTCTTCATATTTTCAGTGTTTTTTCGTTTAAATCCTTAAATAAAATGGTTTAAAATCATATCGAGTATCATTTATCGAAATACACAACATTTATCTACTCTACACAATAGTGCTTAAACGCAAAGTCCATTCTTCGGTTCTTAATTGTAGAAAATTGACCAATAACAGCCTCATTAAGTTTGGAATACCCTCTATGAATTCTTTTTTCATATATTTCATTTTTAAACTTTCTAATAAAAGTCCCTAGATTTACCCTTTGTGGTCTGCGTTAAATTAATTTCGGGTTTAGGTGTTCCCGCATTCTTCACTTCAATTTTTTGCTCCAAACTCAAAGAGCTAAAGTTGTGTGTCGAGTCCATTTTGGTCCAGAATAATTTATTGCTTTCTAGCGGCCATTTTGTGAATTGAATTTTTATATAAAATTTTCTGCGACAATGATTTTTTGGTTCTTATGTGCAATAACTAGGTATATGAAATATACTTATAACCGTAATAATATTCTTTTATTTTACAACAGTGAAGGTATCCTAATTGTTTTGCGCATTGTTTAACATAGCCCCGCCCCTTTATACTGTTATTTTTGAATAAACAGAAGTAACAGTTTAGAAATATTTTCGAAACATTTTCGATTAAAGTTTCGATTGTGCATCGAAACAGCGAAAGTCACAGCTAGTACCAATCACTAGGAAACACGTGTAAATGTCCCTTTTAAAATGTATACGTTTCGAAAATATTTCCATTTTTGTTGCCAGTTTCCAATTTTGATCGGAAACAGAAACGATAGTTACGATACCTTTACCATAATGTATCTAAAAATGCTACTTGGGTATTATGGAAAATGATAATTTTTTTAAAGCGAGGCCAGATACTTGGATGGGTTACCTGACCGCTTGGAAATACGAGGTGTCAACATTTTTAGATTTTAGTAAAGCTAAAGGCCTAGTAATAATCAACATTCGGTACTTGGATAACCCTGTATATCTATTTTAAATAAATCCCTAAATAAAGAGAACGAACGAACGTATCCTAATTTCGTTCATCCCGCTAATACGGTCTAGCACCTTTAACTCTCGTAAATATTTACGAAACAATATAAGATAAGCTGCCAGATTGGTAAACTTAATTACGATCGGTGTACTTCAAAGACAAATTTGCAAACAGGTTTATTGATTTTTCAGGCACTAAACTGTGTAAAACCTGCCAATTTACAGCTCTCATAAATCAAACATATTTTATTTAGTGCGAAGTCCTTCGGGGGCGCCTATATTTTTATTTTTAAATACACGTTTTGTCCTATTAAGTAACATTAAGCATTTAAAAAGAATTTTTTTTCAAAATGGAAATGTTGTAATTTCTTAGACCACCCGATGATACCTTTTTTTTATGGTCAAAAACAAGCACTATAGGAAAAATCCTTTAAGGCACTCTGGGAGTGGTGCGTGTGCGCAAAAATCGTTGGAGGTTATATTCGTTGGGAAAAACGACCTCCGGAAGGTCGTAGGATGAAGTCCTCCAGATGAAAGAATTCTTAAATAATGAAGTTCAAGGAGTACTAAGCTTAACCACATATGGATGGGCGGCAGTGGTTCGTCGTGTGCTATTCGTCGATCTGGGCGGAGCTAAGAGGGCAAGGTCAGCCGAGCACCTTCCATGAAAATATCTGTAAAAGAGAGTCAAATCCCCAACCTGTCTTCGATGTTCTAGGCTATCGAGGTTCTTCGTCAGCTCGTGGTCTCCGATCAGACGAATAGCCCTCCTTTCGATGGAATCCAGTAGCCGAAGAGTATGTTTGGGTGCAGAGCTCCAGACATGACAGCAGTACTTTAGTGATGGTCGATTCTGGGCTTTGTATAGTGTCAAAAGTTGTTGAGGTGTGTACAACTTTCTGGTTCGGAAGAGTACACCAAGTTTCTGAGAAGCTATCTTGGCGATTGCCACAACTTGGTTATGCCAAGACATATTTCCTCCCAGATTGACGCCCAGCAAATTAATAAATGAAGCCAGTGGGATTGCGTGTCCGTCCATGACTATATCCGGTTCTGTAATGTTAACCTTTTTAGAGAAAACTGCTGCCTGGGTTTTTAGCGTTAAATTCGACTTGGTTACTGACACCCCAAGCCAAAATTTCTTCCAGGTCTTTGTTGAGGCGTGATACGTCATGCTGTTTGCGAAGATGTGCGTCCGTAACCGATGTTTGTGCATTCAAAGAGAAAGATGAGATAAGTGTGCTATCGTCAGCAAAACTAAATATCGGATTTTTCGTTTTCACCAGGAGGTCGTTAATGGAGATTAAGAAGAGAGTGGGAGACAATATGGACCCTTAAGGAACACCCGCATTGATGGTGAAGGTGTCTGAGAGAAATCCGTGAATCGCCACTTGCAGAGAGCGGTCCTTAATAAAGCTAGACAACCATGCACAGAATCGACTGGGCATACCACAGGATCGCAGTTTACTTAGAAGTCCCTCATGCCAAATACGATCAAAGACTTTAGATATATCCAGTGCAACAGCCCGAGACTCCCCATGATGTTCGATTGCATTTTTCTAATCTAAGACTAGATTCGTAATGTTAATGGATTGGAAAACGGTATGAAAAAAATTGCGTTAAAAAATAAAATATAATTAGGATAATAATAATAATTTCAAATATAAAGAATTTTCAAAATTTTGTCACAGATATTCCCGACACTTGCTTGATACCACAATTACCCAATCAACATGTCAGACAATCTAAATATCAATAAATTAACTAAAATACTTTATTATTAACGGCTAAAACTTCACGAAAATAAATATTAATCAGCTGATGTCTCTCTCTTTCTAACCTGCCAAGAAGCGGCATATTTTTTAATTGAATTGTTGCAACTTAGATGACTCTGTTTGCTAATTTCGAATCCTCATCTTAATACATATAATAATATGTCGAGTGCCTTTTAGCAGATTTTAAGTATGTTCTTTTATTGTGTAAATAAAAAATATTGACGCAGTCCGCTTATTAAGCAAGCAGGGTAATATTAATTAAATACGGGCTTCAGCTTATTGCGTTTCAAAGTTTCAAGCTTTTCCGTGACTTTATTACGTACAAAGCTTCTCTTCTGTGTTCTTGACGGCATTTTAGCAAAAACACGTGCCCAGGAGCCTACGTGTTGCCGAAACACGTGAATTTGAACATTGCACAACACCTATTCATTTACAATACAAAATATCGTTATCTGTGACATATTACAGTATGTCATACGACCATGCAACTTTGTTTACTAACCTAATTAGCTACATACTAAGTACAGATGACTACATATACAGGGTGATCCACGGTCTATGATGTTTTAGACGTATATGACCTCTTATACTGGGTGATTGATGGCGGATAGTTTATTAGATGTTTATGAAGAACTACCAATGGATCACTTTGAAAATTTCCTAGTTTATACAGGGTGTCCATTTGGTTTGCAATTCTTCGATATTTCGTATAATACATGGTGTTATGGAAATGACGTATTATATTTAAATCGGCAATTCCTGAGATGAATTGAAGAAAAATATCCAAAAATGGCGCTTTAATTTAATATGCCCTGTACATGACCTTATGTCAAACCAAAAATGACCATGTGATGCCCCTGTCAGGAAGGTAAACAAAGCAACATATGTCAACAGTGTTGTCATATCTTCAGGGTAAACTCTTTAGAAAGTCAATAACCGTTTGATAGATTGCAAGCTGTTTATTTTTCAGGGTACATTATTATAAACTTTTACGTTCAGTTCAGTTCGCTAGGAAACAATCTCTGATTTATAGACTTGAACTGACTCGAATGAAACGCCGCGAAGTTTTTAAATGGTCAGGTATGTTCTCATTTGTTCAATTCGAACGACACCCGTCAGATCTGGACAACTTAAAGTTTATAAATGCCGATAAATGCCACTTACCCTTTAGAAAAAAAAATGCAATTTTATTTACCTTTTCGGACTTATTTAAAACCAACTTAATTTATAAAAAACACCAAGTACTCACATCACAACACATCTAAGTACCGTTCAATCTGAATTAGTATTTTAAAGTGCTACTGTGTAGACAAAAGTACGCCCTTATTATCTGCCGTCGCGGAAAGAACGAATAACTTAATAATTTAAGCTCGGGTTTAAGTATTAACATACAATTTAACACACAAATCTGCTTGAAACCGGCCGGCTAATTTTGGAGGACCAGCTGATCTTGTAGAAACGGTTGCATATTCTTACTGTGCCTGATACTTAAAAATACAGCGTTGTCACTTTCGATGTTTTATAAGGTTATATTCATAAAATTAAATATTTCCTTCTGTAATACTTTTCTTTATAATGATAGTCTCGGAAATGACAACCGCGCTAAATAGACGAGACTATTTATTTTAAAGGGATGGAAGGGTCTATCAACATAATTATTTCATCATTCTGCTTCAGTAAAGGATTAATAAATTTGATTAGCCCATTAGAAATTAGCGTTTTTATTATTTCTGAATTTCTATTGCGAAATAATTTGTATCCTATAGTGGTGTTGTTTTATATGTACGGTAGGTTATTGTAAAGTGTAATTATGCGTTAGTATTTATTGCTTTTGTGTAATCTAATAATAAGTGCATATCTTCAAAAAAACTAATTTGAAACTCGTGGGTGTCTGTGTGTTTCTTTAAGTGATTTAGTGCAAATGTTCCGAGAGATTGGAAATATGAGGCCGAATGGGGTTTAGTGGGTATAAGCTTATTATGCAGTTCCACATTATCATCATGGTACGTGATGAGCACAAAGCTTTTCCCATAGAAAAAGAAACAAAAACCTGAAGATGTCTGTGCTCTGGATTACTTACTAGTATACTGGCACCTGGATTCACTTCTATTTGGATACTAGGTAAACTAAATATTTATTTTTATAAGAATCTAAAGTTATATTATTTTCTATACAGTTGGCAACATTTGGCTTGAACATCTGTTGATTACACAGCTTGACAATGTAATATGATCATATATGAATGTGCCGAGGAGTAACCGGGTGGGTTTAGGGGTGAATTACCCCACTTTTTAAACGATTTAAAAAAAAATATATGTAGCGCTTCTCTAGGACACCTCAGGAGTCACCCATTTAAATATAATACGTCATATCCATAACACCCTGTATATGGCATGTAATCTAAAAAAAATACCATCGTGACGTCACACTCTTTTGGAACTTCCTGTATATTCAAAAATATTTTAGTGAAAACGCGCCCAAGGGTACAAGTAAAGTGTGCAAAATATCAAAAATAACCGAGCTATACAGGGTGAGTTTTTTAAAGTGTTACAAGGCGATATTTCGCAAACGGTTTAAAATATTTTCTTGAAATTTTAATGAGGTAATAGCGAGATGGGGGGACATATTTAAACATATTTTTGTTATCTACACCCTTTCCCCATTTTGAGGGGTGGGGGGTAACTTTGAAATTTTAAATGGGAATATGTACTTTTGTTTATTAAATTCGGATCTACGTAAAAAACTACGTATTGTACAAAAAAATTTTTGGTTAGCTCCACTGGTTACCGAATAATAATTAATTTACTATTAAATTTCTATTGGACTTAAAAAATAACTAAATTTAAAATAACTCAAGTTCACTTATTTCAAAATTATTATTCGTTTACATGGAAATGCGTTGTTTTGACTTCAGTCAGTTGAGAATTTTTACATATCAACGATTATTTCTCAGCTTGGTCAATTGAACATGGAAGCGAATTTTAGTGTGCAAGTTGATATGTTGTTAATGTTGGGGGAGTGCAGAAGAAACTACAGACAAGCTTCACTAAGGTGGGCGGAAAGGTTTCCTAACAACCTGAAATCTCAGATGGCATTTAAAAGGCTGGAAACTAGATGTCGCACTACTGGCAGCCTGAAGTCAAAACCACGATTTCGGAAGCGAACTAAAACAGATGCAGATAGGGCAGTTGGAGTTTTAGGAATGGTAGCTATTAACCCGCATGTAGGTTCCAGACGGCTTGCTGCAGATGCTGGAATAAGCCAAAAATCGGTTGTGACCATATTGCATATGTACAAATTTTATCCATACCACATTACACTCCACCAAGAGCTTTATGGGCAAGACTTTGAAAATCGCGTTACATTTTGCAATTGGGTAACAGGGCAAATGCAAGGAAATAACAGGTTTCTAAAGAATGTTGTTTTTTCTGATGAAGCTAGTTTCCAGAATTGTGGCCAGATAGGATTTTAAGTTATCCCTTGTCGGTAGAAATTAATTTTTTTTTTTTGTTTGTTTTCTTAAAGGTAAATAGACACAATATGCACTACCGGGCATCCCCACTGGATGAGAACTGTGCCAAATCAACATCCTTGGTCAGTTAATGTCTGGTGTGGTATAATTGAAGATAGGGTTATTGGTCCGCATTTGTTTGAACGCCATTTAAATGGAGAAATGTATACAGATTTTTTAAGGAACGAATTACCACTATTATTAAACCAAAACATAAATCCTGACATGTGGTTTCAACAGGATGGAGCTCCACCGCATTATGCAATACAGGCCCGTAATCATTTAAACGAATTGTTTGAAAACAGGTGGATTGGTCGAGCTGGTCCGGTCAAGTGGCCTGCTACGTCTCCGGATTTGACTCTGACCTCTGACTTTTTCTTCTGGGGATTTATAAAAGACAAAGTGATGGCGACTGCACCTACAACTATAGACAATATGAAAGACCGAATCCGCTTTGCCTGCTTATTAGTGACACCTGAAATGTTAGAGCGGGTACGTAAATAATATTTTTTAAATTTTTATAACCTAATTAATTATAATTCGGTAACCAGTGGAGCTAACCAAAAATTTTTTTTGTACAAATACGTAGTTTTTTACGTAGATCCGAATTTAATAAACAAAAGTACATATTCCCATTTAAAATTTCAAAGTTACCCCCCACCCCTCAAAATGGGGAAAGGGGGTAGATAACAAAAATATGTTTAAATATGTCCCCCCATCTCACTATTACCTCATTAAAATTCCAAGAAAATATTTTAAACCGTTTGCGAGATATCGCCTTGTAACACTTTAAAAAACTCACCCTGTAGAAGACGGGAAGTGAGATGCAGAACCCTGTATATTAGATAATAGTTCAACATTTCCCGATTGACCCGCGAGGGCGCAACGAACGGTTTTGCACGGGGGCGGCTGTGGATCAAGCGGGGGGCCTGGCCTCAACCTTATTTGGAAGGTGACATCTTGTCTCGAATTATGTATATTTAACACATCTCGAAGAAACAACAATCAGGTTTATTATGGTTTGTTACCACTTTATAGGCAAATAAGACTAAAAGCTATATTAAAACTATTTCTTTAATAAAAAAAATTGTTACATTTAAAAACAGAAAGTAATAGATAAATAAATAAATGAAAAATAAAAACTAATGTTACGTTCTTGGGGATAAATTGTTTATATCACATGGCGTTACTACAAATTTCTTCCCGGAAGACAACATATATGTATTTCCACATGGCGTAGGAGATATCTCAGATTGAAGCAGTGGTGTTTTTTCATTGACATTAGCATGAGAAAGTTCTTTCGCTGGAGGTTTAGGGAATATTTGTGATAACCGTCTAGACTGCGCCCTGCTTTTGCTCGCGAAATTTTTCTGTGGAGGAAAGTGTAGTTTCCTCGAGAAGCTACCAATTCTACCCGTTTCAAACATGTCGTTGTAAGCGTCGCTACAGCATGGGGACCACGTGTACTCGGACCTTTTTATTTTTATTTTCGAGTTATCTTTGGAAAGATCGGTCGAAAAACGATGCATGTCTCTGGTTTTGTGACTGGCGGCGATTTCATCTAAAATATCTTGATAGGCGTCTGTGGATTCGGTGTTGAGAATGGTTTTGTTATAATTTCTAGCGACCTTAATGTCGTGTTTCCAAAATCTTTTTCTGGCTTGGTCCCGGGTGGTATTTGGAGCAACCTCCTTTATCTAAAAAAAAAATATGTTTATTTAATATATGCGATCTCAAATAGCAATTTTACTATCGGCAGCCGTTCAGGCTCCGTTTCTTCACCACGTTGTTACCAAAATGGGGAACAATTTTGTGGTAACGATTACGTGCGTGCATGGTCGCTGGAACTAACATTTTTACGTTGCACCACCGTTCCTAGAACGTTCCAAGATCATAAATGTGTGGTAATTCCGACCAAAATGGGACTTTCTATGAGGTCCAAGATCCTTCTACCAAGTCTGTCATGCGATAGGTTGTCGTCACGTGGGATTTTCCCGAAGATCTTAAGTATTCTGCGAGTCAGCGCTTCGCAGCTGTATACACATATATATATATATATATAAACAGTATATTGCCAATACGAACGTTCCAAAATACAAAAAGTGTCCCCGCTATGGGAGATGGCGCGGGCCTATTGAGTTTGCGCAGTAGGGTGGAAATTTGATCGATCGCGTCAGAGCCGGCCCGACATTATTTGTTTGTTGTTCTTCGTCGCCATCTTTGGTTCTAGATGCTTTTTCAAATTACAGAATAAAAAGTGGTTCATCCACATTGTTGTCGGTATATTAGTGCTTATAAACTTTCATTGCCTAACAGCAATTTTTGTAAAGGAGTTTTTAATTTTTGGTGATTCGATTCGCTGTTTGGTAGGTTAGTGGCTTGTTTTGTTTAAGATGAAAGGACACAAGTGCGTGGTGCTTTCTTGCAAAAGTCGTGGATCAATACCAGGTATAAAGTATTTCAGGTATGTACGTATATACGAAAATATTTTGCTTATCACAATCTTCGGAACCGAATTTCACTAAAAAGCTTGTAAAAAAAGAAGAGAGTATCACTCGTATACAATATAATATATATGTGGTCACTACCTAACCCTAAAATTAATGTATTTTTCATTTGGTGCATCATCCTTAATTTTTGGTTTAGAAAGAAGTGAGGTTAAGGAACATACGACGTCGGATGAAAGTTAAAATAAAACTCATCGTGTCGACTGTTACAAATATTCGGACGGAATTTGGCACCAAAAGTTTACACCAATCAGGGCACCGTCGGATCATCATATCGTCAGAAATCGTATGCATGGAACCCTGTCTTAAATCGAACTA
Organism: Barypeithes pellucidus; assembly: GCA_963991005.1. Lineage (NCBI taxonomy): Eukaryota > Metazoa > Arthropoda > Insecta > Coleoptera > Curculionidae > Barypeithes > Barypeithes pellucidus. The sequence continues at coordinate 18,190,838 of OZ022562.1, read as the reverse complement.
ATCGAAATTTTGATTGCAATATTTTTCGTAACTAACCAGTGAAATTTACATTAAAAAAGTTTAAATCCGGTCCTGTCGAATGTTTACTTTCACGAGGAAATTTCCGAACTACGCAAATTCACAACGCCCCCTTCAATGCACATAGCGGGGACATAATTGCAGTTGGTATTAGCAATATACTGTTTATATATAGTATGTGGCTGTATATGATATGGGAGGGAGTTTCATCCTCTTCGCCGCAGAGTCTGCATTCAATGAGTCCATTGTAGATTCCTATACGTTGAAGGTGTTTTCGTAAGTGACAATGGCCTGTTAGCAAACCAGCCAACTGTTTTAACTGGGACCGCGTTAGGGGTAGCATCAGTGGCGGCTCGTAACCTATGATAGAGGGGGTTCACAAGTATGGTGAAATTTTTCTAGGCGCTTTAAATGTAAAAAGAAAAAAAGTAATAAGAAAATGCGTTAGGTAAAACATATTTTTATTTATTTTTTTTTATTTTACACAAGGAAATAAAACTTTTGGAAAATAAGAAAGGTTTTCTTAGTGTGTATAGCTGTCGAATCTTAACGTCGTCGCATGCAACCCTCGTAACAATATTTATACAGTCCACTACTAATACTACTAAAGCCATCTACGAGCTATCAAGAAACCCGAATGATGTCCAATACTACTACCGCCATCTACGAGTTATCAAGAACAAACCCGAACAAACCGAATGATGTCTAATACCACTACGCCATCTACGGGCTACGTCATTAGGCCCAACCAAGATGAGAATAATAGTTAACTGTTTTATGACGAGAACGAATCGAGCCACGAGACTGACAAGTTGGAATTCTTCATATTTTCAGTGTTTTTTAGTTTAAATCCTTAAATAAAATGGTTTAGTTTAAAATCATATCGAGTATCATTTATCGATATACACAACATTTATCGACCCTACACAATAGTGCTTAAACGTAAAGTCCATTCTTCGGTTCTTAATTGTAGAAAATTGATGAATAACATCCTCATTAAGTTTGGAATACTCTCTATAAGGCGGATTCAGTGCCTTTGAGATTTTGAGCGGATCCAGCGCACGCTAGTTCGTCTGCTTTTTCATTTCCTTTTATTCCGGAATGACCAGGAACCCACAAGAGTTCTACCTTGATCCTCCTGGCTGTCAGTTCTTTAAGGCACTCCAGTGTGAGTTTTGATGTAAATCGATTAGAGTTCAGAACCTTACGAGCAGCTTGGCTGTCCGATAGGATGTATATCTTTTGGTCCTGGTAGCCCCTTTCAAGATTCTGTTGTACGCCCGCTTGTATGGCATTATCTTCCGCTTGGTATACTGTGGCTTCCCCCAAATAACACCTGAGCCCACACCGTTGGCAGTTTTTGATCAGGTTTAATTCAAATTTAAACTCATGGTCTTGTACAATCATCTGTATCGCATAGCGGTATGACCTACCGATTGGATAATGCTTATCGTCCCCCGTTCCTCATCAAATATCATCCGGGCAGCGTTAATGCGGTAGTAATGATGGATTATACATTTTTAACTCTTCCCTATTTTCTACAATCTACATGACATCGGGACATCAACGCTATGACCACTAAAATCCACCTATCTTTCACGCAGGTTCTTGGCACTGTCTCTATCTCTCAAGCTTCGATTCAATTCGACCAGGGGGGAAGTTCCATTGCGTCTCATCGTAGTAGCGAAGGCACGCTCAGTTGTATGTTGGCAACATCGCATCGATTGTGGAAGGTTACTGACAATTGCACCCGGCGTTACGTCTGTTTGGCCTCAATTTATAAAGTAATCCAGAGATCCGCCACTGGTATAAACTATTTTGTACAACCGGGCCACAATGCCCGGGGTTTGTCTGCATATTTCAATAATTAATTATTAGTATGCAGATCGCCTTACCTTTAAAACTAGAATTCCTGCTGAATAAATACAGACAATGTTGATAAACGTAAGACAGAGGCTCACGGCTCCTAAAGCTGTTAACTCCGTGGCACTATTGGTCGAATAGAAGTTGGTGTGTTTTATAGAGGCATATCGTGAAGATTCGTCCGATTTTAGGTAATATACGAAACCCAACGACCACAGCAATCCCTGAAACAACAATTATTTCCATACATATTTATAGGGCAAAAATTTAAGAATTGTTTTTACCGAATTTAATATTACTTACAGCGTTTACGGCAGGCGGCATAAGGGATGTGGAAATGGCAACTCCAACTAGCGATGATATGTTGTCGCTTAATATGCCTAGAGCTACAGCTGCTCCTGACAATATTGCGATTAAGCCCTCGACCCAAAGAGACCGAAGCTTGCCCCTAAAATTTAATATCTTTTTCATATATTTTTTCTAGTATATGGAGCACTAGAATAGAATTTTCCTTGAAGCGGCGCCCATACATAAGGTTTTCCCTGACGTCTTACCTGATGTTTTACGTATCAAAACGTCAGGTAAAACATTAGGTGTGGACGGTAGTCATGGGCTTTGTTTTCAGGCATCACGTTCGTCTTATTATGAGTCTGTCTTGATAGAAAGAATGCGGGCAAAAAATAAAACCCTAAAGCGAGATTGCCAGGTTGTCTTATTAAATTAATTTTAAAATCTTTATTCATATTTATTAAAGCCGTATTAGAGTCGGCAATAAAAATTTCCGGTCCAATTACAATTATAATTGCACGAATTCATGCGCAAAACCGATCTCGATCAGTTGGCGCATTGCTAACAGTCAGAACAGCAGTTGGTAGTACCTAAAATACCCAGAGAATTAGAGAAGGGCAAACCTGTTTGTTTCGATTAGCAGTTAAAGTAGCTACTGCTACTTACAAATGGCAGTTCAAAAAAGTTGCTACGAATTAGCAGTACATATGCATAATAAAGAACTGTTAATTTAAGTGCCAGTTAGTTTAAATAGCCATTAGCTGTTCATAGGTGCTTCAACCAACTAATAAACATTTAAAAATAACAGAATAATCCATCTGTACCCAGACTTGACCGGCAATGGCAATGAAAATGGCGCATGCCCCATTTCTGGCAATGCGAGACAGCTGATCGAGAACGGTGTACTGCGCATGAATCCGTGCAATTTTAATTGCAAGAAGACTAAAATTGCCGATTGTAATACGGATCCAGCTGATCGAGAAGGGTTTAGTGCGCATGCATTCGTGCAATTATAATTGCCATTGTCGGGAGACAAAAATTGCCGACTCTAATACGGCTTTTAGTAAAATACCCAATTTAAATTACCTTGTAAATGAAGACTATGATCACAATGTATATTTTGTATTCATATACATTTTTTTATTCCAAAATTATTATAGATAATGAATGAATGGTAGAGTTAAATTCTTGATATATATTTGAAACATTTGCTTAGTTGTAAATCGGATACTAAAGCGACTGTTCGTTATCAACAGCTTCGACGCCAGTACCTGACAGATCTCATTGGTGAACGTCACAGGAAAAATACACCGGTAATTAGGCGTGCGCCGGGCACTGGACAAAACTTGTATCAACCACCAATGCCGGAGCGAAAGCCTTTTTATTGATATAATTCTGTATTTTGCTGTTAGTATTTGATAGGAAACGGTGATTTTAGCACGCCTATGCTTGGATGAAAATTTGATTTGATCTACCTTTCGCTTCCTTCCCTGTTTCAGACTCCTGTGTCGTACGTTGCCATATTTATATTTTTTTAAATCATTTTTAAAACAAGTGGTGCAAACTAATTTTGAAGTGAAATGGAATGATCCTATATACACTCGCCGTCACAAAATTCCGCCACCCTGATATTTTGGTCAAGTTTGATATTTTATAACTTTTTTATTTTTTATGCGATTTTCATGATTTTGTTATCAGTTTGTAGATCCGTTTATTGTATTTTTCCTTAATTATTTTATAAAGTAACATTTTTCAATTAGGCTATATTATACAGGAGTAAATCAAACGGTTGTTTTTTATCCTAATTTCAAAATATCCTGTAGGAAAAGTGAGGAGTTTTATTTACATACTGTTTCTTGTAATCTTTGATGTATTCTAAACATTTCGATTTTTGATTCATTCCATTATCTCATTTCTGCTGCGAGCTGCATAATTTTAAATGAAATGCTGATTTGAAGCCCATTTTCATTAAGAAAAACAAACACTAGGTATATCATAAAGTTAATTAACAAAAACAATTTTAATATCGTGGATTTCCCCCTCTCGCAGCAATGACAGCTTGCAGTCTTTGTGGTATCGAATGAATATGGTTACTTATCCTTTCTTGAGGGATAGCCTGATATTCTTCGGTCAGCGCCAGTTGTAAGTCTTGCAAGGTTTATGGTTGTACAGGACGACGACGAACGAAAGTTGATCCCAAAGATGTTCGATTGGGTTGAGATTCGGGCTACATGCGGGCCATTCCAAACTTGGAAGTCCAACTTCATCCAGATATTCGTTCACTACATGTGCAACGTGAGATCTAGCATTATCATGCATTAATGTAAATTGGTTCCCAATGAAAGGAGCAAATGGAACAACAATTTTTTGGAGGATTTCCTCAATGTGATGGTGGGCGATTAGAGCTCAACAAAAACAAGATTGGGGCGTGCTTCGTTAGAAATACTAATGGCATACATTTTCTAAAAATAACATCGTTTCATTTAAAATTTTGCAGCTCGCAGCAGAAATGAGATAATGGAATGAATCAAGAAACGAAATGTTTAGACAACATCGGAGATGACAAGAAACAGTAGGTATGTACGTAAAATTGTCCGTCTCAATTTTCCTACAGGGTATTTTGAAATCACGACAAAAAACAACAGTTTGATTTACTCCTGTATAATATAGCCTAATCTAAAAATGTTACTTTCTGAAATAATTAAGGAAAAACACAATAAATTGATCTACAAACTGATGAAAATCGCATAAAAAATAAAAAAGTTATAAAATATCAAACTTGACCTAAATTTCAGGGTGGCGGAATTTTGTGCCGGTGAGTATATTAGTTATTCGTTCATTATTTCCCGATTGACCGTTAAACCTACGAGCTGCTCTGAATCTAGCGGGGAGGGGGCTTGGTAAAACGTCAGGCAAGACAAGACGTTAGATAAAACCTTATGTGTGGACGCTGCTTAACACTGAAACAACGAACTAACGATCTTTTCATACTTTTATTTTTCAACTGTTATAGATGAAAAATAAAAGTATGAAAAGATCGAATAGATGTGGCCAATACACTAGCTTGTAAGGCCAACTACACGAGGAAAAAAAAACTGTTATAGATGTCTTTTAATGATTGTAATGACGTTCCCAGGGAAAATATAGCCGCTTGAAATTCAAAATATTTGCTTTGGGAATATTTTTACAATCTTTATAAGGAAATAATTATTGGTTGGGATACCTTAGAGATTACCTCGAATACATTTCATGGGTAGGCCAATCCGACGTTCCATATTTGTCGGTCAGCATACAAATTATCGATCCGTAACAAAATCCCACTAAAGTAGCAATCCCGAGTCCTATTACTTCATTTTTTACTCCAATTTTTTGAAGATGTTTGTCACGGATAACACTTCCAAACGTTCCTGCCATTACAGGTCCCTGCAATTGACATTTGGTTAATAAGTGCATAAACTGCTATTTTTATTTGTGTTCTCGAATAGTTTTTAACCCGGCTGCGCTTTGTGTACAAAAGTTCTTTACTGCCAATGTAGTATTTGGCGTATTAGATACAAAAATAACCCTTTATAGTTGATATATTATTCTCCGATCGAATTCCAATGAATATAAAAATCCTTAAATTATTTATTTTAAATATTATTTTTTGCCGGCGACGGCTTCTTTACAGTCCGATCAAGTTCGATACCTCCAGGGAGGCATGGAGGGGTTTCAACCCCATCCCCCCTTAGTTGATAATGAATGATTTTTTCAATTATGGCGTCTACGCAGTCATATTTTACGAATCGTTATTTGTTTTCACAGTATACCTCCCCCAATAAAGGAAGTCTGTACGCCCCTTTACATATTCATCCAATTAACTTCTACCAATTTCTTTTCTTTTTCGCTGAATGAAGTAATTTTTCAGGCTACTATTTAAAAAATTTTCCAATGAAAATTGCATACAAAAGATCTTACCATCATTGGAGAAATCAACATGCTGGAGAGCATATAAATGTTGTTATTTTCCACTAAACCCAAAGCGCACAATATCCTGAAAATTAATTATTTTTGTAGGTGGTACTAAGAGAGGACGCAGCCGCAGAAACCATTAATCGCACAGGTTTTTTGTTAGAAAACTGGCGAAAATAATTAGCTGGAAATTTTTCAAAGTTTTTAGGTTGGCCGCTGAAGGGCGAAACACTAATTACAAATTAGACACCTTAGATACAGGGTGTTATGGAAATTACTTGGTATATTTAAATTGGCGACTATTAGGATGTCCTAGAGAAAGTCAACATACTTTTTTTTTAATCGAATATCTAAATACTAAGATAAAAACCCTTTTTACCCACATACTGTCGCGCCGTTCCATCTGGATTCAGTCAGCAACAATGTGGGTCACTAGAGTATACTAACAGGTTTCAGATCACATCGCATGTTTCACCCTTGCTTGGATATCTGCCGCGCGCGACTATCCTTGCTTCAGTATGTTTCGAGACTCGGGGGTCGATAGACGCTGATTTGTTAGTTGAAGCATTACCCGATTTTTTCTGTTGTGAAATAATTCATAATAAGAAATATTGTGATGTGATTTCCATTTGTGTAATATTACCTATTGTTGGTTCTGTTGCAAAACATACTTTTTGTGTTTTATTTTTTTATGGAATTTAATTATAAAACGGATTATAAGATCGAGGGTAGAGAGTATGTACCCTAAAATGTAGTTTTTTTTTTCTAAAAAGAAAACGAAGTGATAACGCGGATCAAAGACGGCTTGTTATTAAAAACTGAACACGTGCGTTTACAATTCTGTGTTGCAATATGTGACAACACCGCCTCAATAAACTATTGATTGCGAACGTCCTCAGTAGCGCACACGTAAATTTTCAGATTTCATATTAATTGTATATTTCGTACAATAATTCAAAGCTCAATTTAAGCTTATTTTGTGACTTATATAGTGACGTACGTGGGTATTACTATTCCATATTTTTTTTCTGGTTGTTTAAGACATAGTCCGTCGTAAATGTTCTTCAATTAATTGTACAAAAAGATATTACAGAATGGAAAAGTGTTTAAATTTTTTATTTTGTCTAAAGAGTTTACCGTGTACATATGACAACACCTGCCAGAATTCCTTGATTGCTTGCATGTATCGCAATGCCACACAGGTGTTTTTTTGGTTTGACGTCAGGTCACTTTTACCGCTGAATGAATTGAAAGCGTCATTTATGGGTGTTTTTCTTTAATTTGTCTTTATCTCAGGAATTGCCGATTTAAATATAATACGATATTTCCATAACACCCCGTATAATAAATCATTTCCATAACAACCTGTATAATATATCTATAAAAAAATTTTACCAAAGCTGTGCGATTAATGGTTTCTGAGCCCACGTCCTCTCTTAGTGGCCACCCGACACATAAATAAATATTCTTGAATTATGGTATCGAAGTTTGAATGAAAAGTCGTGATTTCTTAATGTTAGTGATATTATTTATGACAGCATTTTCTTTGTGGAAATTCAATGACGGGTTAGACACTATCATTTCGATAAAATATATAACACAAAGTAGTTTTTGGCTGGCTGAAGTTTACTTAATGACCCATATTTTGCATGGGTGAATACCTATAACCGATCATCCGATCAATACTATACGGTGAATTAAATCACTTTAAGTTGCATTATAGGTAATTTACTGTACAGGTTTGTTCGTTGTTATATTTTTTACTAATTTTATATATTTTACATAAAAGACTTATAATTACTTACATAAAATTACAACACTGTTGGTGTACGTTATGTCAAAAATGTAATTCTTACTTTACTTCGCGGATTCGCATAATAATTAATTATTCCCAACACTGCAAATAAAGTGTACTTACGTTGATATTAGCAACAGCATTATGAAATCAAATGTCATAGCCGCTTTTGCCTTGACATTTTCAACCACTTGGGCCACTGTGAGACGTGATCGTACAGAAGAAACAAAAAGGTTCCAGCCACTAGTTTTGCTTCCTCTAAAATAATAATTAGTTAATATACAGGGTGTCCGCTAATTAATGGGATATGGAAAACCCACAGACTCCTCACGTAGAAATATTAGGATTTAATTATACTTAGCTATATTCGAAAGTTGATATTAACTGAGATACAGGGTGTTAAATTTAAAACTTCATTTTTGTTTTTCTCTAATAACTTTGACAGAAACCAACGGTTTTTTACAAAATTTGGCAATTATGGTTTTTTTAGGACGACATTTAAATTGTTGAGTGCAGCCTGCCCAATTACTATTAATTTGCAAATCATTTTTTTTTCAGTAAGTAACCTATGAGAAAACAAATGAAATTTAGAGATGCAGTTGCTATGGAACAGAAAATGTTTCATTTTTGAGTTTATCGTAAGATTATGTTTTGATTGCTGTTGGTTTCTTTCGACACGATATTTTCTAGGGTCAAAGTTATTTTAATTAAAGTAAATTAAAGAACAATCCAATTATTGTATTAATTATTCCCAATCACCATTACTAGAACATTAATTATCAATGTAAAAGTGAATTGGTAAGAAGTTACAAAATATTATTTGCTTGTCTGAGCTAACGCGCTAAACAATTTAAATGCAAATATCTCCGAAACGGTAACTCTGCTCGACCTGAACTTAGTATATCCTTTTTACGTAATAAATATGAGAAAAGTATTATTTTCATTAAAAACTTAAATACACTGAGGCACAAAAAAGTTATGACCTAATAAATTTGCAAAAAATGCCTCAGACAATAAAATTTCACCAAAAAATCAGTTTCTCGTCCTAAAAAAAAACACAATTACCAAATTTTGTAAAAAACCGTTGGTTTCTGTGAAAGTTATTAGAGAAAAACAAAAATTAAGTTTTAACTTTAACACCCAGTATCTCAGTTAATATCAACTTTCGGATATAGCTAAGTATAATTAAATCCTAATATTTTTACGTAAGGTGTCTGTGGGTTTTCCATGTCCCATTAATTAGCGGACACCCTGTATATATAATTTTAGTGTTACATTTCCGAGAGATATTGTAAAATTAATCAAGAATAATCATATACATTTGCCTACCCAACGCAGCATCTTATAGAATACCAATGCAGAGGGTCCGTTCTGTAAAAACAGATCTATACTCTTTTTTAAGTTCGTCCAGTTCGTACACCTGATCTGATGCTGAGAGATCAGTTTTCCCTTTGTCAGACTCGAGCCTCACTGATGAGCCGTAACAACGGCGAAACGTTGCTAAAGATGAGTTCGACAAAGGGAAAAAGCCCAAAAAAAAACCCAAATTCTATTTCATAGAAATTATTATTAAATACAGCTACGGAGCACACTGTACATTTTCATTATCAAAAACTTACTTCTCATTCATAGAGTTATCATCATCGCTAGATTCCACATTTTCTTTTACTTCATGTCCGTGATATTGTATAGTGCAAGGCATAACACTTATTTTCGAATTGAGCTTTCTTCCAATATCATTCTCCTTCAATATATCTAGAATATCTTCACATTTGTCTCCACAGTCGATAGGGAATATTATTTGATGATGATTTTTGTCGTCAGTTTTCGTCCATGTCGTATCTGCTATTTCAAAGTCTTCTAACATTGCTTTTATAATCTAAAAGTACCTATAGTCAAAATTCAAGATGTTAAAAATAAGAAAAAAAAAATTTCTACTTTGACAGGCTGTAACTCAAAAAGTACTGTGTTTCGAAACAACCTTTATTTTAACATGTAGGACCACCTTTCCAAATATCCTGATATCCCAATACCCTATATAATCATTAAATGCGTCGAAACATTGACTTAATCAGAGATCCCTAGTTTTATTTTCTCCTAAATACACAAAGATTTATTCTTGTTTAAATAATTCAAAATTGGAACAAAGATATCACGGACGACGATCCCTGACATGTTATCTCGGTAGCATCGAACTTTTTTACGGGCATTCTCATTTTCTCATTGAATTTATGACTTTATAACGAACATATGTAGATTAGTGTTCGGGAAAAACCGATGATTTTAATAATCGAGTACTTGATGCTCGAGCTATTTTAATAAACGAGTGAATCGCTCGAGCGAATAATCACTTGAAATTTTCATGACCAAAAAGAATGTGTTGATAAAACATTAGAGGTTGTTGTTCTAAGTTTTAGAAGTTTAGTTTACAGTTTTTACTAAGGAACCGTTGATTCTGATTTCTTTTTTAAATTACATCCTTTAATTTTTCAAGAATTTACAATCGCCGCTGGCTAGCCAGTCAAAACAAAAGCCATGTCGCGATGAATCCACTAAGGGATTTGGCATACTTTTTTGTATGCACACTTTATGTGCCTTTATCCTATCCATCCATCCTTCTGAGCGTCAAACTGCTCGAATCTACGTTGACGTCAAGCGAAGCTCGGGTATCGAGTGAAAGGTAAGCGACGATTTTCGCTTCAATTTATAACTGAAACGTTTTTTTAATAATGGACCGATGTCGGTTATTTCAATAATCGAGTACTCAAGCGGTTTTTCGCTCTAGCGATCACAACACTAATGTAGATAGAAGGTTGTTACCAACTTAATCAGACTTATTTTCATATTGCAGACATAATGATTTTGGCCGAAATGATTTTTGGTTGGTAATGACTTATGGGACCTAAGTATAATCCAATTATTTTATCCACCACCACCACCGAAATCTATATGCTGTGGTCATTTAAAAAATAACTAATTTTTATATAAATAGGCACTTTAATACAATAAATAAAATGTAGGAGATAATACGAAGATAACGCTCTCTGATTATTTATTAGAGATATTTTAAAACCTAAATAAGGTATTAAACTTACCAGTTGTAGCACTACAGTTTTTCTGTACTGTTATGAAATAATTTACTTTCATGTGCTTGTGATATGATTTTTATTCATGTGATATTACTATGCGTTGTGATTTAAAGCATAGATTGATTCGCCATCACTCTTTTTTGTATGGAAAGAATTGTTCAAAAAGGTATGACCCCGGGTATGACACAATGAAAAAGTGTTAGAATTATAGTATTTTTTTTAAAGAGCTTGAAGTGTAAAACTGACAACACCGGCCAACATTCAAACGACTACTTACGTCGTTGAGAGCTAACTGACCTACCATATTGATTTGTTTATACAGGGTGATATTGATTTGTTTATAACGGGTGACTCCTAGGGTGTCCTAGAGAAACTCTACATACTTTTTTTTAATCGAATATCTAAATACTAAGGTAAAAACCCTTTATACCCACATACTGTCACGCCGTTCCATTTGGATTCATCTAGCAACAATGTGGGTCACTAGAGTATACCAACAGTGTTGTCAGATCTCACCGCATATTTCGCCCTCGCTTGGATATCTGCCGCGCGCGACTATCGTTGCTTCAGTATGTTTCGAGACTCGGCGATGGAATGTCGCTGTCGAGGGTTACACGTGCTTGATGTATACGAATTTTAAACGTTTTGTTAGTTGTGGCATTACCCGATTTTTTTTCTGTTGTGAAATAATTCATAATAAGAAATATCGTGATGTGATTTTAAATTTATGTGATTTTACCTATTGTTGTTGTTTTTACGGGCATTCTCATTTTCTCATTGAATTTATGACTTTATAACGAAAATATGTAGATTAGTGTTGGGAAAACCGATGATTTTAATAATCGAGTACTTGATACTCGAGCGATTTAAATAATCGAGTGAATCGCTCGAGCGAATAATCACTTGACATTTTCATGACCAAAGAGTTGTTGGTTCTGTTGTTGTTGTTCTGTACTTTTTGTGTTTTATTTTTATATGGAATTTAATTATAAAGCGGATTATAAGATCGAAGGTAAAAGAGTATGTACCTTAAAATTGTAATATTTTTTTTTTAAAATGTTTGAAACAGAAGTGATAACGCGGGTCAAAGACGTCTTGTTGTCAAAAACTGAACACGTGCGTTTACAATTCTGTGTTGCAATATATGACAACAATTGATTGCGAACGTCCTCAGTAGCAACCACGTAAATTTTCAGATTTCATATAAAGTGTATATTTCGTATAATAATTCAAATCGCCATTTAAGGTTATTTTTCTTCAATTTATTTTCATCTCAGGATTTGCCGGTTTAAATATAATAAGTCATTTCCATAACATCCTGTATATCTTGCAGTGTCTCCCATATGTTTGTTCAGGTTTGATATAAGGTGACTTATCACGGTTATTTATTCAAAGCACAATTATTTTTCTGCAATTTTTTTTAATATCAGTATTTGTGAGTTTAATTTTTTTTTATTTAGTAATATAATGAGATATTTCCATAAAGCCCTGTATATTGACTACAAAGTAATGATTTCGGAAAGTGCACGCTATATTATTTATGGAACTTGAAAGAAGACTATCGCGATTGCGATTTTTAGTAACGATCTCAAAAATTATATAACTATCTTTTTGAAATTTTCCACTAGGAACTTCATTATAGTAATGTAAACAGTACAAGATTTCTACTGCTTTAATAATTTAAAATGCATAAATGTTAAAATTATAAGAATAAGAAAAAAAAATCATTTCAATTTCATAAATTTAGTGTGATAAATGTATTGAATCACTCACGTTCACTTTTATTTATAAAAGTCGAAACTCTTTTTGTCTTTACCGGCGAAATCGTTATCGCCAATTATTATTTTATATATCAAAATCTCTCTAATCATTCAAGAGCGCTGTTTTTGCTTTAGGTGAGTAAATATTTAAAATGTGATAATTATTATCGTTGCGTTGTGGTCAAAGTTATTTAATTTTTTTCTTTTAATTTTAACGTTTTATTAATTTAACTTTTAAAAATATAACAATACTTTGTAATATTGATGTACCTTCCATCTAAAGTATACAGTATGTTCGGATAATTCATCAGGATACGTGGATAGGTGATTCCATATGTTAAAATAAAGGTAGAAAGTCATAACAATGAACAAACCCGAACAAAAAGTCGAGAACTCAATACTTTTTTTACTTCCATTTAAAAAAAGTGATTGCTTCCATTTGAAAACATGATTTTATTGGTTCAGGTTTTAGGGTTTCCATAACTGTCAAAACAAACAATAATAGGCCTACAATTAAATTTGAATTTCAGGTAAAGTGTCCTCTGGCGGCACAGTAGAGAAACATTTTTATAACATAATTATAGAATTCATTAAGCGTAGTCCCTTTGTCAAATATCAACTTGATAGTTTAAAACCTAAGCGCAAGATGTCGAAATAAGGGAAAAAATTTACAATTAAGTAGAAAATGTATAAGACCGAGTTAGTTTAGAAAATCGTTATTTTCTATTAACGCAAATCAAAATTACGATTCACATTTTAATGAAAATCGATAGAATTCAAGCTTCTGATTCTAAAAATTATATGAATTTTCCGTTATATTACCTAACATTTTCTTTTACTATTGAAGACAATACAGGGTGTCCGCTAATTAATGGTACATGGAAAAACCACAGACTCCTTACGTAAAAATATTCGTATATCCGAAAGGTCATATTAACGGAGATACAGGGTGTTAAAGTTAAAACTTCTTTTTTGTTTCTCTCTAATAATTTTGAGAGAAACCAACGGTATTTTACAATTTGTCAATTATGGTTTTTTTAGGACGTGAAATTGATTTCTTTGTGAAATTTGGGAGCTCCGTCTGTAGCATTTTTCGCACTTTTATTCGGTCATTTTTTTGTGCCTCAGTGTGTTTAAGTATTTAATGAAAATATATTAACGTTTCGGAGATATTTGCATTTAAATTGTTTAGTGCGTTAGCTCAGGCAAGCAAATAATATTTTGTTACTTCTTACCAATTAACTTTTACATGATGTTCTAGTAATGGCAATTGGGAATAATAAATACAACAATTTGATTGTTCTTTAACTTACTTTAATTAAAATAACTTTGACCCTAGAAAATATCGTGTCGAAAGAAACCAATTTGCTTTCTCATAGGTTTATTTAAGAAAAAAATTTTGTTTGCAAATTAATTATAATTGGGCACTAAACAATTTAAATGCAAATATCTCCGAAACGGTAACTCTTGGCGACCTGAACTTAGTGTGAACTTTTTTGTGTAATAAATATGATAAAAGTATTATTTTCATTAAAAACTTAAAAACACTGAGGCACAAAAAAATTATTACCTAATAAATTTGCAAATAATGCCCCCTACATTGTACATTAAAATTTCTCAAAAAAATCAATTTCTCGTCCTAAAAAAAACCATAATTGCCAAATTTTGTAAAAACACGTTGGTTTCCTGCAAAGTTATTAGAGAAAAACAAAAATGAAGTTTTAACTTTAACACGTTGTATGTCAGTTAATATCAACATTCGGATATAGGTAAGTATAATTAAATCCTAATATTTTTACGTAAGGAGTCTGTGATTTTTCCATGTACCATTAATTAGCGGTATATGATATTCTCCAAAAATAATTATAATTTAGTTACCTTTTCCATAGACTGATATTCCTCATTAACAACAATTGCAGGAGTTTCACCACTAAGATATCCAAAGTCTTTATTAAAATCGACGGTACACTTATCACTTTTGCCATTGGGTGTCAATAATTGCGCCCTCTCTTCTATGGTCACTTTCTTTTTTAATTTTTTTAAAAGATATTTTTCGTGTTCTTCCGTCGGAATGGAAATAATCAGCACAACACCCGACATATTTGCCCGATCTTCGAACACTGAACCGATAGTGCATTTGCGAACAACGATTAAATAGTGATAAATATTTTTTTATTTAAAATTATAGACAGTAGGACTAGAGCTCGCATCGTGGCGGCTCGATCCGATCAAGCGAGTCTCTAAAACGGCTTAGAAAATACAATGATCAATACGAAGATAAAAGACGAGAATGTTTTCTTACGGATGGAGTGGCCGTGATATAGCTGGGGTCATCTAAATAATTACTCTAGTTCAACACATGACTGTGTTATCTGTTAATTTAATCTGTGTTATGTTATCAATTTTTTTAAAACCGAGAATTTGATTAAATTTTATTAAATAAGGTTGAACTGAGCTTATGATTTAATATAGACGTTTCGTTTATTTAATGTACGTTGCATTATCAGTAGCTTTTGTTTATCTAAGAAGATATAGATATTTGCTAATTAATAATAACAGTTCACCAGTGTACAAGCTAATAGGTACTTTTACCGTTAAGAAGAGGATGCCGTAGCTACGCGCATTTTTAGTTTTGAAAGCTTTTTTTATGATAAAACACAAGCACTATAGGAAAATCCTTTAAGACGCTCTGGGAGTGGTGCGTGTGCGCATAAAGCGATTCACGTTGGCTTTGATTCGTTGGAGGTTATACTCGTTGAGACACACGACCTCGGGAAGGTCGTTCCATAAGGATGACGTCCTCCAGGCGAAAGAATTCTTAAATAATGAAGTTCAAGGAGTGTATTTCTGCTATTCGCCGCTTTGAGTGGAACTAAGAGTACAAGGTCAGCCGAGCATTTTCTATGGACATATCTGTAAAAGATAGTCAAATCACCAACATGCCTTCGATGTTCCAGGCTGTCGAGGCTCTGTGTCGGCTCGTGGTCTCCGATCAGACGAATGGCTCTCCTTTCGATGGAATCCAGTAGACGAAGAGTATGTCTGGGTGCAGAGCTTCAGACATGAGTACTCTAGTGATAGTCGAATCTGGGCTTTGAATAATAGTGTCAAAAGTTGTTGAGGTGTGTACAACTTTTTGGTCCGGAAGACTACACCAAGTTTTTGCGAAGCTACCTTGCCGATTGCCACAACGTGGTTATGCCAAGACATATTTCATCCCAGATTGACGCCCAGCAAATTAATAGATGAAGCCAGTGGAATTGCGCGTCCTGCCATGACTATATCCGGTTCTGTAATGTTAACCTTTTTAGAAAAACTGCTGCCTAGGTTTTCTTAGAGCTAAATTCGACTTGGTTACTGTCACCCCAAGCCAAAATTTCTTCCAGGTCTTGGTTGAGCCGTGATACTTCATGCTGTCTGCGAAGATGTGCATAGGCAGCCGATGTTTGTGCATTCAATGAGAAAGATGAGACAAGTGTGCTATCGTCAGCAAAGTTAAATATCGGATTTTTAGTTTTCACTAGAAGATCGTTAATGTAGAGTAAGAATTCGGTGGGAGATAATATGTATCCTTGAGGAACACCGCATTATGGTGAAGGTATCTGAGAGAAATCCGTCAATCGCAACTTGCAGAGAAGCTAGACAACCGTGCACAGAATCGACTGGGCATATCGCAGTTTACTTAGAAGCCCCTCATGCCAAATACGGTCAAAGACTTTAAAAATATCCAGTGCAATAGCCCGAGACTCTCCATGACGTTCGAGATTGCGTTGGTCCAAAGATGGTTGACATAGGCTAGAAGGTCTGCCGTTGATCTGGACTTCCGACATTTCCGTTTTAAAGGGTGTACATAATCACCTTAAACACAGTATAATATTATAATTGTCAAAAAATCCCAGAATTGCTGAATAAGCATTACCAACCAAGATGGCTCGCTTGATTAATATTTTGTAAAGCTTAATTTTTAGTTAAAAATAAAATTATTAACAACGTAAATCTCGTTTTAGAAGATTTCCATGAGGAGAGAGTTGAATTTTTTTCGTTATTGTTATCGAATCATTATTTTTTAATGTCACCGAAATCACTGATAAATTTAGTTTTTATTATAAATATAGTTTATTACTATCAAAATTTCAATATGAATTTAATTGTTTTAACAAAAGAACGGTGTCTGACGAGATGAACGCAAGAGACCGGTATCATGTAGAATTTACCAGGCTAAGCAGAAAAATCCACATGGAACACTGTCACCTCTATTTTTGTAAAATATATCAGACCACGTTTGCACGAACAAACCCACTCGTTGATCGATATAAATAACTTTGATTCCAATCGAGTGAGCAATCGACAAAATCTGATATCATAAGAAAATAATAATAAAATGATTATTGTTTTATATGGACAATTCATTTATTGTAATAGCTAAAAAATATCAATTTCTTAAACTTTGCCTATAATAATTACTATACAGGGTGTGTCAATTTAATAATTTCCCAACCTTTAATATCTCGCTTCAGTGGCGGCTCGTGACCTATGATAGAGGGGAGGGGGTTTACAAGTATGGTAAAATTATTTTTAAAATTTTATTTTTGTGTAACGACCAAACAATTACTTTCTAGGCGTTTAGAAAGAAAGGAAAGAAGTAATAAGAAAATGCGTTAGGTCAAACATATTTTTATTTATTTTTTAATTTTACACAAGGAAATACAACTTTTGGAAAATAAGAAAGGTTTTCTTAGTGTGTATAGTGCTTAAATGTAAAGTTAGTTCTTCGGTTCTTAATTGTAGAAAATTGATCAATAACTGCCTCATTAAGTTTGGAATACCCTCTATAAATTCTTTTTTCATATATTTCATTTTTAAACTTTCTCATAAAGTCCCTAGATTTACCCTTTGTGGTCTGCGTTAAATCAATTGCGGGTTTAGGTCTTCCCGCATTCTTCACTTCAATTTTTTGCTCCAAACTCAAAGAGCTAAAGTCATTTTTTTAATAGTCCACCGTCAAACTATTCATTTTAACTTAATAAATATATAATATTAAAATGTTAAAACATACACGCTCGAATTTCTAACTAGATGCACGAACAGACAACATACACACCAAAATTGTGCGCCTTTCCCATGTTAAATCGCCATGGCCCCGCTATCCCCCGCTGTCTCCCGCCACCTGTTACTACAGAGAAACTGCATTATGTCCCGCCTACTTAATCACACATGCGAGCAAGTCTCGTCATAATCGTCATTAACCTCGACCGAGGCACGGTTGCCGGATCGAGAGCCTATACTATACAGTTTGGTTGATGGTACGATAAAATATTAGGGAGGGTCGAACTTTATACGTAATTGACGGTACGATAAAATATTAGGGGGGGGGGGGGGGTCGGACTTTATATGATAAATAATATTCAATGAATATAAATTAATAATTTTTTAATGGTTTTGGTGGTGCACTTGCGCATGTGCTCCTGTGGAAGAACCGCCACTGATGTTACCCTTAAAATCTTAAATGGGACGGGAATCAAGTACATCATTCTAAAGGTCGTTTAAATCTCTTTCACAACCTCAATTTTTTAATATTCTTTACTTGAAGCGAGTTATTAAGGGTTGGAAGTTTTCACACCCTGTATAGTAATCGACTTATTATAAGATTAGTACTTAAATTATAAAAAATATTGGAATTAGTCATTCACATCTTTTTTCCTTTACCCAAATATTTGCCATTTGGGATAAAACGGCTTTCGTGCTAAAAAATAAGAAGAATATATTTAATTAATATTAGTTTAAAAGCTTTACATACGAGGACAAGAGGAATTTTCTCTATAATGATGAAACAGAAAACTTATTTTTTTACAATTCTATGTTTAAATAGTCAAAATTCGGAAAACAGAAGTAATAAAGGCTCTTTCTTTAATTTAATTTTTCGAATAAATATACTAAAATCAGAATAAATATAAAAATTCATATATACACCGTGTCCAAGATAAGAGATACGAAGTCGGTTAAATGGAGGTAAAGTTGCGTATTTACGTGCCTAATAATATGCCGTTAAGAAAGTTTTAAAATTCCTAGTAGTTCCGGAGATATCCGGAAAAAATTGAAATTCTGAAAAATCGTTTTATTCTTTCCTGGGTTTTTTTGAGATCGAATTCTAAAGTAAATTGCACTTTTACATTGCCACTTTTTCCGCTCTATCTAACAGCGTTAATTGTTTTGTAATCCGACGAGTCGTCTTCGAAGGGCCATTATCAACTTTCTTTTTTTAAATACGGTCCTGTTTTCCTGATATTGGAATTTGAGAGCTTTTTTTCTTCCGAATGCAACGATGTATTACTGATTGTGGTTTAATGACGTGTTTTTTGAACAACATCAGAAGATTTTGGGTTACGGGCCTGTATTTCTCCTAATTTTTTAAATAATATCTCATAAGTAAGCTCTAAATTTTTACTTATGTTGGATTAGTTCAATAAATAACAAATAATTTAATAATAAACCACAAATAAGTGAATGCTAGATCGAAATTATCTAAACGCGTACCTTATTACAGCGTTGCCATTTTTTAAAACCATCTTCTAACTTATTTGAAGCTGTAATCTGTGCATGATTGTAAATAAATGGTGTTTTATGAATGTAATGTTGTGTCTCCCCTTTTATATTATATGTTTATGATATGTACTATCGTGCCGATAAAAAACTAGGACAACAAAATCACAAAACTGGGAACGGATATACATATCTCATAGACTATAAAAGGTGCTCGACAGCTGTAAAAGTAAAAACACATAATTTTTAGGAAGTAACCTAGGTTACA
The DNA here is from genome assembly GCA_963991005.1 of Barypeithes pellucidus. NCBI lineage: Eukaryota > Metazoa > Arthropoda > Insecta > Coleoptera > Curculionidae > Barypeithes > Barypeithes pellucidus. Next base: position 18,171,266 of record OZ022562.1, on the reverse strand, counting down.
TAATTTAGCGTTTTATATTGTTCGATACGAGGTGGCATCAAAATATGTTATTTCTTTTATAAAATTGAGCGGCAGTAAATATATTGGGCATTTTTATTAAGAAAAAGTCTCATACCTTATTTAAAGTAGGTATATATAACGTCGCCTAAAAATGGAAACGAAACTAAATAATAAAAAAAATTTAATTGAAGGTTACAAAAATACAAACGCAAAATTTGTCGAAGCAACAAAACATTTTTAATATTTAGTCATAGAACCATTCCTGTTTATTACTTCTTGGAGCCTTTGCCGCATACTTAAAACTACGTTTCTGCATAATTCTCCTGTTACTTCATCCAAAGCTTCATTTATCCTGTAGCGTAATTCATCTCTGTTTCGTGGCCGAAAATCATGTTTATACATTGATTTCACAATTTTACACCAAATGTTCTCGATCGGGTTCAAATCGGGATTCTTCGAAGGCCAGGGAAGAAGCTATATTATTTTCTAGGAGAAAATTTTGCACAATGCGTGCTGTGTGTATTGGAGCATTATCATGCTGAAATGTAAAATTTTGACCATATACAGCGTTTATCGATGGTATCATCACTGCTATGCTCACTGCTCACCATGCCCGCTATGGTTTGTTTTGTGAGTGTATATCTCATCATACCGCATGCTGGAAGGCCTATACACTTCCATTATTACGAGATTGATTGAAAAGTTTTCTCGTCAGAAAATATAACTGTTTCCCAGAAAATATTCCGATTTAAATATTCATGTGCAAATTCTAACCTGCCTTGTTTATTTCTTTCCATTAAAAATATTTTATTAGTAGCACAACGATTTCGTATATCGGAAATTTGAACCCTGTCTCTGGCAGTATTTGCAGAACCTGGAAAGTTCGTCTCTTCTTTCGCCTTTATTGCAGTTGCGAATGGGATGATCCCTTAGATAATTAACTAGTCTTCTATCTTCATCTTCAGTAGAAATTCTAGGGGGACCTGAACCTGCACAACACGGTATTTTTGTTTACTCCCAGTTCGTCTGCAATATCCCTAATAAAAGCACCATCTCGCAACCGACTGTAGATTATAGCCTTTTGCTGGGGTGTTAATTGTGGCATATTTTTTAAAGAAAAATTTGCTTGACAAGTTAATGATAAAGTGATTACCTATGTTGACATGTAAAATTTGTAAATGACATTTTACTGGTACCAGACTCGAACGTAAAAAATTCCTAATAGTCAAGGAGAAAATAAGAAATTTTGCTGTCCTAGTTTTTTACCGGGACGATGGTACTTACATAAATGAAAAGAGGGAAAAATTTAAAACCTGACGTATCAAATAACAACATAAAATCTTCTTTATTTTGTATAAAAATTTATCGTTCCGGACACTTTTTACTTACTTTTTCTTGTTCTATTGGGTACATATTCTGATTCTGTTAACAATATTAGTCCAAAAATCATAACTATGCAGATAAAACACTTCACCTAGAATACAAAAATACAATAATTATTACACTATACACTCGTACAATCCGCAAGTACCACATATGACCCATTTCTTCGAATTTCACAGTTTTTTTAAAACTTCTTACCAAATTCATAGGTTAACAGGTTATCACTTAATTTGCCGATTTGTATATAAAATATGCTCTTCAAGATTAAACACTCGCACCATATGTAGAGTATTGTGTACCTATTATATTTGGAATATAAGTATCATAATTAGCAAAGTATTTTAAACGTAATTAACACATTTCCGTCCATGTCATGAATATTCGTACTTGGTCCCAAAATTTGCTGACCAAGGCTTTTCAGCTGACAACTGATTGAAAATTTATTATTCCCTAATAAAAAAAAATAATATTATAAGGAATTATTGCGTCTGTAAAATTCATTTTTTAAACAGCGGGAAAGGCTATGCTTTGGTTTGTTCGATTTTTATACCTGCCAGGTATAAAAACCGAACAAACCATTACCTGCAATAGTTAAACCCTGCTAAAAATTTTCATGCGAACGCCGTGTTACTTGGAATAAAATTTTTTTAGTGATAGCACAATTTAACTGAGAATTTTATTAATCGTGCGGAAAAATTACTTTACGAATATATGTATTAATACAGGGTGTTATGGAAATGACGTATTATATTTAAATGGGTGACTCCTGGGGTGTTCTAGAGAAGCGCTACATATTTTTTTTAAATCGAACGTTTAAAAAGTGGGGTAATTCACCCCTAAACCCACACACAACTCCTCGGCACATTCATTGCCCAGCTGATTAATCAACAGATGTTCAAGCAGAATGTTGCCAAAATGTTTAAAAGTGTAAAAATAAATATTTAGCTTACTTAGAAAGTAAATCCAGGACGCGATTAAGGAATCCAGGGCACAGATACTTTCAGTTCTTTTTTCTATAGGAAAAACTTTATGCTCATCACGTGTCCTGATGATAGTGTGGGAGTGCATAATAAGCTTATCACTAAACCCCAACAGTAATGCATAATTACACTTTACAATAACACACATAGAACAAGAGCACTTAATCATCTCGCAATAGAAATAATAAAAACGCTAATTTCTATGGGCCATTAACCCCTTACTAAACATAAAACGAAACAATTATATTAACAATTGACAGGAACTACCCTCTGAAATAATGGTCTAGTCTGTCTTCCGACCAGTCGTCTCAAACTTTCTCTCTAGAGCCAGCGCGGTTGCCATTTCCGAGACTATAATTATACAGGAAAGTAATATTGTAAGTAAATTCGGCAATGTATGATAGTCGCTTATAAAACATCGAGAGCGGAAACGCTGTATTTTTAAATATTAGCCCGATGTCCACAATCAGCTGTTTAAAGAAACAGGCCGATATCGATGAGAGAAACAACTTGTTATTTATTTTTAAAATTTTTAGATGTTAAATACATTATTTCCCAGACCGCTTAGACAATAAGGGCGTATTTTTGTTTACACAGTAGCACTTTAAAATACTAATTCAGATTGAATGGTACTTAGATGTGTTATGTGATTTTATTGTGCCGGTTTGTTTTTGTTCAAGTTACCTAGGTACTTGGTGTTTTTTATAAATTAAGTTGGTGTTAAATAAGTTCGAAAAGGTAAATAAAATTGCATTTTTTTTTTTAAAGGGTAAGTGGCATTTATAAACTTTTAAGTTGTCCAGATCTGACGGGTGTCGTTCGAATTGAACAAATGAGAACATACCTGGCCATATAAAAACTCGGCGGCGGTTCGTTCGAGTCAGTTCAAGTTTATAAATCAGAGATTGTTTCCTAGCGAACTGAACCGAACGTAAAAGTTTATAATAATGTACCCTGAAAAATAAACAACTTGCAATCTGTCAAACGGTTATTGACTTTCTAAAGAGTTTACCCTGAAGATATGACAACACTGTTGACATATGTTGCTTTGTTTACCTTCCTGACAGAGGCCGCATGTGGTCATTTTTTTGTTTAATATAAGGTCATGTACAGGGCATATTAAATTAAAGCCCCATTTTTGGATATTTTTCTTCAATTTGTTTTCATCTCAGGAATTGCCGATTTAAATATAATACGTCATTTCCATAACACCCTGTATATTAATTTTAAAGTTGTAAAGTTGTAATTTGTAAACTCCTCTGTATCTATGAATTCTGGTAATGTCGGGGGTTCCCCAATATAGTGTTATGGATTCCCTGGTCGTTTGTAGTCTGCACGAACGATCTGGAAGATATTGCCTCAAAGGTTTGCTTGTATATATAGATCTATCTCCACCATGAAGGACTGCTCTAATTTACAAAAGGACAGGTAACATCCATACAACAGCAGAGATACGAAAGCTATACGTACTACGGATTTTAAAAATTATTAAATTTTTAAATGGTATAGCTTGTATCTGGACGTAATATAATAGTATTGGTACAAAGTTTATAAATCATCTTATTTTCGCACGCGTCCATGTTTCGGGGACAAGTGCTATAATTGCTTTATAAAACATGTATTTTATACTATTTTTTCTATTTTCCGTCTTTTTTAATAAAAAAAAATCCATATTTAATAAGTAAACTTGACAGGTTTGAGGTTAGTTTAGTACCTAATTGTTTCTGCAACCAAACACACATGACCGCATTACCAATCAGTGGCGGTTCTTCCACAGGAGCACATGCGCACCTGCACCCCCTTATACAAAACGAATAAAAAATATTAATTTATATTAATTGAATATTATTTATCGTATAAAGTCCGACCCTCCCTAATATTTTATCGTACCGTCAAACTAAAAAAGTCCGACCCTCCCTAATATTTTATTATCCCGTCAAACCAAACTGTATGGATTCGGCAACCGTGCCTCGGTCGAGGTAAATGACGATTATGACGAGACTTGCTCGCACGTGCGATTAACTAGTGCAGTTTCTCTGTAGTAACGGGCGATGGCGATTTAACATGGAAAAGGCGCACAGTTTTTGTGTGCACCGCGCGCTGTTGTCTTTGTGCATCTAGTTAGAAATTCGAGCGTGTATGTTTTAATATTTTAATATTATATATTTATTAAGTTAAAATGAAAAGTTGACGGTGGACTATATAAGAAATAACTTTAGCGGGAACACCTAAACCCGAAATTAATTTAACGCAGACCACAAAGGGTAAATCTAGGGACTTTATTAGAAAGTTTAAAAATGAAATATATGAAATAAAATTTATAGAGGATATTCCAAACTTAATGTTATTGATCAATTTTCTACAATTAAGAACCGAAGAATGGACTTTACGTTTAAGCACTATTGTGTAGGGTCGATAAATGTTATGTATTTCGATAAATGATACTCGATATGATTTTAAACCATTTTATTTAAGAATTTAAACTAAAAATCACTGAAAATATTAAGAATGCCAACTTGTCAGTCTCGTGGCTCGATTCGTTCTCGTCATAAAACTATTGTTCTCGCCTTTGTTGCGCCTAATGACGTAGCCGTAGATGGCGTAGTGGTATTAGACATCATTCGGTTTTCTTGATAGCTCGTAGATGGCTTTAGTAGTATTAGTAGTGGACTGTATAAATATTGTTACGAGGGTTGCATGAGACGACGTTAAGATCCGACAGCTATTCACACTAAGAAAACCTTTCTTATTTTGCAAAAGTTGTATTTCCTTGTGTAAAGTTAAATAATAAATAAAAATGTGTTTTATCTAACGCATTTTCTTATTACTTTTTTTCTTTCTACATTTAAAACGCCTAGAAAGTAATTGTTTGGTCGTTACACAAAAATAAAATTTAAAAATTAATTTCACCATACTTGTGAATCCCCTCTATCATAGGTTACGTTACGAGCCGCCACTGTATCGAACTAACTTTGATATGGAACCAAAATAGAAAGATTTTTACAAATAAAACAACGAAAATTAATAAACAAATTTATAATTTATTTTGGAGACGTTCAGCAATTGTTTCATGTCTCATATATAAATTAACAATAAATATTAATTCTAGCGCTAGTCTAGTGAATAAAATTAGAATCACAGGCCTCCGATTACTTGCCAAAAATTAAAGGGAGCGGTACGTATTTTCGACGCCCTAGAAATGACACTCCCCGCTTTTCCCTAAGTTGTTGTCCGTCTGTAATTTGTCGTTCTTCTCTAATTTCAGCATTCAAGATGTTCGGATGTTCTTGTGAATCTATATCTTCGACCATTGTGAAAATCAAGAAGATTACCATTACAAATGAAAAAATGGCTACCTAAAAAAGAAAATAACAATATTATATACAACGTGTCCAAGATAAGGAGGGCCAGTACAGGGATCTCGGAAACCGTACGAGATACGAAGTCGGTTAAATGGAGGTAAAGTTGCGCATTTACGTGCCTAATAATATGCCGTTTAGAAAGTTTTAAAATTCCGAGTAGTTCCGGAGATATCCTGAAAAACCCGAAATTCTGAAAAGTCGTTTTATTGTTTTCCTGGGTTTTTTGAGATCGACTGCTAAAGTAAATTGCACATTTGCATTGCCACTTTTCCCACTCTACCTAACAGCGTTAATTATTTTGTAATCCAACAAGTCGTCTTCGAAGGGCCATTATCAACTTTCTTTTTTTAAATACGGTCCTGTTTTCCTGATATTGGAATTTGAGAGCTTTTTTCTCCCGAACGCAACGATGTACGACACATTGTGGTTTAATGACGTTTCGAGGGTTTTTTGAACAACATCAGGAAATTTTTGGATACGATTTCTCCTATTTTTATAAATAATATCTCATAAGTAAGCTCTAATTTTTTTACTTATGTTGGACTAGTTCAATAAATAACAAATAATTTAATAATAAACCACAAATAAGTGAACAATAATCATTCCAAAACAGTAATAAGTCGAATAACGAAAAAAGTAAGGAACTACATAATCAGGTGTTCAAAATGATTTCCGTTATTCTCTAAGCACAAATAACATTTTCTAACTGCCACATAACAGTTTTTTTTTATATAAAATAAAACATGCGATAAAATATCGAACTTTTTAGCATTTGTAAAATTATGTTCCATATTTTCTGGAAAATAGAAAACCTCCTAAAACGCCCTCAAACGATCACAATGGGAATGTCAAGTGAAACAAATCACGCGTCACCATCTTAATTTTTTTGTTTCAAGCGCCTACTTTTCTTTTTAATCCCGAATCAACAGAAGTTTGAAATAATGTTTCTGGATTTTGTTCACTTATTTGTGGTTTATTATTAAATTATTGATTATTTATTGAACTAGTCCAAGTAAAAATTTAGAGCTTACTTATGAGATATTATTTATAAAATTAGGAGAAATACAGGGCCGTATCCCAAAAAACCCTCGAAATGTGATTAAACCACAATGTGTCATACATCGTTGCATTCGGGAGAAAAAAAACTTAAAATTCCAATAGCAGAAAAACAGGACCATATTTGAAAAAAGAAAGTTGATAATGGCCCTTCGAAGGACTCGTCGGATTACAAAACAATTAACCCTGTTAGATAGAGTGGGAAAAGTGGCAATGCAAAAGTGCAATTTACTTTACAATTCGATCTCAAAAAAACCCAGGAAAACAATAAAACGATTTTTCAGAATTTCGTTTTTTCCGGAACTACTCGGAATTTTAAAACATTCTAAACGGCATATATAGCAAATGCGCAACTTTACCTCCTTATCTTGAACACGTTGTATATTATGCGTCCAAGTCTTGCACAAATTGATTTTATATCAGGGTTTTTTTAAACGCTTAGATAGGTCAATTAATATTTTTAGTTGAGCATTGTTTAAGGTAAATTATTGGCATATAGGATGTCCTAGGTGGGAGGTAAGACGTCTTCTAAGATTTTTTAAAATGGAATAGCCAGTATATGATATCAATTTCGAATTCTATGATATTAATCTATGATAAGAACTTAGGTAGGTATCAATTCTATGATAAAAACTTAATACTTTTTGTGTGACTTTTTGTATATCTCTGAAAATAGCGGTTTCTGAAATATTGTCATTTGCAAATTTAATTTCAACGTATAACAACAATTAATTATTATTCGAAGAGGCAGTCCATTTCTCTAAGAGACCTGATTTTAGTAACAAAACATCGCGTTTCATCAATAACATTTGTTTATTATAATATAAACGATGACATATGTATCGCCTTTCTACCAGACCTAAAAGTGTTAACTTTATATTTAGGATAAGAAAAACCCTTGTTCCTTACCTAACATTTAATGAAGACAATTAAGAATCTTAAAAACACGTAATACACATTACAGGCAACATCAAGTAACTAACCTAAAAAAATTTCAGTAGGTTGAGTGATACAGTGACAATTTGGCGTGAAACAGTAGTAGTCCACTTTTTTTAAACCAATTTACCACTGAATCCCTCCGTCAAAAGTTAACTTACTTTTTGATTCATTATGTGCAAATTTGAAAGGTAATTAAGATAACTTCTTTACCAATTAATTTACTTTTATGTACTAAACCGGGCTTATTATTTGCCGATAATATATATTTATTAAAATTCTTTTTGTGCGTTATTCACATGATCATGTTAATTGATAATTTTCAAATACAAACAAAATATATTAATTGTTTGTTAACAAGAGTGAAAGTTCAGCTTTAAAACCATAGAAGAATTGTTCGAATAAATACATATAAATATTCACCTAAAGGAACATAAATCATGAAAATCTTCCCGGTGACGCTTATAAGAACTTTTTTCTCACAGTTCTCACAGGTTGTACGCTTGGGGAACACTAAAACCATTTTCATGTTTCGTTACTAAAGCCGAGTGAATACTGTAAATATTTTTTAAATATTCTTGTTTAGTGATTTGTGTATTTAAGCAGCAGTATTTGGTTTATTTTTACGAATAGTTTGATTAGGGAGGAGAATTTTTTAAATTTATAGTTAAGTTTAAATATTATTTGTCTTATAATTTTATTCTATTATAATTAATATGTCAGTGCCAAGTTATAAATTAACACTGGAGTGTAAATTATGCTGAGGTCACAAATAACGTAAAACAAAAGTGATTTAAATAAAACCGTGGGATAAATACCAAAATCAATAGTGTTATCTGACATTCAGTAAATAATTTACAAAATGGTAAGTAATTTCTTGTAGGAAACTAGATTATTAAGTAGTACAGACCCGATAAAAAGAACAAAATCTGAAAAAAGTGGTCAAAAAAGCATAAAAATAGTAACCAAAGCACAAAATTTATCAAAAAACCATGAAATAAGCAAATTAGTTTTGTTAATGCGTAACAGAATGTCTAATAGCTATACTATAAACTAAATGTTTCCCGAAATCATCCGTGGTAAAATTATACATTCTGTCTGTTAGAATATTTTTGTACGTAGAAAAATTTATGCTCCACATCTAAATGGTTGATGTATATTTAAATTTCGGTATAATTGCTAATAAGTAATAATATTTCAAAATCTTGCCCATCACTCAAAATAGTACAGGGTATCCCATTTCCGACACTTTTATAGGGTATCTCCGTAATTGTTAGTGCTATCAAAAAAGTAATTTAGGTGTCATGTGCTCTTTTTGGGTTAAACTTAAAATATTAAAATCAAAATTTGAAAATTTTCGCTTTCTTAAGAGATACTTGGGAAAATAAAAAAAATTGACAATTTCAAAATGACAATATATTCTTTTAGTTAAAAGAGATATAGAAAAATGTTTTATACAGAAGTTTCTTTATATTGATTGTAGAATAATCTGTCGTTTTCAGAATAAGTATACGGGGTCAGGTAAAAAAGTTATCAGACATAACCTCATTTTTTTAAAATGACACCCTCTATATTTTAATCTAAAAAGATACTATTTTAAATTCTCCTTTCAATATATAATACACTATGGGTGATATTGATTTCCTAGGCAACTTATTTAAACTTTATAACTTTGAAACTAAATAAAAGATTCAAATTAAGGTAAAAAATAATGGGAATCATCGCAAGTGTTCGGAATATGTCCTTAAATGGTGACCGTCTTTCCGGATAGTGAACAAAATATACATTCTGTGCCATTTCTTCGTTTTTTTCCACTTTCAATATAAACTGATATATTATCATATGTTTCAAAATGTTGATAAGTCATTTTCGCAAATGAATATGTAAAAAATTGACCTTAAATATTAATAGTCAACATAGTTTCTAGGATATTAGCTTTTGTTTCATGGTCTACTGTGGTTTAAAGTAATAAAGTTTAAGAAATCGCTTAGGAAATCAATATCATCAATGGTGTGTTATATATTGAAAGGAGAATTTAAAATAGTATCTTTTTAGATTAAAATATAGAGGGTGTTCCATTTTAAAAAATGAGGCTATGTCTCTCTTTTTTACCTGACCCCGTATACATATTCTGACACCTACATTACTTTTTTGATAGCACTAAACAATTACAGAGATACCATAGAAAAGTGTCGAACAAACCCTGTACATATTTTTTGCAATGTTTGCAACCCTTTATCTTTGAGATACTTTGAACCAATTTTTCTTCCATTGTTTGACCAATCGATCCTGGAATGCTATTTGTTGCAGCTTCAAAATTTTTTAAAACATTCACGGATTTCTAACGGTAGCTGCCGTTTTTCTAAAAATTGAATACTCTGACTTTAAAATTTAAATTTTCGTTTGATGAAAGCCAAATAGTGGGCAAGGTCGGATATGTCTAAAACTTCCTGACATTCTTTAATTGATTTGCTTCCTGTACATTCAAATTGTGTCATGCTTCTAAATTCTCTAAATTTATTGGCCTAGTACATGGCAGCGTTTAGCCAAGTTCCCCAAAATTAAATAGGTTCTGGGCATAGATAGAGCTTTTATAAATATTTTCTTGTCATATTTTATTATATTATTGTATTGACCAACGGATAATGGAACCTTATATAACTCGATAACAGAACACCTCGTAACTAACTAAACGTTATATGCATGGAGCTCAAGACGAAAAACCGGGGAATTACCTACGAATATACGGATTCTTCGGAGAATCACCGAGGTCTCACGCAGTTTCCAGATATAATATTACCTTTTTCCCCGTATAATGTTTTGTAAAAAAGTTCGAATAAGCACGAAGGGAGAAAAAGCATAAAACCTCGAAAAAAGCAAAAAAGTTTTGCGTAATTCGTGTAGAAATTAAATAATCTCATAGCTTACAAAATTCAGCAATAAGCATTATGCTTAAAATTCGGACTCTAATTATAAGTACTTTATTTACTTAGGTTGGTTACCTAAGAAGGCATCCAATTAATATAAAAATTCAAATTGCAAAAAGAAATAAATCGTTTTATAGAAATAATTTTTATTTGTTAAAAGTTTACCTTTTCTGATTAGCTTCTTCAAAACTATCTAGTGGTTGGAAAAAAACGAGCGCCACTGCTAAGGGCTTTACCCAGCTCTACTAGTTACTTAGCCTAGCTGAAACTATAAGTTTAAGGAACCTAAGTTAAAATTTTAGGCTTAAAAACATAGTCTGTGAATAGAAGGTAGCACCATATTTTTATTAAATTATCTTGTTTTGTTACGCATAAGATATTAATTGTCGCTATGTGGTTTTAGATGAGGATTAATGGAGTAATGATAGTTTTGTTACTGCTTGCTATGACGGTATACAGTTCTCCCATACAAATTGAAAGTTCAAGGGGAAAATTTCCCAACTTGGAACACAAGCTGATTGTCAGAGAAAAAAGGATGGTTTCCTTCTTGGGACCTAGAAAATACGTACCAATACCACTGATAGGATAGCTTGCGCATTGAATGGATACAATTTAATGCAAATGTTTTGTCAAATTTTCACACTCATATATTATTATTAGGGTCACCATTAAAGTTGGAATCATATGGGGAAAAAATTAGTATTCGATTTAGGTAAAATTTGACTTCACTACAAGTTTTTGCTTCAATAAATACCAAAAATTGCATAATTAAATAGGACCATGCTGCCTTTGTTAACTGTCAAAGTTAATAGTTTCTCCACAAAATCTATATATCTATCTAGTTTTTTGAAAATAGATACCTATTTGCCAAAAGTAGATAGGAATCAAAAATTATCAAAAGCGATTCAAATTTGGTATGTGGTCATAATATTGCAATATAAATAACTTTTCTAAATATATACTTTTTAAATTCGATCAGTAAAAGCCATTTTTCCATATTTTGTTGTGAAAAACAAAACCGGCATGGTCCCATTTATGTCATTTTGGGTCTTTATCGAAGAAAAAAATTTTGGTAAATTTAGATTTTAACTAAATCGCAGAACTTTATGTATACAGGGTGTCCGCTAAGTAATGAGACATGGAAAACCCACAGACTCCTTATGTAAAAATATTAGGATTTAATTTATACTTACCTATATCCGAAAGTTAATATTAACTGAGATACAGGGTGTTAAAGTTCACATTTTTGTTTTCCTCTAATAACTTTGACAGAAACCATCGGTTTTTTACAAAATTTGGCAATTATGGTTTTTTTATGATGACGAACTGATTTTTTTGTGAAATTTTAATATACAACGTAGGGGGCGCTGTAGCATTTTTTGCACATTTCTTATGTCATAACTCTTTTTGTGCCTCCGTGTATTTAAGTTTTTAATGACAATAATACTTTTCTCATATTTATTACGTAAAAAAGGTACACTAATTTCAAGTCACCCAGAGTTACCGTTTCGGAGATATATGCATTTACAAGCAAATAACAACATGGAGGTTTCATAGAAACTGCATCTCTAAATTTCATTTGTTTTCTCATAGGTTACTTTAAAAAAAATGTTGTTTGCAAATTAATAATAGGCACTAAACAATATAAATGCATATATCTCGGAAACGGTAAGTATGGACGACCTGAAATTAGTGTACCTTTTTTACGTAATAAATATGAGAAAAGTATTGTTTTCACTAAAAATTTAAATACATGAAGGCACAAAAAGTTATGACCTAATAAATGTGCAAAGAATGCCGCAGGCAGCGCCCCCTACATTGTACATTAAAACTTCACCAAAAAATCAGTTCCTCATCCTAAAAAAACCACAATTGCCAAAACCGTTGGTTTCTGTCAAAGTTATTAGAGGAAAACAAAAATGAAGTTTTAACTTTAACAGCCCTGTATCTCAGTTAATATCAACTTTCGGATATAGGTAAGTATAATTAAATCCTAATATTTTTACGTAAGGAGTCTGTGGTTTTTCCATGTCCCATTACTTAGCGGACACCCTGTATAGAGATAATTAATTTAAGTTGATATAATTGCCAATGGTGACGAAATTATACCAAGCATTTTATCAAATAAATAAATATATATTAAAAATTTTATAATTTTTGTATCATTAAGCTGGGTTCACAGAAACATTTTAGTAAATAATTAACTAATCAAGCAACTTTGATTGTGACATAAATGTTCGCTAATTATTGATTTACTAACCAGGCAAGTTGGACTGTGAATGGTCTTTGGTTAGTTCATTATTTATTAAAATGACTCTGTAACCCAAATCTGTATTTTTTTTATCAGCACTTACCTAAAATTCTATTTGCCAAAAACTATGGCGTGTATATAAAATTTCCTTCTACGCTGAGATCGCGCTCTTTTGATTCTCGGGGATCCAGATCTTGAACTATATTGTTCGCTTTCGTATTTGATGAAATTTCTAATCTGTTCAACTTCCGATTGTGCTTTTTCTGTTGCCTCGCCGGCATTTATCAGAACCCACAGTATGGTGGAGACTAGAATAATTGACAACAAATACCCCTTCAACTACAAAAATAAATGAGAATCGAAAACTATCCGGGGTCATTCATGATGAGTGAGTAGCCCATTAAAAGATCTCGGGAACTAAAGAAGATGTTTAAATACCAATATATGGAAAAATTATTATTTCCCAGACCACCCGATGATACCTTATACAATAAGGGCGTATTTAGTCTACACAGTACTGTATATACTAAATACGCTCTTATTGTATAATGTATAATCGGGTGGTCTGGGAAATAATAATTTTTCCATACATTAATACCACCTGAAAAGTAGATAAAGATTGTTTCACGAAAAATGGATACGACTTAATGATTTCCTGGGTCGGCCCCATTGTGTCGACAAGACCTTGGCAATAAACAAGTGAAGTATGAAGGGACGGACTAAGGACAACAAGTAATGATATGATTATAATATGATTGTAATCAAATGAAATAACATTTTTTTTTAAATATTACTAGTCATATTTATTTACATTTATAATGTCATTATATAGATAGTTCTGTTTCGCTATCGCTATCCTCATCAAAATTAATTATAATTGGATTAATTATACGATCCAGACTAATATACGAATTTTCTACAGTTATTTTGTGACGGACTGAATTTTTCCAACTACCTGGGGGGAATATCATTAAAGCATTTTCATATTAATTCTACAACACTAGAACTTAAAGTCGGAGAAATTTTTTCAGACCTAACCAGTGATTTTAACTGGTGCGACCACATATGCTCTATAGGGTTAAAAATGCAATAATAGGGTGGGAGCCGTAGCACTGTATGTCCAATTTCTTCTGCCAATGTGTCACAAACATATACTTTTTTCATACAAAATTTCTTTAAAACTTCTAAAAGATCACTTTTTTTATAACTTTCTTCAAAATATATATCATTCGCCGCCATGTAGTTCTGAATCTCCAATTTTGTATTATTTGAGCTTGGAGCTTTATGTAATTGGTGACTGTGATAGCTGGCATTCTCCATTACTGTCACGCTATTCTGAGGAATGTTTGGTAAAAGACAATTCTTGAGCCATTCCTCAAAAACTAACAAATTTTACCACAAAAAGATATTTAAATATAAATTAAGCAACCTAACCTACCTGATGTGCCTATATTTAATTATAATTATTACAATCCGGTCCTTTCCACATAATAATATCAAACGATCTTAAATAATGATATGGCCACAGGTACTTTTACTGCAATCATTAAGTTATATCCATTTTTCGTGAAACAATCTTTACCTTTTATTTTTTAGAAAGAAGATATTTGTTTGAAACGTTGGTTCTCGCTATAAAAGATGCAGATCTTTTTAATGAAGTTATTTTAGGCTTAACATTGTTATTTTAAATAAAACGCCGTGTACATTCTTGCTTTTTTTCATTCGTAAGAATCTTAAGTAACTTTTGTTAACAATTTCTTATACCCATCTTCAACCTTTTAGTAGATTGTTCTATAAGTAAAGAAAAATGACAGTTTTCTATTGAGGGGAAATATGCTGATCCAGGAGTTTAGCGAATGAATAAAATTTCCACGAGATAGAAACCTCACTTTTCTTACGCGTTACATGCTTTTTTGTATTTTTAATGGAATAGCATTAATTAATAAAAATCACCATAGATTATTATAGTGACGCCTCGTCTACTACATTCGTAAGGTACTAAATCAGTTAGGTCTGGATGTGCAGGTAATAACAAATGGGGTATCATTTAAATGGGTAGCAAAATATTCGTATTTTTGCGAACAGAAAAATGTAATCGGTCAGCCAAAATGGCTAGTTGGCCAGCAACTTATGGACAGCAAACATTTCCGAATCGGTCAGTAATTAATGTCATACTAGAGTGCTCAATTATTTTGGTACGCAAGTTAAATTATAAACTACTATGAGCGATCCACTTTTAATCAGATATTAGTAAGCAATCAGCGGGTAAGCGAAATCTTTAATCTTGGTCATCAGAAAAAAAGCAATAAAACGAGAAATAGTGACAGTGGGAAAACAAGTGAAAACCTGCCCCCGCTACACCTTTTGCAGCCGATTTCCTTCTGTATTCGGCAAAAAAAGATACAAGAAAGTTACATAAATTTACAGTGCCGTCCACAATAACGAACTTTGCCGATTATTCAAAACAAACGCAATCCAATGATTTATATTGATAACCATTCTTTTAATATGCAAACCTCTGAAGTAAACTGCTTCTAGATATGTTTTTTTTCTACTGACCAATTGTAAAATCTTGCTGACCAAGTAATCATTTCGCAGCTCGACTGTTAATTAAGCGAACACATGATATTACAAGCGGACTGATATCGGTTAAATTGTTGACAGTTTGTAGCATTTTTTGCAGAACAAGTGTTGCAGTCCGATTTTAATTTATTGCAAGCAAAATCTTTTTATGCTTACCAAATGATTTAATGGCTATTTTTTGTTGCGAACCAATTTAATTACTTCTCATAACAAAATATCATAACGACGAGTAAATAGTGTTGTTACCCATAAAAGTAGTACTTTTCTTCACGATTTTCTCTCAATAAAGTATGCTGTTTTCCATTAGAAATACGAGAGACGATTTTTTCGAGAGAATTTATTATTTTATGCCAGAAAAGCATAATTTTTGAAATAACTAGTACTAATGTCTGCCTGTACTGTGTAATATGTCTAGCACTTTTAGGAAATAAAAAGACCCGTATACCTTCTCTAAAATTTCTCAAATTTGTAAACCTTTAGAGCCCGCAATACTTTTGGAATTTTGTTCGGGGCAAGTTAATTTTTGGTATGAGAGTTGCAAGCAATAGTTCATTGTTTTACAGTCGGCAATTCTATTGCAGTCGCGGATTTAACGGCGAGGGCTGCCAACCCAGCAAAAAAAAGTACCGTGAAACCAGCAAAATACGACGCTTAAACTCCCAAAAACACAACTGAATAAGAATATAAATAACCACGAATACACGACCAATAATAAACACACGAGACGTATTTTATGGTTAATATTTAGTAACTTATTTTTTGTTAGTACGTAGTGTAAAAATCACTCTGTTTTCCACAAGACTTACAACAAAAATCGAGCAGACCGGTTTTTTTAGAAAGTCTTGCAAGTTGCAAGAATATTGCAAGGATAACTCGGCTGGCATTTTAATGCTCATACCTTCCTTCCAGTTTATTGCAATTGCAGAAAGACTTGCTGACTGTAATCCGGCCTTAACTGCTTTAGTTACAAAATAAGGTCAAATGACCTTTGACATTTGTTTTTTATAAAAAAATTACTGTTTTAATGAGAAATTGTTAACAAAAGTAATTTGGATTTTTATACAGGGTGTCCCAGAATATGTGGGCAATCTCCCGGGTTCAGATAGAACACAAAATAACAGGAGAAGTTCATATAAATTTTTCTTTCTACGGCCCCCCTACGGAGATACGGGCCCATAACGGACGTCCATGGAAATAATTTTTTGATGATTTTTAAATAATTTTTTAAGTACTAGGTGTAATTTAATAATTTTTTAGTATAATGTGTACTAGATGAGTGTCCTTAAAATTCGCCCTTTTAAACACATTTGACTTATTTTGTTTGACAGGGACGGACTAGACGTAACAAAAAATTGCTTTTTTTTTAACACCCTGTGTGATGAAGGAACGACAAAAATATTTTTTTGATACTCTAAACCTTAAGCTGAAAAAAAGGTACTCTTGATCAATGTCGATAAAATGAACTGTTTTCGAAGAAAAAATATTTTGGTTCAATATGGTTTTTGCATTGGTTGTTGTTTTATGTTTATAAAATTCCCTCATATGCAATGGATTTTTTCACATGTACCGATTTAAATAAGAATATTTATGCCAGTGTCAGTTTATGGTAGTGTCTTGAAATTTGCGGTTTTTCTCCTTTGTCTTATTAGTTACTAACTTAGTAATGAAAATTTACGTATACTGAATATGCCGACATGCATTTAATCTATGAACAAATTTTTTTTTTTCGAAAATTGTTCATTTTATTGACATTGATCAAGAATACCTTTTTTTCAGCTTAAGGTTTAGAGTATCAAAAAAATATATTATTGTCGTTCCTTCATCATACAGGGTGTAAAAATAACCATTTTTGGGTTACGGCTAGTCCGTCCCTGTCAAACTAAATAGTACACATTATACTAAAAAATTATTAAATTACACCTAATACTTAAAATTACTTAATAACAACGATTTCCAGGGACGTCCGTTATGGGCCCGTATTTCCGTATAGGAGGCCGCAGGAAGAAAAATTTATTGGAACTTCTCCTATTATTTTTAAGTGTTCTATCTGAACCCGGGAGATTTACCACATATTCTGGGACATCCTGTATAGAATGGAAAAATGCCAGAAAATAAAGGACATTCTATTTAAAATAACGATAGTAAGATTAATTTCTGGTAAACCGTACATCAAAATATCTTCATTAAAAAGTCTTTATATTTTATAGCGAGTACCAATAATTCAAATAAATATATTTTTTAGTTCCCGACGTCTTTGAATAGTGAAGTAAGTAACCCTCTATAGTAATAAATTTAATTTTAACAATATTTGTAGGTTAAGCTTACCATTATGTCTTAGTTTGAGCGATTTCTGCACTATATTGGTTTATGAGTAACCAAAATTCTTATTTTTATCTTAGTGTGTCCGGTATTAACGCAATGTCATTGATTTACACCTTGATGTTAATTAATTATTTCTAGAACTAAAAATGCATATAAATAACCAATTTTTATTAGTAGGAAAAAAACCCCACGGAGAGGTGCTAATATTTCTAAAAAAAAATGTAAATACACTGAAGTTATTTACTTACAGTTTATAGTCAATTATGTGATCGAATTCCTTACAGTATATAATCAATTATGTGATCGAATTCCCACGGAATTAAAAACGAATTCCCACGGAACCTCGTATATTATTTTTTGCGAGAAGATATAACGAAGCCGACGGCGCCTGCTGAACTAATTGGACCGATGCCGCCCTGCTTGAAACACGCCGTCGCACACAGGCGAATTTCGACAGAATCGTGGCCAAAAAGATTATCTTGGTAACATGAGGTAAAAATATTTTTAATTGTAAGAAACCGTTATAAATATGGTAACATTGCATTTTGTTTTTAATATCTTACATTTTTGCCCTCTCCACACCCCTTTTTATGGTTATTACATTATAGAAATTGGAATAGATAAAGGTGGTTTATTTTTACGATATTATCATTGGAGAAACATTTATTTTATGTTTTTTTTAATCTCCCCCAACACCCTCCCTTGTCTACACTAAAACTAACATACAGTGTGTACATAAAGTAAGGAACAAATTCATTATCTAGGAATCTAAAAATATTTCGGAAAAATCCTCGGACAAGTGTATAATAATTTTTAATGGCGCATTTTTTTCCAATACAAACTTAATATACAAGGTGGCTCATGTAGTAGATATAATAATATAGAACCCCTATATTTTAGTTCAGATCTGTAATCTCCACGAACAGCTGATTTCAAAAACATAACACACTTAGGGCCTAAAATTCATAGTTTCGTTACTACAGGGTAAATCCAATAATTTTATTTAAGATATTTTTAATTTAAAAAAATGTAAAAAATTAAATAAACTATTTAATTAAGTGTTGAAATTGTCCTCCTTCTGCTGCCTGACAGTACCCCAAGCGATCAATAAATTCTTGTTGGACTTTTCTTATGGTTTCTTCTGAAATGTTCCTGCATTCTGTTGTTATTCGATTTTTTAAATCTTCAATATTGGCAGGTCTGACTTTATAAACAACATTTTTCAGGTGACCCCACAAGAAAAAGTCCAGTGGTGTAAGGTCTGGAGACCTAGGCGGCCATTCAACAGGCCCACGTCTTCCAATCCACTTGTTCGGAAAAACTTGGTTTATGTAATGGCGCACTACTGCTGCATAATGTGGAGGTGCGCCGTCTTGTTGGTACCACAAATTTTCATCTAGAATTCCTGGATTATTTCTACTAGGGTATAAGTTAACTAGCGTAGGGATAAGAAAGTTCTGAAGAAAATGAAGATAATTTAGCCCGTTTACATTGTTGTCAAAAAATATGGCCCAATAATTTTGTTTTTCACAATACCAGCCCAAACATTAATTTTTTGAGGATATTGAGTATGGTGCTCACGCATCCACCTGGGATTTTCTTTTGCCCAGTATCTACAGTTTTGCCGGTTCACTTCTCCATTTAATTTAAAGGTAGATTCATCCGAAAATAGGATATTTTCAACAAACAAAGGATCTAAGTTACATCTTTCCATTAATATTTGACAAAACTCCATCCTACGATCTGGATCATCTTCATTCAACTCATGAACCAATCGGATTTTAAACGGGTGCCATTTTTCTACCGTCAATAGGTTATGAACGGTCATAGCAGCCGCCCCATGATCAATGCTAATCTGGCGGACGCTGTTGTGGGGATCTTCTTCCATAGCCAATAAAATATCTAATCTCTTATCATCCGGAATAGTTGGACGGCCTTTTCTGGGAATATCTTCCACTGAACCCGTTTCCCGAAATTTTATTTCAAGTTTACTCACAGTTGAGTCTTGCTGGATACTTAGTGTTAAACAAAATGCAAACTTCTTGTTGAGTACGGATCCTATCACCATATCCAATCATCATAAGAATTTCTATTCTTTGTGTTAAAGATAAACGCATAGTAACTCAATATGTTTTAAAATAAAATTTATTACTTCTAATAAACTTACTAGAAAAATACAATGTAATGACAATGACATTATCTAAATACCATAGTTACATAACAGCAAATAAGCCTACTTGAGAAAAAACATAAGTAACAGCAAATGATGGCGCGTCCATTAATTACGTAAGGCTTTCAGGTAAAATTGGGTGATGGCGGAAGGGATTGAGCCAAATGTCACGAAATCTTTTATTGGGGGAAGGGGGGTTGAAAAATCGCTAAAAACGCCTCACGTAATTAATTGATGCCTCCCAAGCCAAAAAAAAAATATCTTATATAAAATTATTTGTTTTACCCTGTAGTAACGAAACTATGAATTTTAGGCCCTAAGTGTGTATGTTTTTGAAATCAGCTGTTCTTGGAGATTACAGATCTGAACTAAAATATAGGGGTTCCCATTTAAAAAAATCGTCGATAATGTCATATCTACTACATGAGCCACCTTGTATATTAAGTTTGTATGAGAAAAAATACGCCATTAAAAATTATTTTACACGTGTCCGAGGATTTTTCCGAAATATTTTTAGATTCCTAGATAATGAATTTGTTCCTTACTTTATGTACACATTGTATAATTACAATTGTATAAGTATACATATATCATACAAATAGTACCTATTATTCATCATCCTCATCTAAACTATTATCTGAATCACTCTCGCTCATACTTTTTTCTCGACTAAGGGTTCGTCAAAAAATGCCAAAATTTCTGAAACATACTGTTTACTGTTTTTCCAAATATTCATGTTGTTCTTTAGCGCTTTTGGATGGACAGCCTCTTAACCATCCGACGAGCTGAATATTTGTGAAAGATACTGATTTTGCTGTGCTGCAAGAACAATAAAGAATTGACAAACCGTATAATTTTTGTAAAAGGTTATATACTCAGAAAAAAATAGCCACCATTTTGAAAAATATCGGAATTTTTTTTCGGCTGTTCAAAAGTATGTTTAATTCTCCATGAAACTATGTACGTTTCATCGGAATCGGTTTAGTAATAAAGTTATTCAAAATCGGTTCGATGTCTTAATCACATATTTGTAAAAATGTACCTAACAAATTTTTTTTTAAATTCAATTGTCGGCAAGGTCGCAAATTGTCGCAGCAACTCTCAGTTGAACCTTATTCAGGACCCTTCAAAGAATAGTAAACAAATAGTTTGGTCGCATTCCAACGCGCCCTTATTTACATTGTTACTGTTGAAACATCGTCAATATCTTACCAAAACTCCATGTCCCCAATAATTTTCTCAGCTCCGTGAATATAATTTTATCTCTTATCAAACCCAATAGAGGGCACTGCTGGACATTATCGTTCGATTTTAAAGATTGACTTGACAATAATTACTTCTAGCATGTACCTACACGACAAAAGACATTTTTGTGCGTTATGTGAATTTTATGGCAGTGGTTCTACGATGGCGGTACGTAGCTTAATTATTATGATGTTTTAATTATTTTTACGCGTAATATTCCAAAGAGAATTCTAAACATTATCTTGAAATGACAATATTTTTTAATAATCAAAATATGGTTTAGAAAAGTCAACAATCCTCAACTCCGTGGTCTCGGTTCCGTTGCCATACTAAGCTAAATGTCGATTTAAAAATAAACGTGGTCAATATTTCTTTTAGTTGCCCAAGATTAAAAATATAAACTGAAATGTGTTAAATACCCTTATTTAGATTATCTTTTTTAACATATTTTTTTATTATAATCACACACAAGCACTATAGGAAAAATCCTTTAGGGCACTCTGGGAGGTGTGCGTGTGCGAATAAAGCGATTCACGTTGGTTTTGAATCGTTGGAGGTTATATTCGTTGGGAAAAACGACCTCGGGAAGGTCGTTCCATAAGGATGAAGTGCTCCAAATGAAAGAATTCTTAAATTATGACGTTCGAGGAGCACTAAGCTTAAGCACATATGAATGGGCGGCAGTGGTTCGTTGTGTATTTCTGCTATTCGCCCCTCTGGGCGGAATTAAGAGGGCAAGATCAGCCGAGCACTTTCCATGAAAATATCTGTAAAATACAATCAAATCCCCAACCTGTCTTCGATGTTCTAGGCTCTAGGCTGTCGAGGTTCTACGTCAGTTCGTGGTCTCCGATCAGACGAATGGCCCTCCTTTCGATGGAATCCAGTAGCCGAAGAGTATGTTTGAGTGCAGAGCTCCAGACATGAGAGCAGTACTCTAGTGATGGTCGAATCTGGGCTTTGTATAGTGTCAAAAGTTGTTGAGGTGTGTACAACTTTTTGGTTCGAAAGGGTACCAAGTTTCTGAGAAGCTATCTTGGCGATTGCAACAACGTGGTTATGCCAAGACATATTTTCTCCCAGATTGACGCCCAGCAAATTAATAGATGAAGCCAGTGGGATTGCATGTCCTGCCATGACTATATCCGGTTCTGTAATGTTAACCTTTTTAGAGAAAACCGCTGCCT
The DNA here is from genome assembly GCA_963991005.1 of Barypeithes pellucidus. Classification (NCBI taxonomy): domain Eukaryota; kingdom Metazoa; phylum Arthropoda; class Insecta; order Coleoptera; family Curculionidae; genus Barypeithes; species Barypeithes pellucidus. The sequence continues at coordinate 18,148,864 of OZ022562.1, read as the reverse complement.
GGATTCTTTTAGCGTCAAATTCGACTTGGTTACTGTCACCCCAAGCCAAAATATCTTCCAGGTCTTTGTTAAGGCGTGATACTTCATGCTGTCTGCCAAGATGTACGTCGTGCATTCAAAGAGAAAGATGAGATAAGTGTGCTATCGTCAGCAAAGCTGAATATCGGAATGTTAGTTTTCACTAGAAGGTAGTTAATGTAAAGTAAGAAGAGAGTGGGAGACAATATGGGCCCTTGAGGAACACCGGCGTTGATGGTGAAGGTGTCTGAGAGAAATCCGTCAATCGCCACTTGCTTCAGAAAGCTAGACAACCATGCACAGAATCGACTGGGCATAGCATAGGATCGCAATTTACTTAAAAGCCCCTCATTTAATGATAAATTGACTAGCAATATTTTATGTAGGTCTTGATCTTAATCGTACTATACTTACCTATTTGCTACACTATATACCGAAGAAAATAACAATTTACTACAATATAAGAATTATCATTTCTCTATATTTCTTGCTTTTATATAAATAGTTAATAAAATTGTTGCAATTGTTACTTTTGTTTTAATACCTTTTCTTCAATTAATGGTTTTAATGTATAGCCGTTCCCTTTATATTGATGCTAGAATGCAAAAGACATGTTTCTACACAATTTTTATGAAACAAAATTTATCATTATATTTTATTAATTTAGTGGTTTTATTCAAGTCTGACGAGAAAAACTCAAGAGGCCGTTTGCATGTAGAAGGACTAGAGGACAGGTGGAACAATTGAATAACTTTTCTAACTAAAATTTGTGGTTCTATATCCTATTAACACATACCAAAATTGAAAATAATATCTAAAGTACTTTCGGAGATATTAAAAAATAACCATTTAAAAAATAAAAATTCAACACTTCTTTAAGCCGTTGCGGACATATGTTCATATGAACTGTTGTTTATAAAATAACCTGAAATATTAGCACGTCATTAAGGAACACCCTGTATAAATAAAAATGCAGGTGTTTTTTTAATAATTTTTTATAATCGTAATCGTAGGATTAATCGTAATCATATAACAACAATCGTTACATCAATAATTAGAAATGGCACTGTTGTATTGAACAAATTACTCCATCCATTTTACTCGAAAAAGGAGAACTCTACCGAAGAATATCAAGAGTACATTTTTAAAAATGTAAGAATAACGCAAAATGTATATTTAAACTAATTACATTTAAGAAATAAAAAATTGGTCAATAAAAACCGGTGTCGCCTGCCTATGAGGCCTATGAGAAAACACATAAATATATTTTTCTATTTGGGTTTCATAATGGCTACATTATGAAATGCAAAAAATTTAACTTGCCATTTTAGGAAACTGAAAATTTATTTTTTTCATGTGGTAACAAGTAGGGTTCGAATTTTAGGCCTACTTCGATTTCGTTGAAATTAGTTTTCTAGGCATTACGGATTCGACAGAATTTTTTTGTAGAAAACTTTAAAATACTAACCTTTAACCTTGCAAATAGATAATTTTGACTAGATATTTATTCGAAATACCTATGCTATACTCGGAAATACTATATAACATGCTGACGGTGTCCGTCAACTAATTTCGCAACTATAAGACAACATAACCTTAAAATAATAAAAATATCTTTCAGTTTATGCTCTATTTCTAAAGTTTTATTCAATAAAGTACTATTTTTATTTTTAATTCAATATAGTATTATACATATTACTTTATACATAGGTACATATTTATAGTTACTGTAGACATTTCCTGAGCATTAATTGTTATTCCTGTCAGGTTCTGTGTCGACACAATATTTTGTTCAATAGTATTATTTAGTATTTTGTTCAATATTTTTTGTCATACGTGCGCCGTAAGCGCCTCTTACGCGACCTCTTTTCGTGACCGTAAGTAGCTCTTTTCAAGCCTCTCGGAGACAGGGCTGTAATATACCTAGAAACAGGGCTGTAATGTTTTCATTACAGCCCTCTCGCGTTCACGCTGGAAGCACACACCAACACTCTTTTTAGTGGCAGAAGGACTCGGCGCACTTTTGACAAAAAGTACGGTACGAACCTCGGGCAGTGAAGGCCTTTACAGACTCGAGCTCTCGTCCGTAAAGGCCTTCTTACTGCCCTCGGTACGTAATGTACTATTGAACTTTGTTCTGCTCGCACCATAACTCAAAGTTTTATATGTTCTTTTTATAAGTTTTTCTAGATTATTTTTTGCAATTTCTCGTATTTCTGATGGAGTACAACTTTCTTCCTGACTCATTTTTATAAATTTAATTCAAATGAAAAAATTTACTATATTTTCTTAAGTTTTTCAGACTTTAAAGACTCAAATAGAAAACGTATTATAAAATACACGGTTCATAAGACAATTAGAGCACTTGTACTTTAGAAAACTCCCCGCTTTGCGGGTGGTTTTCTAAATTAAACGCGTGCTCTAAGATAGTGTCTTATGAAACTTGTATCTTAATATGCTAGTTAAGAATATAAAATAATATAATTTAGAGTTGATTCACTGCGTGCAAGGATTCAAATGATATAAAACCTACCATTTATCGTAATTTTCTATTTCGTGGTCTCGGAGATATTTGGAAAAAATTCATCTTCAGAGTACACCTTCTATGGGACTCTAGCTCCCTTCCGAGGCCTTTTCAGGGCCATGTTTATATGAACTGTTGGTCATATTTTGGGGTTTATATTACACACTACAAATATTATAGGGATACGTTGTATGATAAGCCCTAAATTTAAATAATAAGATCATAGGCAATAGCACATTTTATTAATTATATTTAAAAAATATAATAAATTAATACAGGACACCTATGCAAATACATTCATACATACTATATTGAATATAATTTTGAATCAAATCAATCGAACAAATAAATACAACAATACTCAGTCTCTATAGTAGCCTAGCTTACCACATCGTTCAGTAATTCTAACAAAATAAAGAGCTATATTTACAAAAATATCTGTTATAATTACTTACTTATAATTAACAATGTGGCAGATAATTTAAAAACAAAATTATTTTCCAGCAACGAAACGAATAAATTTGCTTCCATTAAAAGAGACTCGTCTTTTGGTACGTGGATTTGGATTCGATTCAGATTCATCATCATCTTTAGAAGCAGATTTGTCATTCTTAGCGGCGGATTTATTTTCCTTAACGGCAGGTTCATCTGTGGGGGATGATACTACTTTTGGCCCTGATGCCTTCTTTGTTTCTACTGCCAAATCTGTTACTAGTTCGGTAGGTTTTGATATCGCCTGACATACTAGATTGAAGATGAGGATTGAAATAATAACGTGCCTTGCCTAAAATCAAAAATAATATCTTTTAAAAAATTAGTTTTTGGGTTATACACGCCAAAATTCAAAGTTCAAAATTATCATTATAATTGCCTCTGAATATTACCGAAATCTAGCACATTGTATTCCTATAATTTTTTATGTAATTTCGAGAAAAAAATACCAGATATTTTTGATTTAAAAAAAAATAGTAGCTCTATGCATTTCTTTACATATTAATTTTTTATTTCCAAAAAAGAACAAACCCAATCAAGACCCTAAATAATGTGGATCAATGATATTTCACTCCTTTTAAAACCCTCCTTATATCATAAGAAGGTTTAAAAATGCAAAAGTTTTTGTAATTATATAAAGAAACTTTAATCTAAGCGTAAGATACCGAATTAGGGCAAAATTAATCGAATAATTAAGGATTATTAAAAATTTTTGATGATAATGATAGAACTTAATTTTATTCCACCCAAAGTTAAACGCTCAGAAAAACAAATCAGTATTTATGATTGGCAAGTTTCAGAAGAATATGAAATATTATAAATTCTTTACTATTAAAAAACTTACCATTTCATATAGTTACTTGACGAGAAAAACAAAAACCGATAATATTAAACTCAAACTTTACTGTATAGATCTCAAAAAATAATAATGAATAATCTGTAGAAGCTATATTTTTTATACGTTGAAAATCACCTTGGATAAATCAATTTTTCTTTGGTGCTAACAGTAATGCAAACTAAAATTTATATATCCTTTATATAGACTTTGCACCCGAGTCACAGGATGAATATTTTTCTGTATCAGCGTAAGGTGCTAATTAAATTGGTCTTCCGTAAACAGCGTGCCAAATTTATTATGTTATTGACAGTAGTATGTTGTTGTCTCTAGAAAATTGAAATCATGGTACGAACTGAGGTAAATATTGACGATGAATCTGTTTTCTTAATTGTTATCGGCAATAATCTTGTTGGTTACTACTGAGGGGTCTTTCTTTAAGATGTATCATAGAAAATTATAGGTTATGTACAGGTCCCCCTCAAGATCCGTAGCCGCCCGCTTTCAAATGATGAACTATTAACTAATATCTCTTCTTATAAAGTCATACTTATTTAAACGATTTCAAACAATATTTTCCAATAATAACTATTCTGATCAAGTCAGCATACTGTCTGGTGTGCCTCAAGGTTCAATTTTAGGTCCACTACTCTTCCTTATATATACTTCGGATATACTTAAGTCGTTAAAATATTGTAAAGTGCAGGCTTTTGCTGATGATACCCATGATTTTTATTTTGATGGTGAATATTATATGGAAACCCTTGTACCCTTCTAAATTCTGCATTATAATTTTCGGTAATAAGAATAAGGTTGCCATCCTAAAAGACAGCTTAAGTATAGCCATAAATGGCTCACGGTTGGACATTCTTGATGGTGCAAAGAATTTGGTTTATTTCTTGACACGGAATTGAGGTTTAAAGGACATCTTAAGAGAATATTTCAGCATACTTTATTTTCTTTAAAAATGTTATATAATAATAGACACGTGTTAAGTTTCAAACTAAGAAATGATCTGTGTGAGTCTCTCGTTCTGTCAAAGTTTAATTATTGTGACTTCGTTTCTGCCTGGATGCTGAAAGTAGATCTCGAATACATAAAGTTCAGAATGCCTATTTACGTTTTGTGTATGGTGTGCGAAAGTTTGATCATATTTCACATTTATATAGGGTTATTAATTGGCTAAGGATGGATGAGCGTGGGATCCTTCATTTTTGCACGTTCCTAATCAAAATAATGAATAACGCCAATTCCCCTGTCTCGATTCGTGAACGTTTGCATTTTCGTTATGACATTCATGATATGGGGGGGTCAGGGGGAGGGGTGAGTTGACCATGCTTCATCATTTATTTTAATGCCGTCAAATGTTATAACTCACTGCCCACTGAAATGTTAGCTTTGAATTCGGATTTATTTAGAGTAAAATTCAAGAAATATCTTTTACAGTTGCAAAATAACTAAAATTGTTTTTTATTTGTTTTTTATTACATTTTCCTTTTCTTCTCGTGTCTTCTTTTGTTTTTATAGAGTGCATTAGGATAGGCTTAATCTTAATTTAATTTCACTGTCATTGCTTGCCGTTGTGTGTTTTTTTTCTTTTTTTTTGGCTATTGGTTATAGCTCTGCTATTATTTAATTATTACTGACTGACAAGGTTGTGTTATGTATTATGTTTAGTAATTGGATACGAACTTTAAAATTATTATTTAATTATTAATAACTAACTTATCTGTTTAATGTAGCAATAATGCGTAACTGACTGGTTCAGTGGAGTAGCTATTGAAGCTAGACTGCGCCAGACTTTTATGCCCTCTTATATATTTATTGTGGTAGATATTATTTTGTTAGATACTATTTTTTTTTCCTTCTGGTAGATATTATTTTTGTGTTATTCTACTGTAAATTCTTATGTAATCCTCAAATAAAACACATTTATTATTGTTATTATTATTATATTGCAGGGTCCTGCATTTGTTCAAAATCCGTTTTGCAACATTTGTTTTAAAAATTAATAAAAAATAGAAATAGTGATTCGTTAATAAATTTATACAAGATAGTTATTAAACAAGGTCTAATAGTCTCGTTAACCAAGTTTGATGGATACGGATTGTACAGGGCGTCCACAACTTAGTATTAAACTGTTCGAATTTTAAAACACGATTTTTCTTATACTATATTTTTATGTCATTTCATGCGGAAGTAAAGAAGAAACATTTTCCTTATTACAACTCTATTGCAATTGCTATTACATTAAGAGTTATTTACAAAAAACTAATTTTGTCAACTATTTCTATAATCATTTCAATGAGTACATGGTTTTTTATAGCCGCTTTCGATTCTTATTCATTCAAATTACCATTGGAATAGCTGCTAAAATTAGTTTTCTGCAAATAACTCTTTAGGAGTTTAATTAATCTTAATGAGTTGCAAGAGGGGATTAATTAGGAAAATGTTTTGTTCTTAAAATGATTCAATACATATTCGAAATGTTTGACACAATTTTAGACACCCTGTAAAATTCGTATCAATGCAATGTCGTTAACAAGACTGCCCCACCTTTAAGTACCTTGTATAATTTTATTAACGAGGCACTATTTTTATTTTTTAAAAGCAGAAACAAACCCGAGTAAAACTGATTTTTTCGCTAATATCGACAATTATTAGAGTATGTAAGTAACCAAAAACATTTAATTACTAATTGTTTTTATTCTGTCATAATCATACAAAGTATCATACAGTTATCAATGATAGCAAGTCTGTACCGAGGGTCCTAAATATCCCGCCTGCGGTTGAAACGTGCGAAAAGTATAATATTAATTATATTGAATGCATTTGTCATGTTGAGTTAAGTAAAAATATTGTACAGAGTTTCCCATTTCGACACTTTTATAGGGTATCTCCGTAATTGTTGGTGCTATCAAAAAAATAATCTAGCTGTCATGTACCCTATCTTGATCAAACTTAAAATGGTAAAATCAAAATTTGAAAATTTTCGCTCGTTTAAGAGATACGGGGGGAAATCAAAAAATTGAAAATTTCAAAATTACTCTATATTTTCTTAGTTAAAAGAGATACAGAAAAATATTTTATACAGATTTGAATTGATTGTTCAATAATCTGCCGTTTTCAGAATAAGTATACGGGGTCAGGTAAAAAAGTTATACATAACCTCATTTTTTTAAATGGAACACCCTGTATATTTTAATCTAAAAAGATACTATTTTAAATTCTCCTTTCAAATATATAACACACCTTGGACGATATTGGTTTCCTAGGCGATTTATTAATCTTTATTACTTTAAACCATAGTAGACCATGAAACAAAAGCTAATATCCTAGAAACAACTATGTTGATTATTAACATTTAACGTCAATTTAATTTTTACATATTCATTTGCGAAAATGATCAACATTTTGAAGAATTTGATATGATATCGGTTTATATTGAAAGTGGAAAAATCGAGGAAATGGCGCAAAATGTATATTTTATTCGCTCTCCGGAAAGACGGTAACCATTTAAGGACATATTCCGAACATTTGCGATGATTCCCGTTATTTTTTACCTTAATCTGAATTTTTTTTCGTTTCGAAGTAATAAAGTTTAAATAACTCGCCTAGGAAACCAATATCATCCATGGTGTGTTATATATGTGAAAGGACAATTTAAAATAGAATCATTTTAGATTAAAATATACAGGGTGTTCCATTTTAAAAAATTAGGTTAGGTCCGATAACTTTCGTACCTGACCCCGTATACTTATTCCGAAAACGGCAGATTATTCAACAATCAATATAAAGAAACTTCTGTATAAAACATTTTTCTGTATCTCTTTTTACTGAGAAAATATAGGGTAATTTTGAAATTGTGAATTTTTTCGATTTTCTCCCGTATCTCTTTAACGAGCAAAAATTTTCTAATTTTGAATTTACTATTTTAAGTTTGACCGAAAAAGAGCACATGACACCTACATTACTTTTTTGATAGCACTGATAATTACGGAGATGGTGTGTGTCGAAAATGGTACACCCTGTACTAAATATGTGTATTTATAGTTTCCCAACAAAATCAAATTCCAATGTTTTAGGGAAATCAACGTGGCAACGCTGTACGCACGTGCTACCGATTATACTACGTGTGTATCCCTGAAGTTTAGAACTTTCATTCATTTTTTCATGCTCGATATTGCTTGTGTTTATCTCTACTGCAATTATCCATTTCTAGGTCGAAATTATCTAAACGCGTACCCTATTACAGCGTTGCCATTTTTTTAAACTGTGTATGATTGTAAATAAATGCTGTTTTATGAACGGAATGTTTTGTCTCTCCTTTTATATTATATGTTTATGTAAGTAACCTTAAGAAACTCCCAAATAATGTAAAATTTTTTGTATTAAAATATATTAGGTGTAAAAATGTTATTTTTCACAAAGTCCCACTTGCCGCCCCTTGGACATGCCGTCCGCGTGCGCCGCATGCCTTGCACGTCCTCTTTCGGGGCCCTAGTTATATAGCTACCATATATAGGGTGTCGATTTGAAAGCTTCCCACCCTTAATATCTCGCTTCCGGTAAATAATGTGAAAAATCGGAAAAACACGTCAATTTTATTGTGACATGGGATGATTTTAGTGATTATTTGCGTGGTTTAACCTCCTCTGAGGGGTAGATGTTACCCTTCAAATCTTAAATGGGAAGGGGTCGTGTGGCATAATTTTAAGGGTCGTTTAAATCACTTTCCAATAATACCAATAATGTTGCAAAGCAGAAGACTAGTACTAAATATTAATTAAATTAAATAAAAAAGGATGCCCGAATGAATTTTACTACAATTTTGTCGTGAATCAGTTTGATCAAAACATTCTAATTTCAAATTGAATAAATTTAATGCAGTCAACAGAATTAACACCTGACAACCGATTGTACAAATATTTTGCTCTAGAAAAATACCTCCAAAATAATAATGATGTGAATAATCACAAGAAAATTAACACATCTTATTTTTAAATTTTCGTATTCCAAGAAAGTTGTACAAATTTTGTAAATATTGATTGATATTTAATAAATAAAATGATATTAACACGTCCATACATTTATTTAGCTATTAACACTTAATAAGTGTAAATTTTGTATATTTACATCAAATTAATCATGGGCACCAGAACTTATGATTTGGGTTAAGTCATTCTGTGAGAAGAAATAAGGTACAATTAATTATCTTAGGACCGATATTTGAAAGTCACCTTAAGGCTCAGAATGACGTAAGTCATCCTTAACACAAATTTGACGACAGCATATTGAAGTTCTCCTTAACTCTCATCTAGAGGAAGACGTGGTAATCTTCCACAACGAGTCAATTGACCCTCAAATTAATTTAACACATAGCGGCTAAGGTATAACTTAAGGTAACATTTAAATATCGTCTTTTAATTAACAAGAAGTAGCTGCTATTAATACAGTTGGGTCGGGAAAAGAATAAACGTACGTCAGAACTATGCAATAATATCAAAGACATGATATGAGATGGTACAATACCATCCACAGCCGGAGACAAAACAAACTTACTTGCCGAACTATTTTCTTCGCATTCCTCTGTAGATTTCCAGGGAAGAACACCACCCAACATTCCAGCAGTTCAATCCGAAATGATCGAAATCCGACAGCGTCCCGTCAAACGAATCCTGAAAGGGCTCGACGTCAAGAAAGCTTCTGGTCCAGACGAAATTCCTGTTATAGTTCTCAAGAGATGCGCCGATGAACTAACACCAGTATTTTGTAGACTTTTCAACTTATCCTACAAACAAGGGATTTTTCCATCGTGCTGGAAGACGGCGCGAGTCCAGCCTATACCAAAGAAAAGTAAGAGAACGCTGTCTAACAACTATGGTCCAGTCGCATTGCTCTCAGTTATATCAAAAGTAATGGAGAAAGCTATTAACCAACATCTTCTAAAGTATCTGGAAGGCAACTTTATAAGCGATCATCAATATGATTTTCGGAAGTCCAGATCAACTGGAGATCTTCTAGCCTATGTCACCCATCTTTGGAACAACGCAATCGAACATCATGGGGAGTCTCGGGCTGTTGCACTGGATATTTCTAAAGCCCTTGATCGTGTTTAGCATGAGGGGCTTGTAAGCAAACTGCGCTCCTATGGTTTGCCCTGTCGATTCTGTGCATGGTTGTCTAGCTTTCTTAAGGACCGCTCTCTGCAAGTGGCAATTGACAGCATGAAGTATCACGTCTCGACAAAAACCTGGAAGAAATTTTGGCTTGGGTTGACAGTAACCAAGTCTAATTTAACGCTAAAAAACCCAGGCAGCAGTTTTCTCTAAAAAGGTTAACATTACAGAACCGGATATAGTCATGGACGGACACACAATCCCACTGGCTTCATCTATTAATTTGCTGGGCGTCAATCTGGGAGGAAATATATCTTGGCTTAACCACGTTGTGGCAATCGCCAAGATAGCTTCTCAGAAACTTGGTGTACTCTTCCGAACCAGAAAGTTGTACACACCTCAACAACTTTTAACACTATATGGTACAAAGCCCAGATTCGACCATCACTAGAGTACTGCTCCCATGTCTGGAACTCTGCACCCAAACATATTCTTCGGCTACTGGATTCCATCGAAAGGAGGGCCATTCGTCTGATTGGAGACCACGAGCTGACGAGGAACCTCGACGACCTAGAACATCGAAGACAGGTTGGGGATTTGACTCTTTTTTACAGACATTTTCATGGAAAGTGCTCGGCTTACCTTGGCCTCTTAATTCCGCCCAGAGCGGCGAATAGCAGAGATACACGACGAACCACTATCGCTCATCCATATGTGGTTAAGCGTAGTACTCCTCGAACTTCATTATTTAAGAATTGTTTCATCTGGAGGACTTCATCCTTATGGAACGACCTTCTCGAGGTCGTTTTTCCCAACGATTCAAAACCAACTTGAATCGCTTTTTGCGCACACGCACCACTCCCAGAGTGCCCTAAAGGATTTTTCTATAGACATGTTCATTTTAATGCATTTTTGTTTTATCAGTGAATGAAAAATAATAAAACAGACAACGTTTTCTTTCCTTCCTCTAAGGATATTTGGGCCAATTATTAACTTCTTTACTATAAAATAATTTACTTACTAAACAAACTTAAACATAGTCATCCGAATTGATAATTTAGCTAAGCTAAGATTTATTAAAGGGTATCATTTAACTGGTTAGCAAAATATTCTTATTTTTGCGAACAGACAAATGTAATCGGTCAGCCAGAATGGCTAGTTGGTCAGCAACTTATGGACAGCAAACATTTCTAAATCGTGACAGGGCCCTGGGAAAACAAGTGAAAACCCGCCCCCGCTACACCTTTTGTAGCCGATTTTCTTCTATATTCGGCAAAAGAAAACACAAGAAAGTTACATAAATTGACAGTGCCCTGGGAGCTCTGAAGTAAACTGCTTCTAGACATGTTTTGTTCTACTGACCAATTGTGAAATCTTGCTGACCAAGTAATCATTTCGCAGCTCGACTATTAATAACGGCAAACCATTTAATTACTTCTCTTTATTAAATTATATGTATTGTGTAGTTTACATTATATTGTTGACCTTTACTAGAATAAATAGGTTTTATTATTTTTAGGACTACATCCTAAGGTAATTAACATGACATATAGTGCAATGTGAGCAATATTTCATACAATGTAATACACTAGCTGCAGGAATGTACCAATATTACTGTTTTTTATCGAATTCAAGCGTTAACTATCTTACGAGTTGATTTACTTTAACTGGCAACTGCCTTGATGAAAATATTTTTAAAAGTCTAATTAAGGGGCTAATTTTTCTAGGGGAAGGCATCCCAACCAATATTTCATTATTTTATAAAATTATAAGAAAATTGTTACAACACATATTTTGAGCTTTCCCTTGCGTTCCTGTTTTAGACTCCTCCTATGTCGTATCATAGATACGCCCCTGTATAAAATGTGGAAAAAAAGTGAAAAGCCATGCTAGTTTCCTATGACGTTAAAATTCTACTGAACATTCTTAGTTAACGAATTCGAAATACGTGTGCTTTCGTTCAAATTTTGAGACTAAAACTTCCAATAGTAAAAAAAAGAAACTGGCAACAAATGCACTCAAACAAAACACAAATATAAATCGTATTTCTTGTAATCCAATTCCACTAAAATTTCCTGAAGCTCCCTCGCATGTAACTTTTCTTGTGAAGAAGTTATGCTGTGATCTCTTGAGAAGTCCATGTTCACGTAATCTAGAAATTCTAAAAACCAGAGAATACAGTAAGAAAATTATTAGTGTTTTTCTTTTGAATGCTCACTATTTTAGGAAACGAAAAAAGCGGCAAACAGAAAATTTAGAGAAATTTTTTTATATACGGGGTGAAATTAAAAAGCGTCGTAAAAATGTATTTTCCGCGCTTGCTTTGGGTACTTCTAAAAGTGGTGGTGGATCATCCAATATTTAACTTCAGAGCATCATATTTTAAAATTATAAAATTAGATTCATAAATCTGCATTATATTCAGTGCCGTAGATAGCTTTTTCTAGGGGGGCAGCATTTTTGTAAACTTAAAATCCATGACCCAGTGGTGAAAAGACGTCAATAATTTATGAAAACCCTAGAAAACCCCGTGAATTCAGATAACTTGCCAGAAATTTTGACAATATTCTCCTTCTCGAGGACCGTCTTCCAGAATTTTTAATACATACAGGGTGGCCCATCGAAAACAGTCCAGTAAGGTTTACGGCTGTGTACGTGAAAATTACAAAAGCCTCGGAGACGTAAACTTGTGTTTTCAGGGGGACACATTAATTTCATCCCTGTAACCTCAACCCCCCCAGCGGGGGCGGCTACTGCCCTTGTTTTTCAAATGGGATTGGGTATGTTGTAATACATCATTTTAAAGGACATTAAATTCTCTTTAAAATGGCGCAGGCGGAGGTTTTTTAATTTACACGTACACAGCCGTAAACCTTGCTGGACTGTTTTCGATGGGCCACCCTGTATACACAAAAAGGGACAGCGGAAAACAAATCAAATATTAACTCTATATTTATTTTAAGAAACATTGATTTCGTTTATGTTTTTATGGTTTATGGGCAAAGCAATCAATTCATCGTTGTTTGTTAATTCGATATTATTAATATATTGAATCATATGAACATAAGATGTAGTAAACGTCTTAACTTTTGAGATACAGGGTGTTAAAGATTTTCATATTTTTTTAATAATTTGTTAAGGTTAGTGACTTTAATACGTGACAACTAAACTAGGTAGATAACTGTCAAAACTGTTTATATTTAGAAAACAAAATCTGCTTCTTGCCTACTAGATCCTTTTTAATCTTTGTTAATACCTAATTTCATAACAGAGTGTAAATGAATGAATTTCATTTTTTTATACGAAAACTGTACGTCAAACGAAAAAAAATCAAGAAACGACATTTGCTCAGCAAGGAATGAGAATTTCCAAAATTATTTTTATTTGAAAAGAAGATTCTTTTCTTCAAATAGACCGGGGGCAATTCCTGCATGAACGCCACTGGTCGGAATAAAAAAAACATATTATACATCATAAAATGATGTATAGAAAGATTGTATCAAATTTCACAAAAATGCCAAGAGCAGTATCAGAGCTATTAAAAAAAAGGGAGATTTTTTAAACATCTTTAACACCTCAATCTCAATAGATAAGATTAGGGTATAGAGGTTCATGTGAAGTTTTTTTCTGAAAATGGACCCAATAATAACCTCCTTAAATATTAGCATGTTATTAAGAAACACCCTTCATATACAAATCGAAGTTTCGCGTAAAATTATTAAGTTTTGTTTATTTTTATGTCCCCAAGCAATAAATTATGTGTATAGTTGTTGCAGAATTATACCCTTGATTCTTACTGCCATAAATAAACTACCTGATTAAACCCTATTGTATACGCCTCAACCTCTTCAAAGCTCAATAAATGGGATCAGGGCCGGGTTGAAAATGTATACCACACCACATGATTTATTTTTATAATTTAAAATAAATAGATAGGTATTTTTAGTTTTAGGTACCTATAATAAATGTAAAATAATGATAACAATTAATGATAATTGAAAATAATATAATTTAAAAGTATAACTATTAGGATAACAAGTACAATAAAAATTAATTAAATTCTAGAAACTATTGATAATTTATTCAAAATTTAACTCTGTATCACTATCACTATCTTCATCTAAGCCCAAACTTATAATTAAGGGTTGAACATTTGTAATCATACAATTGTAAGAATTTTCCACCTTAAGTACATGCTGTACACAGTTTTCCCAGCTGTCTGCAGAAATTTTTCTTACTTCGTTTTTAATTAATTCTACTACAGATGCATTTAATGTAGGAGAAATATTATTTCTCCTAATATTGGATTTTAATTGGTGCCATATTAGCTCAATAGGATTGAATATACAATAGTACGTAGGAAGACGCAACACTGTCCATGTCCATTTTCTGCTGCAAGTTTGTCACACTCGTATTCCTTATTTATTTTAAAAGCTTTTAATACTTCTAGCAGTTCTCGTTTCTTGTAAGTTTCTGCAAAATATAAATCATTTTCAATCATAAAATTTTGAATTTCTGCTTTTGTATTATTAGAACTGGGAATGATTTTTGCTTGCCGACTATGATAACTAGCATTGTCCATTACAATGACGCTATTTTCAGGTATATTTTTAAGGAGTTTATGTTTAAATCAATCTTCAAAAAGTTGTGCGTCGGTATCTTGATGGTAATCTAAAGAAGGATCTGTTATGTTTTTAGCTGAAAGCAACCGACAATTTGGAACAAACCCGTTCTCTGAACCAGCATGTAATATTGTGATTCTTTTGCCTTTATTTGATGATGCCTTGGTTTGACATTTTTTGGAAGAATCATCCCAACCTTTTCTTGGAGTATCATGGGTATCGAACCATGTTTCGTCAAGGTAAATAATTGGACGATTTTCTTCTCTAAATTGTTTAACAGCTGTTAAATATTTAAGTCTCCATTCCCGACACTTGAAGATGCCCCCCAATCAGCACAATTCCAAGGACGCCACATTCTACCACTAATAAGCCTAACTAAAAATTACTCGCCGGAAAACCACTAAAGATTAAAATTATTAAAAATCACTTTGTATTTATATATGTATCAGGCATAGGTATAAATTGAATTTGTATACCTGGTCCGGCTCTGCTCGAAAAAGTTTTAAAATTTGGGATTTCCTTATTTATTTTATGGTCGAATAAATAATGAGGTTTTATTGCAGTCAAGAGATTAACGATATAATTCTGCAAAAACTATACTGCTTGCATTTGGAGATTAACCAGTACTGTACTGGTAAAACCAGTACGGAAGCGGTCACCTTCAGTACTAAGATTGCCTCACCGGATGGCCTTCTTCACCTTATTAGGATATTAAGCAATATCAACCAAACCGATTCTCTAAAATATAAAAAATATTGGAAATCGGACCTTCTTGCATTATTTATTCTTACCGTTCCCATAATAAGCTTAGGTTTATTTCTAGGAAAATTGCCACTTTTGGGGGGACAATGTCCCCTAGTACCCCCTTATCTACGGCGATGAATCTATTGACGCAGATAATAATATAAAAATGATAAAGGTTGCTTACCCAACTCGATAGTGATGCACAAAAGAGCAATTTTTTCGTACTGCTAAGTACAGATCGCTTGTTAAGAGCATGGTTGAGGTGAAACGTAAATGACATACTTCATGAGGATGGAACGTTTTTTGAATCAGATAACTAGCTGAAAAAAAACACTTTGCAATAAGAATCCGTAAATTTCCAAAACCCCCAGCCATGGTTGGATTATGTTTATGAGCTGGGTAAGATCACATATCTATAAACAGTGTATTGCCAATACGAACGTTCCAAAATACAAAAAGTGTCCCCGCTATGGGAGATGGCGCGGGCCTATTGAGTTTGCGCAATAGGGTGGAAATTTTATCGATCGCGTCAGAGCCGGCCCGACGTTATTTGTTTGTTGTTACTCGTCGCCATCTTTGGTTCTGAATGCTTTTTCAAATTACAGAATAAAAAGTGGTTCATCCACATTGTTATCGGTATATTAGTGCTTATAAACTTTCATTACCTAACAACAATTTTTGTAAAGGAGTTTTTAATTTGTCGTGATTCGATTCGCTGTTTGGTAGGTTAGTGGCTTGTTTCGTTAGATGAAAGGACACAAGTGCATGGTGCTTTGTTGCAAAAGTCGTGGATCAATACAGGTATAAAGTATTTTAGGTATGTACATATACGAAAATATTTTGCTTATCACATTATCCGATCTTCGGAACCGAATTTCACAAAAAAGCTTGTAAAAAAAGGAGAGATTATCACTCGTATACAATTTAATATACATGTGGTCACTAACTAACCTTAAAATTAATGTATTTTTAATTTGGTGCATTTGTAGCTGATAATAATTCCTAAAATAGTCAATATAATCATTCATTCATTCTTAATTTTTGGTTTAGAAAAAAGGGAGGTTAAGAAACATACGACTTCGGAGGAAATTAGAATAAAGCTCATCGTGTCGATTGTTAAAATATTCGGACGGAATTTGGCATCAAAAGTTTACAGCAATTAGGGCACCGTCGGATGATCATCATATCGTCCGAAATCGTATGCATGGAACGCTGTCTTAAATCGAACTAATCGAAATTTTGATTGCAATATTTTTCCTAACTAACCCCAATGAAATTTACATTAAAAAATATGAAATCCGGTCCTGTCGAATGTTTACTTTCACAAGGAAATTTCCGAACTGCGCAAACTCACAACGCCCCCTTCGATGCCCATAGCGGGGACATAATTGCAGATGGTATTAGCAATATACTGTTTATATATGTATATGTGGGTACGACACAATGTTGTGATGTGATAAGGAAGCTCATGATTCATTACATAATGGGAATTTAACAGAACTAGGAATAGGATTTATTGCACTGGAAGTAAACGATATATTTTGAAACATGTTTTACCTGTTGAAACATGACATTGGAAGGCAAAAGATCCTTCGCGAACCTTTCTTATCCCTTCTTCTGATGATAGAAAAAAGTGATCCAGACTTCTGTTATCAATTTTGTCTTTAAATATCTTACTTCGCCAGTGCTCGTTGATGCGTCCATTGTTGGGAGTCTAAAAAATATTATCGAAGGTAATATAACTAGAGCTCGTTGTTTATCGATAATTAAAACGGACGCTCGAGTTATATTTGATACGTTTTTTGATTGCCGGAACCTAAATTAAATATTATAATAATTCGAGAGATATGTAAAATATCGATAGTCGTCGATATCGATAATAGCTTATATGCTCTCTACTCTAGACTTCAATCCTTTTGACGTTTCATAAGTTAAAGGTTATGTGACTAAAATTTCAAAAAAAAAACTAGTCAACATTGTCAACAATATAAATAGCAAAAAATACATTGCAAAGTACATATTTTTTTACTTAAATCCTGTTAGGTAGTTTTCCGATTGTCTTGGGTAAATAATAATGAAAATCTAAACTGTATATAAGGTTATGGAAATGACTTATTATATTTAAATGGGTGACTCCTTGGGTGTTCTAGAGAAAGTCTACATACTTTTTTTTTAATCGAATATCTAAATACTAAGGTAAAAACTCTTTTTACCCACATACTGTCGCGCCGTTCCATCTGGATTCAGTTAGCAACAATGTGGGTAGCTAGAGTATACTAACAGTGTTGTCAGATTACACCGCATGTTTCATCCTTGCTTGGATACCTACCTCGCCCGGCATTACCCGATTTTTTTTTCTGTTGTGAAATAATTCATAATAAGAAATATTGTGATGTGATTTCAAATTTGTGTGACATTATCTATTGTTGGTTCTGTTGCAAAACATATTTTTTGTGTTTTATTTTTTATGGAATTTAATAACGGATTATTTTAAATTTTAAAATAAAGGCGAAGGTAAGAGAGTATGTACCTTACAATTGTAGTATTATTTTTCTAAAAAGTTTGAAATAGAAGTGATAACGAGGGTCAAAGACGTCTTGTTGTAAAAACTGAACACGTGCGTTTATAATTCTGTGTTGCAATATATGGACAACACCGCCTCAATAAACTATTGATTGCGAACGTCCTCAATAGCGGCCACGTAAATTTGCAGATATATTTCGTACAATAATTCAAAGCGCCATTTAAGGTTATTTTTCGTCAATTTATTTTCATCTCAGGATTTGCCGGTTTAAATATAATAAGTCATTTCCATAACACCCTGTATATTACAAGAAAAAGTAATTCTAACTTGACATTTATTAAAACTCATTCGTACGCGGCCTACTTAGAAACGCTTATTAAAAATATTGTGGGCCAATGAGACAGATATAAGAAACATACAGTTTTTATCAGTATAATCGCATGCGAATGGTGTAAATGATTTAATTTGATCGGTAGAAACAGTATATTTGACAGGTGATGGAAATAATCGATGAAATTTAATAAAAGAGTTACTATAATAATAAATTGTATTAGCTGCAGTGTGCGAGTTTATCTTTTTTGCTTAAAAACGTATTAAATTTGGTAAAAAATCGAAAAGGATAGTATATAATACCATAAATCTCATGGCCAGTGGGGTTATAGTAAGTTATAATTATAAAAGGTTAGTAAATTCGAATGAACAATTCGAAATCAGATATTTTCACGTCCTCCGTCCCCCAAAAAGGACATCCAAAAATTAAATAGTAGAGAATATAAGTAGATTTTTTCCATTTGAATTAATATTTTCTTCTTGGGTTGGCAATACTTTTATAATTTCATAAAATGTTAGAAGTATCAAATATGCCATCATAGAAACAATTGAACACAACAAATCTTCTTCTCATCCGTCATAATTAAAAATAAATATATTATTAAAGTTAATAAAAATGAGTCGGGAAGAAAGTTGTACTCAGTCAGAAATACGAGAAATTGCAGAAAATAATCTAGAAAAGTTTTTAAAAAGAATATGCAAAACTTGAGTTATGGTGCGAGCAGAACAAAGTTCAAAATATTGAACAAAATACTAGATAATACTATTGAACAAAATATTGTGTTGATACAGAACCTGACAGGAATAACAATTAATGTCCAGGAAATGTCTACAGTAACTATAAATATGTATATATAAAGTAATATGTATAATACTATATTGAATTAAAAATAAAAATAGTACTTTATTGAATAAAAGTATAGAAATAGAGCATAAACTGGAAGATATTTCTATTATTTTTAGGTTATGTTATTTCAGTTCCATAAAACGGCAGGTTATTCAATTTTTTTGCATTTCATAATGCAGCCATTATGATACCCAAATAGAAAAACATGTTTAAAACGGGATGATAGAAGTCGTTATTGTAGTCACCGTGCTAAAAATCAACTTAATAGTTTAAAAACTAACCCAAAGATGCTAATTTAAGAAGAAAATGAACTTTGACAGGCTATTGACAGCGTATTGAGTTTTCGACGTTTTGTTTTATGACTTAGTACCATTATTTTTAACATGTAGAATCAATCACATCTCCAAATATGTATTATCCGAACACCCTGTATGATATAAGGAACGACGATAATACGGTAGTTTTTAGTTTTTTAGGTCCCAGTGATAATAAAGAACTTACCAAATAATAATATCGATTATACGAAACATCATTAACTGCAAAATCAACATTCATATCGTACAAATCTTTGAAAGATTTGATACTTTCAGAAGTTCCTTGAAGAAATACTATGATACTTGCCGAATATGCTGTATAAATGATCATAAAAGTAAGATATATTATTGCAAGGGCAAATTTACCGGAGTAAGATCTGAACTCCAAAATCCAACTTTTTTGCAATAAAGCTGATAGCAAAGTCATGAATACATCGACGATTGACGTGTCGTTCCTACAAAATAAATCGTGCAATTTTATTAATTCGATCGCTCCTTAGATATTATCGGATTAACCATCCAAACAAAAAGTTAATACAGTGTTACCCATACTGAGGGCAGTATCCACAAAAAAGATATGTACACGAAAATAAAAACATCGCTAAATTTACTATAAATATAGTAAAACTAACCATAATTTATCCGTGACTGGAATAACCTTTATTAAGGACTGCCAATACTGCCATTCAATTATAACAAAATTTTAACCTACATTTTTAGTAAAAATTACAAAAATATTTAGTAAGATATTTATATGAAAAGTTTTGTAAAATTTACTAAAACCTTTTGTAAAAATGTTGACACATGGTATTCCCAAGCGGTCACCCATCCAAGTACTAATTGTGTCCAACATCACTTGACTTCATCGATGGATGGTAAGTTCCCTGTTAAGTTCTCTTCCTATTATTTGTTAAGGGATACGAAATCCCAAGAATCCGTTAAATTCATGCCTTTTATTCTTGTAAAAGTACTTTTACAACACTTTCAAATTTTCAATAAAAAATACTTAAATAATAGCCAGTAAAATGTAGGTACCATACATTTTATTTAACAACTGGAGGTATAATAGTATATTAAGATACAAGTTTCATAAGACATTATCTAGAGCACGCGTTTAATTTAGAAAACGACCCGCGAAGCGGGGAGTTTTCTAAAGTACAAGTGCTCTAATTGTCTTATGAACCGTGTATTTTATAATACTTTTTCTATTTGGGTCTTTAAAGTCTGAACAACTTAAAAAATTATAGTATATTTTTTCTATTTGAATTAATATTTTCTTTTTGGGTTGGCAATACTTTTACAATTTAATAAAATGTTATAAGTATCAAATATGACATGATAGAAACAATTGAACACAACAAAGCTTCTTTCCATTCGTCGTAATTAAAAATAAATATATTATTAAAGTTAATAAAAATGAGCCAGGAAAAAAGTTGTACTCCGTCAGAAATACGAGAAATTGCAGAAAATAATCTAGAAAAACTTTTAAAAAGAATATGCACAACTTTGAGTTACGGTGCGAGGAAAACAAAGTTCAAAATATTGAACAAAATAATAAATAATAATATTGAACAAACTATTGTGTCGATCCAGAATCTGACAGGAATAACAATTAATGCCCAGGAAATGTCTACAGTAACTATACATATGTATATATAAAGTAATATGTATAAGTAATACTATATTGAATTAAAAATAAAAATAGTACTTTATTGAATAAAACTTTACAAATAGAGCATAAACTAGAAGATATTTCTATTATTTTTAGGTTATGTTGTTTCATAGTTGTGACTAGAAATTAGTTGACGGACACCGTCAGCATGTTATATATTACCGAGTATAGGCATTTCAGATAAATATCTAGCAAAAATAATCTATTTGCAAGGTTAAAGGTTAGTATTTTAAAGTTTTCTATAAAAATTTTTTGTCAAATCCATAATTCCTAGAAAACTAATTTTAACGAAATCGAAGTAAGCCATTCGAACCCTACTTGCTGCCAACATAAAAAGAAATTTTCAGTTCCATAAATTGGCACATCTTTTTTTCCGTGTATTATAAATTTTTCATATATCGAAAATTATTGTACAAAATGCCAATATCGTGCATCAGCAAGAATTAACGTCCAAAAAATTGCAACACTGTACCATGATGCGTTATTTGTTTAAAAAGCGTTGAATTTCGAACACGTATACATATGACCAATTAACAACGGGTTGAACTCCAGAATCGACATGACTTCAGCGAGTGTTTCGTTTTGTTCGAACGAACGAAACGAAGCGTACGGATATCCAACGCGGTATGTTTGAGATTGACCGAGATCCGTGTAAGCCAGGCGTTCGTGTCCGAATATAAGTTGTCAGATTTTTACGTTGATCCGTTTTTCTGTTACATTCTATATTCAAAGTTTAAACTATACCTAATTCTTACCTTAATACCCCGAAACGCTTTTCGTAAATCAATATAATATGAACTAAAATAGTTCCCAATAATAGGCTAATTATTATACAATACCACGCCCAGTAATCAAATGGCAATAAAAATAAATTATTGACCATCGGAATTGTGGGGGCCTTAAATACAAATTCCGTCAGCTCTGAAATACCCAACGCAATAAAGCCAAAATCTCTAAGTCGCTTAGAGTCCACCCATAAATACGATCCTATAAAAATAAAGTAGATTTAATAATTGAATGCTCTATAAAATTCTTTAACGCCAGATAACTCATTATACTTAGTACATACAAAAATTTTATTTAGCAACTAGTTAAAAAATCATAAAAATCGAATTAAAAATTAAAAAGTTGTAAAACATCAAAATTAGCCACAATTTTCAACTGGTAAAGTTTTGTGCGGAAGAGTGCAAAAAAATTAAATTCATAGATTGTCAATAGTTTTAGTACATACCTAAAATAAATAGATTTTTCACAAATGAAGGTTAGATGAAAAGATATACAGTGAAACCTCTCATAACGGACACCTCTGATAAGCGGACATCTCTAGTAAGCGGACATTTGTTCATAGTCTGGAACTAGGTATATGAAATTCCATGAAAATCAACCTCTCTTGGGCGGACTCTCCTTTGGGCGGACGCGGACAGGCTGTTTTCATACAAAGAGTGCGAAAACCCTCCTTTAAACAGACAAAAAAATTTTTAAAGTATTTGGGAGACGAATAAGTACTGCGCAAAAACTCTCTGAAGACAGACCGACAACTATGACCAACAGAGCGAAAGGACTTCGCCGAATGAAAGTATGTGTGATTCCCCGACAGCAGTCCGCCCTTTATTTGTGAGTTGTAAAGTTAAAATCGTAAACAATGGCACAAAAATGTCGCGTTTTGAGTCTGAAAGAGAATATTGATGTTGTGGAAGTTTGTAATTTGCAAATAACAATGATTTGGGTTTGCGAGTTCATTAACATTGATAGCAATGTGCTATTAGAAGATGATAGTGAACCCATTCCTACCGATTATGTAGCCCAAACTGAAACCACATCACTATCTGACGACTCTGATGAAGAAGTTGAATGCACTAATCAAACAAATGTCACCAGATCAACAAGCCATTAGTATGGTAAAGGAATTACAAGAGTATGCAAAGAATAGAGGTCCATATACAGCAATGAATTGTTATCAGACTTGGAATTACATTTTCTAGATTGCAAGTATAAAACACAAACACGTCAAACTACGTTATTAAATTTTTTTTAGTACTACATCCTAACTAAAACTAGTGTATTTTTGTTATGTTATGTTTATTTGTACATACATATTTAGACATACATAGACATACACATTTAGACGGTCCCGTAGGTGTCCGCCTAAGAGAGGTTTCACTGTATTATGGCATATTGTACATTTGGATTGAAGTGAGTTGGGATTGAAGTTTTAATTGAAACTTGTTTAAAATAATGATGATTACACGTAGTTTTAAATAACTTACCCACAATGTCGGAAAATCCCTGTTGTACGTCCCCAAGCATACTGTTATTTTCAAACATTTGAGTTTTATTGTCGAAAGAAAAGCCAAATTTTTGGGTAAATGAAGTTACATGGGTGGCATTTAGATAATCAGATAACATTTCCATTAAGATGTAAATAAATTTAAGTGAATTGCCATTTACCATTTCCCTAGAAAGATAAAATGTTATACGTAAACTTTGTCCCGATAAATACTAACGCTTATAATAATAAATTAATTTCAACACATTGGAAAATTTAAAGGAAGTATAATGGGAGAAGAATTAAGTACAAGATAGTGTGCTTCGCAAGCGACGAAGAATGTTTTTTTAGTGGTGAAACGACCCTTCAGAGGTAAAATTAAAGAAAAAAGTGAATTGAGTTTTCCAGGGTCCTACGTTATTTCTAGGTGATCTCTAATGCCATAATAGCTAGATATTTTATGCGGCCCCACTGACGGTCACATTTGCTCGCGAGTAGTGAATCCAATCCCGCAAATGCTGGATCCCGTAAATGCGGGATCCCGCGGTGATGTCGCGGGTTTGACATTGCGGGTTTAAACGTGCGGGATTCGCGGGACTCGGTGTGGGTGCTGTATGTTAATAAAAAGTTGTTTTATGCAATTAAAAAAAAAGAGTAGAGTAGCAGGAAAATATTTATTGCATATAGGCACAATACAATAGTACGACTAGTTTAACGGTTACATGTTACATTGATCCACTCTCTACTTCTGCATTTTCTTCTGCTTCTTGTTGTGTTTTTTTTGTAAAGTACGTCGCAAGTGGCTAGCTGCAGCCCATGCGCATAGCACAGTTGATGATGTGCTGATAGTAGTCTGCCCACTTTCTTCGGGACTACAGCACCATCTGTCGTTGCTGCGATAATATCTCGTTCAAGGTGAATGTCGAACTCCTTTAGTTTTTTTTTTTTCAAGAGCGATTACATATGATTCTGCGGGGCATAACCTACATTTAGCTGTAAGGCCATTTAAAGACTACAGAAAAATAATTCGAAACTAAACTTGAACCTTTATTCTTTTTGTAAACTACACTGACATCACTCATTTTTGTGATTGCTGTCTAAATTCCATGTATTATATACAACCACGCGGATCCGCGGGATCGATGGGCTCAATCCCGCAGGTTTGCGCGATTAAAGTTTGGGTGCGGGATTGGATTCCCCATTCGCGAGTATGCATGAATAGCAATTAAAGCTTGCATGCAATATGATCCGTTGACGATTCAGGTCGACTGAGCGATCATCACATTTTAATAGAAGCCATCAATCAGCATGTAGCAATATTTTCTGACGATCAACGTAGGCCTTGGATTGGGAAATAATTCTTTGATAAAGTCGAATGTTGTTGCACGCAAAATAATGATAAGTGGCATGTTTTTTGCCACACACTGTGTCACGCCAGTCGGCACCAGCGTTGCCAGCGTCAGTACGTTCGTAATAGATTTGTTACGGAAGACGATGATTTGTTACGTTATTATGCCGCTCGAATCTATTACGTTTTTGTAATTGTCGATGGATTTATAACAGTTGACTTCTCAAAAAAAGATCAATTCACTTTGAGATATGTCCCTTCAGACAAGACCTAAGGAAAAATTTACAATCGACACCTAAAAAAAAGTAATTACTTTGATTCTGGCCCCTAACCATAGACAAGGAAAAATTTACAATCGTCAACTTTAAAAAAAAGGTTATTTACTTCGTGCTGAGTACAATATTATAAGTATTGCTGATCTTAAAAAATTTATTACGACGAGCCTTAATTTATTACGAAACTTCATTCCAATTTATTACGAAGTTCCTGCTGACACCCTGGTCGGGTTTGTTCGGCACGCATACCAAAATTAAAGCAGCCACAGATCATTTCACAACGCGCCAGAAGAATGAACAGTCGTCAGTGTTTGACCACATATTGTCAAATTTGCATGCATGTCTCGATGTGTTCATGCATGCTTGCGAGTATATGTGACCGTCGGTAGCTCGCATTAAACTAAAAAAATTGTACAACTACCAGTGGCGGCTCACAAATATGGTGAAATTATTTTTTAAATTTTATTTTTGTGTAACGACCAAACAATTACTTTCTAGGCGTTTTAAATCTAGGAAGAAAAAAGTTATAAGAAAATGCGTTAGGTAAAACATATTTTTATTTATTTTTTAATTTTACACAAGGAAATACAACTTTTGGAAAATAAGGTTTTCTAGTGTGTATAGCTGTCGGATCTTAACGTCGTCGCATGCAACCCTCGTAACAATATTTATACAGTCCACTACTAATACTACTAATGCCATCTATACGAGCTATCAAGAAAACCGAATGATGTCTAATACCACTACGCTATCTACGGCTACGTCATTAGGCGCAACCAAGACGAGAACAATAGTTAACTGTTTTATGACGAGAACGGATCGAGCCACGAGACTGACAAGTTGGCATTCTTCATATTTTCAGTGTTTTTTAGTTTAAATCCTTAAATAAAATGGTTTAAAATCATATCGAGTATCAGTTATCAAAAAACACAACATTTATCGACCCTACACAATAGTGCTTAAACGTAGTCCATTCTTCGGTTCTTAATTGTAGAAAATTGATCGATAACAGCCTCATTAAGTTTGGAATACCCTCTATAATTTTTTTTTCATATATTTCATTTTTAAACTTTCTAATAAAGTCTCTAGATTTGCCCTTTGTGGTCTGCGTTAAATTAATATCGGGTTTAGGTGTTCCCGCATTCTTCACTTTAATTTTTTGCTCCAAACTCAAAGAGCTAAAGTTATTACTTAAATAGTTCACCGTCAACTATTCATTTTAACTTAATAAATATATAATATTAAAACATACACGCTCGAATTTCTAACTAGATGCACGAACAGACAACAGCGCGGTGCCCACAAAAACTGTGCGCATTTTCCATGTTAAATCGCCATAGCCCCGCTATCCCCCGCTGCCGCCCGCCACCTGTTACTACAGAGAAACTGCACTACTTAATCGCACGTGCGAGCAAGTCTCGTCATAATCGTCATTTACCTCGACCGAGGCACGCTGGCCGGTTTGACGGTACGCTAAAATATTAGGGAGGGTCGGACTTTATACGATAAATAATATTCAATGAAGATAAATTAATATTTTTTATTCGTTTTGTTTTGGGGGTGCACGTGCGCATGTGCTCCTGTGGAAGAACCGCCACTGACAACTACCTATCTCAAAAATGACTAGATATAACCTGGGTGTTCCTTAATTACTGGCTAATATTTCAAGTCTAATTCTAAGTATTTTTTTCTCGCCAGAAGCACCGTTCTTGATTAAAACGATTAAATTAAAATTGAAACTTATTAATATTAACATTTATAATGACAAATTTTGTTTGCTATTTCTAACAATTTTTATAATAAAATAAAAATCGAACTTACTTGTCATCCGTTAAGTGTTTCAAGATTTCGTCAAAATCGTAGTAATAAGATACTTTTAAGGGACTACCCATCAAGTTCTCCCTAGGACCAGGCAAATAGAGGTTGTTAAAATAGGTAAAACCATTTTTAGCCGTCCACTTCGTTATATCGTTTGACAAAATCTGGTTATCTCTTTGAGCAACTTTAAAAACTGCCCTCACACTTAAAATGTCTTGATCTTCTATGACTTCAAAAATTTTGCTATTTATTTCTAGGCGAAGGTCGCTGGTAACGACGTTTGATCTGTTATGTGCAAAAATTATCCAATTGTTGGATTCTCCAAACAGATTTAAAGAATATCCCTAAAAGACAACAGTCTTGTTTCAAAGTTTCATTTTTGGAACGCGAACAACTTGTTAACCCAGATTTTAAGGATACAATCTATCCCTCCCAGGGAGTTAAATCACGAAGGTTGCAAATATACTTTAACAACTTTCCTCTTCACAGTAAATCCGACTTATTTCCGATTTTTAATACTATTTATTGGAATTGAGACATTAAGGGTTTGTACACCCTGTATCTTAGGCATAATTATTTATAACGGTTTTTCCGATGATGCGTCGTGTTGTAACCATAAATACCCGATTTCAGTTAAAACCCGAGTTTCCTAGGGAATAATGCTAGTTCTAGCTAGTTCAAACTAGAAATATTTCTAGTTAATTCTAGTTTTGACTGAACGTATTTTAGTCAATTCCAGATTTAACAAGTCAAAACTAGAATTAAAAACATTCACAGCTAATTTTTGTTTTGACTGAACATATTTTACTCAAAATTAGTTTTTACTAGTCCGGTAAAAAACAGAACAAACCCGCGCCAGCCCATCAAGTGTTCTCGAGCCAGGGAAACCGTAACCTTAAACCTCTTCTAGGATACTTTTAACTGATATTTACCTTAGTAAAAACTAGTTTTAACTAGTAAATGCTATTTTCAAGTCAACAAGTATTGCATTTTTTGTTTTAACTAAGATTATAAGACAATTCTAGTTTGAACTAGTTAAATCTAGAATTGGCTAGGGAGGATAGTTAAAACTAGTTTTTCCTAGGAGGATTGGGTTTTAACTGAAATCGGGTTTTTACGGTAAAATATACATATATCTTCACTGCCTGCCAAGGCTACGAGATGTCACTATTCAGAACCTAGTTATTCGTGTTAAACAACAGGTTGCGCTATAGTAATACAAAACCAAATAAACTTTATATAATTCTAAACAAAAAATATCTACTTACCAATAATTCAGTAAATTCATACAAATAATCAAATTACAAACCTTTTTAAAAAGCTCTTTGAAACCAGCGCATTTTTCATCGAGAACAAATATATTACCCGTTTTGTTGTTAAATTTTTGAAGATCATTAGTGTCTCTGATGAATGTAGCGAAATAAAACTGTTTTACCATAATCTTAGAAAATTTGATCATAGAGTCTAAAAGTAAGGTTAAAGTTTAATTAGGCCATTTTTTAAATGCGTAATAAGTATCTCTTTGTTAGTTGTCCGAATTTAATCATTCAATAAGGTTCTTTGAGTAACGGTATAACCAACATATTCGATTTTTTGTAACATGTTATTAGAGAACTTCAAAAATTAAAAATTAACCAAAACTTTTAAATTACAATTTCGTGAAAAATTTGTGTTGTTGCGACCTATAACCATAAATGGAATGACAATGTTATTGACGGGAAACTTTATACATATTTTTTTATGAGTTTCTTTTACCATATAATTATTTCTTTTCAATAATTACAACAAATAAAACTACGTTAAATAAAGATTGATGGTTTCCGAGTGAATGGTAAAGGATAGTATGATTTTTTATAAAGTATTTTAATTTATCTAACATTCCTATCAAATATTCAAATTCTTTCCAATTGGCATCAAGCTGAAATGCAGTCTTTCAAAAAAGTTCAGAAGTTTCGGCCTACCCTGTAAAATCTTGAAACCTGAATCAGCATGTTCTGTAGAAATGTTGCGTGGTCACTATATCCAAAAATTATTAAATACTAATTTGAATTGGAAGAGTTATATAACTTTAAAATAGAGGACAATTTATTTTTTACCAGCATGGTGTATAATTACTCAAAAAAATAGATTTAACATATAATCCGTACCGGAAGGGATGCTCCTGTTACGGAATACTATTGTACTTTTCGTCTTTACCAAAATTGTGCAATTTAAAGAAAAATTAGTTTAGGACACATACATAATAATATAATAATATTGCAGGAAATACATTTATATCAAATACCTACAAACCTGTATTTTCACAAAAATGAATAATAACCATGTTAGAATATGATGCTTGATTTTTTAAAAATTGAGGTAAAAAGTTAGCTCTGGTTTCGAGACAATTGGATTGTGCTTCATAACAGAGTTGAAGAAGGAACAAAAATAATATTTTCTTGGAAATCAATTTTAACATTTTTCCTAAACTGATATCGTATAAACCAAGCTTTCCGTGTACAGATTCGTACTGAAAATGTCCATAAAATAATACATTATAATATCAACGTTTACAGAATACATTAAGTAATATAAATGCGAACACTTTCCTTACATTTATTTATTATTATATTTAATGTATGAATAAACATTGTCAGAAATACTTCAATATAATAAGAAGAATATTTACAATTTTTTCATACAACATCTTATTATAATATCGATGGGAAATAACACAATTTAATAATGCTTGGGTTTGTTCGGGTGTGTGGATAATTTGTAATTATAATATACAGTACGTCCATAAAGTATTGCACAAATTCGTTTAAAATTCAGGGATATGTTTTTTTTTTGCTCGGATACATTAATTATTATTTTTAGTTGCGCATTTAATCTTATATATTTAATGTAATTGAAATAAATCAGCATCGTTGCAATAATTGATTATTATTGATACCTTTAACATCAACAATCTGAATATGTTTAAAATTGGTCACTGTAAAATCAGTTTATTTGCTGTTACTTATTTTGCAAATATTTTCGGGCAATCTGTATATTCTAGATTTTGAAAAATAATAGGAGAACGAGTAAAGTCGTTTTAAAATGGATTTATGATAATTTATTAAATTAGATGTAAATAGAACATCACAAATATGGAGTGGATAGGATATTTCTAATATTACGTATACAAATACCCTTGATTTATTTACCTACGTTAATATAACAACAAATTACGGTGCTTTCAGGAAAATTTACTAAAAAAACCTTTTTGCTTACTAATGGAGTACAATTCTATTGTCAATGTTAATAGTAAATATTTTAAATTTTAATTTAATTATTTTAATCAATGGTCTGGCGCGAAAAGTCATATGTAGAATTGACCAGGCTAATCAGAAAATATATCCGCATGGAAAAATGTCAGTGGTGTATACATATATCTACTGTTTTTCAGGCCTTGTGATTTAATTTTGTTGGTAGCCTGATGCTTTGTTGGGTATTTAAGTAGTAAAGGGTCACCAAGCCAAGGGGGCAACCAGTCACCTTTGGCTACGTAACTGTGTGTGCACCAGTTTATACTAGCGATGGGAAAGTTCCCATTTGGTGAAAAAACTTTCTTTTTGATTTCTTTAAGGCATATTTAAATTTGTTATGTCCAGAGCTTTCTAAAAAGACTTAATAGTACATATTTTTTGGTGAGAAAACTTAAATTATTGAATATATTAATTAGTTATTTATTTCCTGTCACAAAATTACACCAAATTGGAAATATAAAGGCTGATTCTCATTATCGTGCAAGGCACGTACCAAGTCATTTAATTCATTCCGAATTATTAAGTGAGGTTCACTGGTAGTTTGTAAAACTGGTGGGAACCAACTGTGGTGTTCTCAGGAAGTTGTGGATCAGATTCGGATGAAGAATTAGAATCACCGGGAAACACGATGTCCAGGTTTAAAGGCGCTATCGGTACCGGTAGTTCCTGGCAATGAGGGACTGGCCTTAGCGCAGAAGGCAAAATTGGATACTCTATTTTGTCTCTATGCTTTTTTGAAATCCCTTCAGTTTTAATTATGCAAAAGTAGCAATCACTTACATGGCCAGTAGGTTCTCTCCACAACATAGGAACAGCAAACGGCATAGAATTGTTCTTGCGATGCACTAAATTTACGTGACAACTCATACAACAAACATGAGGAGCCCAACTTTTATCTTGATCCCCAATTTGGCACTTAAAATATAAAAAATAGGCTTTTTTTACTTCCTCAGATATAGATCTAGCTTGGGACTTAATGGTTCACATACAGGGTGTTTCGGGAGGAAAGGGAAATATTTTGGGAACCTGTTCAGAAGGTCAAAATAAGAGAAATTAACCCATATGTTTTAATCAGATTCTTAACCGTCTCTGAAATAATCGGTTCTAAAGTTTTTTTTGTAAAGTTTTGGAGTAATTAAGAAGTTTTGTATTTCTAACTCCAGTTTGTAGATATTTCATTGCTTGTCAATACCTAATTTAATTGACAAGCATGGTTGTTAGTTTGAGTTATTCTGAGCGTTTCGACTCGAAAAGAGAAAAGGTTCCATACGTAATGCCTCACACATTCACCCATAGGGAGTATGCTGACATGATATTCGTGTATGGTTTCTGTAATGGTAGCTCATTACGGGCTATTGATGAATACCGACGTCATTTTCCAAATCGAAGAGTTCCTAACCGAAAACTGTTTCAAAAAGTTTTTGCAAATGCTCAGGGGACAGGAATGAATAATCTTGAATAATCGTTTTCCTGATCGTTGGATTGGCAGAGGAGGACCTCAAGCTTGGCCACCGAGGTCACCAGACCTAAACCCACTGGATTATTGCCTCTGGGGGTGGATGAAATCACTAGTATACGAAACACGAGTAGAAACCGTGGAAGGACTCCACAATCGAATTTTTAATGCTGCAAATATCATTATAAACAATCCCCAAGCAATTCAACGCGCAACACGAACGATTAACAAACGTGGTGCAGCTTGTATTGGAGTTGGTGGGGGTATTTTCGAAAACATTCTAAATTAGTGGAATTTTGTTGTTTTACTAGTATCTATTGGTGTTGCTTTTGAAATAAAAAATAGTTACAAAAAAACTTTAGAACCGATTATTTCAGAGACGGTTAAGAATTGGATTAAAACATATGGGTTGATTTCTCTTATTTTGACCTTCTGAAGATGTTCCCAAAATATTTCCCTTTCCTCCCGAAACACCCTGTATATAACAAAACTTATCGGCTGGATTTTTGCAACATCGACGACTCGAACTTACCTTTTTATATCTAAATCGACTTGAACACTTGACTGTACCGTAAACGAGACAGAAACCAACTAAACTGCAGAAAACAATAAAACTCTTAAAGGTTCGGACAATACTGTGAAAATAACCCCTCTGCGGTCTTGTTGTACTTTCCGGTCCTAAGGTAGGTAGAAATGATTTCAAAGATCGCATTATATAGAAGCAGGTACTTGAGCTTGGGCTCGGCAAAATATATTTATCATTGAATCTTATGGATTTTGCGGATGTAACTTTACACTTTGCCCATGACTAGTTTATGCCATTCAAATTTTGTCTATCCAGAAAACTTCTTTTAACATCGGAATTAGGCAATAAGGAAACTACATGATTAAAAAAGTAATGTATTTATTAACCTTACCACTGTGGTAAATTAAAATATTTACATCCATCCATTTAGCATCTTAAGAAAATTAATAACAATGTAAAAATCACAACACTGTTTTACATACAAATATAAATAGGCATTACCGCATTTAAACTAACTGCTGTGACCCACAAAGTCACACAGTCCAAAAAAAAATTCATACAAAAAACACAGCAATCTTAAACTAATGGATTTTATAGCTCACAGCTTTACTTTCTTAAATTAATAAATATCGATGGATTTCTGAAAATGTATCGTGTGTAATGTACAATGTACAAAATGAAAAATGTCAATAGTAGTTCTTATTGTACGTTTGAACGATTTTGTTCATAAATCAGTCACTGGGTATTATTCGGACCCTGTAGAGCGTTTTACTTTGCGCTGCCTGGGGCTCTGTTGTTTGGCGGCTTTTGGTGATTTTTGTGATTTTTCTTTATCTGTAAAGAAAACAAAATATTGTCGGTATTTTGAAACCAAAGCAACAATGGTCGTCTTGATAGCAAAATGATTAGCATGAGAAACTATTAACAGTGTTACTATAGCCATGTAGGTAGCCTCTTGGATGGTTTAAATTCTGACTGACCAATTGAGTGTTTGTAAGATCTGATAATGCTCGCATAGAGCCGAAACGTGAAATCACAAAAGAAATAATTTTGAAATCGATACTTTAATCAATTAGAAACTATTAAATTAAGTTGGGTTTAAGTTATATACATTTTTCCCAAGAATGTTTTTAAAACCACTAAAATGGCATTCTATTGATGTTCTTACATCTATTTAATCAAAACTTCTAAAGTATGTACGTTATATCTTTACCCGTGCGTCATAAATCCAGGGATCAAGAGCCATCCTAACTTCTGATCTTTATTTATTACAGACTTAAAAGCGAATAAAAACATAATAAACCGTCTGCGGAGTTCCGCACAGTGGCGGCTCGTGACCTATGATAGAGGGGGTTCGCAAGTATGGTGAAATTATTTTTAAAATTTTATTTTTGTGAAAACGACCAAACAATTACTTTCTAGGCGTTTTAAATGTAGAAAGAAAAAAAGTAATAAGAAAATGCGTTAGGTAAAACATATTTTTATTTATTTTTTTAATTTTACACAAGGAAATATAACTTTTGGAAAATAAGAAAGGTTTTCTTAGTGTGTATAGCTGTCGGATCTTAACGTCGTCGCATGCAACCCTCGTAACAATATTTATACAGTCCACTACTAATAATACTAAAGCCATCTACGAACTATCAAGAAAACCGAATGATGTCCAATACTACTACCGCCATCTACGAGTTATCAAGAAAACCGAATAATGTCTAATACCACTACGCCATCTACGGCTACGTCATTAGGCGCAACCAAGACGAGAGCAATAGTTAACTGTTTTATGACGAGAACGAATCGAGCCACGAGACTGACATATTTTCAGTGTTTTTTAGTTTAAATCCTTAAATAAAATGGTTTAAAATCATATCGAGTATCATTTATCGAAATACACAACATTTATCGACCCTACACAATAGTGCTTAAACGTAAAGTCCGTTCTTTGGTTCTTAATTGTAGAAAATTAATGAGTAACAGCCTCATTAAGTTTGGAGTACCCTCTATAATTTTTTTTTCATATGTTTCATTTTTAACCTTTCTAATAAAGTCCCTAGATTTACCCTTTGTGGTCTGCGTTAAATTAATTTCGGGTTTAGGTGTTCCTGCATTCTTCACTTCAATTTTTTGCTCCAAACTCAAGGAGCTAAAGTTATTTGTTAAATAGTCCACCGTCAACTATTCATTTTAACTTAATAAATATATAATATTAAAACATACACGCTCGAATTTCCAACTAGATGCACGAACATACAACAGCGCGGTGCACACAAAAACTGTGCGCCTTTTCCATGTTAAATCGCCATAGCCCCGCTAAGCAAAATATTTTCGTATATATGTACATACCTGAAATACTTTATACCTGGTATTGATCCACGACTTTTGCAAAAAAGCGCCATTCACTTGTGTCCTTCCATCTTAATATATAGTGAGTACCTTTTAATAACGGAAACACGCGTTTGTTGATGCTCTGCATTTTGTGTGTTAATTTGAAGGGTATATATATTATTTAAATCTTAAACTAGTATGGAGGACAGTAGTGATGGTGATGCAGACATTAAACAAAAGAGAAATCGAAAAAATCAAGTCGGAGTTGTAAAAACCAGGAGTTTTTCAGCAGGTTCTAGAAGTCAGTTAACCAAAAACGAAATTGACAAAATCATTGGAATTCGAAACATAAACAAATCGGTAAAAACGTCTGCTGATAAGAGCTCCCGATGCACGGCTGATAACGGTAATGGTCAAATACCGGGGTCATTCAATAAGGAGATAGCAAATAATTCGACAATGGATGAAGAGAAGGTTTCTTTTTTAAAAGAGATTGCCAGCGATGAAAGACAGGAAGATCTAGAGTCTAATGAGGTATTTAAACCGAGAAATTCCGTATCCCGCACCCCACCCACGAAATCAAAAGAAATATTGCAGGTAATAAATTTAGAAAACAACTACCAGGAAAATGAATATTCAGGGAAAAGAATTAGATCTGACGTTACCCCCGAATCAGATAGGGCATTAAAAAGACAATGTGATAGAAACTTATCACACACCACTCTTAAAGAATGTAACCACATTGAAGACAGTGCATCAAAAAATGAGCAATGCAATTTAAACATAGAAAAGCTAATGTGGGATGTATTTTCGTCACTGGATAAAATTTCAGATATGGCAAATAAGGACAATGAAAAAAGCATGTCAAAAGCTGACCGAGATTGTCTCAATAATAATAGCTGCAAAATTCATAAATCTCTGACTTTATTGATACACAAAATCGGGAGTTTAGAAAACGAAAACTTACTATTAAAGTATCAGATACAAGAGGCAAATAGTTTAAACAAAGTCGCTCGCACAGATATGCCTATTAAAATAAACCCGATCACTGAACCAACAATGCCAAAGACATACGCTGATGTTAGCGCATTGGAGACCAATAGTAAGCTTCAAAGAGATACAAAAGTTGAAACCACATGGACAACACCAAAGACACAAAAAAAACTTGAAACCCTTATAACAATAGACAAAATTACAGACGCTACCGCCACAATGCAACAACTTAAGCTAAACATCTCATCGAAAGATACTGACGGTGGATTTAAGAATGTCAGATACCTAAAAAGTGGTGCAGTGGTATTGGAAAGTTACAATAAAGATCAACAAGAAAAGCTCAGAAATGCCCTTAAAGATAAAATAAATATAAAAATTAAAGAGACGCAAAGTATGGATCCAATGTTTATGGTAACAGGTTTGAGAAAGGGCTTAACAAATGAGGAATTCCTTGAAGATATTGTTGAATTAAATGAAGAAATAAAAACGGATTTGGGATGTGCAGTAACAGATAAAATAAAAATTGTGGCAAAAAAGACATGCAGAAACCAAAGCAAAGAAAATTGGATTATTCAGGCATCTCCAGATGTTGCTAAATGGTATCTGAAGAGGCAAAAAATCAATCTGGATTTAATGAAGGTATATGTGGAAGAGTACTTCAATCTGGCCATTTGCTTTAACTGCTCACAATTTGGACACGTGGCCAAATATTGCAAAGAAAAGCAATGCTGCCATAAGTGTGGTGGGGAACATCAAAGCAAAGATTGTATCAACAAAGGAGAAAAGTGTCCAAACTGTACTAAATTAAGGGTAAGGCCAGATGAAAGCAAACACTCGGCAAGAGACTCGCAGTGCCCTGTATATCAAAGAAGGCTAGGACAATACCAAAGTAACATAAATTACTCACCAGATCAAAAAAATTATGGAAACCAGATAACTATAGATGAGTCTTTTTTAGGTTAAATAATACTGTAGTAAAAAACAAATTCAGTGTGATACATCAAAATATTCAATCGATTGGGAACAGCGTTGATCGTATAGAAGCGTTACTTAAGGACAAGCCAGAATGTTTTTGTTTATGTCTTACAGAACACTGGAAAACACAACAACAGTTGTCAAAAATAGGAATAAAGGGTTTTAAATTAGCAGCATGTTTTTGCAGAGGAGAAGGTCAACATGGAGGTAGTGCAGTGTATATAAAAAAATCAATGAATTTTAAGGTCTTTAAAAGTATTAATAATTTATCTGTACAAACTGAATGTGAATGTGCCGCCATTGAATGTTTCATTAATGGTAAAAAAATTGTTATTATATCTGTATATCGACCACCCGCAGGTAGCAAAGAACTTTTTTATGTTAAGCTAGAAAATATGTTAAGTAAAATTGACAATAACTCCTTAGTTTTTATTGCAGGGGATTTTAATATTGAGATGCTGAAAGATAATGTAAATAAAATTTCTTTGTTTTCACTTTTAAATTTCTATAACATAAAAGGTACAGTTTTTCAAAGCACTAGAGTTACCCAGAGCACTGAGAGTTGTTTGGATAACATCTTTACCAGTCTGGAAACTGCTTATCATACTGACGTTATCGAAACACATATCTCTGATCACATGGCACAAGTAATAACCTTCGAGATGAACAAAACAAAAAACAATCTTATTCATAAAAGATTCTTTTCGGAAGAAAATAAACGCGAATTCCAAAGGGCTTTGAAAGAACAGAATTGGGAAGATGTTTTTCAAATAGATAAAAAAAAAGTTAATCGCCAGTGGGATACTTTTATGGATACCTATATCAGAATTTTTAATCAGTGTTTTCCTAAAACTCTAGTGTATGAAAACAAAAAAACAACACAGAGAAGTCGGGAAACTGTAGAATGTAAGAAAAGGTTGGACACATTGCTGGTATTATCGAGAAAATATAATTTATATAAACCTTTCTACACCGAGACAAAAAAAGAGTATGATAAGCTTCTCAAAGCAGAAAAATCTAACAGTTATGAAAAGAAGGTTAGGACCTCAGATAATAAAAATAAATGTTTATGGGCCATTTGTAATGAGATAAATGGTAAACTAAACATAAATGAAAATCATTTTGGTGAAAATCCTCAGAAGCTGGTGAATGATTTTAACAATCATCTATTAAGTATAATACCAGAAATGATGAGAAATAAAAATATAACCCCTTTTCAGTGTAAGATCCCAGACAATAACCAATCGATGTTTCTGCAACCTATCACTAACAATGAATTATTAGATATAACGCGCAAATTAAAAAACAAATACAGTAGCGGTGACGATGAAATCCCAACAAGTATAGTTAAACTCTCGATTGTAGATATTGTTAGTGTTCTGAAACATATAATAAATAATTCAATGAGATATGGTATTGTACCAAAACAACTTAAAGTTGCCAAGATAAAACCTCTTTATAAAAAAGGCTCTCCCAAAGATTTAAATAATTTTCGGCCTATAAGCTTACTTCCTAGTTTTTCTAAGATTTTTGAACTAGTAATGTGTTCTCGATTGATTAATTTTATGAATAAATGTAAGCTTTTCTCTCAAACACAGCATGGCTATTTGACAGGTAGATCCACCACTACTGCAATTTTTCAATTTACAAAGGCCATTTTAGATCAGTTGGAAAATAAAAACCTGGCTCTAGGTATATTTCTGGACTTAAGCAAAGCGTATGACTGCATCGATAGGAATTTATTATTGTATAAACTGAATAAATATGGAATTAGAGGAAATGCACATGAGTGGATAAGGTCTTATCTGTCGGATAGAATGCAAAGAGTGGTGTTTCAGGATTGTAACAACGAAGTAAAATCTGATTTACAAAGAAACAGTATTGGCATAGCTCAGGGGAGTATATTGGGGCCTATACTATTCATTATATTTTTAAATGACCTCAATAGTATCGAAAGCAGTTGTTGTTCAACAACAAACTATGCAGATGACACGAATCTCCTTGTATCAGGATCAAATATTGAGGATCTTATTAACAATGCAGAAAATGCTTTTGTTATAATCGGCAACTGGTTTTCACAAAATAAATTAATTTTAAATGACGAGAAAACTAAATTACTTCTTTTCAGGACCAAGCAAAGTAAATTGAATAAACCTGATAAAATCACTCTAGGCGACAAACAGATAATTTTAGATAATAATACAAAATTTTTAGGTATTACTATAGAAGAATTTTTATCATGGGGGAATCATATTGATGGTTTGTGTCTGAAACTGAGTAGTATAGGTTATGGAATAAAAGTAGTGGCTAAATATATGAACTTAAACACCTTAAAAATTCTATACTATGCAAATTTTGAGTCCGTCCTGAGATATGGCATACTGTTCTGGGGAAGTAGCTCTGAACTACAAAGGGTTTTTGTAATACAAAAGAGAGCAATAAGGATAATTAATAAAATGAACCTTTTAGATTCCTGTAGGGGAATATTTAAACGAATGAATATTCTAACAGTCTATGGGCTTTATATTTTTGAATGTCTGATGTTTTTGTTTAGGAATAAGAACAAGTTTGAAACTGTAAATGTCGATCTTAACTATACAAGAACAAAAAACTTATTATATCCTCGTCACCGTTTAACTATCACAGAAAAGAATCCTTATTATATGTGTATCAAACTTTTTAACAAGCTGCCAAATGATATAAAATCTATTACCAGTGTGTCAAAGTGGAAAAAAACATTAAAAAAAGTGTTAATAGATATTGAACCCTATACATTAGTGGACTTTTTAGACAAGGAATGGTAAACCCATTCCATTTTATGACGTCATTTCACTTTCATCCTACTTTGTAGAATCTAATTTGAAATAAAGAAGTATTATTATTATTATTATTATTATTATTATCCCCCGCTGCCACCCGCCACCTGTTACTACAGAGAAACTGCACTACCTAATCGCACGTGCGAGCAAGTCTCGTCATAATCGTCATTTACCTCGACCGAGGCACGGTTGCCGGATCTATACAGTTTGGTTTGACGGGATAAAATATTAGGGAGGGTCGGACTTTTTTAGTTTAACGGTTCGATAAAATATTAGGGAGGATGAATATAAATTAATATTTTTTATTCGTTTTGTTTTAAATATTTTTTGAATTAATTAAAACAATTAAGAACAAATAACGGTCGCCATTTTTTTCACTCTACAGCGAAATTAATGACGATAATAATACTACTGACAAAAAATAGAACGCCAGTTTTTCACGTCATAATTTTAATTTCTTTTAGAAATTATAAATTATTTTCGGATACGTACATCGGAACGCTAGGCACGTCTATTATAATGTTTAATGAAATCAGTATTTGTTTTGATATTTTTTTGCGCGTAATATTGATTGCTTCGTTTGATTTTAATGACGTGTAAGTGATGACGCACCGGGACTAAGCTAGTTTTATAATTAGGCTATAAGAACATTCTTAAAGAGTAATGTTGTAGTTATTTGACTATATGTATCATGTTTTATCAAACTGTCATAAATCTCTGCTTACCACTTATAAGTGAAGTATGCTAGTTAGGAAATAAAACACGCCGATGACCTGACAAACCGTTAAATCCACTTTTAGTAAAATACTTACTTAAACTGGCCAAAGTTTGAGGAGGTAACCATTCGTAATCAACATTATTAGGGTTGCTTGTGCCAGTTTCTACAGGTGCAGACTTCTTAGCTGGACGTTTCTTGCCTACAGAAAGCAGGGTTTGTTGACCTATTACCAGGAGAAGGACAACACCAGCGGCGAGGAAGACATAGAGGAAAAATGTTTCTCCATCAAGACCTATAAAAATTGGTTAATGTAAGATAACATTCCTTAATCGGTGTGACCTAACAGGATCCTAGACTGTGAATCACATGGAACCCTTTATGGCACATACAGCGTATCTCATTTATAATGGAAACAAGCTTATATTTCTGGTATTTCTGAATTGATTGTTTTGAATTTTGGTGTGATTGATTATGCATGATCCTAGGGTGCACTTTTCCACTGCTTAAAATTTTAGTTAGGATTTATATGGATATTAAAAATATTGACTATTTAACTCCTTCATCTAAAAAACTACTATACGTCTACTTTATTGTCTGCTATAAAATTCAATATTGTACATCTGTCTGTACAGGGTGTCCCATTCTCGACACTTTTATAGGGTATCTCCGTAATTGTTAGTACTATCAAAAAAGTAATGTAGGTGTCATGTACTCTTTTTGGGCCAAACTTAAAATGATAAAATCAAAATTTGAAAATTTTCGCTCGTTTCAGAGAACGGGGGAAAATCAAAAAATTGACAATTTCAAAATTACCCTATATTTTCTTAGTTAAAAGAGATACGGAAAAATGTTTTGTACAGAAGTTTCTTTATATTGATTGTTGAATAATCTGCCGGTTTCAGAATAAGTATACGGGGTCAGGTAAAAAAGTTATCGGATCGGACTTAACCTCATTTTTTTAAATGGAACACCCTGTATATTTTAATATAAAAAGATACTACATATTTTAAATTTTCCTTTCAAATATATAACATACCATGGATGATATTGCTTTTCTAGGCGATTTAATTAAACTTTATTACTTTAAACCACAGTAGACCATGAAATAGAAGCTAATATCCTAGAAACAACTATGTTGACTATTAACATTTAACGTCAATTTCATTTTTACATATTCATTTGCGCAAATGACCTATCAACATTTTGAAAAATTTGATATGATATCAGTTTATGTTCCAAGTGGAAAAAAACGAAGAAAATGTATATTTTGTTCGCTATCCGGAAAGACGGTAACCATTTACGGACATATTCCGATGATTCGCGTTATTTTTTACCTTAAACTGAATCTTTTATTTAGTCTCAACCAATATCATCCATGGTGTTATATATTTGAAGGGAGCATTTAAAATAGTATCTTTTTAGATTAAAATATACATTTAAAAAATGTGGTTAGATCAGCTTGTTTCCATTATAAGTGGGACACCCTGTATAAATAATAATGGTTATTTTGTTTATAAGAGACACTAAATTGATATTTTACCAATTTTAACAGAGTACGTACACAAAAATCGAGGTTCATTCATTTCGTTTTACCACAAATCAAAATATAAAGAAAAACTAATGCAACAATATCAAATTAAACTTTGTACTATATTGTAGCTTACCTTCTTCCAGCTCGATAATCTGAATAGTTTCATTGAAGACTGCTTCTTGGAAGGCATTGCCGGAAGCATCATGGTAAGCTAAGTTAATGTGTAGCCCAAAAGGCCTTCCGGCAAAGGACTCGGCTGGTAGGAAACTGTAGTGGAAAGTGGCTTCTTGCTCAGGTTTAAT
Source organism: Barypeithes pellucidus (assembly GCA_963991005.1). Classification (NCBI taxonomy): domain Eukaryota; kingdom Metazoa; phylum Arthropoda; class Insecta; order Coleoptera; family Curculionidae; genus Barypeithes; species Barypeithes pellucidus. Next base: position 18,107,181 of record OZ022562.1, on the reverse strand, counting down.
TAGTTTGTTGTACATGATGGCCGAGAAGTTCTAGAAGAAAATAAATAATTAGGCTTTGTTTCTAACATTTAATATTGCATTAATTAGTTTTAGATGCCGGAGAAGTAGTGGCTTAGACCAGTCAACAACTTTTTGGTAAATTGATTGATCAGGCCTGCTAAATTGGTTGTAATTTGCATTTTTGGAAAATAAACTTTATTATGAAAATTCAAACATGCATCCATTTCCAAATCCAATTTCAAATAAAAACTAATTTAAAGTAAGTATTCATTAAATAATACAAAGTGAGAATAAAATTTACATTACAAATTAAAATTACTTACAAGTTACTCAATTATGTTGATATCGAACAACTTGACAAAGTATTTAACACCTGAATATTTTACTAGGGATCGACCGATACCGATATCGGTATCGGTATATCGGCCATATCGGCCTTCTTGGCCGATATCGGTATCGGCCGATATGTAACCACGATATCGGCCTATATCGGTATCGGCCTAAAAAAATTAAAATTGCTTAATATTTCAGTTGCTAAGCCTTTTTTTAAAGAAATTAAAACAGAAATACTAAATAAAAATCAAACAACAAACAAACAAATTTATTCTTATTGAAAATTTAACAAAAAAGTCATTAAAAATGTAGAAGTAAAGTAACACACTAAATTAAACAAATTAATATTTAAAGTTAAGTTTTGGCAAGTTGTAATGTAACAGAATTAGGCTTTCTGCTCTTTCCGGAGTTAGACGATTTCTTGCGCTTTCATAAACATTTCCGGCTGAAGAAAATAGCTGTACACACAATAACACTACTTGGCGACGGCCGACGACGCTAAATGTATTATTGCAACTTTATACATCAATGGAAAAATGTCTATTTTTTGCGCCCATCAAGTCAAAGGATCTTCATTTCTTGATATTTTTTCTAATTTCTTATACAATTCAATCTCATCATCAATTTTATTCATCATATCATCAGTACTTCTCTTATATGACACTGATTTACTTGTCGTCATACCAGTAAGTTCATCAAAAGTATTACTGCCATCAACATTTTTTTCTTTTGACCCTCACTTAATTTTTCAATGTGAAACTTCGCCATATGATGCTTTAAATTGGTGGAATTTGCTGTTTTGCCTTTACCTCCCAAAGAAACAACAGCATTACATAATTTACAGGTGGCATTTGCTTTTATTGTAAGGGCATTAATTTCATTCTTGGAGAAATACTTCCAGTAAACACTTTTACTACTATAGTTATGTTGCCACTAATACTGCTACTTATTGAAGATAATGAACCAGAACCTCTTGTAAAGATGACGACGACGACTGTATGCATGGAGAAGAGCCTACAAAACGATCCATGTTTGTGAAAAATCAGAGCAATACTACGAGTTTTATTTACTTACTGTTTCCAACCGTATTCGGAAATTCTGGTATTCCCCGACCGAGCAAACGCCGCGTCGCCGAATTACGGTTGCTCTTCTCGGGCCGAATGGCCGGGCTTTGTTGAATTCGGGGAATTACCGTATTTATTTTTATTCCGTTAGGTGATTTCACAAAATATTGAATTGGCTCTGCATTTTTTTAGTGATTTTATGGTTAATCCATGTAACGGTAACAGTATATCATTATAAATCACTTTTACCTCATTTATAAAGCAAACAAATTACGACAAAATTTTATGGCCGATATATCGGTATCGGCCGATATCGGCTATGAGTATATCGGTATCGGCCGATATCGGTATCGGCCACAAAAAATCATATCGGTCGATCTCTATATTTTACCTTGGTCAAATTGACCATGGCCCAATTCTACAGGCGCTTCCCTGTGCTACACCCTGTATAGTATGTATACAAATTACAGTTGTTATAGCAATGTCATGTTAGTGAACCCACTGGTATTTTTTGCTCATTTTATTGGTCATAATAACTAAATAGATATATTATGTCACTACAGAGGAAGCTGCGGATACAATTTAGTCACAAAATCACAAACATTGTTATTTACTTAGTTAACATTAAGGACATATCATTTTACAAGAAAATGCAAAAGTATACTAAACTTAGTAAATATTATATTGAATAAAAAACTCACCTGTATAAAGAAATTGAAGTCCATCGGGTATCTGAAAGAAGCATCAATAGTATCTACAACAAAATCTTGTTCGCCCTTGTTACGGAAGCCAACCAGGAACTCAACTGGGTTACCAGCAATAAGTTCTGTAAGAAAAATGTTGCTATTAGAAGAAAAAATTTAATACATTTTAGATATTACTAAAATTTTCATATAAATTAAATTAGCTTCAATATTAGATATTATTAAAAACCTGCCTAGCTGAGTTGCTCCTAGGGTACTGGGTTTTGTAAACAATAATACAGTATCGGCGTCTGGTGATGCTTTCGATGTCGGCTCCTCATCTTCTTCCTCACTCTCTGTAGCTTGTACATCACCCTCTTCAAGTTCTCCTTCTACATCAGCTTCCTCTTCATCAATAGGATCTTCTTCAGCATGTGCTACCATTTTATTTCCTAGTAAAAAAAAAAAGAAAAGTAACACAACTAAAAAAAAATAGAAATCTTGGTCATTCACACACTTCTACACAATAGTATTTCTATTCTTGAAAATCATAGTTTAACAAGTATTTTACTAGTATATATTTTGGTATTGCCTCACCCTACACTTGATAAGTAGGTACATTAATAAAAAAAAAGTCATCTGGAGAACAAATTGTTCCAATTGGTATCTAACACTGCAGAATAATTTCTATATGGTTGGGTTGTAGATGGCTGGGTTAAATCTAATTTACTAGAACTTGAACTGGTGGCTCAGCTTCCTAATTTAAAATGAGAAGTAATTAGATGGTTTGCCATTATTAACAGTCGAGCTGCGAAATGATTAGTTGGTCAGCAAGACTTTACAATTGGTCAGTAGAAGAAAACATGTCTAGAAGCAGTTTACTTCAGAGGTCCCAGGGCACTGTCAATTTATGTAACTTTCTTGTGTTTTCTTTGCCGAATACAGAAGGAAATCGGCTACAAAAGGTGTAGCAGGGGTGGGTTTTCAATTGTTTTCCCAGGGCAGTCACGATTCAGAAATGTTTGCTGTCCATAAGTTGCTGACCAACCAGCCATTTTGGCTGACCGATTACATTTTTCTGTTCGCAAAAATAAGAATATTTTTCTAACCAGTTAAATGATACCCAACTAAAGGTTACAGCAAATTGTATATTTATTTTCACAGCAGTTGATATTCTTTCATTTTAGCAGATTGAGGTCCACCAAAGACAAATTGGATGGTACTATACTCTAATTTCTAGTTAATATTTTGCAGTATTTGTGAAAAATTTCTACTTAACCTAAACATATGCTTAAGAAAAATATAAATTTTATTAAAAAAAAGGGGGATAACAAATTTAATATAAAGTGATACCACATCCCTTGAGTAAAATAGTGCCCCATTCACTAAAAAGGTCATGCCACGTAATTTAAAAATAGAAGTATTATTTCAAAAACCAAAAATGCCGGAAGAAAAAGTACCTACTTACCATTATCAAACATAAAAATTACCGCTGGTAAAACCAAAAGCGAGAACAAGAAAAAGTACTTCATATTTATTTTACTTCACACACAAACAGACAAAAATTAAAAGAAAATGAGCCCAAAATTACAAAAATCCTCTGAACTTTTGACGGTCAAGTGACAGTTTTTCTGCACAGCTCGATTCTACGTGGAAGTTTCGGTACACATGGCAACCCCCCACCACGATGACATCGACACGAATAGACAACGCTGCATCTTCAAAACGTCAAGCGAATTTGGAAAACAAACCGCAACCACTTGCAACCGAAACCTAACCAGGTCAGTATTAAAAAATGTAGGAAGGAATGAACAAAATATATTTGTTACATTATTTGGTTAAACTATTATTTTGTTCGGTTTGCCGAACAAAAGAAGCAAGGAGAAATTTAAAAAATAATGAATTCTAAGGTTAGTTAAATTTAGGAACTAAAATTATAATTTTTTTTTCAGAAAATTATTTTTCTTTTCACTATATTGTAGATCACTACATGGGGTAGACATTACAGTGACAAATATTTTGAATATATAAATAAATGAGAGTTCATGTCACTTCCCAATATTACATAAGAAAACACATTAATGTTTATAGTTTTTATATTAATAATAAATCATAATTTTTTAGTACTAAGAATTTCCAAGATCACATAATAAAATAACATAAATTATTTTAACTTCTATTCGCCCTATTGCCCCATCCTCTCCTGTGTTCATCTTTGTATTCATCCTTAGCTCTCATTCTCTCAATGTATTCTTCATCTTCATTTTCTACTTTCTTCTCAAGGTCCTCTGCCTCGTTATCTTCATCATTTATAGATACACCAGCCAGAGATGCTTCTTGAAGGCTCAGTTCCCCTGTTTTTGGTTTGTTAGGATCCGGGAATAAACCTTCGGCAACCTTAAAATCGATAAAAGATTTAGAATTAAAAATAAATTAAATAAAAAATTTAAAAAAAGGTAGATGCTCACTCTTTGGTTATAAAATTCTTCAACAGTCATGATAGGTAATGATGGATAACCAGCTCCATACACAGCTTTTTGGATTTCATCCTTGGTAATAATGACTGGTTTCAATGGTGGTGGGGGTGGCCTTTTCAATTTCAATTTATCGTCCAATTTTATGTTAGCCATATGTTCCAGAATTGGCTTCTCCATTTCAAGGCTACTAAGTTCATCAACAACTTCATGAATAAAAACCTTTATCATAGTAAGGAAATAATTTCTTTTTATATCTTCATCAGCATGTTCATTTTCAACATTCTTTTTGAGATCCTCCAATTTTGACTTTAATTCTTTCTGTTCCTTGAACCTTTGTATTTTATTTGCTCGGGTGTTTACAGATTGAGCAAGTTCATCAAACTCACTTTGTGGTCGACTTACTGTTTGATCTTGTTCTTTATTAAGCTTATAGTCACTTAAGCCATAGTCATTTGTCCTTTGTAAAAAGTCTTTAAAATAAATTTCCGCCACCGCAATCACTTCCTTACGATTTCTGGACGTTAGTTTTAAGGTAAGAAATCCTAGAAGAGAGGGTAGTAAAAGATATTGTAGGTCATTTGTTGCAATCTCGTCGACTCCTTCATTTCTACTGAAAACATCTGCCAACGAAACCAGCCGAGTAGCTTGTTCTAGAAGCTTAATACTGTTAATTACATCTCTTTGGACTCCCAAACTATTCGTGGGCTCATTAGTGCTTGATATTTGGTTGTATAAATCAAGACCCTGGTGAAAAAAGGAATAAAGCGTGGTGGCGGTGGAACTCTCGTCAGGTTCTGACATTTTTAGTTCTTCTTACTAGCAATTTTCTCTTCTTGTTTCGGTGCAAAAATTTCAAAATAGTACCTTCGCACAAAGTCAATTCTGAATTCTCACTAAAAACAAAACAAGTCGCAGCTTTGCTTTGACAAGTAAAATTGAATGTCTCAAGATACGCGAATTGGAGTTAAACTGTTTCTTAAAGCCACATACATTACGTTCAGATATAAAAATGCAGTAAATCAATTCGCTGAAATAAAATTCAAGAATTATTTTTGCAGCGTCGTCCGTCCGATATTTTTATGCAAGGGGAGACATTTTAGCAGGGACAGTTCGACAGTTGGTTCTGTGTTCTCACTAGAGTTTCTTACATAGGAGTTTACTTAAAAGAATACGACACAAAGATTGTTCGTTTATTAACCACCTTCGGATAGGTAAAATTCGCGACTACTGTGTGTTGGATATGGACAGAAATTTTCATAATTGAATAAAAAAATTTCCCACAGTTTCTTCAAAGCACAGTAAAACTCATCAACCGCCCTCCGTTTCTCATTTTGAAAAATTGCGCCTTTCAGGAAACGGAAGTTACCGTCCATAACATTTTAACCTTAAAAATATGACATTTAATTTGACGTTTCTCTCTTTTTGCCATTTCCCGTGTTGTTTTCACACGTGTTTCAAATAGTTTTCTTCAAGAAACTTGCAGGAAAATGGATAAACCTGTTGTTTTAGCCCGTGTAATTAAAGTTCTGGGTCGTACTGGATCCCAGGGTCAATGTACCCAAGTTAAAGTTGAATTTATTGGAGAACAAAACCGACAAATTATCAGGAATGTTAAGGGGCCCGTCAGAGAAGGTGATATTCTAACATTACTGGAATCTGAACGTGAAGCTAGAAGATTAAGATAAAAATTTAGGTACGTACTTTATTTAATCTTTAAAATATTTAAAGATGAAGGGTCCATGGTGACGGGAAGCACCAGTAGCAGCTATTATTGTTACAGACAGGTAGGGCTTCTAGTATCCTATTTGCTCCTGCCTCCGATTAATTTGGCACTATGTTGCCTAAATAGTAGTAAACTCGTAACATTTTTTCCACTGATTTAAAAAAAGTGCATTTTTCCAAAATAATGCAGAAAGGGGATGTTCAATTTCAACTGTCCCATTTTAATCAACGAAAAAAGTTTACTAATTTAGCTAACAACAACAACAACAAATAATGGAATTAGCAATAGTGCAGACTTAATCCGTGGCACCCTGTATGTTTTTACTAGTCAAAGATTACATACATTTTCTATCTGTTTTACCTTTTTAGTAGTGATATGAAAAAACAGTCTAAAATAATATTTTGTTGCAGGTTTTTTGATCAAAAATATGAAAAATGGTGAGAAGAGGTTCCAGTATATAAAATTCCTGCTGTGAGAATAGAGATGTAATTTATTCCCTTAAAAATAAAAATCTTCTTACTCCCAAATAGTAATTTTATTTCATTCAAGAAGGATTTTCTACAATACTGACAATGAGCATGAAATTACAAATATTATTTCTTTTTACAATAAACATGTAAATATAAATACTGTTGTTAATTATGTTTAAAATATTCTGCTATTAATTCCTCTGCCTTAGCTCTGTTTGCCATCTTTGATACTTTTGCTTGAAATTTGTTTCCTTTTCCAGCACCTTTGCCATCCAATAATTCACATATCCTTAAAAACATGTGATTTTTAAGTATTAAATTGCAAAATCAGAGTGGAAACTTATAATATAATTGTAATAAAAAAATGATTAGTTACATCTTACAGTCTAAAATACATTATGAAAAGAAGGTACCAATATGCCTGTAGAATGTTAATAAGATGTAACCTTTTTACCATACAGGTTTGTTCATTATAATTCAGATGCAGTTTATTCGTTGGCAACATCTTATCTATACAGGGTGTCCTAATAAGGACACCGTATAATCTGGCAAACCATAAGAGATGCAAAGTAACAAGTTGTTTTATTTGTTTTTAATATTAAACCTAAATCTGTTTATCAACGACCTAGGGCCACACTTTGTATATAGTTACTTCCTCCTCTTTGCTGATGATTTAAAATTATACATGGAAATTTCCTCCCCTTTTGACTCATTAAGACTTCAATCTGACTTAGACAGATTGGTGACTTGGTGCAGCAAAAACGGTATGGAGTTAAATGCCTCGAAGTGCCACTCTATCATTTTCCACAAATCTAGGTCAGTATTCGAACAACCTTATTCTATTGGAAATAACCTACTTACCTGTGTTTCTGAAATAAAGGATTTAGGACTAATTATGGACTCAAAGCTCACCTTTATACCTCACATCCACACCTCTATATCCAAATCTCTACAACTTCTTGGATTTATAAAGCGTGTTACTTGTGAGTTCACAAATACTAAGGCTATCAAACAACTATATTGCTCTTTAATAAGAACTCATCTTGAATACTCTTCCTGTGTCTGGAACCCTAGTTATAATATTCACATCCTGAGCATAGAGAGGGTACAACACAAATTCTTAAAATACATAGCCTTCAAACTTAACACTCCAGAACTGACATACTCTCAACTGGAGTCTAATATTCAAATTGGGACGCTTAAACAACGACGCGATGTAAAAGACCTCAAAATGCTTTTCAATATTTTACATAGTAAATATAATTGCCCTGTTTTACTAAATAAAATAAGTCTGCATGTGCCTTCAAGGGAAACACGTCTGAGGAATACCTTCGCAATCCCTGCGCATAGAACAAACTATGGCAGAAATAATTTTATCTCTAGATCATGTAGACTGGCCAATGAACATCCCACACTTGATTTCTTTTCAAATTGGTCCAGTTTTGTCAATCAACTGCGTATGATTTGAAATCTCTAATTTTCTAATATAAATATATTTATAGTTTATATAGTTTTAAGTCTAAATATATGTAGGTAAACTTTTGTGATGTTAGCAATAAGTTTGTTTATGTTGTAAAATTGGGCAGCGTCCGTTAATAAATAAATAAATAAATAAATAAATTAATTTTTTCTAGAAATACTAATTTCATACAAAATTTATTTCTTTAAAAAATTAACTCTCCCCTACTTACTAAAAATTAATTATGACTATTAAAATATAATAAAATTCTTACTTTGGTCCTAAATCGGCAACATCTTTTTCTTGCCCATAGATAACAATATTTCCCACTTGCTTCTCATCTCCAGTAGACAAAAACAGTAATATATCTTTCCTTTCTCCCAACTCCCTAATGAAAGTATTCATAAAATCGGCTTCAGCTTCTTTTTTGTGCATAGAAAAATATGCAGGAACTGGCAACATGTCGTTTAGTTTAGCTGCTTGAAGGGTAGCTAAATCTTTTAGCACTCCCTGTATATTTTTAGATAACGTTTTGACATTCTTTTGTAATTTGTCAACTAATTCAGGATGCTGAGCAGGGTTACTCCTAAAAAATTACTTGTGAACCACACACACTCTTTTTTTTCACATTCTAATTAGTTGGACTTTTTATACTGCTATTTTTACCCACTTTAAAAGAACCATGAGTTGCTGTTCCCTGTCAATACACCCAGTGAACCTTTTGAGAACTCTATTGCCAACCAAGAAATACAAAAATGTTTTATCCTTCCTCTTGCTTTTCTCCGAGTTTAACAGTTTTACTACTTGCAATTGGCTTAGATTGGTAACATGTGTGCCACAGCACATATTACCTTCTACATCTTCTATTTTTATTATTCGGATGTCACCTTTGTGGTCTTCAGGTAATCCTCTAGTTCTAGCCTAAAAAAACGCTTTCAACCAAAAAAATCCTTGAACTATTTTCACATATTATGTAGTATATTTTTTGTTTTAAGGAATTATAAACCAATGGCTTTATTAATATTGTAAAACTAAATGTACTGGGCTTTCAATCCACATGCATTTCTCAGCAATTCCTTAGTAGACTCACATTCAATTAAAAAAACAAATGTGGCAAAACAGGTAATGTACTTTAGAGCCCCTAAAAAGAACATTTTTACCTCTGTTAGTTGTTCTTTAGTAGACTCTTCATTGAAAACTTCCACAGTTACTTTTTTTCCTAGTCTTATAAGAGCATTGATTTTGTCTTCAGCATCTCTTATCTGATCTTGTGAAATTTGAGGAGTATCTAAAACCATGTACTGTACAAAAACTTTTTCAAAATTGGACCATGTCCGGTCTATGTGTATACAGCTAGCAACACTTTTTTATAATTTTGACTTAAAAACAATCTGTCTAAAAAATATCTCAATGAAAAACATTTAATAATAAAAAAATATATATACCAGATTGACAAAACTCGAAACAAGACAACTGAGATTTTACATTATAGTATCGAGTGCTTACCTAATTCAATGTAAGACACATCTTCCCCTAACCACCAACTTACAGTGGGGAACTTAAAATCTATATCGATTATAGCAGTAATCAAATGTTGACCAGAATGTTGTTGCATATGATCAAAACGTCTGTCCCATATTATTTTCTGTTGAACTTCTTTACCCACATTTAGGGGTTGTTTTGTTATGTGTATCGCTTTGTCAGCTTTACGAATCACTTTGGAAACCGGGATATCATTAAGAAACCCATGGTCACAAGGCTATAAATTAGAGTAGCGAGGTAGTATAATTCTTTTAAAATTCCACTTTTATGTTCAGAATAACCTCATTTCAAAAGTTTTTCATGGTTATTACCATTATTCTATTTAGATAATAAAAGTAACATCAAGATTTATTGTGAGAATGTTCTGCATGGTCAAATATTTATGAAAATAACCATAGGACCAAACATAGGACGCCTAGTAAGTTTATTAGGGAAATTTGTTGCAAAGGAAATAATAATATGGGAAATGAAACATGGATGAAGATAAAAATACTAAAATAATTATTACCTGACCTCCACCTTCCGGAAATAAAATCGTATCCTCTAAGATTACTTCATATCCTTCCGTTTTAGCCTTTTTGCCTTCTATAACTTCAGTTAATTCAACTTTTTCGCAAGAAACAACCTTAGAAACAAACTAAAAATAGCAAGGTCATTAGAAAATTGATACATTATGGGAATCAAAACGCGTTTTACCTCTGTTAAAAATGAATCGCTCTGACACTTAAAAACCATTTTAAATAATGTTTCTTCAAGAAAATAATAATATCTTCAGTCTGCTAGAAGTTTCCGGTGGGGTTTCCCCTTTTTCCCGACTTTTGTGAGGTTAGGCAGTGCAAGTTCCCAAATATTTGGCTGTAAACGAACAAACCCACGAAATAATATATATTGTTCAAAGGTGCTTTGAGATTAGGTTGCGGATGTATAGAGTTCGAAAAATAAATCAACTAGGTTGCATTTTTTTTAAATTTGATTCTTGTGAGCTTATAGAGCGTAAAACAACTATTAACGGCGCACGAGTTCTTGTGATGGAAAACGCTACGAAGAAAAAGTTACGCAACCGTATCATTAGTCACTAAAATCAGCATGACCTAACCTAACTTTACCTTACTTTTATCTTCCTACATAACACACTTTGTGTCCGCACGTTGTTTATTCACGAATAAGTAAAATTGTGTTTTTTTTAGGTTTTTTTAGCGTGATGCGTGTGAGAACCATCTCAAGATGAAAAATAAATCGGCCAGACACAAAGATGAAAACACTTTTAAGGTACATGCAATATATTAATAGTTTAGAACATCTGAAAATTTCATTTCTACTAACTAATTTTATTTTCTGTTCACTTATACCGGTTTGACAAACGCGGCAACATATTACTTTTCGTAACTATCCCTCAGTCTTTCACAGAGAGTGGGAGGATTTAAATCTAATATATTTGACTAAATTTGTCTTTTCAAGAGGAGATCCAAAGAATATGTATTTTAAATCCCGCCACTCCTGGAACAAAAAACTCTATACCAAACCGTCCTGACATGAAGCTTCAAATATAACATAATTATTCAATTTACGCTATTTTCTGTAAAATCAACTCTTATTGCCTTAGTCAAAATTGCAATAAAACTATCTTTAATGGTCATGTTTGGACACTGTGATTATAATTTATCTGCATATTTTTTTGTGAACGGAATTAAATTAAAAAATATTTTTATTTTTTAAATTTTAAAATATAACTTATTGTTTCTAAAATTTATAGAAAAATAATTTAAAGTCAATAAGAGTTGATTTCACAGAAAATCGCGTAAATTCAATAATTATGTTATTTTTGACGCTATTTTTAGTAGTAAGTTTCATGTCAGGACGGTTTGGCATCCTGGTATAAAGAGGTCTTGTTGATATATCATGGTTTGGCATGGAGTATTTTGGATTAGTGGGGGGATTTAATTTTAAATTTGAGAGAGAGAGAGTTGAAATTTGACCCAGGGGATACTTTGCAAATTATGTTTTGTAAATACACTGTATAGCAAGCTCGGGCCAAATTACATATATATCGGTTTGAGAGCGTATTACTTTTCGTAACTTCCTTGTATGACTCCCCAAAACGAAATTTGAAGTATGTACATACCTACCTTAAATTGTTCTATGTAAGTATATTGTGGATATCAGGTGAAAAATTATTGTTTCTTTTTAGTTCCAACCCTTCTCTGAAAGAATATCTAATATAAATGTTGATATTTTCCACAAAGTTAATCATGAATATGAATCGCAAACGGAGGAAGAATTCTGCCACTTCTACCAAGCCATCCAAAAATGGAATGTCTTGAATTTAACACAAGGTTATGAAAATTTTAAAAAGGAAATAAGAGCTAATAATTTTATCACTTTACCGCAGTTATTATTGGCTAAGGATGACGTTGTTGAAGTGTTGATAAAACACCTGAAAGAAAATAATTCATTGTATTTGCAGCCTATATTAGAGTAAGTAAATGGAAGAAAATGGGAGACAAACAGTTTATATATAGGGTGTTATGGAAATGACGTATTATATTTAAATGGGTGACTCCTGGGGTGTCCTAGAGAAGCGCTACATATATTTTCTTTAAATCGAACGTTTAAAAAGTGGGGTAATTCACCCCTAAACCCACACAAAACTCCTCGGCACATTCATATATGAACATATTACATTGCCCAGCTGGGTAATCAACAGATGTTCAGGCACAATGTTGCCAAAATGTTTAAAAGTGTAAAACTTTAGTTTCTTATAAAAATAAATATTTAGCTTACTTAGAAAGTAAATCCAGGACGCGATTAAGGAATCCAGGGCATAGGCACTTTCAGTTCTTTTTCTATGGGAAAAACTTTATGCTCATCACGTGTCCTGCTGATAGTGTGGGAGTGCATAATAAGCTTATCACTAAACCCCAATACTAACGTATAATTATACTTTACAATAACACACATAGAACAAGAGCACTTAGTCATTTCACAATAGAAATATTAAAAACGCTAATTTCTATGGGCTATTAACCCCTTACTAAAGATAAAATGAAACAATTATGTTAACAATTGACAGGAACTACCCTCTGAAATAATGGTCTAGCCCATCTTCGGACCAGTCGGACTTTCTTTCCGAGAACTCTCCACTACTAGAGACAATTTTTAGATGTTAAATACATTATTTCCCAGACAATAAGGGCGTATTTTTGTCTACACAGTAGCACTTTAAAATACTAATTCAGATTGAACGGTACTTAGATGTGTTGTGACGCGAAAACTAATGTGATTTTGTGATGTGAGTACTTGGTGTTTTTTATAAATTAAGTTGGTTTTAAATAAGTCCGAAAAGGTAAATAAAATTGCATTTTTTTTTCTAAAGGGTAAGTGGCATTTATAAACTTTTAAGTTGTCCAGATCTGATGGGTGTCGTTCGAATTGAACAAATGAGAACATACCTGTCCATTTATAAACTCCGCGGCGGTTCGTTCGAGTCAGTTCAAGTTTATAAATCAGAGATTGTTTGCCAGCGAACTGAACGTAAAAGTTTATAATAATGTACCCTGAAAAATAAACAACTTGAAATCTGTCAAACGATTATTGACTTTCTAAAGAGTTTACCCTGAGGATATGACAACACTGTTCAAGATTTACTGCCATATGTTGCTGTGCTTACCTTCCGAACAGGGGCACTACGTGGTAATTTTTGGTTTGGCATTAGGTCATGTACAGGGCATATTAAATTAAAGCACCATTTTTGGATATTTTTCTTCAGTTTGTTTTCATCTCAGGAATTGCAGGTTTAAATATAATACGTCATTTCCATAACACCCTGTATATTTTGTTAAATATCCACAAAATTATGCAGATAACAGCTTGACACTTAAGGTGTTGTTTAACTTGAACGAGTGTTTGTAAAATGTAATTAATAATTATAAAATTACCCTGCATCAATATTTTAGAATTGTTGTCGCAGTAGCTCAAGACTTGCAAAAGGAATTCTACACTTACTACCCGCAGTTTTTGGAAACTCTCATCGACCTTCTCAATACAAAAGATACGGAAAAATTGGAATGGATTTTTACATGTTTAGCTTACTTGTTTAAATTTTTGTGGAGACCGATCATCAAAAATATTAATGATGTGTTCAATTCATTGTTGCCGTTGCTGTCTGACAATAAACCAGAGTACATCAACTCGTTTGCGGCGGAAAGTTTCGCTTTTGTTGCCAGGAGGGTTAAAGATAGAGAGGCGTTTCTAGCTCTGCTGATAAAGGCTGTGCAAAAGAAAAAAGATGTAAGTTATTTATTTTACATATTAAAACATAAGTAAAGTCTTTAACAGAAGTCCTGACATAGCAAGCATTTTCGAAATGAGATTCAAGAACACTTTAGAAGTGCTCAAGTATTTTTTTCAACATTGTGAAGTTCAACTTTATAATATGTTTTAATCCACAAGATAAACTGAGCAGTTTTCCAAAAAAGCGTTTAATATTTTTCCTATACAACGTGTCCAAGATAAGGACAGGGCCAGTACAGGGATTTCAGAAACATAAGAGCTACAAAGTCGGTTAAATGGAGGTAAAGTTGCGCATTTACGTGCCTAATAATATGCCGTTTAGAAAGTTTTAAAATTCCGAGTAGTTCCACAGATATCCGGAAAACAACCGAAATTCTGAAAAATCGTTTTATTGTTTTCCTGGTTTTTTTTTAGATCGAATTCTAAAGTAAATTGCACCTTTGCATTGCCACTTTTTCCGCTCTATCTAACAGCGTTAATTGTTTGTGATCCGACGAGTCGTCTTCGAAGGGCCATTATCAACTTTCTTTTTTTAAATATGGTCCTGATTTTCTGATGTTGGAATTTGAGAGCTTTTTTTTTTCTTCCGAATGCAACGAGGTATGACACATTGTGGTTTAATGACTTTTCGCGGATTTCTTCAACAACATCATGATATTTTGGGATATGGTCCTGTATTTCTCCTAATTTTATAAATATTATCTCATAAGTAAGCTCTAAATTTTTACTTATGTTGTACTAGTTCAATAAATAACAAATAATTTAATAATAAACCACAAATAGGTAAGTGAACAAAATACAGAAACATTATTTCAAACTTCTGTTGATTCGGGATTTTAATGAAAAATAGGCGTTTTAAACAAAAAAATTAAGATGGTGACGCGTGATTTGTTTCACTTGACATTCCCATTGTGATCGTTTGAGAGCGTTTTAAGAGGTTTTCTATTTTCCAGAAAATATGGAACATAATTTTACAAATGCCGAAAAAATTTTAATATTCTATCGCATGTTTTATTTTATCTCCAAAAAACTGTTATGTGGCAGTTAGAAGATGTTATTTGTGCTTAGAGAATAACGGAAATCATTTTGAACACCTGATTATGTAGGTTCTTACTTTTTTCGTTGTTTGTTTAATTATTTGTGGCTTATTATTAAATTATTTGTTATTTATTGAACTAGCCCAACATAAGTAAAAATTTAGAGCTTACTTATGAGTTATTATTTATAAAATTAGGAGAAATACAGGACCTTATCCCAAAATTTCCTGATGTTGTTCAAAAATCCCTCGAAACGTCATTAAACCACAATGTATGGACCTTCGAAGACGACTCGTCGGATTACAAAACAATTAACGCTGTTAGATAGAGCGGAAAAAGTGCCAATGTAAAAGTGTAATTTACTTTAGAATTCGATCTCAAAAAATCCCAGGAAAACAATAAAACGATTTTGCAGAATTTCGGTTTTTCCGGATCTCTCCGGAACTACTCGGAATTTTAAAACTTTCTAAACGTCATATTATTAGGCACGTAAATGCGCAACTTTACCTCCTCTTAACCGACTTCGTATCTCTTACGGTTTCCGAGATCCCTGTACTTGCCCTCCTTATCTTGGACACGTTGTAGATACTTTAAATAAAATATATAATTTTTAATTCTATTTTTAGGGCATCTCAGGTTGTGGAAAACTACTTTTTGAAGTTATAAAAGGAGTTAACGGCCAATTTCATAGTTGTGCAGAGCAATTTATCCCATTCTTCCTTGAATCTTTATGGAAACAACAGTTATCACAATCCATTTTGTTTGAAATATTAGAACAGATCGTTGCTAATGTAGCACTGCATATTCATCCACAAAATAATCAACTCCTTTGGGATATTTTGCTGAAGACTCTCTCAGATCTTGAAGAACTATATAAAGTAGACGATGAAAGGAAAACTACTAATTTAGAGTTCATTTTAAAGTTGTTGGGGCAAATGATTGAATATAAGAACGGAAAATTATTGCCAGGCCCTACGATGGTTATTCAGCAGCTAATTAAATTGTTAAACTTGAGTGACTTACCAGAATCGCTGCTGATAATTACCATTCAAATATCGGTATCTATACTGTTATCGAAAAACATTCGTTTACCTCAAGAACAGGCTTCACAACTGATCAGGAAAATTTTGTCCTTGGACGACAAGAAACTATTGCTTTATTTCGTGGATAATGTAAACAGTTGCTCTTCCTTTGAAATATTAATATTGCCACACTTTTTAAGAAAATGCGGTGTCTATGACTTTGACAAAGATTGTTTATATACTTTGACAAAGTTGTTATTAACCAAGGCGCCATTGTGCTTTAGTGGCATGAATTTAGCACAATGGGGGAAATATTCGTTGGATTTCAAGGAGTCCAGTGAAATTATAATACAAAGACTCAACTCTCTACTGGAAAATGAAAATTATTCAGATTTGGAAAATAATATTGATACTTATTTTTGCGCCTTAGTGTGTGTTCCACATTTGGCTCTGAAAGCGAACAATAAAGATATTGTTTTGGATAAGTTAGTAAATAACTTGCATATATTTTTAAAACATGCAGACCGGCTAGAGGACAAGTTACAAACGAAGAAGTTTTTATTCTTATTCAATATTTTGTTGGAAACTATTGTTCATATGGAAGGTACAACTCTATTAAAAGATAACTTTACCGAGATTTTCGAAGTGTTTCTAAAATATGCAAAGGATTTAGATTATTTATCGGCTTTGAAATCGTTGAGTTTGATATTTGCAGTAATGAAAAATAGTGAAGATATTGTTACTATGGATAATTTCAAAATTATTGATGGCATCTGTAATGTCAACTTCAGTAGTCCTTATCGTGAGGTAAGTTTAAACGTGAATGGATTTGCTTTAAATTAGGGATGCGACGATTGCAATTAAACGCCGATATATTGGATATAATTAATCGTAACAGTCAATATCAATATGATTATTTTACAGTTCTTTTTTAACATGTTTATTTTATGATTTAGATCGATTTAAAAATCCTTTGCCATTAACAAACTAGTTAATTGGGATTTCTAAAAATCTTAAGTTTTTTGAGTTGTGTCACTCTTGAAGCAAGGGTGCGAAATATATGTGTCCCATTTTCGACACTATTATAGGGTATCTCCGTAATTGTTAGTGCTATCAAAAAAGTAATGTCGATGTCATGTGCTCTTTTTGGGTCAAACTTAAAATGGTAAAATCAAAATTTGAAAATTTTCGCTCGCTTAAAAATACGGGGGAAAATCAAAAAATTGACAATTTCAAAAGTACCCTATATTTTCTTAGTTAAAAGAGATACAGAAAAATGTTTTATACAGAAGTTTCTTTATATTGATTGTTGAATAATCTACCGTTTTCAGAATAAGTATACGGGGTCAGGTAAAAAAGTTATCGGACCTAACCTCATTTTTTTTAATATAAAAAGATACGATTTTAAATTCTCCTTTCAAATATATAACACACCATGGATGATATTGGTTTCCTAGGCGATTTATTAAACTTTATTACTTTAAACCACAGTAGACCATGAAACAAAAGCTAATATCGTAGAAACAACTATGTTAACTATTAACATTTAACGTCAATTTCATTTTTACATATTCTTTTGTGAAAATGACCTATTAACATTTTGAAAAATTTGATATGATATCAGTTCTTATTGAAAGTGGAAAAAACGAAGAAATGGCGCAAAACGTATATTTTGTTCGCTATCTGAAAAGACGGTAACCATTTAAGGACATATTCCGAACATGCGATGATTCCCTATATTTTTTACCTTAATCTGAAACTTTTATTTCGTTTCAAAGTAATAAAGTTTAAATAGATCGCCTAGGAAACCAATATCATCCATGGTGTGTTATATATTTGAAAGGAGAATTTAAAATAATATCTTTTTAGATTATAGGGTTTGTTCCATTTAAAAATATGAGGTTAGGTCCGATAACTTTTTTACCTGACCCCGTATACTTATTCTGAAAACGGCAGATTATTCAACCATCAATATAAAAAAACTTCTGTATAAAACATTTTCCTGTATCTCTTTTAACGAAGAAAATATAGGGTAATATTGAAATTGCCAATTTTTTGATTTTCCCCCATATCTCTTAAGCGAGCCAAAATTTTCAAATTTTGAGCACATGACACCTACATTACTTTTTTGATAGCACTAACATTTACGGAGATACTCTATAGAAGTGTTGAAAATGGGACACACTGTACACTGATTATGTATTCAATATACTGACATTAATATATGTTTTCCAGAACCGATTATTTTACAAATATCTTAGATTCAAAGGTTGTTGATATACGATTGCGATTACGATTAATCGCCCATTTAATCGTACAATTACGATTATCAAATTAGTCAAAAGTAACACAATTCAAAAACTTTTTAGAAATCGTAAAACACTAGATTGTGAAAGACTACATATTTTTGAATCGATCTAAAACATAAAAGGAATATATTAGAAGTAAAAATGTTTCATAAAGTATAATATAAAGAATCGCAAAATAATCGTATTGATATTGACGATTGCTTTTAATCATATAAATCCGATAATCATTCACCAAAATAATTTAATTTTTTTGAGTAACGCATGCCCACACTGCTGGAATGATCATAACTTTTTAAACCGAGAAAACGTATTTTCATGCCTGTAATGATCAGTGTAATATCATAAATCGTTTTCGAGATATTAAAGAAAAATATGATAATTTTGATATCCTGTATCTTTGAAACAAAGCATTTCCGGACTCACATGTATATAATATGACATTTTATGGGTTTGTTTGGAGTTCTGAATGCCTCATTATAATTTTATTATTATTTTTTCTAGTTACGACTATTAACTTCACACATTTATACTTCATTTGAGAGCCTTCCTCAATTTAATATAAAGTACACGGACAATCCGGAAGTCGTTCCAGAAACATGGAGAGTATTTTCTTTATGTTACCAAGTAGAATCAATTGAACCTTTGGTCCAGACATATAGGGATCAACTGCAACGTTTAGAAAAATTCGCTTTCGACAAGCCCCAAATGTTGATGTGCAAGAAAACCGACTTTCAACTTGTGCCGTTGAAATATCTTTGTGGAGTTTTGTATCTGAACTTCCAATTACTTTGGGAACCGGTAATGAAAATTATCGAGACTCACGCTCACGGATTAGATCCGGGTACATTTTGGAGCGTGTTTGGTACGGAGCTAAAAGAAGTTGTGGAAAACATAAAGAATCCCAAGGAAACAACGATTGAGGTGATATCAACCGAACTAGATGTATTGGGGGACCTGTTTCAAGAATCTCAGAAAATTTCGGTAAAGCCGGATTTTGTGAATTATAGGTTGTTACTGTGGAAAGCTATGGGAATGTTTTCTGATGTCGCTGAGGCGAAAACTAGGGATGTGTCTGAGCTTCTGTTGACTTTTATTGCGTAAGTAAAATAATTCTTTATCTTTATACTCCTGAGCAGTTTAGGAATGTTTGCTTTTGTGTATCAATGATATCAAGGTGGTTATTTTTTAGTGATTTCTTTTTAAAATTATGATCTGTGAGAAGTTTTAGATTTCCTCAATTACCAAAATATTTTTTTCTGAATTTTTTTTTTTTAATGTGAAGAATTATTTAAAGGAAAAATAAATATAATTTGTAGACTACCTAACTTATTAGACATAATAGAGAAATACGGACGTTATCTAGTTGTTTTATAGTGTGATTCATGTAAAACATGGTTAAAATTTATTTTTAGAAGTGAATATACAAAAACAAATTTAGAAATGGCAACGGTGTGCAACATCAAGCAATTTTCCTCTGATGATGGCAATGCGGACGAAACGCTCCCTGAAGAAAATGTGAAACAATCTAAGGAAGAACCTGGCGATAATCCGTCTAAAGGTGTTAGGAATATTGGCAGGAAGATAATAATGAAGTAAGAATCTTGTAAAATTATTTTTTATTTATTTAAAAAAATGCATCAATGGTATCATTTTGCTAATATATTAATTTATTGATATATTAAATAACACTAAATTTGTTATCGCTAGTATTCAAAGGTGTTGTAAACTACAGATCCCATAATACATTCATAAAACTCTTGGAAAGTGAAGCTGTGATTGTGTGAAATGTTATTGAAAATCAGTAATGGGCGGAAGAGAGAACTATATGTTTGTTGGCTGAATGGCAACATTGTTGAAGGCTGTTCATATCAGATGGTTAAATATTGAAACATAACCATACTTATCGATGAAAAGATAAATCCTTATCTTTGATCCACTCTTTTACAAACTACACATGAATGCACCATGATTGTTTATAATAAAGACGATTTTTCACCAATAATCACAAAAAAAACACAAATCAACCAAAATATATAAACAAACAAAATATTTAATTGGGATTTTGCAAGATACCTTTGTGATAAACATGCCAATCTGGCTATGCTGCAATAATGACCGAAAGAGGTGGGAAAGACTGTTTACAATCGTTGCGTAGGCTAGAAATGTGCATTTTTCTATCTGTAATTTATAATATCTTCTATATGTGCTATACAGGAGCACTTTAAAATACTCTTTCAGATTGAATGGTACCACCAAGAGAATTAAGCCCTCTCCATTGATACTGTGTAGACAAAAATACGCCCTTATTGTATAATGATCATCGGGTGGTCTGGGAAATAATAAGTTTCCATATTGGTATTTGATATTAATACCACCTGAAAAGCATAGACTTTTTGCTAGTTAGAACAAACCCATCAATATTATTCTAATAAATCCTAAAACTAAAAATGATAATACTTCATCCAGTGATGTCCTAGGCTCGTGTCCTATTGAGTTGGACTCTTACACATGTACACAGAGTACGCGCACTTGGCTATGCTTTTGAAACATCCACTACACTAATTCGAAGGGTTCGGTTCTCTTTAATCTTCGAGTCAGGTTCTGGTTGTCAAGCAGATGGATGGCTTCCACGTTGACATGGTGGTGCAACCTGGACTTTTTGCTATTTGAAATAAGATTTTTTTCTCTGCTGTGATAATTTCTCACATAAGATTTTGTAAATTTGATTTAATCAATCATGAATAGAAAGGGTTCCAAACAATGGAAGCAAAATTCAATCTGCTATGCACAAAAGCATAATATAAAGCTAAATATGATTTTGGGTTTCTGAAATATCTTGCTTGCCAATTAATAAAACCTAACATTCGACAGGTCTTACAAACTAATGAATTAATACGGCCATCAAAGATCAGCTTACTGTTAAAAATTACTCCCAAATCCTTCACTTCAGAAACTCGATTCAGCTCAGAATTGCTGATCGAGTAAGTAAATGATATAGGCTCATGATTCCTAGCAAAAGAGATTATACAGCATTTTTTTATATGAAGACATAAGCTATTGCGCTTACAATAGTTTTCAAGGCGGGTCAGATCTTCTTGAATAAGCACACAATTAGAGTTCTAATTTGTCTATAAAATTTGAGATCATCTGCATATACCGATGATAATACAGCGTTAAGTTAAAGTCCTCTCTGATGATAGGTATGCACACCTACTCTGTACTCACGAGAACAAATGAGTTCGAAACCGGTCTGCAGGTGGTTGCATCCTATCAATGGAGAGGGCTTCCTTTTCTTGGTAGTACCATTCAATCTGAAAGAGTATTTTAAAGTGCTACTGTGTAGACAAAAATACGCCCTTATTGTATAAGGATCATCGGGTGGTCTAGGAAATAATAATTTTCCATATTGGTATTTGATATAATATCTTTGTTAGTAGTACTTTTTGAGTCATTATTTCTATGAACTTGTCTGTTTCTTCTTCCAAGGCATGACTATTAAAAAATGAAAAGAAAGAACTAAAAATGAGATCTATGTTTGGAAAGGATTTGTCATTAAGTTTCCGTATTCACATCGTCATGTAAGTCAAAACTTCAGTTGAGAAACGATGCCTTGAGGTAAAGTGACTCGAAATGACGACAGGGATATTGTGTTATTTGTTTTCATCCATTACCATGCATCCAAGCTTTCGTTCAAAAGGAAGTTTAATCCGATAAACACAATCGCTTGCGATGTGTCCTTGTAGTTTTACAAAAAAAAAACTAAAAATCTTCATTTTACATTTTTCAGAACCCTGCAGAACAAGCTGTCGGTATTCTCTCAATTTAGAAGTCCGAAATCCATGTACCGCGAGCCAGAGTTATACCGGTTATACTTTGACTTCTTAAAACATAAAAACGCAGAGGTTCAAAAAGTCGCCTTGGACTGTATAATGACGTACAAGTTTAAATATTTGACACCCTATAAAGATCACATATACAATCTGGTGGACGATAAAAACTTTAAGCATGAAATAACCAGTTTTCGAGTAGATAAAGAGACCACTGAAATATTGATAGAACACAGAGAAGATTTGATCCCTCTTGTGTTACAGATCGTTTTTAGTAAAATGAGTGTTAAAACTGGCGTTAGAACGGGGGGAAAGGCGTCAAGCCAACATAGAAGGACTCAAATTTTAAGGTTCTTAGCTGGGTGCGAAGAAAATGAAATGTTATGCTTTGTCCAGAAAGCTTTTGCAATATATCTAAAGTATCTTAAAGACGACGAGCTTGTCCTCGTAAATACTGTTGCCGACAATATTGATTTAGAGAAGTGTTTGGCACCAAAGAAGTTGTTAAGTACTTTAAACCTATTGAACGTTATTTTGGACCAATTCGGCGGTTTGATGGGAGACAAGTTACTGACTTACTTGCTGAAAATACTTTTCACTGTTGGTTCTTTAATTAAAGGAACTTTTGATCAAGCTGCAAACGTTCATTCTGGATACCTGGCAATCTTAAGAAATCTTAGAACATCAGCTATTAAAACCCTGGACCGGTTCTTTGAACATTTTAAGACATACTCGTGGACTACCATCCAGATCAACGCAGTTTTCAATACCTTTGTATGGCCGTACTTAGACAAACTAAACGTTGAAGGTATTCACAGTCCCACTGCTTTGCTTCGACTCGTCAAAACCTGGGGTTTTCATCCAAGATATTTCAAATTACTGGTTAAACATAAGGAAGATGACGTCGAGCAATATATTTTACCCCACATCTTTAAACTGCTGGTTAATGTCAAAAGTAATATTTCCGTAGTGAACGTAATTTACGACATTACAGAAAGTCTGTTAAAGTATCAATTGTCCGAAGAAGAATTAAACCTAGAAGTGCAAGTGGATAGCTTGCTACCGATTGAGCAAAATATTTTGGATAGAATTATTAAAATTAATGATAAGCTGAATTATGGCAGTTGCATTCTTTTGCCCCACGTTCCTGTTATTTTGGAGAGAATTAGGCGAAGATTGGAAGGTAAAAATAAAACACTCAACAAAACCGAATTGTTTATATTGTCGAGAATCTCCGAGCTTGTTTGGGAAAGTGATGTCAGTAACAACATTCTACATCTTCTCTTACCGGTGGTATTAAAGAAGGTATCTTCAGATGAAGAAATTGTCCTCCAGTTTTTCGCTACAGTTCACAATTTGATCAAAAATGTAGATGTGCCCGAAATTCATTTAAGAAACATAACGCCGCTTTTTGCCGAAGTGTCTTACCCATCTTGCCGGAAAGTGTTGGTAAAAACTTTGGATTATATTGCAGAAAAATGCTCCAATCATAGCCTCAAGACGGCATCGTATCTGATTGGTGAATTAAACGCATTTGATGCGAAGTGGTTGGATCAGCCCGACTTTGAGCGGAGACATAACGCTTTTAAGGCTGTCCAAGAAGCAATTAGTGAAGATAAGATTGATTTAGCTTTAGGCGCACTTTTAATCGATAATTTATATTACCTGTTGAAAAATGAAAAAGATCTTTCATTGAAGGATAATTCTTCCCACACTTTGAAGTCCCTGTGTCCTTATTTAGTTAGGAAATATCAAGGTAGTCAAAAAGAATTGGAATACTTATTAAATTCCTGTATATTTACAAAGATCAAGAACGGCATGAGGACGAACAACAATCCTGATTTTAGAAATGAATTTATTTCTCTGTTAGGACATTTAGCAAGAGAGTGTGCAGATAGTCACTTTACTTTGCGAGATCTAAACAAGTACACGAATAAAGCCGATCTCGAAGTGGACTTTTTCGAAAATTTGACCCATATGCAAATTCACAGACACGCTAGAGCTATGACAAAGTTTAGCCAGATTATCAAGGAAGAGACCGTAGCTCCAAATCCTAAAACAGTAACGCAGTTCTTGCTTCCCATAGCGACTTATTACTTATGTACTGAAAAATTTTCTGGCAAGAATAGCTTAGTTGACGCCGCCATAGAAATGGTGGGAGTAATATGCAGAATATTACCATGGCACCAGTATGAAGGAGTGCTCAAGTATAATCTGGGAAAGTTAAGGTACAAGACAGAGTTTCAGAAGCAGTTGGTTAGGTCGACTGTTGTTATTTTGGATGCCTTCCATTTTGATTTAAGTAAAGGACATGTTGAGGTTTTGGAAATAACTACTAAAACGGAAGAAAAGAGGCAAGATAAGTTAGAAAAAAAAGAAGAAAATAATTCGGTGGAGAAAATAGCAGCAATTAGTGAAGGCATAGATGAAGAAGTTGTTGCAGAGGAGCAAGAAATTAATGATATTGATGTGGCGGCCGCCCTAGAGGAAACATATAATTATGCATCGGAGGAAGACGAAGACGAGAAAACTACCGAGGAGGAAGAAAAAATCATTGACAAGATTACAGTACTGTGCAAGTCTACGGCTACCAGAGTTATAAAAACTATTCAGGTAAGTGTATTTGTATAATATTTGAGGTCTGATAAATTGGTTTATGAGGAATTTTATGCTGAACTTTATCATTTTTTATCGATGTTAAAAATAATCGAGTTTCAATTTTAATATTTTTAAACAAGAAGGTGGCGAGACGTAAAACCACAAATTTCCGTTTTCATGTAGAATGGACCAGGCTAATCAGAAAAAATATCTACAAGAATAAATGTTAGTCGCGTACTACTTCTTTAAAGTATACAGATATTAAAAAAAAAACGATTTAATTGTCATTTAAGTCATTTCCATAACACGTATGTTTGTATGTCTTGGTTAACAAAAACAAACAATCGACGGACGTGACTCAAAAGTCTATATTTTCATCCGGTTTACGGCAGAATGAGCACAGTCTTACCATATTTAGTTGAGAATTACTATTATACATACTATACAGGGTGTTCCTTAATGACGTGCTAATACTTCAGGGTGTGATTCCTTAGGTCATTTTATAAAGAAAAGTTCATATGAACATATGTCCGCAACCGCTTAAATTTCTTGCTACAGGGTGTTGCATTTTTATTTTTTAAATGGTTATTTTTTAATATCTCCGAAAGTACTTTAGATATTATTTTCAATTTTGGTATGTGTTAATAGGATATAGAACCACAAATTTTGGTTAGAAAAGTTATTCAATTGTTCCACCAGTGGCGCCCCTGCAAACATGTCCTCTGATATTTTTTTACAAAAAAGATTGTACGCCACTGACATTTTTTCATGTGGATATTTTTTCTGATTAGCCTGGCCAGTTCTACATAAAAACGGTCTATTGAGGCTTTCTCGTCAGATGTATCTCTTGATTAAAACCACTAAATTCATATTGAAGCTCATTATTATTAACATTGATAAAATAATTAATCATAAATTTTGTTCCATAAAAATTGTTGGAAATGGCCACCTTCACTTAAAAGGTATGCTTCCGCCCGTCTTCGCATCGAATTGAACACTCCAACAATTTTTATAAAACATTATTTTATCAAATCAAATAATAATGAGTTTGAATATAAATTTAGTGGTTTTAATCAAGGTGCGTCTGACGAGAAAAAAATCAAGGCCGGTTTCATGTAGAATTGACCAGGCTAATCAGAAAAAATATCCACATGGAAAAATGTCAGGGGCGTACCATCTTTTATGTAAAAAATATCAGAGGACATGATTGCAGGGACGCCACGGGTGGAACAATTGAATAATTTTTCTAACTAAAATTTGTAGTTCTATATTCTATTAACACATACCAAAATTCACACTAATATCTAAAGTACTTTCGGAGATATTAAAAAATAACCATTTAAAAAATAAAGATACACCCTGTAGGAAAAAATTAAAGCCATTGCGGACATATGTTCATATGAACTTTTCTTTATAAAATGATCTAAGGAATCACACCCTGAAATATTAGCACATCATAAGGAACACCCTGTATAACAATACGTATATTTAACATTAAACACTGAAAAACAACAAAGAATTTTATTTAACAATAATCACAAATATGACAGTTGTTAACAGTGAACAGAGTGTTGAAGGCGACGTAATGTCTTTGTCTAATTAACAGAAAACGACAAAGAAAATTTATACTAATTTTCAGACCTCCCCGATTGTTTTTGTGGAACGTTGTTTACAATCTACCTAAGAATGTGAACAAACCTCGTTTTCTGCTTGATTTAAGATCTATGGTTAATTCAATTCAATTTTTTATTTTAGAGCGTCTTGTTACCTCAGTTACATAAATCTTTAGCCGAATTGACGCACTATGATGCTTCCCACAAGGTTAATAGAAAAAGAACCGGAATTGAGAGAGAGGAAGAAGACTTAACAAAAGTACCTATTTCTTTAGCCGTAGTTAAGTTGCTACAAAGATTGCCAAAGAAAATTCTCGATTTTAACTTACCAGGGTAAGTTCTATGTCTACAGATAAAAGGCGTATTTATTAGTATTTATTCTTTATTTTAGCGTATTCATAAAACTTTGCACATTCTTAAAATCGCACCTAGAATCCGTCAGAAGAGTGGCAAGAGAAACTTTACAAAAAATCATGCTTACCTTGGGACCGAAATATCTGAAAATGTTGTTGGGAGAGATGGCGCCTCTTTTAAACAGAGGATTTCAGGTTCACGTGTTGGTTTTTACTGTACATGGTGTGTTAAATTGCTTGAAAGGAATTTATGAACCGCAGGACATTGATGGGGTCCTATTGACAGTTTTAAATGTAAGGAAACCTGTCATCGTCGATTCGATTGAAAAACTTTGTGTATTTCATTAACTAAAATTTAAACTTTCAGCTCTGTACCGCCGATCTTTTCGGCATACTTTCCGAAGAAAAAGAAGTGGTCAAGATTACCGTAAAACTTACCGAAGCAAAATCGACGAAGAGTTACGATACTCTGCAAATTTTGGCTCAACACATTACAGAGCAATGTTTCATGGATATTATTCTACCAATTTCAAAGCTTCTAGAATCTAATCATTCCTACAAAACGGTGCAAAAAGCCCAAGACGCTTTGAGGCATATCGCTGTGGGTTTGGTAGATAACACCTTTGTTTCGGTAGAGTCCCTACTTAAATTCGCCTATGGTACTTCGGCTGAAAGAATACCGGTATTACTACCGGTTAAAAAGAAGAAAGCGAGCAAAGAAGAGAAGGAAAAATTACAAAGACAAACTCAAGACTGCTTACTAATTCCAAAAATCCCTGGTAACCGAACCGCTTATAGGGAGTTAAATGTGAGAACTTCTTCGGATACAAACGCCCATTTGTTGGTCGAATTTGGTTTGAGGTTGTGTTTCGTCTTGTTGAAAAGAGAGAAGATCAAGTCTGAGGAATATAAACCGTTTATCGACCCGTTTGTGATTGTTTTCAAAAATTGTTTGAAATCGAAACATGTGAAGGTGCGCTATTTTATTTTAGTATTTTATTTTTAAAAATCCTTTATTTAATTTTTTTTTCAGTTATGTACTTTGACCCTTCAGTGTCTTCAGTGGGTGATGAAGTACGAGGTACCGGCTATGAAACTGCACATAAAGTCTATAACCAAAGATATGTTTGCCATTTTACATAAATATGCTTCTGCTGGGCTAAGCAAGGGAGATAATTTTGATTTGGTCGTGGCAGTGTTTAAGGTAAGGATAAAACGTACGATTTTCCGTCCTTAGGCTTAGAAGTGCTATTTTACGCTTGATTGGACAAAAAAGTGTTATTCTTTGTCTTTAGGTGAATTGTAAAATCATCTTCCTGGACCCGCCGACTCTATGTGTTTTAACTAATAGAAAGACGTGGCCACGGTTTTAAAAAACAAAGTTTATTTTAAAACGATTACATGTTTCGCTCTTACGTGGACGTCATCAGATCTACATATACAGTGATGGGCTAAAATATGGAACAAATTCATTTAAAAATCAGGTTTTATTTTTTTGTAAAAACGCTCGAACACGTGGATTATAACTTTTTCTTCCGGATTTTTTGCCTCAAAAAGAAATTATACTGGGTGTGTCAAAAAGTAGATGTTGTAAATTTTTTTTGTATTTTAAATAGAACCACCCTATTTTTACTTATCACATAAATTCTACGTCAAATTCTGAGCATAATTCATGTAGCATACTCTATCCTTATCTCTAACGGTTTTAGAGAAAAATTACATCTTAAAAAAGAAATTTCTTTAAAAAAGATACATGTACCTACTTAAAGGTAAACAGGTAAATTTAAATTAATTGTTACTACGATAGCAAGTCATGTGTCAATCAAAAAGAATTTTAAGTATAATTTTGAAAAATCGGTGATCATGGTGCATTTAAATGAAACTCAAAGAATCGAAATTTTAATTTTAATTGGATGTGGAGACAAAACAAGAAGTCAAGAAGAAGTTTGTAACTTGTTTAGCGCTAAGTATCCAGAACGACGGATTACAAGATCTACAGTGAGTAAAATTGAGAAAAAATTCAGGGAAACAGGGAATGTAAAGGATCGTCTACGGCCAGGTCGTCCAAAAATTAGTGAAAACACAAAATTGAACATTTTGTTAGAAGTTGAAGATAATCCCCATAGTGCATCCACTGAAGTAGCCCTTAATAATGATGTTAGCCGATGATCTGTTTTGCGGGTATTGAAACAAGAAAAGTACCATTCGTATAAAATTAGGTTGCTGCACGAGCTAAACGAAGATGATCCCGACTGCCGACTACAGTTTTGTGAAACTATGATGGAAATTTGCAACTTAAATCTATTTTTCCATCGCAGCGTACTTTTTAGCGATGAAGCCACGTTTTGTTTGAATGGTTCGGTAAACAGACAAAATTTTCGGTATTGGAGTACAAATAATCCCCGTTGGATGAGAGAACAGCATACGCAATAGTCACAAAAAGTAAATGTTTGGGCAGGGATATTAAATGATAGAATTATTGGACCTTTTTTCTTCGATGGAAATCTTACAGGAGACCGGTATTTACAATTTCTTCAAAATTAATTAATTCCCACACTAGCAGCGGATTTTCCAAATCCGAATCAGCCTAATCTACCAGAAGCGTCTATTTGGTTTCAGCAGGATGGTGCTCCGCCTCATTTTGCTCGACAAGTACGAGAGTATTTGAATACTATTTTTCCCGAACGATGGATAGGTAGAAGAGGACCCATAGAATGGCCTGCAAGATCTCCCGATCTTACACCAATGGATTTCTTTCTTTGGGGTTATTTGAAATCAAAAGTGTATAAGGATAAACCACAAAATTTGGAAGACTTAAAATTTAAAATTAGATATGAAATTAGGCAAATTAATGAAAATACTGTAAATAATGTTTTAGAAGGGTTTTTAAGTAGATTGGCATATTGTCAAGAAGTTAATGGTTTGCATTTTCAACACTTAATAAAATAATTTTTCAAAATTATACCTACATCTACTTTTTGACACACCCAGTATAATTTCTTTTTGAGGCAAAAAATCCGGAAGAAAAAATTATAATCGACGTGTCCGAGCGTTTTTACAAAAAATTAATATCTGATTTTTAAATGAATTTGTTCCATATTTTAGCCAATCACTGTATAAAGAACTAATTTATTTTCATTGTTTTGTTTTTTGTTATTGAATTAGTAGTATACATGGTGTCCCACCAAAGGTCCCATCCATTCATGAAACTGTTGAAAAGTGAAGCTGTGATTGTGTGAAATGTTATTGAAAATCGGTACTGGGTGGAAGAGAGAACTACATGTTTGTTGGCTGGCAACAATGTTGAAGTCTAGTTATATCAAATGGTTAAATATTAAAACATAACCATACTACCGATGGAAAGATATATCATTGTTTAAATGATCCACTCTTTTACAAACTACACATGAATGCACCATGATTGTTTATAATAAATACGATTTTTCACCAATAATAAAAAAAAAAAAAATCAACCATAATATATAAACAATCCCTGAGATCACAGCGCCAATATTGTAATGTTTACGAGATTAGTATTCATTCATATTTGGCTCCTGGATCGTAGCGCAGTAGTAAAGATGTTGCCAGAGTGCACTTAGATTAGTTCAAGATTCGTTTGATACTTTTAAGTATAATACTATTTTTTTAAAGAATCTCTCATCGCCTTTTCACAGTTTATAGTAAGATTATTGGGAAATAAATTTATTTCAAGAACAATTATGGATTAACCTTAAACCAGCTGTATTTGTCAAATTAACAAATTTTTAATTGGGATTTTGCAAGATGTCTTTGCGATAAATATGTCAATCTGGCTATGCTGCAATAATGACCGAAAGAGGTGGGAAAGACTGTTTGCAGTTGTTGCGTTGCTAGAAATGTACATTTTTTCTATCTGTAGTTTGTAATACCTTTGTGTCCCACTTATAATGAAAACAAGCTTATACGGTAATGTTTAAATGATTGTTTTAAATTTTTGTGTGGTTATGTGTGATCCAATGGCGCACTTTTCTATTGTTTACAATAGTAACTCATTGGCGTACGGAGTTACAGGGGTTTTTAAAATAATAATTATAATAGTAAGTACCTTTAGCGATTATTTTACTTCAAAACTAATATCGGACTAATATATGACCAATTTTATTTTTATTTCTTTTAAAAAATATTTACATTTAAAATATTCGCGATAAAGAAGAAGTTAATCACGAAAAATGCTGCCTGTAAAAAAGACTATACGTGAATAGCAGTAGCGTACTATATTTTCCACTATAAAATTAAATATTGTACATAGGATATATAATAATTCTTGTAATGTGAAAAATTAGAAAAGGACCAAGCAAACATAAATAAGACAATTTCAATCAGTTGGCTATGTAAACAAAACATTATGAGTTTTTATATTTTTTTGTCACTGACATTTATTATCTAATTTATCACATTACGGGGAATTTTGTTGCAGAAAAATGGTACACCACTGCTTTTAACTTGCAATTAATTCAGAAATACCGAAAATGTTCCATTATAAGTGGGACAAGTGAGAATTGGTTTTTGAGACGAGACATTGTGTTTTCTATTAGTTAATATTAATCAGGTCTCTTAAGAACTGCGTTTAATCACAGGTT
This sequence comes from Barypeithes pellucidus, assembly GCA_963991005.1. NCBI lineage: Eukaryota > Metazoa > Arthropoda > Insecta > Coleoptera > Curculionidae > Barypeithes > Barypeithes pellucidus. Next base: position 18,075,762 of record OZ022562.1, on the reverse strand, counting down.
GCCAAGCAGGCACTATTTTATGCGAACGTTTAGCCAAATATACTTAATTTTTTTCTAATCTAAAACTCGATTCGTAAAGTTAAAGGATTGGGAAACGCTATGAACAAATTGCGTTAAAAATATAATGAATATAATAATAATAATAACAATTTCAAATATGATCAATTTTCAAATTTTTGTCACAGATCTTCCCGAAACTTGTTGATACCTGAATTGACATGTCAGACAACCTAAATATCAATAAATTAACTAAAAAACTTTATTATTAACGGCTAAAACTTCACGAAAAAATTTATCAGCTTATGACACTCGTCTCTTTCTAACCTGTCAAAAAGCGGCATATTTTTCACTTAAATTGATGCAACGTAGATGGCTCTGATTACTAATTTGGGATTGTTTGGGATTCTCATCTTAATGAACAATTTATTTGGAATTTATGATCTTGATACATAAATACCTATTGTAGGCCATGGCTGTTTTAGTACGAGATGTTCATTATTACACAGTGGACACAAATCAACTTAAGGCGTTGCTTCTTTATACGGAACAGGATATGCACGACCATGACCGCCAAGCCACTGCTTTTGGTTTACTAAAAGCTATAATTTCACGAAAACTAATAGTTCCCGAGATACAAGATGTAATGGGAAAGGTTGCGGAACTAAGCATTACTTCAGAATTGAATTATGTTAGATCGCAAGCGAGGTAAGAACCTTACATTTGCAATAGAGTGGATCTATGATTACTCAGTGATGACCTAGGTATGATTCGTCTGTGCTGGATGAAAGAAAATAGTTAAATTCCACGGCGTCGATCTGTCATTCGTCTGTGCTATACTGATATAACCAATGGCTGCATTCAGCAGAACCCATCGATTTATAAGCGATTTTTAATCCGTGACGTCACGATCAGTGTTAAGTAGGTAATGGAGCATTTACTACCATAGCAAAGGTAATTTGGTACATGCTCTTACTATGTATTTTGTTACATTTACTACATTTGCTACATTTACTGCTTTTACCTATCATTTTTAGAATATTTTTATTTAGATCAAATCGTAAAGCAAAAAGTAACAGAAGACCAATAACCAAAAACTGCTATTTTCTACTTTTCCACTCGAATTTCCAACTTTTAACATCAAATTTATAATAATAAAGTTGAGGTTATGTAGTATTTTTGACAATTTCAGCCAATTGACCAATCCAACGACCTGTCAAATAAAATTTTTAGGTTATCTGGTGGGCAAACAAAGGTCGTGTCCATATGTTTACTGTTAAGCTCGTAGCGTTTTTGGAGCGTTTTACTGTGATTGTGTGGTCTTTTGTTAACAAATTTATTATTAGAATAGATTCATTTAAGTGTATATAATAAGTATTTGTGGAAGAAAAATGCCGACAACGTGTATTGTGGTCAAATTGCCGTCGTGATCGCGACCATTTCCTTAGTTTCATTTGATTCGCAGTAAAACAGACTATTCATTGCCCACAAATAAACGATTTATCAAAGAAAAGGCGGGATATGTGATTAATCGAGCAGCTATCAAGAGGGAAGATCTTACAGAATCAATTTTAAGAAACCAGAGAGTGTGTAGTTAGCTATTCAAATGGCCCTACTCGAAGAGAACTTTAAAATATTTTTTCCTATCACTTTATCTACTTAAGTTTTATAATAATTAAAAATATACTTACATAGTTTTAACACATATATTTTGAATCTTGTAGAACATATAGTACATACAATTTGTAAATAAACCCATTTTGATAATACTTCTTATTTTTAAAAACAATTTATGTTAAATAAGGATATTTAGTATAAGTACTTATATTTAAATGTTTGATACGCACTGAATTATATATATAAATAAAACAATACATTTAATATAAATAATATATTTACCAAATGGAAAATATGGAAACAAATTATTATTAAATAAAAATAAGTAAGCAAGGTTTTGAGTTCATATTTGAATAAATTTATCATCCCTTCTTTGAACACTGAAGGTAAAACCTCTACCTCTGTCTTAACGAACCAGAAACTGTGCCGAAGTTCATATTTGCAATTGGGATAATGGGCAGTTCCGTGGACAATAACGGCAGGTACATCGGTACAAAAAATCATACCTTTATTTCTGTTGATATATTCCACAGAAAAAATTGGTTTAGCACTGGCTTTTTGTGAATGCTTTACCTGAAAAAGAATATTATATACATTAAATAACATAAAGTATTGCATTCCGAAAATTGAGTGACACGCCTTAAATTTTTTTAGTTCAAAAGTGAAAGATCTTATAAAAAAGTTGGTCACTCCTGCACTAGGTATCAAACACTTGAAGTAAACAAAACTAATTACCTTTCCAAGCATGACATAGAACTCATTTACAACCTTCGTTCCAAGATTTATAACAGAACTGGCTGAAAAATATTAATGAGCTTCAAGGGTTTTGTAGGCTTTCATCTGCTCATGTGAATAAAAACTATGTGTTAAGGCTACAAAAATCGAAATACGAGATGATAGGCCACTGGTAGAATCCCATTAATGGTGTAGTCCAAATCAACAACTGCCATGATAAAATGATTCAAATCGTTTATTAATTTCAGCTTCATTAGAAATCTAAAACAAATTATAATTTTATATCATTTGAATATGATATTCAAGAATAGAATTTTACTATTTAAATGAGAAAAATGCTCATGAATCTTAAATTGAAAGTATAATCAAAATGTAAACAAACATACCTCTGGTCTACGTCTGAGCATTATTGCAATAATTTCTTCAAATATGAACTCTGCATGATAAAACACACTGGTACGTTTTCACAATTAAATGGTCTTAACAGAACTAGTCAGAACCAGCAAATATTTAGAATTTAGATGGTTTAAAACTCCCAAGAAAGGTAATAAACCTATCTAAATCAATGCAAACAATGGGTTTGTTTGCCTACCAAGGAAATTTTGACAGATGAAAAGTCACGTGGTTTGGATTGCCTAATCCAACCAATAATTAAATTTACTACGTTTGCGACGTAGCACGCAGCTGGTCACGATGCACAGTAGTTGCGCTGAATGCATTTTGTTGTCAGATTTTTGTTTGGTTAGGATCCCTCCTAACTATTTTCATCAAATATTAATTTTTTTTTCTGTACGAAATGGATAATTTTATTTTTAATGCTCCTCCTCAGTAGCGAAGATTGGGTATAATATGCTTTTATAATTATAATTCACTTCTTTCGTAATTTTTTACAATTTTCACTCCTCATCCACTCACTCCTTTTAATTCGATGAAAAAAAATGGCGTCCGTTTCCCGTCGATTAGTGAAATCAATTTTTTTTAGTGCATTCAGCAGATGATTACTAATCGCTTACAAATCGATGGGCTCTGCTAAATGCGCCCAATGATTTATAATGTACACGCTTTTAAAAAAAATTAAAAAGAATGCCAAAGAATTATGACATTTGGTCAAAATTAAGAATATTTCACAATCACTAGAGTTGGAAATAATTTACTTTCAAAGTAGGACATTTCAAACCTATTTTTGATAAAGAGACATCAAGAATCATGATTATTATAATTGCTCAGAAATAGCAGAACAAAGACTAATTTATTATAAACAAAACTTTATCCACTTTTATGAAAATGAGTAGATGCATGCAAAGACAAGTTTTTTAAAATACATAAAAAGCATCGGCGCATAATGCGGAGAAGTGCAACTTTCCACATGCCAATGAGTGCAAGAAAGTGTAAATTTTCCGCATACTCATAGAAAAAATGTGTTCTTTACAGATTGGTTTTCCATCAATTCATAATGGAGTATCCTTTGGGAAATACTTTGGATAAACATTTGGGTTTCTATATCTCTCAAATGAGTTTTGACATGCAGTATGGACGCGAATCTGCCATTGAAATGATACAGATGCTGATAAATTCGTTTCCCTTGGTAAGTCACATATATAAAATACTAGTTGTCTCTTTTCAAAAAATAATATCGGTACTTTATCTATATGTCGGCGTCAATCAGTGAAATCCGTCGTTCCCTGAAATGCCTAGTTATTTCACGTATTGCTGGCAAATAGTGTAACTCTAACGTGTGGTACACCGTTTGCCTAAGAGTGTCAGGCATTCCCTGTAATGACGGAATTCTTTTAGTCAAACGCTGTACTTAACTAAATGATTTAAGTTACCCTGTTTGCCGGTTTTAGTCGAACGCTGTAATTATTGTTAACATCTGTGTAGTGATTTTTTTTTTAAACTGAAATGTCGAAGCATTCAGAATTGTTTTATAAGAAGTTAGATGCCTTTTACTCCAATCAAAGTAAAAATACTTGGATTTCAAACATAACCTGAAACTACTTCAACCTACAAAATTACTTCAAATTCGTACACTGTTGTCACGTTTAAGGTTTTATAATTCATATGCTTGGGAAAGGAGTGATTTTGTTGTGTGCCTTTTTATTGGTTTTTATTAACCGACTTCAAAAAAGGAGGGGTTCTCAATTCTGTTGTATATTTTTTATGTTGTGACCTCAGAACTCCGCCATTTATGAACCAATTTAGACTTTTTTTTTTGTTGGAGAGGGAATATTTTCAATTAGGTCCCATTTTAATTGTACTACAAAATTCTTAAATGGTGAGGGTAAAAATGGGGGGTATTAATTCCCAAAAAATTACGGTTTTTTTTAAATATAAGAAGAAGAAAAAATGTAATTTTAATGGTATTTAGTTGCGCAATTTTTGCATTTTATGATTTATTGTCTTAGAAAAAAAATGGAAGGGATGAAAAAGTGAGAAGGGGTGAAAAGGGTGAAAGAGGCAAAAGAATAAAAAATAAACCGATTTGGATAATTATTTTTTAATGAAAAGGGGGATATTTTCAAGGCGGTTCTATTGGAAATAAGGAAAAATCTACTGGAAACCAAAGAGGCATTTCTTCAAGTAGGTGACGTTCCTGAAAAGTTTGTATCAGTACGAGAAGCTGTGCAGTCGCTTTCACTTTCCGGAGGTCAAGGATATTTTAAGTGTGCAAACCAGCGAAAAACAATGTTTGTCAAACAGATGTGTTTGTGTAAAAAAAAAGTTCTTTGTTATTCAAGGTGTCATAAAAGCGCACCGCTAATAAATAATAAACCATATTATCAGTCCTTTCCTTTTAGATTTTTGTATCTAGCTATTATGTTGTTTCGTTCCTATTCGTTCTATGATTTTTTTTTATAGTAAGTTATAGATATCAAATATGAGTTTATGATAATATTTCAAAATATCCAATTTTAAGGAAATTCCTGATAATAATCAGTTATTTACAAATCTTTTAATGTAAAATACCTTATTTTCATGCACTACTGACAACACTGTCCTAATTACAATGATTGACTAAAACCGGCACACAGGGTAACTTAAATCATTTAGTTAAGTACAGCGTTTGACTAAAAGAATTCCGTCATTACAGGGAATGCCTGATACTCTTAGGCAAACGGTGTACCAAACGTAGAGTTACACTATTTGCCGGCAATACGTGAAATGACTAGGCATTTCAGGGAATGACGGATTTCACTAATTGACGCCGACATATACATTCCTAACTTAATTCGTATAGGCGCTATGGGAGGCTGACGCACTATTGCATATTAATTGTATTTTTTTTCAGGGTGTATTAAAAACACATAGCGGTACTTTGTTGATCACTCTCGGTGCGAGATTAGTTAATGACGATGTTCCCGAATGCCGAAAAATGGTAGCCAGCTGTATTTCTTCTATGCTAAAAAAATTAACTAAGACTGATAGAGATCCCTTATTTGAGGTTTTAACGTTGTGGTTGAAGGATAAGGAAGTAAGGAACAAATTATATTGGACCTTGTGTAGGTTAACTTGGCTCAACAACAACAACTACCTTTTCTTTCTTTTTTTAGATAAGCCATAGACGTTTGGCAGCCCAAGTCTGCGGTATATTCGTTATGGTAGAAACTGAGGAATTTGAAACCAGACTGCCCGTAATCGTCCCCTTAATACTAAAACAATTTGGCTTAACCGATAACAGCCCGGGAAAGTTCGTTAAAGTAAAACAGGAAAAAAACACCCCCGAAGAACTGCAGAGGTTAAAAGATCATCACCATTACCAAGTATTACAGTTAATTTTGAAAATATGCGCGAAATGTCCGCAGTTTCTAAAGAAAAAAGAAAACGTAGAAAATCTGGCTTATCACGCTCAAACGTTGCTCGCTTATCCCCACGATTGGGTACGTTTGGCATCGGCGCAGTTCCTCGGCTTCGTGTTATCGTCGATGGACGTTGACCATTTGGCAACGTTGCTTGTAAACGAACAATCAGAAGAGGGATATCTATGTACGGATCCTGAAGTTTACGTTAAAGGTTTGACTTTGGATTTATGCGACCAACTTCAGCCCGGTGACGTTAAAAGCGATTTGGCCGAGCAGGTTATTAAGAATTTAGTTTTTATTGCCAAGGTTTTACAGAAAGTTCCCAACGAGACGAATAAGAAAATTAATTTGCTGTGGTTGACGAAAAGGATGAGGAAAATTGTCAATTCGGAAGTGATCGAGAACGCGTCGAACACTATTCTTCGAACGGAAGTGTTCAAATGGATAGCGGGAGTGGGAACGGCACTGGAACTGGATAGTATTAAGCCCGTATTGCATCATTTACTAGCACCTTTAGTGCGGGAAATGATCACGACCGATGAAAAAGATGCCCCGCTTAGACAGTTGGCCAAAGAAGTAGCGAATCATTTAAAGAAGAGGATAGGTATAGAAGAATATACGAAAACATTGCAACGACTTCAGCAGAATTTGACAGTAAAAAGGGCCGAGAGGAAGCGATCGAGGACCCAGTTGGCCGTTACCGATCCTGAAAGTTACGCTCAAAAGAAGATAAAAAGACACGAAAAGAAAAAAGTAGCGAAAAAGAGAAAGTTGGATACACTCAGAGGGAAAAAGGGTTTTAAGAGGAGGAAAACGGTCGAGTTGGATGGCAATTCCGAAATTATGTAAACAAACTCGTTCAATTGATTGGCCGTGATAATCAGAACGAATGTCTGGCGTTAAAGGGCAGTTTCAGCAAAGTTGTTTGCTAGATTTCTGAGTAATAAACGGAGTTTCACTGATCTAGCAAAGAATGTTCCGTTGTAGCTGGATCCATCGTTTGATGGCCGTATGATTTAAATGCGAATTGATTCAATTATTGTGATACTTCTAGTTTTAAGTCAATAAAGCTATTTGTTTTAAAAAAAAAATTATTTCTAGATCTTTTTATTTGCGACATGTTCTTCAATGTTCTTTTAAACATATTTTTACGCATCTAGCGAATAATATCCCGTTGTACTGGATCCACCGTTCGATGACTGATGATTCAATGCGATTTTACAACATTTGTGATACCTCTAATTTTAAGTCAATAAAACTATTTGTTTAAACAACTTTTGATAATTTTATTTGCGACATTTTTTACAACATTTTCTTTTTGAAATATTTTTTTTTTCGACATATTTTTACATATCTAGCAAAGAATTGTCCTTTTTAACTGGGCCCACCGTTTGATTAATGACATTACAATTACAATTAATTATTGTGATACTTCAAATTTTAAGTCGTTAAAAATATTTTTTTTTCCTTATAATTTTTGATAATTTTATTTGCGGGTTTGTTTTACAGATCTAGCAAAGCATGGTCCGTTTTAACTGGACCCGCCGTTGGATTAATGCAATTGTTGCAGAGCATTAAATTCTTGATAATTTTATTTGCCACATTTTTTTAAACAATTTTCTTGCATCATTTTTGTGCAACATATTTTTACTAATTTAGTACTGCGAAGGGTTAAATGCGATTTTATAATATTTGTGATACTTCTAATTTTAAGTCGATAAAGCTATTTGTTGAAAAAAACTTTTAATTCTTAATAATTTTATTCGCGACATTTTTTGAAATATTTTTTGTGCAACATATTTTTACAGATCTAGCAAAGAATTGTCCCTTTTAACTGGGCCCCCGGTTCGATTAATGCCATTGTTGCGAAGGATTAGATTCCATTTTACAATTAATTATTGTGATACTTCTAATTTTAAGGCGTTAAAAAATCTTTTTTTAAATCCTAACCATTTAATTTGCGATATTTTTTGCAATATTTCCTTATTATAATTCTTGATAATTTTATTTGCGTCATTTTTTGCAACATTTTCTTTTTGAAACATTTTTGTGCAACATATTTTTACACATCTAGCAAAGAATGGTCCGTTTTAACTGGCCCCGCCGTTTGATCAATGCCATTGTCGCAGAGCATTAAATTCTTGATAATTTTATTTGCGACATTTTTTGAAATAATTTTTTTGCATCATTTTTGTGCAACATATTTTTACTGATTTAGTACTGCGGAGGGTTAAATACGATTGTACATTACTTCTAATTTTAAGTCGATAAAGCTATTTGTTGAAAAAGTCTTTTAATTCTTAATAATTTTATTGGTGACATTTTTTGAAATATTTTTTGTGCAACATATTTTGACAGATCTAGCAAAGAATTGGCCCTTTTAACTGGGCCCGCCGTTCGATTAAAGACATTATTGCGGGGGATTAGATTCGATTTTTAATTCTTGACAATTTTATTTGCGATATTTTTTCTAACATTTCCTTCTTGTAATTCTTGATAATTTTATTTGCGTCATTTTTCGCAACATTTTCTTTTTGAATCATTTTTGTGCAACATATTTTTATTGATTTAGTACTGCGGAGGGTTAGATGCGATTTTACAACATTTGTGATACTTCTAATTTTAAGTCGATAAATCTATTTGTTGAAAAAATCTTTTAATTCTAAATAATTTTATTTGCGACATTTTTGTGCAACATATTTTTACTAATCTAGAATGGTTCGTTTTAACTGGTCCCGCCGTTTGATGACTGATATTGTTACGGAGTGATGTGATGTGATACTTCTAATTTTAAGTCAATAAAGTTATTTTTTCTGATTAAAAAAAAATATATTAATTTTATTTGCAACATAATCTCTCATAACTGCCCCCGTAAACGGCCACCCTATATATACAATATTGCTTATTTCTTGAAGTTTTAAATTCTTGAGCTTCGGTCTGGCGGTCATTGACTTTTTAGGTTGTTCATTGATGCGGTTACGATGTTAAAATTGCGAGTACAAGTTCATCAAATCGAGAATGAAATTTATAAAATCGTCTTACAGAGTGCGAACACACAAGCTATGTCGCAAAACTGCACACGGCAAAAGAGAAAGTTAATATTTTCAGTTACACTACAAATCGGACCGAATAAACAAGGTCTACAAAGTTTATTAAAAAAAATACAGTCAATTTTACGCTCACTTGATCAGGATGAAATCACTCCAGAACTCTGCGATGTTTGTTCTCCTTTTAAGCCTGTTCCTGATGCCTTGTTATGGCTATGACCCTGAAGACCCGGAGATCAAGACCGTTATTCCTCCAAAGGGAGTATTCGAAGCGTTTTATCCAAGAGGAGAAGAACTGGGTTCTTCAAGGGCAGCTCATTCCCATGGAAGTTTCTACAAGCATAGGAACCCTGCCTTGGTAGATGCAAGAAACGCCGCTGCGTATGGATTTAGGTTCGATGGCGGTAGACGATTCAATTATGAATGAAATGTAATAAATTGTCAAACTGGCAACTACTAAGTAAATAGAAATTTGTTTATATGACGCAAGAATACTAGTTTTATTTGGGAAAAATACCTTATAATCTTGTTACAACGCATGTTTTAGAGGTGGTTTGGTTGATTTCTGTTCTGCATATAGTAATCGTAACAATTGTAGTTTAAATCCTAATCCATCTAGCTAGTAGTACCTACCTTTAGGGCTATTTAACAATATAGTTTTTTCTTACGAATATATGATTACCTTGACGTTATACAGGGTATTTCTTAATAACGTGTTAATATTTAAGGAGGTTATTCTTGGGTCCATTTTCAGAAAAAGCTTCATATGAACATGTGTTATAAACGTCTTTACTTTCGAGATACAAGGTGTTAAACATTTTCATGTTTTCTTAATAGGTAGATAACTGTCAAAACTGTTTATGTTTACAAAACAAAATCTGCTTCTTACCTACTAGATCCTTTTTAATCTTTGTTAATGCTTAACAGAGTGCAAATGAATGAATTTAATTTTTTATACGAAAACTGTACAGGGTGTCCTGTACGCCTTTATAGGGTTTGTTCGGATTCCCTAATTGTTAGTGCTACCAAAAAAGTAATGTAGGTGTCATGTGTTCTTTTTGGGTCAAACCTAAAATGGTAAAAGCAAAATTTGAAAATTTTCGCTCGCTTAAGGATATGGTGGAAAATCAAAAAATTGACAATTTCTAAATTACCCTTCATTGTGTGTTATATATTTGAAAGGATAATTTAAAGTAGTACTTTTTTATATTAAAATATACAGGGTGTTCCATTTAAAAAAAAAGAGGTTAGGTCCGATAACTTTTTACCTGACCCCGTATACTTATTCTTAAAACGGCAGATTATTCAACAATAATCATAAAGAAACTTCTGTTTAAAACATTTTTCTGTATAGGTCCGATAACTTTTTTACCTGACCCCGTATACTTATTCTTAAAACGGCAGATTATTCAACAATAATCATAAAGAAACTTCTGTATAAAACATTTTTCTGTATCTCTTTTAACTAAGAAAATATAGGGCAATTTTGAAATTGTCAATTTTTTGATTTCCCCCCTTATCTCTTTAGCGAGCGAAAATTTGAAAATTTTGATTTGTTTGACCCAAAAAGAGCACATGACACCTACATTACCTTTTTGATAGCACTAACAATAATGGAGATATCTTATAATTATAAAAGTGTCGAAAATGGGACCACAAAAAATCAAGAGACGACATTTGCTCAGCAAGGAATAAGAATTTCAAAAATAATTATTATTTTAAAAAAGGGGCGTCCCATTCTTCAAAAATACCGAGGGCAATTCCCGCACGAACGCCACTGGTCGTAATAAAAAATAATATAAAATGCCTCTTGATGAATATAAAGTGTGTACCCAATTTCACAAAAATATCTAGAGCAGTATCACAGATATTAATAACAAAGGAGATTTTTTTGAAAATCTTTAACACCCTGTATAAGTTAAAACGTTTACGTTACATATGTTCACATGCAGTTTTTTTCTGAAAATGGAACCTAGAATAACATCCTTAAATATTAGCATATTATGAAAAAATACCCTCTGTATAGTAGAGGTATAAATACGTTTTATTTTTTTACCATCTTCGTCGCATTACTAGATCTACTATACGCCACTACTATAGGCGACAAATGAATTTATTAAAACAATTGCCTATTCCTTTTAAAAAATAATTTTATGGAAGTTTTCCTCATTCTGTATATTATAATTATTGGTAATTATTAGCAATATGTACATAAAAATAAATATTTTAGGTCACATACAAATTCAAAACTTATTAAGTGCGAGCGAATATAAAATACACGGTCGCTGAGGCATGCTATTTCGGCGCCTCTCGGATATTTTAGACAGCAGTTTTAGGAAGTTAGAATTCCCGTCCGTCAAAATCATTTTAGTCCGAGATTTTTTTTCTCAATTTTTTTTCCTCGTGGTTGTTTATACCAGTGGATGACCCACGCTTCGTGTGCGCTTGTCTTATTTAGTTTTCTAGGTAGTATCATTATAATAATAATTGTGTTTAAATAATAAAATAACGTTGAAATGACAATATACAGGGTGTTATGGAAATGACGTATTATATTTAAATGGGCGACTCCTGGGGTGTCCTAGAGAAGCGCTACATAGTTTTTTTTTAAATCGAACGTTTAAAAAGTGGGGTAATTCACCCCTAAACCCACCCGGCTACTCCTCGGCACATTCATATATAAATAGAAGTGAATCCAGGTGCCAGTACACTAGCAAGTAATCCAGGGCACAGACATCTTCAGGTTTTTTTTTTCTATGGGAAAGGCTCATCACGTACCCTGATGATAATGTGGAACTGCATAATAAGCTTATACCCACTAAACCCCATTCGGCCTCTTATTTCCAATCTCTCGGAACATTTGCACTAAATCACTTAAAGAAACACACTGATACCCACGAGTTTCCAATTATTTTTTTTTGAAGTTATGCACTTATTAGATTATACAAAAGCAATAAATACTAACGCATAATTACACGTTACAATAACCTACCGTACGCACAATAGGATACAAATTATTTCGCAATAGAAATTCAGAAATAATAAAAACGCTAATTTCTAATGGGCTAATCAAATTTATTAATCCTTTACTGAAGAAGAATGATGAAATAATTATGTTGATAGACCCTTTCATCCCTTTAAAATAAATAGTCTAACTAGCGCGTTTGCCATTTCCGAGACTATCATTATAAAGAAAATTATTACAGAAGATGAAATTCTCCATTTTATGAATATAACCTTATAAAACATCGAAAGTGGCAACGTTGTATTTTTAAGTATTAACCCCAGCCGCTGCAGTCGCGTAAAGAATATGCAACCCGTTTCTCCAAGATCAGCTATTTTAAATTATCCGGCCGGTTTCCTACTGTTTTTTTCAAGCAGATTTGTGTGTTAAATTGTATGTTAATACTTAAACCCGAGTTTAAATTATTAAGTTATTTGTTCTTTTCGCGATGGCAGTGCCCCAGCCCAGCAGTTCAATATCGATCGACGGAACCAACGTGTTATTTAGACAATAAGGGCGTACTTTTGTCTACGCAGTAGTTAGCACTTTAAAATACTAATTCAGATTGAACGGTACTTAGATGTGTTGTGAATCGGAAACTAATAAATCAGAGATTGTTTCCCAGCGAACTGAACTGAACGTAAAAGTTTATAATAATGTACCCTGAAATATAAACAACTTGCAATCTGTCAAACGGTTACTGACTTTCTAAAGAGTTTACCCTGAAGATATGACAACACTCTGTTGACATGTTGCTTTGTTTACCTTCCTGCAGGGGCATCACGTGGTCATTTTTGGTTTGACAAGGTCATGTACAGGGCATATTAAATTAAAGCGCCATTTTTGGATATTTTTCTTCAATTTGTTTTCATCTCAGGAATTGCCGATTTAAATATAATACGTCATTTCCATAACACCCTGTAGATAAGAAAAATTATTTATTTATAATAATTATGAGTAAGTTTAAGACACCTATAAATTCGCCATTATAACAATATTTTATTAAATTATTTTTAAAATATGAAATACGTACCTGGGTACCGGTAGAAAGAAAAACTGTCACTTAAAACACTTTATTGGAATGGTGGTAATTTATTCCCGTCGAATTTATCACACTACCTTCGTTGGTTCATTAAAAAACATATCAAATTTGATAGAATTATTGCATCAAGTGGGCGTTATTTAAACGATTTGTATCAACGTATATATTATTCATTAACGGTTTAGGTTCGTGATGAAACTGTTGGACAAATCGAACTTTGTATTAATATTTTCCTTATTTGGCGAGGAAACTATTTAAAAAATATATTTTTAACATAGTTTAAAGGAGAGTTTCAGTTAGTGGTTATCGCTGCTGTGTCACAATAGAAGATGATCTCAATGTGTTTAAGATATTTTCATGAAATTTTGGTGAGGGAGGACACATTTTTGACTAACACCCTCTTATCATACTATCGTATAGTATGAAAAGATACACTTTCCAATTACATACCTCTATAATTAATTGTAAATTATAACGATATGTTTTTCAATATTTGTAAAATTTAAAACCTTTTTTTATTACTAGCATTAGTTGACGTTTCAAAACCTGACTTTTTTTAGTCCTGCTTGCGGAGAATTGTAAATTTCTTGACACAATGGTGACATAGAGAATTTAATTTGCTGATTTTTTTACGCTCTTAATTATTTTCCTTTTAAATGATGGCATTAGAAGTTTTTGCAATATTTTATTATAATAATTGTCCCTGCCAACATATCTTTCTTTATCCAGGGTTCCCCGGAAATTCACAAAAAAAGAATATATCATAACAAATATTTTGAGCTTCAAGGTGTACTTGATCTTTACTGTAATAAATCAATCACCCCATCGTTTGATCCCAACGTCTTTATAAACAATAAATGGGTACAGGGTCGGCTTGAAAATATAGCTATACGATACGTTACAGCAAGCCAGCTTACAAAATCATTTATATTATAGTAGCTATTTTTAAAAACCTTAACCAACAAATGTTTCCCTGTAGTCCTTTATACAATACCCAATATATAAAAATCGAGAGCCTTGAAAAAGGCACAAATAATCGAAAAAAAGTGCTTAAAAAAGCGTCAAAATATTAAACAGAAAAAGTACAAAATTTGTCGAACAAGCATGAAATAGCAAATTAAATACAAATTAAATTTATAAGTCAATGAAAAAAAAAAGTGAAAATAAATTGTAATGACATAATAATTTAATAATACATACAATCCCCCACCCTGGATCCGCGCTTGCGTGCTGGCTTCTGGTCATTCCTGGCTAAATAACTGACCGGACCGATATTCCAGACAAGCTTCTAAATTCTCTAAATTTATCGGCATAGTACATGTCAACATATCGCCAAGTTCCCCATCTTAAAATAGGTTCTGGGGGTAGATAGAGCTTTTATAAATATTTTCGTGTCATATTTTATTAATTTATTGACCAATATAATGCATTATAGGCATGGCATAGCTCAAGACGCAAAACCGGGGAATTACCTTCTAGTATGCTGATTCTTCCGAGAATACGCGAGGCCTTGCGCAGTTGCCGGATATAACATGACATTTTATCCCGTAGTTATAATGTAATAAAATAAAAAAGTTAAAATAACTAAGCACGAAGGGAGAAAATAACATAAAACTTCAAAAAAAGATTATAGAAAATAAATAATTTCAATGTTTGCTTATAAAATTTAGCAATAAGCATTATGCTTAAGATCCGGTCTCCAGCAACTCATGATTGAGGAACCTATGTTTGAGTTGAAAATTATTATACGCATGAGTTTTACCATAAACAGGGGTGACAAAACATTCCATTCATAAAACACCATTTATTTACAATCGTGCACAATTTTACAGTTTCAAATAAGTTAGAAAAAGATGGCTTTAAAAAATAGCAACGCTGTAATAGATACACGTTTAGATAATTTCGATCTAACATTAATCACAAATAGGTAGTCGTTATAGGTCTTTTTTACAGAAATTAAATATAATAAATAGGTACCTAATAAAAACATAACCTCATTATTCTCGCTTACCGACGAACTATTAATCAGGGGTTAGAATAGGCGAATTTCTTACACACCGCGCTGACGAACCATTATAGATGGCTAATAAATAGCTCTAAATAGTTTTAGGTCGAAAAACACTAAAAAGTAATCTAAAAACACAAAAGATCACAAACAATAACAAAAGCAGCAGCGATAAACCGATAACAACACCGCTGGGGAAAATGAATGAAAATAGTAAACTTCAGGGTCATTTTTACATTAAAACTTTCCAATTAAATTATTATATTCCATAAAACATTACAATTTGATGTTCTTGGGATATATACAGTATGTCCACGGATGGGGTTTACAAGAGGATAAATGGTCTAAAAATTGAAAGATACGAAAAAAAGTCACTCTTAATAAACGTTTTTGCTTGTCTAGAAAATGCGATTCATTCGAATGTGTTTTCTACACAACAAACCGAAGTAGAACAATTCATTAAAAGGTTTACCTATGTAAAAATTATTTCCCAAAAAGTATTATCTGGCACACCTCTGACTGGTGAACCTAGTTAAAATAATAATGGCACTTAAGGTGATAGGTACTTGTTGTCAATGTCTTTATTTAATGAAGATATTATTTAAGTAGAAATTCTATCTACTGAACAAGGAGTTTTTATAATACAATGTTATGGGGATGGTCAAGTTTCATACCGCTACGTTATGGAACAATTTACCGAGAAATTTGTAGAAATCCCAATAATTAGGATGGCGATCTGCAAATTAATAAAAAAGTTCAAGAGAACTGGTTCGGTTTTGGACTTAAAAAAAAAAGAAGAAATACGACCATGATGATGCTGCTACAGTCTTAGTTCTTCATTCTGTTGAAGAAAATCCTATGACGTCCCTTAGAAATCGTGTTACTCAGTAGGAAGTTGTGAAAAAAAGTCAAATTCAAAAATTGTATCCGTATAAACCGCACTTTAATCAAATATTGGAAGAGGGAGACGACGCGAAACGACTTGATTTTTGCCTGTGGATAGAAAGAAGAAATTTTAAGTGGAAATGTTGATTTTTATAAATGTATCATGTTTTCTGATGAAAGTACATTTTCAACAAATGGAACCGTTGCAACCCAGCACGTTAGGTACTGTCTTTAGAAAATCCCGAATTCAGAATTATGACGAGAAGACAATATTTCATTGCATTATAGGGCAATATTTTTTTGATAACACGTGCAATAGATTATCATATTGAGAAATGCTGGATACATTTTTCAATGATGAACTCGAAAATCTACCATTAGATTTTCGAAAAATATGTATTTTCAGCAAGATGGTTGTCCAGCCCATTTCGCTCGTGAGGTTAGAGAATGGCTTGACCGCAGATTTGGTCCAAGGTGGATTGGCAGGAATGGCCCAGTTTTGTGGCCCCCAAGAAGTCCCGACTTAACCTTGGCCGATATGTTTTTATGGGGCCGTTTAAAACAAATTGTTTTTGCAACCGCAATACCAAATGATATTGAAGTGCTGAAGGGCAGAATTATCCAGGCTGTCCAATCGATATCTCAGGAAAAAATCAG
Organism: Barypeithes pellucidus; assembly: GCA_963991005.1. Taxonomy (NCBI): domain Eukaryota; kingdom Metazoa; phylum Arthropoda; class Insecta; order Coleoptera; family Curculionidae; genus Barypeithes; species Barypeithes pellucidus. Next base: position 18,058,973 of record OZ022562.1, on the reverse strand, counting down.
AAATTCTTTCACTTATTTGAGAAAGCAATTAGAAAAATGTGTCGAGTATGGGGTGAAGTTTTTGAATTATGAGATCGTTGTCGTATTCTTTTCATGTTAATAAAAATGTTCGTATTATTATAATTATAATTACTTCATTAAATAAAGACATTAACAACAAGTATCACCTATTCATTATTCAAGTAAAAACGTTTATTAAGAGTGACTTTTTTTCGTATCTTTCAAAATAAAGTATGTTTACTCTTAAGCAAAATAACATTTATGCAGTTTTTACTCACTCTGTATAAAAAAATTGAAGTTTTTTTATGATGAATCGTATTTTCTAGATAAGCAAAAACGTTTATTAAGAGACTATTTTTCAATTTTTTGTCACACCCCATCCGTGGACATACTGTATAAGTAACTAGTAGAGTAGAAAATTTAAAAAATACACACATATTTAGTACTATAATATTTTTACCTAATAGGTACACAATACACATGACAAATGCATTCAATATAATTAATCTTATATTTTTCGGTTTCAAACGCAGGCGGTAGATTTAGGACCCTCAATACAGACTTGGAATCATTGATTATTGTTTAAAACTTTGTATGATTCTGACAACATAAAACAATTCTGTCTATTTATTAATTAAATGTTTTTGAGTTTTACAAATTTATAAGAACAAAAAATTCGAAGTTAAAATTCGACTATACATTTTTCCCATCAAAGTGACAGAAATAAAAATTTAGTGAATATTTTGACGCATTGTTGTACTCATTAATTTTATAATCTTATCTTTATCAAGTACCTACGGCTACTTCAATCTTTATAAGCTAAAGTCGATAGTCGATCAATGCGATCGTCTTTATTGCCATGAATAATAAAAATTCACTTATAGAATTATGAATCTCTACCCGTTAATAATAATTATTCCTAAAAAATTGTATAATAATGATCGTTTTATTATATGTCAAGGAAAATGGTCATTCGTAGAACCTCTTGTAGATCTAATCTTAAACCGTTTTACTGCTTCTCTAGGCATAATATTACCGGGGGTCATTGTAACTGCATTCAAATCTGACACTTTGAGATCTTATTCAATTCTGGACGAGTCAGAGAATCTAAATAGGTGAGTAGGTTAGAAATCCAAGTAGAGAACAATTTCATGAACTTAATTTACTAGCAAGATTAATGGAGTTTTAAAATCAAATTTTAATATGGCCGCCTTTTATATTATTGTTCTTGTAAAAGGTTTTTGTAACGTCTTCGTCTTAAAGTTTTAATGACTTTTTTATGCTAATTTGTTAATAAATGAACAATTGAGCAAACTATGCGCTTGTCTCAATTAAAACGGCGTTCGGTATACACGGGCGCCGGCGGGAGGGTACTAACAGGGGCGTTGCTGCTAGAGCTGAATTGAGGACGAGGGGGGTGTTGTGACCGAAAAGAAAAAAAAATAACGGCCAAAATTCCGTTTCATGAGATTTAATAACAAAAAATTTCGATTACTTTCCGGAAAAAAAACTAATTAGCTGAAATTTATAAATAGGAAGCTTCAATTTTAAATATCGCTTCTCTAGAAGTGTTTAAATCTTGGTCTACAGGGTGTCCCAGAATATGTGGGCATCAATCTCCCGGATTCAGATAGAACACTTATAATAGGAGAAGTTCCTATAATTTTTTCTTCCTACGGCCTCCCCTACGGAGATACGGGCCCATAACGGACGTCCCTGAAAATCGTTGTTTTGTAAATAATTTTTCAAGTACTAGGTGTACTAGGTGCCCTTTTAAGCACATTTGGCTTATTTAGTTTGCCAGAGACGGACTAGACGTAACACAAAAATGTTTTTTTTTACACCCTGTATGATGAAGGAACGACAATAATATTTTTGGATACGCTAAACCTTAAGCTAAGAAAAGGCACTCTTGATCAATGTCGATAAAATAAACTGTTTTCGAGAAAAAAATATTTTTGTTGTTTTCTGTTACATGCATGTGGGCATATTCAGTATACGTAAATTCCATTACTAAGTTAGTAACTAATAAGACAAAGGAGAAAAACCGCAAATTTCAAGAGACTACCATAACCTGACACTGGCATAAATATTCTTATTTAAATCGGTACATGTGAAAAATCCATAGCAAATGAGGGAATTTTATGAACATAAAACCACAACCAATATTGAAGAAAAATAGATTTTTTTTCGAAAACAGTTATTTTTATCGACATTGATCAAGAGTACCTTCAGCTTGAGGTTTAGAGTATCCAAAAATATTATTGTCGCTCCTTCATCACACAGGGTGTAAAAAAAGCAATTTTTTTTTGTTTCGTCTAGTCCGTCCCTGGCAAACTAAATAAGCCAAATGTGTTTAAAAGGGAGAATTTTAAGGAGACTCATCTAGTAACCATACTAAAAAATTATTAAATTACACCTAGTACTTAAAAAATTATTTAGAAAACAACGATTTCCAGGCACGTCCGTTATGGGCCCGTATCTCCGTAGGGGAGGCCGTAGGAAAAAAGATTTATAGGAACTTCTCCTGTTATTTTTAAGTGTTTTATTTGAACCCGGGAGATTGCCCACATATTCTGGGACACCCTGTATAATCAGTTTTACAATTTTGACGCTTCGTCACAAAAATCCGTCATTAATATTTCAAATTATTTTAAAATTTTTAATTCTAAAAAGGTCATCATAAGGAACAAACGTAACATTTTAAAAACTTTATACCTCACCTATTAGTGCATAAAAAATTGCATTAAAAAGTAATTTTTATTTTCTTTCAACCAAACAAAATGAGCCGTACAAAATTAAAAAAATATTCTTTTACCACTACTACTGGAAATAGGAATCATAAAAAAATTTGCGTTTTTAATAGCTTCCTTAAGCATGCGTAAGGCTATTTACTAAAGCAAAAGTTGTTGTGCATAGGAAATGTGAGGTAAATGAAATTGAAATCTAATTTATTTCTAACAAGGCTACAAAGTCAAGGAAAAATGAGTAAGTTTTTACCAAACATCGTATATGGTTCACACGTTTTTCAGATTAAAGATAACAGAGAAATGTTAAAATATTTCACAACAGATTGAATTGTAAATGTTACAGGGGGATAGCTTTTATATTTCATATCGCTGAGTCTTATAGTTTTTAGGTTATTATTTAAACAAACATTATTATGTTTACTCCTCTTTTAGTAGAATGATTAGTTGTCCGTAGCTAGGTAGTCACTTCGGGTGACCCCTTGCCGATTTTTTAGCATTTTACACCGAAGTTATAACCTATCGCGATAGCATAAAGTTGCATTTTAGGCACATAAATTATAATCTCTTTATTTTATAAAAGTCCTTTTCTATTTGGGTTTCATAATGGCAAAATTGAATAACTTGCCATTTTATGTAACTGATTTTTTTTTAATGTTTACAGCAAGTAGGGTTTGAATTTTAGACTTATTTTGATTTCGTTGAAATTAGATTTCTTTACATTATGTATTCGACAAAATTTTTTTATAGAAAACATTAAAATACGAACCTTTAAGCTTGCAAATAGATCATTTTTACTAGATATTTATCTGAAATACCTATACTCGGAAATATATAACATGCTGACGGTGTCCGTCAACTAATTTCTAGTCACAACTATAAAACAACATAACCTCAAAATAATATAAATGTCTTCCAGTTATGCTCTATTTCTAAAGTTTTATTCAATAAAGTACTATTTTTATTTTTAATTCGATATAGGTATTATTAAACATATTACTTTATATATACATATTTATGTAGACATTTCCTGGGCATTAATTGTTATTCCTGTCAGATTCTGTGTCGACACAATATTTTGTTCAATAGTACCTATTATTTATTATTTTGTTCAATATTTTCAACTTTGTTCTGCTCGCACCATAACTCAAGTTTTGCATATTCTTTTTAAAAGTTTTTCTAATTTATTTTCTGCAATTTCTCGTATTTCTGACGGAGTACAACTTTCTTCCTGACTCATTTTTATTAACTTTAATAATATATTTATTTTTAATTATGACGAATGGGAAGAAGCTTTGCTGTGTTCAATTGTTTCTATCATGGCATATTTGATACTTGTAACATTTTATGAAATTATAAAAGTATTGCCAACCCAAAAAGAAAATATTAATTCAAATGGAAAAAATTTACTATATTTTCAGACTTTAAAGACCCAAATAGAAAAAGTATTATAAAATACACGGTTCATAAGACAATTAGAGCATTAGAGCACTTGCACTTTTTAAACGCGTGCTCTAAGATGATGTCTTATGAAACTTGTATCTTAATATACTATAATGTGGCTGTGTCTAATTTATTATTTTTAATATTTATTATATTCATATTTATTATTTTAATATTTTTTATTTATTATTTTTAATAATTATTTATTGTTTTAATACTTATTATTTATTATTTTAATATTTATTATTTCTTATTCTAATATGTATTATGAATCCACTGAATGTGTCATGAAGTTGTGAATTAATGAGTATTATAAATTCGGTTTAATCCGGACCTGCCCTCAGTTTATGGGACCCCTTCTTGTTATAGTATTAGACGTTATTTATTTCGATGTTCTTTATTTTTTTAATTAGGTACACCAGAAGTTACAGAACATATTTCTAATTAAATGTTAGTTGGCCAGGCCGCAGTATTATCTGCTGTAAATAAACGCCTTAGAAAAGTAATCCTTGTTAGTCACTAAATATTTTTTAACTTCTAATGTATACCATTCAAATAAATTTACATATTTGTGAGTTTTTCATTGTTAAGATTAAATAAATTTCGTTGCTCACAAAGTCCAAACGGCGTCGTGTCAAGTTTTTCAGAAAATATTGTCGTGTTAGCACTGTTAGCTGGCTTTTAAACAACCGAGCATGCCGCAAGATAGTTAGATCAAGATATATATCTTTAAAATTTTTAATACTATTTTAATATTTTATGTGGTTTCCGACTAGGGCGGTGTCCAAGTGTTTTTTTTTCTATCTAATGATTAAAAGTTGATTGGGGATTTATCTTTTACATATGGGAGTTTTAATTGCCTTTTACCGCTATGTAGGTATTAAACTTAACAGATTTCCTGTGACATTTATCTATAAGATGGCCTACGAGATTTATTATTTATATATTTTATAATAATTTTGTTCTTAATGATTTTGTCCCAAGTAATATTGTTAATGGTGCAATTCCACTGGCGTAACAATGCAGCCCCGGGCCTGTGTGCAAAAGTTTAGCCGGGCCCCTGCACATATTTAATAAAATATCCAGTACATGATAAGGGTGGATCCAGGATTTAATTTTTGAGGGGGGAGGGGCTAAATATTTTGGGAACACGAGACAGCAGCGATGCCGAATCCAGTTAATATGGAATATGGGTCCATGGGCCATGGCTTACTGATACAAAATGTAATTCTTGGGGATATGTGAGGTTCTTGGTTCTTGTTTAGAGAGTCTACAGCCACCCGCCCTAGCACAAAGCACAACATTTTTTTTTTAATTTATATTTTTACAAAACATAAAAAAACCAGAAAATAAACTAGCCAAACAAAATATGTATAATATAATTAACATAAATCATAAAATAAAAACACAATATAAATAAATACATAATATTATGTATGTATCTAATGTAATAAAATAAACAAGAACATGGAAAAAATCAATCAATCATCAAACATTGAGTAAAGTAGAGTTAAAACTTCTTTTTTCTTGCTTTAGAATGTGCAAAAGTTGACACTAAATTATCAATGTCCAATGATTGAGCAACTTCATTTTCAATAGAAATAATTGCCAATGCCGATAATCTTTCCTCACCCATAGTGCTTCTTAAATAATTTTTAATTAACTTTAATTTCGAAAATGATCTTTCAGCTGAGGCCACAGTAACAGGTATAGTAAGAAATATGTTGCATGCAGTCAAAATTTCGCTAAAACTACAGCAGGAAGAAAAATTTTTAATCAAAATGAATTCATTTAATTCAAAAATGGAACTAATTTTATCTAAATTAGTTCGAAAACATTCCCTAAAAGAAAGTAATTGGGAAGAAATTGTATTTGAAATATCTTCGGGATAGTTCATGTATAGGGCCTGGCCCATTTCATATAATTCCTTATCAGTAAGAGAAGGATTACATAATACTTCTGGGGATAACACACCAAATTTTGAGTAAACCTCATTTAGTCCAGAAGTTCGAGTTTTTAACTGAACTATAAGTATATCTAACGTTTTAAAAAATACGTTTATTTTAAACCAATCTTTATTTGTTTGTATTAGGTAATGGTTACTTATTTCATCAAAGAATATTTTTGGACGAAATATTCTTTTTTTTGTAAATTCAGTGGTAGTACCCCATTCTCCCGCTAAATTAGTTGCTTCCGTGATAATTAAATTAAAATCATCACGCATTTTTTTAAAATTTTCGTACGAAGTTGTGAGAGTTTTGATGCCTGCTCAATATTTTGCTCTTTATTTTGCAAAACCTTAGACACAGTGTCAATATTTTTAAAAATTTTTGTTTGAAAAACAATCAGAAAAGCCGTTTCAAATTTGTCTAATTGATTTTTTAAAGAAGTTGCATTTTTCTTTGGGTAATACCTATAATAAAATTATGTCTCCTGCGTGGCACACATTGCACACCGCTAGTTACGCCAGTGTGCAATTCTATAACCCACCGCTGCAGGTTAATTATGATATTCACAGAAGAGATTGCTATGGCTTATGAGACTCATGAGTTTTTCCATTCATAGTATCTTTTTCTTTGAACAGAAATACATTATCCCAATTAATTGTCGAATTGGGGGTTTGTTCGACCCGCCCCCCCTGGATCCGCGCTTGTCCTAAACTCGTAGTTCATGTCCTGATACGTCTAACTGTACGAGGAAGCGCATAAAAGCTTACATAAAAATTGAATTTAATTTTTTTTTTAATTATGGTGTTCCTTAATGACGTGCTAATATTTCAGGGTGTGAATCCTTAGGTCATTTTATAAAGAAAAGTTCATGTGAACGTATGTCAGCAACGGCTTACATTTTTTGCTACAGGGTGTTGAATTTTTATTTTTTAAATGGTTATTCTTTAATATCTCCGAAAGTACTTTAGATATTATTTTCAATATTGGTATGTGTTAATAGGATATAGAACCACAACTTTTAGTTAGGAAAGTTATTCAATTGTTCCACCAGTGGCGTCCCTGCAAACATGTCCTCTGATATTTTTTACAAAAAATATGGTACACCACTGACATTTTTCCGTGTGGATATATTTTCTCATTAGCCTGACATGAAAAAGGTCTCTTGAGTTTTTCTCGTCAGACGCACCATTCTTGATTAAAACCACTAAATTCATATTGAAACTCATTATTAACATTGATAAAATAATTAATGATAAATTTTGTTTTATAAAAATTGTTGGAGTGGGCAATTCGATGCGAAGACGGGTGGAATCACGCCTTTTAAGTAAAGGTGGCCATTTCCAACAATTTTTATAAAACAAAATTTATCATTAATTATTTTATCAATGTTAATAATGAGTTTCAATATGAATTTAGTGGTTTTAATCAAGAACGAGACGAGAAAAACTTAAGGGACCGTTTTCATGTAGGATTGACCAGGCTAATGAGAAAATATATCCACATCGAAAAATGTCAGTGGCGTACCATCAATTGTTTTTTCGCTTCGGACATTTTGATATACGGAAAAAATTAGTGTTGGGATAAACCGATGATTTTAATAATCGAGTGAATCGCTTGTGCGATTAATCACTTGAATTTCCGATTCACCATTGGTGAATCATTTTTGTGACTAAGAAGAATGTGTTGATAAAACACCAATGGTTGTTTCAGAAGTTTTGTCTAGAGTTTTTATTAAGGCAGAACAGTTGATTCTGATTAAAAAAAAAATTATATCCTTTAATTTGTATGCACTTTCTCGTTGATGTACCTTTAACAAAGACGTATGTCGTGTCTGCCTTCTGAGCGTCAAACTCGAACGTCGCTAATCGGCACATTTCGGGTGAGGCGAGGCGTCAGAAAACACTAGAAAAATGCTACTAGTTAACTAATTTAACCAAATTCGTAGCTTCAATAATAACGTATTTGGCAATAGTGCCAACTTAATTGGAGAGAGATTAGAGCTTGTTTTAAATATGCTAGGAAACATCAAACTTGATAGAAACACGTAAGAACGCCTTGGAAGGGATGCTAAGCCTAGTCTGCTCCATACGCTCACAAGTAACCTACTTTTATCTATCTGTTTCACTCAGCGTCAAGCGTCAATATCCGACTTACGTAGAGTTAATATGAAATGCCAAAAAGTGATTGTTTATGCAGGCGACTTGATCCTGGTCATATTTGTCTCACTTTACTGAATTAGGGAAGATTGCTGCAGACAGAGACAGGCATAGAATGCGACCAGCACGAATTGTTAAACAAGCTACCTTCCTTCGTCTGGCGGGAATGAAAATCAAGCAACATCTGATGTGATTTAAAATGGTGGAGAAGTCGCGGCATCTTTAAATTTTAAAATAATTTTCAATTTTCTAATCTTTTCACGAAAAACGTCGTTTCCTTTTTGGTGCAAGTGAGCAATTTGTAATTGAAATATTCATTTAGTCATCTTTACTGAGAGTAAGCATCAATAATAATTTCTTTTCCTAAATCATATGGGGCCCAAAAATATGGTTGAAGCTTGAAATATTTGCTAGGACCTAGAGCTCAGTTGAAGATGGTAAAATATTTTATGTAATTTATGATTTACTTCCTATTCCTACAAGCTTATTTCTGAAGTTTAATTTTTCATTTGTAGTTACGTTACTAGTTCAAAAAATGATATAAGAGTGTGTAAGGATTATTTTAAAGTGATATTTACAGCTTAAAACATGTCAGAATCCTAATATTGATTTTCACCACTAATAGTAAATCAAATAAAAGAGCTTTGAATGTTTTTTGTTGGTTAAATGTCACTTTAAAATATTGACAGTAATAAAAATTTGGACAAAAGTGACATTTGAAAAGCACGAGCGTTTGTCAGCTGATGCGAGACGTAATGGATGCCGGGGTTGTTCGTTTGTTCATACTTGCTTCGATTTGTTAACACGGCTGTTTGTCTTCTTCCTGTTTATAAGTATTCGTTGATGTGACTCATGCTAACTTTGACAGCGCGTTAACTTCAGAAAACCGAACATTTCCAATGTACATGCATTCTTTCCGTAGGTTATGAATTGGTTTATTGGTTTCTTCTGTAAATTGGATTGTAGCCCGGTCGGGATCCTCTCAATTTGGTATTTATCTTTAAAGTAATCCATTCTATATTTGTTAACCTTAAGGTTCGGTGGTTCAGTACTATTAAAATATTTGGTCGATAAATTATTACCTTCAAGTACCGAAACATCGGCCCAGCACGGGGTCCCAATATTGATGTCGGTAAGTGGCCCATTGTATAAACGCTCCAGGGTCGTAGTCGTTCCGGGTTCTTATGTATGCCTGAAGATTTTAATCTTGATCGTAAATAAACTGTATTTAAAGACGTGGTAATTAGTTTGTTTTATATGGATTATTCTGTTATTCAAAATCAAATAGATATAATACAATATCTCATATCTATACAGGGTGTTATGGAAATGACGTATTATATTTAAATGGGTGACTCCTGGGGTGTCCTAAAGAAGCGCTACATATATTTTTTTTTAAATCGACCGTTCTAAAAGTGGGGTAACAAACCCTCATACTCACATGTGACTCCACGGTAATGAATCATAACACCCTGAGGCAGGGTATCACAAACACCTGATACGCGCAAGGTTGCTAAACTGTGTAAAAATGTAAAACTTTAGTTTCTTATAAAAATAAATATTTAGCTTACTTAGAAATTAAATCCAGGCCGCTGACACGAGTAAGGAATCCAGGGCACAGACACCTTGAGTTCTTTTTTCTATGGAAAGAGGTTTATGCTCATCACGTGCCCTGATGATAGTGTGGGACTGCATAATATGCTTATACCCACTAAACCCCATTCGGCCTATTCTTTCCAATCGCTCGAAACATAACCGGCATATCGTCGAGAGAAAAAAACGCATAGTGAAACAGAACAAATTACACTAAATCACTTAAAGAAACACACAGACACCCACGAGTTTCAAATTAGTTTTTTTGAAGGTAAGCACCTATTATCAGATTACACAAAAGCACTAAACACTAACGCATAATTACACTATCGCACACACAGAAGATAGGACAGGATACAAATTATTTCGCAATATAAATTCATTCTAATGGGCCTAAAACAATTTTTAATCCTTTAATTAAATAATTATGTTGACAACAACAGGGCCTACCCTTCAGTCTTAACATAGACGAGTCCAGCCAAGGGTCGAGTGCTTCGTACATATTCGGAAAAATAGCGCGGTTGCCATTTCCGAGACAATAATTATACAGGAAAGTAATATTACAGAACGAAATTCCGCAATTTATGAATATAATCTTATAAAACATCGAAAGTGGCAACGCTGTATTTTTAGATGTTTCTAAATAGCGCAATATCCATCGACCGCACAAACTCGAAACAGACTGAAACGTGTAGTTACTTTCAATTTTTTTTATTTGTCAAATACCAATGTATGAAAAAATTATATTATTTCCCAGATCACCGATTGAAACTTTGTACAATAAGGGCGTATTTTTATCTACACAGTAGAACTTTAAAATACCAATTCAAATTGAATGGTATTTAGATGTGTTCATGAGATGCATACAAATTTACACGAAAACTAATGTGAATTTGTGCTTTTGTTTTTGTGTTTTGTGAGGTTATTGTGCCGGTTTTTGTTTTTGTATTACCTACTTGGTGTTTTTTATAAATTAAGTTGGTTCTAAATAAGGCCGGAAAGGTAAATAAAATTCTATTTTTTTTTCTAAAGGGTAAAGTGGCATTTAAGTTGTTCAGTTCCGACGGGTGTCGTTCGAATTGAACAAATGAGAACATACCTGACCATTTATAAAACGAAGATAGGTTAACTACTAAATAGCGTAGTTAGTGTTAATTCAAAGTAGTTTATAGCTATCTACTTTTCTACAGTAGCTTGCCCTGGACAATTAGCCAGTCAAGCTGTTCTATTTCCATGGATTAGAAAAATACTACCTACCTAATAAACCTCTTCACACCTTAATTCACCCTGATTTGATCTTCAAATCGTAAAAAATATCCTATACTGACGTTTACTGCCCATTTAGTCGTAAACTCAGTATCCCAGTGGTACATATATCATTTAAGAGCCAACAGACGTGTGTGACCAAGGGCCAGCAGCTTCGTCCATGCATGGAAGGGTTTTCGGTTATGTAAGCCTTATATAATCTTCTTCGGCGCCATCCGGTCACATTCTTCTAGTTATCTCCGAAAGTGCTGCAGGTGTTTAAGTTTTACCACGGGGCATTGATTGAGGGTCCAGTTTTTATAGCCGTTTACGTGTTTGTCTTCGGTTCTCGTTCATTATGGTGTCACTAAACCAGATATTGGTGAGATCTGTTTTTTTTTATTTCTTAAATTTTTATTCCACTAAGATTTGATTTTGTTTATTTTTTATTAGGTTTTCTTTTGCAATTTGATTATTTCTCATGTCGGGTAACCAAAATTTAGTCTAAATTGTATTTTCAAATTTTTTTTTAAATTGTCCTTTCTGTTATTGTTTGGAGACATGAGATCAATATTCTCATATTCTTAAAAATTTTGATTGCTAATTTAATTTAAGTTAATTAATTAATTGAATATATTTTATTGTTTCATTATTTAACTTTCGGTTTATTTTTATTATTGAATATTTAATTTATTTTTTTCAGTTTTTCGTTTTTCATTTGGCTAATAATATCAATAATTCGGTTTTTATTAGTAATAATTAAATGGCGAATAATATGCACGAAAAATTATTAAAAAATGGGCATTTTAATGCACCCTATTATTATTTTAATGCAATCATAAATTAAGCAAAAATATGCTTAAACTATCTAGACACTTTCAAACTCCATATCAATATTCAAAAAACACATTACATAGCATTCTCATTAACAGAAGCAAATAGACCGGATTTTAACAACATCTTGCTGAATAATATCCCTGAACTCATAACACAATGCGAAAAAATTAAATACTTTTGTGTCATAATAGACAAAAATTTCAAGTGGAACGAGCATGTGCCGTACATCACTAAAAAGATAAGGTGTTTGATTTACAAATTTTACACTTTGAGAGAATTTCTGTGCCGTAAATTTTTTATAATGATCTATAAGGCACTGGTTGAACCACTTCTAAATTACGCAATTGTGGTGTGGGGAGGGGCATATAATATACATTTAGAACAATTTAAAAGAAATCAAAATCATATTGCTAAAATCATATTAAAAACCCAGAATGTATCTTACTAATTTGTTATATTCTAACGAAATAAATAACCTGCAACCTGTTTACATATTATAGCTGCTTGCATACATAACAATGAAAAGTATGACTCGAGATATAGAGTGCATACGTATTGCACAAGAGGAGTTGAAAATAAACTTTTAAACACAGCCCTTTGTAACAACAGTTTGGGTCAACACTTTATATCATATCTGGGTCCTAAATTATACAACAAAATATCATTGGAAATACGAAATTTTAAAGATGAAAAACATTTTAAAACTAAGTTTAAAAAATTCTTTTTGACTAATTTAAATATTTCTACTAGCATATAATAACGGTGTTATTTAGACTATTGCACTCCCTGCAGGTTTTGTGATTTTCGCTGCTTGAATTTGTTGTTGTTACACTAGTAGTGTTTTAACTTATTTTTTTTTTCACTAAGCATTTTATTGAGGTTTATAGAAATTAATTTAATGCGAGTAACACTTAAGTAGCTGTGATAGTTCTAAAAATGTTAAATTCTAAAAATAAGCACATACAGGTATAGGTGCCATAATATGTAACTGTTTAAAATTTTTATAAAACTAAATACGTTTATTTAATTTATATTCTGTGTAAACAACTTTGAAAATAAATAAATCCTACTGTTTTCGTTCGGTACAACGGAAGTTACAGTTTATTTTCGTAAATCTAAGATTATGCATAGGTGGTATATATGTACATGTACATATGTATGGGGGAGCCCCAATGGTTATGCTACTGGGGGTACCTTCCTTAATGACCTGAATAGTTTGTAAATAATTCTAAGAAATATGTTAATCTAGATGAACGAATAAGAGGGATTAAAATTTATGTCAACTTGATAAAATATGCACATAAATGCACCAGATGTTAAAAATATGCAAATTTTTCCGAAATTGTTTTTCAAAATTACTGGAGCAAAAGTTCCGTTTTTTAAAAACACTTTTTCAATATTTTTTGAATTAGAATCTCTACGTAACTTTATAATCATTATTTTTTCTCAATCGCGACAATTTTTTTTTTGAGAAACCAAAAGTTTATGGTTGTTATATTCTCATTTAGATTGCTAAAATTGCTGATTTTTTTCCTAGTTATTTTTCTTTGTATATAACCTTTAATATTACAGTGATTTTGAATCATATGACATGTAGGGGAAGATGGTACAATAGGGCATGTCAGGATAAAATAACATAATGTGATTTTCAAACAGGATAGGTAGAATACCATTTAAAAAGAATTCGAACTTATCTTTGAAATGCTATTGTTAGACGTGTCTAAAAAAAATTTATTATAAAAAATTACATCAATAGCGATATTATTAATCAATAATAGGCTTTATTGAGAATTGATAAATAAGGATTATAAATCCTTAGTGCTATGTTTAGCTGCCTACAGTGAGATATACACGGTGTTGAAAAAAGGTCGGTACCCCGGAATAACTCCGGTGCATCGCATCGCAGCGGAAAATATCTGGGGAAAAAGGTTTTAAAGGAGGAATAGTTTGCAATTTGAACCACCCCCCACCACCTCAACCCCCGGGTGCTGGTGGTGTTAAGTTAAGATTTTCAAATGGAACCCCATATTTTTTTATTGGTGTGTAAGTATCTTTTGTCCGAAATTTTTTTTTATTCGGGCCCATCCTTCACCAATAATCACCATGAGAAAGACAAAATCAAGTTTTATCCCGGAAATACCTTTTTCCTCTGTCGTGTACTAAAAAATTCCCGTGGAATACAAACAACTTTTCACGGGCATTATTTAGTATAAGACAGAGAAAAAGAGTATTTCCGGGATAAAACTTGATTTTCGCACGGTTCTGATTTTGTCTTTCTCATTCATGGTGATTATTGGTGAAGGATGGGCCCGAATAAAAAATTTTTTCGGACAAAAGATGTTTATTTTTGGTCGGAGAACACGATACGCCAATAAAAAATATGGGGTTCTATTTGAAAATCTTAACTTACCACCACCCGCGCCCGGGGTTGAGGGGGTGGGGGTGGTTTAAATTACAAACTATTCCGCCTTCAAAACCAAACAACTTTTTTCCCAGACATTTTCCGCTGCAGTGCGATGCGCCGGAGTTATTCCGGGGTACCGACCTTTTTTCAACACCCTATATACAAATTGTGTATCGTCGGCGTAATTTTGGACTTTAGAAAATATTGATATTTTACCCATTTAAAAGGTGTACAATATAAAGAGGACCCTGCCGTACTCACGACATCGTCGGGTATGTCTGACCATTTTGAGTGTAATCGTACAAGCTTGAGAGCGTACGATTTACTAATCAAAAATACTACGCAATCAGTTGCTTTCTTTTCTGTTTTCTGGAGAGAAAAATTGGCTTTCTACATCAAAGACACAGCTGAGCCAGAAATAAAAAGCACCGCTTCTAAACATCTTGTATAAATATCACGTCCAGAACAATATCTTCCCATTAAGATGTTTTAACATCCATTCCGTACAGTACCAGTACTACATTTTTGCCTTTTTATTGCTTCCCGTAACAAAGATATTTTTGTTTATAAGGTAAAACATTAATAAAATTTTTAAGAACTACTTAAGCCTTCCTTTATTACATGCTTAACCATCCATTAAAGCTACAAAATAAATAATTTAGTCTAATGGCAGTAGCATAGTAAACTTTTATCTACGATCTGAGGCATAAAATAAACTTCTTGAAGAAAACAGGACCGGATAACTAGCGCGCCGTTGCCAGTAAACGGAATATTTAATCTGCCAACAATTTATGTCCCGGATATTTCACTTTTTTACGGTGAAATTTCTAAGGGAATGTTAAAAAGTTTAATAGGTTCGTCAGAAATACATACAAACTGCACGATGCATGCTCAGTTGGTTTAATAAAGTGTTCACATAAGCAAAATCTGTGACCGCCGGCCAAAAATTTCCGTGCTCGAAGAGAAAAATGTATGTATCGATTGCCAACTGATTTGCTGCAACCTTTAGAATAATCCGCTTATTGGTACGGAATTGCGGATTTGGAATCTGCGCATTTGTTCGTTGGGCTGTTTGTTTACTTTCCACTTGTTGTTTTTAACGATTCGTTTTATTTTCTTTAGTTTTGGTTAAACTACTTTCCATTATTCTATAAATCGATACATGCATCGAATAACACTGTGACATTTTGACCAATTTCAGAGTTCAAAATAAATTTCAATGTTTCAAACCTAAAATTTGGTTTTTTAGCTTAATTTTTTTTTAAATGCCTCTTTCATCCCTTTTGTATCTCATTATTTTGGAATTTTGCCAGTAGTATCATGGTGAAGTAATATACCCGAACCTGTTATGTCTTCGCCTGTAAAACCACGATTTGTCACTTACAACCAATCCCGCACCCAAACTTTAATCCCGCAAACCTGCGGGATTGAGCCCATCGATCCCGCGGATCCGCGGGATCTGCGGAATAGCAAACAATGAACTGCGGTATTTTTGGTCGACGCGTCGGGGATTCCCCGCCATGCCGGGCTATTGAAAATGCGTTAACAGAACAGTTTTCTTGCGTACGTGCGAAAGTATGAGCAGTAGTATCTAGTGACATTTATCAAGTGGTTGAATATAATACATGGAATTTAAACAGCAATCACAAAACTGAGTGTCAGTGTAGTTTACAAAGACAATAAAGGTTCAAGTCTGAAGATCTCTGCTCGTTCCACCACAGGTCTTCACACCCACTTACAAACAAGGCATAATATTAATTTGGAAGTCCAGAGCAGCAGCGATAGTGTTGATATTGATAAAATAACACAGGAAATGAAATCTAGTACCAGCAGTTCGAGTAGTTCGTTTAGTTCTATTGCTAAGCGCTCAGATGTTAGTGGTTCTTCTGTGCTACCTAAGAAAATGAAAATTACAGATTTTTTTTCATCTGAGAAAAAGTTTCGATAGAGGAAAGAGTGTCTCGAATGGTAGCTAAAGATGGTATACCCTTTGGAAAGTTTATCACATCGACCGATATGCGCCAACTATACGAATCAGAGGGCCACAAATTGTGTAAAATCTATTCCGCCGACAAGTGTCGAAGTTGAACGTGCGTGTTTTCAGCCGCAGGATACATGTTCAATAAAATAAGATCAAATCTAAAAGATGAAACATTAAACATGTTATCGTTTCTTGGAAAATACTTTCAAAATCAATGTAACATGTAACCGTTAAACTAGTAGTACTATTGTATTGTACCTATACGCAATAAATATTTTCCTGCTACTCTACTCTGTTTCTAATTGCATAAAACAACTTTTTATTAACATACAGCACCCACATCGAGTCCCGCAAATCCCGCGAATCTCGCACGTTTAATCCCGCGAAATCACAGCAGGATCCCGCATTTGCGGGATTGGATTCCGTACTTAAAATGTTATTCGATGCATGTATCGAAATATTCAGTCCAAGGTCCAAGAAGGCTATCTCTAAATAAAGCAGAAATTAACCAGAACAAGAATACTCATAGGTTAAGTTAAGAATATTTGTAACAATCGACACGATGAGCTTTATTTTAACTTTTATCCGACGCCGTATGTTTCTTAACCTCACTTTTTTCTAAACCAAAAATTAAGAATGAAATATTGACTATTTTGGGAATTATTATCAGTTACTAATGCACCAAATTAAAAATACATTAATTTTAAGGTTAGGTAGTGACCACATATATATTATATTGTATAGGCGTGACACTCTCTTCTTTTTTCGTATAAATGTACATACCTGAAATACTTTATACCTGGTATTTTGCAAAAAGCACCATGCACTTGTGGCCTTTCATCTTAAACAAATCAAGCCACTAATAACCTACCAAACAGTGAATCGAATCACCACAAATTAAAAACTCCTTTACAAAAATTGTTGTTAGGTAATGAAAGTTTATAAGCACTAATATACCGACAACAATGTGGATGAACCACTTTTTAATCTGTAATTTGAAAAAGCATCCCGAACCAAAGATGGCGACGAATAACAACAAACAAACAATGTCGGGCCGGCTCTGACGCGATCGATAAAATTTCCACCCTACTGCGCAAACTCAATAGGCCCGCGCCATGTCCCATAGCGGGGACACTTTTTGTATTTTGGAACGTTCGTATTGGCAATATATTGTTTATATATATGTGGTTAGTCCACAACTGAACATGCATGCATTTTTAAAAGCGATCAAATATTCAATATAAATCGCGGCGCGCAATCGACCGATCCCAGTTTACAAACCCTTGATCCCTGATGACTTCTGATCACTAATTACCTGACATATTCTATTGTTTATCTCTTTCTAACCTTTTAAAATGCTCAAGAGGGGGTTGAACCCATCCCATAAAAGGAATCTCGCCGGTCATCTATTGTTCTCACGTAGTTTAACCTGTTCACATTGACCTCATTATGTTGTTCTCTGCCCTTTTATTTATTGACATAGCAATGTAAATATGTGTTATCTGTTTGATACAGTCATAAATCATCTACAGATTCCAGGTGCGGAAGTAAATTAAAGGGTATAAACGGGTAACTACCTAGCGAGAGAGAAGTAATTTAGAAAATTATGACTTAAATTATATTTCTTCTGAAAAGGGAACAAATTTGTAACTTATACAGGGTGTCAGCTAATCAATGGTATATGGAAAAACCACAGACTTCTTACGTAAAAATATTAGGATTTAATTATACTTACCTACAGGGTGGTTGATTAGTGCGAGAAAGTCCAATATCTCCGTTGTTCTTAAAAATATCGAAATTTATTAAATACAAAGGTTCTAGGATAAATAAACGCGCACATTTTAAAAATATTTTTGGATATACAGGATGCTCCAAAAAAACGGGGCATCATATAAGTAATTTTTTTTAAATAATACCCCCCATTTCTTTCTGTCTCATCGAATTCGGCATAAAATTTTACATAAGATATGCTATTTTATTTTGGTGATTTATACGACGTTGCCAGATTATTCAATTTTTTCTAAAATTTTCTCGAAAAGCATCATATCAAAAAAATTATTTTAAAATATAACTAATTTAAACTGAAAAAGAAATGAGTGAAAATAATACTTTTCTCGTATTTATTTTAGTGCACCCTGCCCAATTACTATTAATTTGCAAACAAAATTCTTTTCTTAAAGTAACCTATGAGGAAACAAATATAATTTAGAGATGCTATGGAACAGAAAATGTTTCATTTTTGAGTTTATCGTAAGTTTGTGTTTTCATTGCTGTTGGTTTCTTTCGACACGATATGTTCTAGGGTTAAAGTTATTTTAATTAAAGTAAGTTAAATAACAATCCAATTGTTGTATTTATTATTCCCAATCATCATTACTAGAACCTTAATTATCATGTAAAAGTGAATTTTATTGGTAAGAAGTAACAAAATATTAGTTGCTTGCCTGAGCTAACGCACTAAACAATTTAAATGCAAATATCTCTGAAACGGTAACTCTGGGCGACCTGAACCTTTTTTACGTAATTAATATGGGAAAAGTATTATTTTCATTAAAAACTTAAATACACTGAGGCACAAAAAGTTATGACCTAATAAATGTGCTAATAATGCTGCATTTATTACATTGCGCATTAAAATTTCATAAAAAAATCAATTTCTCGTCCTAAAAAACATAATTGCCAAATTTTGTACAAAACGTTAGTTTCTCTCAAAGTTATTACAGAAAAACAAAAATGAAGTTTTAACTTTAACACGCTGTATCTCAGTTAATATCAACTTTCGGATATAGGTAAGTATAATTAAATCGTAATATTTTTACGTAAGGAGTCTGTGGTTTTTCCATGTACCATTAATTAGCGGACACCCTGTATAATAACTTTCGCACGACCACATCCACTGGCGATAGTTAGTTAGTTAGATGAGGTTTTTTTTGTCATTTACATCCAAAAAGGCTGATTTTAACGCTCTTCTGAAGGGATTTCTAGTTTCCCACCGATGTTATATATATTTCCCTGTTTATTTCAAAAACCTTCTCGAGCGTTAACCGGTCACATTCTTTAACTTATCTTTAAATAGTGATTCAGGTGTTAGCTGGATATTTAATTTCTGTTACTCACGCATCCTTTAACATGTTAATCAGGCCGATAGATTCAGATTTGATCACAGAAGATAGAGTTTAAAAAATTTAAAGCTGTTTCACTGCAGCAGTAACTATGTTTACGCCGTAAGCATTCTGCTGATTGTTTACTTACTATTTATCCATCACACGCTTAAATAGAAAACGTTACATTAAGACAAAAAAAAAAAGACAATAAATTATACGGGGTGTGTTCATAGGAAATCCCATGTAAATTTTGAGGTGGGTGAATATTGGCTTCCCTCTGTAATTTATAGCAAAATTGCATTATAACTTCTCGAAGAGGCCGACATGATAAACGTACCGAGTTTGAATATATTTTGGCCAGTCAATCATAAGCTATTCAATCAAACGTCATGGCAAAACTACGAGACTCTATAATTCAGGTAATACAGCAAATACCAGCAAATAATTTCTATGGCTCTATTGACAAAAATTGATATAAAGCTGAACATAATGACTAATGACACTGACACTGATTTTCGTTTTGTTAATGCCATAAT
Organism: Barypeithes pellucidus; assembly: GCA_963991005.1. Taxonomy (NCBI): domain Eukaryota; kingdom Metazoa; phylum Arthropoda; class Insecta; order Coleoptera; family Curculionidae; genus Barypeithes; species Barypeithes pellucidus. The sequence continues at coordinate 18,038,978 of OZ022562.1, read as the reverse complement.
TTAATTTATTTGTTTGGGTTTCATAATGGCTACATTATGAAATGCAAAAAAATTTAATAACCTGCCACTTTATGAAACTGACATTTTATTTTTTTTATGTTGGCAGCAAGTTCGAATTTTAAGCTTGATTCGATTTCGTTGAAATTAGTTTTCTTGGCATTATGGATTCAACAGAAAATGGTGGCCCATCTAAAACAGTCCAGCAAGGTTTACGGCTGTGTTCGTGAAAATTTAAAAAAAAACTCGGACCCGTAAACTTGTGTTTTCAGGGACACACGTTTCACTATTAATTTCATCCCTGTAACCTCAACCACCCTAGCGGGGGCGGCTACGTTTTTTTAAATGGGAATGGGTATGTGTCTGTTTGAAGGTTGTAGATAATGGTGTTCCTTGAATAATAGAAAAGTTTTGGACTTGCATTGTCTTTATTTGTTATATATCACAACGTTTCAACTGGTAAGTATCTCCAGTCGTCTTCAGGTGAATACTGGTATTTACAAAAGTATTGCCAACCAAAAAAGAAAATATTAATTCAAATGGAAAAAATCTACTATATTTTTTAAAGTTTTTCAGACTTTAAAGACCCAAATAGAAAAATTATTATAAAATACACGGTTCATAAGACAATTAGAGCACTTGTACTTTAGAAAACTCCCCGCTTCGCGGGTCGTTTTCTAAACTAAACGCATGCTTTAAGATAATGTCTTATGAAACTTGTACCTTAATATACTATTGTTGATCTTTGCTGTATTGCCAGAACTATGAGAGTTTCGTTGTTTTGCCATCACGTTTAATTGAATAGCCTAGGATTGGCTCACCAAGATGTATTCAAACTCGGCATATGTGTTTACCATATCGGCCTCTTCAAGAAGTTATAATGCAGTTTTTCAATAAAATGTACAGGGGAGCCAATATTCCGTCACCTCAAAAACTACATTGGATTTCCTATGTTCATCTACGATGCATCACCCGGTATGGAAGGAAACTAAAACTCTGATCCACTCGTTTAACAAAAACGTCTAGTACCCTGAATTGAGTGATCATAAGAAGGTAAAATATATTTCTATTATTTCCACGTAAATCTAAATCTGTTTAAAGTTCATTTAATTTATTTATGAAGATCCTTGAATCAACACAATTCTGTTTTATTTCAGATCACTTTAACCACCTTTTTTGCCATGTCATCTTATGCATCAGCGTTTTGGTTTAGTTCGGAAGAGCCCAAAACATCGTAAGTTTTTTCTAACTTAAATATTGTTTAATGAATTTTGTTACTTTGTTATTTAAATAAAACTTATTCTAAAGAAGAATTCTAGAGGATCAGCTGTTAGGTAAGATGTGCCAGGTAAGTTGTGGGCTCCGCAAGTATATTGAAATCTTTGAATGATTTCAATTTAATCAAAACTATGGAATCCCTAAAATTTTACTAGGACAAAATAATAATAATAATAATGTTTATTTAATTCCCAACGAGCTATTTTAGTCCATTACAGGGAATATTATAACATAGAACCTAAATAAGTAATTAATCAATATAAAAATTATTATAAATTGTTTTTTTTTAAGTAATTTGTACATTTTCCAGAAAAAATTTCTTTGCATTTTTTTTTTAAATAATTTTAAATTAAAATTTTTTTTTAATACTTTAGGTAACGTATTATAAATATTTTATCCATTAAATAAAATTGATTTCATCCCTATGCTACTTTTAATTTGATTTTTTTTAAATGGTACATATTTTTGGTATTATGAGTGTGTATATCAGTTGATTTTACAAATTTTATACAAGATTGTTTATTTTGATTATTAATTATTATTCAGATCTAGATATCCTCTTTGTTTATATAAATTTATTGTCGGTTCCAAAAAATTTAGTTTATGAATACATTTGTTTCGTAGCTTCTTTAAAGGGTTTAATATTGTGGCACATGCAGAACCTCAAAACTGATATTAAATATTGAAATTTTGAATAAACTAATGAATAATAAATGTTTTTTAAATGTAATAAAGGTATATAATCTCGAATTTTAAATAATATTCCAATGAGTGGTGATCCGCTTTTTCGAAGGTTTTCAACATGTTTTCACCAATTTAATTTTTCGTCTATATATAACCCTAAAAACTTGACGGATTTTACATACTTAATTTCGTTCCAATTAAAAATTATTGGTGAAATATTGCTCCCAATTGCACATTTAGAAATAGACGCGAAAGATGACTTTTGAAAGTTTATAGGATTGCAGCCATGAAAGTATAATTTTCAAATCATTAGTAATATCAGTTTGAATATTGGAAAAAAACTCGCCAAAATTAAAATTGTACCCTTTAGATTTAACTCAGAAATTGAATTTATATATATAAGGAATAAAGTAGGTCCTCAAATTGATCCTTGAGGAACACAGCAAGTAATATTTTGTTGAGAACTTGAGCAATCGTCAATATAAACGTACTGTTTTCTGTTATATAAATAATTTTTAAACCAATTGTAAATATTTCCTCTAATACCAATATTGAAAAGACTTCGTAATAAAATTTCGTGATTTACAGTATCAAATGCTTTTCGCAAGTCTAAAGATAATAAGCAACATTTTTATTATTGTCTAAAGTTAATTGAATATCAGTAATAATATCAATAGCAGATATTTCTGTATCTTTAGACTTATACAGGGTGTTATGGAAATAACGTATTATATTTAGGATACAAGGAAAGTAAATCGAGGATACTCTATGCTTATCACATCATGCTCACACTTTATACTCTATACGTGCCCTGATAATAGTGTGGGACTGTCTAATAGCTATTAAGAAGTAAACTCAAAGTCACAGTCTACTCCTCTCTTGCTTATACCCACTAAAACTCCTTCGTCCTCTTCTTTCCAATCTCGGGACAATACCGGCATGTCTAAACTAACTAAATCACTTCATGTTTCAAATTAGATTCTTTGAAGATAGGCACTTATTATCAGATTATACAAAATCACTATAAACACTACCGTACGCTAGAATAAACGCACATAGGACTTCCAAATTTCAGTGACAATCCGTAAACTATGCTTGCAGAAGCCACATATCCCTTATTCGACCTAAAGGAACATTTCAAGTTCTGGCAGGTCGTTTTACAGGATATGTGGTCCTATTAGGTGATTATCAATAATACCTGCCGATATGTTCAAGAAAAACCTTATCTGATATTCCATATCGGGTAAAGCCAACCTCTGTGAACTATCCTTCGGAATTAGTCAGGTACTTCGACTTGACTGTATGTACCACTGTTGTAACCTTCTTGTAAAGGGAAGCCTTGTAGTTCCAACTTTTTAACTTTTGTAGTACAGCGGCTAACGTTTTTGGGATTCTCTCTCCTCTATAACTCGCCAAGCTCATCTGCGAACTATCGAAAATCAGGTGAAATAGAGCGAGGTTTAATTGAACACTTTTTTTATTACATATTATTTATATAAAACATATCTTCATTACAGAAACTAATATAAAACGTCTTAATACTTTAAGTTGCCGTAGGATGGCGCTACCTTAATTACTAATATGAATATTTATTCTTAACAGTTTCCATTTACTAGATTTACGCGGCAAAACTTAAAATTTAAAACCAAATATAAAAATATGAATTTTTTCCTGCATTAGAGGAAAAAAAATAATACGAAAAGTAATATTACAAAAGGAAATTAGTCGACATATGAATTTAAACTTATAAAATAGCAAAAACTTATTAGTATTTGGTAGTTTGGAAACACCGATCCGAAATTCACAGATCGATTCATCGGGCCGACAGAAGACGGAATGTCAGCTGTAACAAATACTGTAAACAAACAAATCATTGCTGTGAAATCTTTATTTATTTTGTTAAATTTAATATGTGTGTCGAAAATAAATGTGGCCACAAATTTTGACGGGTTTGTTCCTTGTGGTAAAAACAATGTCCATGTGTGACTTGTGAGGTTACGTGCGCCGGTATGCTAAACAACCCGAACAAACCCGAATCAATCAAAAGGTTGACTGAACATTGACTTTTGATACTTATGTGTTTTCTGTGTAATGTGACAAAAGTGCATAGAAATAGAGAGCATGGGGCCTAAATAAATTTCCTTTTTTTTATAAAGAAGTTCCTTTCAATCATAAGGACATTGGTATTCTAAAGAGTTTACCGTGAAGATATGACAACACTGTTCAAAATTAACTCACGTTTTAGAACTTCTGTAGTTTGTTTATTTCTTGGGACAGTGCCACATGTGCTTATTCTTGATTTGAGACCAGGTCATGCACAGGGCATATTAAAATAAAGCGCTATTTTTGGATATTTTTCTTCAATTTGTTTTCATCTCAGGAATTGCCGGTTTAAATATAATACGTCATTTTCATAACACCCTGTATATAAATGATGTGATAAATAAAATGTTAAAGAAAAAAAAGTTGGGAAAAAATTAAAAGTAAGTTTACTCTTTTCACTGTGTGCGTTTTCTAAAAGGCCCTCGAGGATACAATAAAAAATTCCGAAAAAATTTCACCTCTAACTAATATCGGGGAACGATCACGTGGGGGCCTTTTCTATTTACAATATTTTATTATCGATGCATGTGGTCAATTATTTTTTAAATTAATTATATGAACGCTCAAAAATGCTTAATCACGCCGCAACTTCTGAAGTAGGTAAGAGTTTATTTAGGCTCTGGCAGCTCTGATCTCAACAGTCATTGTGCCTTTAATAGGTAAACAAGAACTACAGCTTGATTTTCTCTAGTAATTAATTAATTATTTTTCATTTCTTCGTAAAAAAATATATCGTTTATTAAATCAAATGCGAGATGAAAAAGTCTCTATCAATTCATCACTGACAAATTTCTTAATGTTATTTCACGCAAATCATTCATATACTCCTTAAATAACTAACTAAAATTTAAAAAATTAATTTATATAGTTACTATTTTGTTTTCTTGACCGTTTTTGCAAATTTTAGGTAGTTAGTTATTTACAATAATACAGGGTACACCAAGTGAAGTGGCCTATTAGAAGTATCTCGAGAACTAAATGAGATTTTATTTTGAAAATTTGGCTTTACCTATAAGAGATGGTTTTCTACGTTAATAAAATATTTTGGATGGTGCGGTGTTGCCGGATCATATCGAAAGTGGTAGCAACTTCGGAATTTTAAATGAATTACCCTATATATTATATTTTTTTTGGAATCTAGGTAAAAATCTTGGACAGTTTTCTGTATAATATCATATACCTATCTTTAAGAGTTTTTGAATTATAAATAATAATCTTGTGATTTTTGACGCCGTATCGGGACCTGAAAAGAAAATCATATCTTTTAGCGGTTACAGCTAGAAAGCTGAAATTTTGACAATAGTTTCACAAGAAAATCGAAATTTTATAATATCGAACATTATTTGATTATTTTTATATAGGGCGTATTAAATAACAATATTTCTGAGGGATATGAATTATTGCAGAAATCTTCTTTTTTTTAAATGGGACACCCTATATTTCATATGTTTTACTATTGGAGGATAGAATTTTCTATCTAATGATATTAAGTGTTCCTATACCTATCTTTAATATTTTCGAACTTATAGCGAAATTTAAAACTTAAAAAATATGTTTTTTGGTAGTATGCTGTGGAATGGATTCATAGAAACAAAATAATCAAAAATCGATTTGGCGTTATGTCTGTGTTATTGTAATAAAAATTAACTAATTCACATTATTCGAGCTTAGAGTTTATTTTATATTCATGGGGAGTGTGCTAGTGTTTTATCTAGAACTTGCAGAAAATTTACAGAACTTCATCCTGATGCGAGATCCATGGAAATGGCCCCAAGGTCTCCGGATCTTACCCTCCTAGATTTTTATTTATGGGGTAGGATTAAAGAAATAGTATACAAGACACCCGTCACAACAAGGGAAGATTTAGAAAATCTAGTAAGAACAGCTCTGGGGTCTCTAGAAGGGGAACAAAGAGAAACACACAAACCCCCCGTTTTCGAGAATGCTGGGCACGGTGGTGGTGTTGGATATCGCATCCGAACCCTTCCAACCCCTCCACCAGCCAATACTCGCCCCTGAAAGGGTTGAATTTTTTTTCATGTATCAGCGGCAAATATACAGGGTGGCCAATTAGTGCGACAAATATATATCCCTCCCGCAAGCCCTTTTGGAGGCGAGTATTGGCCGGTGGAGGGGTTGGAAGGGGTCGGACGCGATATCCAACACCACCACCGTGCTCAGCATCCTCGAAAATGGGGGAAAAGTGTGTTTCTCTGCAGGGATACCTCTTGAAGCGCGTTTAACCCCGCTGGGAAGTGTTTTTTTGCGATTTTGAGGGGTTGCGCAACCCCAAAAAAGGGAGGTACTCTTGTTCAGGCTGAAAATATTTCGATTTTTCGGGTTTTTTTCCGACTCACACACGTCACTATACCCTGTATGATATTCGAATTCGATCTTATTACTTTTAAATTAATTTTACGAAAACTTATACCATTGTGTATTCTTCCTGCAAATTTGGTTTAAAAAATAATAATGTGGTCACTTTTTTGACCCACCGTGTACATACATAAGGAGATATTCATATTTTCCAATAACTCTCGATCATGCAAAACCCGAACAAACTTTAACGTTTCAAAATTCATGTTTTTCAAAATCCATTCTTTTATCCTTGGAGCGTCAATAAAAACGATGAATCTTTTCAACTAGAACTTTTTTAGTTAGAGAGGGGGAGTATATTTATTTTCTCTCCAGTACGCGCAATTTTGAGACTAATTAAATAATAAATAGTGACAAATACCATTTAATGTGCTTTTTCATTCAACACCAACTTACCAGAAATGCTCACCTTTAGGAATAACCCCCCTCCCCTGAATATATACCCTATTTAACCACCCCCTTAATTATTTCTAATACATTTTTATAGCAATTATAATGCTTTCCTCGTTCAAAGCCATATAATTTAATAGTCGCCTAAAGACACGAACAGGCAGATAAGTAGGTAACCCTAATTTAATTTCTTGATATTACCGGTCAGGATTTAGTTAGTTCGTTTGTTTAAAATTAATAAAATTACGTTTTAACACTCTAGGAGTCCCAGATTCCTCTACCAACAACAGGACTATTACAGACAATACGCGCCACCCCCAATGCCATATGTACCAGTGCCAATGCAAGTGCCTCTTCCAGCACAACTGGCACCGGCAACAGTACAAAATGTCCAGTTGGTGCCGTGCCTGTGTCCAGTAGGCCAAGACTATTCTTATGAAAACGACTACGGCAGCAGAAAAGCGGCATATGGACAGCCCCAATTAATGAATCAGCCGCAACGACGACGGTAAAAATGAACATTTCCGACCATTTCTTTTTGCGTCGCACTTCATCCAAGTGAAACCAATATTTTCCAATCAACATAATGATTTTCTAATGGTATAATATAAGTAAGGAAGTCAATTTATAATTGTATCGATTGAAATTTGAAATGTATTAAACGCGACTATACTCAAAGGCGTATTAGCCATTTCACCTTTCAACTTTTTCAACTGCATATACAGGGTGTCCGGGAACATGTGGGAAATCTCCCGGATATGAAGAAAACACGTGAAAAGAATACTATAGGTTCATATAAACTTCTTTCGTATCGGCATCCCCTTCGGAGATATGGCCTCCCAAAGAGCACCAATGGAATCAAGTTTTTTACACATAATTATTGAACCACCTGGTATATTTCAATTATTTTTTAAGGTAAGACCCGTCAAATTACTACTCACGAAACTGTTGTGAATTACTCACAGCTGCAGGGACGGACTAGCTGTAACACTCATGGGCCCTTTTTGTTAACGCTCTGTATGATGAGATCTTTGGACAACGTTTTTTACATACCTGTAACTATTGACTAAATATTAAGTACTCTTGATTCCTGTCGCTAATCCTAACCGTTTTCGAGAAAACGTCATTTTATTTGCACTGATCCCCCTATCTTCTCACGGGTTAAATATGAAAAAGCGGAATTTTGACGTTTATCATTTCATAGGAACAAAGATGGATCTCTTACCGAGATGATGTAATTAAAATGACGTTTTCTCGAAAACGGTTAGGATTAGCGACATGAATGAAGAGTAGTTAATATTTACTCAATAGTTAAAGGTATGTAAAAAACTTTGTCCAAAGTTCTCATCATAAAAAAAATGGGCCCATGAGTGTTACAGCTAGTCCGTCCCTGCAGCTGTGAGTAATTCACAACAGTTTCTTGGGTAGTAATTTGACGGGCCTTACCTGGTATACAAGATATTAAAAAATAATTGAAATATACCAGGTGGTTCAATAATTATGTGTAAAAAACTTGATTCCATTGGTGCTCTTTGGGAGCCCATATCTCCGAAGAGGAGGCCGATACGAAAGAAGTTTATATGAACCTATAGTATTCTTTTCACGTATTCTCTTCATATCCGGGAGATTTCCCACATGTTCCCGGACACCCTGTATATAATGTCAACATCAGTTGCGTAATAAATCGTTGCATCACTTATACAAAAATTAAGTCGTTGGATTGTTATGTATTAAGTGCCTTAGGTTTGCACTGATTATTTTCAACTCATTAATTTATTTATTATGAACTAATTTCATAAAATATGTGTTATATAATAATTATTTATGTACTAATTTATTATTAAAACGTTAAGTAGTGTGTTCTCTTCAAAAGAAAAGTATAGTACAAAGTTTTTTTTCTACGAACGTATCTAAAATGTCCTGTTTAAGTGTTAAAGGAGGTGCGAATAAAATTAGAAAATTTAAAATCAAAGAAATATTTATTTTGGTACTGTTGCTTTGACTTACTTGGTAATAACTCGAAAGCGGCTTTATTAGCAACTTCATGTCACGAAATTTGAAGATACTTGTCAACAAATGATCAAACTTTCGCTATCTTAGCAACAATTTACTTCATGGATAATTGGATTTCAAAATGATATTTTATAAAGTGAATAACGTAAGAAATTCATTGATTTGTATTGATTCATGTGCTAAAAGTAATTTTATTTCGTTCGAAGGTATGGGACATTGCGCCTTCGGCTCGCGTGCCTTTCTCACAAAATGGCACCTTGAGCACTTGTATCATAAGTAACTATTTTTATGCTAAATATACAACACAATATGACATTTTAGTTTTTAAACGTTTATATAACGTACATCATAAAATGTTGCACATAGATAGTTATAATGCCTTAAGTAAGTAGTGAGTACTATGTATTCATTTTAATTTCATTCGGTCATAGAGCTATTGGGTGTAATTCATTTGTTTTATTCATAATAAAGACTGTTAATTTTATTACAATGCATTATTTGTACTTAATCCTTGCCATACCATGTTGTTTATCTTTAAATTCAAACTTCTTTCGATTAAGAGAAGAAAATTATATTTATTTTTATGGGTTTATGGTTATAGGTCCTATTTTTGGGAATAGTTCGTCAATATAAATTACGGTGTTTCCAAAGATATTATAAACTACAGATCAAATAATCCATTCATAAAACTCTTGGAAAGTGAAGCTGTGATTGTTTGAAATGTTATTGAAAATCAGTAATGGGTGGAAGAGAGAACTACATGCTTGTTGGCTGAATGGCAACAATGTTGAAGTCTTGTTATATCGGGTGGTTAAATATTAAAACATAACCATACTTACCGATGAAAAGATAAATCCTTATTTAAATGATCCACTCTTTTATAAGCTACACATGAATGCACCATGATTGTTTATAATAAAGACGATTTTTCACCAATAATCACAAAAAAAAAAACACAAATCAACCAAAATATATAACAATCCGTTAGATCAAAGGACAAACATCGCAATGTTTACGAGATTAGTATTCATTTATCTTTTGCTTACTTTTATGTCCGAATCGTCGTAAATTAGAAACAGATGTTGCCAGAGTGCAGTTCGATTAGTTCAAGAATAGTTTCATACTTTTAAGTTTTTTAAAGAATCTCTCATCGCCTTTTGACAGTTTATCGTAAAATTATTAGGAAATAAATTTATTTTAAGAGCAATTGCGGATTAACTTAAACCAAGTATATTTGCCAAATGAACAAATTTTTAATTGGGATTTTGCAAGATACCTTTGCGATAAATATGTCAATCTGGCTATGCTGCAATAATGACCGAAAGAGGTGGGAAAGAATGTTCGCAGTCCTTGCGTAGGCTAGTAATGTACATTTTCCCATCTGTAGTTTGTAATATCTTTGGGTGTTTCTAATATTTTCGGATAATAAGACTTTTTAGAAATTTGTATGGGAAATATTATATCTTTTGAAAAAAAATCATTCCATATAGACTTGATTTAAACGATTTCCATGGATGTTAGCATTTCCTTTTTAAAGCCCAAGCAAGATACAAATGGTCCAATTTTATTTTATTTTTATGAGGCGTTGATATATCGCTGTTCTCGGGCAGTGCTTCACACGTCATTTTTCTATCCTCATTAGATTTTTGAAATATGAGGTTTATGAGTTTTTAATTAAGTGCCTCCCTAAATTAATAGTTCTTTAAATCGAGCGGGTAAACCCTACCATTTATCTTCTAGCATGTTTTAAACGAGGTTAGCATGTTAGGTATATATTTTTTTATTGTTTCACTATATGGCACTATACAGGGTCATTCGATCTCTATAAATGTTTTAAATATTGATATCGCTATAAACGATGCCTTTCTTCTTAAAGCAGGCCGGGGAACGTCCAGACATAAGGTACCTGACGTCTTACCTGACGTTTTAACTGACATCTTACCTGGCGTTTTACTTGACGTTTTAGGTATTCAAGTTAGACTACCGTATTGCCAAGTGAAGAAAATAGAAATCATAAAAAATGGTTATTAAATAACAATGGCTGCATTTATATTATATTTATAAGATTATACTCGTATATACAGGGTATTCCTTAATGACGTGCTAATATTTCAGGATGTGATTCCTTAGGTCATTTTATAAAGAAAAGTTCATATGAACATATGTCCGGGTTTGTTCGGGTTTGTTTTTTAAATGGTTATTTTTTAATATCTCCGAAAGTACTTTAGATATTATTTTCAATTTTGGTATGTGTTAATAGGATATAGAACCACAAATTTTAGTTAGAAAAGCTATTCAATTGTTCCACCAGTGGCGTCCTCCGCGACCTATCCAACCATCCACATGGAAAAATGTCAGTGGCATACCATCTTTTTTGTCAAAAATATCAAAGGACATATTTGCAGGAACGCCACTGGTGGAACAATTGAATAACTTTTCTAACTAAAATTTGTGGTTCTATATATACATTAAAACCACTAAATTCATATTGAAACTCATATGTTATTAACATTGATAAATTAATTAATGATAAATTTTGATTTATAAAAATTGTTGGAAATGGCCACAATGTTAATAATAATATTGAGTTTCAATATGAATTTAGTGGTTTTAATCAAGAACGGTGCGTCTGACGAGAGACCGTTTTCATGTAGAATTGACCAGGCTAATTAGAAAAATATCCACATGGATAAATGTCAGTGGCGTACCATTCTTTTTGTAAAAAATATCAGAGGATATGTTTGCAGGGACGCCACTGGTGGAACAATTGAATAACTTTTCTAATTTGTGGTTTTATATCCTATTAACATATTCCAAAATTAAAAATAATATCTAAGGTACTCTCGGAGATATTAAAAGAACAAACCCGAACAAACCATTTAAAAAATAAATATTCAAGACCCTGTAACAAAAAATTTAAGCCGTTGCGGACATATGTTCATATGAACTTTTCTATAGAAAATGACCTAAGGAATCACATCCTGAAATATTAGCACGTTGCAACCCTGTTGTATATCAAATTTTACATTTCTTTCTGTGCGAAATGGATAATTTTATTTTTATGCTCCTCGTCACAAACGAAGATCGTGTAGTATAATATGTTTTTATAATTATAATTCGCTTCTTATTTCATTTTTTATAAATTTGACTCCTTACCTGACAAACAAAACTGACGTAAATCGCTGTCAAATCACAAATCGCTTCTTAAATTCGAATCGAATTGTGAAATCGATTTTTTTTTAGTGCATTCAGCAGTACAATCGATGGGTTTGTTTGTTTCTTTGTTAGGAACAAACTTCCCTTCAAAGGTAAGACCAGAAGAAATAAAATTTCCCACTTTGATAGTATAAAAATACGTTATATTCGTATTTACGATGTGGCCTGCAATGTGATCTACAATGTAGATATTAAAAAAAAATACGTGGACCTGTGTATAATTATAAATAATTAATTAACTTATTACTGTAATACGGCTAAACAATCTCATATGCTCCCAAACAGATCGCCTCGAGAAAAGTGAGTTGTATCACCTACTGACTCACTTAATTCGGTTTCCTGTATACCTACCTATTCATTCAGGCCTTAGTGCGTTACCAAATTGGGTTTTATGTAACACAATGGTAACGGAATATTCTGAAATACCATTAATATCACATCGCTGGGTCTCCATCTGTATATTATATAATTTCATCGTGTAATTCAGGTTAGTTTGATACGGTTTTGATTAAGTGTGTAATTTATATGTCAATAGGGGAGATTAATTTGGGCCAGAACAGTTTTATTATTAATATATATCTGAGAAGATTTGAACCTTTTTGTAGCGTAGACGGAAAAAATAATGTTTATATTTCAAGAACATAGATTTTCTTGCCAATAATTACTTACTTCGTTTAAATGCTGCTTAGTTCGCTGAAATAAATGTTCTTCGACAAATGCACCGACATAATGTATTTTACGTATACATATAGTGCGGTTCTTTAATGCCCCCCCCCCCTTTTTCCCGCTTTGTATACAAAATTTGTTTGTGGCCCATAGGGAAGGTAAATTAGCTTTTGACGTAAGAATGACATGTCTATCTATCAAATCAAAATGTGTGCGTATGGGTGCCATCTTAGTAAAGAAAATTAAATAGGAAGAGGGTTCTTGCGATACATCGTGAAGGCCCTATCAAGTACTTTAAGATGCCAGAATATTACTTCTCTATTCACACCCAAATCAAAATGGCGGCATTTTAAAAATTGCATAGTTATTATTTTTTTATTATCCTTTATTTCATTTACTGTCTTAGAAAAATAAATACCACTTGGAATAATATAGTAGGCATCAGAGAGCTGCACTTTCTTTCATATTTCATTGTGCTCAAATTCAAAACGGCGGATGGGCGCCATCTTGAATTAAAAAAATTGAATAGGAAGTTCAGTCTTGCGATACTTCACGATTGCAGAATATTGTGTCCCTATTCTTACACAAAACAAAATGGCGGCTTTTAAAAAAATAATATTTACTATTTGTTTCTTTTGCTATTTTAGTTCAGATTTTACAAACATAAAGCAGTAAGCACCAGCCTGTTTTATGTCAAGTTATAAAATCTAAACAAAAATATCAGAACAAAAAATAGCAAATACATTTTTTTAAAGAGCCGCCATTTTGTTTTAAATACGAATGGGGACATAATATTCTGGTGTAAAGTACTCGATAGGACCTTTAAAATGGTTTATCGCAAGACCCCACTTCCTATCTATTTTTTTTATTAAGATGGCAGCCATCTTGAATTTGAGCATTATGAACCATGCAAGAGTGTAGCTCCCTGATTCTTACAATGCTATGCCAAGTTGTATATTGACATTAAAGAACCGCACTGTATAATAATTATAAAAAAACTTATTTTAAGAAAAATGATTTCAAAACAACGTATAACATATTTTCTAAGAGAGCAATTTTTGAAATAAGTTATTTTTTGTAGTCGGGTTTGTTGAATATTTCAATTTCCAATGCAGGAAGCCTCAAATTATACTTGAAACAAGAAATCTGAAATATTTTATATTAAGCCAGATAGAACTTATTTTATTTTTAACAATGTTAGGTAGATACTTAGAACAAAAAAATCCTAATTTAACTATGCTAAATACTTGTTTTAAGAAGTAAATATCTTATAATAAATTAGTAGGTAATTGTAAATATTTTAAACGTAACACTTCAAGTTGTTAATTGAGAAATTTTTTTTTTCCATGTTCCCCTCAACATTCTTTACAAATTGAGTTAAATGGTGGTAAACCCGAACACCTCCCCTTAATTCTGGTTTATTAATTGAAGAGAAAATTTAAAAGTTTTAACGCTTTATCTAAACGTGAAATTTAAAATTAACTACAGATATACATATATTAATAAAGGATGCATCTTTAATTATATTAAAATTTAATTTAATTTAGTCAGAAAGTTGATTCAAATGCTTAGATAATGAGTTTATTGGCATTTTAATATTCCAAATTAACGAAGTTTGTATTATACACGTGTAGGTTCCGCCATTTCTTTAATATGAACTTGTTTGATTGGAAATAATAAAAAAAGAACAGATTTTGGTAACCAATTCTATTATTTGTTCTTTATTTATAAGAAGAAGAAGTTATTTATACAAGATTAGCAAAATATATTATTCCAGAAATCGATAAGAAATATTGACAATAATTTTCAAATTTTCAAAAATATTGGTAATATTTTTGAAAGTAAAAGTTATGGTGTAAACTAAAAAAATGATTGAGAACAAGTTTTTCCCGAAGCAATTTTTATTTTTAAGAATTTCAAGACATTATAAAATATATTTTAAAATTAATTGCTTGTTATGTTCATAGTTATTTTTCTTTTAATTCCATTGTGAAAAAAATTAATAACACTTATTTCAAAATTTTGACAAGTTTGTTGTAATTATTTATGATTTTTGAAAAAATAAAATGTACTATTATTAATTTTTCCTTAGCATAGAAAATGTACTTCTTAGAAACGATACTCTCGTGTGATTACCAAGTCGTCCTATCTTACCCCGACTTTCACTACCAGACTAGACGATAATTTTTTGTCAATAAAAAGAAGATGTTTAGTAGAATATTGTAAGATTGCATTACAATAATATTATGTCAATTCTTATGTCATTTAATTTGTAATACCTGATGATTGTAAGAAGCAAGAGAAACCGATGATACCTGCTGATGCGATACAATTATTTTAATATAGGTATATAATATGTCTATTGCCAAAGTTTTTTATATATTTTTTCTCTCGGGAGCCCTACAGCTCAACGTGGACTCCGAACCACGAGATCCGGTGTTCTCGCATTGCGGTTTTCTTTTAAGAATCCCCATAATAAAAAATCTAGAGGAGTTACATCTGAGGAATATCTGGAAATATCCTGTTGAAAAATTATTCACAGTTCTACATAGTAACATATACTAAATAAACCTATACTGTCATTTAATGCTGTATGCTTCATTTACGCTTAGATATTGGCGATTTTCACCAGACCATGTCACCGACACTTTAAAAATTCTTCTGGCAAATATAATGTTAAACACGGGCTCTAAAATAATTCCGCATCATTTTCTAGAGGTCGCCAGGGTTCTTAAACAACCTTTGCCGGCACATAACGATAAAGTCGGTACGGTGTATGAAGGCCGCTAAGCAATAAATCCTCTCGCGCCGGGTAGTCGGTGGCTTTCAAACAATAAATTTTATTTTAGGTATTTTGCAAATTAAATAATTTAAAGTAAATAGAAAATTAGTTTAGACATAGAAAAATTATTATTTTTTTAGCTTTTATAGTATTTAGGCAAATTAGTTCTACGAATTCTTTTTTTATAAAGTTTTGGTTCTAAAAAGAACCGATGTCGCCATCTTTTTGAAACAGAACTTTTCTTCTGTTCGTTTTTTTTGTATTTGAAGTCCAGCTCTTTTAAAATGGTGGACAAACTGGTAGTTCCAATATCGCAAAGTTCTTTCTTCTTTATCTTTTCAAGAATAGCTTTGAGGGAACATATTCCTTGGATTTATACATATCTTAAACAATATTCCAAATCGATAATTTTATCCCATGGGATAAATCAAAGGTTTTAGAATAGAGTCAAACCCTTTTATATGGTCTGTTCAATTCCTCTTCACCCTTTTTTCGAAGTCTTCTTAAGGTCTTATCAGAAATGCCACAAGCATCAGACGTTCGTTTTTGCACTGACAAAACAGACACTAACGGGCCCGAGTTATCATTTTCTAAGTAAAATAACGTTGCACTTGTAATACCAAACGGCGTTCACCTGGAGATAAACACCTTCTAGGCGTTGTGAACATTTTCCATAACTTTGCTTTGTAACTGCTTTTAATTCACACACAATGAGAAACAAACTAAAAGCAAAAAGCATAACTACTTATTTAAAATAGAACATACCATCCTGCACTTGAGCAAATTTTAATTATTTTTTGGAAAATAGTGATTATTATATACTACTATACTACTTACTATAATGATCCCAAAATATCTAAATTCTAGGAAAAAGTACCTGAGAACATCTTTAACTTATTGACGCAAAATGTTTTTCATTTGATAAATTAAAAAAAACTATGAGTGAAAAATAAACAAGATAAAAATATTTATCGCGGTACATAATTCTAAGATAATTTTGTTTTGGAACCGCTGATTTTGAACGGCCGACTACAGTGAACCAGTGGAATTGTTCGGTACGATCAAGTATAGCGAAGGTATTGTTAACTTAACCGTCTTACTGTTTAACAACCTTTAATGATTTAATCCGATATCGGACTTCATGAAACAAATCGACTTTAGTAGGTTTTACTTATTTCTTTATTGACAGTAATTAGAATCAAATATTTTAATTTGCGAGGCATATCGAAAATTGTCGAATTTATTTTCCGTTCCCTACGGCATAATTTTTAACACCCCGTATATGCTGGCTCAAAATTTGATTGTGAGTGTTATTTTCTTAATAAACAGAACTACAATAATATGCGAAGTATAAGGAAGCATTGCCCGTAATTTTGCCGGAAGGAAAATATCCTTAGAATTTGTTAATTTTTAATTCATTCCACTTACCTGATTAACAATATCATTGCATGTACTCTAACAGTAGCAGTACTATTATTAAATCACATTGCATGTAATTTTTTACAAAATTTACGAATAAGCAGTAAAACTTTTCGTTTAGCTTTTCCTGTACTTAAATGTAGATAACAAGACATGAACAAAAAAAAATCGATAATGCCTTCGTGTTACTCCCTACTTAATTATTACAACAATTATACTCGACGATAAGTAGAAAGAGATAGTTTTCATGCAAAAAGAGAGGAACAATATTGCACGCAAAATTAAATGTAGCACGTAGTAAACGAAAGTACATGCAAAATCATATAGGGAGCACATTGTGTCTCTCTTTGATTTAAAATAAAATCATATCCTCTTTCACTGAAGTCTTAAAGAGGGGCTAATTTTGAAACGATTCGAATCGATCGTGTTATATGAGTGTTCTTGTTTAATTTGAGTCGGTAACATACCGCCCTCCTCCAAAATAACGCAATAAAAATATATTTCTTCTGATATAAAAGTCGGCTATATATTTTAGTTAAAAACATAAATTAACTTGTTTTCGAAGCAAATCAATCTGACGGTTGTTTGATTTAATTATATAAAATGAATTTCTTGTCCTGGGTAAGAAGAATTCAGTACTTTGTTGTTATCGGTGTTTAAATAATTTCAAAATATTCCTTAGTTTTTTTTATACATTTTTTTAAATGTAATTTGATTTTTTCAAACTAGATATGGCTTTAGTGCTTTCTCATAAATACAAAAGTGATATAATATTTGTTTAAGATATGTTGTGTATAATATAATAGTGTTTTTGTGCTTTTTTAGCTGTATTTCTCCTTGGTCTCGGTGATTTCCTTTGCTTTTGTTAAAGCTGGAGGAGGTGGAGGAGGGTAAGTAAAAAATAGTTCCATATATTAATTAATTTTAATCGAATATAATCGAAACTTACATTTAAAATTATTTTACATATATTTTCTAAATATTTTGATATTAACAAGTAATAAAATATAAAATATATATTATATATTTGATAAAAATATCATACCTTTCGGGTATTCTTAATATAATAAATATTCATAAGTCAATTTTTTAACTTAAAAATTACTAAACATGTATGTACTGAGCAATATATACAGGGTTGCCCAGTAGCTTGACAGAATCGCGTTCAAATTTATGAGCATGCTGTACGAGATATTAGATTTCAAATGATGTATCACAAGCTGTATGTTTCTATTTAACAAAAAGATCGATGTCGTCATATCTTTGACAAATGTCTATAAAAAAACAAACGAATAACGTCAAAATGTGAGCATATATAAAACTATATTAACGTGTCCGAGCGTTTTCCGCAAAAGTTACAGGTTAAGGCTATATTAATTTTATACCGGACTTCTGGGCCACCCAGTATAATTCTTCACGTAATGACAATTTTATATACAGGGTGTTCCATTAAAAAAAATGACTTTTGAATATTTATTTTACTTATTAGTGGTAGTTTTTATAATTTATTTTATTTTTTAAGACACGATGAGCACGAACATGTCAAAATTATAGTACCGTCGTACCATCATACTCATCACCACCATGAAACTATACACAAAACAATTCATCATGGAGGCGGCGGTGGTGGCGGACACAGTCATGGTGGAAAGCCTTTTAGTTTTGGTGGCCATGGAGGATGGTAGTTTTTGTATTAGGTTTAAGGCTTCCTATCTATACTTAAGCCTCGATGCAAAAAGATTCAGTTTTTTAACAATATTATTTCTGTTCTAAAATTTAGTCTCTCTAGCAAAATTATGGATGTTTAGAAAGAAACGCCTTTAATTTTTCTAAGCGCTTTGAATTTTTTTAAACTACAAAGATAGACAATTCACAGAGATTGATAAGGCCAAAGTGAATAGTTTTATTTCAAAACAGAAATTTGGTCAGAAAACTTTATTTTTATGACCGAGGACGTCTGTTTGGTGCAGTCCGATTTTTAGTACCCGAACAAATATTTAATTTTCTAAATTTATAATAATAGACATTAATTATATGATTACTTATTATTGCCTCATTAAATTATGTACTATTGACAGGAATTTTTGCACTAGTACAGAATATACCTTCCTGTTATCACTAGTGAGGAAAAAGGTTTTTGTCAAGTACCATTACTATTTTCCTAAAATATGGAGGTATTTTTTTGATAAAAAGTTAATATCGGTTATATTATTTACTTACTATTAACAGGGACTGTATCTTATTAAATAAAATACAAGTTACATTGTATATTAAAGTTACATTTAAGTTAATATTTTGTACGATATGGGAGACTCTTTCAAATACGCTAATCGATGTTTAAAAGTAAATTTATCGAAACCTGCCGGCTCCCGACACAAACTTTTCGATTTCCTGAAAAGAAAAGTGTATTACTCTGTATACGAAATATGTGCAGACAAACTGGCGTGTATGGTGTCGAAGATATTTACGTTTAGAGATTGCCTATTAAACTGCCAATTAATTTTGTTACTTATTTTCTGTATAAAAAGCTTTATATGCCGTTACCCGAACTGTACCTACCTTGTTGTGATACTCATGTTTAATTATTGTTAATAGAATTACATTGACATCATTGTTTTTTGTAATAAAGTTTTAAAAAATCTGAAAAACTGTTGTTTTTTTATTAACGACATAATTTAATTCCTATTAACGACGGAAGTTTATTTCGGGAAATTTTACTTTCAAAATTAACAATTTTCTTGTATTATACAGGTTGTCAACTTGAAAACTTCCCACCTTTAATGTACAGGGTGTTATGGAAATGACGTATTATATTTAAATGGGTGACTCCTGGGGCGTTATATTTTTTTATTTTTTTTTTAAATCGAACGTTTAAAAAGTGGGGTAATTCTTCACCCCTAAACCCACACACAACTCATCGGCACATTCATATATGAACATATCACATTGCCCAGCTGCGTAATCAACAGATGTTCAGGAACAATGTTGCCAAAATGTTTAAGTGTAGTCGCTTATAAAACATCGAAAGTGGCAACGCTGTATTTTTAGCTGTTTGAAGAAGCCGGCCGATATCGATCGAGAGAACCAACGTGTGTGTTATTTATTTTTAAAATTTTTAGATGTTAAATACATTATTTCCCAGACAATAAGGGCGTATTTTTGTCTACACATTAGCACTTTAAAATCCTAATTCTGATTGAAAACTAATGTGATTTTGTGATGTGAGTACTTGGTGTTTTTTATAAATTAAGTTGGTTTTAAATAAGTCCGAAAAGGTAAATAAAATTGCATTTTTTTTTCTAAAGGGCAAGTGACATTTATAAACTTTTAAGTTGTCCAGATCTGACGGGTGTCGTTCGAATTGAACAAATGAGAACATACCTGACCATTTATAAACTCTGCGGCGGTTCGTTCGAGTCAGTTCAAGTTTATAAATCAGAGATTGTTTCCCAGGGAACTGAACGTAAAAGTTTATAATAATGTACCCTAAAAAATAAACAACTTGAAATCTGTCAAACGGTTATTGACTTTCTAAAGAGTTTACCCTGAAGATATGACAACACTGTTCAAAATTTACTGCCATATGTTGCTGTGTTTACCTTCCGAACAGGGGCACCACGTGGTAATTTTTGGTTTGACATAAGGTTATTTACAGGGCATATTAAATTAAAGCACCATTTTTGGATATTTTCTTCAATTTGTTTTCATCTCAGGAATTGCCGGTTTAAATATAATACGTCATTTCCATAACACCCTGTATTTGCAGCCTTAGTGGTTTGACTCATTACTTTAATGGTCGTTTTAATCTTTTTCCAACAATACCATAATTCAGTTTATTGTGGGGGCTGAAATGAATCATCATAAGCCTGATTTTTAATTTATTTTTTAAATAAAACCTACAACTAAGAAATACAAATTTTATTGATAGATTTAGGTATAAAAAGTTCTATATCGATAATTAGGCATATTTAATTATTTAAGAGCAAATAAGTTCATAAGTTTTTCCCCATTACTGTGCGATTGTTCATGACATAAGTATACAGGGTGTCCGAGAATATGTGGGCAATCTCCCGAGTTAAAAATAACAGGAGAAGTACCTATACATTTTTCTTCCTACGGCCTCCCCTACGGAGATACGGGCCCATAACGGGCGTCCCTGGAAATCGTTGCTTTTAAAATAATATTTTAAGTACTAGGTGTAATTTAATATTTTTTTAGTATAATGGTTAGTAGATGAGTCTCCTTGAATTTCGCCCTTTTAAACACATTTGGCTTACTTAGTTTGACAGGGACGGACTAGACGTAACACAAAAATGCTTTTTTTTTTGTACACCTTGTATGATGAAGGAACGGCAATAATATTTTTGGATACTCTAAACCTTAAGCTGTACTCTTGATCAATGTCGATGAAATGAACTGTTCTCGAGAAAATATATATTTTTGTTCAATATGATTTATATTCAGTATACGTAAATTCCATTACTAAGTTAGTAACTAATAAAACAAAGGAGAAAAACCGCAGATTTCAAGACACTACCATAAACTGATACTGGCATAAACATTCTTATTTAAATCGGTACATGTGAAAAAAACTACAACAACAATGAGTTAATTTAATGAACATCATAAAACAACAACTAATGCAAAAAACCATATTGAACAAAAATATTTTTTTTTCGAAAACAGTTCACTTTATCGACATTGATCAAGAGTACCTTTTTTTCAGCTAAAGGTATAGTATCCAAAAATATTATTGTCATTCCTTCATCAGACAAGGTGTACAAAAAAACATTTTTGTGTTAAGTCTAGTACGTCACTGGCAAACTAAATAAGCTAAATGTGTTTAAAAGCGCGAATTTTAAGAGACTCATCTACTAACCATTATACTAAAAAATTATTAAATTACACCTGGGTACTTAATAAATTATTTAAAAAACAACGATTTCCAGGGACGTCCGTATGGGCCCGTATCTCCGTAGGCGAGGCCGTAGGAAGAAAAATTTATAAGAAATTCTCCTGTTATTTTTAAGTGTTCTATCTGAACCCGGAAGATTGCCCACATATTCTCGGACACCCTGTATACACATTCACATTCAGTCTGTCTAAATAAAATAACTATTTAATCTAAAACACTACTTAGAAAATAGTATTGCCTAATCAGCTGACGATATTTAATTTTCTCAAATAATTTAATAACTGTTTTTAATTAAAAATATAGAATAACAGTATATTTTCCATATTAGGAATATAATTCTAGCATGACCAATTTACACACACCAAAAAAAACTGATTAAACTATAATTCGGTGTCTCCAGATTTCAAATAAACTACCGTTTTATTTAATATAAAAATACTTCTTATATCCTTCTAAACACACCGGTATTTTATTTTATTATTATTAAAATCATTCCAAGTTAAAGACATCTAGTTTGTAAAAAATATATAATGAATAATTAAAAGGGAGAATAAAGCTTACTGATGTCTCTCCAATAAATAAAGTCTTTTTCAAATCCCAGAACAAATCACCCAAGCCTGTTCGGTTTCAATTGAATCTGTTTTGTTACTGAAAAGAAACTTACTTCTTTGTTATAATGTCAGCTTTAGTTAGGACCCTTAGTCTGTGTCCACAACGGCGCACTACCCCTCGCCTATAGCCTTGTACCATAGCACCGCACAGCCTCGTTTGAGCTTCGCAAAGTAGTCCCTCGCCATCGAGATATAAACATGGACCGTGCATTGTTATCTTCTTCCGACGAAGAAGATATTGTTTTAGACTCTAATATAACAAAGTGGTACTTTATATGCTTAAACTAAATCTAAGTATTTATATGCCTAGATCTTAGATCTTTATAAAGGTGATAAAATTCTCCATAGAATCTTCGCCTTGCGTTAATAAGATGCACTGGTAATCTTGATTTCTGTTTAAACATATACCACTTGGTTATATTAGCGTCTAAAATAATATCTTCTTCATCGGAAGATGACAAAGCACAATCCATGTTTATATCTCGATGTCGAGAGACAAACTGATCGACAGGCAAGGCAATGAGCTAGGGTCGGTGCGCCGTTGTGGAAACTACTGTGCCGTGCTATGGTACCAGGCTATGAGCGAGGGCGCTGTGCGGTGCTCCGTTGTGGCCACACACTTAAAATTCCATCTTTAAGTCCTAGATGTTTGTTTCTAGGAAATATGGGCATTTTTGGAAAAGACAAAGAAGTGAATAAAAAGCCTCTGAAGCTATCGATCGACTAAGATGTCAAGAGCTTGTTTTGGACCTTAGCAAATCTCCACTGATTTTTATATTTCAAATTTCTCGTTTGCTGTAGGCTGAAAAACCTGATCAACTTCATTATTTATGTAAAAATTTGGTTGTTTTTGTAAGGATTAATACTAACCTAAGAGTTTCTACAGCGCAATTGTAAAAACTTATTGGTTTTAATTAATTTTTCTTGTATTATGTTGCATCATACCTACCTACGTATGTCTATAAATTATCAGTACGACGTAATCAAAGTTGCATGTGCGATTTGACCACTGGTTTAATAGATTTTGTTTTGAAAAAATTGTTTCAACGGTTCAATTCCATAGATATTATTGCTTGGAGCTTTATTTGTTTGAATCCGATCATTTGATTCAGCGTAATCCTCGGATTCATCTCCACCTTCTTCGCTATAATCTTCTTCTTCTCCATCATTATATTCGTCTTCACTTTCACCACTGCCCGACGCCGTGGGTCCATAACTCGTTTCGTGCACGTTAATATTAGCCAATGGCGCTTGAAATATTTGACCAAGTCGCGTATGAGTTATATCGCTGGGATTAGTTTTCGCTATTTTATAATTTCCTGAAATAAAGTGTTTGCTAACAGGATCGCTTGCGTCCGAGTTCTTAGCCTCAGTAATATAGAAACTTTCGCTTCTTAACGATCTTTGTGAATTATAATAACCGTCATCATCGATATTTTCTGGATATGGACCCGAGTCAAGATCATTAAATGTTGGAACTATCCCATAGCTATCGACTTCGAGCGGAGGTGAAGGTTTAAATTCAGTATTTCCGAAATTATCGGTGTTTGCATGCTTGCTCCAATCATCGCGGTGACCATAATTATGACCATGATGGTGTCCGTGATGATGCCCATGATGTCCCCCTTTATGTTTATGATGATGATTATGCTTGTGCTTGTGACCGTGACCATGCTTATGATGATGTCCATGTTTATGATGATGACCATGCTTATGTTTGTGACCATGTTTGTGACCGTGCTTGTGGCCATGGCCGTGTTTATGATGGTGCTTGTGGATGATTATCTTTTTCTCGGGTTGCTTGATGATTGTGTGGGTATGTTCGTGCCTGTGGATCGGAACTGGGACGGTGATTTTGACATGGACACTAAAATAGGAATTTCATATAAATAATAAAAATTGCAATTATTTTGATACGTTTGATTCAATTTATTGGGTTCGCTTGTAGAGGGTGATCACGTATATAATGTTCCCCCTTTAGAATCTTATTTTTCATACTATCAAAAATTAAATAGATTAATATAGAAGGTTTTTGAAGTAGCTTCTTCAAGGGGATCAAATATCACTTTAGGTCTGTTGATTTACATGGGATCAAAGAATTATTTCTTAAATGTGATATCCTGTATATTAACTGATTTCCTAATTCTACGTCAAATTCTGAATGAAACTTATACCATCACCCTGTATATTAAAAATTAAATTAAAATAAAATAAATCGTGCTAGAAACTGGAATCATGTAGTTCCTGTAATTTTGCCTGTTAAGTTGTAAATAAATAAACCATATAATAACAAAGGTTTAAGAATTAAATAGACAATATACACATAGATTCAAAAGTTTTGCGTCACTCTGATTTTGGCATGTTAAGGTAATTTCAGGAATACATTTTTTTTCTAAATGTTTATTTATGTTAATCAGTTAAAACGATACCATTTTTTGTAGCAAAAAAAATATTGTCAAGACATTTGTTTAAGATAACATTTTTAGTATTGTATTTTGTTGGCGCTGGCCTGTTAAGTTTTTCGGTTCAGCGTGTAAAAATGAATCGCCGACTAATATCTGAAATTGATCGTGCAAGAATAGTAGCTTTAGCTGAAGAAGGTCATTCCCAAAGGCTTGTTGCTGAAACAATAAGGGGGTTTCCAAAGTGATATCTCTCTCATACGGAATCGCTATCTAGAGACCAATTCTGTGCGAGACAGACCACGAAGTGGTAGAAGGCATGTTACTAACGAACAGCAGAACCGCTATATTACGTTAACAATTCGGAGAAATCGTACTATGTCAGTCCCACAACTTCAGAGAGATGTTACGCATGCAATTGGAGTTCGCGTATCGGTCTCTACACTAAGAAGACGAATTCTTGAATCCGGTTTAAGATGCCGGCGACCAGTAAGAGTTCCACAACTACAATATGACCACCGAGTTCGTCGACTGCAGTGCTGCTGAAACGCACGTGCGCTTACCCGAAGAATTTTGGAATTCTGTCCTATTTTCCGACGAGACCAGGATTTGTCTGGTAAAGGATAGTCGCTCGATTGGTGTTTGGAGAGAACCAACAAGAGCCGCTCAACGTGCTCATGCTCGCCCCTTGCCTCCATTCGCCGGAGGAATGGCATGCTATTCCACAAGAACGGATTGCTAACCTGCGCATGCGGCAACGTCTTCAAGCTTGCACTGAGGCCAGAGGAGGAAATACACCTTATTTGAAGCTAAATTTTTTAAATTTCACAAATTATACAATATAAATAAATTTTACTTTTGTTAAATTTTTTTTTGGAAAGTTTAAAATGTTGTGGTAAAATAAAAATTTTTAAAACTCATTGATTTTTATTTTAAACTTATCAATGAACTAATATTCAGTCTATTTTCACCATGACGTAATTACTTATTCGAGAATCAGAGTGATGCAAACCTTTTGAATCTATGTGTATCGCAAAAGATTAAGAAATTAAATAATATTGTGATACCTATCACAGAAAATCTTGAATCTATTTTTTCTTAACTTATAACAGTAAAAAATATGTCATCATTTCTAATGGCATGTGAAGTACAAAAGTTTCGCAGACGACTCCTTTATTTATATGACAGTTGTAAATAATCTAGAAACATTCTAAATTTTAAGTTCAACTTGATTATAGATTTTGTGGCACTTACTGTTTTCCTTCATGCCCTCCTGATTGTGTAACTCTGATTGTATATCCAATAAAAATGAGACAGAAAATATCCAATTTCATATTTTCTTTGCTATATTATGTAAAACTAACACTTTTTTTTTCAAGTAAGCACACTTTTAACGGTATTTCATCATTCAACATTATTCAATGTAATAAATCAAATTTATTTGAAAAGATTATTTTATATCGTAGAAAATTGGTCCCCGTTCGTCAATATTTGTGGCTTTTGGTTACGATTTTTCACCTTATCACGGAACTAATTTAATCAAAACGCTAAAAAATATATTTACTCGCTTCGTTTCGTTTTCCTCGACAGAATTAACGCATTGTTATGCGGTTGAATTCGGAAGTATTCTCCCATGATTATTGCAATTTATTTATTTAATATTAATGTAATAATAATCAGTGAATCCATAAATTGATTATTTCAATTCACGTTTCTTTTAAATGCTGCTTAAATGCGATCAAAAAAGCCTATAAGTGTATACATAGCTTTTTCATCTAGAAAACAAATAATAGGGTGTTATGGAAATGACTTATTATATTTAAATGGGTGACTCCTTGGGTGTCCAAGAGAAAATCTACATACTTTTTGTTTTGAAATCGAACATCTAAATACTAAGGTAAAAACCCTTTTTATACACATACTGTCGCGCCGTTCCATCTGGATTCACTTAGCAACAATGTGGGTCACTAGAGTATACTAACAGTGATGTGAGATCACACCGCATGTATCGCCCTTGCTTGGATACCGGCCGCGCGTCACTATCGTTGTTTCAGTATGTTTCGAGACTCGGGGATGGAATAATGCTATCGACGGTTCCACATTGATGTATACGAATTTTAAACGTTTTGGTTAGTTGTAGCATTTACCCGATTTTTTTTCTGTTGTGAAATAATTCATAATAATAAATGTTGTAATGTGATTTCACATTTGTGTGATATTATCTACTGTTGAACTGTTGAAAAACATACTTTTTGTGTTTTTTTTTAATGGAATTTAATTATAAAACCGATTATTTTAAAATAAGATCGAAGGTAAGAGAGTATGTACCTTAAAATTGTAGTCTTAAAAAGAAGTGATAGCGCGTGTCAAAGACATCTTGTTGCCAAAAACGGAACACGTGTTCTGTATTGCAATATGACAACACCGCCTATAATGCGCTAACCTCTTTTGAACCTCGAGACTGCCTCAATAAACTATTGATTGCGAAGGTCCTCAGGAGCGGCCACGTAAATTTTGAGATTTCATATAAAGTGGATATTTCGCTTAATAATTCAAAGCGCCATTTATGGTTAATTTTCTTCAATTTATTTTCATCTCAGGATTTGCCGGTTTAAATATAATAAGTCATTTCCATAACACCCCATATATGCATGGTAAGGTAAGTATGTAGTAAAATATGCAAAACACTGTAGTAACTAAACAATAACTTTTTGCACTAGATACATAAATATCTATTTCAGGGTTAAACTGTTAAAACAAGGAGCCTAAACAGAATCATATAGACATTAAAAAGTTGAAGAAGTCTAATGGAACAACTTATATTATACCGGGCGGTACGTCCGACCAGGACACCTTGGATTTCCCATATTTTGAGGTGGTCAAATATTCGCTTTCATATTGATTTTACAGAAAACTTTTATTAAGACTTTTTAGAGATAATAAGGAGAGTAAAAAGTCAGCCAATTTCAACTTTTTTACACATTCCGTTTTTAAGATATTAAAAAAATTGTGTGTCTTCAAACTAGCTTAAATCTGGAGTATGATGTGTTTAATTTTAATTCAGGTTAAAGTCGAAACAATTGTCATGGTATAATTTACTATTATTTACTTATGCGGTTACTAAAATTATATTTTTAAATTCTTGACAAAACGGTGAAGATAATTAGTTAACACTATTAATCTGTTTGTTAAATACCAATGTGTGGGAAAATTTATTCCTAACCACCTGAAGAACCTTGTACTATAAGGGCGTATTTTGGTCTACACTGCAGCACTTAAAATACTAATTCAGATTGAATGGTAATACCAAGAAAAGGAAGCCTTCTCCAGTGGTAGGATTGCTATTTCCTCGACTAAGGTTGATAATACAGCTTGAAGTAGTCTTCAGTCTTCTCTAATGATGGTATGGACATCTATCCTGTACTGACGAAACCACAAGAATTCGAAACCGGTCTGCAGGTGGTGAGATCCTATCAATGGAGAAGGCTTTCTTTTCTTGGTAGTACCATTCAACCTGAATTAGTGTTTTAAGTGCTACAATGTAGGCAAAAATACGCCATTTTTGTTACAGGGTTCTTTTTCAATTTTTTCCTATTTTAGTTTTTAAATGGTCGAGAAAAAAAAAGAGAAAAACGTTTCTTTAAAAATTTTCTTGCTGTTTTCCAAACCATTAAATCTCTGCGGATAGCACTACCAAAACTAATACCCTAATATGTAAAAAATTGCAATCATACATACATAATTTTAAGGAACGTCACATTATTTAAAATGGAAAATATAAAGTATTTAGAATTGAAGAACGCGATAGGATCCAATATTTAGTGACAAGAGGTATTGGTATTGTGATTTAATTTTCAATCAAGAAAAAACATTATTATCCCTTTCGGCTTTTCGATATCCCGTAATTTTAAACAAATGACCAACGAATACTAACAGCAGGAAGAAGACAAACTAGGGCGTTAATTGATGGAAGCAGGCGTGACAACTATCATGTTCAAAAATAGTGGTGGCACCATCATATCTGGCGAGTACCCCTAATTATTCAAATATCCTTTCCTCAAATTTTTATTACTTTCAATTAAACAAAAACACATTTAAAACGCTTTTATTTGGTTTAATTCTTTCGGCTGTAAATATCAGTGTAAAATAATAACATGCATGCATGATATAGTTTTAATTTCCCCGTACTGTGTTTATCAAGTTTCTCGTTTACTGGTGTGCCTCCTTTTGAAGTGTTGATTCAGTATCCTGTCTTAATAGTAGTAGCTAAAATTCTATCGGGTGCTTCAGTATTTAAAATCTACACACTAATTCTTATTTTTAAGGTGCCATGCAGGTTCCTGCGTAGGTGTCCATCCTTTCATCCTTATCACATTTGTCTGTTTGTTGCAGCACTTTGGAGTGTTTGGAAGTCCCGTATCCCTGTTCATTGTCGAATGTTTCGCAACCAGGATAATTTTTCTCCCTAACCCTCTTGTTCCTCCTTCAATTTTGCCCTGCAGGATAAGACGTTGAAACTCATAACGTTCTCCACGTGTAATGTCCTAGGTACGATATTTTTCTTCTTGTTATGGCTTCAAGAAGTTCAAGATTTGTCAATTCTGCCCTATGGAGTACTTCTTCATATCTTACGTGATCAATCCATGAAATTCTAATCATTCTACGCAGAGTCCACATTTCGAATGCTTCAATTTTGTTCATTGAAGTAGTTTTTAAGGTCCATGCCTCTATTCCGTACAAGAGAACCGACCAGATATAGCACTTACCCATTCTGTATCTGATATTGAAACTCAACTTCCTATCTATGAGGAAGTTCCGAAGCTTTAGGAAGGCTGTTCTTGCTTGTTCTATTCTGCATTTTATTTCTTGTTCTGGGTCCCAGTTTTCGTTTAGTGTACACCCCAAATAATTAAAATTTCGCAACTCGCTCAATGTCTTCACCATTTACAAGAATCCTTGAGTTCTGAACGTTGGTCCTACTGACGACCATGAATTTGATTTTGCTAGTATTCATTTTCAAGCCCATTCTTCTACTAGCTTCACTGACCTGGTCTAATAATGTCTGGAGATCGTTGCAGTATCTGCGAGTATTGCCGTATCATCCGCATATCTTATATTGTTAATGGGGAATCCATTAATTTTAATACCTATAGGACTATCTAGAACTGACTCAATAAAAGGTATTTCTACATATTAAACAACATTGATGACAGGATACAACTTTGCCTAACACCCTTTTTTATTTCAAACTGTTCTGTTATTGTTGTATTTTGTAATTGAATCTCTGCTTTTTGGTTCCAGTACAGGTTAGCTATGAACCGTATGTCTTTCTCATCCAGTCTTATGTCTTTAAGGTATGATATTAGGAGACTATACTTAACGTTGCCAAAAGCCTTCTCGTAGTCTATAAAACATATGAAGACATCTTTCCTTTGGTCTTGATAGTTTTGTATTAGTGTCTGTAGACTGAATACTAATATAAATATACATTTACCAAAATTCAGGATAAATAAATTTAAAAAAGGGTTGAGCTTTACAAGCTTATACGCGTGAGTATTTTAAAATGGAATACTTTCATATTGATAAAAATATATTGAGGAAGTATGACATACATAGGTATGACATTATATGCTTCCCCCCATAAGATTTCCTACCAGGGCGCCCATGACTGCCAAATGAGTTTCTTCATTTCAATGTCTAGTTTCATTGCCATTGTCGATACCGACGTATTTGGTGATGATTTTTTTCTAATGTTCTTAATAATTGAAAACGATTTTTTTTAAATTCATATACATATATTAAAAACATAACAAATATGTAACATAATAACATCATGGCATGTACATTGCCGACTAAATAACAATATTCAACTACAATAAACTATATAAATCAGGTAGATACAAAAAAACGCAGATATATGACCTCCAAACATGACCCTCAAATTTTTGCTCAGTCCTTTCGTAAACAATATTCCTGGTAACTGCCAACAGAGTCCTCAGTACATTCGTAATCTTCTCATTGCTGTAAAAGTATTACCCTAATGACTAAGGTGATGTACGAAGATCTGACTCAGGCCTTTGACAGGACTATTCAAGTATATTTGCATGGATCTAAAATAATAAAGTAAATAAAAAAATACATTAAAAAATCATATTAAAAAATGTTACCGAAGGTATAAATGGTACAAAAATGTCGTCAAGAAACAGAATTCTTCTACCTCGGAGGCATGTAGCTGATAAAATACCCTTAAAGGAATACTTACTTTAACAGAAAAATAATTCTAGCAGTTTCCAATCTGCAATCATGATTGGCATAAGGCATTCAAATTCTCAAATTAATGTAATTCCAAAGTTTTTATTATAAAAGTTACTACTAATGGGAAAGAGTAAATTATTATATGGGATATATACAATTTGTAAACTAGACATAACAAATGGGGCATTAAAGAGAAATAAGAGGAGACAGTAACAAAGCCTATATACAAAAAAGAAAATAAATAATAGATACTGGAAAATTGCGTGAAGGGTTTTAAGATAAAACAGAAAAGAAGTGAAAAAATTATTAATTAGTACTAAATTAATTTGTATTTTATAAAATTGATTCACATTTTATTTTTATTTGAAAACATTATAAAGTTAGTAACAGGTAAATTGATAAGGAATAAACGAAGTGGAATTAAAAGTTGTTAGTAGGTTATATGAACCGTTAATCATTACATTTCCCTTTTAAGTGAGGTTAGGAGCGGGTAAAACCCACTTAGGCTGTATTTTTATATTAAAAGATATCTATAGTCGCAATAAAATTGAGTTCTTCTGTGCAGTGGACTTAGTGTCCAAGGGCTCTATTAACGAAAATTATACTGTAAAAAGTTTATGATGAGACAGAGAAACAATATATTATTGCGAGAAAATTCCATTAATTAAACAGCTTAACCGTGAATTATTCGCAATCTTGTTAGTACAGTTCGTGCACGAAGGGTAGTACCGGTCAGGAGTGAGATGCGACTGTATTTCTTTAATTTACTGATTTGGCACAAGAAATATGATCAATGCATTGACTTAACCAATGAAAAATATATCGGATGATGCCTCGCGGATCGTGGAGATGAACATAGGAAATCTCATTAATATAGGCTCCCCTGTACATTTTATGGAAAAACTGCATTATAACTTCTTGAAGAGTCCGACATGGTAAACCCATGTGCCGAGTTTGCATAAATTTTGGTGAGTCAATCCTATGCTATTCAATTAAACGTGATTGACAACGAATAATGAAAATATTGTCACCGACAATAATTTTTGTTTTGTCAATGTCAATGTATTTGCCCTATTACCTGAACTATGAGAGTTTCGTGGTTATGCCATCACGTTTAATTCAATAGCTTAGGATTGGCTCACCAAAATGTATTCAAACTCGGCACATCGGTTTACCATGTCAGCCTTCAAGAAGTTATAATGCAGTTTGTCCATAAAATGTACAGGAGAGTCAATATTCAGCCACCTAACGATGCATCACCCGGTATATAACGCTCGTCAACAAATGAAGCGTAACATATATCGACGGCATAGTAGATTCTTCATTTCATTACGATTGTTATTATAACAATTCTCGTTATACTATATAGCTTTATGACGAGTGTCTAAACTTAATGTCAAGATGAACATACGCTTCGTGCACTGCCTTAAGAACTCTTTAGATAAAAATCTTTGGTTTGTAGAATTTTAATGCCACCCATGCCATCCATGACCGCCACCGCCACCGCCTCCATACGAATAATGAGGTTGTCCAATGGAAATACTTCCGGATACTTTTCCGTGACTAAAGCCGTCGCCGCCGTGACATCCGGAACCGTGGCACACTACTTCACCGTCGTCTGTGCCAGAGATGCGGATATGTTTGGTGATGATCTTTTTGGTGTGGACGTTTTTATGGCTGATAGGGACTTTGATGATTACGTGTTTGTGTCTGAAAATAAATACAATTGATATACTCGAACAAGTATGTGTTAAACTAAATACAAATTGATTGATCTCGCAGACTTTACCATAAGCGCAAGATGTGTTGGCGTCTGTGAGTCGGAAAAAATCCCGAAAAATCGTACCTCCTCCCCCCGTTTTCGAGGATGCTGAACACGATGGCGGCGTCATCAGAATTTCTCATCTGGGTTGCGCAACCCCTCATAACGGTTAACCCCCCCCCCCCCCCCCAGAGGTGTTAAACGTGCTTCAAGAGGTTTCTCTGCAGAGAAACACACTTTCCCCCCATTTTCGAGGATGCCGAGCACGGTGATGGTGTTGGATATCGCGTCCGACTCTTCCAACCCCTCCACCGGCCAATACTCGCCCCTGAAAGGGGATAATTTTTTTTCAAGTATCAGCGGCAAATATATATCCCCCCCCCCCATTTTTGAGGATGCTGAACTCGATGGCGGCGTCAGAATTTCTCATTTAGGTCGCGCAACCCCTTAAAACGGCTAAAAACCACCCCCCGGAGGGGTTAAACGCGCTTCAAGAGGTTTCCCTGCAGAGAAACACACTTTCCCCCCGTTTTCGAGGATGTTGAGCACGGTGGTGGTGTTGGATATCGCGTCCGACCCCTTCCAACCCCTCCACCGGCCAATACTCGCCCCTGAAAGGGGATAATTTTTTTTCAAGTATCAGCGGCAAATATATATCCCCCCCCCCCCCCTATTTTTGAGGATGCTGAACTCGATGGCGGCGTCAGAATTTCTCATTTAGGTCGCGCAACCCCATAAAACGGCTAAAAACCACTCCCCGGAGGGGTTAAACGCGCTTCAAGAGGTTCCCCCCGTTTTCGAGGATGTTGAGCACGGTGGTGGTGTTGGATATCGCGTCCGACCCCTCTACCGGCCAATACTCTCCCCTGAAAGGGGAGAATTTTCTTTTTCAAGTATCAGCGGCAAATATAATTTCGAAAAAAAATTACAAGTGTTTAAACATTTTTTTTTAATTATTTTTTTTTATGTAATTGAAATTAAAAAAAAAATTTAATTTAGAAAACAAAAATTTTTCTAAAAAATTAAAAATAAACTGACCACGCCTTCGCGTTTTTTCGCGCAAACTATTTGATTATATTTTTTCAGTTGGACCGGAATGAGTACCATTACAACGAAAAAGAGGAGTACAACTATTTTCCCCATTCTCAACATTCTCGGAAACGGGGGGAGAGGGGGGGGGTCGGACACGATATCGAACACCACCACCGAGCTCAGCATCCTCGAAAACGGGGGAAACTGTGTTTCTCTGCAGGGAAACCTTTTGAAGCGCGTTTAACCCCTCTGGGGGGGTGGTTCCTGGCCGTTTTGAGGGGTTGCGCAACCCAAATGAGAAATTCTGACGCCGCCATCGTGTTCAGCGTTCTCGAAAACGGGGAGGGGAGGTACTCTTGTTCCGGCTGAAAATATTTCGATGTTCGTCCGACTCACAGACGCCACTAATAGCTCTTGCTCGTCTTGTGCAGTATTTACCAGCTATGAAAATGGGGGGTAAGGCTGTTCGCGTCCGTAGCAGAATGCTACACGTGCCCCCTGGCAAGGCAGCACGTCACTTAATTCCCGTTTAGCGCCTAAACGACGTGGTTCATCGACTCTAATAAAGAAAACCTTCGTTATGTTTTGTTCCAACAGGTTTAAAATTTCGCAGCTCGCAGCAGAAATCAGAT
The DNA here is from genome assembly GCA_963991005.1 of Barypeithes pellucidus. NCBI lineage: Eukaryota > Metazoa > Arthropoda > Insecta > Coleoptera > Curculionidae > Barypeithes > Barypeithes pellucidus. The sequence goes on along the minus strand of OZ022562.1, from coordinate 18,004,445 downwards.
AATGGAATGAATCCAAAATCGAAATATTTAGAATACATCAAAGATTGCAAGAAGCAGTATGTAAATAAAATTATCCTAATCAATTTTCCTACAGGGTATTTCGAAATTACGATAGAAAACAACAGTTTGATTTACTCCTGTATACTATAGCCTAATCGAAAAATGTTACTTCATAAAATAATTAAGAAAAAACACAAAAAACGGATCTATGAACTGATAACAAACAAAATCATGGAAATCGCATAAAAAATAAAAAGTTATAAAATATCAAACTTGACCAAAATATCAGGGTGGCGGAATTTTGCGCCGGCGGGTGTAGAAGTGAAAGATTTGCAACAATTTTGTCGGCTAAGTATGCAAATATTTTTTTATAGGAATAGCAAAGCGGTATCCTCCTTGATTTAAAATCTTTGTAGTACCCAAAATCTAACGACACTTTCTTTTTGTTCTTCATAAAAATTAACGACTGTAATTAACGGATTTTTGTACTATAAAAAAAAAGAAAAAATGTCCGAATTCGAATGGAACTAATTAGTTTCTCTAAAAAAAAAATCCTTTTACTTTATATAATTACGGTTTGTAGCCGTCGCTCGTTTAGTGGAATGTTGATACGCATAATTTCGCTACAACTTTCATCTGATTATTTGGTGAATGAGAATTGAAGTGGAATAACCTATAATTTTACAAATAAAAGTACTACTACTTATATAATCGTTTTAAATTTAATGTTATATTTATTTAGATTGGATTATATTTATGTATTTGGTGTAATAGTAACTGGGTATTATTTATTTGGTTTTAGTTGTTCGTAAGTCGGTAGAACCCATTCAAAATTTGCCATAAATATGCATACTATTATACAGGGTTTTCCTTAATGACGTGCTAATATTTCAGGATGTGATTCCTTTGGTCATTTTGTAAAGAAAAGTTCATATGAACATATGTCCGCAACGGCTTAAATTTTTTGCTAAAGGGGTTGAATTTTTATTTCTTAAATGGTTATTTTTTAATATCTCCGAAAGTACTTAAGATATTATTTTCAATTTTGGTATGTGTTAATAGGATATAGAAACACAAATTTTAGTTAGAAAAATAATTCAATTGTTCCACCAGTGGCGTCCCTGCAAACATATCCTCTGATGTTTTTTACAAGAAAGATGGTACGCCGCTGACATTTTTCCATGTGAATATTTTTTCTGGTTAGCCTGGTCAATTCTACATGAAAACGGTCTCTTGAGTTTTTCTCGTCAGATTGATTAAAACCACTAAATTCATATTAAAACTCATTATTATTAACATTAAAATAATTAATGATAAATTGTGTTTTATAAAAATTGTTAGAAATGAATTACCGCCATTTCCTCATTGTATAAGAACCATATTCGAATAAAAACAGCGAAAAAATTAAATAATACTTATGAGATTGTTTTGAACACCAACAACTTACTTTATGTCAACAAGTATTGTTTGGAAAATGATGTTTGTAAAAATGTAATTTATTCCAGGATAACTAGAGTGCTAAATGAAACAATTTGAATTTAATTGTTTTAATGAAGAACGGTGTGCGTCTGACGAGAAGAACTCAAGAGACCGTTTTCATACATCATAGATGTTACCCTTAAAATCTTAATGGTACACCATTTTAACGGTCGTTTAAATGTCTTTCCAACGATAGTCTAATTTATTTTGAGTAGTACTATCAAATAAATTGCGTTGAAAGTAATTATAACTTTTTTAGGTGGTGACTTTGACACTGGTGACGAATTGGAAACGGTGTCATCCGGAGTGACTACCAACCAATTCCGGGCTTCTAATATTCCCGGGATTAAGCCCTTAAATCACGGAATAAATTATATAAATGAGTTTTTTAAAAATTTACTTATTTTTTAAATATTTTTTTTAAAACAATTTATTAATAAACCCCAAACTTTGCAACATTCTTCGATATTCCCTAATACAAATATACAATTTGCAAAATAATGTAATTTTTTAGCGCCGATTTTCATCACTAAAATGAGAATTAATTAATGTCATTTTTCACGGGCTTTTAATAGTGCATTATAAACCTAGGGACTAAAAATACATTTTAAGTCACCTGGTTTATATTAGTACCAAGATACAAGTTTCATAAGACATTATCTTAAAGGGCGCGTTTAATTACTGCTTTACCCGCTTCGCGGGTCGTTTTCTAAAGTACATGTGCTCTAATTGTCTTATGAACCGTGTATTTTATAATACTTTTTCTATTTGGGTCTTTAAAGTCTGAAAAACTTTAAAAAATGTAGTAGACTTTTTCCATTTGAATTAATATTTTCCTTTTGGGTTGGCAATACTTTTACAATTTAATAAAATGTTACAAGTATCAAATATGCCATGATAGAAACAATTGAACACAACAAAGTTCTTCCCATCCGTCATAATTAAAAATAAATATATTATTAAAGTTAATAAAAATCAGTCAGGAAGAAAGTTGTATTCCGTCAGAAATAAGAGAAATTGCAGAAAATAATCTAGAAAATATTTTAAAAAGAATATGCAAAACTCTGAGTTATGGTGCGAGCAGAACAAGGTTCAAAATATTGAACAAAATAATAAATAATACTATTGAACAAAATATTGTGTCCACACAGAATCTGAGAGGAATGACAATTAATGCCCAGGAAATGTCTACAGTAACTATAAATATGTATATATAAAGTAATATGTATAATACTATATTGAATTAAAAATAAAAATAGTACTTTATTGAATAATAGAGCATAAACTGGAAGATATTTCAATCATTTTTAGGTTATGTTGTTTTACAGTTGTGACTAGAAATTAGTTGAAGGACTCCGTCAGCATGTTATATATTTCCGAGTACCTATAGATTTTGTTAACAGTAGGTAAGATTTCTATTCAGTATATATAGTAAACACAATCTTTCTCATATTAATTTTTTTTGGGATTAGTCCCGGGATCCCGGGATTAGTTACTCTTTATCCCGAAAATCCTGGGATTGGAACAATACTTCGGGACTGGCACCCCTACTACCTACGGAATCTAAACCATTCTTCTAAAAGAGTAGTCAACACAATAATGATTTTTTAAAAATAATAACCAAAAACCATAATCTCAGTAATTTCTTGGAAGCTAGATACTATTCAAAAAATAATAAATTAGGGAATTATTGGAAAGAATTTAAACGGCCTGTGAAACGATGTTTTACTTGACCCCTTCTTATTTAAAATTTTAAGGGTACCTAACATCTACCCCTCCAAGGGGGTTAAACCGCGTTAATATTCTTTAAAAGCGGCCACCAAAAAATTGACGTTACGTGATATTTTAGTCCCGACATCAAGAATGTGAGAGACGTTTTGCACAAAGTTAGCTAGTGTCGCATAAACTTTTAGACTACGCCAACGTCATAAAGGAGACTACCTCTGGAGTAATTAACAAAAAATAATAAATTAACGCGACTAATGCAAAGGAAACATCAAATAATAATTTTGTCAAATTAATAAATAATTTTACTTACTCTCCTCCTCCTCCTCCTCCTCCGCCGCCACCACATTCACATAATGCGAGGAGAGCTAGAAACAAAGCTGAAGCAATCTAGAACAAATGGAAATAAAAATAAAATAAAATTAGTTTTAAACGAATTTAGTAAGCAAGTAAATAAATATTCATTTCGTCCAGAATTTTTAAAACTTTTTTTTTTGGCCGTTTAAAGATTGATACAATACAATTGACATAAACAGAAAAGTAAATATTTGGACCCACAAGCCCCCTGTAATTTTAATAGACAAAAGGAGCCTTTCAGTACAGAAATATCATTTTCACTGGAAAAGTGTAGTAAGACGGGGTGAAGATGATATGAAAAACTTTTGCCACTTTTCATTAATTACGTAACTCATGTATTTACTTAATATGCCTCGTGAGACGACTCTGCGAGCATAAAGATTAGTTAATGGAAATCTTCCATAATTGATGTCGAATCCTTAATTTTTTTCAAAGTCTTACCAAAATTTTGGAGGTCATATTTGCAAAAATCTACGACAATGGAAGTGCACTGCACCGAATTTGATTAAGATGTGTCGGCCACAATGTATACCTTTCCATTTATATGCCACATAAATGAAAGGAACGGATATCGGTAGCTGGCTATCTGAAATCGGCGAAGCGTTCGCCTTGATACTTGCAGATCAGGAAGTAAACATCCTAAATCCATTCTTATCGTGGAGAAATGGTGCTTGTAATTAAATACGAATTATGTAATTTTTAACGTTTAAGCTGATTTATTAATTTAAATAATTACCTCCAAATTCGGGTCTTTATTTTCCTTATTCTTTTTATGGTCGAAGAAAGTGATTTTTTGATAGCTACCCAGCTACTTCTTTCTTTATAAAGGTCATAAGAGTAGTCTTATATAAATATTTGGAGCTTCAAGCCGTCTAAATTTTCCCTGAGAATGCTCTTACTCAGACAGCACACATAGTCCAAGGGACGTCCATTTTAGGTCCATATTAAAGCCAGAACGTCCATAGCCATATTCGGACAACCATTGGACGAACAAACCTCAACAAGTAGTGGACGTCCGATAGTGGACGTCCATTTTAGGTCCATATTAAGACCATAGCCATATTCGGACAACCATTGGAAGAACAAACCCGAACAAGTAGTGGACGTCCATTTTAGATCCATATCGGGGACCCGCCCGTAAGAGAATGACAGTTGCAATTGACAGTTTAGTGATTTTAGACATCTTGTCGTGAATTTTGGTTGTTTGTGGCACGTCCTTTTATGCATCGCACGTTTGGAGAAGTAGAAGTATTCGGTGATTTGGGGCGTTTGGTGTCTTTGCAACATTTTGTGGTTTTTAAAACTTTTTAACTTTTATTAGTGCACCGTTTGAATGGAAGTGAAATGTAAAAACTTTAAAAGGCAAGTATTTTCAACTTTAATAATGCCAAAAGTTTCAAGAAGTAATTATCGGCGTGCACGATCATATACAAATAGTCCTTTTTCAAGTTCAATTCTTGTCACAATTTGTTCTTCAAATTGTAAATTTATATTTTATAAAAATTTAAATTATTTTAGGTTAATGAATTCTCCAGAGTGGGTGGAAGACATTTTTATGACTGCGTAAGACGCTGCCTTTCAAGCACAACTACCCTAGCATCCAAATACTCATATCATGGGGCCAAGCAAAAATGAGTTTTAAAAATTGAACTCTAAATGAAGTCATATTAGGTAAGTCTTTCACCTATTTATTTAGGATACCTATAACAGAGGTTTGTCAAGGAGCACATGCAATTTGTAAATTACTTGTTTTTTTTAGTCTTTACTTCGAAGAAATGACTATGACAAAAAGCAAGGAGAAGATGCCATTCAGAAATGACTTAAAAGGGCAAAGGAACGAAAGGATTAATTTTTTTTTGGTTATTGTATAATTTACTAAATTTATTTAAATATAATATTAAAAATAATATTATTTATGTATTGAAAAATAAAGTAATATATTCCCAATGAACGTCCACTGCACGTACCGTATATGTCAAAAATTATACCAAACATGGACATTTACGTCCAATATACCCAGAAAACGGATGTCTTATGGATGTCCAGAAGACCTCTGAAATGTGTCCATTGGACGTCCAAAATGAGATACTACAATGATCCAAATGTAATCCAGAGAAGGTCCAATGGACGTACAAAATATGTCCAGAATTATGCCAAAAATGGACATTTACGTCCAAATATAGTCAGAAAACCGACGTCTTATGGACGACCCGAAGTGTGCCATCTGTATAGTTCATTGAACGTCCATTTTACGTCGATGTCCAGAAATGATCCAGTTAATGGACGTCCGAATGGCCAAAAAAGTAAATCAATTGGACGTCCAATGGATGTTTTTGTGCTGTCTGGGATACAACCATTAAAAAGAGGTATACAGGGTATTCCTTAATGACGTGCTAATATTTCAGGGTGTGATTCCTAGGTCATTTTATAAAGAAAAGTTCATATGAACATATGTCCGCAACGGCTTAAATTTTTTGCTTTGTTGAATTTTTATTTTTTAATTTTAATATCTCCGAAAGTACTTCAGATATTATTTTCAATTTTGTTTTCCATGTGGATGGTTGGATAGGTCGCAGAGGACCGAAGCAGCAATGGGGCCAGCGTGATCCCCGAAGTCAATAGTTTAGATTTCTTTTTGTGGGGTCATCTTAAAACTCCCATTAACACTTTAGAAGATTTAAGAGAGCGAATAGTTACCTCGTGTGAAACAATAAGGAATACGCTGGGAATATTTGAACGAGTGGGCAATTCGATGCGAAGACGGGGGAGAAGCATGCCTTTTAAGTGAATGTGACCATTCCCAACAATTTTTATGAAACACTTTTTTTTATCATTAATTATTTTATCAATGTTAATAATAATGAGTTTCAATATGAATTTAGTGGTTTTAATCAAGAACGGTGCATCTGACGAGAAAAACTCATGAGACCGTTTTTATGTACAATTGTCCAGGCTAATCAGAAAAAATATCCACATGGAAAAATGTCAGTGGCGTACCATCTTTCTTGTAAAAAATATCAGAGGACATGTTTGCAGGGACGCCCCAGGTGGATCAATTGAATAGCTTTTCTAACTAAAATTAGTAGTTCTATATCCTATTAACACATACCAAAATTGAAAATAATATCTAAAGTGCTTTCAGAGATATTAAAAAATAACCATTTAAAAAATAAAAATTCAACGCCCTGTAGCAAAAAATTTGAGCCGTTGCGGACATATGTTCATATGAATTTTTCTTTATAAAATGACCTAAGAAATCACACCCTGAAATATTAGCATGTCATTAAGGAACACCCTGTATAAGGGTAAAACCTCGAAATTTGCTATATAAAAGTTGTGTAACAGCATTTAGCGGACATCAGCAACTAAGAATAACCTTACAGAACCGTTTTGCTGTATAAAATAATAATAACTTTTGCAAAAAGAATATATTAGTTTGAAATATTCTTATTTTAAATAGAATGCTCAGTATATATTTTGCCAATTTCGTCCTATATTTTAATTGATCATGAATTACGTTCTTTATCTAGTTGCTCAGTATATGAACGTTTCTATTTTCAGAAGTTCTTAAGAAAAAAAATTGACTTATGGGAATTTATTAATTCTACCAGGAAGGTATAATTCTTAAAATACCCGGTAGTATAGTAGTAATTTCATGAAATAAAGGGACCCATATATTTTCTAAATTTTTCAAATTTTTAAATCTGTATTAGGTACAAAGTAAGGTCAAATTACGGTGACATGTTTTTTTTTTTACAAAAAATACCTATAATGTAGTACCCCGGTATAAGAACGTATAGGAAAATAATCAGTTAACCATTCTGAAATATTTTAGCAAATAACTTATATGATCGCGGATATATTTCTTATAATTGATCTATTTAGCATATGTCTACTTTTAGAAAATTTTAATTGAATATTAAAAATTTGTTAATTAATGAAAAGATAAAGAAAACTTACATCGTGTTATAAAATTATTGGTGCCAATGATATAAATTACGTTATTAATTAGTATTTAAAAGGTTGACATAACTAAGTAATACGTTACATGATAGATACTAAGGAAAGATTTTACTTGCTTTACTTTTTTTAAATCTCTGATTCTATTTAAATTTAGATTTGCTACATAAATAGCCGTTTACTCTGTGCCTTTTGTTTTTAAAGTCAATAAAAGCTATGCTAGGCTTACATCAAAAAGTAGGTCGGAATATCTTAAGTGTAAGAACTATATAACCTAGGGAATGTATTTTTATTTACAACCATGCATCTAATAATGACATTTTATCTATCTTTGAAAGGTGGAGAGTTGACGTTTTTTTACTTTTACTTTCCACCCGGGTGGAAAGTAAATTATTTTTTTGCAATTTTTTTAAAAATCGATATATCAAAATAATATACGAACACACTTTTTTAAAAATGCTAATAGCTTTTCGTCTTTGGATATGTCTACTTTTTCCCTAATTGATAGAGTGGTCCTCAGCATTGAATATTGTGACCAAATCGTTGATATCTTCTTTGTCTTGGCATTTTCACTGAAATAAGCTTGTAGCGGCGACTCAGAACCAGGATTTTGAACATTGTTTCCCGTACACCATCCTTTGAAATAGTTAAATGAAGATATGATATGAAGATCTTCTTCTACTATTTTTGCTGCTTCTCGAAATTCTGGTGCAGTAGCAGCAAAATAAAATTCCTCATCTGATTTTTCTGTTTGTTAAAATAATATATTGTTTATGATGGAAACCATATTAAAAAAATGATATTTGCCATCTTGATGTGTATTATTACCTACGTTATTTTACCACCTGCGGCTTTTTGAAATGTCTGTCTAATTTTTCAATGGAAAAGTCAAAATGCCATTTATCTTTTATTAATAATTTTAATTCAAAATAATAAGAAGTGGATGTTAGATATGGTTGTAAATAAAATAGTATACACACCTCGGTGAAAAGTTTCATTACTGGCTTCGCGCCTCGGTTAGGAATGAAACACTTTCCACCTCGGTACGTAATATACTATTATTTTGGTACCTTGAGTCCCAGCAACTATCCCACCGAAATGTTGTCAAAATCGGGTCATAAATAAGCGAGATATTGTTAACAGCTGCCTAGTTTTGACAGCTGATACCTAGTAACGCATGTTTTCTATTTTTTTCACTTATGTCCTATGCCCTCGACGTTCCCCTATCAATTTCCAATACGTTCGTGCAAATTCCGAATTTTCATATGAGAGATGTCAAATTTTAACAGATGAAGGCATTTCTAAAAAGTAGGCGAGGAAACTTTAAACTTGAGAGTATTGAAGTGACTTGCGAGTTATGCTTTAAACATATTCTAGTCGAGATGAAATACCAGGTCCATTGTTTGACGTAATTGATATCATTTTTTTGACAACCCCTTGAGTATCATCTTGTAAGCGAAGAATATAAACATATATCAGATTCCCGATGTTATAAAACATATTTTTCTATTTCGGTTTCATAATGGCTACATATGAAATGCAAAAAATTTGAAAAACCTGCCACTTTATGAAACTGAAATTTTATTTTTTTATGTTGGCAGAAGTAGGTTTCGAATTTTAGGCTTACTTCGATTTCGTTAAAATTAGTTTTCTAATCATTATGGATTCGACAACATTTTTTTATAGAAAACTTAAAATACTAACCTTTAACCTTGCAAATAAATCATTTTTACTAGATAGATAGATAGATAGAAATATCTTCGAGTTGATGCTCGATTTCTAAAGTTTTATTCAATAAAGTACTTATTTTTAATTCAATATAGTATTATACATATTACTTTATATACAGGGTGGTCCATCGAAAACAGTCCAGCAAGGTTTACACGGCTGTGTACGTCAAAATTAAAAAAAACCTCGGACTCGTAAACTTGTGTTTTCAGGGGGACACGTTTCACTATTAATTTCATCCCTGTAACCTCAACCCCCCTAGCGGGGGCGGCTACTGCCCTTGTTTTTTCAAATGGGAATGGGTATGTTGTGATACATCTTTTTAAAGGGCATTAAAATCTCTTTAAAATGTCGCTTTGTTTTGTAAATTCGAAAAACAACAAAGAATTTCATTCAACAATAATGACAAATATGACAGTTGTTAATCCGGTAGTGTCAAACGTGAAAGCAGGTATGAAAGACGGTCGTTCCAATAAGTGCTTTATAAAAAGTACATTCCAAACGCTCGATGGCGACGTAATCTCTTTGTCTAATTAACAGAATCCGACAAAGAAAAATTATACTAATTTTCAGACCTCCCCGATTGTTTTTATGAAAAGTTGTTTACAATCTACCTAAGAATGTGAATTGTTTATTCTTCAAAGACTGTAAACCAAAGCCGTATCCTCCTTGATTTAAGATCCTTGGTACTACCTAATAGCTAAAGATGCGATAATTACCTAGACATGGTAATTAATCCATTGACTTTGTCATCAATAACATGTTTTTGTTACGGTCTTATAAACTGATACTGAAATATGAAAATCCAGTGTGTTCCCGAGTCGACGAGTCAATAGGTAAAAAAAGACTGAATCTTTTTAGTTGAAGCTTTATCTTTTGGTGTTCAGCCCTGCTCGGATAGAAACTAATTTGTGTAATAATTTTAATTTCGAAAAATCAAGTATTTAGTTATGTCTTGGAAATTTATAAACTTTTCCCGCTAGTAAAGTGCTTTGTCTCTAGGAGATACGAAAAAATATAGTAAGAAAATGTGTTCAGAAAGAAAAACTGAGTAAGAATAGAAAATTTTAAAATCCTATGCTTACTATTGCTTGAAATTTTGCATAATTTTCATTCCCTATTGAAGAAGATATTCAAAAATTTAGTTAAGGAAAGATATTTAGAGGTTGGAATAAAATTAATCCAAATATCACAGTATTTTCTAATTTGCTTATTTAAAGTATTAGTGACCATATTTCTTTTATGTCATACCAGTGCATTTTTGTGTTTTTATACCTTAGATACTATTCTATGGTCAGACGAAAGTTATTTTTGTAACAATGGAATTTTTAATCAACACAATCGACATTATTGGGCAAAGCATAATGAACATCGTGTACGACCATTGAGGCACCAGCAACACTTTGGCTTTAATGTGTGGTGTGGTATTTTAGGAACAAGGATTATCGGACCAATAATTTATGAAGGTACTTTAAATGCAGAAAGATATTTACAGTTCTTGAATAACGATATTGAAAATTTTCTTGATAACATTCCGTTGGCAGAAAACAACAGTATTTGGTTTCAGCAAGATGGGGTACCTCCACATAATTCTCGAAACAACATTGAATATCTAACAGAACGTTTCCAGAACAATGTAATCGCCACTAATGGTCCTATAAGATGGCCTGCACGATCTCCCGACATCACTCCGTTGGATTTTTTCTTGTGGGGCTTTCTCAACGATGAAGTCTACTGGAAAACGTACGAGAATGTAGAAGCACTTAGAGCCGAGGTTCAAGCCGCTATTGCAAGAATAACTCCAATGATGCTAGAAAACGTAATGAATGAAATTGTTTACCGTTGCTACGTTTGTTTATAGAATTAAGGAGGACTTTTTGAACATTTGATTAAATAAGCTTGTTCAATGAACTTTTTGTAGCGTAAAATTTAACTATTTTGTTTTGTAATATTGATGATGCGTTTTTAAGTCCGAAACATGTTATAAATATTAAGTGTGATATACCGTTGAATTCAGAATAAAAGGTAGAATTTACTAAGCATAAAATTAAATTTTCCGACTATTTAAAAAAACAAAGTTGATGATGGTTGCGGAAAAACGAAACGTCGGATTAAAAATCTAAGAACACCGGCTTGTAGAGCAGAAAAAGTGGCAATGAGAATGTGAAATTTATTTTGTCATATCTTTTTAAATAGAGAGTAGAGACGAAATCGGGAAAACTCGGGTTTTCCTAAATATCTTCGGAAGTAATCGGATTTTTTTAGATTTCGAATCGTGACTTTGAAGGGTTTAGCAAAGCGCAACTTTTCTCTAATTTAATCATCTCTGTATCTCCTGTGGTTTACGAGATCCCTGTACTGTGCATTCTTATATGGGATACCGACTTACGAACCCTCGGGCCAGAGGCCCTCGGCTTTGTAAGACTGTAACTTTCAAGGCATAATCATCCACTAATAGTTACTATAACAAATTCATTACCTACGATTAAGAACGCTAAAAACTGTAGGTAACTACTCTAAAAAGGGAAAATAACACAAGCAGATAAATTTTTATTTTTTATTAAAAAATTAACAGAAACAAATAAAATTAATTTAACAACAATAAAATTAACTTACAAGCTAACTATACAATATAAAACAGACTAGTTGAGGAAATTTAATGCAGGTCACAGAGTGTCTTAAAGTCTTTTAGAAAGCACTAATCGTAGCCGGAATGGCCTCCAATATCTCCGCCACCGAAATCTCCATAGCCACCTATACTACCACCTAAATCATGACCGCCTCCTTCGCTCGAGATGGAGTTGCCGCCGTAACTTTCAAGTCCGCCTCCATGGCCACCTAAGTCACCACCAGACTGGCCACCACCAAGATCGTATCCTCCAACATCACCACCTGATCCACCTCCCAAGTCGTGACCACCTCCATAAGCTCCGAGTCCTTCTAGACCACCGCCTCCGTGTCCTCCTAGGTCCAGATGTCCGAAGCTACCGCCACCTCCGCCGGATGCTCCTTGCCAATCGCCACCAGAGCTACCACTCCAGTCGTGTCCACCACCGGATTCTAAGTGGATTCCTTCAGAGTGTCCATCACCACCACCGCCGCCGCCGCCTCCGCCTGAAATAGAAAATACCAACATATAACGACAATAATTAAGAATAGGTCCTTGTCAACATTGCATGGTAATTTTTGAAGTTCTGTAATGTCTCGTTATCTATAGATACGTTGATAAGTATTGTCGTCACACTCTTAGAATTCTTAAAAACAAGAAATTATGAAAAAATCCAAGCCTTTTCTATATTCGGGTTTGTATGGTTTATACGGTTGACAATAAAATTCAATAAAATTAACCTTTTTCCGAAAGTTAAATAACTGTCAAATTTAAAATTACCAAGTTGGTTTATACCCCTCTCAATTCCTTTATGAGCAAGGGAGCTTACACCCGCTAAGGGTCGATATCTGAATGATACTTTAAGTTAGACTTTAGCCAAGGTAGCCTTTTAACATCAAGGTAAACCTTAAAAAACCTTTAGATGTTAAAAAGAACTTTAATATACTGTCAAACTTGTGTTAAGGATGACTTATGTCATTCTGTACCTTAAGGTAACTTTGAAATATCGGCTCTAAGGGCCGATATTTGAATGTTACTTTAAGTTAGACCTTAGCCAAGGCAGCCTCAACTCAACTATCTGCCCTTCGGCCCTTCCCAACAATGTTAATAACACTAATTACCGCTGTGGGCCTTATATCTTACAAGGTTAATTATTTTACCTGAAATATCAAAATACACTTATAAAAGTGACAAACCTGAGCATAGAGAAGACTAGGAACGGTAAGTCGAAGTAGTGAAGATAAGTGCTAGGTGGAAAATTAAAGGGAAATTGGTGGTGAACAAGTAATGTGGTGCAAAGGTGCAATGTGCAATGATATTAGTGTTTTGTGTGGGTTTCTGGGTATGTTATAATTACCTCAAAATGGGATGGAAGTTAGCTGAAAGGCCAAATGGAGGAACGCGTTTAAGGATCATTTATTAGTAAAATTGAGCTGCCTCGGGTGCCCTCAGATGATCCAATCTTCATATAGCATATTTCCCAGAGTACGTTTCTTGTCCTTATTAGTAGGAGGTAGTATGGATGGTATTAATGGTAAGGTGAAGGATATTAAACGCCATAGAAATACGAATGTAACTTAGGTAAGGAAGTATTCTTAACTCTTATAAACCACTTTTCAAATATTTACTAAACACAGAAAGTTAAGAGAAAGAAATTAAATGAAATAAATAAAGATTACTACAGTAAAATGAATGAGATATTAAGATTAAGATGTTGATTCCCACGTCTATCTACCTGAGTGCCAGTATCCGTGGTTACCACCAACGACAAAACCTCCCGCCGATCCACCTTCGTCACCACCGTGGCCATGGCCTACGCTGATGTCACTGTCTCCGGAGTAACCGATGACTTTGTAACCTTCATCACCACCTCCTCCACCTCCGGCATGCTTGTAGACTGTGTGAGTATGGTGAATAGTCTTGACTTTGTACGGTACGTGAATGATTACTTTTTTGTGTCTGGAAAAAAAAATTGATTAAATAATGTGGGAATAAGATAGATCATTTAGTTTTCTAAACTATTAAGTACATTTTAGTACTTTGGAAATGGAATATTATTAGTTAACTGAACGAAATATTATCGTTTTATAATTTTTGTAATTATTAATTACATTTGAAGTTTTTACTACGACCACGTACGAATATAAAAATGGTACAGTACGTTTCACGAAAATTGGATACGACTTAATGATTTCCTGGGTCGGTCCCATTGTGTCGACAAGAGCTTGTCATTCTATAGATAGTTCTGTTTCGCTATCGCTATCCTTATCAAAATTAATTATAATTAGATTAATTATACGATCCAGACTAATATACGAATTTTCTACAGTTATTACGTGACGGACTGAATTTTTTCAACTACCTGGGGGAATATCATTAAAGCATTTTCGTATTAATTCTACAACACTAGAACTTAAAGTCGGAGAAATATTTTCAGGCCTCACCAGTGATTTTAACTGGTGCCACATATGCTCTATGGGGTTAAAAATGCAATAATAGGGTGGGAGCCGTAGCACTGTATGTCCAATTTATTCTGCTAATGTGTCACAAACATATACTTTTTTTATACAAAATGACTTTAAAACTTCTAAAAGATCATATTTTTTTATCACTTTCTTTCAATTTTGTATTATTTGAGCTTGGAGCATTATGTAATTGGCGACTGTGATAGCTCGCATTGTCCATTACTATCACGCTATTCTGAGGAATGTTTGGTAAAAGACAATTCTTGAACCATTCCTCAAAAACTAACAAATTTTACCACAAAAAGATATTGAAATATAAATTAAGCAACCTAACCTACCTGATGTGCCTATATTTAATTATAATTATTACAATCCACATAATAATAACAAACGGTCATAAATAATGGGATGGCCCAGGTACTTTTACTGCAATCATTAAATTATATCCACTTTTCGTGAAACAATCTTTAACAGAGAATTGTTTGGTAACCCATTAAACATAATAAGTGCTTGGGTAAAGGAGTAATAGGGTAAATACCGATTTATTTTAGATTTAAGAATAGATTTTCCATACAGGGTAAGTATAATAGAATCACAGATTTCAGCTAGAAAAGTTATTCTATCTATTCACCAATGGCGTCAATGCAGACATGCTATCTGATATTTGTTTACAAAAAAGTGGTATAACATTTTTTCATGTGAATATTATTCTGAACTAATACTAACAAGTTTATATTTAACATGTAGTTTCAAAAGTGAATGATAGATTGTTGTCTTTGTTTATTTATATCGCATCGATTCAACTGGCAACCATCTCCAGTCATTCGAACTGAAACGGATTATAGTATTCACCTGAAGACCACTGGAGATGTCTACCAGTTGAAACGTTGTTATATAAATAAAAACAATGGAAGTCCAAAATACATCATACATCATTAATGATACAACATTGTCTCTAATCTTCAAACACTAGTTTCAAAAGGTTTAACAGGGATCCTAATTTCACAAATACTATATAATGAATTTAATTTTCCCAAGTTCTAATCTTTACTTTAGCTAAATGTTCGTATAGATATGGCGAGACGTGCGAAAGACGCGCCTGAGTCGCGCTTTGATCGAGCTTTTTTCAACGAATCCCCACGAGCCTGCTGCGAGCCTCTTTCGCCTCTTTCGTTTCCTACTAAACTATTAAAATAAAAAAATTATGCCACGAATTAAATTTCGAATTTCAGGGAAAGTGCTCTTTGGCGACACGGTAAAGAAACATTTTTATAACAGAAGATAGCAGCATATCTTACATTATGCGAACACCCTGTATATTTTATTTAATCTTGCTACATAATAATCCGGATATTTTGGCTGGTTTCGCTTGTGTATAATTAAAATTCTATAAAGACATTCACCTTGATCAATATCAATAATCATGACCATTTGAAGATGAAAGTAATATTGCAATAATTCGTCCTATCTGCTACGATTTAATTGGATTATAAATTATATCTAGTGAAAGCATTTTATAAAATATAATTTATTTAATTATTGCGGTAGTAGAATGATATTATACAAAAGAAGGAAATTAAGAGAAAACGAAACGATTTATTGATGTGAAAACACACTTTGTGTTTTGGAACTATGGGAATATAAAAGAATTAAAATAACTATGTAAATATTATTATATTAGTTTGTGGATAAAACAACGATTAAGCTTTTGATATTGATATTTATAGAGATAGAAGCATTAATCAATCCACCCCAATTAGAAATAAACATTTTTCAATGTTTTTTAAAAAATATACTTCAGAATTGATTAAAAATTGATTGCCACATGTATTGTTAAAATTCTCAACGTCAGCAATAGAATTTTGTCATTTTCGCGAAAAAAATTCACTTGGTAACTAGGACCCCTATTATACTGCTTTACTAAATAATATTTATGTTTACATGTTTATTTGGTGTACAAATTAAAAATGTACCTATTTTGTCTAGGAAACAGTATGATGTGTTGAAATTTAAAAATAATACACTTAAGGATCGGTCAGGTTAATTTTTCCGGTGATATTAGAATTTACTTGAATTTTTATAATATTCCAGAAAACAATGATAAACATAAAAAGCTCAAATTTCTGCCCCAGAAACCGTGAGCGACTCTGACTGCATGCATGATTTTATAATTAAATTGTACTTTCCAGTTGCTGTTTTAGAAAGCCCCAAAAAAGAAAAAAACATTTTTTTTTCACAATTTTTGAAAAATTTTCATAATAGAATTAAACATGTATTTTTTTGAAGTTACTATTTATTCCCAGCGCAGAAATTAGTAACTTGAGTTCGTAATCTTTTCAGAAAGTACCAAGAAAAAAAAGGAATTATTTTTCTAGCATATGGGAGACACCTGTGTATCCAAATACTTCCTGGAATATTTTTTTTTACATGTGCTCATAAATAAATAAAACCAGAATTGTCGGTGCGGGATTTGAACCCGCGACCGTCAGATCGCCAGGAGGACACTAAACCCACCAAGCCATACTACAAGCGATACTAATTAGCGGATTACATATAAATTAAATTGACAGTTAATTTTTTAAAGATGTTTTAGAAAAATGTCTGAAGAATTTCTTTATTATATGGCCTCAAAGACTCGGGCACTTGTAAAAAAATTAATAAAACCAGAGATGCCGAGTGCGGGATTTGAACCCGCGACTCTCAGATCAGAAGGCGTACGCTATACCACTAGGCCACCGAGCCTATTTGTCAAAAATAATAAATAGATATTTACATTCTCCATACGCGAGTGTTTTCATGTCATGTAGACAGGAAAACTGTCTGAAGAATTTCTTTATTTATTTGGCATCAAAGCTTCGGAGCACTTGTAAAAAAAAATACGGTACATATCTCGGGCCGTCGGAGGCTTCTCCGGACTCGTCCGTAAAAGCCTCTTTTCGGCCCTTGATACGTAATGTACTATTATTATTTGTAGCGGAATTAAATGTAAAATTTTCTGAAGTTACCACGTTATTCCCAATGTAACAATTAGTAACTGGACTCATATTAGGTATTTAGAAAGCACCAAGGAAGGAAAGGTGGAAAAAATATTTTTTTCTACGATATTTTTAAAAACTATATTATTTTACCCAAATGAATGCAAAAATTTGACATCTTTTAACAAGTTAAAACAGTAATTAAGCGTGGTAACGTGTAATTTTTTCACTTCTCTCTAAATGCTTGTAATATCAAGTTGCCAAGAAAATAGCATCACGTCGTTCATTTCAATGCGCTCCAGACGATATAATTAATAAAGCCAATGAAGCAACACAAAATTTATTGTCTGAAAAATCGAAAAAAACTTACAACAAGGAATTTAACAAGTTTATTAAATTGCATTGGACCGAAACCAAGTGAAAAGCTTCAGCGAACGGGCATTTCAAGAAAGTTAAAACGTTTTTAAATCTTCGACTTTATGGTCATGCTATTCCAAGCTAACATCAACATTAATTTTGGATAATCAAGTCGATATAAGCAAACATCCCCATTCCTAAGTGACTGTGGGTTGGTTTACACACCAATATATATTTTTTAATTTCGAAAAAGAAAACTGATACGATCGTATCAAAAATATTGTATGAAACTTATGCATAAAGTTACATTTTTTCGTATACGGAATTGCGGCACTCGCCTTCGGCTCGTGCGCTCAAATCTCTCATTCGTGGGAACAAGTATGCATTTGTTAAGTAAATTACTATTTTCTGGCATATGGCCGACACACGCATCCAAATACTTTCCATACATTTTTAAACTGTAATAGAATTAAACATAAAAGTAACGGACAGACATTTCTCTTATAATAATTAAAAGAAGAGAGCGTGAAATTTGAAGAATTTAAAAGGAAATGGATAGTAAGTTCAAATAAATGTATTACCAAAATATCATTATAAAGGTCTGCAATGCGTGTCGATATTATCAACCAATTTAATAAAAATACTCTCTTCGGACTCCTTCTACATCGTGTTTAGTTTAAGTTAGAATATGATATTTCAAACTAGTCGTCTTAAGAGCTAACTCAAATTTTTACATTTTTACGGATTGTTACGCATTTTTGAATGTGAATAAATTAAATCACTTCAGTAATTCCTATTTTTGACATTTATTTAATTATGCCGTTATCGAACAATATTTAAACACAAAATAGAACACTTTCTGACATTGTTTCGTTCTGTTTACATTGTTAGATGCGGGGTCTATAGTTCCTATTAGGTTTTTAAATGAGTTAAAAATACACGGAATGAGAAAATATTGTTGTTTACAAAACCTATGGAGTAAAATCGCCAGAGTCAGAATCAGAGGAAATGATGCACCTTCCTTTCTTGTAAAACAAACAGCTATTTCACATCCAGTTGGAAGTTATGTAAAACACTTTAAATGTCTCGGATTTTTTAACTAAAACCCATAAAATTTAAATTATTCCCGCTTTAACTACATACCGATCTTGTCACGTTGGCTACTTCAGCACCTTTAAATGAAGTAATCATTTAATAAAACGGTATAAAAAGTTTTATGAGAACCTAAAGAGTTAACTCCAGGCTAACCTTCCAATTAAACTTAGTTTATTGTAGTTTAAGACCGAGTTAAGCCATAGGCGCAGCCGTTTAATTTTGGAGAGTGTGTGTAATACATCCTTTTTCGCTTGTTCTCGACGCGGGATGATTTTTAAGATATTATTCATCGTGTTATTAGTTATATCATATAGTATATACCCTGGAGGATGAATAGTTTCGGAAGTGTTTTCGGTTTCCATGGTAATCAAACAAAAACAATTCATATGATTGGCATAAAAATGCCGGTGTGAAATTTTCAGTAGAATATGAATTTATAAACATTAATGCAGAAACATTTAAATCAATAATTAACCAAACTAAATATCGATTTAGTAATCAGATAACTTTGACTGTGGGTGAATCGTTTCAGTTCATATTAGTAACGTCACAATCAAAGTTGTGTCGGTCAAAATCATTCCACAACCCAACGTAAGTCAACGATAGCCATTCTCTGGTTACAAGTCTCTGTCAAAGTTTGAAGTTTACATAGTACTATGTAGTAACTCCTGGACAAAATTAACGCAACATCATAAATTTCCCATATTTTTAATGCTATTTTTTTTTCTGAATTTATCATCCGATTTGAATGATTTTGTTTTTCGTTCCTTGACAATGTCATATTTTCGCAGTTTATGATAAAAATTTAATTGTCGATTTATACTGGGTTTACTAAAAATGCTATGTGTTTTTCCGAAAATTCGTATCAGCCTGTGGAGTATATTAGCAACCGAAGCATATTGCAGTTCACATTAAACGGGAGGTCCATCTTTCCCCAATATTTTCTTTTTTGGTTTACTTCATTATCTCTGTTATTAAAGGAGATACACCATTTTATAACGTAACATGTTTCCATAGACTTTAATATTCAACACATTCATTGTTAAATGTTTTCAAGTAGGTTTCAAGATTAAAATAGTCGTCGGGCAACTGGGCATATGAAATGAACGTTTAATAAGCAGTTTCCGAATAGTTTTTTTTTTATCAGTATGGCGAATTTTATTTGACCTTTGTAACTTTAAAACACAACATCTGATGACACATCGCTTGCAATGTCAGAAAAGGTCCATAGTCTATTTGAAAACATTTAACAATGAATGTGTTGAATATTAAAGTCTATAAAAACATGTTACGCTATAAAACGGTGTATCTCCTTTAATAACAGAGATAATGAAGTAAACCAAAAAAGATAATGTTGGAGAAAGATGGACCTACCGTTTAATGCCAACTGCAATATGTTTCGGTTGCTAATATACTCCACAGGGTGATGCGAATTTTCGGAAAAAAACATAGCATTTTTAGTACACCCAGTATAAATCGAAAATTAAATTGTTATCATAAACAGCAAAAACTATGACATAGTCAAGGTACCAACCTACAATGCAAAAAAAATCATTCAATCGGATCATAAATTCGGGAAAAAAATATGGCAAATTTATGATGTTGCGTTAATTTTGTCCAGGAGTTTATTTAAATTGAAGATATTCCGGTCGAAATAAAGTATGAAGCCCACTTTTTGACGTAACCGGTATAACCTTTTTGCCTATCATCTTGTAAGTTTTACAGTTTTTTGAAATAGTAGTTAATAGGTTATTATTGTACAGTAAATAATGGTTATGACCCGTATAAATATTATTATTATCAGGATGTTGTTGCCGAAATAGCTTTAGTTCTACGAAGGACAACAGCCCACCCTGAGATACTTTTTTTCCTTACAAATTTGAAGAATAACTAATATATTTAATTACACTGCAGAACTAAGTTGATTAATTTTTTCAGTATTGTTTTTATTAACCTCCAATTATCAATTTAGGACTGTTTTAACATTCAGTGTGATAGTGTGAATCTAAAATAAACACAATACAAAATTCCCTAATTAAGTCATCCCTGTCATTCCTACAATATTTTTATAAACTTCTTAGTTTAGATGACCTTGTATATTGTATTATAACAGGTTTAGCATTTCTCAAAAAATTTTCCATTCGATTTTCCTAAAACTATCAAATGCATTTTGTTTTTATATCAATGCTTACCCTCCTCCATGTCCCCCGCCACCTCCAGCTGCACAGTATTCAAACAGGGCTAGGACCAAAATAGAAGCAATCTAAAACAAATAAAAACCAAATATATCTTCTAAATATAGAACTACTTTTATAGTCTCATCAAGTCGAGAATAGAAAAATCTTTAACTATGGTCAGTTATATTATAAAATTCTTAAATTGTTTTTATTATTTTGCTTAAAATTAATGGCTTTTAATAAATTTGCATGCAGAAAAATAAACTAAAGTAAGATATCATATAAGGGGTGCAAGTCCAAACGGATGAACATGTTTTTTTTAAGATTAACACATTTTTTGGAAAAACTATTTGTGCAGTTTTTTAACTTTTGATCTAGCATATAGATGGTTCTATTAATAAAATCGCTAGATATAGATTCAACTGAATCAAATAAATCTTAAAAATTGGTACAATTTTGGCTATTGCAGCAGAAAATTAAATTTAGCTCGGATTTCTTGCAGGCAAGTAGATTCGAGCTTCTAGGTGCTATTTCTGCAATTGTAAAACTAAAGTATACTTATGTCAAAGACATATCCCTTGTGCGCACACTTTCTCTTCAATTTGAATGTTTCTTTAAAAAATAATGAAGAAAATGGACCCTTGTAATTCTCAAGTCCCAGAAGTAAAGTATGCTGGGGGTCGAATAAATAAACCCAACCAATCAGATTCTCTTCAAATTTTGATTTTTGGTCCACGAAAGAATACAGGTTGGTTTTGCTACGATCCACCCTTGGGGTGATTCCTGTGTAGTTAATATTCAGGTTAGTTCTCCTAATCCGAACATCACTGTAACTTGAACTTGACGGGGGCCACTTAATCCTTTCAGGGTCACGACAAAAAACTCACCAAATATCCGGACGCCATTTTTTATGCGCTACGATTAAACAACAAAAAGTGATAACACTGCACTAAATTCGAATGAATTGTGGCAACGTGAACACCAGACTCGCTATTTATATGCTACAATGTAGTATACACAAATGAAAGGAAGAGATTCATGCGAGTGATCAAGAAAGCAGAAGCAAAATTTACCAGGGCGTTTACCTTGACAATGGAATTTTATCATTGCGGATTTTTTCAAATTACTTTTGAAATACTGTTTCAGAGTCAATTGTAATCCTCGTGATTTATTAGCGCAGATAAGGGATACTTATTGTATGTCTTCATATCAGATTACAGTCAAACTGTGCAAAATTTTTCACTATGAAAGAAATATAATTTTCTTCTTACGTAAAAGCACAACAAGATCTTTTTTTATTTCATACATTTTTATTTTTTACGAAAACTTGCTTAGAAATTTAACGACTACAAACTAGTTGATCTCTAGTATCGTTTGTTCGACTATGAGTTGCTAAAAAGCAATCTAGTTTGAGTTTACAGAGTAAAAATTTATCCGATTTAAAAAAAAAGGATCGAGTGATTTTTAAGAGGGTAAATTCATGAATTCATTTATAGATACTAAGAAATAACACTATGTATATTTTTCTACGGATGTTATGGAATGTGTGAGAGAGAATATCCGCCATTATAGTGAGAAATAATTTCTCCCTGTTATTATGATAACCCAAGGCAGCCATGAATTGTTACATGGCAAATTGATACGGCACGTTTTCCATGTTGACGACGCAAGATCGACGATTAACGCGCAATATCTCCTCCAACGAATACTTATAAACAGGAAGAAGACAAACAGCCGTGTTAACACATCGAAGCAAGTATGAGCAAACGAACAAACCAGGCATCCATTCCGTCTGGAATCAGCCGACAAACGCACGTGCTTTTCAAATGTCACTTTTGTCAAAATTTTTATTACTGTCAATATTTTAAAGTGACATTTAACCAACAAAAAACATTCAAACCCTTTTATTTGATTTACTTAAGTAGTGAAAATCAAATATTAGGATTCTGACATGTTTTAAGCTGTAAATATCACTTTAAAATAATCCTTACATACTCTTATATCATTTTTTTAACTAATAACGTAACTAGAAATGAAAAATTAAACTTCAAAAATAAGCTTGTAAGTAGTTTTATTAAAAAATAGGAAGTAAATCATAATTAACATAAAATATTTTACCATCTTCAAGTGGGCTCTAGGTCCTAGCAAATATTTCAAGCTTCAAGTCCAAGCATATTTTTGGGCCCCATATGATTTAGGAAAAGAAATTATTATTGAAGCTTACTCTCAGTAAAGATGACTAAATGAATGTTTCAATTACAAATTACTCACTTGCACCAAAAAGGAAACGACGTTTTTCGTGAAAGATTAGAATATTAAAAATTATTTTAAAATTTAAAGATGCGTCTTCTCCACTTCTCCACCATTTTAAATCATATCAGATGTTGCTTGATTTCCATACCCGCCAGACGAAGGAAGTTAGTTTGTTAAACTATTTAACAATTCGTGCTGTTCGCATTCTATGCCTGTCTCTGTCTGCAGCAACCTTCCCTAATTCAGTAAAGTGAGACAAATATGACCAGGATCAAGTCGCCTGCATAAACACTCACTTTTGGGCTTTCCATATTAACTCTACGTAAGTCTGATATTGACGCTTAAATGATAGAGTGAAACAGATAGATAAAAGTAGGTTACATGTGAGCGTATGGAGCAGAGTAGGCTTAGCATCACTTCCAAGGCCTTCTTACGTGTTTCGACCCCCTCCCCCCCCCCCCATAAGCAGTCTCACCGGGCTGATCTCCCCCTCCTCGCCGTTTCCATAACAACACAACCACAACAATGCACAATTATTATTGCTGTCAACTTGCCAAACGGGTGTTGTACTTATTGGACAATATACTATTAATTCTGAACCTCGTTTTAAACACGTAAAACGAACGCATTCGTAGAAAAAGTACAATGTACGTGTCCCTCGCTTGATTTGCTGAATTCGCCTTCAGCACGTGCCAACAACCTTCTGCGCTCGGGAGAAGTATGTAATTTTTCTCACTTGTTGTACGATATACTATTTCTGATGTTAATTTTTAATAACTTAATAACTAACTAACTAATCGCAAGTCAACGGTTCTATCACTGACAAAAAGCGTTTGGCAGCATCAAATTTGACTGTAACAATATGTTACGTTGCTAGGCAACGAAAAATAAAGCTTGATTAAATTTGAGCTGTAGATGTTTTTGCCACCTAATTATTAGCTGGAGAGGTTTTATCGTAGGCGTCTGAGAGACTTAAGGAAGCTAGACAACCATGCACAGAATCGACTGGGCACACCGTAGGATAGCAGTTTACTTAGAAACCCCTCGTGCCAAACATGGCCTTAGAAATATCCACTGCAATAGCCCGAGACTCCCCATGATGTTCGATTGCATTGTTCAAAAGATGGGTGACATAGACTAGAAGGGCTATCATCGATGATCTGGACTTCCGAAAATCATATTGATGATCGCCGATAATGTTGAAGCCTTCCAGATATTTTAGAAGTTGTTGCATCAATATACAGGGTGTCCCAGAATATGTGGGCAATCTCACGGGTTCAGATAGAACACTTAAAATAACAGGAGAAGTACCTATACATTTTTGATCCTACGGCCTCGCCTACGGAGATATGGGCTCATAACGGACGTCCCTGGAAATCGTTGTTTTTTAAATAATTTTTTCAGTACTAGGTGTAATTTAATAATTCTTTAGTATAATGCTTACTAGATGAGTCTCCTTAAAATTCGCCCTTTTAAACACATTTTAGCTTATTTAGTTTGCCAGGGACGGACTAGACGTAACACAAAAATGCTTTTTTTGTACACCTTGTATGATGAGGGAACGACAATAATATTTTTGGATACTCTAAACCTTAAGCTGAAAAAAAGGTACTCTTGATCAATGTCGATAAAATGAACTGTTCTCGAGAAAATATATATTTTTGTTCAATATGATTTATATTCAGTATACGTAAATTCCATTACTAAGTTAGTAACTAATAAAACAAAGGAGAAAAACCGCAGATTTCAAGACACTACCATAAACTGACACTGGCATAAATATTCTTATTTAAATCGGTACATGTGAAAAAAACCATAACAACAATGAGGGAATTTTATGAACATAAAACAACTAATGCAAAAAAATATATTGAACAAAAATATTTTTTTTTTCGAAAACAGTTCACTTTATCGACATTGATCAAGAGTACCTTTCTTCAGCATAAAGTTTAGAGTATCCAAAAATATTATTGTCGTTCCTTCGTCATACAAGGTGTACAAAAAGAAAACATTTTTGTGTTACGTCTAGTCCGTCCCTGGCAAACTAAATAAGCCAAATGTGTTTAAAAGGGCGCATTTTAAGGAGACTAGTAACCATTATACTAAAAAATTATTAAATTATACCTAGTACTTAATAAATTATTTAAAAAACAACCATTTCCAGGGACGTCCGTTATGGGCCCGTATCTCCGTAGGGGAGGCCGTAGGAAGAAAAATTTATAAGAACTTCTCCTGTTATTTTCAAGTATTCTAACTGAACCCGGGAGATTGCCCACATATTCTGGGACACCCTGTATATAATATATAATATGTTAGTTATCACATACAATAGGAATCAATTTTTCGTTTAAAAAAATAAAAAGTCCGTTGCCATTTTTATCAAAACTGTCCATTTTCTACCCACTTTCCCCTAAAATGTTATTTTGGTACGGATTATTAATCAAACATTGAATTAATACTACATTTTATAGGGAATCGTACAATAAAATCTTTACTATAGTGTTTTTCCGTGTAGAATAAGGGCAGCTCTTCAAAATAAATAGGCAATTCGTTATTTCTTCCAAAAACTTTTTACTACGTTCGGATTTGATCGGATTTCTTATATTATTTTTGCTACTTATCAAGTTAAAAAAACATTTCTCGTAAATATTTTTTTTAATTAATTTCCACAACTAATTGTTTTATAGTTTATTGGGTGCGTGACAATAGTAACTTCCCCAGGAAATTAATTAAATTTTAATTTTTTAAAATTTAGCAGAAATTTATAAATTACAACAATATAACAATCGTTAAAATTCGAGAAGTAAAATCACACAATATAGACGTATTTAGTATAGACGCTTCCGGTTATCATTAGAAATTCCTATTTCGGCTGCCCCTATGCATAATTTTCTCTCCTAATTATTTATATTATACGCCTTCTTGAAAATACTCATGCACCTTTCTCTGATCTGGTGAATATATTAACGAGGTAAAAATTTGGTTCTAATTACATTTTTTTTTTAGTTTAATGTTTCTTCCATAACAACAAGACGATTGTACCTATATTTATACAACATTCTATTCTTTAAAAATAGTTTAACTTACTTAAAAATTCATGTATAAAATTTGCCAGTAGAATTGGTATATAAAAATGCCCCTAAAATAACGGTTACCCACTTGCAATGAATAATAGTTATTTAAAGTACAGGGTGTCCCATTTTCGACAATTTTATATGGTATCTCCGTTATTGTTAGTGCTATCAAAAAACTAATGTAGGTGTCATGTACTCTTTTTGGGCCAAACTTAAAATGATAAAATCAAAATTTGGAAAGTGATTATACACCAATACATCTATATTTTTTTTAATTTCGAACAAGAAAACTGACACAACTGTTGAAAAAATATTGTATGAAATTTATGTATAAAGTTACTTTTTTCACATACGAGATTGCGGCACTCGCCTTCGGGTTGTGCGCTCAAATTTCCCGTTAGTAACAAGAAATAATACTTTATGCATTTGTTACATTATGTCATCTCGGTCGTGTACAATAGTATATTAAGATAGAAGTTTCATAAGACATTATCTTAGAGCACGAGTTTAATTCGGAAAACGACCCGCGAAGCGGAGAGTTTTCTGAAGTACAAGTGCTCTAATTGTCTTATGAACCGTGTATTTTATAATACTTTTTCTATTTGGGTCTTTAAAGTCTGAAAAACTTTAAAAAATATAATGGATTTTTTCCATTTGAATTAATATTTTCTTTTTGGGTTGGCAATACTTTTACAATTTAATAAAATGTTACAAGTATCAAATATGCCATGAAAGAAACAATTGAACACAACAAAGCTTCTTCCCATCCGTCATAACTAAAAATATATATATTATTAAAGTTAAAAAAAATGCGAAAGTTGTACTGTCAGAAATACGAGAAATTGCAGAAAATAATCTAGAAAAACTTTTAAAAAGAATATTCAAAACTTATAGTTAACTTAAAGTTAAGGTGCGAGCAGAACAAAATATTGAATAATATAATAAATAATACTATTGAACAAAATATTGTGTCGACACAGAATCTGACAGGAATAACAATTAATGCCCAGGAAATGTCTACAGTAACTATAAATAAGTATATACAGTGAGTCCCAGAAGAAATGTCTAAATTCATTTAAAATTCAGCGGTAAGATTTTTCAAAAAACGCTCGGACCCGTCGATTTTGATTTTTTAATTTTTTTTTTGTGGTAATTTCATGTAGGGTAGCTCAAAAATAAGTTACGACCATCAACTTCATTTTTTCAAATGAAAACATATATTTTTTATTTCATTTTTGAATTTTGCATTGAATTCTAAGCATGTTTCATGTACCATGTCCTATACATAAACTCAACAGTTATTGGAAAAATTAGGATTGAACATATCTATAAGTAAGACCTGTTTATTAAAAAAAACACAACAAAATCAAATTAAATGTTGAAAATGTGCGCCATTTACGGCTTGATAATATCCAAGACGATCAATAAACTCTCTTTGCACATTTTCAACATTTAATTTGATTTTGTTCGGTTTTTTTTTAATAAACAGGTCTTACTTATAGATATGTTCAATCCTAAATTTTTCAATAACTGTTGAGTTTATGTATAGGACATGGTACATGAAACATGCTTAGAATTCAATGCAAAATTCAAAAATGAAATAAAAAATATATGTTTTCATTTGAAAAAATGAAGTTGATGGTCGTAACTTATTTTTGAGCTACCCTGTATACATGAAATTACCACAAAAAAAAAATTAAAAAATCAAAATCGACGGGTACGAGCGTTTTTTGAAAAAACTTACCGCTGAATTTTAAATGAATTTAGACATTTCTTCTGGGACTCACTGTATAAAGTAATATGTATAATATTATATTGAATTAAAAATAGAAATAGTACTTTATTAAATAAAACGTCAGAAATAGAGCATAAACTGGAAGATATTTCTATTATTTTTAGGTTATGTTGTTTTATAGTTGTGACTAGGAATTAGTTGACGGATACCGTCAGCATGTTCCATATTTCTGAGTATAGGCATTTCAGATAAATATCTAGTAAAAATGATCTACTTATTTGCAAGTTTAAAGGTTACTATTTTAAAGTTTTCTATAAAAAATTGTTGTCGAATCCAATGCCATAATGCCTAGGAAACTAATTTCAACGAAATCGAAGTAAGCCTAAAATTCGAAACCCACTTGCTGCCAACATAAAAAAATAAAATTTCAGTTTCATAAAATGGCAGGTTATTAAATTTTTTTGCATTTCATAATGTAGCCATTATGAACCCCAAATAGAAAAATGCTATTACCGGACACTCTTGTCATTATGAAAATAAGACGGGAAATATTTGTTTTAATAAACTCTACTAGTTGTTGGCTACATTTATCTGTGGAGCCACGCGGTCCGTCAGAAAGTTTTAACGAGCCGATAATTATGTCATTAAAGGATATTTAAACAACTGTTTTTCATTTAATTATCCATCAGTTATATTATTGGTTACGTAACATCGAGATTTTCAGATGAGAGTATTGTGTAATGCAATACGATCGGACTAGAACATCGAGTACGTAAAGAGTTCTCTCTGACTTAATCACAATCGGCAAATTTGTGAACGTTAAAAAAATTCCGGTTATGAAAACGGTAACAAATTAGGAACCAAGTCACCACGCCCCGATTGATGCTTGTCACGGGCAGACTTGTATTTCGAAAATTTAAAGAATATTAAATAAAATGAAAATGTATCGTTTATAGATTTTACGAGGGCTACTAGTGAAGTCGTCTCCTCCATTAGAAGAAAATGATTCCTGTTTGCGTTCAAAATGGCCATCAATACCCTCTTTGTAATAATGAAACTATTCAATGGCCTCCCCGATCACCAGATTTAACACTGCTGGATTTTTTTTGAGGGGTTATTTAAAGAACCAAATTCACCAGCAAAGTCACGATAACGTTGACGGGTCAATATTTTTTTACAGGCAACTTTCAGTCCTTATAACTTACTAAAATAAACTATTTTCCTGTAGGAACGATTATGCATTAGAAATCAATTTTAAAAGATTTTTTTTAGATTATAGCTGCAGTATTCAAATTTGAATTTAAAAATGTATCGCCGGTCACGTGTCCCCAGTCAATCATTTCTTACTTTACTCTTTTATATTTCACGTCATTTTACTAAAGTTACTTTTATATATAAATAATTTACACTTCTACTACAATTTGTATTGAAAAAATAATTGTCAAAGATCAACAGTTTAGATTCTCTAACGCAATTATTAACCTGAAGTTCCGTCCCCGCAGCTGCATGTATCGCCGGTCACGGCATAAATTGCTTATAAATAACGTCACTAGAAGCCGGCCTAATAGTTTTACAAATATGACGGTATGTGTTGTGAATTTGTGTACAAAGTGCTCCTGTTTAGGTAAGTTCCTTATTATGTTTATTTAGGTATAAACTAGACCATTGCCTACTTTTTACCAGGCGTATGTTTCTACACAGGGTTAACTCATACCTAGTAGTCTTAATTAAGGGAAAATACTACACGAAGTCATTCTCTTGAGTACAGATATTCATTTCAGTTTACAAAGTTTAAGAAATAGCTTGTATTAACTGTTATCCACGAATGTGTGCATTTTTATATCGCTCACTCATGAAAATGTTACCGGAGATACATTGATGTGACGGTTTGTTATCCGAAGCTATATACAATATTTTTTTATTAACCATTTATCAACCATTAAGGAAAAACATATTTCGATGTGCAAGTTTCGTTTACACCTTAGGTAGAACAAAAAATATAACTAATTTTCATAGTATTTTAACATTCTATAAGGAACTTTCCAAATCTTTAAGCCAATATAAGACAGGGCTGTTATAAATAATAGGAAAATGGTTATAGTGACTGATTAAAATAACTCAGTTCCAAATATTGGCGTTATATGATTCTGAAGAGTAAAATTAACCATGTGACGGGCGTTAAATTATTAAAAAGTCGATGCTAGATACAAAAATAGACTTATATATAGACTAGATCTGTGTGAAGATGATATTTTGCGCGGACATATATAATTCCTCTAATTAGTTACTATAAGAAACCTATTAAAAAATTAACAGGTGTTTTTGAGATTATTTATTTTTAAATTCCGGTTTACTGAAATTTGCCTGTAAAAAAATTTTTACCCTGACGCCTAAAGACTACATTTGGAGAAAAGGTAAACACGGTTTCCGATTAAGTCGGAATTACTGCCAACTCCATTAGTATTAGAGGTACAATGTTGGTTAAATTAATAAAATAGTAGCATTTCTCACGTTGATTGAAATGCCAGGAACGGAAAAATAATTGAATGTCGCGTTTCTGCATTATTTAAAAAAATGCACTTTTTTAATATATTGTTGTGAACAAAAAGGATACTATGCTGTATCGCATTGACTTGAAACAAACATGGACCTGATATCCCTATCTGCTTTGTACACGTCAATGTAACGCCTGTTATTACGAAAATAAATACACAAGAAAGAGATACGGATTCTGTCTGTAGAATACCCATCTCTTTTTATCTTCTGTCTGTTTCTGTCTTCATTCGAACCTATGATTGGTTTCATATGTTTTGATTAGGAAAAACAAACAATCGACGGACGTGATTCAAAACTTTTTATTCAGTTTACGGGAGACCTGGCACAGTATTATCATATTGAGTTAAGAACTACTATTTGTCCACAACAATACTTAAATTTAACACACAAACACTGAAATGCAACAAAGAATTTTATTTAACAATAACGACAAATATGACAGTTGTTAGTTCGGTAGTGTCAAACGTGAAAGGTATGTAAAACGGCCGTTCCAATAAGAGCTTTATAAAAAGCACGATCCGAACGCTCGAAGGCGACGTAATGTCCTTGTCTAATTGACAGAAAATGACAAAGAAAGATTATTCTATTTTTCAGAGCCACCCGATTGTGTTTCTGGAAAGTTGTTTACAACCTACCTAAGAATGTGAATTGTTTATTCTCCAAAGACTGTGAACCAAATGCGTATCCTCCCTCATTTAAAATAAATAATTTTGATAATAAATTTGGCTATGTCTACCCACTACAATATCCTACTACTTATCTACCGGCACTTCAGCAGCTCTAATAAAACAGTTTAAATTACTATAAAATTTGAAATACCTTTGGTATTATTTGGTTGCATTTTTCAAAATAATGCAAACGCGACGTTAAATTATTTTTTCGGTTTTTCCATATAAGTCAATAGAAAAAATTTGCTGTAGTTCAAAAACGTGCATAAAAAGAAGAGTGGTAGGTACAAGAACAAAATTTTTTGTTTTATTATCAGTTCATGGGTACACCAACTAACATTCCTGCAGTTCAATCCGAAATGACTGAAATCGTGCTCCGTCAGCGTCACGTCAAACGAATCCTGTAAGGGCTCGACGTCCAGAAAGCTTCTGGTCCAGACGAAATTCCTGTTATAGTTCTCAAGAGATGCGCCGATGAGTGAACACCAGTATTTTGTAGACTTTTTAACTTATCCTACAAACAAGGAATATTTCCATCGTGCTGGAAGACGGCGCGAGTCCAGCCTATACCAAAGAAAGGTAAGAGAACCCTGCCTAACAACTATCGACCAGTCGCATTGCTTTTAGTTATATCAAAAGTAATGGAGGAAGCTATTAACCAACATCTTCTAAAGTACCTGGAACGCTTCAACAATATCAGCGATCATCAATATGGTTTGTTCGGTTTTCGGAAGTCCAGATCAACTGGAGATCTTCTAGCCTATGTCACCCATATTTGGAACAGCGCAATCGAACATCATGGGGAGTCTCGGGCTGTTACACTGGATATTTCTAAAGCTTTTGATCGTGTTTGGCATGAGGGGCTTCTAAGTAAACTGCGATCCTATGGTATGCCCAGTCGATTCTGTGCATGGTTGTCTAGCTTTCTTCAGGACCGCTCTCTGCAAGTGGCGATTGACGGATTTCTCTCAGACACCTTCACCATCAATGCCGGTGTTCCTCAAGGGTCCATATTGTCTCCCACTCTCTTCTTACTCTACATTAACGACTTTCTAGTGAAAACGAAAAAGCCGATATTTAGTTTTGCCGACGATAGCACACTTATCTCATCTTTCTCCTTGAATGCACAAACATCGGCTGCCGACGCACATCTTCGCAGACAACATGAAGTTTCACGCCTCAACAAAGACCTGGAAGAAATATTGGATTGGGGCAACCAAGTCGAATTTAACGCTAAAAAACCCCAGGCAGCAGTTTTCTCTGAAAAGGTTAACATTATAGAATCGGATATAGTCATGGACGGACACGCAATCCCACTGGCTTCATCTATCAATTTGCTGGGCGTCAATCTGGGAGGAAATATGTCTTGGCATAACCACGTTGTGGCAATCGCCAAAATAGCTTCTCAGAAACTTGGTGTACTCTTCCGAACAAAAAAGTTGTACACACCTCAACAACTTTTGACACTATACAAAGCTCAGATTCGACCATCACTAGAGTACTGCTCTCATGTCTGGAGCTCTGCACCCAAACATACTCTTCGGCTACTGGATTCCATCGAAAGGAGGGCCGTTCGTCTGATTGGAGACCACGAGCTGACGAAGAACCTCGACAGCCTAGAACACAGGTTGGGGATTTGACTCTCTTTTACCGATATTTTCATGGAAAGTGCTCGGCTGACCTTGCCCTCTTAATTCCGCCCAGAGCAGTGAATAGCAGAAATACGCGACGAACCACTGCCGCCCATCCATATGTGGTTAAGCTTAGTACTTCTCGAACTTCATTATTTAAGAATTCTTTCATCTGGAGGACTTCCTCATTATGGAACGACCTTCCCAAGGTAGTTTTTCCCAACGAATATAACCTCCAACGCGCACACGCACCACTCCTAGAGTGCCCTCAAGGGTTTTTCCTATAGTGCTTGTGTTTGATCATGTGTAAAATAAAGTTTGAGGTTAATAACTTCGTTCATTTTCATTCCAGGAGAAAATTTATTGTAAGCTTTTATGTTTAAAAGTTGTCTTTACAAAACAATTTTCAAACCCCATGGTCGGCAAATCGATTCGCACTCGGTGGATTTTACTGGTATAAGTCATGTCATTATTGTCAGGCATCAAAATATATCATCCCCCATTCCCACTCCATTCACGCCAGTAACCAGGCCTGATGCGATTGGATATCTCATGGGGTGCGGGAGACGGTACGCACTCAGTAGGTCATACCGCAATGCGAGAAACCAAGGGTTTGTTCGGGATTGTTCGGTATAGCCCTTGGGCATAGTCAGAACAGCAGTTGTTACTGTCGAAATCCCTAAAATACCCCCAGAACTAAGAATGGGCAAACCTGTTCGTTTTGAATACCAGTTAAAGCAGCTACTGCTACTTACACAGAGCCGTTCAAAAATGTTGCGACGAATTAGCAGTATATATGTTTAATAAAGAATGCGAATTGCTAATTTAAGTACCAGTTAGTTTAAACAGTCATTGGCTGTTCATAGCTGCTTCGACCAACTAATAAACAGTTAAAAATAACGGAATAATCCATCTCTACCCAGACTTGCATCGGCAATGGCAATTAATATGGCGCATGACCCATTTCTGGCAATGCAAGACTAATTGCGCCAGCCAATCGACGAGAACGGTGTATTGCGCATGATTCCGTGCAATTTTAATTGCCACAAGATTAGAATTGCCGACTGTAATACGGATTCCATTCTCGCTTTCCGCTCGCAATGCTTGAAGTATGGCGCCAGCTTACCAACAACAGTGTACTGCGCATGATTACGTGCAATTATAATTGCCATTGCAGGCGCAAGAGGAAAAATTGCCTACTCTAATATGGCTTTAAGAGACCTGGTTAATAAATCTCGAGGAAGCAAACTCCAAGTGCCACGGTCTCACGACGCGACCTGACTTATAGAGTTTACTTTTTCCATATTTAGTTTCCAATGGTGTATACTTATTTTAGACAACTCGGTAAGCCCGGTACTGCTTGTTATTTTTGTTTTATTTATTTTCAACAAAAGATACTCCTTTCTCTACGAGCCATTGGCTTTGACCAGCGCACCTTCACCTTCATAAGAGAGTAATAATTCAGCGGTACGGAAACTATACTATCACTTTATTATGATTTTTTTCATGTTTATGACACGCAAGCAATCTACTTTCATTGAAAGTAAGCAGGCAAGTAGCGAAAAAGGGATTAAAACTTGATGCCGTTAATTTCTTAGAACTTTAGTTTACTTTGTAGATCCTGAGTATAGTTTTAAATTATTTAAAAGTTTATGAGATTCTTGGATTTAGCAAAACATTCGCCTTAGTTAGCTAAAACACCTCATATACCTGAAATGATTCTCGTAAAAACCATTGAACATCTAAAGTGCACTTTACTAAATGGTACCAAAGAAAAAAAACACTTAAAATACGGCAGGGTTGTTTTCTTCCTGATTCTGGTGTACTATATTTTAGCTGTAACGGCAAAAACTCTACGGAGAAGTGATACCTTTAAAATTACTATAAGATTGATAAAATACTAACTAGAATAAAGTAAAGCGATAAAAATTTAAAAATAAGTGCGAGCAGGAGTTGTGAAAAGTGAATAGTGTCATTAAAAGCTAGACGGTGCCATGTAAGGAAATCTCTAATTTGAATCAACAATTAACCGTAATTGTTTCGGATTGTTAAACTTCCATAAAAGGTAGTTTATATTAAGTTGCATGCATGAAATAATATATAGTTTTCTGATGGGTGAATTTTATACTATCGGATGTAGTCCAGATTTTTTTTATAGATTTTATTAAAAAATTTCTTGGATATCTTTTAAGATCCCTTACTTTTATTTCAAGTTTTTTCTACTACGTTATAAATTTAAACTAATCTGTTCTAATCTACATACACTTATAATCAATCTTAAAACTTAGACCTCGTGACTTCGTCGGGTTATGGCTTAAATTGGGTGATATTTCCACCCTTATAAACGTTTTATTTCGTTAACAATATTGTTCTTTAGTCTTTACATGTGTAAGATCGTTTTTTATTTTATATTTTATTTAGGTTTTCAAGGTTTTTATTAAACTACTGGAATAATAGTACAGTTTGATTTAAAAGACCTTTTGATATTTTTCTTTTGTTGCTGAATTCAAAACGATTGTTAATTTTCTTCTAGAGCGCAATGCCTTCTTGATATAAAGGGATAAAGTAATATTGTAGTAAATTTAAAATGAGGATCCCAAACAATCCCAAATTAGCAATCAGAGCCATCTATGTTGCATCAATTCAATTAAAAAATATTCCGCTTTTTGGCAGGTTAGAAAAGGACGAGAATCATCAGCTGATCAATATTTCTTTTAGTGAAGTTTTAGCCGTTAATAATAAAGTTTTTTAGTTAATTTATTGATATTTAGATTGTCTGACATGTCGATTGGGGTATCAACAAGTTTCAGGAAGATCTGTGACAAAAATTTGAAACTTGATCATATTTGAAATTGTTATTATTATTCTTATAACATTATATTTTTTATCGAAATTTTTTCATAGCGTTTTCCAATCCTTTAACTTTACGAATCTAGTTTTAGATTAGAAAATAATTAAGTATATTTGGCTAAACGTTCGCATAAAATAGTGCCTGCTTGGCAAGATGTGATTAAACGCAGCTCTTCATAATTTATAACTGAAAGATGTTGAGTAATGTGCAGATAGAAATTTTTTTTATCGCATCTGCTTCGCCTGTCAGGTGGTAATATCGTTTAAATATATATGGAAAAATTATTTCACAACAACCCGAAGGTACCTTATGCAATAGGGATTTTTATTATTGTTATTACATAACGAGTGTTGCAAATCACTTATACAAATAATGTACGCAACTAATCCTACGGCCACAAAGAATTATCATAAGTTCGTTTTAAATATAATAAATTACGTTTACTTACCCTCGATGGATATTTTATCCATGAACATGTAAAAATCGAAAATAAATCGGTACTTATCTCACTTCTACTTTACCCAAGTAGTTATTATGTTTAATGGGTTGCCTAACAATTATTCTACGATCACTACTGTAAATAGCAAAAAACATACTACCTTCTATCTAAGTAATTTAGGCTTTACGCACGATAAATAACGCCGCCTTGTTTATACTACACGTTGAATAGCAGCGCTCCTGTTGCAATATGGGATTTTTAAACAATAACAAGAGGGTCGTAGGAGGCTGCTATCACAAACGCCGAGGAAAAAGGACACACTCTTTTCAAAGGTCACGTTAATAAAACTACAATAACAATTTGATAGTTTGTTGACAAATATTGTTGATAGAATTATTAAAGCCTACTTGTGTTTTAAAATTAATAAATATGATCGTACGGTATGGTATGGTACGTAATTCGTTGTAATGCACTCATAGAATTACGAACTCACCGCTATGCGGCTTCGTGTGTAACTCGTTCGTGTGTAATAGGCCATTTACAACTCTTATTACGTAATGTAGGTATAATCTGGGAGGAAATATGTCTTGGCATAACCACGTTGTGGCAATCGCCAAGATAGCTTCTCAGAAACTTGGTGTACTCTTCCGACCAGAAAGTTGTACACACCTCAACAACTTTTGACACTATACAAAGCCCAGATTCGATCATCACTAGAGTACTGCTCTCATGTCTGGAGCACTGCACCCAAACATACTCTTCGGCTACTGGACTCCATCGAAAGGAGGGCCATTCGTCTGATTGGAGACCACGAGTTGACGAAGAACCTCGACAGCCTAGAACATCGAAGACAGTTTGGGGATTTGACTCTCCTTTGCAGATATTTTCATGGAGAGTGCTCGGCTGACCCTGCCCTCCTAATTCCGCCCAGAGCGGCGAATATCAGAAATACACGACGAACCACTGCCACCCATCCATATGTAGTTAAGCTTAGTACTTCTCGAACTTCATTATTTAAGAATTCTTTCATCTTTAGGACTTCATCCTTATGGAACGACCTTCCCGAGGTCGTTTTTCCCAACCAAAACCAACGTGAATCGCCTTTTGCGCACACGCACCACTCCCAGAGTGCCCTAAAGGATTTTTCCTATAGTGCTTGTGTTTGATCATAATTAAAAAAAAGGTACTATAATGTGCAGTATTGATATGGTTCCATTTACCATCATATCACAATATACTCCACGGCATGGTATATTGTGATATGAGATCTAAGAGGTATGATTCAACGCCGGTGGAGGCGTGGCTTGTGACATCAACGGGCGAGTGATTTTTAAATCTCTTATGGAGATTTAAGCTGCTGTCAACGTTTTTAACTCTTTTTTAAAGGTATTAAAAGGTTTTACGCATTTAATGGTATGTGAAATGAATGAATTATATCATGGTATTTAGGTATATTTATTTCATGAACATACAACAAAGATTAAAGCTAAAATATGACCTAAGTAGTTATAAACAAATTGCACTATTTTTTAAATCTTTCAGAGTGGGTCGTTTTCTCAATTAAACTCGTGCTCTAAGATAATGTCTTATGAAACTTGTATCTTAATATACTATTAAATAGAGCTCGTGTCAAAATGGAAAATTCTCGCAGGTATGTGTCATTTTATTTTTTCTAAAATGACTACCTACCTAATTTTTAAATAATTTTAGATAATTATTCCACTCAAGTGCGACATTTATCTTTGTTTTGAATGAACTTAGTAGAGCAGAAATAACTGGCGATAATAAAAAGGTAATTGTATTTTTAAGCAAAATATATTTCGTTTACTTCCGCAAATATTTTATCTGGTTTATGAATCAATTTTCATTAGAAATTACGAAAATCCTTTGTTCAGTCACAAATTTCATTCTTATTAGGTACCATACATATCTTGTTCGGGCTTGTATAAGCAATTTACAATAAATTGAAATAAAAAAAATTATTTTAAATGTTTGATAAATAAGGTGTAAAATTTACCAGATGTAGCACTACTATTTTTCTGTTCTATTTGTAAATAATTTTCTTTCAAATGTGATTTGATTTGAAATTTGTGTGATATTACAAAACATGGAAAAGATTGTTCAACATGACAGCATGATAGTACTTTTTCTAAATAGTTGGTAGTGTAAAGGGGTATTGATATCTATTGAGAGTACCACATTATATATCTTGCAGCTTCTCCCACGTGATTCTTCGGGTTTTACATAATGTGACTTATCTGGCTTATTAACTCAAAACGCAATTTTGGCTATTTTCTGAGGATTTGCGGGTTTAAATAGACTAAGTCATTTTGATAAGACCCTGTATAAAATAAATCAGATTTATCAAAGGATATTATATCAAGGAGGATACGACTTGGTTCACTGTCTTTGAGGAATAAACAATTCACATTCTTAGGTTAAACAATTTTCCAGAAAAACAATCGGGGAGCTCTGAAAGTTAGTATAAATTTTTTTTTGTCGTTTTCTGTTAATTAGACAAAGCCGTTAGGTCGCCTTCGAGCGTTCGGAATATACATTTTATAACGCCCTTATTGGAACGGCCATCTTTCATACCTGTTTTCACGTTTGACCAGTGGCGATTCTTCAACAGGAGCACATGCGCACGTGCACCTCCAAAACAAAACGAATAAAAAATATTAATTTATATTAATTGAATATTATTTATCGTATAAAGTCCGATCCTCCCTAATATTTTATCGTACCGTCAAACTAAAAAAGTCCGACCCTCCCTAATATTTTATCATCCCGTCAAACCAAACTGTATAGATCCGACAACCGTGCCTCGGTCGAGGTAAGTGACGATTATGACGAGACTTGCTCGCACGTGCGATTAAGTAGTGCAGTTTCTCTGTAGTAACAAGTGGCGGGTGGCAGCGGGGGATAGCGGGGCTATGGCGATTTAACATGGCAAAGGCGCACAGTTTTTGTGTGTGTTATTAAGTTAAAATGAAAAGTTGACGGTGGACTATTTAAGAAATAACTTTAGCTCTTTGAGCTTGGAGCAAAAAATTGAAGTGAAGAATGCGGGAACACCTAAACCCGAAATTAATTTAACGCAGACCACAAAGGGTAAATCTAGAGACATTATAAGAAAGTTTAAAAATAAAATATATGAAAAACAATTTATAGACGGTATTCCTTCAATAAATGATACTCGATATGATTTTAAATCATTTTATTTAAGGATCTAAACTAAAAAACACTGAAAATATGAAGAATGTCAACTTGTCAGTCTCGTGGCTCCATTGGTTCTCGTCATAAAACAGTTAACTATTGTTCTCGTCTTGGTTCGCCTAATGACGTAGCCGTAGCTAGCGTAGTGGTATTAGACATCATTCGGTTTCCTTGATAACTCGTAGATGGCGGTAGTAGTATTGGACATCATTCGGTTTTCTTGATAGCTCGTAGATGGCTTTAGCAGTATTAGTAGTGGACTGTATAAATATTGTTACGAGGGTTGCATGCGGCGACGTTAAGATCCGACAGCTATACACACTAAGAAAACCTTCCTTATTTTCCAAAAGTTGTATTTCCTTGTGTAAAATTAAAAAAATAAATAAATATATGTTTCACCTAACGCATTTTCTTATTACTTTTTTTCTTTCTACATTTAAAACGCCTAGAAAGTAATTGTTTGGTCCTTACACAAAAATAATTTCACCATACTTGTGAACCCCCTCTATCATAGGTCACGAGCCGCCACTGCGTTCGACACTACCAGATTAACAACTGTCATATTTCTCGTTATTGTTTATATCAAATTCTTTGTTTTTGAGTGTTTGTGTGTTAAATTTAAGTAATGTTGCGGGAAAAATAGTAATTCTTAGCTCAATATGGCAAGACAGTGCAAAGTCTGCCGTAAACTGGATAAAAATATAGACTTTTGAGTCACGTCCGTCAATTGTTTGTTTTTCCTAACCATGACATGTTGAAAGTTGAAAGTTGAAAGAATGAAAATAGAAACAGACAGACGATAAAAAGAGATGGGGATTCTACAGATAGAATCCCCGACTCTTTTTTGTTGTGTTTATTTCCATAATAACAGGTGTGACATTGACGTGTACAAAGCAAATAGAAATACAGGGTCCATATTTGTTCGGTCGTTGTCAAGTCGGTGGATTTATCAATGCAATTATATACGCGGTATATTACGCGGAAGACAGACACGCAGTTTTTTCGGATATAACAAATTAATTCTTTCAGTTACAAAATATCTATTATTTAGTATTGAAAGTAAACTAACACCATCTGCTTATGGCTTAATTAAAAAGTTAAATTTATTTTTATTTTTATATATTTCCGGTCAATTGATTGTAAACACTGAAAACGGTAAAATATACAAATATGTAAATTGCCTGGCCTCTGGTTTATGTAATATACATATTTATGAGATGTATGTCGGTGTAAAAATTACATTTTTTTAAATAAGCGCTTAGTTAATAAGATCCTTAGGATAGAATTCGGACTGCTTGGTGACAGAATGTACCTGGTTCGAATCTAGAAGGGGCAAGTAATTATTATTTTTCGGAATAACAACATGTAAGAAAATAATCATATTTTAATATTATTTTTAATAAATAATTTGGTACTTATATTTAAACTCGCAAAAAAAAATGAAATTGGTCAGTTCAGTTGTCAAGAGACATCAGTGATCGCTTGAATATTCCTGTCTGGGACGGTGTTGTTAGTTTTTTTAAGTCAAACTCTGTAAAAAAAATACAATAATTTTAATGCTTTTTCATTCTGTTACACATAATTTATTAAACAAGAAACTCCTTAAACGTTTAAAACTCGGTAGAGTCACTCGTAGCTATATTACACTTGTTAAGTGAAGATACACATTTGTCTACACGGAAATAAATGATTTACCATATAAATAATAAAACTAACCATAATTTATGGCTCTATATGTCACTGGGAACTTTTATCAAGAAATGTCATTAAACTATTGGAAAATTTTAGTAATAATTATAAAAATATTTAGTAAACCATTTATATGAAAAGTTTTTGTAAAATTTACTAAAATCGTCTGTTACGAAGGCATTTTTCAAAATTCCAGGGATCTGTTGCATCTGACCGAAGCATTCTTTTGTTTTGTAAAAAAGCATTTTTACGACACTTCATTAAACGTGGTCATTTTCACAATAAAAAATACTTAAATAATAGTCTGTAAGGTACTGACTAAAATATTTAATAGTATTGTGACCGCTCGAGCGAAAAACCGCTTGAGTACTCGATTATTGAAATAACCGACATCGCTCGTACATTCGAGCAGTTTTTCGCTCGATAGGAAATACTACTCTAGTTATAAATTCAAGTGAAAAAATGAAAATCGTCGCCTTTCACTTGATACCCGATCTTCGCTCGATGCCGCGCACAACCCGAAATGTGACGATTGACGACGTTCGAGTTTGACGCTCAGAAGGCTGACACGACATAGGTGTTTGTTAAAGGCACATAAACGAGAAGGTGCATACAAAAAGTATGCCAAATCCCTTAGTGGATGCATCATATATTCAATCAAATGTTCTTCCCTAATAAAAACTCTATACTAAACTTCTAAAACTTACAAAAACAACCTCTGGTGTTTTATCAACATATATTCTATATTCTTAGTCATAAAAATTTGAAATGATTAATCGTTCGAGCGATTTAGTTAATTATTAAAATCGCTCGAATATCAAGTACTCGATTATTAAAATCATCGGTTTTCCCCAACATTCATTTTACTGCAGGGTGTTATGGATTATATTTAAACCGGCAACTCCTGAGATGGAAACAAATTGAAGAAAAATATACAAAAATGGCGCTTTAATTTAATATGCCCTGTACATGACCTTATGTCAAACCAAAAATGACCACGTGGTGCCCCTGCCAGGAAGGTAAACAAAGCAACATATGGCGAAAAAGTCAATGAATCTTGAACAGTGTTGTCATATCTTCAGGGTAAACTCTTTAGACAGTCTAACCGTTTGACAGATTCCAAGTTGTTTATTTTTCAGGGTACATTATTATAAACTTTTACGTTCAGTTCAGTTCACTGGGAAACAATCTCTGATTTATAAACTTGAACTGACTCGAACAAACCGCCGCGGAGTTTATAATGATCAGGTATGTTCTCACTTATTAGAAGAAACAAATGCAAATTTATTTACCTTTTCGGTCTTATTTAAAATCACATAATTTATAAAAAAACACCAGGTAACCCGAACAAAAACCGTCACAAAACACCAAAACAAAGTCACATAAATTCACATTAGTTATCGAGGATCTCATGAACACATCTAAGTACCATTCAATCTGAATTAGTATTTTAAAGTGCTACTGTGTAGACAAAAATACGCCCTTATTGTATAAGATTTCATCAGCTGGTGGTCTGGGAAATAATATAATTTTTCCACACATTTATTTGACATCTAAAAATGTTGAAACTAAATAACACCTTTGAGCCTGTTCGCGTCTTGACGTTGTCTGTTAGGGTTTATTATATTAAGCTCATCGGTAAAAATACAGCGTTGCCACTTTCGATGTTTTATAAGATTATAAATTGCAGAATTTCCTTCTATAATATTACTTTCTTGTATAATTATAGTCTCGGAAATGGCAACCGCGCTAGCAGTTTTCGGAGAAAGAAAGCATCTTGGACTCGACCATTTATTTCAAAGGGTAGTTCCTATGTCCACATAATTGTTTCATTTTATGTTTAGTAAAGGGTTAATGGCCCATAGAAATTAGCATTTTTATTATTTCTTATCTTATTTGGGAAATAATTAAGTGTTGTTGTTCTATGTGTGCGATAGTGTTATTGTAAAGTGCAATTATGCGTTAGTGTTTAGTGCTTTCGTGTATTCTGATAATAGGTGCATATCTTCAAAAAAACTCATTTGAAACTCGTGGGTGTCTGTGTGTCTCTTTAAGTGATTTAGTGCAATTTGTTGTGTTTCACTATGTGTTTCTTTCTCTCGACGATATGCCGGTTATGTTCCGAGCGATTGGAAAGAATAAGCCGAATGGAGTTTAGTGGGTATAAGCTTATTATGCAGTTCCACACTATCATCAGGGCACGTGATGAGCATACAGCTTTTCCTATAGAAAAATAACTGTAAATGTCTGGATTTCTTACTCCTGTCAGCGTTGATTTACTTTCTAAGTAAGCTAAATATTTATTTTAATAAGAATAAAGTTTTACATTTTTTACACAGTTTGGCAACATTGCGCGTAACACCTGTTTTCTGGTATGCCACATGACATGACGAACAAACCCGAACAAATGCCGGATGAGGTGTGGGTTTATGGGGCTGGACCCCACTTTTAAAACGGTCGATTTAAAAAAAATAAAATATGTAGCGCTTCTCTAGGACATCCAAGAAGTCACCCATTTAAATATAACACGTCATTTCCATAACACCCGTATAGGGGATGGAGTTGCAGTTCGAGGGATAATTTTATGGGTTTTTCTTAAGTTTCTAAAACGATTAAAAAAAAATGTGGCAGCTTTCTCTAGGACACCCTGTGCAGACAGCCCGCACTTACTGTATTATTGTGACAACTAATATTTTCCACTTACGGAAGTTTCTTCATTACGAAATTTCTTACGTTGATTAAATTCATTACGTAACACATGGTCCGAACGACATGACAGGTGGAAGGTGGGAATTGATACGAACTGAATGCAAATTATACACGTTCAAGTAAACATGCCATTTCTATTCCTTTAAAAAACATATTTATATTAAATTTCTTTATTAACTGCGGGCAAAACGACGAGTGTTAGGGAATAAGTTCTTTATAAAATCAATGTTTTAATTAATAATCGAATCATACACTAATGAAATTCAATTGAGTAAATTGCTCTCGTATAATCTCAGTCACTTGCACTTTCATTGTTAATTAAATTAGTTAAAAAAGTAATTACTAACTGAATACAACAATTAAGAGTTTTTTTTTCCAAGGATAACACAGTTTAGCGTGTAATTCTTCCAATTATTGGCCTAGTGGTAGTCATGAATTATAGCTAAGTAATTATACATCGTCGGTGTACGAAAATGGTTTTTAACATGGTAAATTTAGCGAAGAGTTTATGTTAGTAAAATTAAGCTTTCTTCAATCTAAGTGCAATAAAAGAGTGCGATACGTTACACGGGAGTCAGTGTATTCGTAATTAAAACAACATGAAGATCGGTATTGTTTTACAGGTAAGTGTCATTGTTTTTGCCTTATTTAATACTTTTAATTAATAAAATATTATATCCAATTTTCTTCTCCTGTTTGAAGTGAAAAATTAAATTCGTGGAATAATAATAGGAATTTAATTATTGTTTTAATTAGTGTTCAATATTTTTTCATTTGCTTAGTTCAAAACTTGATAACCGAGATACAGGGTGACCAAGGCTAATTGACTTATTTTTTAACCAATATTTTTGTATTCAATTTTGTGGTTGGGCGTTTCTTGGGGCGAGAAATTTGAATTTGTTAAATATTTTGACGTAGATTGCAAAGGGCGCTCGCTGCGGCAATTCGGGTACTTAGAAGCATGTGCAACTTTATTGATTAATTTATTAGTATTGTAAAAATTATGAGTCCAGACTACTAAAAAATTAAAAGACCAGTAATGAAAATATTTATAAGTTAAATAAAAATTATATTTTTACATAAATAAATATAAAAACTATCAATATTTTTGACAATAATTTTTTAATTAATTAAATGGATAAAATTGTAAATACATAAATCTCGAAAA
Source organism: Barypeithes pellucidus (assembly GCA_963991005.1). Classification (NCBI taxonomy): domain Eukaryota; kingdom Metazoa; phylum Arthropoda; class Insecta; order Coleoptera; family Curculionidae; genus Barypeithes; species Barypeithes pellucidus. The sequence continues at coordinate 17,959,530 of OZ022562.1, read as the reverse complement.
TAGTTGTTCGAAGCGACATTGATAAGGTATACATACTATTTTTGGGTAAAAGTGACGAAAAAATTGATATTTTTAACAGGAACATAAATACTCTAAAGTGGAGTGCCTCAGCAAGCGTCATCTATAATCTACGTCAAAATTGTTGAATTAAGTAAACAACTTGAATTTATTAAATAGCAAATCAATAAAAAATATTTTAACCGAACATGATCTTCAATACGTCGGATTAAAAATTTCAGAGATTTATAATTTAATTACTCTAAACAAAATTGAATAGAATACGATTGACTTTTATTTTATTATACAGGGTGTCCGCTAAGTAATGGGACATGGAAAAACCACAGACTTCTTACGTAAAAATATTGGGATTTACTTATAACTATCTATATCCGAAAGTTGATATTAACTGAGATACAGGGTGGTAAAATTAAAACTTCATTTTTGTCTTTCCCTAATAACTTTGACAGAAACCAACGGTTTTTTACAAAATTTGTCAATTATGGTTTTTTTAGGATGAGGTACTGATTTTTTGGTGACATTTTAATGTACAATGTAGGGGGCGCTGCCTGCGGCATTTTTTGCACATTTATTAGGTCATAAGTTTCTTGTGCCTCCGTGTATTTAAGTTTTTAATGAAAATAATACTTTTCTCATATTTATTACGTAAAAAAGATACACTAATTTCAGGTCGCCCAGATTTACCGTTTCGGAGATATATGTATTTATATTGTTTAGTACCTATTATTAATTTGCAAACAAAATTTTTTTTAAAGTAACCTATGAGAAAACAAATGAAATTTAGAGACGCAGTTGCTATGAAACCATAGACCTCTATGTTGTTATTTGCTTGTTGATTATTGTAAAATAGCTGTGTGAAAAAATGTTTCATTTTTGAGTTTATCCTAAGTTAAGTAACAATGCCGAAACACAATAATCAACATACAAATAACAACATGGAGGTTTCATAGCAACTATATCTCTCAATTTCATTTGTTTTCTCATAGGTTACTTTAAAAAATAAAATTTGTTTGCAAATTAATAATAGGCACTAAACAATATAAATGCACATTGCTCCGAAACGGTACCTCTGGGCTATCTGCAATTAGTGTACCTTTTTTACGTAACAAATATGAGGAAAGTATTATTTTCATTAAATACTTAAATACACGGAGGCACAAAAAAGTGACCTAATAAACGTGCAAAAAATGCCGCAGGCATTGTACATTAAAATTTCACCAAAAAATCAGTTTCATATCCTAAAAAAACCATAATTGCCAAATTTTGTAAAAAACCGTTGGTTTCTGTCAAAGTTATTAGAGAAAAACAAAAATGAAGTTTTAACTTTAACACCCTGTATTATCAACTTTCGGATATAGGTATCTAAGTATAATTAAATCCTAATATTTTTACGTAAGGAGTCTGTGGTTTGTCCATGTCCCATTACTTATTTTAACCAGACTGCAATTTGAATTTAGATATTTTCTTATTTGTACAACTTTTCAACCAGATTTTAATCAAATATTTATTATTTAATTAATTTGAAGTTTTCAAAATTTAGGAAACCTATAATTTTTTAACTTAAATTTAACAAGTTATGGCTGGTATGTATTTATAAGGTTGATCATTTAAAGAAGTTTGCGGTTCAAAATTACTCCCTAAAGCAGACTTGACAAAATTTCATCGACTTTTGACTAGAGAATTCTTTTTAAATAAATATCTTATAAAAAATAAATAAAAAAGCGCACCCTTTCTTTACCTTAAGGTTTCAACTATCTAAAAATATGATTGCTGTGTCTTCATCATACAGGATGTAAAAAATTAGCATTATTATGTTTAAGCTACTCCGTTTCTGACAAACTAAATAAAACCAAATGTCTTTAATAGGGGATTTATCTGGTAATCATTATATTACAAAATTATTAAATTCCACCGAGTATTTTAAAAATTATTTAAATAGAAACGATTTCCATGGGCGTCTGTTATGGGCCCGTGTCTCCGTGGGAAGAAAAAAATATAAGAAAGCGTCATGGTATTTTTACGTGTTTAATATGAATCCGGGAGGTTGCCCACATATTCTGGGACACCCTGTATAATCAAGTAACTTTAATTATTTTTTTAGGTTGTCACACTTCTTTATCAATATGAAATGGTTACAGCGATTTATGGATTTGGGTAAGTAAAATCAATTAACCTAATTGGTATTAAATCTATGCTCACGTCATCATACATATGCAAAATTAAATAAATCTATTGCGATCGCAAAATATCGTCGATGAGTGAATATAAAAATATAAATACATTTCTTTACGTAAACAATTCATTCAATATTTTTTTGTAAATTATACAGGGTAATTTATATAATTAGCAACAAGAGTTTGCGACATATCTAGAAAATAGAAATTTAAATAGAATAACAATAGACTTATTTTTGTCGTAAATTTCGCATTTGGTAACAGTAATACATGTAGATAATGTATGTCGGCTCATTGGTGCAGAATAATATAGAGAAAAATTGAAACATATATATTTAATGATTAAGTCATTATTTTATAAGCAAAATTGTCATGTAATTGAACAAATCCTATTCATACAATTCAAGACAATTGGAGCCCGATGTTAAATTATTACGTTTTTCGTATTTATAATTTTTTAAAAATCATAAGGCGACCAAAGAAAAGTTCCATCTAGCTTACAGTCTAAGCGACATTGCCTTAAAGAATCCAATTAATAGGACTTTATACCAGTATTGGCAATTAGCGTGTAATTACACGATTTGCGTGTATTTTCATTGCATTGTGTGTAATTTTTGTGCAGTCCAAGGGTTGTGTAATTTGCTTGTAATTTGAATGCCACCAGCCAAGCGTGTTGTGTTTTGTTGTTTTTTTTGGGGGGGGGGGGGGGGGTGCATTAAGAAATAAAATCAAATACCAATAAGTTATTATTTCCCAGACCAGGGTGGTCTGGGAAATAACAATTTTCCATATTGGTATTTGATAAAGTGTATTACTTTCAGTTTTTTACAAATCAAAGCCCAAACAACGTGCTCTCAAGGTAGCTATAACCCTTAAAATCTTAAATGGAATCTCATAGTTAGTTATTGCCTATGTGGTGATGATTTTTATCATCTAGAACTAGATAGGGTTCTTTTTTACCTACTTTTGTCCATAAAGTTTAAAATACGCGGCCTAATCAAGAAGAGATGAAGGAAGGGGGATCAGGCTAAATATGATAAATATTTCTATTTCTGTATAATGTCGTGACAAGTACAATGACTCAATTAACTGGTTGACTTCACACAACATGACTTTATAATTTGTTAGAAAATTATAATAACAACAGAAACAAGAGAAATTAGTAAAAGGTGCATGCAGTTCTTAAAATCTCGTTAGAAATGCCGTAATAGTAAATAATAACATGGTATTTGTTTTATTTATAGTTTATACAGGGTGCTCTAATCAAAATATTCAACGTATTAAGGGAATTTTTATACAACTTAAAGGTCAAAATATATAACTACTGTAAGAATATTCTCGAATAACCTTTATATGATAATAAGAAAGATAAATTGATTATGTAATATAATAATACTTCTATAATACAGCGTGTCTGGTAAGTACCTAACTCCTAATTTTTCGGGTGCATACAGAGGAGGTCAAAATAAACCTAATAATTCATAGAAAAGAAATTCCTAAAGTGCCCCCGACGTGTATAATTTAATATCTTATAGAAACCATAAAGAGTCATAAAACCATACTACAGTAGATGTTTTACATAGTCATGGAAGTCAGGAACGGACCTGCCACCTCGCTCGTTGGGCCAAAATTTTGAGAGGTATAATTTGACAAAGCTGAAAACTGATTTTTTAAAGGGTATCATTTAACTGGTTAGCAAAATATTATTATTTTTGCGAACAGAAAAATGTAACATTTCTGAATCGTGACAGTGTCCTGGGAAAACAAGTGAAAACCCGCCCCTTGCTACAGCTTCTGTATTCGATAGAAGAAAACACAAGAAAGTTACATAAATTGATAGTGCCCTGGGACCTCTGAAGTAAACTGCTTCTAGACATGTTTGTTTCTACTCACCAATTGTAAACTCTTGCTGGCCAAGTAATAATTTCACAGCTCGACTCTTAATAACGGCAAACCATTTAATTACTTCTCTTTTTTAAATACCTTAGTCATTCCTCTTTAAGAAAAGGGATTCTTAATTATGCCTTCTTATGGCTGCTATAAAAAAATTGAAGTTTCATTAAATTATACCGGTCGCGTCAAAAGTTAGAGCCAAAAAAGTAAATAGCTTGAGGCACTTTTTTTCTATGACAAATTAGATTTATTTTGACCCCCTCTGTATGCTCCAGAGAGTTTAAGAGGTATTTACTGAACTCCCCGTATACATATAATATAGTAAACGAATACTACACACAATTTAATAACTGTTCCAATGTTGTTAAAGAAGCCGCTCAATTAGACATTATACTGTGGGTTAGAAGGAACCCTTTTTAAACAGGAATGATCTTTTACACGCTCACATAAATATCATCTTTTAATCAAAGAAAAACTCAATAATTTCTTTAATTTTTCGAATTCTGGTTTTCACCGGGACATCCTGTATGTAACTCAAAAACTGTGTGTCTAAGATTGGACTGGTTCGAGTCACTTAAACTAAGATTTAGTGAGTCAGCATGGTGCACTGATGAAACAGTATCATTTTCTTGCTCGTAATAATAAAGACATTATCTGTGTTCTCGTGACACGAGATGATAAATATAAGTAGAATTAAAATTGTATGTGTAAGATAAATTATGATCATTATTTAATATGGATCAAGTGGTTTTCCTGTTAAAGGAATAACTACTTAGTATATGGTGGACATTTTTCTTAAATGATTTTTTGGACAGGGTGGCTATCCTTACAGGAATAATACTATTTACCTGGTCGCCGTCATTCCAAAGAACAATGATTCCATCGGCTATAATAATTGATTCAATCCCTTTTTTCTTGTCCATGATATCAGCTGCTAAAATGTCAGTATATCGTCATCACTCATCGAATATCACTCGATGTGTAAAGTGAAACTAAGTTTCACAATACGTGCAAAGAGTAGGAATTGGATTTGTTCAGAACACATATAAATTGCTGGTACACAGAGCGGTTCAATGCCCTTAGCTTCCTGTAGCGAGCGCTAATCCATTACCTTCTATGACTGGGAAATTAGGAATCAGACTACGCATTGTTGAAGTTGCACCATAATAGGATACAACTTCTTCTTCTTCTTCTTCTTGTGCAACATTTTCCATTGCTTCCCTCTCTCTTACGGTATGTATCAGCGACTGAACATCGTGTATCCCTGTCCATTGCCTGATGTTTCTCAGCCAAGACATCTTCTTCCTTCCGATCCCTCTTTTGCTTCAATCTTGCCCTCGATCATCAGTTGCAAGAATCGGTAATTTTCACTCCTCATGATATGTCGCAGGTATGCTGTTAGGTATACAACTACTGAATAATAATGTGTTCATAGCAACTAGAACTGGGTTTAACCTTAAATGCAATTCACAAATACGGGGTCATATTAATTTATAATTCGAATCAAATTTTAATAAAAAGAAATAGTTTTGCAAGAAATGATGTCTACATATTTTCTTACACATACCAATCCTCCAATTTAATATTATACATTTAAATTTATTTAATGGTTATTATTATTTACAGGATAAGCTTTAAGTAACTTAAAGTAATTGTTAAATTACAAAATTTAGAAAGCAGTCATTTACACCATATAGTCCAGATGTTGATAGAAATCACGTTAGATTGTAAATTGGTTCATTCACTATGATTTATACGTCTCCTCATTTATAGGAATATACGTCATGAAGCTTCAGGGCTTCGCTTTAGTATAGACTATCATTGTCTCAAGATCACTCAGCTCTGATGATAAGAGGTGACCACTTGATATGGTCGAAGGGAATGTGTCCATTTTAATTGAAGCTCTAGTATGTGATCCATTCCACCGCAATATGATTTTAGTTAATATATTATAAAATAAAAGCGGTTTTTAGATATTTGTAATTTCAATTCCAGACTGTACTTTATTTTAAAAAGTTAGATCAAACCGTGAGCCATGGATTTTGCTTCAATACTGTCATTTTAGCGATCGATAGATGATTTCTATAAATAACGGTCTCATTTTAGAGATGAACCGGAGGTTCAAAAGCGAATAAGAATATATCTAGAAGACAATGAAAAGCTTTTAGTACCTAAAAATTCGAATATAGAATACGTATCGCCAGTTAATGAGATGGACCAAGAAGTTATTTGGGATCAACCACCTAACTTCTTCGATAAAGTACATAATTTTTCACCTTACGATCCAAAGTAAGTTTGTAGATCTATCAATTTCCTATGTTACTTGGAATTATTCAGGTGTAGAGTTTTTGGATTTATTCTTATTCTCTTGGATCTTTGTTCTCTCTTTTAGTTAGTTAGTATTTTCCGGTATTTGCAAACTTACATTACATTTTACAGGAGTTCGAAATGCTATATTTCATTCTTGTGTCCTTCTAGGTTTTATCACATTGAGTAGTACACTTCTTTCCTTTCTCTCGTCAGCTTCTTGCTCTGCTGATGAGCTATGATAAGGTGCATCGAGTCTAAGGATGGACCTGGTGAAATATAAATAAGAGGAAGCACTTCTTCGGTCTTAATTTAAATACAGTAGTGTTTGCCACACCAATTAAAACATTAACAAACCTGACCTTGCAGGAAGCCATTAATATCTTCCCTATATTTTAGCATATTTAAAAAGCAGCTGTATTATCCTCAACAATCTCTATATAGCAAGCAAGTTCCTGCTCAGTTCTATGGAAAGCAAGATCTTACCCTGGAAAATTTACGAATAAAATCAGATTTTGACCAACCTCACTCGGCTGGAAATGTGTTAGGTGGTTACCTTGGTAGTTCTGGATATGGATACCATAATGCTCATGCTTTACCCGAAGCAGCAGTATTTCCTGGGGTAAGTAGTAAGCCTCCTCTGTAAGAAGCCACTTTCTTTTTCACTGCTAATATCTTTCCACGTTTTTGAAAGAATTTTCTTTTGATAAATCCACATATGTCAGGCGCTTTTTGTCAGTGCACTTGCGGTTTAGATAGATTTTTATTCCTATTCATTTCACTGACAAAAATGCATTTACCAATGTCGTGGGTTACAAAATTGGAGCTACCTCAACCCACCTCTCTATATTGTTCTAACTGAGCCTACGAATTATCACAAATTATTTAAAAACGCTACAGTAATTCGGGTTCTTTTGGTTCGCCTCAACCCAGAGAGATATTTTTTTATCAACATTTTAAACATATTTGGGATCACCACATCTTGTAACTATTTTATGAGTTACCTGAACTCAGTTTCTGGGTTGGGAAAACTTACTAATTGATTATAAAGTGTCGTTTTAACCCGGACGTCCATTATTTTAACTCATTATCATGTGTAAATTATTTTGAGTTGGAATAATTCAGGGAACGTGCTCCAAACCCCCATATCGAGGGTAAATCGCAAGATCGTAAGGTCACGGAAAGTTCCGAATTTATGCTCATGTAGGTTTAGCGCGGTTCATTCCATTGTTATTCGTCAATTCTCCTTCGATCGCGCGTATAGACACCTGTTGGCCGTGGCGCCGTTTGCGGGATTTTTCATCTTTGTTCTCTGTGCGTGAAAATTTGTGTTTTGCATAATTTTGATCAGTTGGCGTAAAATGGAGGGACAGGAGGGAGATGCATACAAATTGTTATTATTGGAATGGAGCCTTATTATTTATAAGCAATCGTCATCACTTCGTCCGCATGGTTTCTTAGCCGTAGTTTGCTCTCCTGTCTATAATTCATTTGATTATTTTTTTTTAAACATACAACAGAAATGTCATATCTTGAAAAAACAAAAGGCAATTGAAGTCCACAATATGCAGGCGTTAAATCAAAGAAATATTTTGAGTTCCGATAGTCCACAATTTAGGTACTGGTAGTCCAAAATTTGGACTCTGGTAGCCCAAAGAATGAGTTATTCCAGCCACCATCGTAAGCTAGAACAACTTAAATGTCAAGTTTTGATAGCTCGAATCATGAATTAATCTAGCCCGACTAGTAACGCATCACAATTCACATACTGGTAGCTACGGTAGCCTATCAATAATTTAAGACGGTGGGGCGTGAGCTATTCCAACGCATAAAATAACCCATATTCTGTGCTATCATAACTTATGACTAGTGAGTTGATGCAATTTCTTCGATTTGTTTGCCGTAATTCAGAGGTCGGGGCTGTCCAACAACTCCTAGAAACAAGTCTTGTGACGTCATCATCCGTGGTCCTATGATTGCAATATGCAATATAATATTATATGCGTTCTGTGGGGGATTTATATTTTGCGTGACTTCTAAAATTACTTATATACACTTCAGACGATCATTATTTAAATTTTTAAACTTGTATTTAAGTAAATTATGCGTTAAAGGTTAAAAACGTAAGTGAGAAAAACAATTAGTGTCCAGATGCACTATATATATTGATTTTAAAAATAACTAAGTATTTTGTCTAAAATGATTTAGCTACTCTAAGTAGCATGATTGTAGGTAGGTAGTTGTTTTTGGATAAATATCTCGATAAAGATGTAATAATACAAATATTACACTATCAAATCCTAAAAAGTTTGTTTTGGATGTGTGTATCCTCAGATAGCAAATTATTCAAAACTTTAGATACTCATGGATTTATGAGTAAATTTTGAGAAAAATTCACTGAAATTCATCATTGGATTAATAAGTACATATAGCTTTAAAGTTAAAAAGTAACATTGTAAGTGTCGAATGTCGAATTATTTTGAATATGTATTTAATTTCCTTTTATGACCTTTACCTAATCGGTTATTTTTTTTGCCGCAGTAATTTTTGAGCAAAGTGTTGGTAACACTACTAAGTAAAATATGAATGATCGTTTTTGTTCAGTCGGGATATGTAAATGTCTGATCAGGGTTTGTGTTTAGCCAAGCATTAAAAATACATTTTAACAGATGGATAGAATCGAACAAGTAAAATAAAAGTCTTTTAGCATCAACCGGATGTGGGAACACTATATGAAGTTCCTTTTTTGGTGAAAAATGTGACACAGCTTTTCCATTAATTGCATTGTTGTCACTCAGGACTGATTGTATATACTATTGAACAAAATACCATAGTTGTAGTGTAATATCTGTATCGATCTTTCTTTTGACATGATTGTATATACTATTGAACAAAATACCATAGTTGTAGTGGAATATCTGTATCGTTCTTTTGACAAAGTTCTTAATTTTACTTGTTCGGAGAGAAATTGCAGTTTATGCGCTAAACTATCATTGTCTACTTTTAAGTTTTTAAGCAAATCATGAACAAAGTTTAAAACTTGTCTTGTTCAGTATCTAAAGGAAGAATATTCATCGAACAATCAATAATATCTAGTAAATTTCGCAATTCATCCAAACTACATGAAAAAAAAGGTGTCTTTTGTTGATCAATTTTTATTTTAACAGCCCACGTAATAGAAAGCCCCGGATTATGCTTAATCTTAAAGAGAGTCTTGTAAGTTTTTTCATCGATGATAAACCATCCTTCCTTTAAATTAAATGTTATAAACAAATTATTAAACTCTTCAAAAGTTTCATAATTCGTAAGTTGTTTATGTGTTAAAATTTCACGTTTGCTTTCGTCAATACCTTTTTGACATTGTATTTCCTCTAGTTCTCTAAGCTTTTCTTCTCTACTTTTTCGATGCGTTAAAGTTTTTGTAAGATATTTTTGACAATTGGGACATTTGCTAGGTACGCTATTTTCCTTTAATCTGGGTATATTTAATTTTAGTGAAACGATCTCACCCGTTTTCGTGTCTTGTTGGGAAATCTACCAAATAAAATCCTCCTCTGTAAAATGACACTCACATACTCTGCTGTTTGTATTAGGAATATAATTTTCACGATGAATAGCGTTAGCGTCGTGCCGCACTTTTGGGGAAACAAAATACCGGCACTGATTGTCCATTTACGTAATTACCTTTACAACCAACTACAGAGCATTTGTACGGCATTATCAAATTATTTAAAATACAATTTAAACCGGCAATAAACTCGAATTTTGCACTAAAAACATAAAAAATAATACCAAAGAAACTCGGAACATTCGCAAGTAACCAGTTAAACAAACTGCCGGATGACAGTCAAATTAGTGCAACGTTGCCAGATCGACTTTAGCGATTCGCTTGTCTACTGGCCCGTTTATTAAAAATTGTTATTCTATGTTTTTATTTAATTTCAAAGTACTTCCAATGAAATAATTCTGCTGTAACATTATAGTTGCCCTATGCTAATAACCAAGTTTGCGTAATTATTAACAAAAAAATAGAACTTAATTCATGCCAATTATAATAATTGGGAATTATGGACAAATCTGACAATGTTGCGGTCCCGACAAAGCGGGGAATACGAATTGGAATTTCGAGACAAAACAGCGGTCCGATGGCATCGGTCTACATGCGGTGACGTCATCAGCAAATATTTCTTAAGCGCTGTGTCCTTGTTTTCTAGGAGTTGTTGGGCTGTCCCCTATTAGCAACACGCTTCGGTCTAGGACAACTCATATTTGAGTTATATCAACTCGAGATTTCGCTCAGTGATAGTTTTAAATTATTTCAATTCCGATATTAATTATATCCTATGAAAATGACGACGTGATCTGTGTATTCACCGACCAAAGAGCCTATAAGTTCAGCGACAAGCCATATGAAGTTGATTTTATAAAATGATAATCCAGAAGTTATTGTAAAAAAATCATTTCATCTTAAAATATATGTTGCACAAGAAACCCCTGATTTAAGCTCGTAGGCCTTAAATTTTAAACCGTTTATATAAAACAAAACTGGTCGGGGCAACTATTTATAAGCTTCCTGCATATGTTTAACCCAAATAGACTATTAGAGGAATGGTTTATTTTATACGAACTTTTAATTGGTACGAAGACGTTGACCCTTAAAGGCAAGAATGCGTAGGTGGTGTTTTTATTCAACGTGTGTGAGAAAAGTTAAGCTCCTTACTATCAGATATCTTGATTTAGAGATAACCATCATTTTTGAATTTAAAACGGGTAATGTTTTAGTGCTGTTAGCCTTTTAAATAAGCTTTCCGGCTCCTGGTTTAGATCAATAATCGATTAAATACAGGTTGTTAATTTGAAGCCTTCCTTCCCACCCTTACTATCTCACTTCCAGTAAATAATATTGAAAATCGGAAAGACACCTCAATTTTATTGTGAAGGGGGACCCATTTAAAGGATATTTGCAGCCTTCGTGGTTTAACCCCCTGGGAGTGATAGGTGCTACCCTTAAGATCTTAAATGAGAAGGAGTTGACTGGCACATCATTTTAAAGGTCGTCTTTCCAATAATACCACAATTTATTATTTTTTGAGTAATAGGTTTGTAGAAATCGCGTTCCAAAAATGGACGTGACTTAGATTTATGGTACTGTCTTCTTTAGTACACACTTCCCATGGGCAAAGTCATCGACTAATACATGAATGAGTATAGAGTATTCAATGAAATTAAATGATTTGATCGTACTACGAAATAATAGCTTTTTTCTGGGACCGGAAAAATGTTTGACATTTTATCTCTGTTGACAGGTAACAAAATGTCACTTTTTATGAAATTACTTTACGGAAAAAAATGATGAGAATTCATTTTCCTAGTATACACGGTGTTGAAAAAAGATCGGTACCCCGGAATAACTCCGGTGCATCGCATTGCAGCGGAAAATGTCTAGGGAGAAAGTTGTTTGGTTTTGAAGGAGGAATAGTTTTGCAATTTAAATCACCCCCCACCCCCTCAACCCCGGGCGCGGGTGGTGGTAAGTTAAGATTTTCAAATGGAACCCCATATTTTTTATTGGCGTATCGTGTTCTCCGACCAAAAATAAACATCTTTTGTCCGAAATTTTTTTTTTCCGGCCCATCCTTCACCAATAATCACCATGAAAAAGACAAAATCAGAACCGTGCGAAAATCAAGTTTTATCCCGGAAATACTCTTTTTCTCTGTCTTGTACTAAAAAATGCCCGTGGAATACAAACAACTTTTTTCACCAAACCCGAAGCATAATATTGCAGTTGACATTAAACGGTAGGTCCATCTTTCCCAACATTTTCTTTTTTGGTTTACTTCATTATCTCTGTTATTAAAGGAGATACACCGTTTTATAGCGTAACGTGTTCTTATAGACTTTAATATTCAACACATTCATTGTTAAATGTTTTCAAGTAGGTTTCAAGATTAAAATACTCGTCGGGCAACTGGACATACGAAACCAACGTTTAATAAGCAGTTTCCGAACAGTTTTTATCAGTATGGCGAATTTTATTTGACCTTTGTAACTTTAAAACACAACATCTGCTGACACATCGCTTGCAATGTCAGAAAAAGTCCATAGTCTACTTGAAAACATTTAACAATGAATGTGTTGAATATTAAAGTCTATAAAAACATGTTAAGCTATAAAACGGTGTATCTCCTTTAATAACAGAGATAATGAAGTAAACCAAAAAAGAAAATGTTGGGGAAAGATGGACCTACCGTTTAATATCAACTGCAATATGTGTCGGTTGCTAATATACTCCACAAGGTGATGCGAATTTTCGGAAATAAACATAGCATTTTTAGTACACTCAGTATAAATCGAAAATTAAATTTTTATCATAAACAGCGAAAACTATGACATTGTCAAGGAACCAACCTACAATGCAAAAAAAAATCATTCAAATCGGATTATAAATTCAAAAAAAAAATAGCATCAAAAATATGGCAAATTTATGATGTTGCGTTAATTTTGTCCATGGGTTTATATTGTACCTAATAATATGTTTTTCAATATTAAATCGTCGTTTTTCCCATCACAGAAAAAACTAGTGGGAAAAATATTAGATCTTAACTCTCGGAATTTTGTCAACACAACCTCGGGTTTGTTCGAGCAACAATTTACTTTTTTCCCTTGAATAATAAATAGCTATTTATTTTTACAAACCCAATGTAAAACCACCACTTTCCTCTTCCGAGAAGCACTCTTTTTCTTGCATGAATAATTGCTCTAAACGATAAGTAATTCGGGTTTATTTATGTCTAAATCGAAACATGTTTCTAAATTCTCTATCATTAATAACGAATTGGTCCATAAATTCTTTATGAGACGGTACAAAAAGTGCCGCCAAAGATTAACTTTAACTCTAATTTCTTTCAGTCGCCTACACAGTTTCAATCCCCTGCCGTTTGAAATAAGATATATCGTAATATTTTCGTTAATTCTAATTTTATTCATTTTATTGGTAATCCATGTGAGCTACACAACATTTTCACCATTTTCCTCAATATTGGAAGGTATTTTTGTTTACGGCGTATTGTTCCGGGTGGTCAACTAAGAATGGTAGCCGGCCATATCCCGAAAACTACTAATCATAGAGCATTCGGGTATTTTTTTTAAGTAAAACTACCAAAAAATTTTTTTTCTCGAGTTTCTAAAATATCCACAAGAGGCATAACAGGCAGGACCAAGGTTAAAATTAAGATTTTCTTCGTGTTTTTACTAATTTATAGGTTATCGAAAATATATGTATTTTAATTCTTACATATTTGCTATTACTTTTTGTCTTTACTAGATACAGGGTATCCGTAAATGATGAGCAAAAAAATTTAGGGGATAATTGTAGACCGAAAATAAATGCTACCTCTGTCTATAACATTTTTTCGAAAATTAATTATTAACAGTTGGTCTACAGGGTGTTAAAGTTAAATTTTATTTGCAGGTTTTCTGCAATACCTTTTGCCACGCTCATAATATTTTGACGAAATCTCGTATATGGGGCTTTTTCGGGATGAGGAATATAAATTTGCCCACCGTCTTTTCGCATTTTGTAGAGGGCGCCACATACGAACTTATACGTTAATTTGAATATGAGATTTCGTCAAAATATTATGAGGGTGGCACAAGGTATTGCAAAAAAACTGCCAACAAAATTTAACTTTATCACCCTGTAACTCCGTTAATAATAATTTTTCGAAAAAATGTTATAGGCAGAGGTAGCATATATTTTCGGCCTACAATTATCCCCTAAATTTTTTGCTCATTATTTCCGGACACCCTCTATGTATACAGGGTGTTATGGAAATGACGTATTATATTTAAATGGGTGACTCCTTGGGTGTCCTAGAGAAGCGCTACATATTTTATTTTTTTTAAATCGACCGTTTTAAAAGTGGGGTAATAAACACTCTTACTCACAGGTCAGTCCGCGCTACTGTACAACATTTCAGCCAGACCCAATGACAATGTTGTCAAACTTAATGTAAAACTGAAACTCCATATAAAATTATAAAAATAAATTATTTTCTACCAATTTGTATTTATCCTTATACCTAAAGAGCGAGGAAATCCAGGCACAAACACAATCATTTTTTTTTCTTTTTCATGGGAACACTCCTGGAAACACTTTATGTACACACAGTAATAGTGAAACAGAACCGATAGTTAGCTTTTGAAAATACAACAATACAGATTATACTACAGATTATTAGATTTTATTACACGCGACGAAATTTGACGTCCAGAAGGAATGCGTCAATAAAAACAATATTCAAAGATTATTCATGGACGGGCAAGATACACGCGTAAACCGAAAAAACAGAGCGGATTGCTGAGAGTGTGTTGGTAATCGACGAGACACAACGTATCCGGCCGCTGACTGGTCTTCAACTAACAGCCCGGAAGCGTGCGGCGCCATATGAACACAGCCGATGTAAGGCGTCAAGAGATCATTGGCATTTGACCTAGTGACGTCCGTGCCTATTTCAAACTTATTTAATACGATTCCATATGATTTTTCGGGTGGTTTAAAACATAGTCAGCCGTAAATGTTCTGAAATTAATTGTTCAAAAAGGTATTACAGAATGGAAAAGTGTTTAATTATTTTTTTTTTGTCTAAAGAGTTTAAGGTGTACATATGCCAACACCGGCCAGAATTCCTTGACTGCTTACATGTATCGCAGTGCCATACAGGTGTTTTTCTGGTTTGACGTCAGGTCACTTTTACCGCTGAATGAAATGAAAGCGCCATTTATGGGCATTTTTCTTTAATTTGTCTTTATCTCAGGAACTGCCGGTTTGAATATAATACGACATTTCCATAACACCCTATATATTAAAAAAAATAGAGATTTCAGTGAACCAAAAAAATCTTATAACAATTATTATTTTTTTTAGATGCAACAACAGCCACTATCTGTCGGGAAGTTGTTAAGACCAATCGTTCTATTTCCAAATGGCTGGATCCAGGGTGTCAACTTTGGTGCAAGAAACGACGTCAAACCAGTCACTGAAGAGCGACCTGACGATTTAAAATATGATTTTAGAACAAGAACACATTCAATACGGTGAAAGACCTGAACAACTCTAATATAAGCCATTAGCCATCGTATTCAGAATAAAATATGTTTTATTAATTTTTAATTCACCACAAGGGTTTACACTTAGGCATTGGTTAAATTGCCATAAAACCAAAATCAGTGTTTCCAGTTAGTGTCTTAATATGCCTAGCAAGTTTTCTTTATGGAAAGCTTGAGAGCATTTTATTCAGTACAGATGTATGAAAATCCAAAAATAACTAGTCCCTTATAGAAGGAAACTTGCTTCTATGGATCTGTTATAGAATAAGAAGTCAATAACAGCGATGTTTAAAATGAGTCAATATACGAGTATGGAAATTTGTTGTCCGCTCATATCCTAATAGTAGAAGAGTATCAAAAACTAAACACTATTAGGTAGAATAATTATGTTTCCCCACTCCATCGTATCGCATCTTGCTCGTTGTTCTTCAGGTGGCAAGCCTCCTGCTGCAATTCAATAAATATTAATTTAATTCTTTCGTACGTTGTCGTCTGAGAATGTTATTTATATTACAACAGAATATAACTACTGTTACTTTCCGATAGGCCTTGAGTATCTAATTTTTTGGCACCTGTTTCCAGTATAGTACAAACAGAAATACCACTAAAATTTAAAATTCAGTCGAACCGGGAGACAGCACAATGAGCGGGATACGATGCGATGAAGTGTGGAAACATAATCTACCTATTTCTGTTTGTTTTGCGATACTCAATATTTTTAATTTCCTAACTTATCTGGATATGGGCGGTACGGTGGAACGAAAAATTATTAAAAAAAATTTGTTTTTTTTACTGTCACCATTATTTTTTTTTATCAAAATGTGCACTTTGTAGTTACAGGTACACTGCAAACGCGGAAATCAAAAAAAACTTTGTATTCAGGTTCCTCAAGGGGTTATAATATTTTTAAAATGCAATTTTTTGTCAAATCATTAATGTTTCTTCGCTATTTTACTATGTATTTCGATTTTTAAAATTTCAGAAGTGGAATGAGCGAAATATTTTATTTTTGAAAAAAATTCAACAAAACAAAAAATACAATATAAAAGTTCAAAGAAAGAATATATCGGAAACAAGAAATTAAATGCAAGAATGGAAGAATATAGAGAAGATAGTATAAAAATCTTAATTTATTTACAATACTATGACTTTTTTTCAAATATTTCTAATTCTTGCAGTAGGTATACACAAAAATGTTAAATTTAGACATTTGGACATTGGAACCAAATGAGGAACCTGAAGATATTGAAATAGGTTACCCAGCTCTAGGAAATAGTTATAAGATGTGTTTAGCCACATTTTGGCATAGGTGAGAATACATTCCTAAGAAATTTATTGTCGTTCCACTCTGATGGGTCGGTAACCAATTTCCATACCTCTATATTACTGAGCTCTTATGGCCGACCAGTTGTGTTTTGACCGTGTCATTACCTTTATTTACAACCATGCATGTAATAATGATATTTCCACCCGGGTGGAAAGTAAATGATTTTTTCGTATTTTTTTTTTTAAATTGATATCTCAAAATAATATACGAACACACCAAGATACAGTGTGTTCGATTTTTTCGGCTTGTATCTTTTGTTTTGCTTTTTTAAAAATGCTAATAACTTTGCGGGTTTAGATAATAATATGTCTACTTTTTCCCTAATTGATAGAGTGGTCCTCAGTATTGGATATTGTGACCAAATCGTTGATATCTTCTTTGTCTTGGCATTTTCACTGATATAAGCTAGTAGCGCCGACTCAGAATCAGGATTTTGAACTTTGTTTCGCGTACACCATTCTTTGAAACAGTTATATGCCTTGTCATATCTCGGGCGGCTTTTAGTTGGCAGAAGATCTTCTTCTATTATTTTTGCTGCTTCTCGAATTTCTGGTGGGGTAGCAGCAAATTCAAATTCCTCATCTGATTCTGATGTTAAAATAATATATTGTTTAGTGACATGGAAACCACATTCAAAAAATTATATTTGCCATCTTGATGGGCATTATTAAGTACGTTATTATACCACCTGCGGTTATTTGAAATTTCTGTCTAATTTTTCAATGGAAAACATTTATCTTTTATTAATAATGTTAATTCAAAATAATAAGAAGTGTAAATAAAATAGTATACAAACCTCGGTGAAAAGTCTAATTACTATCTCGAGATTCAGTTAACCTCGCCGCTTCGCGCCTCGGTTAACTACCGACCCTCTCGACAGGAATGAAACACTTTCCACCTAGGTACGTAATATACTATTACATTCCATATGACGTTTAAGTTTTAATTTAATACTTTTGTTGTTAATTCGTTTCTCCAATGACTGTTTTTATCAGAATGTCGTAACCAAAATGGTTTTAGTTCTATCAATGACAACAATAGATCCTCAAATATGTTTTTCTTTATAAATTTGAGGAATAACCAAAAAAAAATGATCAATTATAAATCTTAGTCGACTCATTCTTACAGTTGTCAATTTATAGCGATTTTTAATTTAGAACGGTTTAGGGAATACAACCGTTAGTACTTTTAAAAAAACTGCTTAAATTACTACCACAGTTCATACTAGTTGCGCCATCTTCTACAATTTGAAGATATTAATCCCGGTCACCGTAAATATGGTATAAGCTTTCTTCTTAACTTAAGTCCCTGGCTTTCTGTGGTGTTAATTTTAATAGACGCTCGTCTATTTCTAAGCAAAGGTGTCTCTCTGTAGAGGAAGCGAAAATGATTAAATTTAATTAAAAGTATTTTTAAGAATATTATATTCGCGTCTGTGATTATTTAAGTAAAATAGGTTTATATTAAAACAGTTTTTATAGACAATAGTAATCCGAGACAATTTTGATTAACAATATTTTGAGTATTATTTTTAATTATAATAATTAATATTGAAATCATTTTCTTTAAATCTATGTAGTTACATGTGAATCAAAACATTGTAACCCTTTAGGTTTGTTGCATAGGTACAATTTTGCCGCAGTAAGTTCAGTATTAAATTATATATTACGATATTTTTATATAAAATTATATTAATACATTACTCATATTATTGTATTTTTTTTAAGCAAACCTACTTCATATACTACATTAATAGTTATTTATGTATCAAGGGTACTAAGTAGATGATTATGCCCTGAGGGCGATAGTCTTATAAAGCCGAGGGCCTCTGGCCCGAGGGTTCGTAAATCGCCCGAGGGTATATATCTATTAGTACCCGTGGTGTATATAAACTTTTATGTCATACCAGTTCGTCTTATTTTCGTTTCGTTAAATTTAATTTGATTTGCCAATTTTTTATTTTTACCTGCGACATTACCTTGACATTATTATAGCGTGCGTTTTTGTTGCTACGGAGATAAGTATTCAAATGTTTAACGTGTCAAAGTCAAAAATCAAAAATGGAACAAGGTTTTGAAATTCCCGATGAAATTGACTGTGCTGTGCTGTTGGGGTACTTTAATGATCTATCTGAAAAATTTTCCGAGCCCTCTGTGGGCTAAATATTCGATGATAAAGAAGACTTTAATGATAAATAAGAATATTAATATATGTAATTTTCACAAATTATGCGAGTATTAAGGTCAAAAGGGTACCAACCAGAAAAATCCAGTCTGTTATCTCGACAAGATGTCCTAACCACCAAATGAAACGTTTTTAATGAACAAGGTCGCATTATTATTTGGTGTATTTGGTGGATGTTAGCGGCAAGAACTTGTAAATATGTTAGTCAGACATCTAGAAGATCAGTCTTTGTTGTAACGGTGCCAAAAACCAAAACTGACAAAAAACGAGTTTTCACCATTATTGATGAAGACGAAATTAATCGTTTTAAACTTATAAGTGATTATATGTCTTTGCGGCCACATGGCTGTTCAGAAATATTTTTAAGATACAGACAAGGTCGCTGTACTGTACAACCTGTTGGAAACAACACATTTGGGAAAATTCCCTGTATTATTGCAAAATATTTGGGTTTGAACAACCCAGAAAAGTACACTGGTCATTGTTTACGTCGAACGTCGGCAACTCTTTTAGCAGAACCTGGAGCAAGTATGACTACGCTGAAGCGCCATGGTGGATGGAAGAGTATCACAGTTGCTGAAGAAAACTTAGAGGATAGCATATCCTCAAAAAATGAGGTTTCAAAGATGTTGGCAGGTGTACCATCTGGATCTTGCATTTCCTTACAGAAACTAGAGACCCAGACAATGAATCACGAGTCAACCTTTGCTGCAGGAAATTTAGCTATCAGCGGAACCTCCCAGAATTGCCAGTTCTATGTAAATACAACCAAATAATATATAAACGTAAATTTATATTTTGTTATTTTGTTAATAAAGAATAAGTTAATCGAAAACTGTTTTTTGTGTCTTAATGCCAGCGCGGGCCATAATGTGTACTTTATGCCCGCACGGGCATAAAGTAATCCATTATGTAGATGGTATCTAAGGTATAAAAATACAATAATGCACTGGTATGACATAAAATATATATATAATTGCGGCTATATATTTTTCTTTACCATATACAGCGTGTCAATTTGAAAAGTTCAAACCCTAATATCTAGCTTCCAGTAAATAATATTATAAATCGGAAAGACAAGTCAATTTTATTGTGAGGTGGACGCTTTTAACGAATATTTGTAGCCTCCCCGGTTTAACCCCTTGGTAGGGGTAGATGTTGCACTACGTAATTATAAACTACGCAGAGATTTATCGTTCTTAGGTTATTATTTAAAAAATCCAATTATTGTGCTGATTAGGGGTCCAAAGGTACGGGCGAGACCTTTACCGATTATTTAACATGGGAAAACTTACCTCCTAAAAAAAGTTCTAATTACATTTATTTTTGGAAGTACTCCAAAAATCATCATTATTAAATTTAGTTGAATAAGCCATGTCTTTATTTTATTTATTTAGAAGAAAAATATTCCTCTATCAGATATCCTAATAGAAAGCACTTAAATTATTTTCTTTTAATGTTAGATAAAATATAATTCATATAAATCTAGATTTATAAGACATATGTATATAAACACAAACTGGTTTATTATAAGAATTATTCGCTAGAATTCGCAGGTTTCATTAACAGACAAAATTATTATTATTTATCACAGTTTGTCATTATCTAGATATCAAAAACCTGAATCTGTTAATGGGTGAAAGCGAAAGAAAGTACATGTAATCTTTTTTTAACTTAGTGATTTACGGACAAATTCTGTGGAATTTATTGGTGCATATCATGTACAGTAAATCGTAGAGCAAAAATATTTTATTTAAATGAAAGAAAAAAACAGCAGCCAAGATTTTTAAATTATTAAAACGTACATGCAAAGATTAAAAATTTCTGACAAAAACTAAATAAGAAAAACTGGGTTAATTAGTTTATCGACATAAGAATATAATCAATTACAGTGAAACCTCTCTTAGGCGGACATCTACGGGACCGTCTAAATGTGTCCGCCTAATAGAGGTGTCCGCCCATGAGAAATTTGTTATTAGGTAAAAAATTATTACTATGTATATGTATGTACAAATAAACATAACATAACAAAAATACACTAGTTTTAGTTACGATGTAGTACTAAAAAAATCTAATAACGTAGTTTGACGTGTTTGCGTTTTATACTTGCAATCTAGAAAATCTAATTCCAAGTCTGATAATAATTCCATTGCTGTAAAGTCATCTCTATTCGTTGCATACTCTTAGAATTCCTTTACCATACTAATGGCTTGTTGATAATTGGTCACATTTGTTTGATTACTGCATTCAACTTCGTCATCAGAGTCGTCAAATAGTGATGTGGTTTCAGTTTGTACTACATAATCGGTAGGAATGAGGTCACTAATATCTTCTAATAGTACATTGCTATCAATGTTAATGAACTCGCCCAAAACATTGTTATCAAATTACAAACTTCCACAACATCAATATTCTCTTTTAGACTCAAAACGCGGCATTTTTGTGCCGTTGTTTACGATTTTAAGCTTACAACTCACAGATAAACGGCAGACTGCTATCGGGAAATCACACATACTTTCATTCGGCGAAGTCTTTTCGCCCTGCCACGCATACGCGATACGCGATAGGTTGCCGGTCTGTCTTCAGAGAGTTTTTGCACCGTACTTATTCGTCTCCCAAATACTTCCGGACTATAAAAAAATGTCCGCTTAATAGAGATCTTTGCTTATTAGAGGTGTCCGTTATGAGAGGTTTCACTGTATTCACTATTCATCATGTGCTGAAGCTATTATGGAAATTAAATCCGTGTTTTAAGCCGGTAAAATATCGTTCAAATTGTTGTATGTATCCAATAGATGACGCTGACTACTCCTGTTTTTAAATATAGTTTAAACAAGGTAAATCATAGGTAACGCAACCGCTTGGAATTCTATGGGGTACCTCATTTTACCCTATTTATTTTTTCCTAAATAAACCAAAATTAAGTACACAATAATACGATAAAGACAGATCATTAATATGACCATGCAGTTTCTATGATGAAACCTATGTATGCCCTTCGAAGTACATCTCAAATTTGTACAATTTGACCTATAATGGTCGGGAAAACAATAAACGTCTGTCATTACCTGTAACAGTATGATTGAAATCGAGATTATGTAGATCAAATAAGAAAAACCCACTACGGCAGGTTATGGACGTTATTAACATTATAAAGGCCATGGATATAATAAAAATTTCTTATTGTACTAAAAGAAAAATAATTCCTGTTGGTTTCAATACAAGGTATTCAGATAAAGCATCAGGATAGGTACTTGAAGAGGTAATTCTACATGTGAAAATAAAAGTAACAAGTCATATAACAAGGAGTCGAAAACTTAATAATTTTTTTTGCTTCCTGATTTTACTGCTAACAAATGGTATGGTTTATCGACTCGAATTGACAGAACTTTTCTTTGGTCCTTAAAATGATATGACCTTGTTCCAGTAACTGTCGAAACAACGAATTTAAAAACCCTTTAGAAAATAAGGGGATACATTACTAATTATTCCAAATAACACTCGACTCTAGCTCATGTTTGAAATTCATTTAAATAAACTACTTATTTTTCAATTCTTTACCAAGAAATCAGAAATCTGACCACCCGGTAATACTACTTTATATACACCTACAGATTCTTTAATCGGAAACTGGAATCTTGTGACATCGAAAGAAAATTAACAACTTATCTAAATTTTAAATTTTAGTAAAGCGGAATTGGAAGATTTCTCAAAATGATTTTCAGTCGCTCCGGGTTACGCGCTTGATCGACTGTTGCATTCCTTTGAGGAAACGGCTTTAAAATTGTTTTTTTTTTTGCTGTTTTGTGCTAATAATGACTACTCCTGTTGGCTACTTAAGTCAATTATTTGATAAAAAAAGTAGATTTAAAATAAGAAGGTAAGTTAAAAATTCATTTTTTAATGTGAAAGAAAGAGAGGAAATAAATTTTAGACTATAATAATACTAGTGTTGGAAAAAACCGATGATTTTAATAATCGAGTACTTGATACCCGAGCGATTTTAATAATCGAGTGAATCGCTCGAGCGATTAATCACTTGAAATTTTTATGACTAAGAAGAATGTGTTGATAAAACACCAGGGGGTTGTTTTTGTAAGTTTTAGAGTATTTAGTGAGTTTTCATTAAGGAAGAACAGTGGATTGTGATTTAAACAAAATTACATCGTTTAATTTTTTAAGAATTTACAATCGCCGCTGGCTAGCCAGTCAAAACAAAAGCCATGTCGCGATGACTTCACTAAGGGCATACTTTTTTATATGCACCTTCTCGTTTATGTTCCTTTAAGAAAGACGTATGTCGTGTCAGCCTTCTGAGCGTCAAACTCGAACGTCGCCAATCGGCACATTTCGATGATGTGTGGCATGAGTTTATAACTAGAGTATTTCCTATCGAGCAAAAAACTTATAACTTATAACTCGAGCGATTTTTTTAATAATCGAGCGATGTCGGTTATTTCAATAATAGAGTACTCAAGCGGTTCTGCGCTCGAGCGATCACAACACTATAATTTACCTCATACTTTTCACAGCCTGACCTTCTAGTAATAAAATAATATAGAGCTATAGAGTTAACCACAAAAAAATGGTATTCCTGCGAACAAAAATGATTTTACATAATTACAAAAAACATGTTTTACTATTACTATAAAATTTCTTGCTTTAAAATTAGGCACGCCTCAATGTGTAGTTTTAGTTCCTAATGGATCTTCACCAAATAACGACTACTTCAATCAAATATTTATTTTAATTAATTTTAATATAAAATGTAGGATATATAAATTTCAGTACATAAAAAAAAACAATGTCTACACACACCATCTATCGACATTCTAAAAGATCGCTTTGATGGAGAAAGTCGGTTAATTTTTAACACGTCCCTGGTGCTAGAGTACTTAACGTAGTTATATCGTCTAGTTTGTGTGAATTTCATAGATGGAGCCAAATATACCATTTTTATATTGATATAAACCCATACCATTATCAAAACCAAAGAAAAAAATATTCATAATAATATAAAAATAGAAATATTCACGGCTTCAGCGGACTAACGTGATTAGTTGCCTTAAAATACTGAGGAGTCCAAATAAATGGACAGCTGTCGACTAGGAACACTATAACATCTGTTTAGCTCTTTTTGGAGCTCACTCAGACAGTTTAGTTTAAATAAAGACTTGGTATTTTCACTACGGTTTTAACTCTCTTGTGTCTTAAAAATTAAATAGATAGTTGAAATATTGACGACGGGTTTGTTCGGGTTTGTTCAAATATATGTCAATATTTTGAGAACTCTTTATTTAAAAAATTCATCTGATTATAGTTTTTTTTATAGTACCGAAATCTACGTGTGGTATACAACATTTACTGGTTTTTCGACGTTTTGTTCCATAAATTGACCATCTTCATCAAAATACCCCTAGTACGTTCCTGTAATTTACTTCCTTTTTTTTAAATTCGGTATAATTCGAAAATATAAAACTCAATGCCTGTTTTAAAAGTCTTAAGAAAGTGCTGGCTTTAAGAGTTTTAATATATTTATATATTTTATTTGTATTAATATAATATATTAATAAACTCCCGGACAAAATTAACGCAACATCATAAATTTGATGCTATTTTTTTTCTGAATTTATGATCCGATTTG
Source organism: Barypeithes pellucidus (assembly GCA_963991005.1). Lineage (NCBI taxonomy): Eukaryota > Metazoa > Arthropoda > Insecta > Coleoptera > Curculionidae > Barypeithes > Barypeithes pellucidus. The sequence goes on along the minus strand of OZ022562.1, from coordinate 17,934,872 downwards.
AATGATTTTTTTTTGCATTGTAGGTTGGTTCCTTGACAATGTCATAGTTTTCGCTGTTTATGATAAAAATTTAATTTTCGATTTATACTGGGTGTACTAAAAATGCTATGTTTTTTTCCGAAAATTCGCATCACCCTGTGGAGTATATTAGCAACCGAAACATATTGCCTTTGACATTAAACGGTGGGTCAATCTTTCCCCAACATTTTCTTCTTTTGGTTTCCTTCATTATCTCTGTTATTAAAGGAGATACACCGTTTTATAGTGTAACATGTCTTTATAGACTGTAATATTCAACACATTCATTGTTAAATGTTTTCAAGTAGACTATGGACTTTTTCTGACATTGCAAGCGATGTGTTTTAAAGTTACAAAGGTCAAATAAAATTCGCCATACTGATAAAAACTGTTCGGAAACTGCTTATTAAAAGTTCGTTTTGTATGCCCAGTTGCCCGACTAGTATTTTACTCTTTAAACTTCTTGAAAAGAGTTAACAATGAATGTGTTGAATATTAAAGTCTATAAAAACATGTTACGCTATAAAACGGCGTATCTCCTTTAATAACAGAGATAATGAAGTAAACCAAAAAAGAAAATGTTGGGGAAAGATTGACCTACCGTTTAATGTCAAAGGCAATATGTTTTGGTTGCTAATATATTCCACAGGGCGATACGAATTTTCGGAAAAAACATAGCATTTTTAGTAAACCCAGTATAAATTGAAAATTAAATTTTTCTCAAAAACAGCGAAAACTGACATTGTCAAGGAACCAACCTACAACGCAAAAAAAATCATTCAAATCGGATCATAAATTCAGAAAAAAAATAACATAAAAAATATGGCAAATTTTTGATGTTGCGTTAATTTTGTCCAGGAGTTTATAATACATACTTGTACTTACACTAAGTAGAAATTTGATACAACTATTAGTTTGAAATAAAAGAAAACAGTAGTAGTACGTAATAACAATAACAATTAAATACAGAAATAGCAATAATAATTTTGAAATATTTAGTTGCTTCGAAACAAAAGTTAATAAAGGGATGTACTAAGGGTATTTTATTGAAGATGGTCAATTTAAGAATCAAAACCTCGTAAAAACTAGTAAGTGCTGTATACTACTGAACGTAGATTTCGTTCGTTCGATTCCTGTTCCATAATTTAAACAAAAAAATCTAGGCCCGTATTAAAGAAAATTAAGTTGATGACGGTGACCTAAACACGAAACGTCGCATAAAAGATCTGATAATGCCATCTTGTGGAGAATAAAAAGTAACAGTGAGAAAGTGAAATTTATTTTTGTACATCCCTTCGAACAAAGTCAGGAAAAACGAAAAACCGGAACGCCAAATTTTACATTTCTCCAAATATTTTGAAAGCCTCTGTATTTACTTTTGATTTTTTTGCGGCTATTATTGAGCAAATAATTACGCAACTTTGTCCCAATTTAACCGACTTCGTATCTCTTACCGTTTCCGAAATCCCAATGGTGTAACACCCTGTATAAACGTGGTCCTGTTCTTTATCGTAAATTTATATACCAAATTTTATTAAAATCGAATGTTTTGTTGATTTTATGATGCTTGCTAATTTCTCCTGTTTCCTCATTACAAGTAAATTGAGAGTTTTAAGCTTTAACAATTTAATTACATTAATTAAATAGCAGCCAATGAGAATTTTCTTCAGTTAATGACCTTTTATTTTACGTGATGTTAAATAATACCGGCCAAAAGCAGAATTATTGCAACAGCAACAAGCACTCCTGAGAGCCTTGTTTCTTTGACATGCCTTTATTGGTGGATACATTTACTTTCTCTGAAGTAATTGATTTTCGGAATATACTTTGCGAAAATCCATTTTTAACTTGGAAGGAAAGATACATGGTGATAAACGTTTAAAATATGTTCTCTTATATTTGCTTTAAATTATTGCTTTGGGAAGAATTTTTTTAGTAATTGCATTTTCCTTAATATTTAAAAATTCTGAGTCTAGTTTAGTACAATACTAAAACTGGTTAAAGATGGTGAAAATAAAAACAAATTGCTATTAGCAATTAGCTATTCAAATACTAGAAAATTATTATTTCCCAGACCACCCGATGATACCTTATACAATAAGAGCGTATTTTTGTCTACACAGTAGCGCTTTAAAATACTATTTCAAATTGAATGGTACTACCAAGAATCCATCCATTTCATTGATAGGATGTAACCACCTGCAGACCGCGGTTTCGAACTCTTCTGTTCTCGTCAGTACGGGGTAGGTGTACACTGTACAGGGTGTCCATTTTTGGGCACTTTTGTAGGGTATCTCGCTTATAGTTAAAGATAGAGGGTTGCGGTTTTTGCGACACTTTGCTACTTTTTTGTAAAACTAAACATGCCGTTAACAGAAATTTCATAGCCCTCTTGGTGTTTGAGATACAGGGTGAAAAAGAAAATTATCACTTTTGGGACACCCCCCATATCGCAGTTGTCTTTTAACTTATTAGATAGTTGAAAAGGTATTCTTATAGAACTTTTTCCGTGGAATCCAGTGGAGTAGTTTGTTTTCTTATTGCGTCATCCGCATTTAGTTATGAACCAAACATATATGTTTTTAAATGGGACACCCTTTATATTTTTAAGTAATTAACTTAGGCATTTTCTGGGCTTTTCAAAAATAGGAAATAGTATTATTTATTTTTAAAAATAGCTGAATAAACTACACTTTTCTCTAAATTAATACGTTATTTAACAGTAGGCCATGGCGCAAATGAAACAAAAGAAAATAATCTGTTAATGGCATGTTTAGTTTTCCAAAAAAGTAGCACAGTGCCGCGAAAACCGCAACCCTCTATCTTTAAGTATAAGCGAGATACCATAACAAAAGTGCCCAAAAATGGACACCCTGTACATACCTATCATCGGAGAAGATAGGCTAAGAGATGGTGCTGCGCGCTGTGTTCTCTCGGCTACCGTTGATAATACAGCGTGAAGTATTAGAGTCTTCTCCGATGATAGGTATGTACATGTACAACTACCCTATACTGACGAGAATAAAACAGTTTGATACCGGTCTGCAGGTGGTTACATCCTATCAATGGAAAAGGCTTCATTTTCTTGGTAGTACTATTAAATCTGAAATAGTATTTTAAAGTGTTACTGTGTAGATAAAAATACGCCCTTATTGTATAAGGTATCATCGGGTGGTCTGGGAAATAATAATTTTCCCAATACATTGGTATTTGATATTAATACTACCTGAAAAGTATAGACTTTTTAATTTTGAATTAGCTATTCATACAGAAAAAAATTACAATTACTATTATACTTAAGTGCAAGTATATTGCCAATAAAAATTGACTTTAATGACATATATCAAATAAAATTATACTTTGACAATTGGCAAATGTAATTAACTTCAGCTCACCATGACACATTAATTGACATGGAAATTTATGCTTAGCGATTAATTAAAAACTTCTGTTGAATTACTACTTTCTAGGTTAGAAAAAATTTTCTATATGGTTTGTGATTATAGACTTTTTCTCTACACGGAAAATTTAGTCACTAGGATTTGAGGCCGATATATCAAAGGCACCCTAATGTACAAAATGACATAAATCAACCTACAAATGTGACAGTATATTGAAATTCTGTTATTTACAACCATGCAAGTAATAATGACATTTCATCTATCTTTGAAAGGTGGAAAGTTGACGTTTTTTTACTTTTACTTTCCACGCGAGTGGAAGCATTGAATATTGTGACCAAATCGTTGATATCTTTGTCTTGGCATTTTAACTGAAATAAGCTAGTAACGCCGACTCAGAACCATGATTTTGAACTTTGTTTCCCGAACACCATTCTTTGAAACAGTTATATGCCTTGTCATGTCTCGGGCGGCTTTTAGTTGGCAGAAGATCTTTTTCTACTATTTTTGCTGCCTCTCGAATTTCCGGTGGAGTAGCAGCAAATTCAAATTCCTCATCTGATTCTGATGTTAAAATAATATATTGTTTAGTGACATGGAAACCACATTCAAAAAATGATATTTGCCATCTTGATGTGTATTATTACCGAAATATATAACATACTGATGGTGTCCATCAAGTAATTTCTAGTCACAACTATAAAACAACATAACCTACAAATAATAAAAATATCTTCCAGTTTATGCTCTATTTCTAAAGTTTTATTCAATATAGTACTATTTTTATTTTTAATTTCTCGCATTTATGACGGAGTACAACTTTCTTCCTGACTCATTTTTATTAACTTTAATAATAGCTATGTTTATTTTTAATTATGACGGAAGAAGAAAATATTAATTCAAATGGAAAAAATCTACTATATTTTTAAAAGTTTTTCAGACTTTAAAGACCCAAATAGAAAAAGTATTATAAAATACACGGTTCATAAGACAATTAGAGCACTTGTACTTTAGAAAACTCCCCGCTTTGCGGGTCATTTCCTTAATTAAACGCGTGCTCTAAGATAATGTCTTATGAAACTTGTATCTTAATATATTATTAAATTACAATTTGTAGGAGTTTTTACATAGGCATCAATATTGGTTTTCAGGCATTATATTATTTATTTAAAAAATTATTAGTACCGACAAATCAGAATTATTACGAAATATTTAAATCGCATCAATATGTATGCAATAAACATTCCAAAGTACATTAACATCTACACTGGTGCAATACTTTTAAATATTTGAATTTCGTTTGAACTTTGCGCAATTATCATTAAGTAGGTGTATTTCTTCTTGTGAAAGTACTACCTAATACTTCCTGAAGAATCACGCTCTTTGATAAATTATTTAGGCAAATCACTTTTATTCATCTTATTGCTCGAGGCGCAATAACAAATACAATCACTTTTTGTTGCTCAAACGGTAAAGCACATAGAAAGTGATGAGTTAAAGGTCAAGCCGTGAATTAAGTTTGGTAGTGTAACAATTTTTATTCGACGCTTAAGGTTTAAGATAATAATAAATAACATAAATGGAAGCATTTTAGCAATGTAATAGTGCTCGAAAAAAATACTATAGTAGGATTAATATAGTAAAGATTTTATTGTAAAATTTCCTATAAAATATAGTATTAATTAAATTTTTTATGTCATACCAGTACATTATTGTATTTTTATACCTTAGATACCATCTACATAATGGATTACTTTATGTCCGTGCGGGCATAAAGTACACATTATGGCCCGCGCTGGCATTAAGACGCAAAAAACAGTTTCCGATTAACTTATTCTTTATTAATAAAATAACAAAATATAAATTTACGTTTATATATTATTTGGTTGTATTTACATAGAACTGGCAATTCTGGAAGGTTCCGCTGATAGCTAAATTTCCTGCAGTAAAGGTTGACTTATGATTCATTGTCTGGGTCTCTAGTTTCTGTAAGGAAATGCGAGATCCAGATGGTACGCCTGCCAACATCATTGAAACCTCATTTTTGAGGATATGCTATCCTTTAAATATCCTTCAGCAACTGTGGTACTCTTCCATCCACCATGGCGCTTCAGCGTAGTCATACTTGCTCCAGCTTCTGCTAAAAGAGTTGCCGACGTTGGACGTAAACAATGACGAGTGGTTTACTTTTCGGGGTTGTTCAAACCCAAATATTTTACAATAATTTTGAAGAATATTAGACAGAAACATTTTTTTTATCTTGGAAACAGCAAGAGACAATATATGAATTTATATTTAATTTAAAATAACATAGTTGCTAGAAGTTTTCCATAGAAGCGTCAACGCAGCAATGTTCAAAATAATTTAGAACGATGCAGCAGGTATATAAGAAGCAAAATTAGACCTTGAATCACCCTGTATATAAAGAGCTTTCCTTCTATTGTAGATATAATTCCGTCTTAGATTTTTGTAAGTTTTTACTGGCTATTTAACGAATTATCGGTGGAGGCAGAGCCAAGAGCTGCTATGACATGTTTTTCAGATATGTGTATAATTTTCTGAAAATTAATTTGTTTTCCACGCTTGCCACAAATTCCAATCATCAATAAAGAAAATTACTAAAAGTGAAAGGTACGTCAAAAATTAACAAAACTTTCCTGAAGCGTACTGTAATAATGTAGTAATAATTCTTGCATAGAAATAATCTATTATAACAGATGGTTACAAGTGATTTGTTTTCTATGACGTAACAGCTAATAAAAGTGAATATTATGGTTTCACTGACCGACCAAATCGTGAGAAGATTCAATCTGATATAAGTTACCAGTGCAATAACAAAAGATAATATTATAACAATAAGAATAAGAATATTTTTGTCTTAGTGACTACAGGTTCGTAGTACTACTACACTGTCAAACTGAAATGCAATTGAACATGTGGTAATACTACGAAGCTGCAGTCATTAGGACCAGAATAAAGTGATATTCCAAACAGAGTAATTTCCTATTTTTAAGCGCTGTCTACACATAAGGTTTTACCTGACGTTTTAGGTCCTCAAGTAAGACTGTCAGGCATAAATATCGTGTTTCGCAGTGCGTAAATAAAATGTAATATTATTATTAAACAGGGTGTCCATTTTTGGGTAATTTTACGGGGTATCTCCATTATTAGTAAAGATAGAAGGATGCGGTTTTCGCAGCACTGTGCTACTTTTTTGTCAAACAGAAGATGCCGTAATCAGAAGATGCCGTAATCAGAATTTTTCTAGGCCACCTTGTTTTTGAGAATTGTGCATTTTGGGACACCCCCTCATATCTCGGTTACCCCGTAACATATCAAAAAGAAATAAAATGTCCTTTTTGTAGTTTTTTACGTAGAATTTAGTGACGTACTCAGATTTTTCTACATTCAATAGTTTTCAAGGAAAATAAACAAATTTGCTTCTTTTAAACGGGTCTTTTAAACGGGTCACCCGTTTTAATAATATAATTTAATTTGTAACAAGCTTCTCAAAAATATATAACACTTTATTTTTAGTCATAGTATTAGGCCCGAAATATACGTTTTTCAAAAATATATCATTTTTTTTTTAGTAGGTCATGACGGATATTAAAAACAAACAAAAGAACACAGTCCTATGTGTCATAATAATAAAATCTTCTAATTCTGTCAGAGCATTCAGGTTCTCTAAGTTGTTTTAAAATTTCTAATTAATAGTGAAAAATCAGTTTGTCCTCATTATAGCAGAGCATGTAAACTTTGAGAAGTACGACATGCTCGTTTGTTATATCAAGTGTAACGAAAATGCAGATGGAGCATTAGAAGTACATTTGAATATTTAAATATAAGCCCTTATGTAGTAATTCTATGAAATTTATAAATTTTCTTAAATTACTTGTAGATATCCCGAAAGACGATAGCCGGATAAACGAATTTTTTCAAGAATAAAATCAAATTTAATTAAACACGGTTTATTTTCTAAACCTCGCCCCAAAATCTACCACAAGGATAATCGCGAGACTGATGAAATAAATGTGTGAGCTTCAATTGAAAAAAATTCAAGTAGTTGTTGAAAAGTTGAAAGTTCGGTTGGAATAATTAAATCAAGAGTGCAAACAATCATAAAAAAACACAATTTTAAGCCATTTAAATTCCTTGTACAAAACTTATATCCTGGTGATGCACAGCGCCGTATAGAGTTTTGCAATTCGTCTTTACAAAATCTGAACAGGGAAAACAATTTTGAAAAAACCGTTATATGGTCTGATGAGGCTCATTTTACCAGTGTTGGCTTGTTTAATCGACAGAATACGACGATTTGGTCTCAGGAAAATCAGCATGTAATATTTCCAATCGAACGCCAATGCAGATTTGGCGTTAGCGTTTCATGCTTTATACTGAATAGCAAAATAGTTTATAATATATTTGAAGGAAGCCTTAATGCAAATAAATATTGGGAAATTCTGGAAAACGTTGTGCCAGAAATAATAGAAGATGTGCCTTTAGCTGGTCTCAATAACTTGCATCTTCAACAGGATGGAGCGCCCGCTCACAATGCCCAAATTGTAAGTGCCTACCTAGATAATAACTTCCCAGGTCGCTGGATTGGAACTAATGGACCTGTAAGATGGCCACCAAGGTCACCCGACTTACCGGTTTTGGATTTCTTCTTATGGGGATACCTACAAAATAAAATTTATTCCATTCCGTACCAAACAATGGCAGATTTAAGAGTTGCCATTGACAGAGCTTTTAGGGAGGTACAAACGCGGCCGTTTATTATTTTTAATTCATTAAGGCGAATAAGAACAATGTGTGAAACATGTCTAAGGCATAATGGGGAATAATTTGAGCAATATTTATGAGGGAGTTCAATAAATTTTCAATTTTTGTGTCTAATATTTAATCACAACAGTATTTTTTTTAATATCCGTCATGGCCTACTAAAAAAAAAATGCTATATGGGGGGGCCTAATACTAAGACTGAAAATAAAGTGTTATACATTTTTGAGAAGCTTGTTACAAACTAAATTATATTGTTAAAAAATATATAGGGTGACCCATTTAAAAGAAGCAAATTTGTTTATTTTCCTTGAAAACTATTGAATGTAGGAAAAATCTGAGTACGTCACTGGATTCTACGTAAAAAACTACAAAAAGAACATTTTATTTCTTTTTGATACGTTACGGAGTTACCGAGATATGGGGGGGGCCCAAAATGCACAATTCTCAAAAACATCCCGTATATCCAAAACAAGGCGGCCTAGAAAAATTCTGATGACGGCATCTTCTGTTTGACAAAAAAATAGCACAGTGCTGCGAAAACCGCAGCATCTTTACTAATAACGGAGATACCCCGTAAAACTACCCAAAAATGGACACCCTGTACACGAACTAAAAAAGGTATTTGCACGAAGGTAAAAATTCTGAAACGAAGAAAAAATTTGATTTGTATACAGGATGTCCGCAAATTTTTTTATTATTAATTTTACTCTTTATGAAAGTTCTGCTTCCTGCAAAAATAATTAAAATTTGAAATAGCATGCACAGAGTGGTCATAAAGCCGTAAGTTCTCTTACTGCTTTGAGTTGATAAGTACACCGCGACATAGCCTCTCCACATCCCTAATCTTTCAAATTCTCTTCATAATTTCTCTCCATTCGAAATGGTTCTCTAGTTCTTGATTCTAAACCAAACCTATGCATGTCAAAATTTCTCAAGATATGAAAACTACCGTTAACTAATTTTGTTCGTTGGTAAAAATGCAAATTTAGTTATTATAGAGAGTAATGTTGTCAAGTAACTTGGTGTTGATCGATTGATGCCTCCAGGTATTGTAATATTTTCTACTTAAGAAATGACCTCTACAAAAATCTTCGCACTGACACTTTCCTCTCTAATTATTTTCTTTCATTGTTCAAATATAATAGATAATTCATAAGAACATAATGGCTATTTAGGTGTCAGAATTACTGTTTTTTAACTTACTTTATTTATTAATTACGTATATCATATAAATGGGATTTCTTAAGCACCAGAATATGCCTTCTACAATAAGCAGGAAACGCTAACCAAATATTCGCCTGACTATATGCGAGCCCTATCTCAGAGAAGTTGGCCCAACGCCCCAAAATATGATATTTGTGAATTTATTTGAGGACCTTTCAAATATAATATTTTTGGTCCCTTTAAATGTTTATGGAAAGATAACAAAATCAACGCAGCTATTTTTAAAGCGTTTTTATTTCAAAATTGTCTTCTTTGCAAAATGATTTGTCTATATAGGAAAATATATGATGGAGACAACTTAAATTGAATGGTCCGTTGGTCCGTTTATTCGCTTCGATAAGATAAAGGTATGCTTTATAAAATAAATGAATATTTTACGTTGAAAAAGCCGATTTTGAAGTTTAAATCAACTTTCAATGCATTGTATTGTTGTTAACAATTAAAATGGCTCGTGGTGAAGCTATTTCTGATGAAATAAGAATAGTGATCATTCACTTGCATTTAAACGGCCAACATGCTTCCAAAATCGCTGACAGTGTTAACAAATCGAGCTATACAATTCGAAATATTATTAAATTGTACAAAACAGCTGGATATGTGACTCAAAAACCCAGAACTGGAAGTCGCCCGCGTTATTCCAACACCAACTTCAGAGCCTTAAAACGGATTATCAAGGAAAATCGGCGTGCTAATTATAACGAATTGAAAATATGCAATCAGGCAACCACAAAAAAAAAGTTTTCAAGAGCAACTTGTCACAGAGCTGCCCAAAAACTGGGATTTAAAAAAAAAACAAAATAAGCTTAAATAATTTTTTTATTATTCGTTCTTAACTCAATAATTCTCTCTAATAAGGAATCACTACACGAGCGATGGGATATGTTTGGAACATCCTGTAAGGGTCTTATTGTATAAGGCAACTTTAGATGTTTAGAAAATGATTTTCCATGTCTTTTACATACAAAATTTGGTTCTGTCGCTGTCGCGGTAGCAGATAAACAGAGCGACAGGACGACAAAAATGACATAATTTCTCTTGATCTGCAGAGTCTAGATGCCCTGAAAGATCCCATAAGACTTCAAAAAGTGATTTCTATGCAATTACAATAAATTGAAATTTCTTCTCGAATTCGAATTAATACGCTAGTTCTTCGGAGGAAACTGCTATCCCACTTAGTACAAAAATTCTTGACAATTAAATATCCATTTTGTTAATTCTGTGTCATAATGTTGTATAATTTGAAAGATTAAAGTCTACCAATTAGAGAGATCGTGTCAATTTAATGAACAATAATATTTTATAGCACAGAGTATTGCCAATTACAGAATGTACCAGTTAAGTTTGCATTTAATCCTTAATAATTATGTGTACAAAAGAACTCGATGTTTTGCTTGGTTTTGTGAAATTTGGGTTAAAGGCTGAAACCTGGTAGAATTTTAGCGCGATCATAGAAATAAGTAAACCTAGAATAACCACCGAGCCAAAAAAATGGGATCGTACCGGCAAAGGTTGTTTAAGGGATAAACATTATATTAGCCAGAAGAATTTCTAAGTGTTGGTGACGTGGTCTGGTGAAAATCGCTAATATCTAAGCATAAATGAAGCCCACAGCGTTAAATGGCAGTGAACAGTATAGTATATGGCGCGGTTGAATCATCTGAAGAAGGGTTCAGAATGTATTTGGCCAATATTTTCTTGATACTCGAGTATACTCGACACGTCATGTGAATGGTTCTTATGGTTATACCATAACTGACAGTTCTACCATTCACATGACACTTGTCAAGTATACGTGATTAACAAATATTGCCAAAGTACACCAGCCGTCTGAGCCCGGCTTTAGACTAATATAACTTTAAGACTGTATCAGAAGAACTTTGTTCTTCTTCTTGTACGTTAATTACCTTAACCTTCTTTCTTCATATTATATAATATGTTACTTTTACCAGAGTCCAAGCAATTGGATTTTTACGTAAAGAATTAATTATATTTGGAGATGTACACAAATACAATGTGCATATGCGACAAGACATACAGGGTGTTTGAAAATTTTCCACCCCTATTGTCTTGCTTCCCTTAAACAAAATTAAAAATCGTGAATATACGTTAATTTCATTGCGAAGTGGGACGCTTTTAAAGAATATTTGCAATCATGGTTTACCCCCTGAGGGGGGTAGATATTAACCTTCACATCTTAAACGGGCGAAGGGGCACATCATTTTAAAGGTCTTTTAAAGCTCTTTCCAATAATACCAAAGTAGTAGATATGCTAGTAGCAATTAAGGATAGGAAGGTTTAAATTGACGCGCACCCTGTATAAATTACTATACGAATGTGGCGCGAGGCGAAACAAAAATAAACATTTTAAAGTACCTAGAAGTTTATTGACAATTTTCTTATATGTTAATTAGTTTTTTTTTTTTTTTTTTATGATCAAACACAAGCACTATAGGAAAAATCCTTTAGGGCACTCTGGGAGTGGTGCGTGTGCGTAAAAAGCGATTCACGTTGGTTTTGAATCGTTGGAGGTTATATTCGTTGGGAAAAACGACCTCGGGAAGATCGTTCCACAATGATGAAGTCCTCCAGATGAAAGAGTTCTTAAATAATGAAGTTCGAGGAGTACTAAGCTTAACCACATATGGATGGGCGGCAGTGGTTCGTCGTGTATTTCTGATATTCGCCGCTCTGGGCGGAATTAAGAGGGCAAGGTCAGCCGAGCACTTTCCATGGAAATATCTGTAAAAGAGAGTCAAATCACCAACTTGCCTTCGATGTTCTAGGCTGTCGAGGTTCTTCGTCAGCTCGTGGTCTCCAATCAGACGAAAGTAGTTAGTCTAATGTATCTACGTTATGGCCAATTATAATTGCTAGAAACTTATAAATTGGTACAGTTAAGAGGATATGCTTGCGTTGAATATCTGCTCATTTCCAGCCGTGTTCTTCACCAGAATTACAGAAACGTAGCGTTTTTTACACAAATTGAAAGATGGTATTTATGTGAATGTGCGAAAGTTCGAAAAAAATCCGAATCCTCTAAAAATCCGTCAAAATTCGTCAACTTCATTGTCTTGTCAAAAATATTTAATAGTTGTTTTTCTTTAATAAAAATAGATATTCCTCATTTCCGACTTCATCATGTTATTAAACTTGGTTGGTTGGTTGGTTGGTTAAAGGCAGGGGTCAGTTTAATGGCCCGAACTTCTATCACTGCAACTTACCGGCTTACTGTGTACCCCGGTTTTGTTAGAATATGTTTGTTCCTTCTATGAGGTCCAGTAATCTTCTACCAAGCTTGTCATGTGGGAGGTTGTCACCACGTTGTATGTTCCCGAAGATATTTTGCCTTCTACGAGACAGCGCTACGCAGCGGTATATTATGTGTAAGGCGGTTTCATCCTCTTCGCCGCAGAGTCTGCATTCAATGGATTCGTTGTTTATACCTATCCGTTGAAGGTGTTTTCACAGGTGGCAGTGGCCTGTTAGCTGACACATCGCCTGTTTCAGCTGTGGCCGCGTTAGGGTTAGCATCCGATTCGGTAGTATTTCCGATGGTTTTGCAATTATGGCCCGTGCGTGTATTTGACCAGGTACCCTTTGCCATCGAGATAGGTCTTATTTTTTCGCCCATCTATCTAATGTTGTTTTGATATCCCAAAGGCCGATTCGGGGCCCCTGAGACTTTGAGCGAATCCGGCTCTCGCTAGTTCAACCGCTGTCTCACTACCTATATCCCAGAATGACCAGGGACCCAAAAGAGCTCCACCTTGTTCCCCCTGGCCGCCAGTACTTTTAGGTTTGTATGGCACTCCAGTGTAAGTTTTGAAGTAAACCGATTGGAGTTCAGAGCCTTAAGAGCAGCTTGGCTGTCCGACAGGATGTATATCTTTTGGTTGTGGTAGCCCCTTTCAAGATTTTGTAGTACGCGTGCTTGTACGGCATGAACTTCCGCTTGATATACTGTGACGTAGTTCCCCAGAGGAATGCTCATGTCCATCCTGAGCCTTTCCCCAAATATACCTCCGTCCACACCGTTGGCGGTTTTCGATCCATCGGTGTACCAAACTTAATTAACCCATTATTCTTTTAATATCCATTTCGAAACGAACGACTAGCTCTAATCAAAGCAGAAATGAGTAAGAATAAGAATGCGGGTTAAGTTAGGAAGTCAATTCTCAGATTTGACAGTTGACATTTGTACCCGTTCAGAGATATAAAAAACAGCAACCAGTTAGGAATTCGTGTACAACTGAAAATGTGCGGAACGAAATTTGCAACCGATACAGTTCGAAATTTCTGTCTGCGAATGAACCTAACGCGTCAACAAAGTAAGGACCACATCTGGTTGATATGCGAAGATAAAGCTTCCGGCAATGGATACGTTGCGGAGGCTTTCAGAAATAATATTACATCAATCCACTCGGGGGAATGAAATCGGTTATTTTCAACGAGGACTGCACGTACATTATAACGTCCTCACAATAAAACAAATCCCATACATTTCGTAAACATGTAACTGCTGTGAAAGTAAATGGAATAAATAATTTTATGAATCTTCTTGAATAATTATAATTTTTTACAATTATGTACTGTCTTCTGAAATAAAAGTTAAAACAATGCTGCAAATAAAAAATTAATTACATTTAAATTTTTTATGACTCGACATGAACCGTGCGATAGGAAAAGGAAAAACTACAGGATGATTCACGGTTAGTGGCCGATTAAAATATCTCTGAATAATTGGGCGTAATTAATCATAAGCTTAATAAAAATATGTTATAAACTGAATTAAAAGAAAAACATCCTAAAGATTGTTTCACCAAAAATCGATATAACTTAATGACTGCAGTAAAAGTACCTGTGGCCATCCCATTATTTATGACCGTTTGTTATTGTTATGTGGAAAGGACCGGATTGTAATAATTATAATTACATATAGGCACATCAGGTAGGTTAGGTTGCTTGATTTATATTTAAATATCTTTTTGTGGTAAAATTTGTTAGTTTTGAGGAATGGTTCAAGAAGTGTATTTTACCAAACATTCCTCAGAATAGCGTGATATCACAGTCGCCAATTACATAAAGCTCCAAGCTCAAATAATACAAAATTGGAGATTCAGAACTACATGGCGGCGAATGATATATATTTTGAAGAAATTTATAAAAAAAGTGATCTTTTAGAAGTTTTAAAGACATTTTGTATAAAAAAGTGTATGTTTGTGACACGTTGGCAGAAGAAATTGGACATACAGTGCTACGGCTCCCACCCTATTATTGCAATTTTAACCCCATAGAGCATATGTGGCACCAGTTAAAATCACTGGTTAGGCCTGAAAATATTTCTCCGACTTTAAGTTCTAGTATTGTAGAATTAATACGAAAATGATATTCCCCAGGTAGTTGAAAAAATTCAGTCCGTCACGTAATAACCGTAGAAAATTCGTATATTAGTCTGGATCGTATAATTAATCCAATTATAATTAATTTTTATGTGGATAGCGATAGCGAAACAGAACTATCTATAGAATGACATTATAAATGTAAATAAATATGACTAGTAATATTTAAAAAAAATGTTATTTCATTTGATTACATTAATATAATCATATCATTACTTGTTTTCCTTAGTCCGTCCCTTCATACTTCACTTGTTTATTGCCAAGCTTTTGTCGACACAATGGAACCGACCCAGGATATCATTAAGTCGTATCCATTTTTCGTGAAACAATCTTTACCTAATTATTTTGGAAAGAAAAACTATGTTATCTCAACGCGGATTCTAAAGCAAAATGCAAAATAGATTTCTAATTAAAATTTCAGAAACTCATTAACGCGAAGCGAAGCTGAAGTTGGGGGGATTATTCAGGGGTAGGCAGGAAGGATCACCTCCGTCTGCTTTTCTGAGCCTTCCCACAACTACTACAATAAATAATTTACCGGAAGCAAACAAGCATACTTACTCTAACTACTATATTACGCTACTAAACCAACAATCATTTTTAAAACCTGCTAATGGATTTCTCAAATATAGCATATGGCTTTATAACACTGTTTAAACAATTTGTTATATGTAGTAAAAATGGTGTTTATGTGGTAAAAAAAGTAAAAGTTTACTTAAGACTAATGCAACACCTTTATGGTTAATTCGAGCTGCATATTACTTCGGTAAATTTACACTTAGTAGCAAAAGTACAACAAGAACAAGTAGAAAATGACCAAGAGAAACCCGACTAAGAAAAAAATATTTCAGAGGCAGATAGAAAATGTAATTTTTTTTTAATATTAGGGAGGAACGGGCCAAATTCCAGAAGTGTATTATACAAGACGTGAAATTGATGTAAAAACTCATATGGCCATATGCGATGTTGATTTGTTTTCAAGTTATAGTAATTCTTCTTCTTAAGGTGCCATACAGGTTCCTGCGTAGGTGACCATCCTTCCATCCTTATCAGATTTGTTTGTTTGTTGCAGCGCTTTGGAGTGTTTGGAAGTTCCGTATCCCTGTCCATTGTCGAATGTTTCTCAACCAGAATAATTTCTTTCTCCCTAACCCCCCTTTTCCTCCTTCAATTTTGCCCTGCAGGATAAGACGTTGAAACTCATAACGTTCTCCAGGTATAATATGTCCTAGGTACGATATTTATTTCTTTTTATGGCTTCAAAAAGCTCACGATCTATCAATTCTGCCCTCTGGAGTACTTCTTCATTTCTTACGTGATCAATCCATGAGATTCTAAGCATTCTACGCAGGGTCCACATTTCGAATGTGTGAAATTTTGTTTATTGAAGTAGTTTTAACTCCGTACAAGAGAACCGACCATACATACCACTTAACCATTCCGTATCTGATATTGAAACTCAATTTCCTATTTATGAGGAGTTTCCGAAGCTTTAGGAAGGTTGCTCCTGCTTGTTCAATTCTGCATTTTATTTCCTGCTCTGGGTCCCAGTTTTCGTTTCGGGTACACCCCAAATATTTAAATTTCGCAACTCGCTCAATGTCTTGACCATTTAGAAGAATCCTTGAGTTCTGAATGTTGGTCCTACTGACGACCATCAATTTGGTTTTGCTAGTATGCCCATTCTTCTACTAGCTTCACTGACCTGGTCTAATAGTGTCTGGAGATCGTTTGCATTATCTGCGAGTATTGCCGTATCATCTGCATATCTTATATTGTTAATGGGGAATCCATTAATTTTAATACCTATAGGACTATCTAGAAGTTACTCAGTAAAGGCTATTTCTGCATATAGATTAAATAATATTGGTGACAGGATACAGCCCTGCCTAATTCAAACTGCTCTGTTAGTGTTGTTATAGTAATTACAAAACGACAAAGTTTTACACATGTACATTTTTTTACTCATAGCATTCTTTTAATAAATGTTAAAAACTATCGCCATTGACCTCTAGACATTTTCGGCCTCGTCTACGAGGGCGTCTGTTGCTTTCCTAATAACTTCAAGTCTTCCTGTAGTATTGACTGCAGTATTTCTAACATATCGAATTAATGCATCCCCCATCTACTTTTATTTTGTAAAATTCGTTATTGAACCAGCCCCATAAATAAAACTCTAGTGGTGTGAGGTCTGGACATATTGGAGGCCAACTAATAGGACCCCGAACAAACCCGAACAAACCTTTCGTCCAAATGTTGCAATAACTTTGAGATAAAGAAGAGCGGAAAAACTGGCAATGGAAAAGTGCAATTTGCTTTAGAATTCGATCTCAAAAAACCCTGGAAAAAAATTAAACGATTTTTCAGAATTTAAGTTTTTTTCGGAACTACTCGGAATTTTAAAACTTTCTAAACGGCATATTATTAGGCACGTAAATGCGCAACTTTACCTCCATTTAAGCGACTTCGTATCGTATTACGGTTTCCGAGATCCCTGTACTGGCACTCCTTATCTTGGACAAGGTGTATAAAGTTAGTTGATACGTATTTCAGGATTCTTTTAGAAAATATCCACACATACATTTTTGATAATTTGCTGGATTTTCTCCAGTTTGAAATTGAATATCTCCGGTTGTAGTGATCGGATCAACGTCGGTCTTTTTTTATTTTACACTTTGTTACGGTAGCTTTCGAAATGTATTTACAAAAAAATTGTCATTGTGAACGATTGAAAAATAACAACAATTTAATTGTTTAAGTAGATTTAACATGCTGTTAACCCATCTTAAATTAATTTTAAAAAATACCATTTTGTTCTTTATCCTTTTATCTACAAAACCCATTTTACGAGCAAGTGGCACCCCTGTGAGTTCGGAAATTATTAAATGTTTTCGATGTTTTTTTTTGGTGCTTTATGTATACTTACCCTAATCTTTTTGTTAGGTGAATAATCCTTATCCAGTAGACAGGAGGCTATTATATTTGGTGTAGCATCTGAAACAAAAAGGAAATTGTCAAATGCGCCATGAAAAAACTAAAAATGTATTCGTATATTCGTATATTCTTCAAGGCAACTTTAAATTTATGTATTAAAACTCATTGCATTTAAAATATACCGGCAGCAGTATAAATTACCTTGAGAATCATTATAATTAATCCTGAAAGAGTTTTATTTTGTTTACTATAGTCGGACAAGTTCTGTGTGAAATAGAAATTAATATGAAGCGATCATAAATAGCGTTCAAATGCAAACTGTTCTCACAAAAAATTTACCAACGGATGGCACTTTTCTGATAAAATATGATAAAAAAAATTCTATATAACTCGAGGGCTAACAATTTGATTGATTTATTATTTAAGAAGATGAATGTACATATATTTCAATAATATTTTTTTTGCTATTGAAAACCGTCATGGCCGAGTCTATTACACGTGGCGCGATCTAGATTAAAACTGATTGCAAGTTTATAGAACGTTTTAAACCTTACTAGACTTAAAATGGTTTTTATTTACCACTTTAAGTACAACTACAGAAGTCTATTTACTCTTCATTTTAAAACCAAAGTTGCTTTAATATGTTCAAACTCGTGCCCTTATTAATTTAATGTGGTTTGGCGGCATTTTTTTTAACCAAATTGACTAAATTAGAACCTTTGAGTTTTAAAATATTCTTAATGTACTCTTTAAAAAGTAAACATTATATTTTTGAATTTAATGTGGAATTTTATTGAGCACATAGGCTTAAGATGAAATAGTTTTCTTAATGGGTTTTAATGAGTACATACATCAAGGGTACTTCATAAAACTACATTAAAACTATTTGTTCTAAAATTGATTGCTTTAAAACCAACTTGGTAATTAATTCTTCAAAAAAGTAAATTAGTTTTAAAATAGCCACTGTGACGAGAATTATAAAACCAGTATAAGAACAATAGGGCATTAAGAGCACATAGTTTTGTTTATTTTAATTCAAAGAGTGTATTAAATTCTGTGTATAAGAATAAGTGGATTTTAAGAACTTTTAGTTTATTTGAAGGTAATTTTAAAACCAACATCCTTTTATTGACTATATTAAAGCACTTTTAAACCATTAATAAATGAAAAGTGTCTTACAATTGTTACTTGGGTACCAGTACACAGAGACAAAAAGCAGCAACCAGTTAAGAAACTCGTTCACAACCGAACATGCGTTGAATGAAATTTGCAACCGCTGTGCGAACCAACCCAACAGGGCTTCTAACCATTTGCTTATCGAATTTGGAAGAAAAGAGATTTTTAAAGATTATAATTTTAAATCAAATTTTCTGCTCATCATCCCATATATTAATATAAATTTATCGCACGAGAGGCGCGGTCATTAAACGTGCGTACTGGATTAAATGATCTGATAAAAACGAAACTTTCCCTGATATACTTATAACGTTTTTACGTGAAGGCACACCCTAATGAACTTTATTAGTAATTCAGTAACTGTATAAATAAATATTACAAAATAAATTGCCGGTAAAATTTCTTCTTGTCCAATAAATATTTAGACATAATGGGAGAAAGAATACATATATTTCCAAATAATATAATTTAATAACAACAGTTTTATAATTTATATTAATAAACTGAATTATGTATTTACATAAATTGAGAAAAACGAATGTCTATTTTACTTTTTTGCATATATAATGATTTTAGTTACTACATGTAGGCCACACTGTAGTGAAACATGTCGTATATTTCATTTAATAAATTGGAAATTTTCTAGGAACACTATTTTCCTAGGAAAAACTAGTTTTAACTATCCTTCCTAGAATTGAGGATAGTTAAAACTAGTTCTTACAAGGGAGATCGGTTTTTAACTGAAATCGGTGTTTCTTAATAACATGTTAGTATTTAAGGGGGTTCCATTTTCAGGAAAAAAACTTCATATGCACATATTATGTCCTAAACGTCTTAACTTTTGAGATATGGGGATACAAGAATTTTTAATATTTTGTGACTTAAATACTAGACTAGGTAGACAACTGTCAAAACTGTTTATGTTTACAAAACTTGCTTCTTACCTACTAAATCCTTTTTAATCTGTGTTAATACCTAATTTCATAACGGAGTGCAAATGAATGAATTTCATTTTTTTATAAAAAAACTGTACGGGGAACGACAAAAAATCAAAGAGATGACATTTGCTCAGCAAGGAACGAGAATTTCAAAAATAATTTTTATTTAAAAAAAAGAAGTGGCATTCCATTGTTTCCTTCATGTGACATGTTATACATCATTAAATCACCAAATTTCACAAAAATATCTAGAGCAGTATAACAGATATTCATAAAAAAGGAGATTTTTCGAAAATCTTTAACAACCTGTATCTAAAAAGTTAAGACGATTAGGACATATCCTCAAATGAAGTCTCTTTCTGAAAATGGACCCAAAAATAACCTCCTTAAATATTAGCATGTTATTAAGAAACACCCTGTATACAACGTGTCCAACATAATGAGGGCCAGTACAGGGATCTCGGAAACCGTAAGAGATACGAAATCGGTTAAATGGAGGTAAAGTTGCGCATTTACGTGCCTAATAATATGCCGTTTAGAAAGTTTTAAAATTCCAAGTACTTCCGGAGATCCGGAAAAAACCGAAATTCTGAAAAGTCGTTTTATTGTTTTCCTGGGTTTTTTTGAGATCGAATTCTAATGTAAATTGCACCTTTGCATTGCCACTTTTCCGTCGTCTTCGAAGGGCCATTATCAACTTTATTTTTTTAAATACGGTCCTGTTTTCCTGATATTGGAATTTGATAGCTTTTTTCTTCCGAATGCAACAATGTATGACACATTGTGGTTTAACGACTTTTCGAGTGAACTTCATCAGGAAATTTTGGGATATGGTTCTGTATTTCTCCTAATTTTATAAATAATCTCATAAGTAAGATCTAAATTTTGACTTATGTTGGACTAGTTCTATAAATAACAAATAATTTAATAATAAACCACAAATAAGTGAACAAAATACAGAAACATTATTTCAAACTTCTGTTGATTCGGGATTTAAAAGAAAAGTAGGCATTTGAAACAAAAAATTAAGATGGTGACGCGTGATTTGTTTCACTTGACATTCCCATTGTGATCATTTGAGAGCGTTTAAGGGGTTTTTCTATTTTTCAGAAAATATGGAACATAATTTTTCAAATGCTGAAAAGTTTGATATTCTATGGCATGTTTTATTTTATCTCAAAAAAACTATTATGTGGCATTTGGAAGATGTTAT
The DNA here is from genome assembly GCA_963991005.1 of Barypeithes pellucidus. Lineage (NCBI taxonomy): Eukaryota > Metazoa > Arthropoda > Insecta > Coleoptera > Curculionidae > Barypeithes > Barypeithes pellucidus. Next base: position 17,913,787 of record OZ022562.1, on the reverse strand, counting down.
TTGTGCTTAGAGAATAACGGAAATCATTTTGAACACCTGATTATGTAGTTCCTTATTTTTTTCGTTGTTTGTTTTATTATTGGAATTGGAATGATTTTTGTTCACTTATTTGTGGTTTATTATTGAATTATTTGTTATTTATTGAACTAGTCCAACATAAGTAAAAAATTTAGAGCTTACTTAAGAGATATTATTTATAAAATTAGGTGAAATACAGGACCGTATCCCAAAATTTCCTGATGTTGTTCGAAACGTCATTAAACCACAATGTGTCATACATCGTTGCATTCGGGAGAAAACACTCTCAAATTCCAATATCAGAAAAACAGGACCGTATTTAAAAAAGAAAGTTGATAATGGCCCTTCGAAGACGACTCGTCGGATTACAAGACAATTAACGCTGTTAGATAAAGCGGAAAAAGTGGCAATGCAAAAGTGCAATTTACTTTAGAATTCGATCTCAAAAAACCCAGGAAAACAATAAAACGATTTTTCTGAATTTCGTCTTTTTCCGGATATCCCGGAACTACTCAGAATTTTAAAACTTTCTAAACGGCATATTATTAGGCACGTAAATGCGCCACTTTACCTCCATTTAACCGACTTCGTATCTCTTACGGTTTCCGAGATCCCTGTACTGGCCCTCCTTATCTTGGATACGTTGTATACAAAAATGTGCATATAAACAATATAAAGGCCACACTTATCCAACAAAATTTGATGAAGGTGACCGGGCTAGACTACGTAGGCGATTAAGGGGCAGCCACGGGGGTAGGCCTCAGCTTCGAGAAGGGCCTCCAGGCTAATTTAATTGGCTACTTTCCAATAAAGAATCTACGTGGCCCTTATCCACGCCACTGGTATATACATATACAGGGTGTTCGTAGAATGCATCAGGACACGGAGAGGTGATTCTACATATTAAATTAAAGAGTAAATCATGTAATAAAAAATCGAAAACTCTTTTTTTGTGTTTCCATTTGAACAACTTTACTGCCAGTAAAAAATGTAATTCCAGTTTTGCGCTTAAACAATGTCGGAACACCTTTACAGCGGCGCAGGTGAAAATTTTGTACTTCTTAAAGAAAACTAGTATAAATTTGAGGTGTGCCGGGGGTAATGAAGGTATTCTTTCCTTATAAAATCAAAATAGAAGATAAAATGATACAAATATGCGCCGCAGAGAAAATTCTTGCAGGTGAACAAGAGTATGAAAGGTTATAACACAAAAGGGTCAAAAAGTAACATTTTTGTTACAATTATAACACGAACAGGAGTATGAAAGTTTCTAACACAAAAGGGTCAAAAAATAACATTTTTGTTACAATTATAACACCAACAAGAGTATGAAAGCTTCTAACACAAAAGAGTCGAAAAGTAACATTTTTGTTACAATTATAACATCAGGATCAACAACAATGAAATTAAAAATCCATGAAACTTTAAAATGAAATCCCAATGCGACCAAAATGATTGCTGTCGGCTACATTTTAGTTCCGTTAGACAGCGGACAGTGTCCTGCATATGAACGGCCCTGTATATTCTCTATAAAATTAACAAAATGGGTTGTGGCTATAGTTTAATTGCAAGCAATTAATTTAAAGCAAGAGATGTCATGTTTAGGCACAATTATACATCAATTTAAGTAACCCAATAAAAAATTTTTGATTAAAAATATTACAATCGCTTAGAAATGGGATTTACCCATCAACTCTCTATAAGGGGTCATAGGTCGCCGTATAAACATAAACCAGTCGTTACAATAATGTAACTTGTATTCTTCATGCAGCCTTGGAAGAAAGCTCTTCCTTCCTGCCTAACGGCGCGGCTTTTGATTTTGTAGACATGCCGATGCCCGGTGTCAGTTCTATAACCCTTTCACTCTCGCTAAGAATAAATCTTTTAACTCTAGGTCAGTGTCAAATCCGATGTTGCCGGATTAATTTCAAATAGTTATTATACAGATGAGAGTTAGTCCGTTGAGTCAAGAAAATTCGTGTTTAGATTTTTGTGTCCTCTATGAGCGATATTAGATAGTATACCCTTGATAGATTTTATTAGTTTTAATCTGGGAGAACATTTGTATTGACATAACCACTAGAATTGTCTAATAATTTTAGTTAAAACTAACAATTTCATACTAGTTTAATTGAGAACGGTGTTTACTAGTTAAACCTAGTTTTTACTAAGACAAATCAGTTAAAACTGTCCTACACTAAGAGAAACTCTAGCCAAAAATCGGTTTGATATGTGGTATATGAACTAATAGAACTATAACCAACCTATGATTTGTATTGGTTGTATTTACCACTTAATTGAAACTTCTTTCCAATAATTTTCGTTTTTAGTGCTTAATTTGCAATAAATGTATTTTTTAAGGTTTAAATGTAAACATATAAAATCCTAAATAGGGATAAGGTGTTATTCTCTAAATATTGTTTTGCATCGTTTTTGCTTGAAGCGGAGTGATCCATATAATCATGGGTAACACCCTAAATTTTCTGGTGTCAATACAATGACACTGATACCGCTTACTGTATCAACACAGTGTATCAGCACATCGCCGCAAATTGTGCTGTTTCGGTTTCACGGTCATAACACCCGTTTTTTTTTTTTACACAAGCACTATAGGAAAAATCCTTTAGGACACTCTGGGAGTGGTGCGTGTGCGCAAAAAGCGATTCACGTTGGATTTGAATCGTTGGAGGTTATATTCGTTGGGAAAAACGACCTCGGGAAGGTCGTTCCATAAGGATGAAGTCGTCCAGATGAAAGTATTCTTAAATAGTGAAGTTCGAGGAGTCAAATCCCCAACCTGTCTCCGATGTTCTCGGCTGTCGAGGTTCTTCGTCAGCTCGTGGTCTCCAATCAGACGAATGGCCCTCCTTTCGATGGAATCCAGTAGCCGAAGAGTATGTTTGGGTACAGAGCTCCAGACATGAGACTCTAGTGATAGTCGAATCTGGGCTTTGATAGTGTCAAAAGTTGTTGAGGTGTGTACAACTTTCTGGTTCGGAGTAGAGTACACCAAGTTTCTGAGAAGCTATCTTGGCGATTGCCACAACGTGGTTATGTCAATACATATTTCCTCCCAGATTGACGCCCAGCAAATTAATAGATGAAGCCAGTGGAATTGCGTGTCCGTCCCTGACTATATCCGGTTCTGTAATGTTAACTTTTTTAGCGAAAACTGCTGCCTGGTTTTTTCAGCGTTAAATTCGACTTGGTTACTGTCACCCCAAGCCAAAATTTCTTCCAGGTCTTTGTTGAGGCGTGATACTTCATGCTGTCTGCGAATATGTTCGTCGGCAGCCGATGTTTGTGCATTCAAAGAGAAAGATGAGATAAGTGTGCTATCATCAGCAAAACTAAATATCGGATTTTTCGTTTCCACTAGAAGGTCGTTAATGTAGAGTAAGAAGAGAGTGGGAGACAATATGGACCCTTGAGGAACACCGGCATTGATGGTGAATGTGTCTGAGAGAAATGAGAGAAAATTACAATTGCGTTATATGGCACAGTGTCTCAAGGTATCAGTCGCAGTTTCAGTGTCACGTTTTCTGAAACAGAAATATGACAGATGATAATGAAGCACTTCGCACGGTAGATTTTTAAAATTTTATTTTGTACAATTTCTGCCTTTCTGAAGTTGACTGTACCGCATGTTCCCCATACAGGGAGCAAATATCTTAGGTGCGATGCAAAATATGCATTATAAATGCTATCTTAGTACTGTTTGTTAAGTAATTTCTACATATATAAAGGGCTCCAGTCATAGAAGTAATTTTATTAATCCCCTGTTCAATATGTTCACTCTAATTTAAATTTACATCAATTATTAAACCCAGGTACTTAATACTATCTACCGAACGCAACTCTATATCTTTAATTTGTATCTTTGGCATTTGTAACACTTTGTTCTTCTGTTTGAAAATTATAAATTTAGTCTCGTCTATGTTAATTTATAGTCTATTACACAACAGCCACCTAAAATACACATTCAGTTCATCATTTATCATGGCTTGCAACTCATTCCAATTATCAGCAAAATATAGTAGTACAGTGTCATCCGCAAACGTGAAATAACGGGCTGTTAGATTATCATGCCTCAAACTTAATACATACCCCTGAGCCACTCCATAAAAATTACCTAATTTGGAGCTTCTGTTACCATTTAATGTGACATATTGCCTATCAACTAAATAAGATTGTATTATATCATATATTCTTCCTCTAAATCCCATATAACTAAGTTTTTTCAATAATACATCAAAGCTAACAACATCGAATGCCTTGCTTAAGTCCACAAACACCGCCGCTACGATTTTTCCACCATCCAGGGCTGCAGAAATTTTATCAATAAGAGAACTGTGAACCGAACGCAAAAGTCTGGTTCCGATTTATAAAGATATATAAATACATTTAAATACAGAACTCTCTTAACATGATAATGATACAGCTTGATTGTTTGGTCCGTTGCCAGTTGTCTTATGAATTATGATTATGAAAGGCCGCCATGATACAATGTATCATGCAACGCCGCTATAGTACAATGTATCAGGAAACGCCGCCATGATACAATGTATCATGAAACGCCGCTATAGTACAATGTATCAGGAAACGCCGCCATGATACAATGTATCATGAAACACCGCTATGATACAATGTATCATGAAACGCCGCCATGATAATCATAATCATGAGTGATAGACGTGTTTTGGACTTCCATTGTCTTTATTTCATGTAAATCACAACGTTTCAACTGGTAAGTGTGATTTAAAAGAAATAAAGACAATGGAAGTCCAAAACACGTCTATCACTCATGATACAGCATTGTCTCTAACCTTCAAAGAAACACCATAATCATAATCGTATCATGAAACGTCGTAACACCCATCGGGAATGGGTCGTAAAACTCACGCCTAGAACCATAGTCCTTCCTTACTTCCCTTAAGACTTCCCCTAAGAGATATTTGATTAAATTTTACCGGTTTTTTGGAGCCAAATTACCTGAAGTTTAGGATTGAAAATTTAATTAACCGAAACAAAAAAACAAAATTTTGTCAATTTGCCTAAATTTCGATTCCAGCTTCCATTAACTTTTTAATTGGAAAGAATAAGAATGTCCTATAGTTACAGAGAAATCCTATTTTCTCCTATTTTTTTACATCTTATGCACTTTAAGCCTGTTATTTCAATATTATTTATTTACCTAACCGCAGCTTTTAAAATAAAATTTATGACCAGCCATTAACCGAAACGATATCGTAAAATAAAATGCTCGACAATAGCAGCAAATAGACAACGTCGCATTTACCGCATTATCACATGAAAGCGCGCGAAAATCCCATAGTCCCCGTCATTTCTCCGGTCATCCCCCCATCGTTGCTGAAATTTTACGGGGTTTCCTCTTAAGAATTTCATGCCCATATAAAACCATACAGATTTTGTTAGGACACCGCATTCGAACCGTACAGCAAAACCGGTGTTGCGCCGGAAGTCATACGCAATATGGCTTCAAAATTTCTTGTAAGTGTTGTTTTTTTTTTCGCTTAAAATTTGGTGGGGGGAAATTTTCGTCTACTTCATAAGGGTGGACCGATAGAGTGAGCGTTAAGTGATTGCTTAATTTTTTTTATGTTAACAAATTGTTTTTATTCAGTCATTAGTTCAAGCCAATTAAAAAAATGTCAACTTTTTGATTTGTTATTACCACTTTAAAATGGTAAAAATAAGGGATTATACTCTTTCACGCACTTACTCTAGGTTATACCGCAATACTGTTGTATAAAAAAGCTTCACTTCACGCCCAGTCTAAACTCCGATTGGACAGTGTGATGATGTAGCTTACGATGTATGGTACCTGTAACCAACCTTTGGTTAAAAATTACCAACAAATTGATTGTTGTTATGATATTTGTTTCTGCAATTTCATGCGGTGGTATAATTTATTACAATTTCTTTTAGTTTAAAAACTACTTAAAACAGAAACATGTATGAACTGAGTAATTAGATAAAGAATGTAATTCTACACGTAATAGTAAATTAAACAACTTTGAAAAAAATTTGATTGATGAATCCTATTATACCAACAAGGTATAATTTTTAAAATACCCTGTATAAAAAAAGTCTAGTACTGTTGGAGATACGTACGGAAAACTGTTAATAAAACTTACTTGGGTTTTTTTATACAGGGTGTTATAAATTCGGTCTTCCCCATTAGGATTGCGGAAACGCTAAGAGATAGGGAGAGTTAAATTGGGGCACAGTTGCTCAATGCCGCAAAAAAATCAAAAATATATGCAGGGGCTTTCAAAATATGTGGAAAAATCCAAAATTTTGCGTTTCGGATTATATTTTTTCCTGAATTGAGATGTCCAAAAATATACTTCATTTTCTCATTTAATCCACACACGTATCTCTTACCGTTTCCGAAATCCCAATGATTTTGGCCGAATTTGTAACACCCTGTATAGAATCGATACGCCATAATATACCGTGGCGTTCAATTTAGAATAATAATGTTCCGGTATAACCGGAAGTTATAAATACCTCAGAACATCTTCATAAAAAATCGGCATTTAATTCCCGATAATATAAAAGGCCACGCGCCATGAATGAGCCTGTATATATAATATTGGATTTTGTGTTTTGATGGGAAAGTATAACTCTAAGAAAAAGCGACACTGAAATAGCGTCATAATGAAATCAGTTTGCATTTCGTTTTGAAGAATATATTCACATTAGATAGTTGCCAAATTTTTATAATATTATCTGTTACAGGGTGCATTGCTGCTGTTGGCAGTAATATTGTTCACCGAAGCGACTTTTGGAGGCAAAGAACAGTAAGTAATTGAATACATAAAAATGTAATAATAATTTTGTAATAAATTAAGATGCATATTCGGAATGCCTGACAACCGAAGCAAACAAATTAAAGATTCGACTTATGGGACAAAATTGGAAAAATTTAATTAAATTAAAAATTGATCTCCATGCTTCAGTTACTGCTGCACTATATTGTGAACTTGTTAAATATACTAAATCCATTTAATTAACGCCCATACTCATCCCGATTTCGTCACTTTCTCATGCGCAACTAAAATTTCCCGCCGAACATAACAATATGACACGACGTGGAAGCATCATTTAGTAATTAAAAAAATACGTGTCTTGGACCCCAGTATGTCTATTAACTTTCTAATGGCTTATTACTGGGAAAATAATAAGAATAAGAAAATAATAATTAACGCAATCAAACGACGCATCATGAAGTTTCCATAATAATAATAATTTATACGGGGTGAAGAATTTAATCGGAATAAATTTTGTGAAACAAAAGTCAATTTTTTTCCTCGGAAAATGAAATAACACGTAAACTTAATTTTTGGTCTTCTCGATCGTTAGAGCCGGGATTCAAGAATGATATAACCGATCTTAAGCGACTTAAGTCGACTTGAAAATTTAAATATACAAATTTGATACCATTTTCATCTTAAAACAAAATTGGAAAATTTAGCATTTATACCAAGGATCTAATTTTTATTTAGTTTAGAATGCCCACAGGCGAAAGCGTCGTAAGAGAGATTTTTTCATACTCCGACAAAATTTATAGTAATAATAATAGTATATAAAAACCTCGATAAAAACCGATACGGTAAGGAGTGAATTCAGATAACTTGACAGAACTTTTGACAATTTTTTCGTTATAATTTAAACAGCAATATTTAAATACCTTATTTATTTGCTCTATCCTGTTGACCCATTCATTTATAGTCGAGTTTATAGTCTCGAGTCTCTTCCTCCGCAGACTGGTATGATATACAGCTTGTTATAATTCCATACGATACAACAAATTTTCGTACATATGGTTACCCTACTATACAGGGTATACCAAGTAAAGTGGCCTATTAGAAGTATCTCGAGAACTAAATGAGATTTTATGGTGAAAATTTGGCTGTAGCTATAAGAGATAGTTTTCTATATTTATAAAATATTTTGGATGGTGCGGATCATACCGAGAGTAATAGCAACTTCGGAATTTTAAATGAATTACCCTATATATTATATTTTTTTGGAATCTAGGTAAAAATCTAGAACAGTTTTCTGTATAATATCATATACCTATCTTTAAGAGAAGAGTTTTTGAATTATAAATAATCTTGTGATTTTTTAACGCCGTATCGGGACCTGAAAAGAAAATCATATCTTTTTAGCGGTTACAGCTAGCAAGCTGAAATTTTTACAATAGTTTCACAAGACCATCGAAATTTTATAATTTTAAACAGTATTTAATTAGTTATATACAGGGCGGCTCCATAACAATATTTCTGAGAGAAATGAATTATTGCAAAAATCCTCATTTTTTTTAAATGGGACTCCCTGTATTTGATATGTTTTGCTAATGGAGGAATGAATTTTCTATCTATGTTCCTATACCTATCTTCAATATTTTCGGACTTTCGGACTCTCGGATTTTTTGATAGTTAGCTGTGAAATGGATTTATAGAAATAAAATAATGAAAAATTCATTTAACGTTATATCTGTGTTATTGTAATAAAAATGGCTAATTCGCTTAGATATTTTAAGTTTATTATATAATCATGGGGAGTGTGGTAGAGTTTTATCTAGAACTCCATCCTGATGCAGCTCCTATGACTTCCAAAAAGTTGATTGGCCGAGGAGGTCCATGGAAATGGCCCCAAGGTCTCCGGATCTTACCCCCCTATATTTTATTATTTTTTTTATCTATAGGGTAGGATTAAAGAAATAGTATACGAGACACCCGTCACAACAAGGAAAGATTTAGAAAATCGAGTAAGAACAGCTCTGGGGTCTGTAGAGGGGGAAGAAATGAAAAAGGTGACAAAAGAGTGTTATCTCCGCAATTCATGAATGTTTAAGAGCCAACAATTTAGTTATTAGTTATTTCATTGGTGTTGTTGCGTAATTTCAATTTTGTTTATTTATTTATTAATAAATTCCTTATTTGTTAACTATTTTTTTTACAACAACACAGACATAACATCAAATGGATTTTTCATTATTTTGTTCCTATGAATCCATTTCACAGCCAACTACTAAAAAATATATTTTTATAAGATGATTTTTAAAGTCCGAAAATATTGTCAAAATTTCAGCTTTCTAGCTGTAACCGTAATTCAAAAACTCTTAAAGATAGGTATATGATATTATACAGAAAACTGTTCTAGATTTTTACCTAGATTCCAAAAAATATATAATATATAGGGTAATTCATTTAAAATTCTGAAGTTACTGCCACTTTTGGTATGATCCGGCGACACCGCACAATCCAAAATATTTTATAAACGTAGAAAACCATCTCTTATAGCCACAGCCAAATTTTCAAAATAAAATCTCGTTTAGTTCTCGAGATACTTCTAATAGGCCACTTTAATTGGTGTACCCTGTATTTAATCTGAAAACAGAGAAAAGTGTCAATGAAACTTATTTTAACTACTGTAAGGCCGATATTAGACTATCAAATATATTTGACAAAGAACTTTTATAAAATATTTTGTAGCATTTCTTTGATAATATTTCTTTTATAAAAGTTTATACTAGTATTAGACTGTCAAAGAAGACAATTTTTGAAGGAACTTGTCGATAGACGTGCATTAGCTTGTCTAGCGTTAAGTGCTGCCGTGATTACAATGTGTTTAGTATTAAAAAACAAAAAAAAAAGAGCCAGGCGCCTTTGGGTAAGGCCCTAGGGGGGGGGGGGGGGCAAAACGTAATTTAAGGGATGTCCACCACAATATCCTTCGGAAGTTACGAGTTGAAGGTATTAGGAGTTATAAAAACTATTTAAGAATAGACGAGGACACATTTAACTTTATTGTTATAAAGATATCACCATTGATATCCCGACAGAATACACATTTAAGGAATTGTATCAGCGTTGAGGAACGCCTTATGGTTTCCCTTCGGTTTATGGCAACAGGAGAGAGTTATGCTAGTTCATCTTTTATAAAATAAATATTTTATAAAAGAACTGATATTACACTTCAAATATTTTATAAAATTTCTTTTATAAAATATCTTTGTCAAATATATTTGATAGTCTAATACCGGCCTTATTTATGAAATCAGTATTAAAGCTCTTACAAGTTTTTACACGAGTAACGTTTACAACAATTTCTAAAATGTGACGTCTGTCATGTGTTACATATAATTTAAAACAATTTATTTTATTGCTTATTTTAATTGAATAAATAAGCAATAAGATCAAACTGGCCGGGTTGCTAAATCAGATTCTAATAATAATATGTTTGGTAGCTTTCATTTTCTTTATAGCACTTATTTCTTACATGGTTTGTACCACGTACCAGTAGTTAGATATAATATGGGTGGTTCTAGAAAAATTGTAAAACATATTATTGGTTTGGTAATTCCAACGGCTCTGGGGACTCCGTGGTTAAAGCGGCAGTCTTAGTTAGAGAGACGGTGACAATAGGGTGTCTGTGAAGAATATCAGTAATTTGTTTTTTCGTGGAGTTTAGGTCCCCCTCTACAACTTTTATATCTGATGAAATGCCGTAGAGCGTTGCTGAGAGGCGCTGTACCGCTTTAGATAGGAAATTCTCAATAAATTCAAAATTATATCGAGCCATGTCTGAAAATGAATTTACAGCATCTGCGTTACCCCAAAGGCACGGGAAACAAATTTTCTGACAAGTCAACCCTTGCATATACTTTTTTAATTTAAAATTATATAGTCTCAAGTGACATGGGTCCAAGTGGGCTTAATCGATTTGTACTTACATGGAGATGACTCGTAAAGAATTTTCTGATGAAAAGAATATTGCGAAAGTTTCAAAAAACCGTTATATATAAAACGATTATATATTTTCCGATGTAATCTTTCACGTGGTACTATCAGGCGAGTGAAGAGGAAAAAATTGACAAAAAATAAGATTGTAAAATGTATAGGTTCATGAAGAACGGATTTCGTACGAAGAGAATTGAACCAGCCAACTGCCCTAATCGAACGTTTCGATAGATAAACTCTGAAATCAGGGATCCATGTTTCAGTTGGAATTTATCATTCCAAAATTATATCTGATGTAAAACAATAATTGAATGAAAATATTATTGGCATTTCGTGGTAATTGCCGTTTTATTCTTCCAGAAGGTGGTGATTTAACAGAATTATTCGTCAAATTACTGTGAATCTCACATTAATTAGTTGTATTTATAATTAGCTACCTATCTACCCTGTTACTATGTTATAATTAACTAATTTTATATTGTTTTGGTGCAAATAAATATCTTTTTCATTATATTCTATTATTTTAAAAATACATTTTTCTTATTTTTTAGTGTTCACATAAAGATCCATGTACCCCAGCCCTCGGAAAAAGTGATCAAGAAGATCATTATTAAAGAACATGGAGGTGGGGGAGGACATGGAGGTGGAGGCGGAGGTGGATACGGTGGTGGAGGTAAATATAATTTTTAATTTATACATAAAAATAGCCTAGAAAACATGAGCTTACAGTAATATGGATATAAATTTTGAGAATTGCGTATTCCAATCTAAAAAAGAAATATATCGAGATCTTGTTTATGATATAATATGCACCAATCCTAATAGAATAAAGAAATTGGGGCTATTTCTGAAAAATTGTTGTCGAATTTTCTTTCTTTAGGTGGATTCGGAGGAGGTGGCCACGATGACCACGGAGGTGGTGGTGGAGGATTTGGAGGAGGAGGCGGATTTGGAGGTGGTGGTGGCGGCCACGATGACCACGGAGGTGGTGGTGGAGGATACGGAGGAGGAGGTAAATATAACTTTCATATAATTGTTATCGGTCCCTTATTAAAAATTAGTTTTACATTTAATTTAAGGTTGACTATAATTTTAAAAAATAGAGGAATATGAAAAAAGTTATGATTTTTTTTCTGTTCAGGTGGATTCGGAGGAGGTGGTGGCTTTGGAGGTGGAGGCGGCCACGATGACCACGGAGGCGGTGGAGGAGGATACGGAGGGGGAGGTAAATATAATTTTCAATTTATACATGTACGTATAGCTTGTCGTTTGGATCTGCGGCTACGCGGTATCCGTAAGGGGAAAGGAAGCCAACAGGTCATAGGGACAATCCATGGGCGTGCTAATTTTTAAAATTAAATATAAAAATACTAAAATCTATAAAATAATGTTGTTTATAAACTAAAACTCTAAACATTTAAGAATGCGTTTTGGTCGTAATTAAAAAAATAATAAAATGTTTTCCCCTTGACATACTGTATATATATTTGACGATAGGCCTTAATAAATTCATGTTTTCTTCTTAATTCGTCATTTAATTTGATAATCGTAATCGTAACTGTTACTATTTTTGCAAGCAGTACCGCAGTATTTTATTATATATATTAATTAAATTTCATACTTGGTTTAAACTCTAGATAGAGCTTTTCGATAACGCGTCTTATTACACTAAAGTCAAATTTTAATTTGTCGATAACTGATAAACGAGGCCTTTTCTTGCCGGGAGACGATAACAACTTTTTAGGATTATTTGCTTTGCTTCATCTTCCTTGTGAATTTTTTTAATCACGCTAGTACCAGCTCCTGTATACATCGAGACACTGTCCAATTTTCGTTCTAACGGCAAATTAAATGCATTATTTCTGGCTTCCTCATCACCAGCATTATAAAAATTAGCAATAATTTCCCGAGATTAGCCATGCAAAGTTTTTCCACGAATATATGCCAATGCAATAATTTTGAATACAAAGAAAAACGCAAAGAAGTTTTTTTTACTATTTGCGCTATTAATTATATAATACACGTAATCTCCACCGCTCGTTGCCGCTGGTCAAAAATCATAGCGTGTCTGGCGCATAGCAGTGCCATGTGTCTGGCGTATGTCTGCGGAGGCGTGTTCAAATAAATCGCATATTATATTTTTGTCTCTGTTTAATGCTGTGAATCAAAATAGAGGCGGAAGTGATCCTATTAATCGACTAAATGTTTGGAGTAAATATATATTCACATGTTGTCAGGTTGGCTAGTAAATAGATAATTCAATTAATATTTTAATTTCGTCTGGAAATTAAAATTAGTCAGGTGTGAACATATTAATTAAAACTCAAAATATCTCTGTTCTTCAGTCTGAATAATAATATTTTCTAACTTTTTAACTATTAGGTTAAATTCTGTATTCATAGGAGGTATAAATAATAAATTTCAAAAAACTTATTAGATTTTTGGTAAGTAATTTGACAGCATCGATAATATCTCGTCTGCATTCTTTAAATAGTTTTGGTAGCCACAGAACAAAACGACAAGCTGTACAAAAATATGGATATAAAATTTTGGGAATTTTTGTGTGTTCCAGGCGACACACCCTCATATATTTTTATATCAGTCCCTTATTAAAAATTATTTTTACCATAATTTGATAAAAGTAATTAAAATTTAAAAAAGGATCATATTTATCATGATCTTATTTGTGATAAATAAAATGAAGCAATGATAAAATTGAGTTATTTACGAAATACCCATTTACTTAGGTGGATTCGGAGGAGGAGGTGGCGGTTTTGGAGGTGGCCACGATGACCACGGAGGCGGTGGAGGTGGATTTGGAGGAGGCGGAGGATTTGGAGGTGGCGGCGGATTTGGCGGTGGAGGTGGCCACGATGACCACGGAGGTGGTGGCGGTGGATTTGGAGGAGGCGGAGGATTTGGAGGTGGAGGCGGATTTGGCGGTGGAGGTGGCCACGATGACCACGGAGGTGGCGGAGGAGGATACGGAGGTAAATATATTTTTAAATTTATACGATAAATATAGCATAATGCAACATGACCGTACAAAAGTATTTTGGGAATTTGTTTATGTTCCAGGATGACAACCTCTCTGATGAGATCTTGTTTAAAGCCTCCCGAGGATTGGTTGTCTCCCGATAGAAATACCAGTTCCTTATATATATTTTCGGTCAACTAAAAATTATTTTTACAACAATTTAATTTAAGGTTAATAGAAGAAACGGGTGCTTGTAAACGAATATGCGTTAATCCTAAATAAAATGAAATGTGAAACAGTTACAACGATCTGTAAAAAATATTTACAAATTTCGTTACTTTAGGTGGATTCGGAGGAGGTGGCGGTTTCGGAGGAGGCCACGATGACCACGGAGGTGGTGGAGGTTTTGGCGGAGGTGGAGGATTTGGCGGCGGCGGTGGAGGAGGACATGGAGGTAGGAATAAAAAATGTGTATAATCTAACGATTTCAAGGATTTTAAGAAAAGTAATTTTCATTGTTTTAATAATAATTATAAAAAATAAAAATAAAACGTCTCATTTGTATTCAGCGTAATTTAAGTCTTCCATCGCCTAGCGCTTCTTTCGGCCTTTTAAAAAGCCGTCATCATGGCATCACAAATGAGACTTTTATGTTCTCATATAACAGTTTAACTAATTTAGTAAAATTAGTTAAACTATTTTACTGTACGAAAAACAGAATGAAAATTTGGCATCTATTTTTATTAAATTAAGTAGGTAGGTAGAACTCTAGACAACAAGGAAGCGTTATTGAAGTAAAAAAATAAACTATTTTATGTTTTACAGGTGGTCACGGCAGCGGTGGGGTTTCCAATACGATAATCATTAAAGGAGGGGGTGGAGGAGGACATGGTGATGGCGGTCATGGAGGAGGCGGTGGTTACGGAGGTGGTGGAGGCCACGGAGGTGGTGGCGGAGGCCACGGAGGCGGAGGTGGCATAGTCAAAATTATTAAATTGCACGGAGGTGACCCACTACCCAGTGGAGGAGGTAAGAAATTTCTTACTTCTGTTTTTCATTTCATTATAACATTTTTAACGAATATAGTTAAATATCAACACATTAGCTTTTCAATGTAAATTACATATATTGTGATATATAGTAATCGATATTATGATATGAATCATATACAGGGTGTTATGGAAATGACTTATTATATTTAAACCGGAAAATCCTGAGATGAAAATAAATTGAAGAAAAATAACCATAAATGGCGCTTTGAATTATTAAGCGAAATATACACTTTATATGAAATCTCAAAATTTACGTGGCCGCTCCTGAGGACCTTCGCAATGAATAGTTGATTGAGGCAGTCTCGAGGTTCAAAAGAGGTTAGCGCATTATAGGCGATGTTGCCATATTGCAACACAGAACACATGTTCAGTTTTTGACAACAAGACGTATTTGACACGCGTTATCACTTCTTTTTCAAACTTTTTAGAAAAAAAAACTGCAATTTTAAGGTACATACTCTCTTAGCTTCATTCTTATTTTAAAATAATCCGTTTTATAATTAAATTCCATAAAAAAATAAAACACAAAAAGTATGTTTTTCAACAGCTCAACAGTAGATAACATCATACAAATTTGAAATCACATGACAACATTTATTATTATGAATTATTTCACCAACCGAAAAAAAATCGGGTAATGCTACAACTAACAAAACGTTTAAAATTCGTATACGTCAAGCACGTGGAACCCTCGACAGCGTCAATTCAACCCCGATTCTCGAAACATACTGAAGCAACGATAGTGGCGCGCGGCCGGTATACAAGCAAGGACGAGATACGCGATGTGATCTGACAACACGGTTAGTATATTATAGTGATCCACATAGTTGCTAAGTGAATTCAGATGTAACGGCGCGACAGTACGTGGGTAAAAAGGGTTTTTACCTTAGTATTTAGATATTCGATTTAAAAAAAAAGTATGTACTTTCTCTAGGACACCCAAAGAGTCACCCATTTAAACATAACACGTCATTTCCATAACACCCTGTATATGTATTAATATGACTTGAATCATAAATGAAACCCAGAAAATGAACTTTGGATTGGTCTGTAAAAGATAGCCCAACGCACCAATCCCAGATGATTCCCTTCACCACTTTCACAGTGGCTAATTTTTTTAAGATGAGCGTTTTTTATAGATTGTTGAATTTTAAAGTAGGCATTAGGGAACCCATATTTTATTTTTTAAATATTTTTAACTACAGTTGTTTGTATTGTGGTGTTTATTTTAAGGTAATTTAGTGCTTCTTCGTGTTTCTACCGTCTTCCAAATTTTATATAAACGTTTAACTTTTGTCATACTTTGATATCATATATATATAAATTGTGAGACAGTGACTTTGAGTTTGCTTCTTGTTAGTTATTAAATATATCTCTCTTGGTGAAAATGAAATATTTCTTTTATTAAGAAAATGAACTCCGAGATACAACGTTCAAGTTTGAGATTTTATTGATTTTAAAAGCGCCTATTTCCTGTAACATATCTATTATTTTTTCTTATTGATTGTTGATTTAATTTCTTCAGTAGTACTCCAGGAGAGCCATACTACTGTATGCTACTTTAAAATTTTCGCATTTTTATAATAACCTTTAAAAAGGAAAAAGTACTTTTACTCATAAAATTGTATTATTTTCACTTATTTAAAAAATAATACTGGTAACTAAAAGTTTTCACATGGTAAACAAAAATGATCTATGATTACATAACTTATCCTAAGTGTAAGCTTTTACTGCCTTATAATATCATCACATTACAAAGGAAATATTTTGAACTAAGAAATTGTTTGTTTTCTAGGAGGTGGTCATGGTGGAGGCGGCGGAGGTGGATACGGAGGCGGAGGAGGCGGTGGTCATGATGACCATGGCGGTGGAGGAGGCGGAGGTGGATATGGCGGAGGCGGAGGATTCGGTGGAGGAGGAGGTATGTTTTCTATAAAATATTTCCAAAGAAGGTCTTACACTTGTCTCTAAAAATCCATAATATTTTATTTCAGCAAAGGATTAAATAATAATCTTGAATTACCAGTATATCAATAATTCGATTCGAAACAGATTTTCATGTGATAAAACAATAATTTTCTTTACAGGTGGAGGTTTTGGAGGAGGCCATGATGACCACGGTGGAGGTGGTGGATTCGGAGGTGGCGGCGGATTCGGTGGTGGAGGAGGAGGTAAAAATTATTTCTATGTTCTTCAGAGAAAAATGTTGCGAATATTTTATCTTGCTCTACAATCTTGACATACCCTGTCAATAATAATATACCAAACATTTTGACAAAATATATACTATATATAGAGAATTTAATTTAGGCCTTGAATTTGCATTTGAAAATGTACTACAAATGCACCAAAATTATCGAGGTGCAATTTAATTTTCGAAGGTAAAATACCTAATGATGATTACAACAAACTATATTACTACTCTATAAAACATAGGCTAAAGAAAAGTAAGAAATATCTATTAAATATTTCAGGTGGCGGATTCGGAGGAGGCCACGATGACCACGGAGGTGGTGGAGGTGGACACGGAGGCGGCGGCGGAGGTTATGGAGGAGGCGGAGGTGGTTTTGGAGGTGGAGGAGGTGGCCACGACGACCACGGAGGTGGTGGTGGCGGATTTGGAGGCGGAGGCGGATATGGAGGAGGCGGAGGATTCGGTGGGGGAGGTATGTTTTCATATTTACGTTAACCTACATAGTTACTTATCTCTCTAGATAAGAAACTGGGATGTGACATCAGCCGTCAAAATCAAGTGAGAAATACCCAGTTCCACCTGACTGCTATCAGAGATGATAACAGCTGAGTGGACAGTTTGATAGTCTAAAGATAAACTAAACGGCTCATGTCACATTCTATTTTACGGGTAACCTAGCAGCATATAAATAATTCCACCTAAACAGATTTTCATGTAAGATGACTTACTTATTTTCTTTGTAGGTGGAGGAGGCCATGATGACCACGGTGGAGGTGGTGGATTCGGAGGTGGCGGCGGATTCGGAGGCAGCGGAGGAGGTAAAAGTTATTTCTTTGTCTTTCAAGGAAAAATTCTGAATTTTCAATAATAATATACCAAAAATTTATACAAAATTATATTTTCTCTTCCGAGTCGTATGACACCTAGTGCTCTTGTCGAGATATCATATCTTTGATTAGAAAGGAAAATACCACTGAATACAAAGACTTAAAAGGTATATTTTATTTGATTGCTTGATTGAAGAATATGTTAAAATTTTCGTAAACAAATGTGGTTTAGGCTTTGAATCATATTATAAAATTAATTGACATATAGGTCCATCCTAATTATCCGGGCAAAATTTCGATGATTGCAAATACAGGCTAAAGAGAAGTAAAAAATATCTGTTCATATTTTCAGGTGGCGGATATGGAGGAGGCCACGACGACCACGGAGGTGGTGGAGGTGGACACGGAGGTGGTGGAGGTGGACACGGAGGCGGCGGTGGTGGAGGTTATGGAGGAGGAGGAGGAGGTGATTTTGGAGGTGGTCATGACGATCACGGAGGTGGTGGAGGATTTGGAGGCGGAGGTGGATTTGGAGGAGGGGGTGGACATGGAGGAGGCGGAGGTGGTTATGGAGGAGGAGGAGGCGGACATGGAGGAGGCGGAGGTGGTGGAGGCCACGGAGGTGGCGGAGGAGGTGGATATGGAGGAGGAGGAGGAGGAGGTGGCCACGGAGGTGGCTGGGACAAGAAATAAGTTAAACCAGATATCCTCTATTAAAAATATTTCGTCTGACTTGGGGTGGTTACAAAATTCGAGTATCGACATTTCTTGGTGCATGAAGGTTTTTGTATTATATAAAATAATATTTTATATTGTGAAATCTGATAAATATTTCTTGAAGACTCTCAGAAAACTTACAAACTTTGGGTACTTTAACCAAACAGGATAAATCAAACATTTTTGTTATATGTACGTTTAAATCTGATTTTTCCAGTTTCCAGTGAAACTTTCTAAGCTTCAAAAGCTTCTCGCCTTGAAATAAATAATTAAATATAATATAGGCATTATTAAGAGTGCCTACATGGCGCAGCAAACAGCAAATTCTGCATTTGATGAAATAATATGATAATAAATCAATTTTAGAATAAAACATACTTCGAATTGTTAAGCCTGTAGTAAACATGATTATTTTACAATTGTTCTAGTATTTTGCAGAATTATACGTTTAAAAATATGGACAGCTACTTGTAGGTTGGATAATTTTCTATCCAGAATAGCTCAATGTTAGTGAATTTTGAGAGGTTTATCAAAAATATTATTTTATATTGAATTAATAGTTTTTTTCGAAAATTTAGTACTCTACTTTTTCAAACTACAAATAATGTAATAACCTGACAATTTAGAGAAGGTAATTTTTTTGTAAGATATTTTGTAACTACCCTAAACTGAATGCCAGTATTTTAGAAAAATCAATGCATAACCACCTTGCTCAAAGTAGCCTCCAACCTAACTTCCAGTTATATTGGAAGCTTTGGTCTCCTTAAAATAATGCTAATGTGATTTCGGTATTTGTATATGCTTAAGCATAGTTGCTTAAGCATGGTTTTTACAAAGGAGCATATTTCCTAAGGTAAACTACTAAGAGAAGCGTCACTTCGTGAAAATAATTTTATTATGGTGGACTTACACCCTCACAAGGCTCGATATCAAGATTATTATACTCTGTCATCTTACCAATTCAGGAGCATAATCAAACATTAGCCCGTAATAGCCACATGTTCGATGCATAAATTCATTGCTATTGGTCAATCGTTCGAGATTGTGCAGTTATATTGTCCTTAATGCGGCCTGTGTACTCTTCCCGTGCTCGTCGCGTGTATTTGTTTTGGTCTACTGAATTGGCAAAATGAGTAGACTATAAATATGTATATATTGTATTTTTCTATTGTTTTCCTCCATTTAACAACTCTTGCTGTTCGTTATTAGATATTCACTCTTAAATTTGTTTGTATAAAATGAATCTATAAATAATCTCCGAATAATATCTAAGCCTCAGCTCCTACTTTTAGTTATTTAAGCATTTTGTAAATATTTTGTATGCTTGTGTTACGATTGTATTTGTGTATATATTTGTTAAGATTGTTATGTTTATTAAGGTAAATACAATATTTTTTAAAAAATTGTTTTTTACTCGTACAAACTATATACCCAATATTCGAATACATTTCGCGTTGGAAATATTTTACCTGAGAGCAATCGCACAAGAATTAAAGAAGATCTAGGGGAGATTGTCCCAGTGCCGGACACCTAAGCTTTTATCGATTCTTTTCAAAAGCTTTGATAAATATCAAATAGTTACTTATGTATCATGGGTACTAAGTAGATGATTATGCCCTGAGGGCGACAGTCTTACAAAGCCGAGGGCCTCTGGCCCGAGGGTTCGTAAGTTGCCCGAGGGTATATATCTATTAGTACCCGTGGTGCATACCAACTTTTATGTCATACCAGTTCGTTTTAAATAATAAATATTTTTTTAAAATTTAATTTGATTTACCAATTTTTTATTTTTACCTGCGACATTACCTTGACATTATTATAGCCTGCGTTTTTGTTGCAAGGAAGATAAGTAATCAAATGTTTAATGTGTCAAAGTCAAAAATCAAAAAGGGAACAAGGTTTTGAAATTTCCGACGAAATTGAAAAAAAGGGTGAAAAGGCAACTCAAAACCTTGGCAGCAAATAGGGTTCGAATTTTAGGCTTACTTCGATTTCGTTGAAATTAGTTTTCTAGGCATTATGGATTCGACAAAATTTTTTTATAGAAAACTTTAAAACACTTACTTTTAATCTTGCAAATAGATCATTTTTACTAGATATTTATCTGAAAAACCTATACTTGGAAATATATAACATGCTGACGATGTACGTCAACTAATTTCTAATCACAACTATAAAACAACATAACCTAAAAATAATAGAAATATCTTCCAGTTTATGCTCTATTTCTAAAGTTTTATTCAATAAAATACTACTTTTATTTTTAATTCAATCTAGTATTATACATATTACTTTATATATACATATTTATACTATATTATTACTATTACTACTATATTTATATTTCTGTAAACATTTCCTGGGCATTAATTGTTATTCCTGTCAGATTCTGTGTCGACAAAATATTTTGTTCAATAGGATTATTTATTATTTTGTTCAATATTTTGAACTTGTTCTGCTCGCACCATAACTCAAAGTTTTGCATATTCTTTTTTAAAGGTTTTCTAGATTATTTTCTGCAATTTAAAACTTTCTTCCTGACTCATTTTTATCAACTTTAATAATATATTTATTTTTAATTATGACGGATGGGAAGAAGCTTTGTTGTGTTCAATTGTTTCTATCATGGCTTATTTGATACTTGTAACATTTTATGAAATTGTAAAAGTATTGCCAACTCAAAAAGAAAATATTAATTCAAATGGAAAAAAATCTACTATATTTTTTGAAGTTTTTCAGACTTTAAAGACCCAAATAGAAAAAGTATTATAAAATACACGGTTCATAAGACAATTAGAGCAATTGTAATTTAGAATTGAACCCGAATTGAATGCGTGCTCTAAGATAATGTCTTATGAAACTTGTATCTTAATATACTATTAGAGTCTCCTTTAACAAGATTTATATTTAGCTTACTGGTCTACCCATTGCTATTGCTCGTTTGACCAATAGCAACGAGTTTATGAATCGAGCATGTGGGTATCACGCGCTGATGTTTTTTTATGCTCCGGGTTTATTATAGATAAACGTTTCGATTCTCCTTAAATTATTTTATACGGATGTACACGAAGAACACTTTTGCAATGTATGCGTTGACAAAATTGACAGTGATGAATTTTGTGCCAATTTGAATTTAATTGGTTTAATTAAAAAGGGTACGTCTGATGAGAAAAACGCAAGAGACCATTTCCATGTAGAATTGACCAGGCTTATCAGAAAAAATATACACCTGGAAAAATATCAGTGTCGTACCACGTTCTCGTCACAAATATCATAGGATATTTGCAGGGACGTCACTGGTCACTGGTGGATCGATAGACTAACTTTTCTAACTAAAATGTGTGGTCATATATCCTATTAACACTTCTCAAAATTGAAAATAGTATCTAAAGTACTCTCGGAGATATGAAAAAATAACCCCGCTAGCAAACAATCGTTGCGGATATCCTAGCATAAACTTTTCTTCATAAAATAACCTAAGCAATCACATTCTGAAAAAAATAACCTAAGCAAGGAACACCCTATATAAACGCATATAATAATATAGGAAAAGGTTTTTTGATTATTGCATTTTACAAATGAATGATTTACTTTAAGATTACACGTTGTTGTCCACCGTTATTTGCTCCTTCATCTACAATAATGGCATCTGACAAATTTCCTCGAGTAAAGTAATAACCCGAGACACAAAGCGCTTTCTACTACCGGTAATAGTTGAGGCATTTTATATATAAAAAATTACACGCATTAAGTGTACTTTTTATAGACTATTCATAATCTATATAGATCACATAATAATATAGAGATCTAAATACTTTTTTAAATATTTATTTTAATGACCTTTGATGGTAATCGAAGCCAGAAGATGTTAAAGATAATATATTAATATTGTTTTTTTTTAGAAATTAAACCAATAAGACTGTAAAAAAAAATTAACTTTGCTATCAATTATGTTTAATGGAAAACTGTTTTAGTCTCCCGATCTTATCAGAATGTCAAATGGTACTTTATTAGTATATTAAAATACACGTATGGTAGGTACGTCTTTACCGTATGTGCGTGATGTTTAACAAAACGAGCCGAAGGCGAGTTTGGTAAATCACGCAAATGCGGTAAAGACATCTACCCTAAGTGTATTGTACGATATTTTATCTACAAGCGTGTGGGCACCAACCAATATTAAATACTAAAAGAGCATTGTTTTAATTTACCCCGTAGGTGCCTCGTAAGTCGCTATCAACAATGCATTAATATCAGGTTGCTAGGGAAATAAATTATAAAAATTTAATAGTTGGCTTTTATATGACAGATGTAAAAAACTTGACAACAAAATAAACGTTAATTATTTTTGTAACAATTTCATGAAAGTGAATACAGGTGAGTTACGCCCCTTAAATGGAAGGCAGTAGCAGAAGAGATGATGGAATTCCGAAAGAAGTTCTGGACATTGCTAAAGCAGCTACCCTTAATTTATTGCCGGATAAATCACGGTATAGATATGAGAAAGAATATGGGCTCTTCATGGACTGGTGTTCATCAAAAAAAGTTAAAGCAATTAGTGAAGACGTGATGCTTGACTATTTTGTGGATAAATATAAGGACAGTAAATCATCCTCTTTACTTAATGCTCAGACCTACTACAAGTGTCAAAAATAATGTCGACATAAGCACTAAGCAGGTATGCAAAACTGATGGCATATTTGAAAAGGAAGTCTGTGGGATACAAAGCTAAGAAATCAAAGGTATTCTCCAAGAATGAGGTGGTAAAATTCCTTCTGACGGCACCAGAGGAGTTTCTATTAATGAAGGTACTTAATTGCGATTATTTTTAAATCTATTTTTAAATAACAACTGATTTGCTTGTTTCAGGTGGTAGGTATTTATCGTGGGCATCGCTGGGGCATGTCGCCGAGTAGAGTTATGTAAAATGAAAATTGAAGATATTAAGGAATTTGAAACCCACCTCGTTGTAACTGTCACGGGTACAAAGACACATGTTGATCGACAGTTCGTGGTGTACGCCGAAGGATTCTCACCAGAGCCCTTAGACCCAATCATACTGCTCATTCACGGTTATTTATTGAATATAAAAAAAGAAAGTGCCCTATCCAACCACTGGGTATAAATACTTTTGGAAAAATACCTTCTCAAATTGCATCATATTTAAAGTGGCACAGTCCCAAAGAATATACGGGACATTGTTACCGAAGGACGTCATCTACATTTTTAGTAGATGCTGGCGGGGATATCATGAATTTAAAAAGACATGGTGGATGAAAGTCTTCCAGTGTTGCGGGGGGCTATATTGAAAATTCTGTACAAAATAAAATAGGAATTGCAAAGCAAATAAATGATGTAGAACAATATGCAGAGAGAACCTCCAGTTTTAATAAATCTGTAACTTTAAATTCTTGTGTCTCATCGGATAGTAAAATACTTCTTTCATCGATATCGTTTGGAAATGTTACAAATTCTACAATTAATATTAATATTTCTCAATTATTTTATTTGTAAATTTGGATTAGTTTGGTTATTTAAATATGTAAGTATTTGTATGCATATCATGTTTATAGAGTTTCTTTTAAAAATAAAACTATTGACTAATATAAACATACTATTGACTAATATAAAAACTTGTCTTTATAGTGCAGTTGTCTGCTGCTGTTGTCCATTATAAAACTGAAGAAGAAAAAGTCAAGGGGGCTAAAATCCGGGAATCTAGTAGGCCTGTTGATAATAATAATCGAACCTAAATAAGAAAGAAATTAATTAAGATTCCACGTTATTAAAAAATACTAATCAGCCGATCTCCCTGCCCCCACCACCGTAAAGAATGGGAATGTACTGGGGGACAGTACCTACTCCTCCCGGGAATTTGTATCGAAATAGGAACCGTAAGGTAAATGTTGCCATACCAGATCCCCCCCCTTTACTTACACATCCTTTTATAGGTAGTTTAAAGTTACCTTACAACTTACTGGTTTTTAGGTTATTATTTAAAAAAAATGACCACTCTTTTAATAGAAGGGTTAGAGGTTCTTAGGTACTCATTCCGTGGGAACCGTAAAGTGACTGTGGCCATACCAATCCCCCCCCCCCCCCCCCACCGAAAACCTTATGGAAACCGTCATCCCAAGGAAACAAAGCTATCTACGGCACTGCCCCTTTCCAGTTCCCCCCTTACTTACACTGCTGGTAAATAATATTAAAAATAGAAAAGACATGTCAATTTTATTGTGAAGGGCTTTTAAAGAACTCTGCAGCCTTCCTGGTTTAATCCTTTGGGAGGGGTAATGTTACCCTTAAAATCTTAAATGGGAAGGAGGTAGGGGCACATCCTTTTATAGGTAGTTTAAAGTTACCTTACAACTTACTGGTTTTTAGGTTATTATTTAAAAAACTGACCTGTCCTTTAATAGAAGGGTTAGATGTTCTTAGGTAGTCATTCCGGGTGACACCATTTCTAATTTTTACCAGGGACAAAGTCACCCCCTAAAAATTTATATGAATAAGTCCATTTGGGAACGCGATTTCTTGGAAAACACTACCGCAAATGAAATCAATCATAGTATTATTGGAATGAGATTTAAATTACATTTTTAAATCTCTTTGCCACCTACCCCTTCAACGGGGTTAGTTCACGAAGGCTGCAAATATTAAGAGTAAGTTTTCAAATTAACACCCTGTATATGTTCTACCATGGCCTTATCTCGTGGCTCTACTTGTTAATTTTCGGACGGTTACCTTAAAATAAAGAAAATTATTCTGGGAAAAAAATTACCCAACTTTAAGGTTATTAGACGTAACACGCACAAATAATCTTGTTTTTTATTTAAATAGCCTCTATTATATGGTTTAGATTAGTTTAATAGGTTTTACTGATGTTTATATTTAATTTAATTACTTTCTGGCAATTTAAAATCGTTAATTTGCAATGAAAGTTTTTCATACTTTCTTGAACGTGAACGATTTTTAATGTTTCATGTAAACTTGAAATATTTGTGGTCGAATTTACCGAAAAACCGAAAATATCTAAAAAGCTGCTGCCGGTTGTTACGAAACCTTTCTGATTTCCACTCTACAGGAATGGAGGAGTGTCTTAAAGTGATTTTTATTTAAATAAAATAAGGCAGTGAGAAGTAGTAACGAAGAGGCGGCCGCCAAGTTGTAAATAGCTGCATATTTTACTAGTAATATTAACCAATATCTACTACTAATATTTACATAAATAATAACGAAATTCCATACTGGAACACAACGAAGTACCTTTATTATCACCCTAGATGTCCACTGAAAACTCAAACAAAATTCGGTATCAAATATAGAAAAATATTGGCTTATAGGAAGAAATTCACTCTGTCTTAAATAACAAGCTTCTACTTTATAAGCAAACACTGAAATATACAGGGTGCTCCTTAATGACGTGCAAATATTTCAGGGTGTGATTGCTTAGATCATTTTATAAAGAAAAGTTCATATGAACATATGTCCGCAACGGCTTAAATTTTTTTCTACAAAGTGTTGGATTTTTATTTTTTAAATATTCCGAAAGTACGTTAGATATTATTTTCAATTTTGGTATGTGTTAATAGGATATAGAACCACAAATTTTAGTTAGAAAAGTAATTCAATTGCTCCACCAATGGCGTCAATGCAAACATGTCCTCTGATGTTTTATACAAGAAAGATGGTGCGTCACTGATATTTATCCATTTGAATATTTTTTCTGGTTAGCCTGATCAATTCTACATCAAAATGGTTTTTCTCGTCAGACGCACCCGTTCTTGATTAAAACCACTAAATTCATATTGAAACTCATTATTATTAACATTGATAAAACAACAATTTTTATGAAACAAAATTTATCATTAATTATTGTATCAATGTTAATAATAGTGAGTTTCAATATGAATTTAGTGGTTTTAATCAAGAACGGTGTGTCTGACGGGAAAAATTCAAGAGACCGTTTTCATGTAGAATTGACCAGGCTAATCAGAAAAAATATCCATATGGAAAAATGTCAGTGGCGTACCATCTTATTTGTAAAAAATATGAGAGGACATGTTTGCAGGGACGCCACTGGTGGAACAATCAAATAACTTTTCTAACTAAAATTTGTGGTTCTATATCCTATTGACACATACCAAAATTGAAAATATTATTAAGTACTTTCGGAGATATTAAACAATAACCATTTAAAAAATAAAAATTTAAGCCGTTGCGGACATATGTTCATATGGACTTTTCTTTATAAAATGACCTACGGAATCACATCCTGAAATATTAGCATGTCATTAAGGAACACCCTGTATTTTGAGTTAAGGAGCTGTACCAATCAGAACAAAGTAGGCACTAAGGAATATAGTGAATTAAATACTCTTTGGTATATCAGAAGTGAAATGATCTGCATCGGGACCTGGGAATGGAATCTGTGAATAAAGAAGATTACCAAGTCACCGCCCACATTGATACAATCGTCCCATTGGTGTAAAAAATGCAATAATCCGTTCAGTTTTTGGAACTTTTTGAGCAATCCTACTCTCAAAATTTGTAAAAATTAAAAATAAAATCGACGGGTCCTAGCGTTCTTCGGAAATATAGATGGTTGTGAAAATATTGGAGCTTTTTGCCAGCGATGTATAATATCCGTATAGGAGATATGTCTATCGCAAAAGAAAGTTATGTATTTTAAAATGTATTTATGAGTTCCTGGTTATTAATATAGGTACAAAGCAAAAAGGTTTATTTATAACTGAAAAAATGTTTAACGGCATACCGAAAAAGTTTTTTACAATTGAAATAGTATAAGTACTATTTTATTTACATCTCACATCCACTTCTTATTATTTTGAATTAAAGATAAATGCCATTTTGACATTTCCATTGAAAAATTAGACAGAAATGTCAAATAACCGTAGGTAATAATACATCAAGATGGCAAATATAATTTTTTTAATATGGTTCCATGTCACTAAACAATATATTATCTTAACAACAGAAAAATGCTGCTGATCAGATGAGGAATTTGATTTTGCTGCTACTCCACCACAAATTCGAGAAGCAGCAAAAATAGTAGAAGAAGATCTTCTGCCAACTAAAAGCCGCCCGAGATATGACAAGGCATATAACTGTTTCAAACAATGGTGTACGGGAAACAAAGTTCAAAATCCTGGTTCTGAGTCGGCGCTACTAGCTTATTTCAGTGAAAATGCCAAGACAAAGAAGATGTCAACGATACAATAAACGTCACAATATTCAATGCTCAGGACCACTTTCTCAATTAGGGAAAAAGTAGACATATCTAAACACGCAAAACTATTACACCCGGGTGGAAAGTAAAAGTAAAAAAGTCAACTTTCCACCTTTCAAAGATAGTTGAAATGTCATTATCACATGCATGGTTGTAAATAAAAAGTTTTTAAATATTGAATAATATACAGTGAGAACGTAAAGTAAGGAATAAATTCATTATCTCGCAAACTACACTTTTTTTAAAAAATCGCTCGGACCCTTCGATTTTGTTTTTTGAACGCGCATATTCTGACATAAAATGTAGATATACAGGGTGTTGCAAATAAGGGTGACACAAAATTTTTCTTTTTCTTAAATAGAACCCACTGTATATTATTGCATGTACGGATTCTTCGGAAATTCCTAAATATTTTTTATGTAGCATATGCAATACCTTAGCCCAAGCGTTTTGGAGTTATTCTCATTCAAAATTTGAAAAGTGGAAAAAGTTATGGAGAAAACAAAGAATAAAATTATTTTAAAAATGTCTTATTTATCGAAAAAACAGTTAGGAGAACTTAAAAATAATTTTTCTAAAGTAAATGTTCGAAGTGTCTTCCGTTGGTCAACTGACAATAGCCTAACCGATCTACAAATTCTCGCTGAAAATTTCGAACCATTTGGGGTGTAATTTGCCGAATTTCTTGCCGGATGCGATCTTTTAAATCATCTAAATTTGCAGGCTGGCTTTTAAATACTTTTCCCTTAAGGTATCCCTATAAAAAAAAGTCGAGTGGTGTTAAATCGGGTGACCTTGGCGGCCACTCAATAAAACCACCTCTTCCAATCCACCTGTTTGAAAAAGTATCGTCCAAATATGTACGAACTCCCACAGCGAAATGTGGGGGAGCACCATCTTTTTGCAACCAGATATTATGAGGTGGCAAATCGGGACGTTCTAACTCAGGAAAAAGGGTGGCCAGGGCTGGAACAAGTTCTTGTTCTAAAAAACTCAAGTATCTCTCGCCTGTTAAATTTCCGTCAAAAAAGAAAGGCCCTATAACAATGTCATCGACAACGCCAGCCCACACATTGATCTTTTGATTAAATTGTGTGTGTCCTTCCCTCATCCAGTGTGGATTTACATCGGACCAATATCGATAATTTTGGGTATTTACGTCACCATTCAAGCAAAATGTGGACTCATCGGAAAAAATTATATTTTTTACAAAATTTCTGTTTACGAAACACATATCCTGTAAAAGCTCACAAAATTCAAGGCGTCTCTCAAAGTCCCTTTCCAAAAGTTCTTGGAGAACTTGCATTTTATAAGGATGGTATTTATTTGTATGCAGTATTTTAAGAACTGTTCATCTCTTACATGACCGAATTGCCTAAACTTGTACTCAATTTTGCTTATTGTTGATTGTGATATTGGCGGACGATTGGGGTATTTTTGATTAAATATTTGTCAGTGAGCCGCATTTTAATTTAATTTAGTTATGAAAAAACGAAATGAGTCTTTTGAAATCTAGTAAAACGTTAGGAAAATACACATAAAACTGACAATAACAGTAACTATTGACATTAATTCTTTTGGTTCTTGCATCATAACTCCAAAGCCAACTTGACTTTTCTTGCGCTTCACGCATGCTGGCTACAGGTTTTCCTCAGCGTGCATGAATCAATGCAAGTCTTGATTGATTGCGAAATATCTGATTTTCAAATTTTGAATGAGAATAACTCCAAAACGCTTGAGCTAAGGTATAGCACATGCTACATTAATAATGTTTAGGATTTTCCGAAGAATCCGTACATGCAATAATATACAGTGGGTTCTATTTAAGAAAAAAAAATTTTTGTGTCACTCTTATTTGCAACACCCTGTATATCTACATTTTATGTCAGAATATGCGCGTTCGAAAAACAAAATCGAAGGGACCGAGCGATTTTTTAAAAAAATTGTAGTTTGCGAGATAATGCATTTATTCCTTACTTTACGTCCTCACTGTATATAACTCTCGTGAGAATGGAATCCACAATCTTCCTAATGCCGGCCGGTCGATTGTCCTTTCCATTTAAAAAAATATTTTATTATCAAGTCTTTTCGAGTAGTATCAAATATCATTATTCATCTACTGGTACTTTTAGTAATTAACTCATTACTCGTGGGCTGGGACCAATCATATCGAAACCATTTCGTTACAAACATTCTTTAAACCCAAATTACTTTCTAACCCAAATTTTAACACGTTAAAGCGACCTTGTCTCTTTAATCAAAATAACTTTTCAGATGCTAGGCTCTAAGTACCATAAGTTTATACAGGGTGTTCCTTAATGACGTGCTCAAATTTCAGAGCGTGATTGCTTAGATGATTTTACGATGTTCATATAATATGTCTGCAACGGGTTAATATTTCTTGCTACAGTACACCACTGACATTTTTCATGAGGGTTAGATCCGATTAGCTTAGTGAATTTTACATGGAAACGCTCTCTTGCACTTCTCTCCTCAGAGGCACCGTTGTTGATTAAAACAATTAAATCTAAATTGAAACTCGTTATAATGCATATTAAGTGGTAAAGCTATTTATTTTCAATTCTTGTTACCTAAGAATGATTAGACTTAAGAGTCCCTAAAACCGCATTTAAAATTCAAACTCCCTATTTAAATATTTGAAATTTTCACATTATTTGGTGGACTCGGTACACCTACAAAACGAGATTTCTTCCCACGGGTTTATAAACCCCTTAACCCTTTAACTTTTGAATGGGACTTTTTTCATCTTTAATAGTTTTGGCGCTATCGAAGCCAGACACCTTTCTGACACACCTTGTATATTAACTTTCCAATATTCTATAATTAATTCTAAACAACTTTCGTTGAATTCATTGTTCAAAAAAAATGACAGATTTTTATAACCGAACGTTAGTTTTTCTTCTTCGTCTAAGACCAATGAATAATCCAGATCCGCTACTCTCGGAAACCGAGCCCGGCCGGCGGAATAGCTAGAAATTAATTATGAATATTGTCAACGCGGGTAGCTACAGAATCCTCTTGCCCCAAAAGAGACAAAATATTGCTTCAATTTAATTGTTTTACAGTATACACATATGAATTTACAGTACATTTCCAAAAAATGCACAGATAAATATATTGGTGTTGAAGCGACGCAACGACTTCAATTTAGGTGGTCCGCGGACAACAGGTGGTCGGTGACTCACTTCCAGGTGGTCCGCAAGAAGACACTTGGTACACCCCGACAAACTGGGTAGATCGGTAAATCCCAAATCGGAGAGTTATTTGAAATCTATTCAACGTTAAAGCTAGGAGACCTACTGATGATATCCACAAAGAGGTCACCGAATTGCAGGATGATGACACATGCAAAGACATTTTTAGTTCATATACAGGGTGTTATGGAAATGATGTATTATATTTAAATGGGTGACTCCTTGGGTGTCATAGAGAAGCGCTACATATTTTTTTTCAAATCGACCGTTTTAAAAGTGGGGTCCAGCCCCATAAACCCACACCTCATCCGGCATTTGTTCGGGTTTGTTCGTTATGTTACCCTGTAGTGGCATATAAGAAAACAGGTGTTACGTGCAATGTTGTCAAAGTGTGTAAAAAATGTAAAACTTTAGTTTCTTATAAAAATAAATATTTAGCTTACTTAGAAAGTAAATCCACGCTGACAGGAGTAAGAAATCCAGACATTTTCAGTTCTTTATTCTATGGGGAAAGCTTTATGCTCATCACATGCCCCGATGTTAGTGTGGAACTGCACAATAAGCTTATACCCACTAAACCCCATTCGGCCTATTCTTTCCAATCGCTCGGAACATAACCGGCATATCGTCGAGAGAAAGAAACACATAGTGAAACACAACAAATTGCACTAAATCACTTAAAGAACACACAGACACCCACGAGTTTCAAATTAGTTTTTTTGAAGATATGCACCTATTATGAGATTATGTGAAAGCACTAAACACTAACGCATAATGACACTTTACAATAACACTATCGTACACATAGAACAACAGCACTTAATTATTTAGCAATAGAAATAATAAAAACGCAAATTTCTATGGGCCATTAACCCTTTACTAAACATAAAATGAAACAATTATGTGGACATAGGAACTACCATTTGAAATAAATAGTCGAGTCCAAGGTGCTTTCTTTCTCCGAAAACTGCTAGCGCGGTTGCCATTTCCGAGACTATAATTATATAGAAAAGTAAAATTAAGGAAATTTCGCAATTTATGAATATAATCTTATAAAACATCGAAAGTGGCAACGCTGTCTTTTTACGGATGAGCTTAATATAATAAACCCTAACAGACAACGTCAAGACACGAACAGACTCAAAGGTGTTATTTAGTTTCAACATTTTTAGATGTCAAATAAATGATGAAATCTTATACAATAAAGGCGTATTTTTGTCTACAGAGTAGCACTTTAAAATACTAATTCAGATTGAATGGTACTTAGATGACATCCGCGATAACTAATGTGAATTTATGTGACTTTGTTTTGGTGTTTTGTGACGGTTTTTGTTCGGGTTACCTGGTGTTTTTTTATAAATTAAGTTGGGTTTAAGTAAGGCCGAAAAGGTAAATAAATTTGCATTTTTTTTCTTCTAAAGAGTAAAGTGGCATTTCAGTTGTTCAGATCCGACGGGTGTCGTTCGAAATGAACAAGTGAGAACATACCTGACCATTATAAACTCCGCGGCGGTTCGTTCGAGTCAGTTCAAGTTTATAAATCAGGGATTGTTTCCCAGTGAACTGAACTGAACGTAAAAGTTTATAATAATGTACCCTGAAAAATAAACAACTTGGAATCTATCAAACGGTTATTGACTTTCTAAAAGAGTGACAACACTGCTCAAAATTCACTGACGTTTTCTGCCATATGTTGTTTTGTTTACTTTCTTGCAGTGTCACCACGTGCTTAATTTTGGTTTGACGTCAGGTCATGTACACAAATTAAAGCGCCATTTTTGGATATTTTTCTTCAATTTGTTTTCATCTCAGGAATTGCCGGTTTAAATATAATACGTCATTTCCATAACACCATGTATAAGTTTCGAGGAGTTTTGGAGTAAGAAAGCACTTTCTTGGTAGCATCATCAACCCCATAATTTATCTGCTAATGAAGTAGATGCAGGCTCACAAGTCTCATTAGAAAACTTGTTTAGAAAAACAGTTTTGCTTATGTTTTAGGTCGTTTGGTTCCGTAACAAAATCAAAATCAAAATTAGGTTTTTATATTTTTATAATAATATAATACGTGGTTCCTAACGCAATGGTTTTGTAGTATTTACTATAAATTATCGACCGAACTTAGCAACATTTGGGCGTGCTCCCAAAAAAATTTCCAACACGCCTTCCCAACACTGCATCCCATTATACGTGATCCCTGAGAACCACTGGTATCGGGGATGACAGAGTCCATTTTATCCGTTAGGAGTGAAAGTCTCAATCACACTTACTTCAGTGATATAATCGTAAATTGATAAGGATTACGATTCCATCGGAAACCCACGGATGCATAACAATATTGAAAACCATCACGCACCGGCGTAAAATTCTTATATCTATATTACATCTCATTAAGTCCCTAAAAATAGAATTCATTTGTTAGATTTACCATCGGAAGTCGATTCATAATTATTTTGCGTTTACTACACCCCACTTATTATTTTATTTCCGATTTGATATATAGGAAAGTGTAAGTCGTTGGTTCTTGAATTAATGTAGAAATCGTCGGTCTCGGTTTTCGTAATCTGTGTTTTTTCTCATGGATTTTATTCTAAAAATGGGATATAATAGAGTAAGTAGAAGCATTTCTCTTTATCACGTGTTCCTGCAATTAAATTCGAATTAGTTAATGTCGTTATATGTAATTCCAATTTCTATTTATAGCAAAAAGTTTATTTTCGGTTAGTTCTCCTGGATAGTGAATATTTTGCCGATATTTCTTAATTTTTTAAAAGATTTTGGAATCATATATATACAGGGTGGCAAATATTTAATTGATCACTATGGGTATCCTTTGAACGGTAATTGCTACGAAGTTGGTTAAATTAAAGAAAATGTGCAGTTTTGAAAGATTTTTTAGTAATTGTTTTTGATTCATGAGATAGATTTGTTAAAAACGTCTAAAATTTATTTCTTTAATAACTCGAAAGGTTTTGATTTTAGAAATTATATTTTTGTTCTTTACTGGCGTTATCAGTTTTGTTTATGTAATTTTTAATAACTTAGATATCATGGTCAAGGTAATTTTTTTTAAATACGGACCTGGTTTTTTATTTTATTTTTTAGCGTATTTTTGCATACAGGGTGTCCGCTAAGTAATGGGACATGGAAAAACCACAGACTCCTTACGTAAAAATATTAGGAATTAATTATATTTACCTATATCCGAAAGTTTTTGTTTTTCTCTAATAACTTTGACAGAAACCAACGGTTTTTTACAAAATTTGGCAATTATGGTTTTTTCTAGGATGAGGAACTGATTTTTTGGTGAAATTTTTATGCACAATGTAGGGGGCGCTGCCTGCGGCATTTTTTACACATAACTTTTTTGTGTGTGTGTATTTGAGTTTTTAATGAAAATAATACTTTTCTCATATTTATTACGTAAAAAGGTACACTAATTTCAGGTTGCCCAGAGTTACCGTTTCGGAGATATATGCATTTATATTGTTTAGTGCCTATTATTAATTTTTCAAACAAATTTTTTAGTTTATAATTATTATAAACGGTTTTCTTTGTTTACATTTTTTAGTATTCTTCGGTATTATATTATGCTTTCTTTCTGTACAATACGTAAATTGATTACCGGTGCCTTTGCTACTGTTTTCAACTTATTGCTTGGCAAATTACCATTTTTTCTTTTTATTTCTTGAAATAGTTAATCGGATTAAATTCCATTGCATTTTTAGGTTAGGTAATTTTATAGCTAAAATAAATTACACTGTTTATTATTGTCGTTTTTAATAAATAGATTTAGTAGATATACTATTTACAGGGATGGTTAACCAATGGCACGCGACATAAAATTTTGGGCCCGCCACCGATCACAAAGTTTACTATGAATTATTATATTTTTTCTTGACTTTGGTAATGATATATCACTCAATTGTATTTACCTGGGTTGCGACAGAAATTAAGTATATATCATCAGGATAATTTTGAGAAGTTTCTCTGTACGGCCCTGATTTTTTACTAATACATTAAGATTTTTAAATATATAATTTAATTAAGCCACATTATTAAAACAAAGCATGATACTATCCCACTAGCATTTTAGTTCTAAAATACTACTATTTTTTTAGGTAATTTTCGGATTATTAATAATCATTGTAGTGACAGTTAATAGCATTCCTGCACCAGGGGGAGGCGGTAACCGTCAGTAAGTATTTCAAGTAGCTCTAATTAAGGTTAATTTAGAAAAATAATAAGCTGTACAGGTGTACAGGGTGATCACGTATAATGTCCCCCATCTCAACTTTTTAATTTTTCATACTTGAGAAAAATCAAGAGGATTGATATAGGGTTTTAGGTGGGGGGATCAATATGCATTTTTTAATGTGACATCCTGCATATTAACTGTTTTTCAATTTTACCTCAAATTTTGAACGTAATTTATGTAGTATTCCCTATACCCAAATTCAACCGTTTCCCTTGTCCAAGATAAGGAGTGCCAGTACAGGGATTTCGGAAACCGTAAGAAATACGAAGTCGGTTATATGGAGGTAAAGTTGCGCATTTACGTGCCTAATAATATGCCGTTTAGAAAGTTTTAAAATTCTAAGTAGTTACGGAGATATCCGAAAAAAAAAACGAAATTCTGAAAAATCGTTTTATTGATTTTCTGGATCGAATTCTAAAGTAAATTGCACTTTTGCATTGCCACTTTTTCCGCTCTATCTAACAGCGTTAATTGTTTTGTAATCCGACGAGTCGTCTTCGAAGGGCCATTATCAACTTTATTTTTTTAAATACGGTCCTGTTTTTCTGATACTGGAATTTGATAGCATTTTTTCTTCCGAATGCAACGATGTATGACACATTGTGGTTTAATGACGTTTCGATGGGTTTTTGAACAATATCAGAAAATTTGGGGATACGGTCCTGTATTTCTCCTAATTTTATAAATAATATCTCATAAGTAAGCTCTAAATTTTTACTTACGTTGGACTAGTTCAATAAATAACAAATAATTTAACAATAAACCACAAATAAATGAACAAAATACAGGAACATTACTTCAAACTTCTGTTGATTCGGGATTTAAAAGAAAAGTAGGCGTTTGAAACAAAAAAATTAAGATGATTTGTTTCACTGGACATTCCCATTGTGATGGTTTGAGAGCGTTTAAGAGGTTTTCTATAGGATATCTCCGAAACTAATCGGAATTTTAAAACTTTCTAAACGGCATATTATTAGGCACGTAAATGCGCAACTTTACCTCCATTTAACCGACTTCGTATCTCTTAAGGTCTCCGAGATCCCTGTACTGGCCCTCCTTATCTTGGACACGTTGTATTGACAATTGAAAACTGGTAGGATCCAATGTTCCAAATATTTAAAAATCCAGGGATGAAAGAAAAGCAAAGCTAGGGGGATGAAAATACAAGCAATAGATATCCTCCGTACAACACAAAGTACACAGGTCAAAACTCTATTTCTAAACGATGATAATCTTGAATAATAGGGGTCCTTTGATTTTTATTGACCAACCTTGTATATATCTTCATATTAATCTATATCCTGGGAACCGCTACATCAATTTGAAGTATTTTATTTTGAAACGGGCCAAGGCGGCTACGAAGCGATATCAACCGGGTACCTTCCTTATTTCTGCATGAGGGGCAAGAACTAATGGCCCTAATGGCTGCGAATAAACAATATTGCCGGTTCGCTTGAAAACAAGCCCGAACAAGTGGCACATCATGTTAAAGGTCGTTTAAATATCGTTTCAATAATACCACAATTTATTTTTTCTATTTGGGTTTCATAATGGCTACATTATGAAGTGCAAAAAAATTGAATAATCTGCCACTTTATGAAAGTGAAATTTTATTTTTTTTTATGTTGGCAGCAAGTAGGTTTCGAATTTTAGGCTTACTTCGATTTCGTTGAAATTAGTTTTCTAGGCATTATGGATCAAAAATTTTTTATAGAAAACTTCAAAATACTAACCTTGAACCTTGCAGATCATTTTTACTAGATATTTATCTGAAATACCTATACTCGGAAATATATAACATGCTGACGGTGTCCGTCAACTAATTTCTAGTTACAACTATA
This sequence comes from Barypeithes pellucidus, assembly GCA_963991005.1. Lineage (NCBI taxonomy): Eukaryota > Metazoa > Arthropoda > Insecta > Coleoptera > Curculionidae > Barypeithes > Barypeithes pellucidus. The sequence continues at coordinate 17,876,663 of OZ022562.1, read as the reverse complement.
CAACAACATAACCGAAAAGTAATAGAAATATCTTCCAGTTTATGCTCTATTTCTAAATTTTTATTCAATAAAGTACTATTTTTATTTTTAATTCAATATAGTCACATACATATTACTTTATATAGGTATACATATTTATAGTTACTGTAGATATTTCCTGGGCATTAATTCCTGTCAGATTCTATGTCGACACAATATTTTGTTCAATAGTAGCTATTATTTAATATTTTGTTCAATATTTTGAAGTTTGTTTTGCTCGCACCATAATTCAAGTTTTACATAGTCTTTTTAAAAGTTTTTCTAGATTATTTTCTGCAATTTCTCGTATTTCTAAATTAAAAAATAAATGATTTAAAAATACAGTGAAACCTCTCATAACGGACACCTCTAATAAGCGGACATCTCTATTAAGCGGACATTTTTTCATAGTCCGGAACTAGGTATATGAAATTCCATGAAAATCAACCTCTCTTAGGCGGACTGTCCTTTGGGCGGACGCGGATAGGCTATTTTAATACAAAGAAAACCCTTCTTTAAACAGATACAATTTTTTTTATAGTATTTGGGAGACGGTGCATCTCTGAAGACAGACCGGCAACAAATAGCGTATGTGTGGCAGAGCGAAAGGACTTCGCCGAATGAAAGTATGTGTGATTCACCGACAGCAGTCCGTCGTTTATTTGTGAGTTGTAAAGTTAAAATCGTAAACAATGGCACAAGAATGTCGCGTTTTGAGTCTGAAAGAGCATATTGATGCTGTGGAAGTTTGTAATTTGATAACAATGATTTGGGCGACTTCATTAACATTGATAGCAATGTGTTATTAGAAGATGATAGTGACCCCATTCCTATCGATTATGTAGTCCAAACTGAAACCACATCACTATCTGACCACTCTGATGAAGAAGTTGAATGCAGTAATCAAACAAATGTCACCAATTATCAACAAGCCATTAGTATGGCAAAGGAATTATAAAAGTATGCAATTACATTTTCTAGATTGCATGAAGTATAAAACCCAAATACGTCAAACTACGTTAATAGATTTTTTTAGTACTACATCCTAACTAACTAACTAAAACTAGTGTATTTTTGTTATGTTATGTTTATTTGTACATACATATATATAGTAATAATTTTGCATTTACATATTACCTAATAACAAATTTCCCATGGGCGGACACCTCTATTAGGCGGACACATTTAGACGGTCCCGTAGGTATCCACCTAAGAGAGCTTTCACTGTATACGTACATATATGACAAAATAGGACTTTCCAAATTCTTTGGTTAATTCCTAAAAAGTTTTTTACACGACATCTTTTTCTTAATCGACTAATAAACCTATAAGAAGAAATGTCGTTATAAAAGTGTAATATAGGTCAATTACAACAATGACATAATCTCATATAGGAAATAATACGTTATAACGATCGTAAACCATATTTTTTATCGATTAAAACGTCAATGTTTCTGATATAATTACGGAACAGGAATGATCGCGAATTTCTAAAAAGTGAAAGTTATTTCCGAAATATCTCTATTAATTTAAGTTCCTTATGACAAGTCGGCAAATAACATCTGGCAACCGTAAAACAGTTCTCGTAAGCACATACAATTTTTTTAATTTGCATTGTATTACCTGTTCATAAATTAAATACGCTCGGTAATACCTTATTAAGATCAAGTGATATGCTTGAATAAGTACGAGATATTTAATACCATCTTTCGGTAATTACCGTAGTCAATGTCGGTAACAATATCAAGTTTATTATAATCACAGGGTGACGAAACAAGAAAGAAATATTTTTAACATTATCGCATTATATACACGAAAAAACAAAAATTATTTATGGCAAGTACACGCGAAAAACATGTTGTGTAAAAAAGTTTTTAGAAATTATACAAAGAATTTGGAAAGTCCTTTTTTGTCATATACAGGGTGTTTCGGGAGGAAAGGGAAATATTGTGGGAACATGTTCAGAAGGTCAAAATAAGAGCAATTAAATGGAATCAATAACTGTCACAATGAACATCGGTGGTCAGATGAAAATCTTCATGCTACGTTTGAACGAAACTTTCAACATCGATTCAGTATTAATGTATGGTGTGGAATGCTCAACGACCAGTTGTTTGGTCCTTTTGTATTGAATGAGCGTCTTACTGGAGATGGATATTTACGGTTTTTGGAACACCATTTAACACACATGTTGGATGATGTTCCGCTAATTGTTCGACACCGAATGTTCTTTCAGCACGATGGAGCCCCACCTCATTTTAGTCGCCGGGTGCGTGATTTCTTGAATAATCGTTTTCCTGATCGTTGGATTGGCAGAGGAGGACCTCAAGCTTGGCCACCGAGGTCACCAGACCTAAACCCACTGGATTATTGCCTCTGGGGGTGGATGAAATCGCTAGTATACTAGACACGAGTAGAAACCGTGGAAGGACTCCACAATCGAATTTTTAATGCTGCAAATATCATTATAAACAATCCCCAAGCAATTCAACGCGCAACACGAGCGATTAACAAACGTGGTGCAGCTTGTATTGAAGTTGATGGGGGTATTTTCGAAAACATTCTAAATTAGTGGAATTTTGTTGTTTTACTAGTATCTATTGGTGTTGCTTTTGAAATAAAAAATAGTTACAAAAAAAACTTTTGAACCGATTATTTCAGAGACGGTTAAGAATTGGATTAAAACATATGGGTTAATTTCTCTTATTTTGACCTTCTGAACATGCTCCCTTTCCTCCCGAAACACCCTGTATGTACGTATACAGTGAAACATCTCTTAGGCGGATACCTACGGGACCGTCTAAATGTGTCCGCCTAATAGAGGTGTCCGCATATGGGAAATTTGTTATTAGGTAATATGTAAATGCAAAATTATTACTATATATATGTATGTACAAATAAACATAACATAACAAAAATACACTAGTTTTAGTTAGGATGTAGTACTAAAAAAATCTAATAACGTAGTTTGACGTGTTCGCATTTTATACTTACTAATCTAGAAAATGTAGTCTGATAACAATTCCATTGCTGTAGAGGCACCTCTATTCTTTGCATACTCTTATAATTCCTTTACCATACTAATGGCTTATTGATAATTGGTGACATTTGTTTGAATACTGCATTCAACTTCTTCATCAGAGTCGTCAGATAGTGATGTGGTTTCAGTTTGGACTACATAATCGGTAGGAATTGGGTCACTATCATCTTCTAATAGCACATTGCTATCAATCTTAATGAACTCGCCCAAATCATTGTTATCAAATTACAAACTTCCACAACATCAATATTCTCTTTCAGACTCAAAACGCGACATTTTCGTGCCATTGTTTACGATTTTAACCTTACAACTCACAAATAAACGGCGGACTGCTGTCGGGGAATCACACATACTCTCATTCGGCGAAGTTCTTTCGCTCTGCCACGCATACGCGATTGATTGCCGGTCTGTCTTCAGAGAGTTTTTGCACCGTACTTATTCGTCTCCCAAATACTTGTCCGTTTAAAGGAGGGTTGTCGCACTCTGTATGCAAACAGCCTGTCCGCGCCCGCCCAAGACAGGTTGATTTTCATGGAATTTTATATACCTAGTTCCGGACTATGAAAAAATGTCCGCTTAATAGAGATGTCCGCTTATTAGAGGTGTACGTTGTGAGAGGTTTCACTGTATAATATAGTTTATTTTCCTTGTATGTAAAAAACATGATACTACTTGTAGGCATACAGCTAATCTACTTCATTATTTTTATATTTTAGTGTACGCCATAGGATTCATGTCCCACGACAAATCAAAACTATATATCACACGAAAATCATTAAAGTACCCGAACATCACCACCATTTCCATGAAAAAGAGAAGATTATAATTCAAAAAGAAAAGCCGGAAAAAGAAGAATATGAATATCCCCCGTTGCACGAAGAAGAAGACAATGACTGGGAAGGATATGAAAGTTTAAACGTTTACAAGAAAAAAAGGTATCCAGGTCCATCGCATAGGCCGAGAAGTAAACCAAAAGTTACTAAAAAGAAGAGGAGGATAGTACGCCCGCCATACCATCATTACAAGAAAAGGGAAGTATAGTAATGACGTTGATATGTGGAATGCTATTACTATACTTGGATATAGGAAGTATATTTGTGCACATCGGCATTATAATTGTTGTAAATTGGCCACCCGACAATGTTTTAAGGAAAAATTATGACATATTCGCGATTTGATAATACCTAGGTTACAAAATTATTTTCCCGGCGACCAATATTAGTTAAAGCCCTGGTTTTTTTTACATTCCGTTACGAAATATTTCGGTGGATTGGAACGGAAAAGTTCGTCGTTGGTCATTTGGTCACATGTGTGGTTTTTACTGCAGTACAAGTGCGTGGTTAAAAATGGACGATATTAGTAGATTCACTTGTACAGGGTGATCACGGATTATGTCCCCCCATGTTAACCTTTTTATTTTACGTACTTGAGAAAAATTAAAACGATTGGTATACAAAGTTTTTAAAGTAGTATTTGCAATGGGAACAAATATCATTTAGGTCTGTTGATTTACACGTAGGGTTGAACATACCTGTTTTATTTTATCCAAATTCTACCGCCATTTTTCCAAATATTCTCCTTCATTTGTATGTCTTTAAAAGTTTTTAATTTTTTTGCATATATGGATGGATTTTCTTTTACCCTCTATCTATCTACTTTTACTTTCTATCAACAATTTATCTTCTAAGGCACTAAACTCTAGTTTATGGTATTTTACACTCATAGTTAATAAAATAAAAGTTCACAAAAGTAATTATCTGCCGCCGAAACACTCCGTTAATATCCATAAGATTGGATACCGACGAAATTTCGTCAACGAAAAGTTATTCCGCTTGACGTGTGTCATTATTAAGTGACACGGGTTATCGGTTCTTTGTTTTCGGATATATCACTAGGCATACTATGCTCAAGCCTATGGCCTCGTATTTAAAGAGGCCTCGAAAAGAACCAAATAAATAAAAGAGTTTAAAATAAAAAATACGATTTTAATTGACAAATTAAATTAGGCGTGCGGTGCCTCAAACTGGCAACAGGGCAAGAAAATCTACGGCAGAATAAAGAATCGGCGTAACTAAACGCGCTCATTATTTTTACCGACTTTATTATTATTAATAAATCGGAATATACAATGCGCCTATTTTTGGTTATAGGGGGGCCTAGGCCCGTTATGCAATTCGGGGTCCCTTATCTTGGTTATAGGGAGGCCTAGGCCCGTTATGCAATTCGGGGTCCCTTAACACCTCAAAAAATGTTTATCCCTTAATAAGTTATGCAAAAGTAATTTATTATGATTTACTAATATCATACGATCACAAGTTAGTGTCGTCTTATATATCCTGTACATAACTGTAAGTTATTTCGTAAATAACTTGGTTGCATATTATGAAATAGGTATCTAACAAAGGGCCTCAATATTATGTTGAGTACAACCAACCCTACTTGTAAATCAACAGATCTAAATGGTATTTGTTCCCATTGCAAATACGACTTTAAAAACCATGTATACCAATCGTTTTAATTTTTCTCAAGTACGTAAAATAAGAAGGTTAAGATGGGGGGACATAATACGTGATCGCCCTGTACAAATGAATCAACTAATATCGTCCATATTTAACCACGCACTTGTACTGCCGTAAAAAAACACACATGTGACCAAATGACCAACGACGAACTTTTCCGTTCCAATCCACCGAAATATTTCGTAACGAAATGTAATAAGAACCCGGGCTTTTAGCTTCCTTATGCAAAATTCATTGCTCTCAAATTAAAACAGTCTCGCATACAACATTAGTTTTACAGCAATATACAGGGTGTTTCTTAATATCATGCTAATATTTAAGGAGGTTACTCTTGGGTAAATTTTCAGAAAAATACTTCATATGAACATATGTTTCTTATGTATTAGATCCTTTTTAATCTTTGCTCATACCTAATTTCATAACAGAGTGTAAATGAATGAATTTTATTTTTTGAAACCTAAGGTTGTGACAATGATCAACTTAAAAAATAATTTCAATGATTACTTTTAACATTGTGAGCAAGATACTGGTGGTCAATTTTAGTAATTTTTGTACAAACGAGTATAGACTGATAATGAATGAATTTAATAAGTTAAATGTTTGATATGGTATAGTTATTAAAAAAAACTTTGTCATTATTAAATAAGTATTTGTTGTTTTACTTAGTTTTAAGGAATAATTTGTAGGGTCAAGGGTCATTCAAGGGATAATAGAAGATTTTTCTCCCAAATAATAAAACAGAAGCTCAAAGTATAAATATGTATAGGGTGTCCGCTAATTAATGGTACATGGAAAAACCACAGACTCCTTACGTAAAAAAATTAGGATTTAATTATACTTACCTATATTCGAAAGTTGATATTAACTGAGATACAGGCTGTTAAAGTTAAAACAAAATTTTTGTTTTTCTCTAATAACTTTGAGTTAGAAAATTTGGCAATTATGGTTCTTTAGGACGAGAAATAGATTTCTTTGTGCCTCAGTGTATTTAAGTTTTTAATTTTTAATAATGCTTTTCTCATATTTATTACGTAAAAAAGGTATAGAAAGATCAGGTCGCCCAGAGTTACCGTTTCGGAGATATTTGCATTTAAATTGTTTAGTGCGCTAGCTAAGGTAAGCAATTAATATTTTGTTACTTCTTACCAATTAACTTTTACATGATAATTAATGTTCCAGTAATTGTAATTGGGAATAATAAATACAACAACTGGATTGGTCTTTAACTTACTTTAATTAAAATAACTTTGACCCTAGAAAATATTGTGTCGAAAGAAACCAACAGCAATGAAAACACAAACTTACGATACACTCAAAAATTAAACATTTTCTGACAAAGCTCTCTTACAATAATAACAAACAAATTACAACATGGAGGTTTCATAGCAACTACATCTCTAAATCTCATTCGTTTTCTCATAGGTTACTTTAAGAAAAAAATGTTGTTTGCAAATCAATAATAACTTGGCAGGGTGCACCAAACAATTTAAATGCAAATATCTCCGAAACGGTAACTCTGGGCGACCTAAACTTAGTATACCTTTTTTACGTGATAAATATGAGAAAAGTATTATTTTCATTAAAAACTTAAATAAACTGAGGCACAAAAAGTTATGACCGAATAAATGTGCAAATAATGCCGCAGACAGGCCCCCAAGATTGTACATTAAAATTGCATAAAGAAAACTCGTCGTAAAAAACTATAATTGCCAAATTTTGTAAGTTTTCGCAAAGTTATTAGAGACAAACAAAAATGAAGTTTTAACTTAAACACCCTGTATCTCAGTTAACATTTTCGGATATAGGTAAGCATAATTAAATCCTAGTATTTTTACATAAGGAGTCTGTGGATTTTCCATGTACCATTAATTAGCGGACACCCTGTAAATATAAATTATTTTCTAACCACCTGAAGATATCTTATACAATAAGTATAACTAAATAATCAGTGATGCCACCGGAGCAACTTTCGGAAAATGCCGGATACAGGAACCAACGCCGACATTTCTGGCCGGATTCCGGATCGGAATCGATTCCTGTATTTACAACAAAACGTTCGAAAAAGAAACGAAAATCTATTTGGCTGGTGGAAAAAGACAAGAAGGAAATTCGCCATTTTTATCAAAAGGCAAAAAAATACTTATTTCTGCCTGCATCAAGTGTTAGCTAAATACTTTTTCGGAGGCCCGCGATGTCTATAAAAAAAGTAAATAATATACTCTCTGCAAGCAACGGGGAAAAATTGTTAGTTAAATAAAACAGCTCCACTGTGTCGCTGTAGTTATGTTCGGATCCGTTCGGATATTTAAAAAAAGAACGTCGGATATCAGATACTGGCCTATAACTATATTCTCCGGGCTATGGGCTCTATTGAGGGCTAAATTATAAGTGAAACTTTCGTCGTATTTTTCCTAACACTGTAGTTAGACATCAAAGTGCTAATTCCGATTGAATGGTACTACCAAGGAAAAGAAGCATTTTCTATTAGTATGATGTTGAGGTTTCGAACTCTTTGGTGCTCGTCAATACGGAATAGGGGTACATACCTAACCACTAGAAAAAAAAATTGATTTCAAGTTATATCAAGGGCCTCCTAGAGGCCGTCCTACAAGCTTGCAAATAGTCTCCAGCCATTTCTCTTGGGCAACTTTTTCTATAAATATATTTCTCCGAAAGCTGCACGATGAACGATTTGTCAGATACAGCCGCGTACCTCGCTGAGTTGGCCACCTTGTACAATGTATTTATTTGTGTATATACATTGTCTTCACCATTTAATCAGTAAATACAGGACTATCTTGTTGCACGTTAACCACCGTTGGATCAACAATATAAGAAAATTTGCCTACATTTATGACTAAATTTGTAGATTGAGAAATTGAGTATAGAATTTTAAATCCTGAGCAATTCGGCCAATAATAAATTTAGTACAAATTTTTATTTAGTTTATTAATAAAAAGTTAAAATAACTACGAGGACAAGGTTACCTTAAAATGTATACAACGTGTCCCAGAGTGCCCTATAGGATTTTTCCTATAGTGCTTGTATTTGATCATAAGAAAAAAAACAAAAAAAAAGATAAGGAGGGCCAGTACAGGGATCTCGGAAACCGTAAGAGATACGAAGTCGGTTAAATAGGGGTAAAGTTGTGCATTTACGTGCCTTATAATATGCCGTTTAGAAAGTTTTAAAATTCCGAGTAGTTCCGGAGATATCCGGAAAAAAATGAAATTCTGAAAAATCGTTTTATTGTGTTTCTGGGTTTTTTTGAGATCGAATTCTAAAGTAAAGTGCACTTTTGCATTGCCACTTTTTCCGCTCTATCTAACAGCGTTAATTATTTTGTAATCCGACGAGTCGTCTTCGAAATGCCATTATCAACTTTCTGTTTTTAAATAGTCCTGTTTTCCTGACATTGGAATTGGAGAGCTTTTTTCTCCCGAATGCAACGATGTGTGACACATTGTGGTTTAATGACGTTTCGAGGGTTTTTTGATCTACATCAGAAAATTTTGGGATCCGGTCCTGTATTTCTCCAAATTTTATAAATAATATCTCATAAGTAAATTTTTTACTTATGTTGGACTAGTTCAATAAATAATTTAATAATAAACCACAAATAAGTGAACAAAAATCATTCCAAAACAGTAATAAAACGAACACCGAAAAAAGTAAGGAACTACATAATCAGGTGTTCAAAATGATTTTCGTTATTCTCTAAGCACAAATAACATCTTCTAACTGCCACATAACAGTTTTTTCGAGATAAAATAAAACATGTGATAGAATATCAAACTTTTCAGCATTTGTAAATTTACGTTCCATATTTTCTGGAAAATAGGAAACCTCTTAAAACGCTCTCAAACGATCACAATGGGAATGTCCAGAATTTGTAAACCGCTCGTAGGCTACGCGAAAGAACATTTGTAGAAACATACGAACAACCACATCCGTGTATTTCATCCCGTGATAGTAGGAATTATGCATGCTTACCTACTTAACAAACCTATACTGCCGTGTTAATTCAAACGGGGCGTATCTGCTGAAAATTGAATTGTGAAATTCATCGATTATTTAGCTTCCAAATTTCAATTATGCCCTTATTTGTACGTTTTTTAACGTATTAATCGGTTTTGGTACCATATACTGCTTTCAACTTTAACAGACATTTAGATGAGCTCGTTCATGTCCCGTTGCTTGAAAGGTATAAGTAAATATTGACGACATTTGTAGATACGCCCCTTTGAATGAACACGTCAGCATAATGATGACAAGGAATGACACAATATAAATATATAATTTGCGAAATATTATTATACATAACATGCAAAAATTATGTTTTTTTATCCGTCTCGTACACTTACACGCACATACGTACTTTCTGTGTCAAATATTTAAATAAAAAATAACGCACGCAATATTACAAGCAAGGAAATACATACGTAGAAAGAAAGTGCAGTTTAATTTATGGAACGCCCATTACAGTGACAAAACTGCGGTTTTGCCAGTGGCATTTCACATGTAAATAAAAACAATTCAACTTTTTATTGTTTAGAAATTAATCATCAGAGATTTGGCATACCCTAAAAAGGAATCAACCTATAATTATAATAAATATTGCGGGAACTCAGTGATGGATCCGGGCGACTACATGTTTCGCTCTATGCGATCATCATCAGACTAGTGTTGGAAGAAACCGATGATTTTAATAATCGAGTACTTGATACTCGAGCGATTTTAATAATCGAGTGAATCGCTAGAGCGATTAATCACTTGCAATTTGTATGACTAAGAAGAATGTAAATGTGAAAACACCAGGGGTTGTTTTTGTAAGTTTTATAGGTTTAGTCTAGAGTTTTTATTAAGGAAGAACAGTTATTCTGATTTTATTAAAATTTTATCCTTAAATTTACAATCGCCGCTGGCTAGCCAGTCAAAACAAAACCAATGTCGCGAAAAATCCACTATGGGATTTGGCATACTTTTCTCTGCGCCTTCCTGTTTATGTACCTTTAACAAAGACGTATGTAATGTCAGCCTTCTGAGCGTCAAACTCGAATGTCGCTCATCAGCACATTTCGGGTGCGCGTGGCGTCGAGCGAAGATCGGGTATCAAGTGCAAGGCGACGATTATTGATTTTTCGCTTGAATTTATAAAAAAAGTAGTATCTCCTATCGAGCGAATATACGAGCAGTTTTTTACCTCGAGCGCTCACACTACCAAGCAGCATAGTTCGGTCGGGTTTGTTCGCGTCAAGCGAAGCTCGGGTATCGAGTGAAAGGTAATGAGTAACAAGTGACGATTTTCGCTTCAATTTACAATTTGAGCAGTTTTTTTAATAATCGAGCGATGTCGGTTATTTCAATAATAGAGTAATCGAGTACTTCAGCGGTTTTTCGCTCTAGACACTCTAGAGTGGTTAGTCTAGATATGTAATTTGGAGTGATTTTTGTATTTTTAATTTTTAATAGTGACCGACTCAGTGTTTTTAAGGTCTGATGATGCTCGCATAGAGCGGAACATGTAACCAGTAAACAATATTTTATTTGGAGATACAGATTCAGTGTCTTTTTAATTACATGACCTTTCATTAATATCATGTCTCTTTCAGAAAAATGGATGATTTTTTCCGAGACATCAAGAGGTAACCCGCTTGTCTTGCTAGAACTAATTGAATAAATAAAAAACTTATTGCCCAAAGTCAACGCTGTCCTCTGCAATGAATTATACAAAATAGATTGCCGATTAAGTGAATGTGACAATTTCCAATAATTTTTATAAAATATAGTTTAAGTGGATTCCGGAGTACCTTTCAACGAGTTTTCTCCCCAAGCGTTTATTTCCGTTTTAGGAAAAAACTTTGTAGTGCAACTAAAATTGGAGGAAAGTATATATTTTTTTGTTTCTGAAGATTTTTAGACTTAATTTTATTTACTGTTCGATGTAGAACGAAGCCATGGAGTTTCCTACAATTATTAATAAAATTTAGGCATCTAAATGTTCGAAATTTTTTTAAAAAAATGCAGCGTTTTCATAAAAAAATAAAACTCCGTTTTTCCGTGCTAACAATTCATGTATAGACCCCGATCACGTTCGGTCTCTTTCTTCCGATTATCGTTATTTCTGTCGACGCCGACGTACCGATTACGGGAGGACGCTCGACGTATTGTTCTAACGGCAACGGAAGATCCAATTATTCACCTCGTGCCTACAAAGCGCGAAATGAACAAAAATTCCACTGGCTTCATCCATCAATTTGCAAGCGTCAATCTAGGAGGAAATATGCCACAACCACGTTGTGGGAATCGCCAGGATGGCTTCTCAGAAACTTGGTGTACTCTTCCGAACCAAAAAGTTGTTTTGACACTATACAAAGCCCAGATTCGACCATCACTAGAGTACTGCTGTCATGTCTGCAGCTCTATACCCAAACATACTCTCCGGCTACTGGATTCCATCGAAAGGAGGGCCATTCGTTTGATTGGAGACCACGAGCTGACGAAGAACCTCGACAGCCTAGAACATCGAGGACAGGTTGGGGATTTGACTCTCTTTACATATATTTTCATGGAAAGTGCTTGGCTGACCTTGCCCTCTTAATTCCGCCCAGAGCGGCGAATAGCAGAAATACGCGACGAACCACTGCTGCCCATCCATATGTGGTTTAGTACTCCTCGAACTTCATTATTTAAGAATTCTTTCATCTGGAGGACTTCATCCTTATGGAACGACCTTCCCGAGGGCGTTTTTCCCAACGAATATAACCTCCAACGACTCAAAACCAACGTGAATCGCTTTTTGCGCACACGCACCACTCCCAGAGTGCCCTCAAGGATCTTTCCTATAGTGTTTACGTGTTTGATCATAAAAAAGGGGTCAAATCGGAGATTTCGACTGAATCCGTCATCCTCTTAATAGATTTAATTGTTTTAATCAAGAACGGTGAATCTGAGGACAAAAGTCCAGAAGAGGTTTTTATATAGAATGAAATAGAATAATCAGAAAAATATCCACATGGAAGATTATTGTCACTGGATTATAATTTTTTTGTAAAAAATATCAGAGCATATATTTACCAGGACACCACTGGTGGATCTATAGAATAACTGTTCCAACTAAAATATATGGTTTTATATCCTATACTAAAATTGAAAATAATATCTAAATCACTTTTGGAGATATTAAAAAATAAAAAACATATCCAGCAGTAACAAAATTAAGCCGTTACGGACAAGTTCATATTAATTTTTCTTCATAATATGACCAGATGAATCACACTTAGAAAGTTATTAAGGAACACCCTGTATACGTGTGTCACCTAGTGTTTTTATAAAAAATAAATTATTCAATCTTTAATAAAAAGGTAATAAAACTAAACTTTCTTTCCTGCAAGCGTCGCCACATATTTGTATTATTATAAACATTAACATTTTTATTAGGTACTTAAATGGTCGGCATTTAAAGCTATAAAGTTCGAAGAAAATATACAATACTTATCATAAATATTAATTTTTCAACAATCCTAGCGACATTTTCAAAGTAAGCAGTGCAGATTTGTCGTAAAGTAGTAAGACATTAATGAAAATTTTTACCGAGGCCAGTATACTATTTTATTTACAAACTTTTATTATTTTGAAAACGTGACCTACTTTTGAATCCAAGTATCCAAAGGTATTGTAAACTACAGATCCCATAACCCATTCATAAAATTCTTGGAAAGTGAAGCTGTGATTGTGTGAAATGTTATTGAAAATCAGTAATGGGTGGAAGAGAGAACTATATGTTTGTTGGCTGAATGGCAACATTGTTGAAGTCTGGTTATATCAGATGGTTAAACATTAAAACATAACCATACCAATGAGAAGATAAATCCTTATTTAAATGATCCACTCTCTTACAAACTACACATGAATGCACCATGATTGTTTATGATAAAGACTATTTTTCACCAATAATCACAATAAAAACACAAATCAACCAAAATATATCAACAATCCGTTAGATCACAGCGCCAGCGTTGTAATGTTTACGAGATTAGAATCATATTTTGGCTCCTGGATTGTAGAGCAGTAGTAAAATAGAAATAGATGTTGCCAGAGTGCAGTTGGATTAGTTAATGATTCGTTTGATACTTTTAAGTATAATATTATTTTTTTAAAGAATCTCTCATCGCCTTTTCACAGTTTATAGTAAAATTATTGGGAAATAAATTTATTTTAAGAGCAATTGCGGATAAACCTTAAACCAGTTGTAATTGTCAAATTAACAAATTCTTAATTGGGATTTTGCAAGATACCTTTGCGATAAATATGTCAATCTGGCTATGCTGCAATAATGGCCGAAAGAGGTGGGATTCGTTGCGTAGGCTAAAAATGTACATTTTTCTATCTATAGTGTTCGGATAAAGTATCAGGCTACTTCGAGAGGTGATTCTACATGTTAAAAAAAATATAGTAAGTCACATAACAAAAAGACGAAAACCCAATACTTTTTCTTTGCTTCCATTTGAAAAACTGATTTTACTGCTAATAAACACTTGAACTTCAGTTTTGCGACTAAACGGTGCGGTTTATCGACTCGAATCAAGAGTACCTTTTTTATTAGGCATTCCTGTGTCTTTAAAATGACACGTTCTCCTTTCTAATGACTTCGAAACAAAAAAATATGCGAAAAATTAAATTTAAATTTCAGATAAAGTGGCCTCTGCTGATACAATAGAGACACATTTTTATAACAGAATGACGGAAGTCGTTAAGCGTTGTCCCTGTGTCAAATATCAACTTGATGGTTTAAAAACTAATTCACTATGCTACAAATAGAAAACTTTGACAGGCTGTAACTCGAAAATTATTAAGTTTTCGACTTTTTGTTATAAAACTTACATTTACATCAGTGTTGCCATTTGTAAAATTACACAATTAGCTGGACAAATTACACATTTTTACACGTTTTTAGTCGCACAAATACACGTTTTTTACACACTATTTATAAGTAAGAAAATTTGTGCTCACAAAGGCCCCTAGCGGGAACGTTCTGGGGTTTTCGGGTGCTGAATCCGAATCTGGGGTTTGCTAATAAAATTTCGTGATGCAACATTTAAAAAAATGCAAAATAGGTAAAAAAAATCTTATTTTTATGGCCTTTTTTGACTATAACTCGGAAACTGTTAACTTTTCGTAAATAACCTTGCTATTTAAAAAGAAAGGACATAATATTTTCTACAAATTTCATTATTCGAGTTTTGGAGTGTAAAAAGTGGGTTTTTGTCGAGATATCCGAAATACGTAAATTTTCTTTTATTTACTATCGTTATAACAAGAGATAGAAGATATTTGTTAGAATCAAAGACGTTTCAGTTAAAAGCATACCTGTACCAAAAACTACCTAACCCTCATATATAAATCAATATTTGAAAGATTATTTTCTGGTATATCATCAACCTGCACAAGTATAAAAATTATATAGTGACGCCACTGGAAAGGTGCATTTCAACCCATTCTTACATAAAATAACCAACAAAACCTTAAATAATAAGTATATCGACAATGTATTGTGCATTATTGCACCGTAATTTAAACCGGTTTATGTTTCAAGTTTAGTTAAACCAGAAGCGACAAGCTCTGTAACATTGAGGGCGATTGTATCATTGGGCTGGGAAAACGTGGTTTCATTACACATCTTTAATAACGACTATTGTTTTTTTTAATAAATAATAAATTAGTAAATTTTGATTAATTCAAGCGTTTAAAAATTGTTCTCAGCAATTTTTATTCTGCGCACACGCAATTTGCGATAAAATAAAATAATAAATAATTTTTTTTAAATAATTAGTGACCACACTGATAAGTTTCCAAAAGAACAGGTCAGTAAAACAAACTTAGAAGATCAAATTTTTTTATTTTGGTCTACGTTTCGACCTCTATGAAGTCGTCCTCAGCCACCCTTGTAACTATACAGAACATGTAGATTTTCAAAAATTTTTACAGGCAACTTTCAGTAAATCGGATTTTAAAAATAAATAATCTCAAAAACACCTGTTAATTTTTTAATATGTTCCTTATAGTATCTAATTAGAGGAATTATAAATGTCCGCGCAAAAGATCATCGTCACAAAGATCTTGGGCTATAGCATCGATTTTTTAATAATTTAACGCCAATGGCTAATTTTACTCTTCTGAATCATATAATTAAATATTTGGAACTTTTGGAGTTATTGACTTAAAGTTTTGGAATATTCCTTATAGAATGTTAAAATACTAAGAAAATTAGTCATATTTTTAATCTACCTAAGGTGTAAACGAAACTTACACATCAAAATATATTTTTCCTTAATGGTTTATAAATTGTTAATAAAAAACATGGTATTTAGCTTGGGATAACAAACCGTCCATCAATGTATTTACGGTAACATTTTCATGCGTGACCGGCGATACAAAAAAGCACAAATTCGTGAACAACAGCTAATACAAGCTATTTCTTAAACTTTTTTAGACTGAAATGAGTATCTGTACTCAAGAGAATGACTTCGTGTAGTATTTTTCCCTTAATTAAGACTACTAGGTCTGAGTTATCCCTGTGACCGGCGATACAACATAAAAACATACGCCTGGAAAAAGTAGGCAATATTCTAGTTTATACCTAAATAAACATAATAAGGAACTTACCTAAACAGGAGCACGCTTTACACAAATTCAAACAAATATCGTCATATTTGTAAAACTACTAGGCCGAACTGCAGTGGCGTTATTATTAGCAATTTCTGCCGTGACCGGCGATACATGCAGCTGCGGGGACGGAACTTCTGGTTAATAATTACGTTAGAGAGATTAAACCGCAGCTATTTCAACATTATTATTTCAATACAAATAGGTTATTTTAGTAAGTTATATGCTAAGGACTGAAAGTTGCCTGCAAAATTTTTTTGATCCTATACACATATAGAGTATACCATTAGGGCTCCAACTATTCAAAACATCAACGAAACAAAACAGTTATTAGACGAAAACAAGACCACAAAACGGCTACCTTACTGGTGCATATTCACAAGAGTATTGAATACTAGAGTATTGATAATGGTAAAAGTGTTACACTAGGATCTTATTTGTATAGCCCAGAGGATGAGCTCATAGAGGTCGAACCGTAGGCCAAAATACAAAATGTGGTCCTCTAAGTTTCTTTTACTGACCTGTATAAAACGAGTTAACCCTTTTGGAATTAATAAATAATAATAATAAATTTCATGAGAAAGTTGATTTTTTCGTACCCATTGAGAAGATGGTAGAGTGGATGCACTCTATAATAATATGTTTGTGAGTCTGCCATAATCCTTTCATTGTTTCCTCCACTTTTTATTAATACATTTCTTGGTTAATGGGACGAAGTAAGTTCTTTTTCTTTGCGTCGGCCTATTTCGGGTGTGTTTTGGTTTTAACTTTCGTACCTTTTTAAGATTCACTTGGATATGTATATCTTGATGATAAGACTATTATAGTACCGTTGTCGTGCCTAAAAACAAAAATTAAAAGATTATACTTTGGTACGATTTTTCCAATCTGTACAAGCCGTATTAGAGTTGGCAATTTTTTCTCTTGCGCCTGCAATAATGGCAATTATAATTGCACGGGGTCATGCGCAGTACACCGTTATCAATGAGCTTGCGCAATACTTTTTGCATTTCGAGCGCAATGCGAGAATGGAATTCGTATTACAGTCGGCAATTCTACTCATGTGGCAATTAAAATTGCACGGAATCATGTTCAGTACCCCGTCCTCGATCAGCTGGCGCAATTAGTATTGAATTGCCAGAAATGGGTTATGCGCCATTTCAATTGCCATTGCAGTTGCAAGTCTGGATAGAGATGGATTATTCTGTTATTTTTAACTGTATATTATTTGTATTAAAAATCTACAACCAAAATGACACGTTGTGAACCTAACCGAACAAACCCTTAATTCCACCTAGAGGGATGAATAGCAGATATGCTATACGAGGAACCACTGCCGCCCATCCATATCTGGTTCAGCTTAGTACGCCTTGGCCTCCATTGTTTAAGAATCTCTTCATTTGAAGGATATCATCATTGTAGAACGACTTTCCTGAGGTCGTGTTCCACAACGAATATAACCTCCAACGATTCAAAACCAATGTGAATCGCTCTATTCGCACACGTACAGGGTGTCCACGAACAAACCCGTAATTGTTAGTTCTATCAAAAAAGTAATGTAGCTGCCATGTGCTCTTTTTGGGTCAAACTTAAAATGGTAAAATCAAAATTTGAAAATTTTCGCTCGCTTAAGAGATGCGGGGGAAAATCAAAAAATTGATAATTTCAAAATTACCCTATATTTTTTTAGTTAAAAGAGATACAGAAAAATGTTTTATACAGAAGTTTGTTTATATTGATTGTTGAATAATCTGCCGTTTTCAGAAGAGATATACGGGGTCAGGTAGAAAAGTTATCGGACCTAACGTAATTTTTTTAAAAGTAACACCCTGTATATTTTAATCTAAAAAGATGTTATTTTAAATTCTCCTTTCAAATATATAACACACCATGGATGATATTGGTTTCCTAGGCGACTTAATAAACTTCATTACTTTTTAAACCACAGTAGACCATGAAACAAAAGCTAATATCATAGAACCAACTATGTTGACTATTAACAATTAACGTCAATTTCATTTTTACATATTCATTTGCGAAAATGACCTATCAACATTTTGAAAAATTTGATATGATATCGGTTTATATTGAGAGTGGAAAAAACGAAGAAATGGCGCAAAATGTATATTTTGTTCGGGTTTGTTCGCTATCCGGAAAGACGGGAACCATTTAAAGACATATTCCGAACATTCCCGTTAATTTTTACCTTAATTTGAATCTTTTTATTTCGTTTCAAAGTAATAAAGTTTAAATAAATCGATATCATCAATGGTGTGTTATATATTTGAAAGGATAATTTAAAATAATATCTTTTTAGATTAAAATATACAGGGTGTTCCATTTAAAAAAAATTAGGTTATGTCCGATAACTTTTTTACCTGACCCCGTATACTTATTCTGAAAACGGCAGATTATTCAACAATCAATATAAAGAAACTTCTGCATAAAACATTTTTCTGTATCTCTTTTAACTAAGAAAATATAGGGCAATTTTGAAATATCCCCATCCCCATATCTCTTAAGCGAGCGAAAATTTTCAAATTTTGATTTCATCATTTTAAGTTTGACCCAAAATTAGCACATGACACCTACATTAATTTTTTGAGCACTAATAATTACGGAGATACCCTATAAAAGTGTCGAAAATGGGACAATCTGTACTACTCCCAGAGTGCCTTAAAGGACTTTCGATATAGCGTTAGTATTTGATCATAAAAAAAATCCGATTGAATAACACAATACTATCTTGACAAATATTAGCGACATAAAAAATAGTTATA
The DNA here is from genome assembly GCA_963991005.1 of Barypeithes pellucidus. Taxonomy (NCBI): domain Eukaryota; kingdom Metazoa; phylum Arthropoda; class Insecta; order Coleoptera; family Curculionidae; genus Barypeithes; species Barypeithes pellucidus. The sequence goes on along the minus strand of OZ022562.1, from coordinate 17,857,641 downwards.
GCTTTATTCGCGTGCTTAAGTACCTACCTACACATTAGCTATGTAGTAACTAAACTCACTTGCTTCACTGCATGTTATTCTGATTGGCTATGCAAGAAACTACATATTTACCCAGAACATGTACATACTTTATTTATTTCGTGTTCTTTACTAATCCTTTTGACTTAATGTAATTAAATTACTATTTCCATCATTTAAATTATGCATTATTATTGCACAAATATCGAGGCATGTGATTACCTAAAATCGTTTTGTTTCATAAATGGTATATCGAAAACAGAATATTTTCGCAACGTTGTATCATCTATTTTTTTCGGATACTTATTTCTAATTTTACATATTTAATAATCAACTTTATGAAATATATCATTTAGGAATTTCGTTGTAAGAATACTTGAAGATGTTATTAATATTAATGTGTTTACGAGGTCACTAGAAAATATATCTCCCTAACAATTAAATAAATTACTTTTTGAAGATTTAATTTTTCGATAGAATATCCCGTAAGTTCATTGTACGGTACTTAGCCTGGTCAATTCTAAACGAAAACGGGTTCTTGCGTTTCCTTGTCAAACAATTAAGCTCAAATTGAAACTAATTATTATTAACAAAATTATGGTATCTAGTCTTGGAGCTCGCTGACAAATTCAAAGTTGGAGGTTGGAACAATAAAAGTTTCATTTTCATAAACAAAAACTTTGAATTTCCTTGCGCTGTGACCGAACTCCAAGACTAGATTAGCATAATTTGTGCCTTTTTCAATATTCAATTGACTCATATTTTTGTCCTTTTTTGGAATGAAAATATTAATGATTCACACTGCAGGGAGGTCGATTTAAAGTTCTGATACCCTTCGACTCGTCGCACGCTGGACAAATCGCGTGCTGCGTGATAGAAAACATTTAATAACTTCTGAATTAAACGAGGTGCCACTTTCTCATAAAATGGGTTTTGTAGATAAGAGGATAAAGAACAAAATAATATTTTTTAAAATTAATTTAAGATGATTAACAGCATATTAAAAATATTTAAACAATTAAATTGTTATTATTTTTCATTAGTTCGCAATACATTTTTTTTATACACTTCGAAAGCTAACGTAACAAAGTGAACAATAAAAAAAGACCGAAATTGATCCAATCAGTACAACTGAAGATATTAAATGTCAAACATGAGAAGATTGGAGAAAATCCAGCAAATTATCAAAAATGTATGTGTGCTTTTTTAGAAAAAAGTTATTTGCAGCAAAATCGTGAAATACGTGTCAACTAATTTTATGTATACAGGGTGTCTCATAATTAATGGTACATAGGAAAACTGCAGATTCCTACGGTCAAAATACCTTCCTAAGTAACATATTTCTGAATTTTTGTACAAAATTTTGTGACTAGGGTTTTTTGGGGGCAAGGAATTTGAATTTGTTAATAATTTTGATGTAGATTCTAGTGGGCGCTCTCTGCGGTACTTTGGATACATTTCCAAATACCGCCGATGTGCTAACGTCCGTTAAAATTTTCTTGTGCGCGGCAAATTTTTGATAACAGTTTCTTCAAAAACTCCTTAAAAACACCCACAATGCTGACAAATGAAAATAAACTTTGACAGAAATGAGGTTCCAACAATGTATTTGTTTTTACCAAAGCTTACTGTGACAAATTTCACATTTACAAATCAAAATTTAAACGGGCGCATTAGAAATTGTAATTGAAAATATCTCGAAAACGGTTAGTCGGAGCGACATTTACAAAGTATACCTTTTTTGCGTAAAAATGATGGGAAAACTGATATTTTTAATAAAAATATAATTATGCTAAGGCCCAAAAAAGTTACACTTCTTTTTATATATCCAGGGTACCGCATATCAAAATTATTAACAAATTCAGATTGTTTGCCCCAAAAAACCCTAGTCACAAAATTTTGTGCAAAAATATTGATTCAGAAATAAGTTACTTAGGAAAATCGAAAATTAAGTTTTAACTGTATCTCGGTTATTACCAGCTATTGAACTAAACTAAGTATGGCCAAATCGCAGTATTTTTACCCAAGGAATCTGCCGTTTTCCAGTATACCATTAATTATGGGACACCCTGTATAAGTTTTAAAAAAAATTTCGTACGATTCTAAAATGTCTAGATTAAAAAGTGTGCGGTTTGTAAAAGAATAACCCATATATGACTCAACATCTATATCTGATGAACTTCTTATGAAAAATAACATTTTTTCTTAAGTGTTTCTTAGTTTAGTGTAAAAAATACATTAAATTCAATTTTTAGGTAATATCAAAATTAAGTTTTAGGAAATTTACATTAACCTAGATTGTATGCGCTGCTACCCGGTACAATTAGACGTATCGATACATGCATCAAATAACATTGTAAGTGACATTTTGACCAATTTCACTTTTTTACACAGTCAGAATGAGTTAAAAATAAATTTCAATATTTCAAACCCAAAATTTGTTTTTTTAGCTTAATTTTTTTTTAAAATGCCTCTTTCATCTCATTGTATCTGCATATTTTGGTATTTTGCCTGTAGTATCATGGTAAAGTAATATAGTAAAAAAATATTTCTCTTTATACCATTGTAATATATTTTGCATTTTGTCTCTCTATTCCTTTATTCGTTAACAAAACAGTAAATGTGTTTACAATATTTTTTCACCGAATATACAACACAATATTCTAATGGTAAGATACTTTACAATGATATATCATGTATTTCTTTAGTTTTATGATATCTACAATGTTATTGGCGGAAAACAAAAAATAATTGTATGATCAGTTATTTTATTGTATATTTGGAATGTGTTATACTGTTTGTTTTGACGTTTAGTTAGTTGTTTTTATATTTCAAAAACATTAAAGAATCATTTAATAAACTTTGTTTTTTTGTATTATATTTAACCAAATATTTAACAATGTTTCTTATGCAAAATTTAATGATTTCAAAAATCGTAAAATACCTTACTATATTATTTTCAAACATATTTTTTCCCAAAATAATGGTAAATGAGGTTACAATATTTCTGCTAATAAAAATTACATTTTTTGAAAATGGGAAGCGACAAGATTATTAGTTAAAACAAACCCGAACATGGCTTCTTAAACAGGAAGTAATTGTAAACTCTGTTACTTCTGTAAATATAAACTTTCTAAAAACCGGAATGGTAAATATATATTACAATTAAACATATACCCGAACCTGTTGTGTGTTCTCCTGTAAAACTCGATTTGTCGCTTACAATGTTATTCGATGCATGTATCGGTATGTAAACTAATTTGCCCTAGACTCTATTTCCCATCAATTAAAACAAAAATTTTTAAAATTCGTTCATTATTAACGAAATTATACCTAATTGGTGCCTTTTTGAATATTCGATAATCAATCGGGGTAGTGTATTAAGGCCGTATTACAGTCGGGAATTTTTATGGCGCCAGCAATGGCAATTATAATTCAAGGATTCAGGCGCAGTACACCGTTCTCCGTACTACAGTCAGAAATTCTACTCTTCTGACAATTAAAATGACACGGATTCATGCGCAGTACACTGTTCCCGATCAGCTGTCTCTCATTACCAGAAATGGGGCAGGCGCCATTTTAATTGCCCTTGCCGGCGCAAATGGGTAGACATGGATTATTCCGTTATTTTTAACTGTTTATTATTTGGCCGAACCAGGTATGAACAGGTAATGGCCATTTAAACCCACTGGTACTTAAATTAGCAGTTTACATTCTTTATTAAACTTATGGACTGCTACTTCAGCAACTTTTTGCACCTCCTATTTGTAAATAGCAGTAACTGCTTTAACTGGTAATTAAAACGAACAGGTTTGCACATCTCTAATTCTGGGGATATTTTAGGGATTTCGACAGTACCCACTGCTGTTCTGACCGTTGACAATGCTCCAGCTGATCGAAAACGGGATACTGCGCATTAATACGTGCCATTATAATTGCTGGCGCAAGAGAAAAAAATTGCCTAGTCTAATACGGCCTTTAGCCAAGCATTTCAATATCTTCAAATCTTGATATTGTTTCCACAAGAGACATTTTCCAATCTCAAGGAAAACTATACTTTTGAAATCATACTATTGGCAAATTACCACTTGACTATACACTATACTGATTTTGCCACAAAACCTTGGCCTCGTTTTTGAAATTTCTCTAAAATTTCCCTTAAAATACCATTACAGAAACATATGTAAAATATTATACTAATTTATTTGTTACGCTTTGGGGCGGATTATACAGTCGCCTTTAGCGATCCGGTGATTATCATTTTAGCATAAATGATTAAGAAAATTAATGAATTCATTCCAATCATTTAATGGTTCTAATAAACTATCGATAATTATTGGGAAATTATTAATCCAGTAAACACAACAGTAGATCTAGAATTTACAGTTACCTATACAGGGTGTTGCTTACTGACGTGTAATTCCTTAGGTCATTTAATGAAAAACTGTTCATATGAGTTTTTCAATGGTTTTTTAAATCTCGATATATACAGGGTGTCCGGGAACATGTGGGAAATCTCCCGGATATAAAGAAAACACGTGAAAAGAATACTATAGGTTCATATAAACTTCTTTCGTATCGGCCTCCTCTTCGGAGATATGGGCTCCCAAGGAGCACCAATGGAATCAAGTTTTTTACCCATAATTATTGAACCACCTGGTATATTTCAATTATTTTTTAATATGATGTATACCAGGTAAGACCCGTCAAATTACTACCCAAGAAACTGTTGTGAATTACTCACAGCTGCAGGGACGGACTAGCTGTAATACTCATGGGCCCATTTTTTTACGCCCTGTATGATGAGAACTTTGGACAATGTTTTTTACATACCTTTAACTATTGGCTAAAAATTAAGTACCCTTCATTCATGTCGCTAATCCTAACCGTTTTCGAGAAAACGTCATTTTATTTACACTGAGTCCCCTAACTGCTCATGGTCTAAATATGAAAAAGCGGAATCTTGAAGGTTGAACATTGGATCGGAACAAAGATGTATCTTTTATTGAAATACTCGAAGCACATGATGTATATGAAATGCCGTTTTTTCGAAAACGGTTAGGATTAGCGACATGAATGAAGAGTACTTAATTTTTAGCCAATAGTTGAAGGTATGTAAAAAACATTGTCCAAAGTTCTCATCATACAGGGCGTAAAAAAAGGGCCCATGAGTGTTACAGCTAGTCCGTCCCTGCAGCTGTGAGTAATTCACAACAGTTTCTTGGGTAGTAATTTGACGGGTCTTACCTGGTATACATCATATTAAAAAATAATTGAAATATACCAGGGGGTTCCATAATTATGTGTAAAAAACTTGATTCAATTGGTGCTCTTTGGCAGCCCATATCTCCGAAGAGGAGGCCGATACGAAAGAAGTTTATATGAACCTATAGTATTCTTTTCACGTGTTTTCTTCATATCCGGGAGATATCCCACATGTTCCCGGACACCCTGTATACAGGGTGTCCCAGAATATGTGGACAATCTACCGGGTTCAGATAGAACTCTTAAAAATAACAGGAGAAGTTCTAATACAGTTTTCTTCCTACGGCCTCCCCTACGGAGATAACGGACGTCCCTGGAAATCGTTGTTTTCTAAATAATTTATTAAGTACTAGGTTTAATTTAATAATTTTTTAGTATAATGGTTAGTAGATGAGTCTCCTTAAAATTCGCCCTTTTAAACACATTTGGCCTATTTAGTTTGCGAGGGACGGACTAGACGTAACAGAAAAATGTTTTTTTTTGTACACCTTGTATGATGAAGGAACGACAATAATATTTTTGGATACTCTAAACCTTAAGCTGAAAAAAGTTACTCTTGATCGATGTCGATAGAGTGAACTGTTTTCGAAAAAAAAATATTTTTGTTCAATATGGTTGTTTTATGTTCATAAAATTCCCTCATTATTGTTATGGTTTTTTTCACATGTACCGATTTAAATAAGAATATTTATGCCAGTGTCAGTTTATGGTAGTGTCTTGAAATTTGCGGTTTTTCTCCTTTGTCTTAATAGTTACTAACTTAATAATGGAATTTACGTATACTGAATATAAATCATATTGAACAAAAATATCTTTTTATTCGAAAACAGTTCATTTTATCAACATTGGTCAAGAGTACCTTTTTCAGCTTAAGATTTAGAGTATCCAAAAATAGTATTATCGTTTCTTCACCATACAAGGTGTACAAAAAAAATATTTTCGTGTTACGTCTAGTCCGTCTCTGGCAAACTAAATAAGCCAAACGTGTTTAAAAGGGCGAATTTTAAGGAGACTCATCTAGTAACCATTATACTAAAAAATTATTAAATTACACCTAGTACTTAATAAATTAATTAAAAAACAACGATTTCCAGGGACGTTCGTTATGGGCCCGTATCTCCGTAGGAAGAAAAATGTATAAGAACTTCTCCTGTTATTCTTAAGTGTTCTATCTGAACCCGGGAGATTGCCCACATATTCTGGAACACCCTGTATTCACTTAACCTCTCTGAAAAAAATGAAGGAGGGTTTAAGACGAAAATGTGGTATACAAGCTTTTCGCATGTCGCTTCGTTTTCGAAATACAGGGTGTCAAAAAAAATATTGTTTCTCATTTTATTAATTAATGCCAATGATCTCGTAAATATGGTTTAAAAACTTTGAATAATGAACTCATATGAGCAAAAGTCAAATAAATTGCTGCAAATGTCCTCCATGAACCATGGAACGAAGCAAAGCCTACTCGTATAATTTGACGATGAAAATACGAAAATAACTAAAAAATTAAGGTACTCTTTCACCCAGATCCCCGCAAATGAATTAATTGTAATGTTTAAAATTGACTCAAATTAAAGTGCTTTAATCCTTTATGTCTAAAAATACCGTTAGAATATCGTTTGGCATTAATTAATGAAATGAAAAATACAATATTTTTTTAACACCCTGTATTTTGAAAACGAAGCGACATGCAAAAAACATTCATACCACATTTTCGTCTTAAAATAAGGCGAGGATTCACCTCCTTCAATTTTCAAAGAGGTTAGGAAACATCCTGTATAACAGATATTATTTTTAATTTTGGTTTGTCCCAATAGGGTATAAAACTAGATATTTTAGACAAGTAATTCTATCGATACACCATTAGCGTCCCTGCAACCAACTCCTCTGGTATTTTTTACAAAAAGTGGTACGCCACTGACAACCATACTTGTTGATTAGCCTGGTCTATTCTACATGAAAAGGGTCTCTTGCGTTTTTCTCGTAAAATGTACCGTTCTTGATTAAAACAATTAAATCCAAAAACTTCACAAGACGATGTCCAGAAGCCGAGAGCTGACGATAATGGATAGGTTCTTTCTTTTGTAGAGCGAACCTTCCAGCCGGTTGAAAATTTCGTTATGCACATGTACGGTTGTGGACGAGTCTCTAACTGGTTGTTTGGTATCTGTGAAACAGAACAAACGCCAAACCTTCACCTGTCAAATCTGAGAATTGACTTCTTAACTTAAGTTACAAGTATTCTTATTCTTGCTCAATTCTGCTTTGTTTAGCGCCAGCCTTTCGTTTTGGATTGAATATTTAAAGAATAATGGAAAGCAAGTTTAAACAAAACGTTCTTCGACGTCTTCCGATTCTCAACCTCCACTGTTCCCTATCCTCCTAGAGATCATATCCCAACCTCTAGCTCTCTCATTTCTCTGTCTATTTCTAGGGTCTTTCTCTCCTTGTCTTTCCTTGAGGATTCCAGTCGATAAATTGCTTTGGTAGCCGGACTTCGTTCACTCTCTACATATGTCAATATCATTTAAGTAGTTTTATTCTAACATCCTCCACCATACCATGTTTAACTCCCATAATTTCGCAGATCATGTCATTCCTCATTCGTTCCAGTCTAGATATTCCTGCTGCACGTCGCCAGTTGCTTCCAAGCAGCTGTCATACCTCATTTCCATATGTTACTATCCGTTTGACAATGCTATTGCAGATTCGATGTTTATTATCTTGGGAAATATGTTTATTCTATAGCACGCTGTTTAGTAAACTAATGACTCTCCTTCCTTGAATATTTCTCTCCTTGATAGCTTTTAAGGTATTCGTATTTTTCAAATTGTTTAATTTCACTCTGGTTGTCCTCCAGGATTAGATTTTGTTGCGGTCCAACCATGCATATATATTCTGTTTTATTAGTATCGCCTTCTAGTTCCCACTTTTTGTATTACAACCAAAACATGCCAAAACTAAAGAAAATAAAACGAACAACAAGTCCAAAGTAAACAGCCGTTCCAAAAAGTTCGCAGAATCTAAACCCACAATTCCTTACCAATACGCGGATTATTCTGACTGTTGCAAATCAGCTGCCAATCAATACATTTTGCTCTACGAACACTGAATTTTTGGTCAGTGATCACAGGTAAAGGAATGTTGTCTTCTATTTAATTGTTAAAGGGAGAAAAGTTTGAAGGACGTCTTGTACAGGGTGTCCCATTTTCGTCACTAAAAAAGGAATGCAGGTGTCATGTGCTCTTTTTGGGTCAAACTTAAAATGGTAAAATCAAAATTTGAAAATTTTCGTTCGCTTAAGAGATACGGGAAAAAATCAAAAAATTGACAATTTCAGAATTACCCTATATTTTCTTAGTTAAAAGAGATACAGAAAAATGTGTTATACAGAAGTTTCTTTATATTGATTGTTGAATAATCTGCCGTTTTCAGAATAAGTATACGGGGTCAGGTAAAAAACTTATCGGACCTAACCTTTTTTTTTAAATGGAACACCATGTATATTTTAAACTAAAAATATACTATTTTAAATTTTCCTTTCAAATATATAACACACGAAGGATGATATTGGTTTCCTAAGCGATTTATTAAACTTTATTACTTTAAACCACAGTAGACTTCATTTGCGAAAATGACCTATCAACATTTTGAAAAATTTGATCTGATATCAGTTTCTATTGAAAGTGGAAAAACGAAGAAATGGCGCGAAATGTATATTTTGTTCTCTATCCGGAAAGACGGTAACCATTTAAGGACATATTCCGAACATTTGCGATTATTCCCGTTATTTTTTACTTTAATCTGAATCTTTTATTTCGGGTTTGTTGATTTTCCCCCGTATCTCTTAAGCGAGCGAAAATTTTCAAATTTTGGTTTTACCATTTTAAGTTTGATCCAAAAAGAGTACATGACACCTACATTACTTTTTTGATAGCACTAACAATTATTTATTTAACTTTGAAAACAAAGTGCTTTTTTTTTTAATGACAATGTATAAAAAAATATTTTACTCAATGATTTAGAAAACGAGCAGCTCATCCGTGAAAAGACTGCCGATTATGCGACGATTCCTCGACGCGATACATATAAATCAAATTGCCACATTCGGGTTGTCACAGGCGAGACATTATGGATTTTATTGAAATTTTATTTTCGTACGGGGAAGTTAAAGAAATTTTACGTTTTTATGTAATCGTCCATACTGGTTCGGACTGATAATATTCCACGCGGTGGGTAGGGGCCCATAAGCACACACCTTTATATAAAACTGAACCGTTCTGTGCAAACTGTATCACTGTTTTGGGTGTTTAAGTGACCAAGTGACCTGCATTTGTGGATTACTACCTATTGTAAACATGATCTCCATTCGAGCTGTCGTAAGTTGAACAAAGATAGAGAATGGATTGTTGAACAGAAGGGCCTATCCGGGTTTTTTTGGTTCTTGATTTTTTTCATAAAACTTTAAAAATTGAATTTTCGATAATGTTAAAAGAATACAAGAGTGAACAAACTCTACAATTAATTATAGTTTTGTTTCCTTGACCGTTTTTTAACAAATTTTAGGTAGTTTGTTCCTGGGTCTCGGCCACTTTTGAAATGAAAATCCAATTTTCAGTTAACGTTTCGGTTCATTTTATTTAAACCATCATCAGAACTATTTGAACAAAAACAAAAAAGGAGTATAAACAAAATTAAAAAGAAGCAACATTTTTTTGATGGGGAAAGCAAATTCCTATTTTGTTTTCATTCTAAACATGACTAACATAAAATAGGAATTTTGCTTTTAACCCCATCAACCCAGGAACAAATTACCTAAAATCTACAATTAATTATTGTTTGCATGAGATTTTCGGATTTTATCACTTAAAAGGAAGGGGTGATGAAGGTCTTTTTTACAAATATACTAAAAGAAATGTATCGATTTTTATTTTCAGTTTTTATTTTTAAATTTTGGGCGTTAATCGAAAATATATTTTTGAACAATTTCCATAAAAACTTATTCTATTATTTAAATTACTTTGTGGTATATTTTTTATAGAAACCGCCTTCTTCTTGGAGATTGACTTGACTGAAAATTTGGGTATTTGGCTTAAAATGCAAAAAATTTAATTTTATGGATAAAATTTCCAGTTGGAAAGTCCACAAAAAACTATTTCTTCAACCACATTGATCAATTGGGCCCATAATAGATATTTATGTTATAAGAATCATAATAACGATCATTATGGTACTAGCCGTGAATATTATTGGACGAGACGTCAGCCGAGTCTAATCACACGGCGTGTACCATAATGATTGTTTATGATCCGAACTTCATACAATATTTTATATTCCGACGTGTCATAATGACATTATTATGGATTTCATTTTCAGTGTCAAAATGACATACTTTATAGGACTGAGTACTATAATGATTTCATTATAGGACTGAGTACTATAATGGAAAATAGACGCAAAAATTCTTCCTTGAAATATGCCAAAAGTACCTTTTCGTGTACGATATTGACAACCATTTTCTGGGAACACCAAGTTTTGTAATTGGCATAAGTTTTTTTATATATGCCTTTAGACTTTTCTGAAACAAACCAACAACTGCTTTATTGGCCAATTCTTCGATTTCTGATGGCAAATTATCCATATTATATTACGTTAAAATTAAAAATTCAATTCTGACAATTACAATACAGACAAATATTTCTATAGTTACCTGGTTTTATTAAAATCAAGCTATTAGTTTACTGACGAAAACTTAAAATTCATCAAAAAAAAACACAAAAATCGTCGAAATATAAAATATTTTAGGAAATTAAACTTTTAAAGGCAATTTTAAAAACTGACAACCTAATTTATTAAAGGGTTTCAGTCTCAAAACTGTCACAAATTGACAGTATTAGGTTTAAAATGATTAATGGAAGAATTAGTCAACCAACTTTTGTATTGTAATTAATTTTTTTTTAGTTTTCCTTTAAATCTATAAACAGTATGCTGTTATCATTAATCGAATTTAGCAACAACATCTAGGTAAAAATATTTACCGGAAACACAACTATCTTAAGGGGCTAAATTTAAATTTCCTTACCTGTAAATTTTCAGTCTCTGAAAACATTTCTCGCATGGAAAAAATCGAATCGCAGAAGTATAAGAACTAAAATTTTTAGAAATGGTTTTCAAGATTCAATGTATTGTGTTATTTACATATTTCTTGAAAAGCTAGTTTTTGATTACAAAAATTGTACTCTTACCTCTACTCTACTACACTAATAATTATTCAATCAATTCGAAAAATAAACAAATTGCAAGTTTGCCTCTTTGAAAAATTATCTTTTAATTAATAAATGTATGAAAATTCGCTTTGCCAATTATTAACTAATTAAAAATTATAGAAATCTAATGAGAAAATACAAATTCGATAAAAAAAAAGTATGTAAAAAAGTAAAAGTACGGTAAAAAAGTAAAAAGTACAAGTTATTCAAAAATTTGTTTTTTGAAAACATAACGATAAAATAAGGCTTGCGATTTATTTCATTAAAACTTGGAAATCTTCATATAAAATAATCTTCATAGAATATATAATTTCTTAAAGCCTATAAAGCCTTTTTATAATTGTTTTCCATATATTTTGGTTTACAAAAATGGAACAACAACAAAGTTTATTTTACGGACTAAAATTTTTAGAAATGGTTTTCATGATTCAATTTATTGTTATTCAAAAATTTGTTCTTTGAAAATTTGGATTTTGAAAACTTTGGGTATAACGATAAAATAAAGCTTATGTAGATAAGCCTTGCTGATTTATTTCATTAAAACGTCATATAAAATAATCTTCATAGAATCTTTTATGTTTGTTTAAAGCCTATAAATCCTTTTTATAATTGTTTTCGATATATCCCCATATCTTGGTTTACAAAAATGGAATCTCTTAAAAAATACTCTCGTTTCGTAGTATTGTCAATAGGGCAAATGTTCCGCAACGATAAATAACAACAACAAAGTTTATTTAGCGGAAGTTATTAGAGCAAATTATTAAAGCATGCATTCGATGGGAATTTGCCTGTCAGACGTAGCCAACAGAAACATCAGATCCTAGTAATTTAGTAATGCTATTGTTTGTGATTTAGAAATGCTATAGATATAAATTGTAAGAATTTCTTTTAAAAAATGTATTAGATATCAGAACGAATCCAATAGAATGATCCGAAGTCTAAGGATGTTGATTTGGATTTGAAATATTTCTTTAGGAAACAATAACTGCATCATGCTCCATAGTTTTCGTAAAACGCAAGGGAAAAAAGCATTTCGTTTACGTATAAAATCAGTTTTCCACCATTATAATGGGGTAACAAGTCTGAAAGTATACAATAGGATATCCCATAAGTCATCGATCAAATAGAAATTGGGGCGGGGCGTTTATTTGAAACAAAATAACTCTTGTCAAAATTATGATAATCAATAAACAACTAAAAGGGCGATTCCCGTTACGCATTTACGCGAGATGTAGGGTATGTTATAAGCAACATACAGGGTGGTCCTCGATTTTCGTGCTTTAAAATGAAAATGTAGAAAATCGCTTGGACCCGTCGATTTCTGATTCGACGGGGGATAACTTTTCCGCTTTTTTCATCTACGTAACTTCAACCCCCTAACGGGGGTGAACACAACCCCCTGATTTTGAATAGGGATGAGGGGTGTTGCGATACCTCATTTTGAAGATCTTATCGAGTACTATCTGACCCTAAAATTTCGCTTAAAAATATTCATCTTTAATGAAATGACAGCTAAAATAGTGGAAGACTACGTACTTTTGTGATTAGTTTATTAAATGCTGAAAATGGCCACCATAGGTGGTTGCATACTATCAAAGGAGAGGGCTTTCTTTTCTTGGTAGTACCATTCAATCTGAAATAGTATTTTAAAGTGCTACTGTGTAGACAAAAATACGCCCTTATTGTATAAGGATCATCGGGTGGTCTGAGAAATAATAATTTTCCATATTGGTATTTGCTACATATATTTTTTGTTTCAGGTTGTGATGTTATGTGTTCTTCTAGGACTATCAATGGCCGCACCTGGCGGTGGTTGGGGTGGTGGATGGAGTGGAGGACATTCAACTCAGTAAGTATTATAAAATGATTTTTTTGTTCACTTTCCTGGCGAATATGACAATATAATGTTTCACCCGATATGCGTCCACTGATATTATAGTCCCTAGGGTTTGTTCGAGATACTCTTTACCGTTATCTTGCGTCAAATCTTTGTATAATTATTCATACCTAGACCCCCCCTTCCCATTTAAGATTTCAAGGAAATATCTATCACTCCCAGGTGGTTAAACCACGAAGGAGCGGGATATTAAGGGTGGGAAGTTTTCCAATCAACCAATCAAATCATAACAGACCACAAGGAAGTGTAGTATGACCAGTACTACTGGTATTATATCTACATAACATAGGATCATGGGATACAGACAGTTAGAGCCAGTATTTTAAAGTTATCTGAAGAACATAATAACGTTAAGTCAGCCTTAACACTAGTTTGACCACAAACTGAGATTAACCTTAACATTCACCTTAACGAATAGATCTTTAAGAACGTGGTCTTCCACTTTACACAATAAGCGACCCTCAAAATTAATTTAAAATATGGTATTTTTGTCTTAATGTTAGGGCTACCTTAGCTAAGGGTTAAACATTCCAATATCAGCCATAAGGCTATCTTGAAAACACCCAACCGTTTATGTTTCTCGGTGTACCCATGATCACATATTTCCTTTTGTTGTTACCTCACTCCTTTGATCATCGATCTGCAATAATCATCTTCTCCTGAATACGATTAAGTACCCGGAGTATTCCTATCTTAGTTTCTTTATCTATAGTCATAACATCATTCAAACTACTTGTATGTCAAATGAGTCTATCTGCCCTTAATATCTCGTTTTAAGTTAATTTTATTGTTAAGGGGAAGGCTTTTAATGAATATTTACAGCCCTCCAGGTTTAACCCCCTTAGCCTTCAAATCTTAAATGAGCAGGTGGTCATAGTAGTTTCTAAGAAATCGTGTTCAATTACTAAAAGTAATTAGAACTTGCATGTGCAGTGAGATTTATGGTTTCATCTTCTTAATTTGTTATACTTTCTCGCAGTAAGATTATATAAAGTTTTAAACAGCTATGTTTGGTTAAAAAAGAACTGATTGCCAAAAAAGATAACTTCTCGGATTAAAATTACGATATACCTAAATCAAAAGATTTGAATTTCGAAAAGAGAAATTAGGAAATTTTTGTTAGACAACAAAATAAGCATAATTAACCCGCTTTAAATAGCTGTATTGTTTATTATTTATGTTTTCATATCAAGTTATTACACAATCACTAAGGTACATATTGCGAACAGCATGGAACTAATTTACTTTCATGTATAAGGTGACCTTTTAGAAATGGGAAAACACTGGCGAAATTAATTGTAATATAAACACGGACTGTTTAGTTATGGAAATTTATACCATAAATTATAACAAGACCGTTATGGAATATTGTCAAGATCGTACTTGGTGTCAATGGTATCTAGTATTTATATACCAATTGGCCAAAAATGTATTTTTTCAATAAGGACCAAAAATGACATAATTACATGACCTTGCTTTTGTTAACTGTCAAATTTGACATTTTTTCCACAAAATGTTAAAAAAGGCATTTATTGATCGAAATTTAAAAAAAAATACTTGGAGTTGCTTATATTGTAATTTTATGTCCACATACTAAATTTGAATGACTTATGATAATTTTTGTCTTCCATCTATTTTTGGCCGATATCTATTTTAACTGAAAACGGGTTTGTTCGGTAAATAACAGAAAACGGGTCGCCACAATATCGTAATAAAGTATGCTGTTTATCACAGCCTACCTATTAGTTTGTTAACATTTTAGGCCTCCTTATTGTTTTAATTATGTGTTATTTAAAAATGCATTTATTGTTTAAATAGAAAGACTCTCCTTTTCGTTGGCTAAATCTTTACAGTTTTGATCACTTTTCTCCACAGATGGCAACACTTTTAATCTGCAATTTATTTTTTTGAGAATTTTGGTAAAATTTTTGGTATAAAGAATTTAGACGATGAGTATCTATGGCATAAATAAATAGATTTACGGTAGTAGGATCGTCCTCCGTTTTCAATGAAAATAGATATTGAATAAAAATAGATAGAAAACAAAATTTATTCATAAGACCTAATAAAATTTATTAAAATTTGATCAATAAATGCCATTTTTCGACATTTTGTGGAGAAAATGTCAAATTTGACAGTTTACAAAAGCCACATGGTTAATTATGTAATTTTTGTTCTTTATTAAAGCAAAAACTTATGATCAAATTTTACCTACAGCTCGACAAGCGAGTCTATAGCTACGCGGTATCGGTAAGGGGGAAGCAATATCTTTTAAAACATGGCCGAGTCATGCGCGTGCTATTATTATCTTAATAATGTAATAATATATATTTTTTCATGGCATGAATGCATTTGTATCATCAGTGCAACATATTAGGCCTTTTCATTAATATTTTTCGCTTATTTTGGCATTTTCGCCAATAAAATCCATTTGATTTCAACATGCACTTCAAAGTTTCACGGGAAAACGGAGAGTTTATGTCACTTCTCAGCTGTTGTAGCAACTTTTTTAAGGTTGGGACCACTTTAAGTTCCAAATAAAACTTTTGTATTGTACTCCTAACAATGCCAAAGTCGAAGCCTTCGATTTTTCCGACAGCAGATAGACGGGCCCTTTTCTTGACAGGAGATGACAGCAATTGATCCGGGTTATTTTCTTTCCTTTCAGTATCTTCTTTGTGAATGTTTTTTACTGCACCCACGCTTACTTCCATATACATTGCGATCCTTTCAAGCTTTCGCTTAAGTGGCAATTTAAATGCATTAATTTGTGATTCCTCTTCATACACCCTGTACACATTGGCAATTATGAAGGGTTTTGCCAGGGTATATTCATTCATTATTACAGTTTTAAAACAAACCCTATCACTACGCAACTGGATGAAGCATATTGGACATCGCCGAATAACCACCCCGGCACAATAGGCGTGTCACCGAACGCGTGTCGTCATCCTCTGTCTGGGATATAACCTATCAAATTAGCTCTAGCCACCGGTTACCCATGGTTACCGTTGATATTGCACCAAAAAATATTTTATTTTGCATTTAAATATTAAAATAAATAGTATAAAAAGAAAGTTTTAAGAACATTGAAACTATAATAGAATATTAATTTCTTATATACTTATGACAATTTACTTTAAATGGGTAAATTTAATTTTAGGGTTCACTTGGTAACATGTTATTAAATTAAAATTTAATATATGTGGCAACATTATGAACCCAAGAAATTTTCTTGTCCGCATTCCTCTTGTGGCTACAGATAAAGTTCGACCTGTAAGTCGAACAATACATTTTGTCCCATATGGTTCCAACTTTAATGATGACACTGTATATATCAGATTAGTAGAATTTCTTGCATACTATTTTATATTTATTCTTCTAATTCCTCCTCTTGGTGATTAAACTTATTAAGATTTACGAATAAGGAACTTCCGTATAATTTAAAAATTTGGCTATATTGCTCATCTTTATTATACAGTGATACGCATAATTTACGCAGCACAGATTATGGAAAAGTTTCAACAAAAACAGACATTGGCAATCGTTTGCATAATCGGAAATTCCAAATACCAACACGGGTTGGCGTCTTTAAATAAACATTGTTTAGTTAATACATTATAAAGAAGTTCACAACGAGAACAATTGAATAACAAATAACAAATACTTGCTCCTGTTAAATAAAAAAAATACTCATTTTTCATAAGGCGATTTTTAGTGTAAAGTACTTTTAACTACACTACATTATACTACACAGTTCCCATTTTTATTAAGAAAAATAAAAATTTTCAATTCTGGCCTATATACAGGGTGTTCCTAAATGATGAGCTAATATTTCAGGGTGTGATTCCTTTAGTTAATTTATAAAGAAAAGTTCATATCAACATAATATGTCCGCAATGGCTTAAATTGTTTGCTACAGGGTGTTGAATTTTTATTTTTTAAATGGTTATTTTTTAATATCTGCGAAAGTACTTTAGATATTATTTTCAATTTTGGCATGTGTTGATAGTTTAGTTAGTTAGAAAAGTTACTCAATTGTTCCACCAGTGGCGTCCTTGTAAACAAGTCCGATGGTACGCCACTGACATTTTTCCATGTGGATATTCTTTCTGACTAGCCTGGTCAATTCTACATGAAAACGGTCTCTTGAGTTGTTCTCGTCGTTCTTGATTAAAGCCACTAAATTCAATTAATTATTATTAACATTGATAAAATAAATAATGATAAATTTTGTTTCATAAAAATTGTTGGAAATGGCCACCTTCACTTAAAAGACATGCTTCCGCCCGTCTTCTCATCGAATTGCCCATTGAAACAAAATTTATCATTAATTATTTTATAAATGTTAATAATAATGAGTTTCAATAGACTTTAGTGGTTTTAATCAAGAATCAAGATCTGACGAGAAAAACTCAAGAAACCGTTTTCATGTAGAATTGACCAGGCTAGTCAGAAGAGATTCACATGGAAAAATGTCAGTGGCGTACCATCCTTTTCATAAAAAATATGTTTTCAAGTACGCCACTGGTGGAACAATTGAATAACTTTTCTAACTAAAATGTGTTGTTCTATATCCTATTAACACATACCAAAATTGAAAATAATATCTAAAGTCCTTTTGGAGATATTAAAAAATAACCATTTAAAAAATAAAAATCTGTAACAAAAAAATTAAGCCGTTGCGGACATATGTTCATATGAACTTTTCTTTATAAAATGACTTAAGGAATTTACCCCCTGAAATATTATAACGTCATTAAGGAACACCCTGTATAATATAATTTTTTTTAATTTACCGCCAAACCCCTAAAGACAAATGTCACTGTGTAATGGTTTTTGGGATTTACAATGATGCGAGAAACGCTTCCCAACATCGGTTTTTGTTCAAATCTGATAATAAAAAGTTTTTCCCTATGTTGCCCGTCACTGTATTCATATTTTTTTTTAGCAAACATGTCAGAATAATTGTCCCTTACAAAGTTCACACCGTCCATCACCATCACGTTGAAAAAGTACACGTTCCAGTCCACGTTCCAGTACCAGTTATCAAAAAGATCATTGTTCCAGTGGAAACTCATCATCATCATGATATTCATCACGATATTCATCATGATGTTCATCACGATGTACATCACGACGGCTGGCATGGAGGCTGGTGGTAAAGAACCCGAATCGCTAAAACACCCTGTACCTGTATAGATTTAAATCAATAGGTAAGAAATACAAATAATGTACTTACTTCCAGAGCTGTTTCAAATCACTTACAAAAATATTTATATCAAAGATATTTCTCCTTCCACAAATGATTTAAATCGTTTTGATGCAAGCAAAAATTTTAATATTTTTTACATGTTACTATCATTTTAGGCATATTTTTAAGATTTAAATAATTTTAAAACTTTAAATCATTTAAAAAGAATTTTTTTATTTGGGTTTCATAATGGCTACATTATGAAATGCAAAAAAATTGAATAACCTGCAACTTTATGAAACTGAAATTTTATTTTTTTTATGTTGGCAGCAAGTAGGGTTCGAATTTTAGGCTTAATTCGGGTTTGTTCGGGTTTGTTCGTTGTTGTTGAAATTAGTTTTCTAGGCATTATGGATTCGACCAAAAAAATTTTATAGAAAACTTTAAAATACTAACCTTTAACCTTGCAACTAGATAATTTTTACTAGATATTTATCTGAAATACCTATACTCGGAAATATATAATATGCTGACGGTGTCCATCAACTAATTTCTAGTCACAACTATAAAACAACGTAACCTAAAAATAATAGAAATATCTTCCAGTTTATGCACTATTTCTAAAGTTTTATTCAATTAAGTACTATTTTTATTTTTAATTCAATATAGTATTATACATATTACTTTATATATACGTATTTATAGTTACTGTAGACATTTCCTGGGCATTAATTGTTATTCTGTCTCGACACAATATTTTGTTCAATATTTTGAACTTTGTTCTGTTCGCACCATAACTGAAAGTTTTGCATATTCTTTTAAAAAGTTTTTCTACATTATTTTCTGCAATTTCTCGTATTTCTAACGGAGTACAACTTTCTTCCTTCATTTTTATTAACTTTAATAATATATTTATTTTTAATTATGACCGATGGGAAGAAGCTTTGTTGTGTTCAATTGTTTCTATCATGGCATATTTGATACTTGTAACATTTTATTGCACTTATTAGCACTTGTATTTTAGAAAACTCCCCGCCTTGCGGGTTGTTTTCTAAATGAACGCGTGCCCTAAGATAATGTCTTATGAAACTTGTATCTTAATATACTATTAAATTATCATTTAGAATTATTTTGGCGTTGTATGATTGGAAAGATTCAAATCTATTTAAAGATTCAAATAATTGCATACAGATTTAAATATTTTGAAAGTTTTATATTGTTCTACAAAGATTTTAATTTTTAACAAGCCTGAAAAAACATGCGCATTTAGCATTGTAGGAGTTGGTGTATTCGATTTTCCTGACGGAATATAGTTATTGCACACAGGTGGTCTGTAGTACGTTCAAGTTGAAGGAAATTATTAAAAAAAAAAAATTATTATTTTTGAAAAAAAAAGTATCGCTGGTACTATTATGTTTATTAATCTTTTTTTTCAGTTATCATCGATGGTAGTACAAGCAAACAAGGAAGGAAAGTGCAAGATATCTCTAGATTACCTCTAGTTGTCAGTTTCTGTAGTTCCAACCGCTTGACGTCTACCCCATAAAATGTTATTAAGGTAGCATAATGCCAATCTGTCTTGTATATAATTGTAAATAAATATGATTTTATTATTTTTTTTAAAGTTTAGTTTTATTTTTTTTTCATTTTAATGTGATTTTCTAAAATTTAATATACTCGTTGAGATACTTACATATACTATATATACAGGGTCCGAAAACGAAGCGGTGATGGAAGATTAAATCGTTATCGAACAACTTAACAACAATACTAAAACAGTTTGAGATATTGGATTAAATGCGGCATGTTTTAAAAATATTTTACATTAAACAGGGTGCCCCAAAAAAGTGTGACAGTATAAAGTTATATTTTTTTAAATGGGACACCGAGTATTTTATTGCATATTAGGTTCGTATTAGTAATCTGTATAAGTTCCTCAAATTTTATTTAATTTGGTTTCGTAGTTTCGGAGAAATAAATTAAAAACTAAAAAAAGCTTTGCAGTCCTAAATAAAAAAATCAAAAAAATAAATCCAGAACTATTTTTTAACCTCGGCATTGGGTGAAATTTATGACAAGAGGTCTAGAGATACTATCAATCTAATTGCGTTTATCTATTTTATACAGGGTGTTCATCATAAGCTTTCAAAAACGCCATATTTTAAAATAATTTTTCACCTGTACATTATTTGATAATTTGACGTAGAATTCATAGGCAATTTTTTTTGTAATACAAGCATATAAGTTATATGCTGATTTAAAAAAAAGATGATTTTTTGGAATAATTCATCTCTCTCAGAAATATTGTTATGGAGACGCCCCGTATAAAACTAATTAAATACTGTTCAAAATTATACAATTTCGATGGTCTTGTGAAACTATTGTCAAAATTTCAGCTATCTAGCTGTAACCGCTAAAAAGATATGATTTTCTTTTCAGGTCCCGATACGGCGTTAAAAAATTACAAGATTATTTATAATTCAAAAACTCTTAAAGATAGGTATTGATATTACACAGAAAACTGTTCTAGATTTTTACCTAGATTCCAAAAAATATATAATATATAGGGTAATTCATTTAAAATTCCGAAGTTGCTACCACTTTCGGTATGATCCGGCAACACCGCATCATCCAAAATATTTTATAAACGTAGAAAACCATCTCTTATAACTACAGCCAAATTTTCAAAATAAAATCTCATTTAGTTCTCGAGATAATTCTAATAGGCTACTTTACTTGGTGTACCCTGTATAGTATACAGTGTGTACATAAAGTAAGGAACAAATTCATTATCTAGGAATCTAAAAATATTTCGGAAAAATCCTCGGACACGTGTATAATAATTTTTAATGGCGCATTTTTTTCCCATACAAACTTAATATACAAGGTGGCTCATGTAGTAGATATGACATTATCGACGATTTTTTTAAATGGGAACCCCTGTATTTTAGTTCAGATCTGTAATCTCCAAGAACAGCTGATTTCAAAAACATAACACACTTAGGGCCTAAAATTCATAGTTTCGTTACTACAGGGTAAAACAAATAATTTTATATAAGATATTTTTTTTTGGCTTGGGAGGCATCAATTAATTACGTGAGGCGTTTTTAGCGATTTTTCAACCCTCCTTCCCCCAATAAAAGATTTCGTGACATTGGTTCAATCCCTTCCGCCATCACCCAATTTTACCTGAAAGTCTTACGTAATTAATGGACGCACCATCATTTGCTGTCTGTTACTTATGTTTTTTCTCAAGTAGGCTTAATTGCTGTTATGTAACTATGGTATTTAGATAATGTCATTGTCATTACATTGTATTTTTCTAGTAAGTTTATTAGAAGTAATAAATTTTATTTTAAAACATATTGAGTTACTATGCGTTTATCTTTAACACAAAGAATAGAAATTCTTATGATGATTGGATATGGTGTGGCTTAGACAGACATTTCCTTCTTTCATTTAACACTTTAACTACTATGAGAATGGATTATTTCATGAAAATATGAGATTTTTGAAGAAAGTTTTCAAATTAATATAGTTAAAAATGAAGTATATCCGCCGACTTACATATGGACTCTTGTTATTATGAGGTGAAATAAGATCACAATTTAAGAGAAAATGCATGCTAAATAATAATTGTGAAAAAATTGGTAAACGAATTGTCACAAAAACAGTAAGTATTCAGGAAGTAGAATATATTAAAAATTTAGTTTTTATGTATGCTAAGAAGGATATTGCGTGAATTATTTAAACAGGGTGTTCCCTAACCTCTCTGAAAAAACGAAGGAGGTGATTCCTCACCTTATTTTAAGACGAAAATGTGATATAAAAGTTTTTCGCATGTCGCTTCGTTTTCGAAATACAGGGTATTGCAAAAAATATTGTATTTTTCATTTTATTAATTAATGCCAAACGATATTCTAATGATGATGATATTTCTTGAAACTGAAGAAGACCTTCGACTGCGTATTATTGATTTTAATACGATTCGCGCCAGTCATGAAATTTTCCAACAAGTTAGAGACAATTTAGCACGTCGTGTACATGGAGGACATTTGCAGCACTTTATTTGACTTTTGTTCATATGAGTTCATTATTCAAAGTTTTTAAATCATATGCATTATCAAATCATTGGCATTAATTAATAAAATGAAAAATACAATATTTTCTTTAACACCCTGTATTTCGAAAAAGAAGCGACCTGCAAAAAGTTTTACACAACATTTTCATCTTAAAATAAGGTTTTTAAGTTGAAAAATATAAATTAAGTAGAACTAAACCCCCGTATTCACTAAAAAGGTTTAAGTTGAGTCCTTTTAAATATTTAGACATTATTGACGCCCAGTTGCTTTCACCGTATCATTATTCTTGTATTCCATATAGGTGTCTTGGCCGATATTTGAATGTCATCATAAGTTAGACCTTAGCTAAGGTATCCTTAACGTTATTGTAAACCTTAAAGAACTATATTTTAAATTAATTTCAAGGTCAATTGAAGCGTTATGGAAGATTACCACATCCTTACAGATCTAGGGTCGATATTTCAAAGTCACCTTAAGGTACAGAATGACATAAATCAACCTTAACACAAGTTTGACAGCATATTAAAGTTATCCTTAACTCTCATCTAAATAGATCTTTAAGGACGTGATAATCTTCCACTCAATGCGTCAATCAATCAATTTAATACATATTTTTTTAACGTTTGTCATAACCTTAAGGCTACCTTAGCTAAGGTCTAAAGGCCCTTAGGGCCGACATGTCAAGTTAAATGTAATTACAATTAGTTGACTTATTCTATAATTGTCATTTCAACCCCACAACCGTCTTTAAGGCTTATGTGTTTTAGTAAATCAGTTGAAACAGTTTTAAGGAACCTATGTATATAATATCATAAGAGAGACAATTTTGTCGGCAAAATATTCAACTGGTTAGAAAATTTGGTGCTTGACATTTTCGCAAATGAAATTATTGTCACAAAATCACGAGCCTTCAGGCGAAATTACCAAAGAACAACAAACTTGAAAAAGCCAAGGGAAATGTTCCATTAAGATGAGGATCCCAAACAATCCCAAATTAGCAATCAGAGCCTTCTATGTCGCATCACTTTATTTAAAAAATATGCCGCTTTCTGGCAGGTTAGAAAGAGACGAGAGTCGTCAGCTGATCAATATTTCTTTTCGTGTAGTTTTAGCCGTTAATAATAAAGTTGTTTAGTTAATTTATTGATATTTAGATTGTTCCACATATTAGCTGGCAATACACCAGCGGATATCTCAACAAATCTGATATGGCACGAGCCAAATATGCGGAAAAAACTTTGTGTGTATGTGGCGAGCCGAGCTTCATTGGGCCGTGCCTTATCGGCCACGGATGAAATCAGCAGGTCGCAACTCATCAGTAGATCGGTAGGTAATAGCGGACGGCGCATCAAGTCCAATTAATAGGTGCCCTTACACCAGCGGATATCTCAACAAATCTGATATGGCACGAGCCAAATATGCGGAAAAAACTTTGTGTGTATGTGGCGAGCCGAGCCTCATCGGGCCGTGCCTTATCGGCCACGGATGAAATCAGCAGGTCGCAACTCATCAGTAGATCGGTAGGTAATAGCGGACGGCGCATCAAGTCCCATTAACGAGACGATTTAATTCAGGCAAATCTAATCGGGTGATTAGGTCGGCGAGCTAGACTCGCCTGCCCAAAATTGACGAGAGTTTTGGTATGTGCCGAGCCTAGTTGGCAGGCCAAATCCGAACGGATCAAATCGGTCCAACTTATATGTTGGTGTAAGGGCACCTAATGAGACGATTTAATCAGGCAAATCTAATCGGGTGATTAGGTCGGCGAGCTAGACTCGCCTGCCCAAAATTGACGAGAGTTTTGGTATGTGCCGAGCCTAGTTGGCAGGCTAAATCCGAACGGATCAAATCGGTCCAACTTATATGTTGGTGTATGGGCGACTAATGGAGTATCAACAAGTTTCAGGAAGATCTATGACAAAAATTTGAAAATTGTTCATATTTGAAATAGTTATTATTATTCATTATATTTTTTAATGCAATTCTTTCATATCATATTTTTCCAATCCTATAACTTTACGAATCCGGTTTTAGATTAGAAAAAAACTAAGTATATTTTGTTAAACGTCCGTATAAAATAGTGCCTGCTTGGCAACCTGTGATTAAACGCAGCTCTTAAAAGATTACACATGTGATCTATCGTCAACAAAGTAAAATGCAAATTTAAATGTGATTAAAAAATTTTTATATCTATTTATTATATCTTTTTTTTATATCTTTACTTTTTTTATTTGGAAGCAATTTGAGCAAAAGACAAATGAGCAAAATAATGCTCCACAGCAACCTGAAATACTTATATCATGGAAACATTTTGAAGGAAAATTTCAAATCAGTATAAAAAGGACTCTTGGAGGAAATATGTCTTGGCATAACCACGTTGTGGCAATCGCCAAGATAGCTTCTCAGAAGCTTGGTGTACTCTTCCGAACCAGAAAGTTGTACACACCTCAACAACTTTTGACACTATACAAAGCCCAGATTTGACCATCACTAGAATACTGCTCGTGTCTGGAGCTCTGCACCCAAACATACTCTTCGGCTGCTGAATTCCATCGAAAGGAGGACTATTCGTCTGATCGGAGACCACGAGCTGACAAAGAACCTCGACAGCCTAGAACATCGAAGACAGGTTGGGGATTTGACTCTCTTTTACAGATATTTTCATGGAAGGTGCTCGGCTGACCTTTCCCTCTTAATTCCGCCCAGAGCGACGATTAGCAGAAATACACGATGAACCA
This sequence comes from Barypeithes pellucidus, assembly GCA_963991005.1. Classification (NCBI taxonomy): domain Eukaryota; kingdom Metazoa; phylum Arthropoda; class Insecta; order Coleoptera; family Curculionidae; genus Barypeithes; species Barypeithes pellucidus. The sequence goes on along the minus strand of OZ022562.1, from coordinate 17,832,184 downwards.
CTACCGCCTATCCATATGTGGTTAAGCTTAGTACTCCTCGAACTTCATTATTTAAGAATTCTTTCATCTGGAGGACTATATCTTTGTGGAACGACCTTCCCGAGGTCGTTTTTCCCAACGAATATAACCTCCAACGATTCAAAACCAACGTGAATTGCTTTTTGCGCACACGCACCACTCCCAGAGTGCCCTAAAGGATTTTTCCTATAGTGCTTGTGTTTGATCATAAAAAAAAAAAAAAAATAAAAACTCTTAAGAATACCGTGTCTGTTCGAACCGTATACCTTTATAGCATGGTATTATAAAATGGTTAATTTTTTAAGGCCCAGCACTTTCGCCAAACTAAACATTTGCTATCTCTGGTACCAGTGCAGTAAATAATTTGCTCGTTTAGATGAATAATAACGCGTTCGCCAAGAAGTCGAGGAAAATCTTATAGATGCTGAATTGTGATTTCGGAGGGGCACCACTGCAACCAATTTTGTTTCTTTTATAACTGTCCGCTGGGACAATAAAGATATTTCTTACGCCCAGAAAAAAATAGGTTATTTAAATCTTTAAAAATAAATTTATTACAACTAAAAACGAAAATTATACAAACGGATTCCTTTTTAAATTAATCTAGTTCGGCAGAATTTTGTCCCGGATATGGTCAGAACTGTATTTAAAAAAATGTGTTGTAGAATTTATGATCTGAACCACAGCGACACATTAGATCTGTTTTATTTAACGAAACTAAGATAAAACAAAACACAGATGACATAATTAATAAAATAATATATAACACATTAATATTTATAATTAATAATTGGCATATTTCTTATAAATTTGTGGTAAATTTGATCAAAAATCTATCGCATGTAAAAAAATGTAGAGACAACCTTCTTCGAGGACAAATTCCAGTCATTACTTTCTTCTTTTATTAACTAGGGGAAGGGTGGGTAGCCCCGGACAGTGGGTACCGCAGGACACCTTAAATATCAGGTGATGCGTTAAACGTCAAAGCTACCCCCACCCCCTCAACCCCCAGGGTGGTTTAAATTGCAATTGAATAATTAATTACCGTGTCCGGGGAACATTACGAACTTGAAGCCTGAGTTTCGTAAGTTTTTTTAATGAAACACCCTGTATATGATTACTTTGTCTTGTAGATATTTTAATCATCTTTAATTTTTATTCAGGTCTTTCTATGCATATCTCTACCAATCTTGGTGGTATTTCAATTTTTATTTAAAATCGAACAAAGAAAAGTGGATGTATTTTACCATTGTCCTTTTTCTAGTCACCTATGACAAAATAAAAAAAAATGTTGTAATTTAAAAAAAAAAATATTTGTTCATACGGGAGGATATGACACAAAAATATTTTAGCGATTCAAGCTCGTGGACAATTTCTAAAGTAAATTATTACCTAATTATTTGTTCATATAGTGACCCCCATTAACTTGAACACATAATTCAATACATTTTTTAAAAGAATGAGTCATGTTTCTACACATTTTCAACTGTTTCCAAAGTATTACTCGGCAAATGTCTAGAAACATTTTTTTGAAAAACGTATTGAATATGTGTTAAAGTTAATGGGGGTCACTATGAACAGATAATTAGGCAATACGTTGAAAACACTTCCAAATGTGTAGAAACATGACTCATTCTTTTGAAAAACGTATTGAATTCTGTGTTCAAGTTAGTGGGGGTCACTATATGAACAAATAATTAGCTAATAATTTACTTTAGAAATTATCCACAATCGCTAAAATATTTTTGTATCGTATCCTCCCGTATAATAACCGTTAAATATTTTTTTTACAATTACAAAATTTTGTTTTTATTTTGTCATAGGTGACTAGAAAAAGGAGAATGGTAAAATACATCCACTTTTTCTTGTTCGATTTTAAATAAAAATTGAAATACCGCCAAGATTGGTAGATATAGGCATAGAAAGACCTTAATAAAAATTAGAGAGGATTAAAATATCTACAAGATAAAGCAATCATATACAGGGTGTTTCATTTAAAAAACTTACGAAACTCAGGTTTCAAGTTCGTAATGTTGGCATATCCATAGAAAACACCCTGTATAAAAACATTGACATGTGTTATCATAGGGGACTTCTGTCAACATTCCTCTTTCCGACATAAAAATATTTTATTTCAAATTATTATAAGTTAAGAAATATTACACAAATTTCATTGAACCTTGTTTTTGCACAAATTTTAAGAATTTTTCAATCTATTTGGCAACGTTGCAAAAATGTGTACAAATAATTACGGTGCTATGTACAGAATTTTACGGTGAATTCAAATATGTAAAAACCTACATAGTGTCCAATTTAAAACGAACGATATTGAGCTTTGTCGCACTAATTGGCCACCCTGTATATTGAATATATTCCTAAAATGTGGATTATTTAAGTGTCCGGAGCTACCCGTTCTTCCCCTATTTAATCGTGACTAAATCTCCACGACCGTGTAATTGACAAGGCAAAGTTCAACGGTAATGTTTTGCTATTTGTACAGTTAAACTTCAGATTGAGAATCTCATGAAATGGAAAGTTATTGTTGATTTTTAATTTTTTTTTAATATCGTGGAATAATCCTATATGCTACCGGCGTAAGCTGAATATCCTAGTCAAATCATGTAACGGGGGTTCGTAGAAGGGTAATAGGTAAATGATAAAAACCAAAATATGCAAAATTCTACTGTATAAAATCAAAAATATTGGCGATTTAAAAAAAATGTATTGTATAATGAACATTCATTTAAAATGTATTATTCCGGTCAGAATGGCGGAGGAATGCTAAAAAAGTTATATTTAGACACATGTAAAGTTGGCTTTTTATTCCATAAATGAATTTAAAATTAACACTATCATATACGCTTTGTCTGGGGTGACAGTAACCAAGTCGAATTCAATGCTAAGAAAAACCCAGGCAGCAGTTTTCTCTAAAAAAGTTAACATTGCACAATCTGATATAGTTACGACTGGACACGCAATTCCACTGGCTAAAAACCGTATTAGAGTCGGCGCATTTCCAACAGCCAGAACAGCAGTTGGTAGTGTCGAAATCCCGAAAATACCACTAGAATTACAGAACCTGTTCGTTTTGATTAGCAGTTAAAGCAGCTACTGCTACTTACAAATGGCAGTTTAAAAAAGTTGCTACGAATTACCAGTAGATATGCTTAATAAAGAATGTGAACTGTTAATTTAAGTACCAGTTAGTTTAAATAGCCATTAGCTGTTCATAGGTGCTTCGACCAGCTAATAAACAGTTAAAAATAACAGAATAATCCATCTCTACCCAGACTTGCACCGGCAATGGCAATGAAAATGACGCGTGCCCCATTTCTGGCAATGCGAGACAGCTGATCGAGAACGGTGTACTGCGCATGAATCCCTGCCATTTTAATTGCCAGAAGACTAGAATTGCCGACTGTAATACGGATTCCATTCTCGCACTGCGCCGGCAATGCGAGCAGTATTCGGCCAGCTGCAATGCATCTTTTAGTGATTTTTTACTGCGTACCCATGTCTTTTAAACAGCTTCGCAGGAACTTGGTATACTTTTCGGGACAAGAACAACAACTTTTGACAATCTACAAAACCCTGATTTGTTCATCACTAGAATACTGCTCTCATGTCTGGGCTGTAAATTTTTTGGTAAAATTTTTAGCACGTTGTATATTTTTGTCTTAACTTAACTTGTCTAGATATAATTAAGTTTAGTTCTACATTAACGACCTTCTAGTGAAAAAGAAAAATCCGATATTTAGTTTTGCTGACGATAGCACACTTATCTCATATTTCTCTTTGAATGCACAAACATCGGCTGCCGACGCACATCTTCGTAGACCGCATGAAGTATCACGCCTCAACAAAGACCTGAAAGAAATTTTGGCTTGGGGTGACAGTAACCAAGTCTAATTTAACGCTAAAAAAACCCAGCCAGTAGTTTTCTCTAAAAAGGTTAACATTACAGAACCGGATATAGTCATGGACGTACACACAATCCCACTGGCTTCATCTATTAATTTGTTGGGCGTTAATCTGGGAAGAAATATGTCTTGGGATAACCACGTTGTGGCAATCGCTAAGATAGCTTCTCAGAAACTTGATGTACTCTTCCGAACACACCTCAACAACTTTTGACACTATACAAAGCCCAGATTCGACCATCACTAGAGTACTGCTCTCATGTCTGAGCTCTGCATCCAAACATACTCTTCGGCTACTGGATTCAATCAAAAGGAGGGCCATTCGTCTGATTGGAGACCACGAGCCGACGAAGAACCTCGACAGCTTAGAACATCGAAGACAGGTTGGGGATTTGACTCTCTTTTACAGATATTTTCATGGAAAGTGCTCGGCTGACCTTGTCCTCTTAATTCCGCCCAGAGCGGCGAATAGCAGAAATACACAACGAACCACTGCCGTCCATCCATATGTGGTTAAGCTTAGTACTCCTCGAACTTCATTATTTAAGAATTCTTTCATCTGGAGGACTTCATCCTTATGGAACGACCTTCCCGAGATCGTTTTCCCACCGAATATAACCTCCAACGATTCAAAACCAATGTGAATCGCTTATTGCTCACACGCACCACTCCCAGAGTGCCCTAAAGGATTTTTCCTATAGTGCTTGTGTTTGATCATAAAAAAAAGTACATAAATTCATTGCTTTTACATAATTCATGGGTTTGTATATGTATATATTTTCTCGCAAACGTTCCTCTTATAGTTCCCTGGAGGTTGAAAAATATTATATCGGTTCATAAAAAAACCACCTAGTGGAAAACTAACTATATGAAGAAGAATTTTAAATCGTTACAATCGTTAAAAATATATAATTAACAACTTTCATCAAGATGTAATCATCAGTGTTATCAACCCGAAGTATGTAATATGACATACCCAAAACCAATGACTTTTACTTTTCTTTATTAAATAATTCCTTAAGAGTACATATGTAAATACCAACAAAAAAAAAGGTAAACTTAACCCACTTAATAGGAATTTGATACAATAGTTACGCTTGAGTAATACCAACCTACGTGTGGTTGTGAGTAAAAGTAACAAGTCAATACAAATAAATAAAAAAATAAGCAGTTTCATTGCAAAAAGAGCAAGATACTTGGTGGAATTTGCATCTAGATGAAATAGAGTGTAAATTGCCTGTCTGGCGTAGAAGTTCATTGCTACCAACTGAACCAGTGCAATAGCCGAGCTATCTAACTACTGTGGTCTGCGGAAATAGCCTTTACTAGGTCATGGCAGTGGCAAAAATGGTAGAATATTATCAAGAAAATTAGGATTAGAATTTGTTTTAATAAATTGGCCAGAACCTATTTTTGTCCACGAAGTTTCTCCTCCAAATAGTAAAAATAAGTAAGTCTTCCCAGTGTTTTTATTTCAGATTTATCGGTGTAAAATCGACTACAGAATGGCTTCGCTATTAAACTTTGAACCGAATTCATTGTCATTAAATTTAGTACTGAAAAAACCTACACACAACAACACAATGACGTATTAGATTTGAATGGGCGACTCCTTGGGTGTTCTAGAGAAGCGCTACATATTTTACTTTTTTTTTAAATTGACCGTTTTAAAAGTGGGGTAATAAACACTCTTACTCACAGGTCAGTCCGCGCTACTGTACAACATTTCACCCCGAGCCAATGGCAATGTTGCCAAACTTAATGTAAAACTGAAATTCCATATAAAATTATAAAAATAAATTATTTTCTGCCTACTTGTATTTATCCTTATACCTAAAGAGCGAGGAAATCCAGGCACAAACACAATCAGTTTTTTTTCATGGGAACACTCCTGGAAACACTTTATGTACACACAGTAATAGTGAAACAAAACCGATATTTAGCTTTTGAAAATACAATAATACAGATTATACTACAGATTATTAGATTTTAGTAGAAAAAATTTGACGGGAAGAAGAAACGCGTCAATAAAAACAATATTCAAGGATTATTTATGGACGGGCAAGATATACGCGTAAACCGAAAAAACAGAGCACGGATTGCTGAGAGTGTGTTGGTGATCGACGAGACACAACGTATCCGGCCGCTGGTTGGTGTTCAACTAACAAACGCAAGCGTGCGGCGCTTTATGAAACTACTTCGCTCAGCCGATGTAAGGCGTCAAGAGGTCATTGGCATTTGACCTAGTGACGTACGTGGCAATAACTATTCCATATGTTTTTTCGGGTTGTTTAAAACATAGTCCGTCGTAAATGTTCTTCAATTAATTGTACAAAATGGAAAAGTGTTTAAATTATATTATTTTGTCTAAAGAATTTAAGGTGTACATATGACAACACCGGCCAGAATTCCTTGGTTGCTTATATGTATCGCAGTGCCACACAGGTGTTTTTCTGGTTTGACGTCAGGTCACTTTTACCGCTGAATGAATTGAGAGCGCCATTTATGGCTATTTTTCGTCAATTTGCCTTTATCTCAGGAATTGCCGGTTTAAATATAATACGTCATTTCCATAATACCCTGTATATCATTGTTCCAAGAAGTCAAGCGACACAAGGCGAGGTTACCACTTGGATAGGTGATCGCTTAGGAATCCAACGTGCAATCTTTAAAATTTTTACAAAAGATTTTAGTAAATTTTCCAAAAACTTTTTAGTAAATTTTACAATAATTATTGTAATTATTACTAAAAAGTTTTTCTCTCTCCGTGGGGTACGGGGGACGGTACGAACTCCCCAATCGGTAGGTTAAACTGCAATGCAAGAAACCAAGGGTTGATAGCCCTTTGGAAAGCAGCGTATCACCATGAATCGTGGTTCGGAGCCCACGTTAAGCTGTTGGTACCCTGGGAAAATTGAGAAGAAAAAATGTTACAATAGTATCAATTTGAATTTAATGGTTTTAATCAAGAACGACAAACCTGACGAAACAAACGTCAGATACCGTTCTTATGTAGAATTGACCAAGCTCATCAGAACAAGTATCCATATGCAATAATATCAGTGGCGTACTGACGGATCGATAGATTAACTAGTCTAACTAAAATATGTCATTTTATATTATCCTATTAACGCATCCATACATATTTATATCATTTACTATCTATCATCTGACGACTGACATTAGTAAAGGAAGTTCTATCTACTGACTGAGTTTATTGCAATATTTTTTTATTATTACAAGGTATCACAATCTATTGTATAATAATAATGTACAAGACCTGTGTTAGGATTTATAAGACACTTCCACTAAATCATTCAAATGGTAAATTTCATGTTTTATGTGTCTAGAAGCTAACGAAGAACCGATAGTGGTTCCGGTATGTGGTAAGAAGGCATGAGAGCACATAAAAACGAGTTATACGCGCAAATTCACCAACATCTCATCTCATCAGATCATTCTCACCGTCGCATCATTTGTTTTTACTTTCACGATCTTTATTGTTATAGTTTATGATCAGGCTTTCTTCTTCATTTTCCTGCTTTTAATAATAAAAAAATGTAGATAAATAGCAGTGTTTGCTAAAGAGTTTTAACCTTGAGAGTTTGTGTAGACAAAAATACGCTCTTATTGTATAAGATTTCATCAGCTGGTGGTCTGGGAAATAATATAATTTTTGCACGCATTTATTTGACATCTAAAAATGTTGAAACTAAATAACAGCTTTGAGCCTGTTCGTGTTTTGACGTTGTCTGTTCGGGTTTATTATATTAAGATCATCGGTAAAAATACAGCGTTGCCACTTTCGATGTTTTATAAGGATATATTCATAAATTGCGGAATTTTCTTCTATAATATTACTTTACTGTATAATTATAGTCTCGGAAAACCGCGCTAGCAGTTTTCGGAGGAAGAAAGCACCTTTAACTCGACCATTTATTTCAAAGGGTAGTTCCGATCTCCACATAATTGTTTCATTTTATGTTTAGTAAAGGGTTAATGGCCCATAGAAATTAGCGTTTTTATTATTTTTATTGCGAAATAATTAAGTGCTGTGGTTCTATGTGTGCGATAGTGTTACTGTAAAGTGTAATTATGCGTTAGTCTTTAGTGCTTTCGTGTAATCTGATAATAGGCGCATATATTCAAAAAAAAGCTAATTTGAAACTCCTGGGTGTCTGTGTGTTTCTTTAGGTGATTTAGTGCAATTTGTTAAGTTTCACTAGGTATGTGTTTTTTTCTCTCAACGATATGCCGGTTATGTTCCGAGCGATTGGAAAGAATATGGGTTTAGTGGGTATAAGCTTATTATGCAGTTCCACACTATCATCAGGGCACGTGATGAGCATAAAGCTTTTCCCATATAAAAAAGAACTGAAAATGTTTGAATTTCTTACTCCTGTCAGCGTGGATTTACTTTCTAAGTAAGCTAAATATTTATTTTTATAAGAAACTAAAGTTTTACATTTTTTACGCAGTTTGGCAACATTGCATGTAACACCTGTTTTCTGATATGCCACTACAGCGTGACATGACGAACAAACCCGAACAACCGCCGGTTGAGGTGTGGGTTTATGGGGCTGGGCCCCACTTTTAAAACGGTCGATTTGAAGAAAAAATATGTAGTGCTTCCCTAGGACACCCAAGGAGTCACCCATTTAAATATAATACGTCATTTCCATAACACCCAGTATAAAAACAAAAATTCAGGCTAACATTCCAAGGCACAAGTGTATACTTTGCTAAAAATGTCACCAAGATCAGGAAATCATTTAAAAAGTTACAGGACTAACAGCCTGATTAACATTATCTTTGTCTGGAATTTTTGTTGTGGAAGTGTATTTATGAAATACGAATTAATGGTAAGAAAGTTAGATTTAAACGAAAAAACGTTATAATATGGTATACATAAATATTGAGACACCGCCCAACCCGAACTAGCTCCCAACCAAATTTTTGTGCATATATATTTTATGCAAACATGAGCGTTTTGAGAGAGAGGGCCTACATAATTTTTCCGCCGGCATGTGGCACCTACGTCATTGTATTTTACATGATTGTCGTCAACTCTGCGTTCCTGATATTTACTTCCTATGTATAAAATTACTAGTGTTAATAAGTTTGCTCAGTTTTTTTAAATTATAGAATTAAATTATTTATCTCCTTTCGATTTATTATTTATTACTGCCTTTTCAGAAATATTATTTATTAGGTTACCTACTTATTTTAATTATTTATAGTACCGAACTTGTTCCGCTGTGTATTTATTGCTTCATTAATAGGATTAAGAGCTAATAAATAAATAATTATGCAGATTGGTGTCATAATATTAAATTATTAATACAGATTTTTTTTTTAATATTTTTAAAAAATACCATTCAATACCACATAATAATTTTATTTTTACCCTTTAACAGGCATCATTTGCTAATACGAGACATTTTGTATACATGTATTAAATTTCAGTTCATGTGAAGTTTATGCAACTATTGATTTATTCATGAACCTGTAGAATATTTTTAAATTCTATTCTCCATAAAATAAACGATACAATTACTGTTGGAAAAAATCAATGATTTTAATAATCGAGCACTTGATACTCGAGCGATTTTGATAATCCACTGAATCGCTCGAGCGATTAATCACTTGAAATCTTTATGACTAAGAAGAATGTGTTGATAAAACATCAGGGTTTGTTTTTGTAAGTTTTAGAATTTAGTCTAGAGTTTTTATTAAGGAAGAACTGATTTTAAAAAACGTATATCCTTTAATTTTTTTAAAATTTACAATTGCCCCTGATTAGCCAGTCAAAACAAAACTCATGTCGCGATGAATCCACTAAGGGATTTGGCATAGTTTTTTTCTATGTACCTTCTCGTTTATGTGCCTTTAACAAAGACGTATGTCGTGTCAGCCTTCTGAGCGTCAAACGTCGCCAATCGGCACATTTCGGGTATCAAGCGGAAGGCAAAGATTTTTTTTCGATTTTTCGCTTGAATTTATAACTAGAGTAGTATTTCCTATCGAGCGAAAAACTGCTCGTATATACGAGCAGTTTTTTACCTCGAGCAATCATACTACCAAGCAGGACATCTTGGTCGGCGTCAAGCGAAGCTTGTATCGAGTGAAAGGTAATAAGTAACAAGCGACGATTTTCGCTTGAATTTTTAACTAGAGCAGTTTCTTTAATAATCGAGCGATGTCGGTTATTTCAATAATCGAGTACTCAAGCAGTTTTTCGTTAGAGCGATCATAACACTGCATTATATACATTTCATTTTTCACAATATTAAAAACCAAAATACTACTAACCTAATAACATTCTTAGTCTAGTTATTATAAAAATACACAATACAATAATATAGGCATGCAGAATAAATTGTTGTTGTAAGTTGTTCAATGTAAATTATTCAAAAACGGTGGCTTTTAGGTAGGTATATAAAAAATAACGATTTAATTTGGTTTTTGTATATTTAAAATTAATAATCTAATACTCTACTTAGAATTTCGTATAGAAATTCTAAAGGAAACCTTCCTTTTTTTCAGTTCCATATAAATATAAAACAAAATAAATATACTCACCAGGAAAACAGTAAGAATAAATTCCTGATTATATCTTGAACTTAACATCTTCGTTCATGGTCCATGTCAAATTTAGTCGATTAGGTACTTATTTCATATTCCACCCCATTTATCAACTTCATTGTTCCATTTTACCTATAATTGACCATTTATTTCTACAAAGAAAAACACTAGATAAAATAACGTTTTATCTCAATGTTCCGTTTTATCTTACTGTCCCCTAATACATGAGGCTTATAAAAAAAAATGAATAGGTACGTTGTTTTATTTTACAATAAACTTAATGATGGCGCGTTCTGTTTTCCTGATAATGTTTCAATAAAACTTCCTTTCTATACACTATACAGTCAGTTACCTAATTATTAATAAAGATAATTTGTGTTTGTGCTTTGTATTTTTATGTATGTCGCCCATTTACTTCCGTGTGGGTATTAGATTTATACAGTAAGAACTTTGTGAAGCCCAAATTTAAAGACATTCTAATTAGCTGTCTTCAGATTAAAAGCTCACGGCTTTAGAAACTATTAAGTATTTCTGGAGTAGTAAACTATGGTATATTGGAAAGAGATTTAAACGACCTTTTAAATGCCATTTCATCCCTATTTCTATTTAAGATTTTCAGTGGAACATCGAATATTCAAAAATTGACGTCCTAATTAATTAGCTTAAGTTATTTCGTTATTAATGAACCAATTTTAATTATTTTTAACTGAAGTTTAGGGTAGGGTTAGAGCAGTTTTCGTCCTGGTACGTCTAATTGTACAGGGTAGCACATAAAATCTAGATGCATGTAAATTTCCTAAAATTTAAATTTGACATATCTTATATAAAAATTGAATTTAATTTATTTTTTAAACTAAGCCAATTAAATAGAAATATATCTGGCTGACAGTGACCCAAGAGGTACCAAAAAAATTACCGCTTCTGCTAAACACGTTATAACTAAACTAAAAGTAAAAACATCATCTCAACATACATTGTTTACCGAGTAGGAAATGCCTAACTTTCCTGGACGACTGTGAAGATTGCTAAGTCAAGGTGCAAGCCTTTCCTACAAGGTAAACATACATATATTTTTCCGAAAATCGTTTAAAAATCGACAGATATTGATTAATTTTGAAAAAATCGCGAATAATTTTATTCACAAATAAATGGTGTCATGAAATTCGAATTAAAATTAGTTGCGTTACTATGGAAACGTATTAATATTGAATTGTCAAAATTGACGCAAATAAATTTAATTGTTGGTGTTTCCGAAAGCAAAACAGTATAAAATGATAAGTGATGATGAATTTTCCATCTGTGGGACTCCTCCAGAGCTGGTTGAGGCAGTGAATACTGCTTCATTAGAATTATTGCCAGAGAAATCAAGAGAAAAGTACGAATATGCATATAAACGTTATATGGACTATCGCAAGAGTAAAAACACGAGTTCTTTCTTGGAAAATGTTATAATGGCATACTTCCTAGACGTTTGTTTAAAGATGAAATCTTGAACATTATGGGCTAATTATTCAATGTTAAAGTCAACCCTTGCAATTAAACACAATTTAGATATATCCTACATATTCAAAACTTCGTTCTTTATTGATACGGCAAGCTCAAGGTTATAGGGCAAAGAAATCTTAAGATTTTAACGATGGAAATCGACAAATTCATCCAAAAAGCTCCAGATAAAGAACATTTAATGATTAAGGTAATTTACAAGGTTTCAATTTCTATTTAGATAACACATTTATTTATTTTTTAGGTGTCTTTAATATTTGGTATTTCTGGGGCCTGTAGAATGGATGAATTAGTCCGAATGATGAATTATTTTCAATAATTGTACTAACTCAAAATGTATTCTGCAATGCATTGGGGTTTTCAAAATATAAATTAATTCCTTATGAACAACGTGTTTTCAATCATTTATGTAGAACACTAACAACTGTAAGAAATATCATTTCCTTACAGTAAGGAAATTAATATTTCCTAACAGTTATTTTCCGTTGCCTAGCAACGACTAAGTGTAGGGAAATATTAATTTTTTTTCAAAAATGTTTACAAAAATGTCAATATTTCCGAACGATTTTCGGAAAATAAAGTTTATAATACAGCGTTCAATACCATTATTTTTCATTTAATCCATTTACTTAACAGTAACAATTAATTCCAAAATAACAACAAAGAACACTGTTCTGGAATATTCGATAATTTAAAAATACAAAATTAATTTATTCAACATCGGTTTCCGATATTTTAATAAGTCTACGATAGACCACGTACCACGTATAACTCCCACATTTCTTTTATAATTAGGTACATCAAGAGAATTATCTCTAAATAAAAAAAAATAATTTACGATAATTATGATAATTCCTTTTAAATCATATGTCTGAAATTAATTCCACCATGCCGAAGTCTAGCTTATAAATATCCCACCAAATTAAAAAGAATATTTGAGGAAAAGTTGAAAAATTTCAAAAAATTTTTTTCACATAACATGATAATTATGTTCGGGTCCATGTTCCATCACGCGATAAACATCACCATCGACCATTTGCATTATTTCGGTAAAATTGACATAGTGAAAGTATAATTCTCGCGACCCAAAACCATCTGCCACCCACAAGTTCAAAAAAATGTTTTCATGTTGTAACATTGTATCCAATATAAATATATATAATTCTCAACAAAACAAGAATATTATTACGATAAAATTTGTTTTAACGTAAACATCTTTCTTCTTACGAAATAATTCGAGAACAATGAGTTATGGAATTTAATCAATATTAAATTCTAATTTTCTATTTTAATGTTGATTCTATGTCACCATTTATAAATTTACACATTAATAGGTATACCGGGTGATGCGCCCGGACGTGGGATTGCCCATGTAAATTTTGAGATGGTCAAATATTCGCTTCCGTATTTGGCTTTAAAGAAAACTATTATTAAGACTTTTTAAAGAGAATAATGAGAACAAAAAGTCCGCCAAATATTAACTTTTTAACACACACCGTTTTTAAGATATTATGAAAATTATATATAAAAATTTTTATTCAGGTTAAAATGAAAATACTATTGGGCGCATTCAGCAGAACACATCGAGTGGGTCAAAATTTTTTTACAGGTAACTTTCAGTAAATCGGAATTTAAAGATAAATAATCTCAAAAACACCTGTTAACTTATAACTTTAATAGGTTTCCCATAGTATCTAATTAGAGGAATTATATATGTCCGCACAAAAGATCATTGTCACAAAGATTTTTGTATAGCATCGATTTTTTAAATAATTTAACGCCCGTCACATGGCTAATTTTATTCTTCTGAATCATTTGGAACTGAGTTATTTTAATCAGTCACTATAACCATTTTCCCATTATTTATAACAGCCCTGTCCTATATTGGAATGTTCCTTATAGAATGTTAAAATACTAAGAAATTTAGTTATATTTTTAATCTACCTAGGTGTAAACGAAACTTGCACATTAAAATATATTTTTAATATATAATGGTTTATAAATTGTTAATGAAAAAATATTGTATATAGCTTCGGATAGCAAACCGTCACATCAATGTATCTCCGGTAACATTTTCATGAGTGACCGGCGATACAAAAATGCTCGAATTCGTGGATAACAGCTAATACAAGCTATTTCTTAAACTTTGTTAGACTGAAATGAGTATCTGTACTCAAGAGAATGACTTCGTGTAGTATTTTTCCCTTAATTAAGCCTACTAGGTCTGAGTTAACCCTGTGACCGGCGAAACAACATATAAAACATACGCCTGGTAAAAAGTAGGCAATGTTCTAGTTTATACCTAAATAAATATAATCAGGAACTTAACTAAACAGGAGCACGCTTTACACAAATTCACACATACCGTCATATGTGTAAAACTATTAGGCTGACCTCTAATGGTGTTATTTATAAGCAATTTCTGCCGTGACCGGCGATACATGCAGCTGCGGGGACGGAACTTCTGGTTAATAATTGCGTTAGAGAAACTAAACTGTTGATCTTTGAACATTATTTTTTCAATACAAATTGTAGTAAGAGTGTAAATAATTTATATATAAAAGTAACACTAGTAAAATGACGTGAAATATAAAAGGGTGTAAAACTATTAGGCTGACCTCTAATGGTGTTATTTATAAGCAATTTCTGCCGTGACCGGCGATACATGCAGCTGCGGGGACGGAACTTCTGGTTAATAATTGCGTTAGAGAAACTAAACTGTTGATCTTTGAACATTATTTTTTCAATACAAATTGTAGTAAGAGTGTAAATAATTTATATATAAAAGTAACACTAGTAAAATGACGTGAAATATAAAAGGGTAAAGTAAGAAATTATAGACTGGGGACACGTGACCGGCGATACATTTTTAAATTCAAATTTGAATACGGCAGCTATAATCTAAAAAAAAAAATTTTAATTGCTTTCTAATGCAGGAAGTAACATATATTTCGCAAATTATAATCGTTTCTACAGTAGTAAGTTATATGCTAAGGACTGAAAATTTTTAGTTTTTTGTTTGGTTAGGATCCCATCGAAAATATTACGTTTTTATCTCTACGAAATTACAGATTTTTCCATGGCAAATGTTTTTTTAATTAAATCTAGATGCTAGAGGAATAACAGAAATTCACGATGAGCCACTGCCTATAAACATCAACATTACCTTTTTGAGTAATTAACGTCCTAACGTAATATTTTTGCTAATGTAATGCTAAAAATAATGACAGAAACCATTACAATAAAATCTGCTTTATGGTCCTTAGACCATGGACGAAACAATAAGACTGCTAACGGGCTAATGACGTAAAGGAAGAAATGTTAAGAAAGTGTAAATTTTTCTAATTAATAATTTTGTATGCATCTTGGCAAATAAGTAGTAGGTAATTATTTAATAAGGAAGTTGTCTTTGTTAATAAAAAAAAAGGCTATGGCAGCAGCAGCAGCTGGTGCCGCATAAAAATAAAAAGCTCTCTAGGGGTGTCCCAGAATATGTGGACAATTTCCCGGATTCAGATAGAACACTTAAAAATAACACGAGAAGTTTTTTTCTTCCTAGGGTCCTCCTACGGAGATACGGGCCCATAACGTTGTTGATTTTAAATAACGACTAGACGTAACACAAAAATGCTTTTTTTACACCCTGTGTGATGAAGGAAGAACAATAATATATTTTTTGGATACTCTAAACCTTAAGCTAAAAAAAGGTACCTTGATCAATGTCGATAAAATGAACTGTTTTCGAAAAAAAAAATATTTTTGTTCATACATTAATATGCATGTGGGCATATTCAGTATACGTAAATTCCATTACTAAGTTAGTAACTAATAAGACAAAGGAGAAAAACCGCAAATTTCAAGACACTACCATAAACTGACACTGGCATAAATATTCTTATTTAAATCGGTACATGTGAAAAATACCATAGCAACAATGAGGGAATTTTATGAACATAAAACAACAACCAATTCAAAAAATCATATTGAACAAAAATATTTTTTTTCGAAAACAGTTCACTTTATCGACATTGATCAAGAGAACCTTTTTTTCAGCTTAAGGTTTAGAGTATCCAAAAATATTATTGTCGTTCGTTCATCATACAGGATATAAAAAAAAAGGATTTTTGTGTTACGTCTAGTGCGTCCCTGTCAAACTAAGTAAGCCAAATGTGTTTAAAAGGGCGAATTTTAAGGAGACTCATCTAGTACACATTATACTAAAAAATTATTAAATTACACCTAGTACTTAAAAAATTATTAAAAAATCAACGATTTCCAGAGACGTCCGTTAGGGGCCCGTATCTCCGTAGTGGGGGCCGTAGGAAGAAAAATTTATATGAACTTCTCCTGTTATTTTTAAGTGTTCTATCTGAACCCGGGAGATTGCCCACATATTCTGGGACACCCTGTATAGCATAAATCAAATATATAAGGCTATCCATGGTGGTTGGTTGGTTAAAGGTGGGGGTCGGTTTAAAGGCCTGAACTTCAAATCAATGCAGCCTTTCGGCTTATTATGTACCCCGATCTTGTTGGAAGATGTTTATTCCTCCTATGAGGTCCAGTAACCTTCTACCAAGCTTGTCCTGTAGGAGGTTGTCACCACGTTGTATGTTCTCGAAGATATTTTGTCTACGGGACAGCGCTATGCAGCGGTATATTATGTGTGAGGCGGTTCATCCTCTTCGCCGCAGAGTCTACATTGAATGGATCCGTTGTTCATCCCTATCCGTTGAAGGTGTTTTCGCAAGTGGCAGTTCCCTGTTAGCAGACCCATCACTTGTTTCAACTGGGGCCGTGTCAGGGTTAGCATCCCATTCGATAGTATTATCGATGGTTTTCGAATTACGGCCCGTGCGTGTATTTGATCAGGTAACTCTTGCCATCGAGATAGGTGTTGTCTTTTCGACCATCTATCTAATGTTGTTTTTGTTCGGGTTTGTTATTCCAAATACCGGTTCGGGGCCCCTGAGACTTTGGGCAGATCCGGCTCTCGCTAGTTCATCCGCTTTTTCCTCCTAATATCCCGGAGTGACCAGGGACCCACAAGAGTTTCACCTTGTTCCCCCTGGCCGCCAGTACTTTTAGGTTGGTATGGCACTCCAGTGTAAGTTTTGAAGTAAACCGATTGGAGGTCAGAGCCTTAAGAGCAGCTTGGCTGTCCGAAAGGATGTAAATATTTTGGTCGTGATAGCCCTTTTCAAGATTTTGTAGTAGACATGCTTGTATGGCATGAACTTCCGCTTGGTATACTGTGGCGTAGGTCCCCAGAGGAATGCTCATGTCCATCCTGGGCCTTTCCCCAAATATACCTGCGCCCACACCGTTGGCGGTTTTTGATCCATCGGTGTACCAAACTAGACCCTTGTGAAACGATGGAGATGCACTGTTTGTTCATTTATCAAAGTTCCAGTCAATCTTGAAAGGCTTTGTGAAATCGTATGTTGCTTTCATACGATCAGATTGCATATCCAAGAGCTCATCGTAGATTAGATCCGTGGATCTTGTGTGTCCAATTTTTACGGGGTGTCGTGTCCATTCCGCATTTGTGATCATCCTTGAGGTGCTGCAAATAGCCTCCATTCTGATGTGGATGTCTAGGGGTATTAGTCCCAGTATGACTTCCATTGCGGCAGTGGGGGTACTTTTCATCGCCCCACTGATACACAGGCAGGCCAGCCTCTGCAAACTGTTAAGTTTGTTTGCTGTCGTAATCTGCTGTGTTTTTGTCCACCAGACTACAGACCCAGATGATATCAGGGATCTGATAACTGTGACATAGAGCCATTGCATCATCTGGGGCTTGAGTCCCCAGGTTTTCCCAACCAAGCTCCTGCACCGCATTTTTGCTTTGTTTAGGTTTTTGTTTAATTGTTGGTTCCATGTCAGTTTGGCGTCCAAGGTTAATCCCAGATACTTTACCTCGCTGACTGTGTTTATCCGTTCACCAAAGATTTTCAGGTCGTTGTAGTTCCCTATTTGTCTTCGTTTGGTGAAGTGATATAGATCGGTGCTCGAGACTGATTTTGGAAAATATCCACAATATTCAAATTGCTCTACTCACCTTAAACTTTTAGATTTATCGACTTATTCACGGATGGTGCAGAATTACCTTACATTATGGTCTGCAAGATGTAAACCATTTACAAGAACGGTAGATCACATTTTTTAATTACACGATAGCTTTAAAAAAATGAAAATCAGATAAGATGCTTATTTTCACGTATAAGTCCGTTCCTTCTAAATCACTATGTATACTTTGTAGATGTATCTTCAACTATAATTATGAGGAAAGCTTATACGTTTCAACAGCTATGTCGTTGTTTACAATAGTTCGTAATTCTTGTACTAGTAATTACTTAATAAAGCTTTGATTGATTGCAATATGAGATGTATTGTATTGCTTTACCATATGGCTGTCAAAAGGAAACGGAACTATCACCGATTTATTTATTTTTTCCGATTATCTAACGGAGAGTGTGTGTGTGAAATTTACACGGGGACCAAAATACATTCGCCGGCACAAAATTCCGCCACCCTGAAATTTTGGTCAAGTTTGATATTATATAACTTTCTTATTTTTTATGCGATATTCATGATTTTGTTATCAGTTTGTAGATCCGTTTATTGTGTTTTTCTTTAATTATTTTATAAAGTATCATTTTTCGATTAGGTTATACTATACAGCAGTAAATCAAACTGTTGTTTTTTGTCTTAAATTCAAAACACCCTGTAAGAAATAACCATTTGAAAAATAAAAATTCAACATCCTGTAGCAAAAAATTTAAGCCGTTGCGGACATATGTTCATATGAACTTTACTTTATAAAATGACCTAAGGAATCAGACCCTGAAATATTAGCACGTCTTAACTGTCTGCTGTTACAAAGCAAAGTAAATTTTCTTCTATAAAAGAATTAAAATACATGATATTCTTTTATTCTTTAAGAAATATATAAATATACCGTTCATAATGTTGCTGGATTTCTCCGACTGAATACCTGAATGGAAACCGAATTTAATTAAAATATTAGATAACAATAAGTAAAAATAAGAAGAAATGTTTAAGTCTACAGACAAAAGACATTAAAAATAGCAATTATTTAAAATTTTCTCATAAGTTCGTTCATTTAGGTACATTGTAAATGATTAAAACTGATTAAACTATTAATCAGGAAGCGAAATCTACGTGAATGTTTAATTTCTCTATTTCTCACAGTATTCAAGAAAAAAACTCTAATTACAGATTTTAAGTTAAAATATTATTGCAAAGTGAATTAGGTACATAAGTGTACTACTCAAAAATGAAAATTTCTTGCATCATTTTGATGATATAGTATATTAAGTAACAAGAACAGCATTGATAGTTTACCGATCGAAGACAAATATTAGAAGAGATCGGTAAACCGCTTAATGATCGAGATGCTTATACTATTTTTTGTTTTGTAGCTATAACAAACTTTAACAATGCTTTTAATTTGTTGTTATGCATACGTTTGTAATTCGTATATTTTTACATATCACCTTATTGTCAAACGCGCATGACTTGAAGTTGTTAGAATTATTTTTTACTAATAAAACTATGAGTGATTTAGTGGTTGGAAGCCAGCAAGGAAATACCATCAACGAAAAGTCCTGTTGGCATATTTTGTCCCAAGAAATGCAGAAATGAGTTCTCCTGGTAGTTTATGGGTTGAGTACTCCATGCTAAAAAGCACATTTTTTTATGACTATTGATATTTCTAAGTTTTCCACGTTGTTTCTCAAGAGAAAAAATAAAACTGTACATTTAATTTTAACATAAATAAAAATATATAAATATTGTAGTTATTTTTACTATAAATATCTAAAGAGAATGCCGACTTCTGGACAAATTATACAGGGTGTTAAGGAAATGACGTATTATATTTAAATGGGTGACTCCCTAGGTGTCATAGAGAAGCGCTACATTTTTTTTTCAAATCGACCGTTTTACTCACAGGTGACTCCGCGGTTATGAATCAAAGCACCCTGTGGTAGTGTATCACAAACACCTGTTACGCACAATGTTGGCAAACTGTGTAAACATGTAAAACTTTAGTTTCTTATAAAAATAAATATTTAGCTTACTTAGAAAGTAAATCCAGGACGCTGTAAGGAATCCAGGATGCAGACACCTTCAGTTCTTTTTTCTATGGGAAAAGCTTTATGCTCATCACGTACCCTGATGATAGTGTGGGACAGCATAATAAGCTTATACGCACTAACACCATTCGGCCTCTTCTTTCCAATCTCAGAATATAATCGGCAGATCGTCGAGAGAAAAACACATAGTGAAACAGAACAAATTACACTAAATCACTTAAAGAAATACACAGCACCCACGAGTTTCAAATTCAGTTTTTTTGAAGCTAGCACCTATTATTAGATTACACAAAAGCACTAAACACTAACGCATAATTACACTTTACAGTAACACTACCGTAAACATAGAACAACAGCACTATAGGATACAAATTATTTCGCAAAAAAAATTTGACAATACTGCTCTAAATTCACTAAGGTTTTCGCCATATGTTGCTTTGTTTACTTTTCTCCCAGTGGCACCACGTGCTTATTTTTGGTTTGACATCAGGTCATGTACAGAGCATATTAAATTAAAGCGCCATTTTTGGATATTTCTCTTCAATTTGTTTTCATCTCAGGAATCTCCGGTTTAAATATAATACGTCATTTCCATAACACCCTATATGTAATTTATTTACCGTTCAGCTAAACGGCAAATAAAATTATTTACTGATGCGTTATCCCTAAGCAACTAGTAAACACAACCTACCGATCTAAAAATAGATATGGTAAATCATTCAAAATAGCATGGTAGTACAAAAAATATTTTATATAGTCTTGGCAACGAACCCGCAAGCTTTTTCGACAGTTGACATCAGCAATATGTCATCGATCAGCTGTTTGGGGACTTAATCAAATACCCCAGTTTTATACGAACCGCATTCAGCGTGTTGTGTTTTTATATTTTTCCAGTTTGATTGGTGCTAATAAGTTTAAAAAGTGTATTGCCGTCATTTTAGTATAGTTTATTTTGTTTTAAAAACTTTGATTAACTACATATTGAGTTGTTTGTGTATCTGGTAAACCACAGTAAGTACGACTCACGTGACGAAAAATTTATAGGTTAATATTTTATTTCTGTTTTTAGGCGAAAATACTAATTATGGAGCATAATTATTGTCTGCCTTCTACCTCAGCTGATGCCACCGTTAGAGAACCGACTTCGTATCTCTTTACTCTTACCTTAATCCCTAATGGGGAAGGCCGAACTACCCATTTCATTAGTTTTTTGCATATATGACTTGCGTAACCTATGTATTTGCAGTATACGTAGCCTACGTATACAGGTATATATATAATTTGCTTATTATGATACTATACACTTATAAGTTACTATGGAACATTAAAGTTAAAACAGAGGTAACAAGAGTTAACAACCTTTAAGCAAACCGTATATTTAGTTTTTTAATACAATAACCTTTCCATAGGTCCATAGCTATTTTCAGAAATGTTTTCTTGTGCCTCCGGTACAAAAACATGGAAATTTTTCCAAGTGACTTGTATTTATATAACAGGGAGATGAAATGATCGAGGATGACTTTTTCGAAAGATTGAAGATACAATTTTTTACAGGTATAGTTAAGTCCATATGTAGACACACTGTATAAAGTTTACAGTAGGTAAATATGGACATCCATGTAGATACGTACTTCCTATCTTTTTGTGAATATAGAGGTACCTACCTACTAGATATGTAATTATAGATAATGACTTTATTTTATATATTTGAATAAATAAACAACAAAAATATACAATGTGTTTGTGTGTTTTATTCCCTATAATAAATAATAAAAAATGTATTTAAAAATATAAATAGACTCGTTGCATTTTTAAAATAAACGTACGTACTATTATTGTAGTACGGCCCTGGAATGTCATACAAACCTAAGCAAAATAAATAACCAGAAAAAGCACGCAAGTCATTAATGTCACGTGACACTTGACATATCTGGCGCGAGGGTTCGATGCAAAGATTATAATAGAAATCAGTAAGGGGTGATTTTTCTTTAGAAGATACGAAAAAAATTATAAATTATTAATACAATATCTTCAGAAAGAAAAACTGAGTACTCCATATACAATGTTAGGATAAGAACGTATGAACTTCAATTATTAAACACTGAAAGCTTTTCCAGCGTTTGTATTAATATAACCATAATCCACCACTGACCTGTCAAAATTAGTTATAAGTTAAGATCACGTACCACGCCTTGGTCCAGTTTGTTACGCCTACCAGACAGAAATTTCTCGGTGATATGTTTTCCGAAAAAAAAAGTGGATGCAATAAAATGCGGCTGTCCCTTCCTTATAAACCAGTATTAAATAACTCAATGTGCCAACTGATAATTAAGAACTACTTAATTGACGATAATTATGGAGTATTTTGGTAATATTTATATTACCATCGAATGCCACCCGTTAACAAGACAGGTGCTAAGTATGTAGACTTTTAAGTTGTAGTGTTAACGTAATGACTTTCTGATATAAATATTAGTGTTGGGAAAAACCGATGATTTTAATAATCGAGTACTTGATACTCGAGCGATTTTAATAATCGAATGAATCGCTCGAGCGATTAATCACTTGAAATTTTTATGAATAAGAAGAATGTGTTGATAAAACACCAGGGGTTGTTTTTCTAAGTTTTAGAAATTTAGTCCAGAGTTTTTATTAAGGAAGAACAGTTGATTCTGATTTAAAAAAAATGATATCCTTTAATTTTTTAAAAATTTACAATCGCCGCTGGCTAGCCAGTCAAAACAAAACCCATGTCATGATGAATCCACTAAGGGATTTAACATACTTCTTTGTATGTAAAGATTGTTTCACGAAAAATGGATATTACTTAATGACTGCAGTAAAAGTACCTGGGCCATCCTATTATTTATGACCGTTTGTTATTATTATGTGGAAAGGACCGGATTGTAATAATTATAATTAAATATAGGCACATCAGGTAGGTTAGGTTGCTTAATTTATATTTAAATATCTTTTTGTGGTAAAATTTGTTAGTTTTTGAGGAATGGTTCAAGAATTGCCTTGTACCAAACATTCCTCAGAATAGCGTGATAGTAATGGACAATGCGAGCTATCACAGTCGCCAATTACATAAAGCT
This sequence comes from Barypeithes pellucidus, assembly GCA_963991005.1. Taxonomy (NCBI): domain Eukaryota; kingdom Metazoa; phylum Arthropoda; class Insecta; order Coleoptera; family Curculionidae; genus Barypeithes; species Barypeithes pellucidus. Next base: position 17,808,937 of record OZ022562.1, on the reverse strand, counting down.
CCAAGCTCAAATAAATTGGAGATTCAGAGCTACATGGCGGCGAATGATATATATTTTGAAGTTATAAAAAAAGTGATCTTTTAGAAGTTTTAAAGACATTTTGTATAAAAAAAGTATATGTTTGTGACACATTGGCAGAAGAAATTGGACATACAGTGCTACGGCTCCCACCCTATTATTGCATTTTTAACCCCATAGAGCATATGTGGCACCAGTTAAAATCACTAGTTAGGTCTGAAAATATTTCTCCGACTTTAAGTCCTAGTGTTGTAGAATTAATACGAAAATGCTTTAATGATATTCCCCAAGGTAGTTGAAAAAATTCAGTCCGTCACGTAATAACTGTAGAAAATTCGTATATTAGTCTGGATCGTATATTTAATCCAATTATAATTAATTTTGATGAGGATAGCGATAGCGATAGCGAAACAGAACTATCTATAGAATGACATTATAAATGTAAATAAATATGACTAGTAATATTTAAAAAAAATGTTATTTCATTTGATAACATTAATATAATCATATCACTTGTTTCTCTTAGTCCGTCCCTGCATACTTCACTTGTTTATTGCCAAGCTCTTGTCGACACAATGGGACCGACCCAGGAAATCATTAAGTCGTATCCAATTTTCGTGAAACGTACTGTACCTTCTCGTTTATGTGCCTTTAAGACGTATGTCGTGTCAGCCCTCTAAGCGTCAAACTTGAACGTTGCCAATCGGCACATTTCGGGTGGCGCGGCCCGATTTTTCGCTTGAATTTATAACTGGAGCAGTATTTCCTATCGAGCGAAAAACTGCTCGAATATACGAGCAGTTTTTTACCTCGAGCGATCACACTAGCAAGCAGCACATTTCGGTCGGAGTCAAGCGAAGCCCGGGTATCGAGTGAAAGGAAATAAGTAACAAGCGACGGGTTTCGCTTAAATTTATAACTCAAGCAGGTTTTTAATAATCGAGCGATGTCGATGTCGGTTATTTCAATAATCGAGTTTGTTCGAGAAACCGCTTGAGTGGTTTCTCGCTCGAGCGATCACAACACTAAAAAATATGTCGTAACTTTTCTCCTAAATTGATATTTGCAACCCCTAAACTTCCACCCAAGATCCGGGGCAGACATCTACAATGTCACTTTAGAATTCCTATTCCAATCAGCCGAGAAGCCAAACAATGTAAACTAGATAGTACGTAATGATTGCCACACAAACCACTATTTGCCGTATATCAAAGAATTTAGGTGAACATAGTGCGAAACGGCCTTGTCGTGATTTGTTTACAAACATTAATTAAAGAATAGAACACGTCTAGCATCAATAAAACACCAACAAACACACGGTTAATAGGTAAGTTGTTACTACGATAGACGGGTATAATAGTCCGATAATACTATTTTTTATAAATGTATGTAATTAACATTCAATAAAGGCTTTAAGTGGATATTATATAAAGCTTAGCTAAATATGTATGGAGACAATCTCAAGATATACAGGGTGTTACAAATTCGGCCTTTATCATTGGGATTTCGGAAACCGTAGGAGATACGGAAGTCGGGGCAACGTTGCATAATTATGAGCCCACTAATACACATAGATTCAAAAGTTTTGCATCATTCTGATTCTCGAATAAGTACCTAATTACGTCATCGCGAGAATAGACTAAATATTAGTTCATTGATAAGTTTAAAATAAAAATCAATTAGTTTTAAAATTTTTTCTTTCAAAAAAAAAACTTAACAGAAGTAAAATTTATTTATATTGTATAATTTGTGAAATTTAAAAAAATATAGCTTCTAATCAATCCTCTGGCCTCGATGCCGCATGCTGTGCGTAAGGTTAGCAATCCGTTCTTGTGGAATAGCCTGCCATTCCTCGGTAGCAGAGACGACAAGCTCCTGGAGAGTTCTAGGGAGATTTCTTCTAACGCGAACTGCCCTAGAGAGCATATACCAAGCGTGTTCTATCGGGTTCATGTCAGGGGCCGGGCATTGTCGTCCATAAACACAAAATTGTTACCAAGAGCCCCTCTCCACGTCCTAACATAAGGATGTAGAATAATCCTAATGTACCTGTCGCCAGTCATTGTGCCTTGAACGTGGACTAACTTAGTACGCCCGTCAGGCATAATACCTGCCCAAAACATGGCGCTTCCTCCCGCTGATGGAGGCAAGAGGCGAGCATGGGCAAGTTGGGCGGCTCTTGTTGGTTCTCTCCAAACACGAATCCGGTGACTATCGTTTACCAGACAAATCTTGGTCGCGTCGGAAAATAGGACAGAATTCCAAAATTCTTCGGGTAAGCGAACGTGCGTTTCAGTCCACTGCAGTCGACGAATTCGGTGGTCATATTGTAGTTGGGGAACTCTTACTGGCCGCCGACATCTTAAACCGGATTCAAGAAAGCGTCTTCTTAATTGCATGCGTAACATTTCTCTGAAGTTGTGGGACTGGCATAGTACGATTTCTCCGAATTGTTAAAGTAATATAGCGGTTCTCCTGTTCGTTACTAACACGCCTTCTACCACTTCGTGGTCTGTCTCGCACAGAATTGGTCTCTAGATAGCGATTCCATATGCGAGATACATCACTTTGAAAATCCCCTATTCTTTCAGCAACAAATCTTTGGGAATGACCTTCCTCAACTAAAGCTACTATTCTTGCATGATCAATTTCAGATATTACTCGGCGATTCATTTTTACCCACTGAACCGAAAAATTTAAAACTGGCCAGCGCCAACAACACTGAAAATGTTATCTTAAACAAATGTCTTGAAAAAATTTTTTTCGCTACAAAAAATGGTATCGTTTTAACTGATAAACATAAACATGGGAATCTATGGCTATCTTGGCAATCGCCAAGATAGCTTCTCAGAAACTTGGTGTACTCTTCCGAACTAGAGAGTTGTACACACCTCAACAACTTTTGACACTATACAAAGCTCATGTCTGGAGCTCTGCATCCAAACATACTCTTCGGCTACTGGATTCCATCGAAAGAAGGGCCATTCGTCTGATTGGAGACCACGAGCTGACGAAGAACCTCGACAGCCTAGAATATCGAAGACAGGTTGGGGATTTGACTCTCTTTTACAGATATTTTCATGGAAAGTTCTCAGCTGACCTTGCCCTCTTAATTCCGCCCAGAGCGGCGAATATCATTAATACACGACGAACCACTGCCGCCCATCCATATGTGGTTAAGCTTAGTACTCCTCGAACTTCATTATTTAAGAATTCTCTCATCTGGAGGACTTCATCCTTATGGAACGACCTTCCCGAGGTCGTTTTTCCCAACGAATATAACCTTCAACGATTCAAAACCAACGTGAATCGCCTTTTGCGCACACGCACCACTCCCAGAGTGCCCTAAAGGATTTTTCCTATAGTGCTTGTGTTTGATCATAAAAAAATAAAAAAATAAAAATTAGAAAAAAAATTCATTCCTGAAATTACATATCTTAACATGCCAAAATCAGAGTGATGCAAAACGTTTGAATCCATGTGTATGACGCAAAGAAATCAAAAATAAATTAAGGGGCATTCAAAATATTTGGAAAAATCTAAAATTTACGTTGCGGTTTTTATTTTTTTCTAACTGTGTTCGAAGAGATCTCCAAAAATAAATTTCACTTTGTCATTGCTACTTTGTATTCTCTACTAGATGGCGTTCTCAGATCTTTAATGCGACGTTTCATCTTCATCATCACCAGCATCAACGTAATTTTTTTAGATACCGGGTCGGATTTTTTTCTTTAAATTATGAAATCATCATAAATGAAAATGAAATGGTCTTAAAAAAATTAATTTATTGTCAAACGAAAACATTATTTTTTTACAACACCGTAAACAATGAGAAATATGGAAAATAACTGATAATCGGCGGATAGCTTTACTTTTATAAAGACACGGATTTGACAGAAAAGTATCACAACACGCCTTTAATCACACTCAAATTTTGTGATGAATCTGCCGTCCTCTTTCTATGCCTATCCCTCTGAAATCATTACGTCAAGAAACAAGTGATCAAGTACATTACGTCAAAAAACAAATGATCAAGCACATTACGTCGATAAAACATTTTCAAGTGAAAGGATTTTATACCGCTTGCGAGCAATACCGGTAACCGTAGATCGGTAAATGCTTTTACTGCATATCTGTTTCTACGACAAGATTTCCGGATTTCCCTTGCAAGTTTTATGGCCTTTGGGTTATGTTGGGTAATCGGAATAGAATGTTGGTCAGTGGCGTTTCTTTATATTACAATATACTGCTTACCAGCAACAAACCACAATTTAAAATAGTCTGTTCAATACAAACTAGAAATGGCTTATCTGATGTATCTAATGATTCTGTATTTTTATTGTTAAGTAAATCAATTGAATGAATAGATAATTGCGGAGCATGTATTGAAGACCATGATAACCTGGTCCTGATTTAGATCAGGCGGTGCCGTTAAAATGATTTTTATTTTTCATTTAGCAAAAACCAAAAGTGATAAAATGTAGTGTAGGGAAAACCGATGATTTTAATAATCGAGTACTTGATACTCGAGCGATTTTTATAATCTAGTGAATCGCTCGAGCAATTAATCACTTGAAATCTTTAAGACTAAGAAGAATGTGTTGATAAAACACCAGGGTTTGTTTTGGTTTGTTTTTGTAAGTTTTAGAAGTTTAGTCTAGAGTTTTTATTAAGGAACAATAGTTGATTCTAGTTTTTAAAAAAATGATATGCTTTAATTTTTTAAAAATTTATTATCGCCGCTGGCTAGCCAGTCGAAACAAAACCCATGTCGCGATGAATCCACTAAGGGATTTGGCATACTATTTTGTATGCACCTTCTCGTTTATGTGCCTTTAACTAAGACGTATGCCGTGTCAGCCATATGAGCGTCAAACTCGAACGTTCCCAATCGGCACGTTTCGGGTGGCGCGCGAAGATCGGGTATCAAGTGAAAATCTTAAATATAAAACGTTCGTTTCATATTCAAAGAGTGACAAGCAATGATTTGATTTTTCGCCTGAATTTATAACTAGAATATTTCCTATCGTGGGAAAAACTGCTCGAATCTACGTCGGCGTCAAGCGAAGCTCGGGTATCGAGTGAAAGGTAATAAGTAACAAGCGACGATTTTCGCTTGAATTTATAACTAGAGCGGTTTTTTTTAATAATCGAGCGATGTCGGATATTTCAATAATCGAGTACTCAAGCGGTTTTTCGCTCGAGCGATCACAACACTAAGAAAATGTCGCATTGATTTATTTACGAACACTTTTCGACAATATAACGTATTTGCATTTTTCGACAATATAACGTATTTAAACTGCGATCCTATGGTATGCCCAGTCGATTCTGTGCATGGTTGTCTAGCTTTCTTAAGGACCGCTCTCTGCAAGTGGCGATTGACGGATTTATCTCAGACACCTTCACCATCAATGCCGGTGTTCCTCAAGGGTTCATATTGTCTCCCACTCTCTTCTTACTCTACATTAACGACCTTCTAGTGGAAACTAAAAATCCGATATTTAGTTTTGCTCACGATAGCACACTTATCTCATCTTTCTCTTTGAATGCGCAAACATCGGCTACCGACGCACATCTTCGCAGACAGCATGAAGTATCACGCCTCAACAAAGACCTGGAAGAAATTTTGGCTTGGGGTGACAGTAACCAAGTCGAATTTAACGCTAAAAAAAACCAAGGCAGCAGTTTTCTCTAAAAAGGTTAACATTACAGAACCGGATATAGTCATGGACGGACACGCAATTCCATTGGCTTCATCTATTAATTTGCTGCGAGTCAATCTGGGAGGAAATATGTCTTGGCATAACCACGTTATGGCAATCGCCAAGATAGCTTCTCAGAAGCTTGGGGTACTCTTCCGAACCAGAAAGTTGTATCACTAGAGTACTGCTCTCATGTCTGGAGCTCTGCACCCAAACAAACTCTTCGGCTACTGGATTCCATCGAAAGGACTATTCGTCTGATCGGAGACCACGCGCTGACGAAGAACCTCGACAGCCTAGAACATCGAAGACAGGTTGGGGATTTGACTCTCTTTTACAGATATTTTCATGGAAGGTGTTCGGCTGACCTTGCCCTCTTAATTCCGCCCAGAGCGACGAATATCAGGAATACACGACGAACCACTGCCGCCCATCCATATGTGGTTAAGCTTAGTACTCCTCGATCTTCATTATTTAAAAATTCTTTCATCTGGAGGACGCTACGCGCCTCGGTTAACTATCGCCTCTCTCGACAGGAATGAAACACCTTCCACCTCGGTACGTAATATACTATTATTTGTTTGTTAGCATTATGGAGTCATGGCTACCTAGATCAATGCAAAGCTGTTTGAGCTTCTTGTTGTATTTTTTGTCATGAATTGGTATCTTTTATAAATTATCGAGCCAATATGTTTCCATTTGAAATATTATGAAACTTAAAAAGTGTGTAAACAATTAAAACACAATAAAACTTGAAAATTTCATTTTTATCAAGAATTTGGCTTCGAAGTAATAAACCATTTTAGGGAGTTCATAGCGACTTGATGAAGAAATAAAAATAAAAAATATTTAAGGTGTCAAAAAGTGACGTATGGAGTGTCGTTGAATTTGGAATGATATTCTGAATCGATATTGCCAAAAATACACAGGGGGTTCCGTTTAAAAATCCTAAGTTAAGGTCGTTTCCGGTTAAACCGGAAGTGACAAACAATAAATCATGTCATAAATTGCAAAATAATATCACATACAAACCCACCAAATTTTATTTTTGTAAACTGAAACACCCGGTATATCTCGCAAAATATTAGCCGGAAGCATATTCAGAAGACATTTTACAGAATCTTGACCTGCGGTGAAGATAAAATAAACCATTTTAATTAGTATTTTGTAATTTGCAAATTAAACTGACCTTTTTAAAGGCCTGTCGTTTGTTTACTTATTGCTTATTGTAAAATATGACAATTGTCAATGAACAGTTAACCCAAACCGCAGAAGATTATAGTGATTAGTTTGAATGAATGTCATATGTTATCTTATTGAAAGTTGTATTTCGCATTCATACAAAATACACTTAGCAGCAAAAATAAGGCACAACCGAAAATTATGCTCAATTTCAAACTTGATTTTCTCGCGAACCGATGAATCGATTTCGCTAATTCTTGTTTTGAACTGTACCTTTTTTCTTTGATAATTGCATTGTGAAAGAATTTTTTATTCAGATTTGAGTTTTAGGCTTTTACAGGGTGCAAAAATGAGAATAGTTTTTTTACGTTAAATTTGAGACACCCTGTAGGGCGCACTAGCAGCAACAACGAGTGTATGATGAAATCATACTGTAGCCTCATGTTTTTTAAACATTTGGTTTCTTTAATTTCTCCGATATCTGTAATATCAAAGAAAATACACAGTTTTATACCAGAACATGTGTTTTCTTAAATTAAAATAACATTTTACTAAGAAATAAACTAAGAATAACGCTAACAAGAATCAACAATAAATAGCAAAAAAAGTACATTACTAGCGCGTGTTCCTCTACTTCTAAGGACTGCTTCACTAGATATTAAATTGGATATTTCATTTTGGTCAAGTCCATTCCAAATATCGGTAACCCTTATTTGGCCATCTTGCAAGTTGGCAGGAGGGCGTTGAAGCTGTCTCAGTGCTCTACCAATAATATCCCATAAGTGCCCAGATAGCACACTACGTTTTAAAGACGTCCATATTATGCCTATTTTTAGCCTGAACGTCTTTGGCGTACTTTGGACGTAAAAACACATTTTAAAGATGTCACAACATCAGCGTATTTAAGACGTCTTAGTTTAGACGTCTTTACTATGCCAAAAAGTGGACGACGATAGAACCTATGTTTCTTTCATAAAAAATATAACTTTAATTGTGAAGCATTCAATTTAATATAATTTGTGTTTTTGCGAGGCCATCGTTTTGTACTTTTTCTACATTATTGGCTGGTCTTGCAATAAATATAAAAAGGGTTTCATAAAACATTTATTATAGAGGCCGCAACAAGAACCGGTATTGCCAGATGTACTAACTAGAGGTGGTTATATTATATACAAGGGAACAATACATTTTTTTGTTTATATCAATTCTCTAAAAAATAAAATACTTATTATTTATTTGAAAGTAAAAAATATACAAATAACAGCGGTACACCGATCTTTATTTCCATAAAGAACTAAGTAAATGTGACAATGCTGGATTACGGTGCGGTGCTTATCCATTAAAATGGCGTGAATGTCATTAGCGAATTGGCGTTCGGCGAGGTTTCTAAACTACGCTTGTGATTGTGAATTGAGTTTATTATATTTTCTTTGGAGCTTATGATTCTGGTAAGTTAATTTTTATTAATTACTACACTTGCTTTAGTAAACATGAGTGTAATGGACATCCATAAATATTTTATGCAGTATTGTTGGTAGTGATGTGATCGATATGATACGTATATATCAGGGAAATGAAAAACCAAAAGATGCTAATTTATTGGTTACTGATTTTGTTCTTGATGATATTAATGTAATAAATAATGGTTTTTATGTTAATCATTTGTATGATGTGAGAATTAAGGGTTTCATTTGTGATGTACCAGCTAAATCTTTTGTAAGATGTACGATTTATAATAATGTGAACATTTACTTTTAGGGTCTTCTGAGGTAGCTAATATAGCGTCAAGCCAGAAGGAAACTGAGGTGTCCATTCAGGCATGGTTACGACGGGCTAACGATAGGAAAAAAAGCGGTTTAAATAATATATTCATGTAAACAAAAAATGGAATGAATAAAAATAAAGTTATAGTGAGATCGCCAAGATCTGCAAATTTTTTAAGTTTCAGAGAAATTCGCAACCTGTATACCATACCTATAATGCCGAAAACACGACGTAAGGGAACATCTTTAAGATGTCGTAAAACGATGTTTTAAAGACGTACATGTTTGTAACAATGTACGTCTTTAAGACACCTTTAAGACGTATTTAAGATATTAGCCGATGTTTTAAAGACGTCCTAAAGATCTTTCGCCAATATCTTTAAGACGTCTTAGAGACGTGTTTTTGCTATTTGGGTGCTCTATAGGATTCAAATCGAGACTGCGCGGTGGCCAATTTAGAGTTCGAATAGTTACTTCATGTAAATATTCATTGACGATGAGCGCAACATGAGTTCTTGCGTTATCGAGAACTATTTAAAGAACCCCCACGTGAAGGTACGATATCCGCCCGTGCTATTAAGGAAATTCCAGCCCAAAACATCGCAGAACCTCCATTAAATAAAGTTGTTTCATTGCACTGTGCATAACATGTTCTGGTATAAAACTGTGTATTTTCTTTGATATTACAGATATCAGAGAAATTAAAGAAACAAAATGTTTAGAAAACATGAGGCTACAGTATGATTTCATCATACACTCATTGTTGTTGCTAATGCTCCTTACAGGGTGTCTCAAATTTAACGTAAGAAGCTATTCTCATTTTTTCACCCTGTATAAACCTAAAAGAGAAATCTGAATAAAATATTCTATCACAGTGCAATTACCAAAGAAAAAAGTTATAGTTCAAAAGAACAAATTAGGGAAATCGATTTATCGGTTCGCGAGAAAATCAAGTTTGAAATTGAGTATAATTTTTGGTTGTGCGTTATTTTTGCTGCTAAGTGTATATAAAAAATATGCTTTTTATGTAAATATAATTGTATAATGTATTTGTACATTCGATATAAGAGGGACAGGGGCCGATGTCCCCAACACTGTGTATAAGTTAGTAGACATACTGATAAAAAAATACAGTACCAAAAAGTACAGGGTGTCCCATTTTCCAAAATTTCTGGGGGGTATCAGAGTTATTATCATTTGATAGAATGTTGCCGTTTTCACTTTAGTTTTCTACTAGGGTGATTTTGAAAACAGTCCCTTTCTAGTCACCCCTCATATTTCGGGTATGCGTTACTTATCAAAAAGGTAAGAACGGATCTGGTTAGTGAATTTTACGTAAAGATCAGTGGCGTAGTCAGTTTTTCTCTAAATAGTTTCCTTTTTGAGATATTAATAAAAGTAAAACAATTTAATTGAGACACCATATATATTATTCTTTTAATTTTAAATTTAATTTAATTTAATTAAGTATTTGGGTTTGGTAATAGATAAACATTTAAAATGGGATCAATCAATGGTGCTTTATTTGTGTTAAAAAAATTCGATGCCTAATCCATAAATATTATATCTTCCGAGGAATATTAAATAAAATATTAATTATTAGGATCTATAAAGCACTAGTTGAGCCCTTATTGAGGTATAGAATCATCGCTTGGGGGGGGAATATACAGCAGTTATTTAGAACAGCTAAATATTGCCCAAAATTATATTGTGAAGGTAATCCTAAAAAGACCTAGACTATTCTCTTCTAATATGCTCTACTCATCAGATCTATGTAATATTAAAACTTTGTATGTCCTGGCGGTTTGTGGTTACGTGCATTCGAATGTAAGACTTAAAATGTACTGTATCCACCATAATTATATGACCAGAGGTAATGCTGCATATATGCTGAACATTCCTTCCTCAAAGAGAGATATAAATCAACACTCCATGACATATCTTGGACCAAAATAATTTAACTTAATTCCATCTAGTATAAGAAATGTTAAAAGATTAAAAAGTTTCAATGCGCTGTTTAGAAATTTTTATTTTCAAATATGGAACTGTTTATGAAGCAGTTTTAGTGTTTGTACTCTTTGATGCAATTGTTTTACTTCATGGGTTAGTTTCTTTTTTTTGATTTTTATACGTATACACGGTGTTGAATAAAGGTCGGTACCCCGGAATAACTCCGGTGCGTCGCATTGTAGCGGAAAATGTCTGGGGAAAAAGTTGTGTGGTTTTGAAGGAGGAATAGTTTGCAATGTAAACCACCCCCACCCCCTCAAACCACGGGCGCGGGTGGGGGTAAGTTAAGATTTTCAAATGGAACCCCATATTTTTTATTGGCGTATCGTGTTCTCCGACCAAAAATAAACAACTTTTGTGGGAAAATTTTTTTTATTCGCGCCCATCCTTCACCAATAATCACCATGAGAAAGACAAAATCAGAACCGTGCGAAAATCAAGTTTTATCCCGAAAATACTCTTTTTCTCTGTCTTGTACTTAAAAATGCCCGTGGAATACAAACAACTTTTTCCACAGGCATTTTTTACTACAAGACAGAGAAAGAGTATTTCCGGGATAAAACTTGATGTTCGCACGGTTCTGATTTTGTCTTTCTCATGGTGATTATTGGTGAAGGATGGGCCCGAATAAAAATTTTTCGGACAAAAGATGATTATTTTTGGTCGGAGAACACGATACGCCAATAAAAAATATGGGGTTCCATTTGAAAATCTTAACTTACCCCAACCTAGTGCTGGACGATGTTCATCGATGTTTTTGAAACATCGATGTTCTGTTACCGATGTTCGATGTTTTCGACATCGATGTTAGAGATCAAACATCGATGTCGACATCGATGTTTACCTTTCGATGTTCGATGTTATAACAAAACAAAAAGCTAGATTGTAATCTTAAACTCAATTTTCCCAGCACATGAAAATAAGAGCGAACGCTTTTGATTTCACTTGCTAAAAGCCTTATTAGAGTCGACAATAAAAATTTCCGGTGCAATGGCAATTATAATTGCACGAATTCATGCGCAGTAAACCGTTCTCGATCAGCTGGCGCACGGTCAGAACAGCAGTTGGTAGTGTCGAAATCCCTAAAATACCCCCAGAATTAGCAAACCTGTTCGTTTTGACTAGCCGTTAAAGCAGCTAATTACAAATGGCAGTTCACAAAATTTGCTACGAATTAGCAGTACATATGCTTAATAAAGAATGTATACTGTTAATTTAAATACCAGTGAGTGTAAATAGCCATTAGCTGTTCATAGGTGATTCGACCAACTAATAAAGATTTAAACGTAACAGAATAACCCATCTCTACCCAAACTTGCACCGGCAATGGCAATACAAGTGGCGCGTGCCCCATTCTGGCGCGGTGTACTGCGCATGAATCCGTGCAATTTTAATTGTCAGAAGACTAGAATTGCAGACTGTAATACGGATTCCATTCTCGCATTGCGCCCGCAATGCGAGAAGTATTTGGCCAGCTGATCCAGAACGGTTGAGTGCGCATTAATACGTGCAATTATAATTGCCATTGCTGGCGCAAGAGACAAAAATTGCCGACTCTAATACGGCTTTAAAGGAAAGAAACTTTCTAAGTTACTTGTCTTCTAATCTATTAATAAAAATTTTTGGGCCGCTCATTAATCTAGTTTTACAAAAAAAATTGTTAGTGACTGGAATTAATGCAGTTATAAAATATTATGTTTTAATATTTGCTTTATTTTTTTGTTCATATTATTTTTTAAAATTTTTGTTATTTTGTTTTTTGAGGTTTCATAATTTTTCAATTCTTTCTAATAACAAGTTTATTTTTTATATCTAATTTATTCCTAATCGCAAATATACTTTTTTAAATGTCGATGTTTTACAACCGATGTTTCTACGCCATCGATGTTAGCTTTCGATGTTAACATCGATGGTCAACATCGATGTTCCGTTTCGATGTCCCAGCACTACCCCAACCCGGGCCCGGGGGTGGGGGGTGGTTTAAATTGCAAACTATTCCTCCTTCAAAACCAAACAACTTTTTCCACAGACATTTTCCGCTGCAATGCGATGCACCGGAGTTATTCTGGGGTATCGACCTTTTTTCAACACCCTATATATAATTTCAGCTTTAAACTAATATCTATGAGCAGTTTATTTTAATATGCACATACAGGTGGCAACACCTAGGTGCATTGCATTTATAATATAATGATGCATATTATTATCCCAAGTTATTTAAGTTGATATGTATTGTAAAATAATATGTAATATATAAATAAAAAATAGTACATTACGTATCAAGGGCCGAAAAGAGGCTCAGACGGCCCGAGATATGTACCGTATTTTTTTTACAAGTGCTCCGAAGCCTTGATGCCAAATAACTAAAGAAATTTTTCAGACAGTTTTTCTGTCTACATGACAAGAAAACACTCGCGCATGGAGAATGTATTTTTGACAAATAGGCTCGGTGGGCTAGTGGCATAGCGTACGCCTTGTGATCTGAGAGTCGCAGGTTCAAATCCCGCACTCGGCATCTCTGGTTTCATTTATTTTTTTACAAGTGCCTGAGTCTTTGAGGCCATATAAATAAAGAAATTCTTCAGAACATTTTTCTAAAACATTTTTGAAAAATTAACTGCCAATTTAATTTATATATAATCCGTTATTTATTATCGCTTGTGTATGGCTCGGTGGGTAGAGTGTCCGTCTGGCGATCTGAGGGTCGCGGGTTCAAATCCCGCACCGACAATTCTGGTTTTATTTATTTATGAGCACATGGTGACTTGAAGCGGGCGGGAAAAATCTTTCCCGCCCGCTCTCGTGGAAAACGCCACTTTCGGTGAAGAGAACATGCATGAAAAGAGGCACTTTCGGGGCACATGTAAAAAAAAATAATTAATTAATCATACTTACCAAAATGTATAGTTGTTTATATTTATAATCAAGAATAACCTAAAAATGAGATATTTTTAATAATTTACGTTACTCATAACATTAGGCCATAGTCAATTTATTAGAAACAATGGTCAAATGGTCAAAACTTGACACATCTCTCATATTTTTATTACTTAAGAAATACCTATTACGTCAGTTTTTATAATATGCTTTTAATTTTATCATTATTTTTAACAATGGCCGTTTATGATTATGGAAAGTATGATGTGTTGGCATGTTTTATATAATCCAATTTAATATTTAAAATAGCTGTAACAAAATTTTGTGTTTTGTTTCTATCTGCTGTTATAATTAACGTAAATTAAACTCCTGGACAAAATTAACGCAACATCATAAATTTGCCATATTTTTGATGCTATTGTTTTTCTGAATTTATGATCCGATTTGAATGATTTTTTTTGCATTGTAGGTTGGTTCCTTGACAATGTCATAGTTTTCGCTGTTTATGATAAAAATTTAATTTTCGATTTATACTGGGTGTATTAAAAATGCTATGTTTTTTTCCCGAAAATTCGCATCACCCTGTGGAGTATATTAGCAACCGAAACATATTGCAGTTGACATTAAACGGTAGGTCTATCTTTCCCCAACATTTTCTTTTTTGGTTTACTTCATTATCTCTGTTATTAAAGGAGATACACCGTTTTATAGCGTAACATGTTTTAATAGACTTTAGTGTTCAACACATTCATTGTTAAATGTTTTCAAGTATACTATGGACTTTTTCTGACATTGCAAGCGATGTGTCAGCAGATGTGTTTTAAAGTTAGAAAGATCAAATAAAATTCGCCATACTGATAAAAATTTTTTTTTCGGATACTGCTTATTAAACGTTCGTTTCGTATGCCCAGTTGCCCGACGAGTATTTTAATCTTGAAACCTACTTGAAAACATTTAACAATGAATGTGTTGAATATTAAAGTCTATAAAAACATGTTACGCTATAAAACGGTGTATCTCCTTTAATAACAGAGATAATGAAGTAAACCAAAGAAGAAAATCTTGGGGAAAGATGGACCTACCGTGTAATGTCAACTGCGATATGCTTCGTTTGCTAATATACTCCACAGGGTGATACGAATTTTCGGAAAAAACCATATAATTTTTAGTAAACCCAGTATAAATCGAAAATTAAATTTTTATCATAAACAGCGAAAACTATGACATTGTCAAGGAACCAACCTACAATGCAAAAAAAATCGTTCAAATCGGATCATAAATTCAGAAAAAAAATAGCATAAAAAATATGGGAAATTTATGATGTTGCGTTAATCTTGTCCAGGAGTTTATTTAAAAACCCCTGTTTTAGGTTGTTTTTGAATATAAAACTATACACTTTTGTAAAGCCCAAAAGTATTTTAAATTAATTTTAAAAAAATTATATATAGGGTGTCCCATTTAAAAATTTTCACTTTTGTTAATATCTCAAAAACTAAACTTTTTGGAGAAAAACTCCTGCGCCTAGGAAACCCATATCATCCATGGTGTGGTATATATTTGAAAGGAGAATTTAAAATAGTATCTTTTTAGATTAAAATATATATGGTGTTCCATTTAAAAAAGTGAGGTTAGGTTCGATAACTTTTTTACTTGACCACGTATACTTATTCTGAAAACGGCAGTTTATTCAACAATCAATATAAAGAAACTTCTGTATGAAACATTTTTCTGTATCTCTTTTAACTAAGAATATGGGGTAATATAGAAATTGTCAATTTTTTGATTTTACCATTTTAAGTTTGACCCAAAAAGAGCACATGACACCTACATTACTTTTTTGATAGCACTAATAAAGGTGTCGAAAATGGGCCACCCTGTACATAAAAACTAAAATTAGCTCTATACTCCCTTAAAATTCGATTATTTAATCTAATTAGCTATGTCAGTTGTATAATTAATTAATCTTAAAATATACATACATAATGATGCATACCTGTTACGGAGAAATTACATATAATAATCTTGTTTGGCAAAATTAAGGAGTGTCTGGGTTATATGTTACGTTACCATTTACCAGATTACCGGTAAGATATTATAAATACATAAAACCACCTACATAACCTACATAGTAAAGCATGGGCATGCAGGGTGTTCAAAATTTAGTGTCCAACTTTTCGAATTTTCAAGCACATTATTTTTCTTTGGTTCCTTTGGTGGTTGGAATAGCTGCTAAAATTAGTTACCTGCAAATAACTCTTAATGGGTTAGGCAGCACGGTAGCGACATAATTAGGAAAATGTTCGATTTAAAATAACCACCTTAAATATTAGCATGTTATTAAGAAACACCCTGTATTTATTAAGAGAGATTGAAAAATAAAATTATCAAAAAAATCTCCTATCTACATTAAATTATAAAAGCGTAAAAAATAAACTCCTGGACAAAATTAACGCAACATCATAAATTTCCCATATTTTTGATGCTATTTTTTTTCTGAATTTATGATCCGATTTGAATGATTTTTTTTGCATTGTAGGTTGGTTCCTTGACAATGTCATAGTTTTCGCTGTTTATGATATAAAAATAATTTTCGATTTATACTGGGTTTACTAAAAATGCTATGTTTTTTTCCGAAAATTCGTATCACCCTGTGGAGTATATTAGCAACCGAAGCATATTGCAGTTGACATTAAACGGTAGGTCCATCTTTCCCCAACATTTCCTTTTTTGGTTTACTTCATTATCTCTGTTATTAAAGGAGATACACCGTTTTATAGCGTAACATGTTTTTATAGACTTTAACATTTAAAACATTAATTGTTAAATGTTTTCTAGTAAGATTAAAATACTCGTCAGGCAACTGGGCATACGAAACGAACATTTAATAAGCAGTTTCCGAACAGTTTTTATTAGTATGGCGAATTTTATTTGACCTTTGTAACTTTAAAATACAACATCTGCTGACACATCGCTTGCAATGTCCGAAAAAGTCCATAGTCTACTTGAAAACATTTAACAATGAATGTGTTGAATATTAAAGTCTATAAAAACATGTTACTCTATAAAACGGTGTATCTCCTTTAATAACAGAGATAATGGAAGTAATCCAAGAAAGAAAATGTTGGGGAAAGATGGACCTACCGTTTAATGTCAATTGCAATATGTTACGGTTGCTAATATACTCCACAGGGTGATGCGAATTTTCGGGAAAAAACATAGCATTTTTACTACACCCACTATAAATCGAAAATTAAATTTTTATCATAAACAGCGAAAACTATGATATTGTCAAGGAACCAAGCTACAATGCAAAAATAAAATCATTCAAATCGGATCATAAATTGAGAAAAAAAATAGCATAAAAAATATGGCAAATTTATGACGTTGCGTTATTTTTGTCCAGGAGTTTATATAATTGTTGTATTGTTGTAAGAAACACAGTGTATAATCAATGTGCTTCTTTATTATAATTTTTTGTTTTATCAAAAGAAGAATAAATATTTCGGTCTCATCGGAATACATCTATTTCCCCAACTCTCGACTAATTTTAGCTTAATTAATTAATTCTATGGGGCATAATAATAGTATATTACGTACCGAGGTGGAAAGTGTTTCATTCTTGTCGAGACAGTAATGAAACTTTTCACCGAGGTTTGTATACTATTTTATTTACAACCACATCTAACATTCACTTCTTATTATTTTGAATTAAAATTATTAATAAAAGATAAATATCATTTTGACTTTTCGATTGAAAAATTAGACAGAAATTTGAAATAACCGCAGGTGGTAAAATAACGTAGGTAATAATACACATCAAGATGGCAAATATCATTTTTTGAATATGGTTTCCATGTCACTAAACAATATATTATTTTAACAACAGAAAAATGCTATCAGATGAGGAATTTGATTTTGCTGCTACTCCACTCGCAATTCGAGAAGCAGCAAAAATAGTAGAAGATCTTCTGCCAACTAAAAGCCGCTCGAGATACGACAAGGCATATAACTGTTTCAAAGAATGGTGTACGGGAAACAATGTTCATAATCCTGGTTCTGAGTCGGTGCTACTAGCTTATTTCAGTGAAAATGCCAAGACAAAGAAGATATCAACGATTTGGTCACAATATTCAATGCTGAGGACCACTCTATCAATTAGGGAAAAAGTAGACATATCTAAACACGCAAAGCTATTAGCATTTTTAAAAAAGTGTGTTCGTATATTATTTTGAGATAACGATTTTTAAAAAAATTACAAAAAAATAATTTACTCTCCACCCAAATTTTATAGTTTCGCCACTGCCAGACCCACATTTTTAGAAACTTTTTTCTTAAATTATAATATTCAAAACGTACGGGACGTACTTAGCAAACATCCCGTATATGCATTGTCATTGCTCGTGCAATATGTAAATTCAGGTGAAATTTTATATTGGCATAAAATTGATTGTCCCAACTGTTTATAAACCAGATGGTACGAACGAATTATATGCAAACTTGTCATAAATATTTTAAACTAAATGTACAAAAAAAAAACATGATTATTTAATTATTTAGTGGATGCCCACTTTCTTTATAAGTAAATTTTGATGTCAAAACTGGACTCGCCCTGATCTTCGATTAATAATTCAATACTCAATAAATCAATATACAGGTACGGATATCTACAAAAAAAAGTTCCAACTAACTTGCAATCAATCTAAACTCCTGTTATCCTATACTTCCTTATGAAGTGTTGTAAAAATGCTTTTTTACAAAACTGAAAGGCTTAAATCAGATTCAACGGATTACTCGAATTTCGTCCCTCGTAACAAAAAATAGGAGGATAACTTAACAGCAAACATATCATCGATCACTGAAATAAAACGACATTGGACACGGTTAGTACCGTGATGAGTGACAGCTTGGGAATACCATGTGACACAACTTGTAGTGTTAGTGTAATCGCTCGAGCGAAAAACCGCTTGAGTACTCGATTATTGAAATAACCGACATCGCTCGCTTATTAAAAAAACTGCTCGAGTTATAAATTCAAGCGAAAATCGTCGCTTGTTATTTATTACTTTTCACTCGATACCCGAGCTTCGCTTGACGCAAACCGAAATGTGCTGCTTGGTAGTGTGATCGCTCGAGTGAAAAACTGCTCGTATATTCCAGTAGTTTTTCGCTCGATAGCAAATACTACTCGAGTTATAAATTGAAGCGAAAAATCGACAATCGCCATCTTTCACTTGATACGCGTCTTCGATGTCGCCACCCGAAATGTGCCGATTGGCGACGTTCGAGTTTAACGCTCAGAAGGTTGACACGACATACGTCTTTGTTAAAGGCACATAAACGAGAAAGTGCATACTCTAGACTAAACTTCTAAAACTTACAAAAACAACCACTGGTGTTTTATCAACACATTCTTCTTAGTCATAAAAATTTCTAGTGATTAATCGCTCGAGCAATTCACTCGATTATTAAAGTATCAAGTACTCGATTATTAAAATCATCGGTTTTCCCAACATTAAAAATTTTACAAAAGATTTTTGTTAAATTTACAAAAGATTTTAGTAAATTTTACAAAAGAAATTTTATAAAACATTCTAGTAAATTTTTTGCAAAAATATTTCATATAGGTTTACTAAATATTTTCGTAATTTTACTAAATGTTTCATAACAGCAATAACGCCATCTACGGAGTATATATTACCATGACAAATCCACTTCTTCTTAAAACTGGCAGCAATTCGCACTCCTGTGTCATTACTGTTAATGGTCTCACTTTCCAAATTATCTTTATGGTCACGATGAAGCTACACTGTGGGCCCCATTTCGATTTTATCATGACAAAAATTAAGTTTTTAATTAATTTTCTTCTTCGATTTTACCAGGCCAATCTCCGAGTAAACCTACGTCTTAATTTAGTGTCTGATCCTTGATCCTCACTCGTACCACGCACCCCCAAGTGCGATTGATCTATGTTTTAACGCGTCATGAGCTGACCTATCTATTAGGAAGTCATCTCCCGCACCCCAAGAGACCTCAGTAACTGGTAGTTCCACTACCAGCACGAATGACACCTGCAATACGCCTTGGCATACCTTCAATGAGGTTCCGTAATTGTGATTGATTTGCTGCTATTCTGAAACGAGAAGTAATTAAGTGGTTTGCCGTTATTAACAGTCGAGCTGCGAAATGATTACTTGGTCAGCAAGAGTTTACAATTGGTCAGTAGAAACAAACATGTCTAGAAGCAGTTTACTTCAGAGGTCCCAGGGCACTGTCAAGTTATGTAATTTTCTTGTCTTTTCTTTTGCCGAATACAGAAGGAAATCGGCTACAAAAGGTGTAGCGGAGGCGGGTTTTCACCTGTTCTCCCAGGGCACTGTAACGATTCAGAAATGTTTGCTGTTCATAAGTTGCTGACCAACTAGCCATTTTGGCTGACCGATTACATTTTTCTGTTCGCAAAAATAAGAATATTTTGCTAACCAGTTAAATGATGCCCTTCTGAAACAAGAGCTGCACTGAGCTCATGTCAATTTGGAAAAATCGCATTTTTTGCTTAGTGCATCCCAGACATATTCTATTGGGTTTAAGGCGGGACTGCGTGGGGACCAAGTCATTTTGGGTTTTAGTAAACATACAATATTAAAAAGAATGATATAATGTAATATAATGATCGGAATTAAAATAAAACAATTATTGTTGTAAAAATTAATGGCACACGTAGTAATCTACGTACTGTTGAAAGAGGCGTTCCACAGGGTTCAATTTTGGGAGCATTCATATACTTAATTTTTGCTAATGATTTGATTGTTTTTTTTTTAAAGTAAGTCTTCTTATATTCTCGTAGTCTGCTATACAGACGACACAAATATATTGGTAATTGAAAATGATGAAAGTTCTCTAAAAAAAGCAGCAGAGGCCATATATGAAAACCTGGTTCTCTCGGCTAGAAAAAATCAACTTAACCTAAATACGTCCAAGACCAAGTCTATTCTTTTTTCTTTAAGGCCGAATGCCAGAGATGACAGCGTCGTCCTGCTTGAGAACAGTGTCGACTGTTTGACGTCGTCTTTGGATGCAAAAATGCTGGAGGTTGTTCTTGACCAGGGCGTGAAGTGGGTTTGTCATATAGAAATATTATGTGCCGGGCTTCGCAGTGGGTATTATGCTCTTAATTTTCTCTCGAAGCAGTGTAGCCAACCTGTTTTACTAGCACTATACTACTCAAATATTCACTCTCATATTCGTTATGCTATAATAAATTGGGGTTCTAGCTCACAAGTAAATATTGTTGCAGAAATATGCGGTACGTATCTTGTCATCAATAGGTTACAGGGAATCTTGTCGAGCGGCGTTCAAGGATTTAAAAATTTTAACTGTGGCTAGTATTATTTACACTTTGGAGTGTTGTGTTTTTGTATTTAAAAATAAAACTAATTTTTTTCGCACTAGAATGGATCATTCACATAATACCAGAACAAGAGAACTTCTGCTGCCATCTATTCATAGTACTGCTTTATTTCAAAGGTCAGTGTCATATACCCGGTGCAAGTTCTTCAACGCGTTGAGTTCTGAGATTAGAAATTCTCCTAATATAAATATTTTTAAGAATAGACTCAAGCATTTATTAATACAAAAAACTTGCTATACCATTCAAGAATTCTATCAATGATTGTCGTCGTATTGTATCGTTGATAGCTTCAATTTTCATTAGTAATTATTGCCTTTGGTCGTTTATATTATTAGCTTAATTATCCTACAATTATTTTATTGTTTAGACTTTAGATATAGAAAACTTTTGACGTTTTCTTCAATTATTGTATCCATTTCTCTTTTTTACAGTTAAATTGAAGAAATAAATGAATTCCATCCATTCCATTAATCGTTATAATTCATTTATTATTATTTTCCCATATTTCACTCTTACCAATGCATTTGGCAAAAGGTATCTAACCTTTATTCCTAAGTTGTAACCAACAACCTCAGGGATCGGTTTTAGTTCGCATCTACTATATAACTTTGCGGAGAATATTGGCTGTACCATATATTGCTATATCCTGTACTTGAGATTCTTTTACCTGCCCTGGCAACTTCGCAAGGTAAGTAGTTTAGTTTTTTAGGTACAGCTTCTAAGGCTCCAATAATTACTGGTATTATTTCCGTTTTTCAATCCCACATTCGAGAGACTTCTATAGCCAGGCTTTTATTCTTAATTTCTTTTCAGACTCTTAATTTATGAGATTCTTGTCTCCCGGAACAGATACATCGATTATTATTATTATTATTATTATTATTCACGATGAAAACCCATCCAAATATGGCATGGACCGATTATTTTGGCGACTGTATTAATGGATTGTTCAAAACAGTGTTAGTGGTCGATTGTTCAGGAATATTACTTTTTGCACCTTTGTCATGATTAATTCCACTGTACGCTGGCTTCAAAGCGAAAATATACAGTAATAAAAACCATACTTCGCGGCCCTCGGAGACTACTAAATTATATATCTCACAATCACGTACACTGCAGTTTTAATATTTTTCTTGCAAAAAATCCCATTAAGATAAGTAGGTTAATTTCCAGCGCGGCTCGAAAATACCGTGTCATCATTGGTCTTTATCAGTTTACAATTTCCAAATAAGTACGGCAACATGATCGGCTTGCCGTCTTTGTGTAATGATAAACCTATAATTTTGTTATTTAAGTCCTACCATTAAAAAGAAATCTTTAATCGTTATAATTCGTTTCACATTAAATTTCATCTTTGTTCCGAACGTCGAATAAATATGACCACAATTAAAAAAGACTACGGCGAATGATTTTGAAATTATAGCCAAGATGATTAGAATAAAGCCATGCGTATGACATACATCTAAAAAAACATTTCAATTTTGCCATAAACAATCAGTAGGTATGTAAGGGAATTGATTTCATTGGTGTCACAAAATAGTCAAGTCATGCTGCCCATTACAAGTGAAATTGGCAAACCATCACAACTTGGTGTTGTGTTTATGTAATACCTACCTTTGCAAGTCATTGATGCTAATTCTTTCAATATCGGTGTGGTCGTGGATAATTTTAACATCCCATTATAAGAGAAATAAATTATATCAGCAGCTTCAATAAGCGAATCATTTTAAAGACAAGTTAGCATAATTAATATAAATTAGTAAACTGGGAGAAAGATTGGGATAATGTAGTACAGTAGTTGCTAGAGGATAGTTAGATGGCTGGCGCGAAGCAGAGGGCGAATAAACCCGATTCACAAAAAACAACACTTGGTTCAGGTAATCAAAAGTCTGTGAGCACTTAAGTACCTGTTAATAATATAAATCATTACTTATATAATTTCGCCCTATATGTGGAAAGTTTTAAAGTGGAGACTTTGAGATTCCTTACCTCTTCAATATTATTTGTTGATTTGTTGTTAGTGATATAAAAACTACAAAAACTATAATCTATTTACTTTGAGAGTGCAGAAAAAAATTACAAAAAAACCTTAAACAATCACTCCAATAAATATTCCTTTACTCTTCTCCTTATCACGGCTTGTGACACACTAAAAAAAATCAATGTCAAGATTGCAATAATATAAGTTTGATAATTTCATCATTCTGCATAAAGGGGAATACTGAGCATTATTTGTGTATCTAAAGGGTATACTGAAGAGAGTACCAGATCTAAATTGACGAGGAGAAACATTAAAAGTAAATTTACTCAACAAATCAGGTGAATCCACCTTATTACAAAGAATTTTACTCAAGAACATATCTTCCGACAGTTTCCTTCTATTTTCAAAAGTCATAATTCCAAAATGATGTCTTATAAAACTACGACGATGGTTATCAAGGTTTGCTTTGACTGAGAGAGTTCTTAGAAATTTATTCTGTATTGATTCTAATCTATTTATATAAACTGAATAGAGATGGTACCAAATAATCGAAGCAAAATTCAATCTGCTATGCACAAAAGCATAATATAAAGCTAAATATGATTTTGGATATTTTAAATATCTTGCTTGCCTATTAATAAAACCTAACAGTCAAAAGGTTTTACAAACTAATGAATTAATATGGCTATCGAAGATAGCTTATTGTCAAAAATTACTCCCAAATCCTTCACTTCAGAAAGTCGATTCAGCTCAGAATTGCTGATCGAATAAGTAAATGATATAGTGTCACGATTCCTAGTAAAAGGGATTTTACAGCTTTTTTTTATATTAAGAAATAAGCTATTGCGCTTACAATAGTTTTCAAGGCGGGTCAGATCTTCTTGAATAAGCACACAATCAAGTAGAGTTCTGATTTGTCTATAAAATTTGAGATCATCCGCATATAGTAAGAATTTACAATTAAGAAAACATTTATTGATATCGTTAATAATACAATGTGTACATAAAGTAAGGAACAAATTCATTATCTAGGAATCTAAAAATATTTCGGAAAAATCCTCGGACACGTGTATAATAATTTTTAATTGCGCATTTTTTCCCATACACACTTAATATACAAGGTTGCTCATGTAGTAGATATGACATTATCGACGATTTTTTTAAATGGAAACCCCTATATTTTAGTTCAGATCTGTAATCTCCAAGAACAGCTGATTTTAAAAACATAACACACTTAGGGCCTAAAATTCATAGTTTCGTTATTACAGGGTAAAACAAATAATTTTATTTAAGATATTTTTTTTTGGCTTGGGAGGCATCAATTAATTACGTGAGGCGTTTTTAGCGATTTTTCAACCCCCCTTCCCCCAATAAAAGATTTCGTGACATTTGGCTCAATCCCTTCCGCCATCACCCAATTTTACCTGAAAGCCTTACGTAATTAATGGACGCACCATCATTTGCTGTTACTTATGTTTTTTCTCAAGTAGGCTTATTTGCTGTTGTGTAACTATGGTATTTAGATAATGTCATTGTCATTACTAAAGCTCGGATTATAGGCAAATTGCCTTTTTTTTTGCCTATTTTGCCTTTTAAAGGGTTTTTTTAAATATTTTGCCTTTTTCGGTAAATTCCGCCTTTTTGTGCCTTTTTTGAAATTTTATGCTACCTAGTCATCATAAAATTCATATTACTATTACTAAACCTTCCTATAATAAAACTTTGGGCTAGTAATAGAATATTAACGGTTTGCTTGTTAATGGTTTTCTAAGAAAATTTACCTGTTTGAGGATTAAGAGGCTTAACTATTGGGAAATCCTTAAATATTTTACCACCTTTTTTAATAATATAATAATTAACTAATAAAATAACCAATAATTATATTATTATTTGTACAGACGGTTACTGTATCAGAGTTTAATTTTGTTGCGTATGCCGAAAAATAAAGAACACACATTTTAAAAAGTTTTAGACGTTTGTGAGTTTGTTTAAAAAGATGTCTTCTAAGTTAAGTGCATGGATCCGACCATATCCGGAACTTTCTCTAGAAGGAGATGGATCATTTTGTAAACCGTGCGGCAAATCGGTAAGCTTTATTTTTTCTTTCTCTCACTCACCGCATAACTAAATTCCAGAGTGGCATTAAAATTCTAATTATTGTTATTTTTTTAAATTTTCAGATTTCAAGTACGAAAAAGTACTTTATTGACCAGCATTGTGGAACTCCACTTCACAAACGAAATTTGGAAAAATTCAATTCCTCTAAGTTAGTCCAAACATCTCTGCGGGCTAGCTTAAGCAGTTCAAAAAAAGAGAAGGAGGACACATTTAAATTTGATTTATGCCAGATGATGATTGCATCCAACATTCCTCTGTATAAAGTTAATCATCCTAGTTTTAAGTTATTTTTTGAAAAACAATTTAATAAAATTTTACCGGAAGAGAGTACGTTGAGAAAACAAACTATGGACAAATGCTATGTGGAATGTATTTCAAAAATTAAACGGGAGTTAGAGGGGAATTTCTTGTATATTATCGTGGATGAAACGACAGATGTATGCGGCAGATATATAGCTAATTTGATGGTTGGAATTTTGAACGAAAACTTTCCAAGCAAACCTTATTTAGTTGGCGTTAAAGAATTAGAAAAAACAAACAATTTAACTATAAGTAGATTTATACAAGATACTTTAACAAACCTCTTCTTACCCAATGCTATACTAGTCAATAAAATAGTTCTAATGCTCTCAGATGCTGCGGCATATATGTTAAAAGCTGCTGTTAATTTAAAGATTTTTTATCCCAACTTAATTCATTGCACTTGTGTCGCCCACGGGGTAAATCGAATTGCAGAAGAAATAAGAAATCAGTTTCCATTGGTCAATGATTTAATAAACTATATGAAAAAAGTTTTCTTAAAAGCTCCGTTGAGGGTGCAGGTATATAAAGAACGACTTCCCGGTGTTCCTTTGCCACCTAAACCAGTAATTACAAGGTGGGGAACGTGGCTCGAAGCAGTTTTTTTTTACTTTGAACACTGTAATGAAATCGAATTAGTATTGTCAGAATTTGATGATGATGTTTCCGAAGCAATTCGACAAGCAAAAAATATATTAAAAAATCCGAAATTAAAACAGCAACTCGCATATATCAATAGCAATTATAAATTAATAGTTTCAACAATTACCTTATTAGAAAGACAAGAGATAACTTTATGTGAGTCAGTTAAATTAATAGATAATTTAAAGTCAAAAATTAAATCAGCACCTGGAAGAAATGGTAAATTAATTTCTAAAAAAATGAAATTTGTTTTTGACAAGAATGAAGGTTTCTCGTTTTTATCTGATGTTGCTAAAGTTTTCAATGGGACATTTTCCGAAGAATTACACATTGAGCCAGATTTACTATTACATCTGTCGATGTAGAGCGTTCATTTTCCATGTACAAATTAATTTTAAGTGATAGAAGACAGAGTTTTAAAACAGAAAATCTAGAAAAGCACTTAGTTGTAGCTATAAATGATAAAATTTTAAGTGGTTACAATGTTTAATTATTAATTATTAATTACCAATTATTTAGTTAGGTTGTGCAAATATATTTGTGTTTAGTTAATGTTAAGTTAATACACTTTATATAATAAAATAAATAATCAATAACTTATTATTATTAATTGATGTAGTTAAAGGCATTTGCCTATATCGCCTATATGTTTCCTATACGTTAAAATTTCTGCCTTTTTCAATAAAAATCTTAGCCTATATAAGCGCCTTTTTCTTTAATTTTTGTTGCCTATAAATCCGAGCTTTAGTCATTACATTGTATTTTTCTAGTAAGTTTATTAGAAGTAATAAATTTTATTTTAATACATATTGAGTTACTATGCGTTTATCTTTAACACAAAGAATAGAAATTCTTATGATGATTGGATATGGTGATAGGATCCGTACTCAACAAGAAGTTTGCATTTTGTTTAACACTAAGTATCCAGCAAGACCAATTACTAGATCAACTGTGAGTAAACTTGAAATAAAATTTCGAGAAACGGGTTCAGTGGAAGATATTCCCAGAAAAGGCCGTCCAACTATTCCGGATGATAAGAAATTGGATATTTTATTGGCTATGGAAGAAGATCCCCACAACAGCGTCCGCCAGATTAGCATTGATCATGGGGCGGCTGCTATGACCGTTCATAACCTATTGACGGTAGAAAAATGGCACCCGTTTAAAATCCGATTGGTTCATGAGTTGAATGAAGATGATCCAGATCGTAGGATGGAGTTTTGTCAAATATTAATGGAAAGATGTAACTTAGATCCTTTGTTTGTTGAAAATATCCTATTTTCGGATGAATCTACCTTTAAATTAAATGGAGAAGTGAACCGGCAAAACAGTAGATACTGGACAAAAGAAAATCCCAGGTGGATGCGTGAGCACCATACTCAATATCCTTAAAAAATTAATGTTTGGGCTGGTATTGTGAAAAACAAAATTATTGGGCCATATTTTTTTGACAACAATGTAAACGGGCTAAATTATCTTAATTTTCTTCAGAACTTTCTTATCCCTACGCTAGTTAACTTATACCCTAGTAGAAATAATCCAGGAATTCTAGATGAAAATTTGTGGTACCAACAAGACGGCGCACCTCCACATTATGCAGCAGTAGTGCGCCATTACATAAACCAAGTTTTTCCGAACAAGTGGATTGGAAGACGTGGGCCTGTTGAATGGCCGCCTAGGTCTCCAGACCTTACACCACTGGACTTTTTCTTGTGGGGTCACCTGAAAAATGTTGTTTATGAAGTCAGACCTGCCAATATTGAAGATTTAAAAAATCGAATAACAACAGAATGCAGGAACATTTCAGAGGAAACCATAAGAAAAGTCCAACAAGAATTTATTGATCGCTTGGGGTACTGTCAGGCAGCAGAAGGAGGACAATTTCAACACTTAATTAAATAGCTTATTTAATTTTTTTACATTTTTTTAAATTAAAAATATCTTAAATAAAATTATTTGTTTTACCCTGTAGTAACGAAACTATGAATTTTAGGCCCTAAGTGTGTTATGTTCTTGAAATCAGCTGTTCTTGGAGATTACAGATCTGAACTAAAATATAGGGGTTCCCATTTAAAAAAATCGTCGATAATGTCATATCTACTACATGAGCCACCTTGTATATTAAGTTTGTATGGGAAAAAATGCGCCATTAAAAATTATTATACACGTGTCCGAGGATTTTTCCGAAATATTTTTAGATTCCTAGATAATGAATTTGTTCCTTACTTTATGTACACACTGTATAATCAATATCAATGGTCCCAAATGGGAACCCTGCGGAACACCTGATGTGGCAGAGAATGTATTAGAAGTAAACCCATTTATGATAACATTAAATTTGCGGTTTCTGAGATAGGAATGAATCCAAGTTAAAAAAGGGCCATATACACCGACGGCTCTAAGTTTATTCAGAATAATAATTAGATCATTAACTTTATCAAACGCTTTACTGAAGTCGGTGTAGATTGAAATTCGAGTGCGCTTATCAAGATTTACTTTAATATCTTCTGTGTAAGTTAAAAGATTACTTTCGATTGATCTTCCTGAAAAGAAACCACATTGTTCAGAAATATTTTGTACTTTGACTAATTGGAAAAGGTATATGGTAAATAATGTATATTATTTATTAATAACTCAATCAAAAGATCCTTGTATTTATTTTTAAGACTTGTATTGAAAGTAATCTGTCTATTAGTGTTATAAAATTACATTTTAGACACCGCCAAAAAGCATTAATAACAGTGTTTGTAGCTAACCAGGAATTACCCTGCGGTAATACATTAACAAAACTATATACGCTATTGATCAAAAGGTCTTGGAGCATCGCATGGTCTGAAGTTAGCTCCATCCTTATTCTATTTACTTAGAAATTTGGAAAAGCCTTAGGGGACCGCATTTTGCATATTAATATGATAACTAATTGTTTATGTCCCTACAGCTATAACATGTTATTACTTATTTAGTTAGACATAATTGCAATTTGCAACTACATTTTACAACTATAATCTTCTGAGAATTTTTTAAGATTTATTACATTTTTATTTTTTGTTAGTAAATCATCAACAACCTTAATTAAAGCAAGATTTATTAACTCTTTACAGCAGAGCATTAATATACATTTTTATTTCGTAGGAGGTCCATATCGACAATGAACAAAATGAAGAATCACATGGGAATTATTTGGCAGTTTTGGAGCAATTACAGTAATTTATCTTCGAGATAATTGAAAGAATTGCTACAATACTTAGTTAAAACGACGTTATTAATATAATTTATTGATAAAAGTATGCCGGGCGATGCATGCTTGAATTGAACATGGGAAATCCCATGTAATTTTTGAGGTGATTGAATATTGTCTTCCCTGTACATTTTATAGAAAACCTGCATTAGAACTTCATGAAGAGGTCGACATGGTCAACCCCATGTGCCGAGTTTAAACATAGTTTGCAGCATGCATCATCTTAGGAATCAAATAGGTAGTATTTAATAAGCTTCAAGAACAGTCGTAACAGTCATTCCGCCATATTGTTAAAGAATGTGTACATGGACGAGGTTGCCAGATTGTAGTCCCAAAGGGTTGGTGTATTTAATTTTTAGGTCAGATGTAAAGATTTCTCAAATTACGGCAAGTTATAAAACATGTTAATTATTGGTTGGATGTCAATAATTGGGTGTTTTACCTTACATACTATCAATTTAAGTCAAACTTTAAGCACGGTAATCAAGGCCGCCTAGTTTATTTTCAACAAAAGTATACGTTGTGTGCTTTCAATATATACTCGCCCGCACAAAATTCCGTCACCCTGAATTTTGGTCAAGTTTTATAATTTTTTATTTTTTATGCGATTTTCAGTTTGTAGATCAATGTATTGTGTTTTCCTTAATTGTTTTATAAAGTAACATTTTCAGATTAGGCTATATTATACAGGAGTAAATCAAACTGTTGTTTTTTGTAGTAATTTCAAAACACCCTGTAGGAAAATTGGGGTGGATAATTTTATTTACATACTGTTTCTTGTCATCTTTGATGTATTCTAAGCATTTCGTTTCTTAATTCATTCCATTATCTCATTTCTGCTTCGAGCTGCAAAATTTTAAATGAAACGATGTTATTTTAAGAAAATATTCATGGGTATTTCTACCGAAGCTCGCACCAATCTTGTATTTGTTCAGCTCTAATCGCCCGTTACATTGAGGAAATTCTCCAAGAAGTTGTTGTTCAATTTGCTCTTTTCATTGGGAACCAATTTACATTAATTCATGATAATGCTAGACCTCACGTTGCGTATGTAGTGAGCGAATATCTGGATGAAGTTGGACTTCCAAGATTGGAATGACCCGCATGTAGCCCGGATCTCAACCCAATCGAACATCTTTGGGATCAACTTAAGAGGGCCGTTCGTAATCGTCCTGTATAATCATAAACCTTGGAAGACTTACGACTGGCGCTGACCGAAGAATATCAGGCTATCCCTCACGAAAGGATAAGTAACCTTTGTTCGATATCACGAAGACTACAAGATATCGTTGCTGCGAGAGGAGAAAATACGCGATATTAAAATTGTTTTTGTTAAATAACTTTATGATATACCCAGTGTTTGTTTTTCTTAATGAAAATAGGCTTCAAATTACCGTTTAATTTAAAATTTTGAAGCTCGCAGCAGAAACGAGATAATTAAATCAATCAAGAATCGAAATGTTTAGAATACATCAAAGATTACAACAAACAGTATGTAAATAAAAGTATCTACCTCAATTTTCCTACAGGGTATTTTGATATTACGATCAAACACAACAGTTTGATTTAGTCCTGTATAATCTAGCCTAATCGAAAAATGTTCCTCTATAAAATAGTTAAGGAAAAACACAATAAACGGATCTACAAACTAATAACAAAATTATGAAAAATAAAAAGTGATAAAATATCAAACTCGACCAAAATATCAGGGTGGCGGAATTTTGTGCCGGCGAGTGTAGATGCTTTTCAAACGTCACATTATTAAAATTACGATAAGAATTTGACAGTTATCTGACAAATATTGTTGAAGGAACTATTATACCCAAATTGTGTTTTAAAATTAATAAGTACGATACGTAATTCGAGTTGTACTACAAATATGCGTAATATGCTCTTAGAGACTGTAATTACGTAATGTTATGAGCTGACGAAGAACCTCGACAGCGTAGAACATCGGAGACAGGTTGGGGATTTGACTCTCTTTTACAGATATTTTCATGGAAGGTGCTCGGCTGACCTTGCCCTCTTAATTCCGCCCAGAGCGACGAATAGCAGAAATACACGACGAACCACTGCCGCCCATCCATATGTGGTTAAGCTTAGTACTCCTCGAACTTCATTATTTAAGAATTCTTTCATCTGGAGGACTACATCCTTGTGGAACGACTTTCCTGAGGTCGTTTTTCCCAACGTATATAACCTCCAACGATTCAAAACCAACGTGAATCGGTTTTTGCGCACACGCACCACTCCCAGAGTGCCCTAAAGGAGTTTTCCTATAGTGCTTGTGTTTGAACATAAAAAAAATGTACTATTACAGTACTCGGTCAGTTTCGTTAATTTGTGTCTGTTAGTTTTAAGAAGCCCGATATTATTACGAACAACTCTCTAATTGAAGAATAGGTTCGCAATGGTGAAATCAGATTAAGGATAAATTATGGTTTTGACACCTGTCTATAATTAGTGCGTCGAGATTTAAACTATAAAGGTTTGTGATTTATCTTGTATCATAAAAAAAAAGTAATTGTGAGTGTGCTAAGTCGAGAAAGTTTTTGGGAGTGCTAATGATAGAAAAACAAGTATATATTAATATATTATTAGAGTAGATTCCCGACCGCTTGTTCTAAATATATTTGTTTCTTATTGTTCTCAGCCAATTTATTAAAACAAGTATTTACTTCTTAGTGGCGATTCGGTTTATTTAGTTACTAAACCATCAAGAATACAATATCAGAGATACAAAATTTTAAAGTTGGTTTAAATTTAACCTGATTGGTTTGGTGTAAAATTTAACGATTCGTTAAAACTTATATTACATTTTAAAACACATACTTTACAAGCAATTGCACTATAACAAGCACTTTAGATTTTTAAATTCGGTGACGATGTTGTATCACCGTTGGTGTTAACAAGATTCCGGAGTATCTGTAAACGAGTTTTCTCCCCAAACGTTTATTCCTATTTTAGAAAAAAAATGTTAAAGGGAACAAAACATTGTAATAGAGCTAGAACTCGCGGAAAGTCTATATTTTTTGTTTCGGGAGATTTTTAGATTTAATTTTTTTTACTGCTCCATATAGAAAGAAATGATGGACTTTCTTCGAGTTGTTAACATAATTTAGACATCTTTCGTTCGTTTTCATAGGAAGCCAAAACTCCGATTTTCAGCGTAGAAAATTGAAGTATACATCCCGATCACGTGCAGTCTCTTTCTTCCGATTATCGTTGTTTCAGTTAGCGTACCGATTACGGGCGGGCGCTCGACGTATTCTTCTAACTGCAAGGGAAGATCCAATTCGCATCGTGCCTTTCAAAGCGTGACACGAATGAACAAAAAATTTTTTAAAGTATTTTGGAGACGAATAAACATGGTGCAACCAATCGCGTATGCATGGCAGCGCGAAAGGACGAATAAAAGTATGTGTGATTCCCCGACAGCAGTCCGCCGTTTATTTGTGAGTTGTAAGGTTAAAATTGTAAACAATGGCACAAAAATGTCGCGTTTTGAGTCTGAAAGAGAATATTGATGTTGTGGAAGTTTTCATATATTGATAGCAATTTGCTATTAGAAGATGCCATTTCTATCGATTATGTAGTCCAAAGTGAAACCACATCACTATCTGACTCTGATGAAGAAGTTGAATGCAGTAATCAAACAAATGTCACCAATTTTCAACAAGCCATTAGTATTGTAAAGGAATTATAAGAGTATGCAAAGAATAGAGGTGACTCTACAGCAATGGAATTGTTATCAGACTTGGAATTACATTTTCTAGATTGCAAGTATAAAACGCAAACACGTCAAACTACGTTATTAGACTTTTTAGTACTATATCCTCACTAAAACTAGTGTATTTTTGTTACGTTATGTTTATTTGTACATATATATACATAGTAAAAATTTTGGATTTACATATTACCTAATAATAAATTTCCCTTGGGCGGACACCTCTATTAGGCGGACACATTTAGACGGTCCCGTAGGTGTCCGCCTAAGAGAGGTTTCACTGTACATATAAACTTGATAGTTTAAAAATTAACGGCAAGATGTTAAAAATAAGAAAAATAAATTGACCTTTGAGAGGCTGAAACTCGTAACATTTTGTTATAAAAACTACGTTTATTTTAGCACCTCTCCAAGTATCCAGAATCATTATCCGAATACCATGTATTGTTTAGAATATATTTTCGATTAATTAGTATGACTTTAAATATCATCGATTTGAACGTCGCCATAATTCTAAAAATTTATGATAATAATATGTCGTTTATTATAATTTTGAACAGAAACATTTTTTATTGATTGCACTGCATCTAAATTTATGGTAAAGCCGACACTGAATTTAATGTAATTTTACAATAAATTATTTTAATAAAAGAATGTTGCATAATTTTGGGAAGGTTCTATGGGGCGGTAGGTCACACAAAACGTTAAATCTATTGACGTTTATTATTTTTTTATTGCCCTGAACTGACAAAATTACGTATTGTTTATGATTATCATATTGCAAATCTGTAAATTCCGTATATGCATTAATATTAAACATAAAAAGGTAATATTAATTACCTATTGCGTAACTATGTGCTTATTATACAGGGTGTCGCAGAATATGTGGACTATATATCGAACAAACCCTGATTCAGATAGAATACTTAAAAATAACAGGAGAAGTTCATATACATTTTTCTCGACGTTCGACGTCCCTGGAAATCATTGATTTTTAAATAATTTTTTAAGTACTAAGTGTAATTTAATACTTTTTTAATATAATGTTTACTAGATGAGCCTCCTTAAAATTCTCCCTTTTAAACACATTTGGCTTATTTAGTTTGACAGGGACGGACTAGACGTAACACAAAAATGCTTTTTTTACACCCTGTATGATGAAGGAACGACAATAATATATTTTTTTGGATACTCTAAACACTAAGCTGCAAAAAGGTACTCTTGATCAATGTCGATAAAATGAACTGTTTTCAAAAAAAAATATGATTTTTTGCATTGGTTGTTGTTTTATGTTCATAAAAAATTCTCTCATTGTTGCTATGGTATTTTTCACAGTTCAATGATCAAGAGTGCCTTTCTTCAGCTTAAGGTTTAGAGTATCCAAAAATATTATGGTCGTTCCTTCATCATACATACTATAAAATTACACCTAGTATTTAAAAAATTATTAAAAAAAAAACGATTTCCAGGGACGTCCGTTATGTGCCCGAATCTCCGTAGGAGAGGCCGTAGGAAAAAAATTTATAGGAACTTCTCCTGTTATTTTTAAGTGTTCTATCTGAATCCGGGAGATTGTCCACATATTCCGGAACACCCTGTATATTCATTTATGGGCTGAATTTAACTTGTAAAAAATTCTAACTCCCACAAATATTAATGCAACAGAGGTCGTCATTTATTTAAGAATTAAGTATATTATTTAAAAATTAATCAAATTTTTTGAATCGAGGTGAAGCTAGACATGCAGTGCAACAGTAAAACGAAAATTTTATTCATTTGTGCTAATTTATTGAAATTTTTTTGAATAGATTATGAAAATAAAGTGTGTCTATAAATAAATGGACAAGGTAAATAAATAATTTAAAGTAAAGGGAGTCCTACGAAGGATATGCTTAAAAATAAATTATAAAACATAAACGTCATATATTTTATAATGAGAAACCTACCTGCTTTTTTTCACTAGCAGCAATAGTATGCCAATCTCCAAAAAAATAATAAAGGGGTTTCCAACAAGAGAAACGATATGGTAACCATGGTAATAAAGATATACCTGTCATTGGTTGGTTGAATGAGGGCTTGCATGTTGCCATTATACTGCAGCCGAACGGCTTGTTGTATCCCTTTTGTTTAACGTCTGGGAAATGTCAGCCAGACGGACCTACAGCTTTTGACGTGGGATCCGAACCACGCGCATGCCATCAGTCCCCAAAGGAGCAGGATTATTCGCTCCAGCCAGTGGGTCTTATTCAGGACTAAACTAGCAACATGCTGCATTCTTGCCTACTAAAATTTTGTGTACTGACGTACACCTACTGGGAATCGAACCCGGGTCGCCACGGCCGAATGCGGTAGTTCTCTTTACTGAGCTACCATACCTGTCATTAATTGTCATTTATTGCATCCTATCAATGGAGAGGGCTTCCTTTTCTTGGTAGTGCCATTCAATCTGAAATAGAATTTTTAAGTGCTACTGTGTAGACAAAAATATGCCCTTATTGTATAAGGATCATCGGGTGGTCTGGAAATAATAATTTTCCATATCCCATGAAACTATCGACGTATTGCAAGAAAAGTTCGATGAAAGGGTAATATCAAGGAATGCAACTGTTCACTGGCCCACCAAGAAGCTGTGATTTAACTGCTTTAGATTACTTCTTGTGGGGCTATTTGAAATCTAAGGTCTATGCAAACAGACCACAAACACTCTACATTTTAAAATCTTCTTACTGGATTAACAGCCCACTCGCCGCCAATGACCCTGTAGCTTACTGTAGACAAACGAAGCACACCAATAAGTCTCACTGTTCCCCCCTTTCTGGATCTTCAAGTAATTAATTCAATTATCCTTCAACAGTTCAGAAACATTCTCAGAGGTCCTACATATCTACACAGATGCTTCAAAATCTGAACCTGAATGTGGTGGGGCATTTTATATCCCCAACATCAACTTGGAAAATAAATTTAAATTAAATTCCAGTTTCTTAATTTTCACTTGCGAATCAATCGCTATCCTGAAATCTATCAATTTTTGTATAACCTCGGAGCACAATAAATTTCTTCTCCTATCAGATTCTATGTGTGTTTTGAAAGCACTAAAAAACCTGAATCGCAAGTGTCCAATACTTTTCAATATAAAACAGGCACTAAATAAGATCGATCAATATAACAAAGTGGTGGAATCCATGTGGATCAAGGCCCACACAGGCCTAGCATACAATGAAGCTGTGGATTACAATGGCAAATCCAACCTTAAGGTTTCATTATTTTTTTCGTTATGATTTAATTCCTTAATAAGAATAAAATTTGTCCATGCATCTTACCATGTCCACTTAAAAAAAATCAATGTTATCGAATCAGATCTATGTGAACACTGTGCTGTTTTATGCGATCTGGATCACATCTTTTTCGAATGCACCCAATACTCCAACAATACAGGGTGTAACTAAATAAGTGTAAAACATTTAAGGGGGTGATTCCTCATCGAAAAAAAGATAGGATCTTTCATATAAAGAAACTTCATTGGAGCATCCCTTGTTAAGATACAGCCCCTTAAAGGGGGTACATAAAATTTGTTTAACAATTTTTTTCATAAGCACTAAAAAAGTTACAATATTGAAATTAACCTGACATTTTCTACTACAAAAAAGACACTTAGCCAGTAATTTATTTGGTTTACCCCATGGTTGTAAGGGGTGGAAAACGCAACCCCTAAAATTTATTTCCAATGTAAGTTTTTGTCTTATTATTTGTTTACCATCTAAAAATTTATTTCCGATAGCCTGTTTCATTCTAAACAAAAAATGTCTCTTGAATTTTTTGCCCAAAATAAACCAGTTCGCAGCAAAAAATTATTTTACGAACAAGATACATATCGCCATAAAACGAAGATACGAAACTAATTTATCCAGTAGGCCGCTATTAGCGATAGTGACAATTAAATTGGTATTAAGCTGTCAGTTTGTAATTTTTTGAAATTGAAGTAATACTAATTGTGTATTGTTGTTCTGTTCTTAATTTGTTGTTACTTTAATAGTTCACTTGTTATTAAAATGGCATACACAAATGAGGAAATGGCTGATATGCATTACGTTTACGGTCTGTCGCAGGGGAATGGGTTAGAAGCTTCTAGAAGATATGCTGAAATGTATCCTCAACGGCAGCATCCTTCACATAGAATATTTGCCCGACTTCATCAACGATTACGAGAATATGGTTCATTCGACAAAAGAACGCAGGATTGTGGTCGCCATCGAGAAGTAAGAACACCACAGCTTGAGGAAGCAGTACTTAATTTGCTTGAAGAACAACCTACTACCAGTACTAGAAAGATTGCTTTCCAGCTAAATGTTGATCATATGAGGGTATTTCGAATTTTAAAGGAACAACTCTTATACCCTTACCATCTGCAACGAGTACAGGTACTGTTACCGCGAGACTTTCCGAACCGTCTTGAATTTTGCAATTGGATGCTGGAAATGATTAGAAGAAATCGTGACTTTCTGAAGACGATCGAATTCACAGACGAATGTAGTTTTTCTCGGGACAAGATTATTAATTTTCATAATTACCACATATGGGCTGATGAAAACCTCACGCTATTGTCGAAACTAACCATCAAGAACAGTTTTCTCTTAACGTGTGGGTCGGAGTTATTGGGGATTATTTAATTGGGCCTCATTTTCTACCTCCTCGATTAAATGGTGAGGCATACGTTCAATTTTTAAGAGCGGTGCATCCCGTACTGCTGGAGGAAGTTCCTTTGGGCGTCAGAAGGGATATGTTTTTTATGCATGATGGGGCTCCCGCCCAGTTTAGTCAAGTAGCACGTCAGCATTTAACTGAAACATAAGCAAATCAATGGATAGGTCGAGGAGGACCTCAGAATTGCTCGATCCCCGGATCTCAATCCTCTCGATTTCTCTACTTGGGGCCATTTGCAGCATTTGGTTTATCGTACTCCTGTTCGCGATGTAGAGGACTTAAGAAACCGCATCATCGATGCGTGCAGGGTAATTAGAGAGACTCCAGGAATATTTGCGCGAATACGTGGCTCAATGCGCCCACGTCTAGACGCATGCGTAATGTCTGAAGGTAGACATATTGAACATTTACTATGATTTCTAGATGTTGTATGTTTTGTTATTAATAAATTAGTTTTGTTTATTTATAAATTTTATGAACCCCCTTTAAGGGGCTGTATCTTAACAAGGGATGCTCCAATGAAGTTTCTTTATATGAAAGATCCTATCTTTTTTTCGATGAGGAATCACCCACTTAAATGTTTTACACTTATTTAGTTACACCCTGTATATACAATACTTTAATAAAAGATTGCCATATATCGGCTCCTCTTAACATACCGCATGTCTTATCGAAATTGAATGACGCCAATCTATAGAAGACCATAATGTCTTTTCTACATCAAAATAACATCAAATTATAATTCTTAAAATACCTTAGATATCCTTGTTTCCCTTTGTTATGTGTTTTCCCCGGGCCCTCTAGTTTGTCTATATAATGCTCTGGTCGGTCCAGAGCGAGAAGAGTGTGACCGTGTGTTCTTTCTGTCAGGGAATAAAATACTAAACTGACTATATTGAACTACCTTAATCTAAATACTTGAACAAACGAAACAATAAATCAATTAGCGACTGGCCGAATGTCAGACTTGCCAAAGCAAAAAAAAAAAGAAAAAAAGCACACAAATAATGATATAAAATGTTTCGTAATTTGATTTGACATTTCGTGACAACAAAACGGCGCCTATTGATTTACCTGTAAGATACTATCAGTATAGTTTCGAGGACCGGAAGACCTACTTTCTTCTTAATTAATTTAATACTTTATCTAGAAGCAAAAAAAAAATTATTGTTAATTAGTCGGGGATTTAATTATAATCTTTTGGTCATCAATTATTACATGTGGAAGTTTTTACTGACAGAAGTGAATACGGTTAAAATTTGATTGCTTAAATAATGTTTTTATAATGTAACGTAAATTATGGATTACGGTGTAGGAAAGGTAATTTTAACATGAGCAACAAACCGTGGTTGGCCCATATTTTATTCAAAATTATAAGCTTAGTGCGGCATAATGAAGTAGAATGTAAACATAGATATAATTAAATAGGTTGGTCGTTGCTAAATGTTTTATATAACAGCATAAATTGTTTCCGGTGTCGACAACGATGGGTTTAAACCGAGGTTTAACCGATTCGTATTTTTACATTTTTGATATTTGTTTAAAAATTTTTAAATTTGATATATAAACATTTCCTCCCTTATACACTAATAGTATATTATAAACCGAGGGTTATACTTTGGGGTTATACTACGAGGGTGGTACTTTAGTACCACGGTATACAGGGTGTTCCACCGGGCACTGCCCCGATGGGAAAATTTTGAAAATTGGTAAATATAGTAATAGTATAGTAAGTAGGTCTCGACTTGCTTATTTTTAATGGAGCACCCTATATAAAGGGTGTTCCTTAATGACGTGCTAATATTTCAGGATGTGATTCCTTAGGTCATTTTATAAAGAAAAGTTCATATGAACATTTGTCCGCAACCGCTTAAATTTTTTGCTACAGGGTGTTGAATTTTTACTTTTTAAATGGTTATTTTTTAATATCTCTTAAAGGACTTTAGATACTATTTTCAATTTAGGTATGTGTTAATAGGATATAGAACCACAAATTTTAGTTATTCATTTGTTCCATCAGTGGCGTCCCTGCAAACATGTCCTCTGGTATTTTTTACAGAAAAGATGGTACGCCACTGACATTTTTCCATGTACTGATTAGCCTGGTCAATTCTACATGAAAACGGCCTCTTGAGTTCTTGATTAAAACCACTAAATTCATATTGAAACTCATTATTATTAACATTGATAAAATAATAAATGATAAATTATGTTTCATAAAAATTGTTGGAGTGGGCAATTCGATGCGAAGACGGGCGGAAGCATGCCTTTTAAGTGAATGTGACCATTCCCAACAATTTTTATGAAACAAAATTTGGCATTAATTATTTTATCAATGTTAATAATAATGAGTTTCAATATGAATTTAGTGGTTTTAATCAAGACCTGCGTCCGACGAGAAAAACTCAAGAGACCGTTTTCCTGTAGAATTTACCATGCTAATCAGAAAAATGGAAAAATATCAGTGGCGGACCATCTTTTTTGTAAAAAAGGTCAGAGGAAATGTTTGCAGGGACGCCACTGGTGGAACAATTCAATAACTTTTCTAACTAAAATTTACGTTTCTATATTCTATTAACACATACCAAAATTGAAAATAGCATCTAAAGTCCTGTCGGAGATATTAAAAAATAACCATTTACAAAATAAAAATTCAACACCCTGTAGCAAAAAATTTAAGCGGACATATGTTCACACGAACTTTTCTTTATAAAATGACCTAAAGAATCACACTCTGAAATATTAGCACGTCATTAAGGAACACCTTGTATATATTATTATTACATTTTAGGATTCTATGTAAAATTCTAGGCATATTTCGATTATAATATCCTGTACCTGTCTAAACGTGTTTGACATATTTAGGATTTTATGTCTAAAATGACGTTTGCAACCTTAAAATAATTATTACTTCATCCTATAACTCTATAGCTTTTGTTATTTAATTTGGGTCGATCCTTGTTGAAAAGTTTCATAAGACATTATCTTAGAGCACACATTTAATTTAGAAAACGACCCGCGAAGCAGGGAGTTTTATAACAATTAATGCACAGGAAATGTCTACAGTAACTATAAAGATGTATACAGTGAGTCCCAGAAGAAATGTCTAAATTCATTTAAAATTCAGCGGTAAGTTTTTTCAAAAAACGCTCGTACCCGTCGATTTTGATTTTTTAATTTTTTTTTTTGTGGTAATTTCATGTATACAGGGTAGCTCAAAAATAAGTTACGACCATCAACTTCATTTTTTCAAATGAAAACATATATTTTTTATTGCATTTTTGAATTTTGCATTGAATTCTAAGCATGTTTCATGTACCATGTCCTATACATAAACTCAACAGTTATTGAAAAAATTAGGATTGAACAAATCATTTAGGGAATCCAACGATCTATCAAATCTTCTGGCAATATGGCATTTTGGGCTCCATAATAAGTAAGAGTGTACTGTCTCACTGTCACCGTTTATTTCCATAGAAACTGTATGACAATTTTATTTCAAATAAGTATAAATTATTGTCAAGCGTAGTTTCAAAGGTGCGGTTTTCACAATAATGGTGAAGTTAACGGAACGGGAAAAAATTGAAATTCTATGCATGGTTGGGTTTGGTGATAAAACACGTACTCAAATAGAAACAGCCCAATTATTTAATGAAATCCATCCTGATCGTCCTCCCATATGTCAAAAGATGGTGAGTAGAATAGAGGCTAAGTTTAGAGAATTCGGTCATGTTAGAGATTTGCCTAAATCTGGTCGTCCTACTCGAGATGAAAATTAACAACTTGACGTTTTGCTTTCCTTGGAAGAAAATCCATGTACTGTTCTTAATTTGTTGTTACTTTAATAGTTCACTTGTTATTAAAATGGCATACACAAATGAGGAAATGGCTGATATGCATTACGTTTACGGTCTGTCGCAGGGGAATGGGTTAGAAGCTTCTAGAAGATATGCTGAAATGTATCCTCAACGGCAGCATCCTTCACATAGAATATTTGCCCGACTTCATCAACGATTACGAGAATATGGTTCATTCGACAAAAGAACGCAGGATTGTGGTCGCCATCGAGAAGTAAGAACACCACAGCTTGAGGAAGCAGTACTTAATTTGCTTGAAGAACAACCTACTACCAGTACTAGAAAGATTGCTTTCCAGCTAAATGTTGATCATATGAGGGTATTTCGAATTTTAAAGGAACAACTCTTATACCCTTACCATCTGCAACGAGTACAGGTACTGTTACCGCGAGACTTTCCGAACCGTCTTGAATTTTGCAATTGGATGCTGGAAATGATTAGAAGAAATCGT
This sequence comes from Barypeithes pellucidus, assembly GCA_963991005.1. Taxonomy (NCBI): domain Eukaryota; kingdom Metazoa; phylum Arthropoda; class Insecta; order Coleoptera; family Curculionidae; genus Barypeithes; species Barypeithes pellucidus. Next base: position 17,766,959 of record OZ022562.1, on the reverse strand, counting down.
GACTTTCTGAAGACGATCGAATTCACAGACGAATGTAGTTTTTCTCGGGACAAGATTATTAATTTTCATAATTACCACATATGGGCTGATGAAAACCTCACGCTATTGTCGAAACTAACCATCAAGAACAGTTTTCTCTTAACGTGTGGGTCGGAGTTATTGGGGATTATTTAATTGGGCCTCATTTTCTACCTCCTCGATTAAATGGTGAGGCATACGTTCAATTTTTAAGAGCGGTGCATCCCGTACTGCTGGAGGAAGTTCCTTTGGGCGTCAGAAGGGATATGTTTTTTATGCATGATGGGGCTCCCGCCCAGTTTAGTCAAGTAGCACGTCAGCATTTAACTGAAACATAAGCAAATCAATGGATAGGTCGAGGAGGACCTCAGAATTGCTCGATCCCCGGATCTCAATCCTCTCGATTTCTCTACTTGGGGCCATTTGCAGCATTTGGTTTATCGTACTCCTGTTCGCGATGTAGAGGACTTAAGAAACCGCATCATCGATGCGTGCAGGGTAATTAGAGAGACTCCAGGAATATTTGCGCGAATACGTGGCTCAATGCGCCCACGTCTAGACGCATGCGTAATGTCTGAAGGTAGACATATTGAACATTTACTATGATTTCTAGATGTTGTATGTTTTGTTATTAATAAATTAGTTTTGTTTATTTATAAATTTTATGAACCCCCTTTAAGGGGCTGTATCTTAACAAGGGATGCTCCAATGAAGTTTCTTTATATGAAAGATCCTATCTTTTTTTCGATGAGGAATCACCCACTTAAATGTTTTACACTTATTTAGTTACACCCTGTATATACAATACTTTAATAAAAGATTGCCATATATCGGCTCCTCTTAACATACCGCATGTCTTATCGAAATTGAATGACGCCAATCTATAGAAGACCATAATGTCTTTTCTACATCAAAATAACATCAAATTATAATTCTTAAAATACCTTAGATATCCTTGTTTCCCTTTGTTATGTGTTTTCCCCGGGCCCTCTAGTTTGTCTATATAATGCTCTGGTCGGTCCAGAGCGAGAAGAGTGTGACCGTGTGTTCTTTCTGTCAGGGAATAAAATACTAAACTGACTATATTGAACTACCTTAATCTAAATACTTGAACAAACGAAACAATAAATCAATTAGCGACTGGCCGAATGTCAGACTTGCCAAAGCAAAAAAAAAAAGAAAAAAAGCACACAAATAATGATATAAAATGTTTCGTAATTTGATTTGACATTTCGTGACAACAAAACGGCGCCTATTGATTTACCTGTAAGATACTATCAGTATAGTTTCGAGGACCGGAAGACCTACTTTCTTCTTAATTAATTTAATACTTTATCTAGAAGCAAAAAAAAAATTATTGTTAATTAGTCGGGGATTTAATTATAATCTTTTGGTCATCAATTATTACATGTGGAAGTTTTTACTGACAGAAGTGAATACGGTTAAAATTTGATTGCTTAAATAATGTTTTTATAATGTAACGTAAATTATGGATTACGGTGTAGGAAAGGTAATTTTAACATGAGCAACAAACCGTGGTTGGCCCATATTTTATTCAAAATTATAAGCTTAGTGCGGCATAATGAAGTAGAATGTAAACATAGATATAATTAAATAGGTTGGTCGTTGCTAAATGTTTTATATAACAGCATAAATTGTTTCCGGTGTCGACAACGATGGGTTTAAACCGAGGTTTAACCGATTCGTATTTTTACATTTTTGATATTTGTTTAAAAATTTTTAAATTTGATATATAAACATTTCCTCCCTTATACACTAATAGTATATTATAAACCGAGGGTTATACTTTGGGGTTATACTACGAGGGTGGTACTTTAGTACCACGGTATACAGGGTGTTCCACCGGGCACTGCCCCGATGGGAAAATTTTGAAAATTGGTAAATATAGTAATAGTATAGTAAGTAGGTCTCGACTTGCTTATTTTTAATGGAGCACCCTATATAAAGGGTGTTCCTTAATGACGTGCTAATATTTCAGGATGTGATTCCTTAGGTCATTTTATAAAGAAAAGTTCATATGAACATTTGTCCGCAACCGCTTAAATTTTTTGCTACAGGGTGTTGAATTTTTACTTTTTAAATGGTTATTTTTTAATATCTCTTAAAGGACTTTAGATACTATTTTCAATTTAGGTATGTGTTAATAGGATATAGAACCACAAATTTTAGTTATTCATTTGTTCCATCAGTGGCGTCCCTGCAAACATGTCCTCTGGTATTTTTTACAGAAAAGATGGTACGCCACTGACATTTTTCCATGTACTGATTAGCCTGGTCAATTCTACATGAAAACGGCCTCTTGAGTTCTTGATTAAAACCACTAAATTCATATTGAAACTCATTATTATTAACATTGATAAAATAATAAATGATAAATTATGTTTCATAAAAATTGTTGGAGTGGGCAATTCGATGCGAAGACGGGCGGAAGCATGCCTTTTAAGTGAATGTGACCATTCCCAACAATTTTTATGAAACAAAATTTGGCATTAATTATTTTATCAATGTTAATAATAATGAGTTTCAATATGAATTTAGTGGTTTTAATCAAGACCTGCGTCCGACGAGAAAAACTCAAGAGACCGTTTTCCTGTAGAATTTACCATGCTAATCAGAAAAATGGAAAAATATCAGTGGCGGACCATCTTTTTTGTAAAAAAGGTCAGAGGAAATGTTTGCAGGGACGCCACTGGTGGAACAATTCAATAACTTTTCTAACTAAAATTTACGTTTCTATATTCTATTAACACATACCAAAATTGAAAATAGCATCTAAAGTCCTGTCGGAGATATTAAAAAATAACCATTTACAAAATAAAAATTCAACACCCTGTAGCAAAAAATTTAAGCGGACATATGTTCACACGAACTTTTCTTTATAAAATGACCTAAAGAATCACACTCTGAAATATTAGCACGTCATTAAGGAACACCTTGTATATATTATTATTACATTTTAGGATTCTATGTAAAATTCTAGGCATATTTCGATTATAATATCCTGTACCTGTCTAAACGTGTTTGACATATTTAGGATTTTATGTCTAAAATGACGTTTGCAACCTTAAAATAATTATTACTTCATCCTATAACTCTATAGCTTTTGTTATTTAATTTGGGTCGATCCTTGTTGAAAAGTTTCATAAGACATTATCTTAGAGCACACATTTAATTTAGAAAACGACCCGCGAAGCAGGGAGTTTTATAACAATTAATGCACAGGAAATGTCTACAGTAACTATAAAGATGTATACAGTGAGTCCCAGAAGAAATGTCTAAATTCATTTAAAATTCAGCGGTAAGTTTTTTCAAAAAACGCTCGTACCCGTCGATTTTGATTTTTTAATTTTTTTTTTTGTGGTAATTTCATGTATACAGGGTAGCTCAAAAATAAGTTACGACCATCAACTTCATTTTTTCAAATGAAAACATATATTTTTTATTGCATTTTTGAATTTTGCATTGAATTCTAAGCATGTTTCATGTACCATGTCCTATACATAAACTCAACAGTTATTGAAAAAATTAGGATTGAACAAATCATTTAGGGAATCCAACGATCTATCAAATCTTCTGGCAATATGGCATTTTGGGCTCCATAATAAGTAAGAGTGTACTGTCTCACTGTCACCGTTTATTTCCATAGAAACTGTATGACAATTTTATTTCAAATAAGTATAAATTATTGTCAAGCGTAGTTTCAAAGGTGCGGTTTTCACAATAATGGTGAAGTTAACGGAACGGGAAAAAATTGAAATTCTATGCATGGTTGGGTTTGGTGATAAAACACGTACTCAAATAGAAACAGCCCAATTATTTAATGAAATCCATCCTGATCGTCCTCCCATATGTCAAAAGATGGTGAGTAGAATAGAGGCTAAGTTTAGAGAATTCGGTCATGTTAGAGATTTGCCTAAATCTGGTCGTCCTACTCGAGATGAAAATTAACAACTTGACGTTTTGCTTTCCTTGGAAGAAAATCCATGTACTCCCCTTTCGCACATTGGGGCCGATTTACACATGCCGAAATCTGTTGTTCACCGAGTAGTTCAAAAGCACAAATATCACCCATACAAAGTTATTCCAGTGCATGAGTTATTTGAAGATGATTTCGATAGGCGAAGTGAGTTTTGCGGACGCATGCAAAATATGTGCAATCTAGATAATAATTAAGTAAAAAATATTATTTTTTCGGATGAAGCTACGTTCTATTTGAATGGTAATGTGAACAGACAAAATTGTCGATATTGGGCAACAGAAAATCCGCATTGGATGATAGAGGTTCACAGCCAGTACCCTAAGAAAATAAATGTTTGGTGTGGAATCGTACGCGAAAGAGTAATTGGTCCATTTTTCTTTGAACAGTTTTTAACTGGACAAGTATATCTCGAATTTCTCCAACTAGAATTAATTCCAGCATTAGTGGCTTTATTTCCGAATCCATTGGATCCAGACTCTCCTGACAAAGAACTGATATTCCAACAAGATGGTGCTCCTCCGCACTATGCGGCCACTGTGAGCACATTTTTGGATGAAACCTTTCCCAATCGGTGGATTGGAAGGAGAGGACCTATCGAATGGCCTGCTAGGTCGCCAGACCTAACTCCACTGGACTTTTTTTTGTGGGGTTACCTCAAATCAAAAGTATTTGTTAACAGGCCAAACAATATGCAGGAGTTGAAAGAAAGGATCCGAAGAGAAGTGCGTGTCATAACTCCGGAAATGGTAGGAAACGTGCAAAGAGAGTATATTGATCGTCTTGGATATTGTCAAGCCGTAAGCGCACATTTTCAACATTTAATTTGTTTTGTTGTGTTTTTTTTTATAAACATTATTATAGATATGTTCAATCCTAATTTTTTTAATAACTGTTGAGTTTATGTATAGGACATGGTACATGAAACATGCTTAGAATTCAATGCAAAATTCAAAAATGAAATAAAAAATATATGTTTTCATTTGAAAAAATGAAGTTGATGGTCGTAACTTATTTTTGAGCTACCCTGTATACATGAAATTACCAGAAAAAAAAAATTAAAAAATCAAAATCGACGGGTACGAGCGTTTTTTGAAAAAACTTACCGCTGAATTTTAAATGAATTTAGACATTTCTTCTGGGACTCACTGTATATAAAGTAATATTTATATACTATATTGGGGTTTATTCTTCAAAGACTGTGAAACCAAAGCCCCATCCTCTTAAAATCCTTGGAGTTTACGAATGTTTTAAAAATGAGAAGTAATTAAATGGTTTGCCGTTATTAATAGTCGAGCTGTGAAATGATTACTTGGTCAGCAGGAGTTTACAATTGGTCAGTAGAAACAAACATGTCTATAAGCAGTTTACTTCAGAGGTCCCAGGGCACTGTCAATTTATGTAACTTTCTTGTGTTTTCTTTTGCCGAATACAGAAGGAAATCGGCTACAAAAGGTGTAGCGGGGGCGGGGTTTCACTTGTATTCCCAGGGCGCTGTCACGATTCAGAAATGTTTGCTGTCCATAAGTTGCTGACCAACTAGCCATTTTGGCTGACCGTTTACATTTTTCTGTTCGCAAAAATAAGAATATTTTGCTAACCAGTTAAATAAATGATACACCCTTTAAAAATTATCCCGATTCGAAGGCGAAGTACAATTTTTTTTAAAAAACAATCGTAGCACTAAAGGAAGATTACAAGTGAGCATATTCTTGCTGGCATGCCGGTAGAAAATGAAAGTAAACTGATATAAAACTTCTATATTACTATTGTCCAATCATTACTACATACCCGTTAAAGTAGGCGACTTTGATTTATGATGATAGACCGATATTAAAAGCCACATTAAGTTATTGAAATGCCCATTAGAGGTCATTGAAAGTAATTCGACGAGTGCCATTACAGTACCGTCTTTACCTCGTGACCCAGATTTAACTGAATTCTTCCACGCAATTAAATTACATAACGCCCATAACTATTGGAAAAAAATGAGAAAGGAATATAGCAGGTGATTATTATTTTGGAAACGTAACATCATCTCACGTAGATCTTATAAGGTGCAATATATTTCTCGATATAAATCATAATTTTACACTCATCAGTTTTATTGCTATTGCCTTATATATTGCGCATCATTATAATAAAGATTAATTTTAATAATTATAAACAAACTAGCAATTTGGATATTAAATAGGGCGAATAAAGAAAACTAACACTATTGTCCAACCAGTCTAATGTCTGGTTGCAGAAAGATTTTAATCAAGAATTAACTAACCAGGCAACTTTGATTGTGACAGAAATTACATTGACATAAATGATTTTTTCGCAATCGAAATTTTCCGCATTCTTAACATTACTATACTGGGTGTTTCAGGAGGAACGCTCACACCTTGCATTGCTTTCAGTTATATCAAAAGAAATGCAGAAAGCTATTAACCAACATCTTCTAAAGTACCTGGAAGGCTTCAACATTATCAGCGATCATTAATATGGTTTTCGGAAGTCCAGATCAACTGGAGATCTTCTAGCCTATATCACCCATCTTTGGAACAACGCAATCGAACATCATGGGGAGTCTCGAGCTGTGGCACTGGATATTTCTAAGGACTTTGATCGTGTTTGGTATGATGGACTTCTAAGTAAACTGCGATCCTATGATATGCCCAGTTGATTCTGTGCATGGTTGTCTAGCTTTCTTAAGGACCGCTCTTTGCAAGTGGCGATTGATGGATTTCTCTCAGACACCTTCATCATCACTGCCGGTCTTCCACAAGGGTCCATATTGTCTCCCAGTCTCTTCTTACTCTACATTAATGACCTTCTAATGAAAACGAAAAATCCGATATTTAGTTTTGCTGATGAGAGCACACTTTCTCTTTGAATGCATAAACCTCGGCTGTCGACGGACATCTTCGCAGACAGCATGAAGTATCACGCCCCAACAAAGACCTGGAAGAAATTTTGGCGTGGGGAGACAGTAACCAAGTCGAATTTAACGCTAAAAAAACTCAGGCAGCAGTTTTCTCTAAAAAGGTTAACATTACAGAACCAGATATAGTCATGGACGGACACGCAATCCACTGGCTTCATCTATTAATTTGCTGGGCGTCAATCTGAGAGGAAATATGTCTTGGCATAACCACGTTGTGGCAATCGCCAAGATAGCTTCCCAGAAACTTGGTGTACTCTTCCGAACCAGAAATTTCAACAACTTTTGACACTATACAAAGCCCAGAATTGACCATCACTAGAGTACTGCTCTCATGTCTAGAGCTCTGCACCCAAACATACTCTTCGGCTACTGGATTCCATCGAAAGGAGGGCCATTCGTCTGATTGGAGACCACGAGCGGACGAAGAACCTCGACAGCCTAGAACATCGAAGACAGGTTGGGGATTTGACTCTCTTTTACAGATATTTTCATAGAAAGTGCTCGGCTGACCTTGCCCTCTTAATTCCGCCAAGAGCGGCGAATAGCATATGTGCCCATCCATATGTGGTTAAGCTCAGTACTCCTCGAACTTCATTATTTAAGAATTCTTTCATCTGGAGGACTTCATCCTTATGGAACGACCTTTACGAGGTCGTTTTTCCCAACGAATATAACCTCCAACGATTCAAAACCAACGTGAATCGTTTTTTGCCCACATGCACCACTCCCACAGTGCCCTAAAGGATTTTTCCTATGGTGCTTGTGTTTGATCATATAAAAAAAAGTGCTTGTGTTTGACCATAAAAAAAAAACCTATAACTTTTTTATTGTTTAAATTGCAGAAATAAAATTTGGTGGGTTTGTATGTGGTATTATTTTGCATTTTATGAGATGAGGTGCTCCATTGTGTCCCTTCCGGTTTAACCGGAAATGACCTCAACTTTGGATTTTTAAACACCCAGTATATTTTTGGCTTTGACAAATTTGACCTTCCTTATTGACCATCGAAGCGTGGTTATTTTTGCTAAAAGTTATGTATATGGGGTAGATGAAAACTGCCGCTGAATAACTTACAGAGAAGAAATTTTGGTACGCGGCTCTTAATAATTCACGTATATTTTTCATTATTTTCACTCCCAATTATTGCTTAGTTTTAACCTTGTAACATATCTTTAAAATATGGAAATTTAAAAACATCTTTCCCAATAATATAAATAACCGAAAATGAATATCTTTGACGTCGGCGCTGCCACGAATTCCACGTTATTGGTAAACCATTAACTTTAAGCCGATTTGAAGCTATAAAACTACTTTAACTTACCGCAGCAAATAAATATTTGTATGCATAATTTTCTAGTAGGTTTAAAATAATAGACAGTTGGTGTAAACAAGGTATCTTCGAAACAATACACGCAATTTCATCAACACGTATTTTTCAGCGAACTAAAAATTTTGTTGAAAGAGCTAAAGACCTGGTTTTTATTACATTTCGTTACGAAATTTCGTCGGTATCCAACCTTTTGGATTTTCAGCTGCAGATTATTATTATTATTATTATTTTATTAACTATGAGTGTAAAATACCATAAACTAGAGCTTAGTGCCTTAGAAGATGAATTGTTGACAAAAAGTAAAAGTAAAAGTTAAAGACATACAAATGAAGGAGAATATTTGGAAAAAAAATAGCGGTAGAATTTGGAAATTTGGAAACAGGTATGTTCAACCCTACTTGTAAATCAACAGATCTAAATGATATTTGTTCCCATTGCAAATACTACTTTAAAAACCTTGTATACCAATCGTTTTAAATTTTCTCAAGTACGTAAAATAAGAAGGTTAAGATGGGGGGACATACGTGATCACCCTGTACAAATGAATCTACTAATATCGTCCAGTTTTAACCACGCACTTGTACTGCAGTAAAAACCACACATGTGACCAAATGACCAACGACGAACTTTTCCGTTCCAATCCACCGAAATATTTCGTAACGAAATGTAATAAAAACCAGGGCTTAAGTTTCTGAGGAATTTTAATCGTAAATTCGATTAATTGTTCGCAAAAATTAATCATTATTCACATGATATTTTTGAGACTATAAGGGCCGATATTTCAATGTCACCTTAAGTTAAGTTACACCTTAGCTAAAGTAGCCATAACGTTATGGTAAACTTTAAAAAAGCCATGATTTAAATTAATTTGAGGATCAATTGAGGCTTTAAGTAGAAGATTAATACATCCATAAAGATCTACTCCTTTAGATGAGAGTTAAAAAGAACTTTAATATAATGGCAAACTTGTGTTAAGGATGACTTATGTCATTCTGTACCTTAAGCTGATTATATTATATTTATCGGGTTTGTTCGGGTTTGTTAGTAGGTAAGTTTATAAAGTCGAAGAGAATATACAAGGTGTTCACTTGAAAGCTTCACAAACTTAATAGCTCGCTTACGATAAATATTATTAAAAATCGAAAAGACACGTCAATTTTAAAGAATATTTGCAGTGTTAAGGATGACTTACCTTACCTGTACCTTAAGGTGACTTTGAAATATCGACCCGAAGGGCTTTTTTAAGGTTTACCTTAACGTTAAGGCTACCTTACCTAAAGTATTACTTAAGGGCCCTTAATGCCTGTTTGAATTATAAATGAAGAATATACAGGGTGTCCCAGAATATGTGGGCAATCTCCCGGATTCAGATAGAACACTTAAAAATAATAGGGGAAGTTCCTATCAATTTTTGTTCCTACGGCCTCCCCTACGGATATACGGGCCCATAACGGACGTCCCTGGAAATCGTTGTTTTTTACACCCTGTATTATGAAGGAACGACAATAATATTTTTGGATAAAGTGTTTCCAGGAGTGTTCCCATAAAAAAGAAAAAAAACTGATTTTGTGTGTGCCTGGATTCCCTCGCTCTTTAGGTATAAAGATAAATACAAGTAGGTAGAAAATAATTTATTTTTATAATTTTATATGGAATTTCAGTTTTACATTAAGTTTGGCAACATTGACATTGGCTCTGGGTGAAATGTTGTATAGTCGCGCTGACTGACCTGTGAGTAAGAGTGTTTGTTAAGACATTTTTAAAACGGTCGATTTAAAAAAAATAAATATGTAGCACTTCTCTATGACACCCAAGGAGTCCCCCATGTAAATATAATACGTCATTTCCATAACACCCTGTATACAAATCAGATATAAATACCAGATCCATGTTTGTTTCAAGTCGATGACGCCTATCAATTTTTCAATTAATAAATAAATAAAAAATAAAAAATAATTTTAAATCCTTAAAATACGTTGCACATTATTTTGTAATTTAATGTTAACCAATAATTTTTATAGTATGTTAATCGAGGCAGAATTCAATTATGTATATCATTAAAATTCTTTTTAAAAATACAACGTAGTGTAAATACCAATATATTAAAATATGATGCAAATCAACCTTACTTTTTATTTGTTTAAGTTGTGCAACAGTGATTATAAATAAGTTCTTGCATATTTTTGGCTTTAGTGTTCCTAAGTAGGGACATTATACTTCTATTGTACCATACCTACTTAAGATTCACAGGACTATTTAGCTAACCTTCAAGCAGATTTAAATATTCAATGGTAAATTGGGAATGATTGTTGCCTATATATACAGGGTGTCCCAGAATATGTGGACAATCTCCCGGGTTCAGATAGAACACTTAAAAATAACAGGAGAAATTAATATAAATTTTTCTTCCTACGGTCTCCCCTAAGGAGATACGGGTCCATAATGGACATCAATGGAAATCGTTGTTTTTTAAATACTTAGTTTGCCAGGGACGGACTAGACGTAACACAAAAATGCTATTTTTTTTACACCTTGTATGATGAAGGAACGACAATAATATTTTTGAATACTCTAAACATTAAGCTGAAAAAAAACGTACTCTTAGTCAATGTCGATAAGATGAACTGTTTTCGAAAAAAAAATATTTGTTCAATATAGTTTTTTGCATTGGTTGTTGTTTTATGTTCATAAAATTCCCTCATTGTTGCAATGGTTTTTTTTTACAACATTTAATTGGATCATTTGTATTGCCAAGAAGGTTAACAGGAGAACTTTATTTTGAATTCCTTCAAAACAGTTTGCCAGAACTTTTGGTAATGCGACGTAATATGCTTCATGCATGATGGGGCCCTGCCACATTTCAGTCTAATAGTTCGAGAACACCTAAACAGGAACTTTGAAAATCGATGGATAGGAAGAGGAGGACTAGTGGCTTGGCCTCCTTGATCACCTGACGTAAACCCATTCGATTTTAATTTGTGGGGATATTTAAGAACTTCAGTCTATGCCAATCCAATAGAGAAAACTTATTACAAATGATTAATTTTCATTGTCGCGAAATAAGGGGTAATGTTGAGGCATTGTGGAGGGTTCAACAGTCTTCACTTCTTAGAGCTAGGGAACGCGTAAGATTAGAAGGAGTTCATGTTGAACCAACATACAAAATTATTTAATAAAAATCATATTGAACAAAAATATTTTTTTCTCGAAAACAGTTCATTTTATCGACTTCGATCAAGAGTAGGAAGAACAATTTCTATGAACTTCTCCTGTTATTTTTAAGTGTTCTATCTGAACCCTGGAGATTGCCCACATATTCTGAGACACATTGTATACATAAAATTAGTTGACATGTATTTCAGGATTTTGTTGAAAAAAATTTATTTTCTAAAATATTTATACATAAATTATAGATAATAGGCTGGATTTTCTATAATCTTCTCATATTTGAAATTTAATATCTCCAGTTGTACTGATCGGATCAATGTCGGTCTTTTTTTATTTTGCACTTTGTTACATTACCTTTCGAAATGTATTAAAAAACAGTTTAAAAATATTATAAAATAGTATATTAAGATAAAAGTTTCATAAGATATTATCTTAGAGCACGCGTTCAATTTTCTAAAGTACAAGTGCTCTAATTGTCTTATGAACCGTGTATTTTATAATACTTTTTCTATTTGGGTCTTGAAAACTTTAAAAAATATAATGGATTATTTCCAATTGAATTAATATTTTCTTTTTGGGTTGCAATACGTTTATAATTTAATAAAATGTTACAAGTATCAAATATGCCATGATAGAAACAATTGAACACAACGAAGCTTCTTCCCATCCGTCATAATTTAAAATAAATATATTATTAAAGTTAATAAAAATTAGTCAGGAGAAAGTTGTACTCTGTCAGAAATACGAAAAATTGCAGAAAATAATCTAGAAAAACTTTTAAAAAGAATATGCAAAACTTTAGTTATGGTGAGAGCAGAACAAAGTTCTAAATATTGAACAAAATAATACTATTGAACAAAATATTGTGTCGACATAGAATCTGACAGGAATAGCAATTAATGCCCAGGAAATGTCTACAGTAACTATAAATATGTATATACAGGGTTATTCACGTTATTCGAGACGACATATTATAGCTAAGCTATTTGTTTTGGATAAAAACAAATATTCAGGGTGGATAGGGGCCTATTTGAGGTACATTTTAAAATTATTTTCATAATGTACAGGTTGTCCCAAAAACACCAAACGTATTAAAGTTGCATTTTTTAAATGGAATGCCCAGTATACTATTTCATTTCGGTTCCTACGATCAAAATAAATATTACTTTCATTAAGGTTTACCGTACTTAAACTTTACGGTATGTGAAATATTTCATATTTTGTCAAAATGTAGTAACAGTTTTAATGATTAAATTTAAAACATGTTCCCAATTTCTCAGTGGACTCTACTCACTGATTCAGTATTGTGTATCAGTTATGAAAAATTCACTAACTTATACACGATGTCCAAAAAGTACTACTAAATAATTACAAGTTTGAAATGGTAATAACTTGCTTAATTTAAATATAACACCCTGTATTTTATGTCACTAGCAGATGTTGTTTTTAATTGTCTATCAAAAAGTATTAACCTCTCCTATAGCTAATTACTCGCATTTTCATGAAAAATGCAAATATTCACAAAGCAGGCTAATTATAATCAATTTAATATTAATCAAGTCGCCTATGGCATTTTGACAGATCAGATGTAGATTCTAGAGAAACAGAGGGTTTACAGTAAATGTCAGTTATTTCTAAAAGTATTTCGCTACAAATCATCATTTAATTATAATAGGGGTTTAAGTACGGTAAACCTTAATGAAAGTAATATTTATTTTGATTGTAGGAACCGAAAATGAAATAATATACTGGGCATTCCATTTAAAAAAGTGCAACTTTGATACGTTTCGTGTTTTTGGGACAACCTGTACATTATGAAAATAATTTTAAAATGTACCCCAAATAGGCCCCTATCCACCCTGAATATTTGTTTTTATCCAAAACAAATAGCTTAGCTATAATATGTCGTCTCGAATAACGTGAATAACCCTGTATAAAGTAATATGTATAATACTATATTGAATTAAAAATAAAAATAGTACTTTATTGAATAAAAATTTAGAAATAGAGCATAAACTGGAAGATACTTCTATTATTATTAGGATATGTTGTTTTATAGTTGGGACTAGAAATTGTAGAAATTAGTTGACGGACACCGTCAACATGTTATATATTTCCGAGTCTAGGTATTTGAGATAAAATCTAGTAAAAATGATCTATTTGCAAGGTTAAAGGTAAGTATTTTAAAGTTTTCTATAAAAATTTTTTGTCGAATCCATAATGCCTAGAAAACTAATTTCAACGAAATCGAAATAAGCCTAAAATTCGAATCCAACTTGCTGCCAATATAAAAAATATAAAATTTCAGTTCCATAAAGTGGCAAGTTATTCAATTTTTTGTAGCCATTATGAAACCCAAATAGAAAAAATCCATTAAAGCAGGTTTTTTTCAACAAGGAATCCGACCTAAATTAAATAATAAAGACTTCCATATAGGAAAATGTACTTCATTTTAGACATAAAACCCTAAATATGTTAAACATGCTTAGACTAGATATATGAATATGACATGGTATACAAAATCTGTCTAGTCTAGTATCTTGAGTAGAATCCAAAAATATAATAATATATAGGGTGTTCCATTTAAATTAAGCAAGTTGACACCGACTTCCAGTATAACCGGAAAGTGATAGATACGTAAAAATATCTGCATTATAAAGGTCGGCAATAGAGAATGCCAATGTTTCAAACTTGCGATCTTTTAATAGGCAACTCACCGCGAATGACCCTGTATAGTATGGCTTTAAATATCATCAATTTGAATGTCGTTAATCTTAATATTTATTGTATATGATATGCAGTTTATTATAGTTTTGAATAAAACATTTTGTATGCACCGTATTTAAATTTGTGGCAAAGTCGACACTGACTTTTATAATAAATTATTATAATAAAATAATATTACGTAATTTTGAGAGGGTTCTATCTGGTGGTAGGTGACGGTCACACAAAAAGTTAATTCTATTGACATTTATTAGATGTCTGCCCTGAGCTGACAAAATTACGTATTGTTTATGATTATAATATTGCAAATCTGCCCACTTGTTGAAAATTTATTGCGGGGAATTCCTTATCTGCATTATTTTTTGTTTAATATCACCTATTACCTGACTACATGCTTATCATACAGGGTGTCAATTTGAAACCCACCCTTAATATCTCGCTACCCATAAATAATATTAGAAATTCGAAAGACTCGTGAATTTCATTGTAATAATAATTGCCTTCGTAGGTTAACCCTCTGGGTGTTACCCTTAAAATCTTAAATGGGAAGGGGTCAAGTGATACATCATTTTAAAGGTCGTTTAAATTTCTTTCCAATAATAACATTTAACATTGATTTTTAACATTTTTAAGATTTTAACATTTTGAATATACAGGGTCGCTTTTATGCATGAAAACGGTCGATTATTTGCTAAAGTAAGATAGCTTAGCGAAGAATGTTAAATACAAAACTTTTAGAGTTTTTAGAAATCTATTATACTACACATAAACTAAGTATACAGGATCAGTCAAAAAGCCATGGAAGAACAAAGTTACTTTATTTTAAACGGAATCCCCTGTGTATTATTCAATATTTCAATTATTTACAAGATTCTAAAAAAAATGTTAAGCACACTACATACCCAATCTTAAATGGTTTCGAGATATCGAGTTTCGAATTTCGTTTTCAAATAAATTATTAAATTCATTAATTCTACGCCATCAAGTTACCTTAGAAAATATTTATCTTCATAACAATGTTGTTTTGTCATCTTGACAACAGATATGCCAAAAATGCTTACATTTACAATTTGTGAACAATTTTGGCGTAAATATGGCACGTTTAAGTGATACCGAGCGTATTGAAATTTTAATGATGATAGGGTACGGCGATAGGACACGGAGTTTTACCCAAGTGGTGAATATTTTTAATGAATTCCATCCAGATCGGGAACCTATAACCAAATCAACTGTTTCCAAAACATTGCAGCGTTTTCATGAAACTGGAGGTGTGAAAGATCGACCAAAAAGTGGAAGACCGGTAAGCGATACTAATGAAGAAAATTCTCTAAATCTCATGTTAGATGTGGTAGAAAATCCAATAAATTCGACGCAACAGTGGGCTTTAAATCATAATATAAGTCGATATTCCATTCAAAAAATTACCAAAAGAGAAAAATTCAAACCATATAAAATTCAGTTGTTACAAGAATTGAGTGAAGACGATTTTGATCGCAGAATTCAGTTTTGCGAAATTATTATGGATAAATTGAATCAAAATGTCAACTTTGTCAACCACATTTTATTTTCTGATGAATCAACGTTTTGTTTAAACGCACACGTAAATCGACACAACTGTAGATATTGGTCAGACCAAAATCCACATTGGATGGAACAAGTTCATACCCAACGACCACAAAAACCAATGTTTGGTGTGGCATTATTGGAGGTAACGTCATAGGACCCTATTTTAAACATGGAAATTTGAACTCTGAACGATATTTATTAATTACTTTTACAAGAGAATATTGTTCCACACCTCAGACGATTATTCCCGAACCATAATAATCCCAATTTACCGGCTGAACAAATATGGTTTCAACAAGATGGGGCTCCACCATATTTTGGACGGATGGTGAGGGAATATCTAGAGGAAACTTTTCCTGGTAAATGGATTGGGCGTAGAGGTGCAATTGAATGGCCTGCTAGGTCTCCTGATATGACCCCTCGATTTTTTTTCTGTGGGGCCATATCAAAAATTTAGTGTACAAAAATAAGCCACAAAATATCGAAGATTTGCAACAAAGAATAATGCATGAAATTTCCAGCATTGCTCCCAATATCCTTTTAGATTCGCTACAAAATTTTGTTCACCGAATTCATCACTGCCAGGAGGTAAACGGTGGACACTTTGAGCACCTTATAAAATACGATTTTAAATTGTTGTTTACTAAAACTTAGTTTGTCTTTTTGATTATTGTTATTAGATTTATTTGAAAACGAAATTCGAAACTCGATATCTCGAAAACGGTTAAGATTGGGTATGTGGTGTGCTTAACATTTTTTTTAGAATCTTGTACATAATTGATATATTGAATAATATACAGGGGGTTCCATTTAAAATAAAGTAACTTTGTTCTTCCATGGCTTTTTGACTGATCCTGTATACTTAGTTTATGTGTAGTATAATAGATTTCTAAAAACCCTAAAAGTTTTGTATTTAACATTCTCTTCGCTAGCTATCTTACTTTAGCAAATAATCGACCGTTTCCATACTTAAAAGCGACCCTGTATATAATATAAAATAATGAATAGCAAAAACCAATAATAGACACACCCGTTGTGTCGAAATCTAAAATTAGACATATGTATATTATTATTTTGTATTTTTATTTATATTATCTATATTATAATTCTATGTGACACACGTTACTGAAACATGTCCACAATCCTTATTGATTTAGTGAATTACTGCAAAAGTATTGAAAACTTTTCTGTATTTCTTTTTTGATCATTTAAATTTGTTATTAGATTTAGTCCTTGTTTCGGTAGAGTGATCTACATAGTTAGCTTGGTCTTACGCCGATAAACAATACATATACTGCCAATATATAAAGTTCTGATAATTACAGTATCCTCCTATAAATTTGTTGGAAATCTTTTATTTTTTTTTAATATAATTTTAAGAATATATTTTTGTGTTATATTTAACTTATTAAGTACTGTGCCATAGGCACAACCCCAGACAATTATTTCGTATCGTATTCGCTACTCCACAAATGCATTAAGATAAATGATGAAGAGGATCAGGCCCAAAACTGTTCCCTGAGGAACACAAATGTTGATCACCCGTCCCTCACTAAATGTATTATTGATTTTAACCATTTGTGGTCTTTCTTGCAGATAATTTTTTACTAAATTGAGTACAACTCCTCTTAGGCCATAGTGTGACAACACAGTTAAAAGCTGGTTGTGTGGCACCGTATCAAAGGCTTTAGCCAGATCAATAAATATTTTGTACCCTGGTTTAGATTTTTCGTTACCTCCGATGTGAATGCGTACAAAGCATCTGCAGTACTAAATCCTTATAAAAAGCCGAATTGATTGTGTGATAAAATTTTGTTTTCTGTAAAGAATGTCACAATGCGATGCTTAAGGGTTTTTTTTAATTTCTTTGCAAAATAAGCTATTAAGCTAATAGGACGATAATTTTTTATTTCTGAATGTTCACCGCTTTTATAGAACGGACAATGATTTATTATTTTTTGAGTAGTAGTTCCCAAGAAATCGCGGTTGTGGACCTAATTCGAATTTACCTTCCTTTGAAAAAAACATTATTGTGTTGATTCCTCGTACACTAACTAGCATGATTAGGGGTCTGTAGGTCGTAGTCATTCCGGGTGACACCTTTTCCAATTCTTTACCAAGGGCAATGTCGCCATTTAAAAAGGTTCTAATTACTGTCATTTTAGGAACGGTAGTTCTTGTCTTGGTGTAAATAAAACATCTACTACTTGTTAAAATTAAATAAGGTAGCAAATAAATTAAATAAAGCAAATGAAATAAAATCGCAGAAATTAAATAAAGGAAAACGCGAGAAATAAATATGTATTTAAGCTTTAATATTCTTTGGGAACGGAATCTATATGAATGAACTTATATTTGAAACGAGACGGCGTAAAATTTTAAAAATCTATTACATTGTCGTGATTTTCAAAGTTTATTTACTTATTTAATCGCTACATAAAATAGAATTATGTAAAATTTTGTTGCGTATGCGTAAATAGTTTTAATTATTTGTAACATTTTATGTAAATACAACAATACTTTTCAACACTTATCGTAGGTGAAAGAACAAACATATTTATTTTTGGGAAGAGTTACATAAACAAACTGTAATAAAATACGTTCCTAATTGTAGGAAAGGAACCACAACAATATCGCATAGAATAAAATGGAACAAATAATCTGTATTTACACAAGATTGCAATTTAAAACCAATTTTTCACAAAAATGGCACTAAAAATCCGTTTTCACAAGATTGGCACATAAAACCCATTCTTCATAAAAATGTAACCAAAAAAATTATCTAAAAATCTATTTTTACAGAACTTAAATAAAATCCAATAGTAGTAACATTTTATTTTATGTTTTATGAACTCCACTCCGACTTCCACGATATATCACACATAACAGTGGCGTACATAGCCTCCCCCCCCCCCCCCCCCCCCTCCCCCGAAATGTAATTTTTTAACCAATTTATTCAAAGATGAATTCGCTAGGAAAAATATAAATCTTCATGTTACTAGATGTTTGTTTTTAGTAGATGATTGTTTTGTTCCTTATTGTTTAAACGCTCAGTATATTTTTTATTCAGTTAATAATTAAGTCAGAGCTCACCACTTTGTTTTTTGATCAATATTTTTGATACTATTTCGTTTTATCCTAAAAGAGGTTAATTACCTGTTTTTAGAGACCAATTACCTTAAGTTTAGGGTAAAAATTTTTTTTATTCATAAATTAATGGAAGCAAGTAACGAAATTTTGTCAATTTGCACAAATTTCGTTTCCTGCACAAATTTTTTTATCATAAATTTTAAAATTTAGGTAAAAACGGGTATTTTCGGATAAAACTAAAAAGAAACGAAATATTGATCAAAAAAACACAAGGCGAAAGCGCAACTATATTTTTTTTATATAACACCCCCGAAATAAATTCCTATATACGCCACTGACACATTATTATTGTTGTATAATAAATGTCAAATACAAAAATAGTTTTTAATGCCAACTAGAGTATAACTGAAAAAATAAAAATAGTATTTTCAATAAAGTGTTTGCATTGAAGATATAATATTTTAAATCCGAAACGTCTAATAAATGATAGGTGTGATATATCGTTAGATTCAGAATAAAGTAAAAAATAAAATGTTACTACTATTTAAAAAAGTTGAAGATGGTTGGGAAGAAACGAAACATAGGATTTGAAATTTAATTAAATTATCGTATGGCAAGGCATACTGTTATAACGTAAAATTTCTAGGTTATTTTTGAAGATAAATATAATCAACTATACATTTTTGTAAAGCTCAAAGCATGCTTAATTAATAAAAAAAATAATATATAGGGAGTAACATTTAAGTTTTTTTATTTTTGTAAATATCTCAAAATTCTATAGAGAAAATCAGGCTACGTCACTGAACTTTACGTAAAAATCTCTAACAAGATCAATTTTTACTTTTTGATAAGTAACAAATAACGGATATGAGGCGTGTCTAAAATGATTTTCAAAATCACCCTGTACATGTAGGAAAGTAAAAACCGCATTTTCGTTACGTTTAAAAGTAGAAAAGTGAAAACCGCAACATTCTATCTTTGATAGTAACTCTAAAACCACCCAGAAACCCTGTACAGGGTGTCCCATTTTCGACACTTTTATAGGGATTCTCCGTAACTGTTAGTACATCAGAAAAGTAATGTAGGTGTCATGTGCTCTTTTTGGGTCAAACTTAAAATGGTAAAATCAAAATTTGAAAATTTTCGCTCATTTAAGAGATAGGGGGAAAATCAAAAAATTGACAATTCCTAAATTAGCCTATATTTTCTTAGTTAAAAGAGATACGGAAAAATGTTTTATACAGAAGCTTATTTATAATGATTGTTGAATAATCTACCGTTTTCAGAATAAGTATACGGGGTCAGGTAAGAAAGTTATCGGGCCTAACCTCATTTTTTTAAATGGAGCACCCTGTATATTTCAATCTAAAAAGATAGCATTTTAAACTCTCTTTTCAAATTTATAACACATCATGGATGATAGATATCATCAAATTTTTCAAAATGTTGATAAGTGTTTTTCACAAATGAATATGTAAAAAATGAAATTGACGTTAAATGTTAATAACAACCAGAATGTCAACTAGGATATTAGTTTTTGTTTCATGACCTACTTTGGTTTTAAGCTATAAAGTTTAAATAAATCGCCTAGGAAACCAATATCATCCATGGTGTGTTATATATTTGAAAGGAGAATTTAAAATAGTATATTTTTAGATTAAAATATACAGGGTGTTCCATTTAAAAAAATGAGGATAGGTCCGATAACTTTCTTACCTGACCCCGTATACTTATTCTGAAAACGGCAGATCCTTCAACAATCAATATAAAGAAGCTTCTGTATAAAACATTTTTCTGTATCTTTTTTAACTAAGAAAATATAGGGTAATTTTGAAATTGTCAATTTTTGGATTTTCCCTCTTATCTCTTAAGCGAGCGAAAATTTTAAAATTTTGATTTCACCATTTTAAGTTTGACCCAAAAAGAGCACATGACACCTACATTACTTTTTTGATAGCACTAACAATTAAGGAGATACCCTATAAAAGTGTCGAAAATGGTACGTTGATTTCGTCTGTAGGTTAATTTTGTTATACAACAATGTACAGTAAATTATAATACAGTAACATTATATAATAAATAAGCACATAATGATCGTAATTTGCTCCTAATACAAGTTACCGAAGCCAAACAAAAACATATAAGAATATTAGATAACACCAAAAAAAAATTAATTCAATCATTTGCAATAAATTATCTGGAAGTCCCATCTATCAGCGGTGCCAAATAATGAACTTATTAATAATTTCCTTTTCCTCATAGGTGTTTAGCTACCGGTGCGACCCAGATACATTTTGGTAGCATTAAAATCGTTATAAATTCTATTTAAGAGCTAATAAAAAAAATCATTTACATAAAAATTGTATCAAATTCCTGAGGAGTGGTAGAGTTTCGCTCATTAAGTCGTTTTTTTTACACTTTTAAACTGGATTAACTTTTGCTTTTAGCACGAGCATTTTAAATTGTTAATGGGGCGATTTGTTATTTGATTATGTAGTGCAAGGAAGACTAAAAAGGGTTGGGTTTTGTACGAGGAGCGTCATCAGATTAAATTCTGTTTCTACTGATTATAATTCCTATAAATTTATTTTAAGCATGAATGCATAAAATTGGCCATTTTTTAACGAGTTCAAAAAAGTAACATAGCGTTAAAAAAGTGCCGTAACGTGTAATTTTTTTCACTGCTCTCCGAATGCCTATAATATCAAGTTGACATGAAAACAGCATCCGCATCGTCGTTATTATTGTCGCCTTACAAATATCAATAATTGAAAACATCAAAAATGGAAAGAAATAATTCCTAATTTTTATGTTGGCAGCAAGTAGAGTTCGAATTTTAGGCTTACTTTGATCTCGTTGAAATTAGTTTTCTTGACATTATGGATTCGACAAAAAAATTTTATAGAGAACTTTAAAATACTAACCTTTAACCTTGCAAATAGATCATTTTTACTAGATATTTATCTGAAATACCTATACTCGGAAATATATAACATGCTGACGGTGTCCGTAAAGTAATTTCTAGTCACAACTATAAATCAACATAACCTAAAAATAATAGAAATATCTTCCAATTTATGCTCTATTTCTAAAGTTGTATTCAATAAAGTACTATTTTTATTTTTTATTCAATATAGTATTATACGTATTACTTTATATATACATATTTATAGTTACTGTAGACATTTCCTGGGCATTAAGTGTTATTCCTGTCAGATACTGTGTCGACACAATATTTTGTTCAATATTACCTATTATTTATTATTTTGTTCAATATTTTGAACTTTGTTCTGCTCGCACCATAACTCAAGTATTGCATATTATTTTTAAGTTTTTCTAGATTATTTTCTGCAATTTCTCGTATTTCTGACGGAGTACAACTTTCTTCCTGGATCATTTTTATTAACTTTAATAATATATTTATTTTTAATTATGACGGATGGGAAGAAGCTTTGTTGTGTTCAATTGTTTCTATCATGGCATATTTGATACTTGTAATATTTTATGAAATAATAAAAGTATTGCCTACCCAAAAAGAAAATATTAATTCAAATGGAAAAAATCTACTATATTTTTTAAAGTTTTTCCGGTTTGATCGGGTTTGTTCGGAACAAATCACTTCGCGGGTCGTTTTCTAAATTAAACACGTGCTCTAAGATAATGTCCTATGAAACTTGTATGTATTAATGTTCGTTCTTTGTATATATTAAATGCATGTATCTATGTTCATAAGACAACTAAATTAAGAAACTATATAAATCACTCCTGTGCAACCAGAAGGAGAAATAACAAGCACCTACAAGTGCCAACTAGAAATAAGAATATTAGTTATAGGTTTATAGATCTTGCTCCAAAATTCTACAATATTATTTCGACAGAGATAAAGTCAACCACAAATATCAAAAAGTTTAGTAAATAGGGCCGTAATTTTATTTTCACAAATTTATATTCATTTTTATATTAACATAAATTAACAAAATAGATATTAAGTTAAACTGTTAGGTTAAAATTAGTTCTTAATTTAAGTTTAAATTTTTCTATTTTTAAATAGTATACTTATTTTTTTTACAACTACATAAATTAATGACATAATTTTGATTACATTATTGTATCAATTTGAGGAGGAATCAGCAACGTGCACAAACAGGCATTTATTTACCTAGGTGCGCAATTATAAAAGCGATTAACTATAAATATAGAAAATACCAACAACAAATGTATCATGAGACGCAATTATTTTATCGCTGAACTTTATATTTCTCTTTCGAATTTCTAATGTTGTTATTAAAATTGGTTAGTTGTTAATGAAATAATACCTTATTAATTTGGTACATTTTTGACCATTCGACAATTAATTGGGGTAGTATATTAATTGATGCGCCACCTATAATTATTATTAAAATAGTTTCCAGCGCGCACAAACACACACAATAAAAAATGATTAGGAAGTACAACGGTTGACCCCACTATACCGAAAACAGCATCGAGTTAGAAGAAAGTAATACCATCATTGTGCGTTCTCCTTTAGCACACTATACCGGTCCATTGGGGGGAAGGTAATGCAAAATACCAAATATCGCCCGGTATAAAGACCGTACCTTTACATAAACTGCTCAGTAAATCAACAGCGTTTACGTGTCATCATCCCCCCAAGTTTGGGGTTGAAATTTTTCAAAATGCAGTGGCTATCACTACTGGTTAGTGGAATATTTTTTTTAATTTTGGATATTCTGGTGCATGGTATTAGTGATTTAGTGACCTTTGACCCCCCCTGTTGCGATTTTGGACTATTTTTGGATATACTACGCAGGGTGTTTGTTACTACATACGTATTTAGGATCTTGTGACGAGGCTGTAGACGGGCATTGCGTGTAATTTGAGAAAAAATATCGC
This sequence comes from Barypeithes pellucidus, assembly GCA_963991005.1. Classification (NCBI taxonomy): domain Eukaryota; kingdom Metazoa; phylum Arthropoda; class Insecta; order Coleoptera; family Curculionidae; genus Barypeithes; species Barypeithes pellucidus. The sequence continues at coordinate 17,743,241 of OZ022562.1, read as the reverse complement.
ACAAAACTATTTAATAAATCGATTTTTTGAAAATTTGCACTAAAACCGATTTGAAAATTATGACTGGAATCAATTTAATTGCAATAATTATTGTTATCATTGCTAATGGAAAGCTACAAGCCATAACAAAAAATAATTTAAGTTTTTTAAAAATAATTAAGATTAGGTTAATAATTTTTTTTGATAAAGTGCTAAAATACCATGGAGTGATTCCTTGTTACATTTTTTTTAAATCGTTATTTTTTATTATCGAAAGTAATTTAGATATAATTTACAAGACTTATTCCATGGTGTCTCTAAAAACATGTCCGCTGATATTTCTTAGCAAAAAAGTGGTACGCCATTGTTATTTTTCCATGTGAATATTTTTTCTGCTTAGCCTAGTCAATTCTACATGAAATTGTTGTCTTGAATTTTTCTGGTCAGCCCTATTAAGTGAAGGTGGCCATTTTTAACAATCTTTATGAAGCAAAATTTATCATTATTCAATGCTAATAATAATCAGTTTCTATTTGAATTGAATTGTTTTAATCAATAAGTCTGTTAAAGTGTGCGTTCGATTAAATATTAATAATAATATTAAATTCACTTATTGTAAAAGGTTACTAAGGTTACTAGCTTAGCACCTAAATATAGTAGGTAACTTAAAACTGCTTAGCTAAATTCCAACTGCCTGGTATATGCAAAAGAAATAACAAGATATGGAAATTAAGAATAAAAAGAGCGCAGACTGCAATAAGCAGTCAAAGCGTAGGGAACGAAAAAATTATTGAAAGCGACAATATTTAAATTTAAAAATAGGTTGGTCGGTGAGAAATCAAGAGCTATCAGCTGATTAGTATTTTTTTATGTATGATGAAGCAGTTTTTTCTATTTAGTTCTATGTAGCATGAATTAGTGATTATGCAAGTTTTATGTCTGACAAATAGTTGAATATTGTGTTATTTATTTATATTCATGGATTCGTTTACTTTTTTCCAAAACCGTAATGTTACGCTTCTGAGAATTAAAAAAAATATATTATCACACTCTTATCAAGTGTGATATTAATATCATTTTAATTTTTTTTTAATCAATTTTGCGTGAAAAATTCCGCAACCCTGAAATTTTGGTCAAGTTTGATATTTCTTTATTTTTTAGGCGATTTTCATGATTTTGTATCAGTTTGTAGATCCATTTATTGTGTTTCTCCTTAATTGTTTTATAAAGTAAAAATATTTTGATTAGGCTATATTATACAGGAGTAAATGAAACTGTCTTTTTTGTCGTAATTTCAAAACACCCTGTAGGAAAATTGAGGGGGATAATTTTCTTTACATACTGTTTCTGGAAATCTTTGATGTATTCTAAACATTTCGTTTCGTGATTCATTCCATTATCTCAATTCTGCTGCGAGCTGCAAAAATTTAAATGAAACGCGGAAAATAGGCTTCACACTATTTTTATTAAGAAAAACAAACACTAGATACATCATAAAGTTAATTAACAAAAACAATTGACCAAAATTTCAGGGTTGCGGAATTTTGTACCGGCCAGTGTTTATGATTTAATATTAATTAATAATTACCCTCAATAATTATGATAAATATTATTGACTAATAAATATTCCAAAATCGTTGTGTAATGATCAATAATTGGCCAATAGGTCAATGTCAAAATATTTGTCTTATTTAAACTGTACCTATAACACTAGCTAGCTAATTTGGTAAGTCAACAGAACAATTGCTTACAGATTACCTTAAACAATACATGTGTGGGGTGCTTTGAGATCAGGATATTTGATCGGTGAATGTTATTATGCAGGAAAGACATTAAAAAATCAAAAATTGTTTTTTTAACAGGTTACCGTCTTTACTGCCTGTTGATTTCTCAAGGCATTTTTAATAAATTATCGGAAATTTACAACTTGAGGTAAAACTTTCGTCGACAAACCGTGTGTCTGTACCTTAACTGTCTATTTAAATACAACCAAGTTAAAAAAAATAGAGTAAGTTTCCTAGACTATGTACAGTTGTAATGTAAACACAAACATCATTAGCGAAAACGTTTAATATAAAATCTAATTTTTTTTCCATAACTTTAGTCAATCTATTCGGCATTGTCTGAATTATATTTGATTTTATATTGGCATCAAGTTCCTCCCAGTAGTCTTCTTCTGATCTAGGTTTGAAAGTCTGAAATAACCGTAACCAACGTTGGTTAATTTTAATTATCGTTTTCCTACTTGGCTGGTTGGTTGGTTAAAGGCGGGGGTCGATTTAAAGGCCCGAACTTCAAATTACTGCAGCCTTTCGTCTTATTGTGTACCCCGATCTTGTTAGAAGATGCTTGTTCCTTCTATGAGGTCCAGTAACCTTCCACCAAGCCTGTCATGTGGGAGGTTGTCACCACGTTGTATGTTCCCGAAGATACTTTGTCTTCTACGAGACAGCGCTACGCAGCGGTATATTATGTGTGAGGCGGTTTCATCCTCTTCGCCGCAGAGTCTACATTTAATGGATCCGTTGTTTATCCCCATCCGTTGAAGGTGTTTTCGCAAGTGGCAGTGGCCTGTTAGCAGACCCATCACTTGTTTCAACTGGGGCCGCGTCAGGATCAGCATCCCATTCGATAGTATTTTCGATGGTTGGTGAGACTTTGAGCAGATCCGGCTCTCGCTAGTTCGTCCGCTTTTTCATTTCCTAATACCCCGGAGTGACCAGGGACCCACAAGTGTTCCACCTTGTTCCCCCTGGTCGCCAGTACTTTTAGGTTGGTATGGCACTCCAGTGTAAGTTTTGAAGTAAACCGATTGGAGTTCAGAGCCTTAAGAGCAGCTTGGCTGTCCGAAAGGAAGTAAATCTTCTGGTCGTGATAGCCCTTTTCAAGATTTTGTAGTACACATGCTTGTATGGCATGAACTTCCGCTTGGTATACTGTGGCGTAGGTCCCCAGAGGAATGCTCATGTCCATCCTGGGCCTTTCCCCAAATATGCCTGCGCCCACACCGTTGCCGTTGTTTGATCCATCGGTGTACAAAACTAGACCCTTGTCAAAGACTAGACTGTCAAGACTACTTGCTCAAGCATTCATTTTCCAAGCTTCTTCAATTCTGACCACTATTTGAGTCCTCTTAATTTCAGAGAACAAGTGTGTCAAACATTAGCTGCTTACGAACAACCACTTGCCTTACCTAAGTTCACGTTAGTTTCTGACCTGATCTAAGTTGTGTGTTCGTACACGTCTTAAGACATTTATTTTGAAATTAACTTTTAAGCAAACATTTTACATAATTACTACCTATGATGTTTTAAAAAATCGAAAATCAAAAGTGAACAAAGCCAATTTATGAAATTAAAACGTGTTTGAGAATGATGAAATGAAAAATTTTGCTATCTCAGTCGAAAATGTGGGTGTCTTAGCAAGGGCAAGGGGGGGACTCAGAATCTGACTTAGTTGTGACAAATCGTACGTGCAACTACGTTACTTTCCTTGAAGTTAGGTCTGAATTTGTGATGTTCGTAAGCAGATATGGTCACCTCGAACTTTCAAAATTTTTAATTGAGACGCCAATGCATTGCATCTTAGACAACGCTATAACCTTTGATAGACAGTCGTTGACAGTATTGACACCAGCTGGTTTAACGCAAATAGGACGATGGTCGCTCTCGTTCTAATTCGTGTATGACTTTTTTATGAATACTGTACCTCACTCAAAGCAAATTACATTTTATATTATTTTTTATTTCTGCTTGATTAGTAGTATGACTGTAAATAAAATGTATTGATCATAATTAGACATCGGAAGTGCGACTACCATCTTATCTAGAACTATATCATTAGTATTCATATTTCGTTTTGTATAGTATATAGAAAGTAATAAATAATTGACACCATTTCCTTCCTGCAAAAAAAGTTTGCAGAATAAAAATTAAAGTATATTTATTGCAAGCTGTATCACTTAATTATATTAAGAGGAAATTTCTCTTTAATAACTGTTTGCAATTTTCATATTAAAATTAGTAGACCATTAATTGGTAAACAATTACACACAAGAACCGTTATTATATAAATTTACAAATGTGTTTGATTTTATATGCTTATGTTTGTTACTCAATAACGCCCAATCAACTTTATAGATAAGGAGTGAAATTTTGCAAACAATTAGTTCGCTTCTTAAAATGGAATTTAAGCAATCGTGAAGATTGCTGCTAGTTAATTCTAAGAAACTAAAATAATTTTAAAAAAATATTTAACAATTAATACTAATTATCGAGTTACACAATAAAATCTTTTAACGTTTCATTAAAAAATAAACAAGAAAGACCCTCGCTTCCAGTAAATAAGAAAAGACAAGTCAATTTTATTGCGAATGGGACGTTTTTACAGAATATTATAAGCGTTCATGGTTTAACCAATTGGGAGGGGTAGTTGTTAACCTTAAAATCCTTAATGGAAAGGGGGTCACATCATTTTAAAGGCCGTTTAAATGTCTCTCTAATAATACTATAATTTCTTATTTTTTGAGTAGTAGTTTCAAAGAAATCGCGTTCCGAAAATGGACGCAAGTAAAATTTACCTGCACTGAGATCTATATATCTTTTAGCTTATTATTTCAAAAATATGAACAAATTCCCCTTCCCGTTAAAGATTGTAAGGGTTTGTTGCGCTAATAAGTATACAGTGTGTGTATAAAGTCTGAAAACGACTTAATCACTTAACAATTTATTGGAAGGTTTAAATAAAATATGGTAGAGTTGGATAAGAGGATCTTACGCCGAATGACAATATTGGTGTTGTTGCCAGCTGTGTAGTTTTTCTGGAAATTAAACGAATTTTAAGTTTTTATATGTAACAAACAGCCTCTATATATTTTTATTTATAGCTTCTACGTTGAATTTGTTACCCTGTTGATATAACATACTTTGTTCCTAATATCAGTTGTTTTCGAAATAACGAGTATAATTTAATAATTAATTTAATTTAATTATTTATTATAATTGTCTCTCTCTCTTAGGACAGTGTCTTTTAAATTTGAAAAATTTGGAAATGAGTCATTAAATACATTTTTAACCTCTTCGTAATACCTTAAGACATTTTTAAATGTACAAATGGCAGATTTTATGACTTTACGTCGAAAGTGAACTGGTGTTTTATTTAATAATAAGTAAAGCACAATTTCATGTAAAATAATAGCTTTCGTTATTTCGAAAACTACTCATATTAGGAACAAAGTATATGATACGAAAAGTGTGACAAATGCGTGAATGGAAAAATATACAGGGTATTACATACAAAAACTTAAAATTCGTTTAATTTCCAGAAAAACTAAATAGCTGGCAACAATGCCATATCGTCATTCGAGGGGTAAGATCGTCTTAGACAACTGTACCAATTTTCATTTAAATCGGCCACTACATTTTTAAGTTATTAAGTCGTTTCCAGACTATTTACACACACTGTATAATATATAATATATTATAATATTGTGCTTGGATCAAATGGAATTTCATGAAATTTTCATTTTTATCCCACACACGTAAACATATTTTTGGAAAGCCTAGCCTCTACGATAAAACAAATACTATACAGGGCTGTAGCACTGAATATTTCTAAAGCCTTTGATCGTGTTTAGCATGAGGGACTTCTAAGTAAACTGCGATCCTATGGTTTGCCCAGTCGATTCTGTGCATGGTTGTCTAGCTTTCTTAAGGATCGCTCTCTGCAAGTGGCGATTGACGGATCTCTCTCAGGCACCTTCACCATCAATGCCAGTGTTCCTCAAGGGTCCATATTGTCTCACACTCTTTTCTTACTCTACATTAACGACCTTCTAGTGAAAACGAAAAATCCTATATTTAGTTTTGCTGACGATAGCACACGTATCTTATCTTTCTCTTTGAATGCACAAACATCGGCTGCCGTCGCACATCTTCGCAGACAGCATGAAGTATCACGCCTCAACAAAGACCTGGAAGAAATTTTGGCTTGAGGTGACAGTAACCAAGTTGAATTTAACGCTAAAAAACCAGGCAGCAGTTTTCTCTAAAAATAGACGGACCCGCATTCCCACTGGCTTCATCTATTAATTTGCTGGGCATCAATCTGCGAGGAAATATGTCATGGCATAGCCACGTTGTGGCAATCGCCAAGATAGCTTCTCAGAAACTTGGTGTACTCTTCCGAACCAGAAAGTTGTACACACCTCAACAACCTTTGACACTATACAAAGCCCAGATTCGACCATCACTAGGATACTGCTCTCATGTATGGAGCTCTCTTCGGCTAATGGATTCCATCGAAAGGAGGGCCATTCGTCTGATTGGAGACTACGAGCTGACGAAGAACGTCGACAGAAGACAGGTTGGGGATTTGACTCTCTTTTACAGATATTTTCATGGAAAGTGCTCGGCTGACCTTGCCATCTTAATTCCGCCAAGAGCGGCGAATAGCAGAAATACACGACGAACCAATGCCGCCCATCAATATGTGGTTAAGCTTAGTACTCCTCGAACTTCATTATTTAAGAATTTCATCTGGAGGACTTCATCCTTATGGAACGACCTTCCCGAGGTCGTTTCTCCCATCGAATATAACCTCCAACGATTCAAACCCAACGTGAATCGCTTTTTGCACACACGCACCACTCCCAGAGTGCCCTAAAGGATTTTTCCTATAGTGCTTGTGTTTGATCATAAAAAAAACACAGTTAGTGTCGTCTAAAAAAGTGAATATCGTTGCCAACATGACTTTCCTTTAATTTTATTTCGGTTCATAAATATAATATAAATTATATATTTAAAATTTTACCAGTAATCTGGGGGCGAGATTTCTGTTATATTTCGAAAACAAGTGGTCACAAAAAATACCTGTTTCATATAATCTCGACATATCATTGAGGAGTAGAATAAAGAATTCATTATTGGTTATTGGAGAACAAATAAAAAAATCAAAGTTGCCAATGGTGAAAATAACAAGAAAACAACACTTTTTCTTTTATAACAGTATTTATCAAACCTGTCATCAATTGGATAGAACTTAAAATGCTCCAATAAAATATAATAAGAAAAAAAATTATAATTTTATCGTTTTAAATTATATATTACACGAAAGGTTATTGTTAAAAAATGAAGATATTATCAAAAATGTTGCAAATAAAGAAATTCACGAACACATGTCATGTAAAGATCATTATCTGGATAGTTCGCCTGTTTAACATTTTAATTTTACTGACAGTAATTTTTTTTGAATGATTTAATGTTTTTGATTAATGATGAACACGTCGATCTTTAATATTTATCTTCCATGGTCGATTTAATCTATAATTAAATTATAAAGAAAGGCATTATGATTTTTTTTTCAAATAAAATGGGATCCTATTTGATTTATACAAGAAAATTCATGCATTTGAAGCATTTAACTGCGAAATTGTGTTAGCAATCAGGATAAAAGTAGAAAAAACTAATAAACTATTTTTGAAAGAAAAAATTAAACAAAAACGGGGTGCTACAGGGAAGTATTTTAGGACGTTATTCATTATACATAATAATCATTCATCATCAACATGTTAATTTTATTGTGAAGAGGCTTTTAAAGGATATTTGCAACTGCACTGGGATTTATGATTTTTAGGTTATTATTAATGAAGAATGAATGCTAAGGGGTTTGTAAGTAGTCACTCATCACACTCACCCTTTCCAATCCTTTACCCTCGGCAATGTCGCTGCTTAAAAATGTAGATGACTAAGTCCATTTTTGAAAATTGTATTTCCTGAACATTTCTACTCAACAATAAATTATCGTATTATTGGAAAGAAAGTCTTCCCATTTAATTTACAAAATTGACCCCCCTGTCTGTTAAATGTACAATGCTATATAATATTTACAAGATGTTTAACAAATAATATTTGCAACGACGCAATTATGTGTGTAGAAATTGTCTATATATATTGTGTATATTAAATTTCAAATTTTAAAAATAAATGTTATAAAGTATGTATGTCATTAGTAAATAATGTTAGGTATTATTTCTGTGGCTATTTTTTCTATACATTATTGGGTTTACCATAAAGCAAAACTATACTCGTCCTATGAAGAAAACTAAACCACATTTACAATTAAATTTAAGACGACAGACCGGGCCGTTTCTGTAATGAAATTTACACGAACATATAGAAAGAGAGAAATGTAATAATTAGCTAAATTATCGGTCACATTTATATCTATTCTCAGCGCGCAATATACAGGGCTAATTTTTTGAAACTTGACATAGGCTAACTTTTTTATTTGAAAATATAGACCTATAGTTCCCTAAGCAAAGTTTTAGGAATTAGTTCAACTAAGTAAAATGTGGGGAAAAAATAAACGCGTTGTTACCAGATTGGGCGCTATTTAAGAAAAACTTTTTTTTCAAAACAAATTTTGATACATCTTGAGACTCTGCTGCTGCATTAAATTTGTTATAAGTTGAAATAATAAAATTAGCGGATTCGGATATTAATGAGACTATTTTTTAATTTCCAGGTGATTGGAAGCTTTATTGCCATCCCCGCTCGATCTAGTCCTGTTAGTCTCTCGCGAACCAAAAGGGGTTCCCACCAACCTGAAGGGTACTGGAGCAAAAAACTAACGTGGAAAACAGAATGGGTTAAGGTCTGGAAACACGAGAAAAAACTGGAATGGAAACCTGACTGGAAAAAGATTCAGGTGCCAGCTTGGAAGGAAGTCCAAGTTCCAGTTTGGAAGGAAATCCAGGTGCCAGACTGGAAAACCATTACGAAACCACATTGGATCGAAAAGCAAGTTCCCGCTTGGAAAGAAATTCAGGTTCCTGATTGGGTAGAAAAACAAGTACCTGCGTGGAAAGAAATACAAGTACCTGATTGGAAAGAAATTCAAGTACCAGACTGGAAGGAAATTCAAGTTCCAGATTGGAAGGAAGTCCAAGTTCCAGCATGGAAACAAGTCTCGAAACCAGTCTGGGTTGAAACCCAAGTTCCCGCATGGAAAGAAATACAAGTACCTGAATGGAAAAAGCAATTCGTACCTGAATGGGTGAAGGAGGGAATTCATGGAGAGCACTATTTGGGCAAAGACGACCATGGAGCCGAATATACTGCACACGACTTGTGGAAAAAGAAGCTGATTTGGAAACCAGTATGGAAGAAAGTCTGGAAAACAGAGAAGAAGCAAATCTGGGTTCCATCAAAGAAAATGGAATGGAAATCAGAGTGGGTAAAAGTATGGAAAACAGAGAAAAAACAAATTTGGAGAACTGAGAAGAAACAAATATGGAGAACAGAAAAGAAACAAATCTGGAGAACAGAGAAGAAACAAATCTGGATTCCGAAAAAAGAACAAATCTGGAGAACAGAAAAGAAGCAAATTTGGGTTCCGCAGAAACAGCTAGTGTGGAAACAAGAAAAAGTGCAAATCTGGAGAACTGAGAAAGTGCAAAAGTGGGTGAGCGAGAAAAAACAAATATGGGTCGACCAGTGGAAGAAAATATGGGTGCCAGTATGGAAGAGCATAGAAGTACCTGCGTGGAAGAAGATCTCAGTGCCAATATGGGAAAAAGTGTGGGTAAAGGTGCACACACATCACGGCTGGGACTGATATAGGTTTGAGTACTTTTAGGTTCTAAATGCGTCTTTTCTGTATATAAAAATCTTTCTCTAGGTTTATCTCATATTTTTAAGATTGATATTACGTGTATATAAAAAAAGAGGTAAAAGAGTTGATATTTAGGAAAATCTATAGTACTACTATAAAGTATATTAACGGGATGTAGATAGTAGTAGCAGTAAAAGCTATGTTTCAATTCAAAGATAGCTTTTTATTTCTGTTAGGTGCTTGGACCTATCGTTAAGTAAATGACACTAACATCCTCTTTGGAAACCAACAATTGTATATATTTTCTCATTTTCCTTATAAGCTTATTCTATTTCACTCGTCTAACCTATCTCTATCAAAATAAGAAAATTGATAAGTCAATTAATAATTGATTATCTTTAATTATTTTCTCCTATATTTTCTGATGTTAGTTTTAATGATTTTTCTCTTATGTATCAACTCTTATTACCCACAAACCTGATTAATGAGTGAGTTTTTTCTCTGCCGATTACGTGTAAGCTTATTGCCTTGTATAATTGTTATTTTTTTTTTGTTAAATATGTACAATAAATTCTTTTTAATTATGTTGATGTTCGCATTGTCGCTCCTTATTCTGTAATTACCAATGTGGTCCTTAAAATGGGAAATCTTTATACTTTCTCATATTATGTAATGATTACGATGAGTTTTTAATTCAACCGCCGAACGCTATAGAGGGTAATGAGTTCAAAACAGTCTATGTAGGTATGGCATACAATTGTGCTCGTAAAACAAAATGAGCATCAATAGCCTCTTTCATTGCTCTGCAAAATGACAACTCCTGAAGTGCATTTTCAAATTTATGAATAAAAAAAAGCTCGGACGGAGCTACACAGGCCAACAATCATAAACGTCTGTTGAGATTTGACCTACGACAATTGTTTGTTCGGGTTTGACATATCACTTATTAATTCAATGCGTCATTTCTAGTTATTTTTTTTCAATATGAATTCATCTCAGCATTTGCGGTTATAAATATAAAATACACTTGCAGCAAAAATAACTCAAAACCAAAAATTATGCTCAATTTCAAACTTGATTTTCTCGCGAATCGATAAATCGATTTCGCTAATTTTTCTTTTGAACTGTACCTTTGTTCTTTGGTAATTGCACTGTGATAGAATATTTTATTCAGATTTCACTTTTAGGCTTATACAGGGTGCAAAAATGAGAATAGTTTTTTTACGTTAAATTTGAGATACCCTGTAGGGAGCATTAGCAGCAGCAACGAGTGTATGATGAAATCATACGTTCGCGTTTTCTTAACATTTTGTTCCTTTAATTTCTCTGATATCTGTAATATCAAAGAAAATACACAGTTTTGTACCAGAGCATGTTTTTTAAATTAAAATAACATTTTGACAACATTAAACTAAGAATAACACTAACAATAATTAACAATAAAAAAGTACATTAGTAACGCGTGTTCCCACCTCTACTTCTAATGACTGTTTCGCATCTCCTGGGCATACTCGATATTAAATTGGATATTTTTTTGGTCAAGTTCATTCCAAATATCGGTAACCATTATTTGGACATCTTGCAGGTTGGCAGGAGGGCGTTGAAGCTGTCTCAGTGGCCTACCAATAATATCCCATAAGTGCTCTATAGGAATTATGGGATATTATTGGTATAAGTGCTCTATAGGAATTAAATCGGGACTGCGCGGTGCCCAATTTTATAGTTCGAATATTTACTTCATGTAAATATTCATTGACGATGCGCGCAACATGAGGTCTTGAGTTATAATGCATTAGTAAAAAATTATTCCCAATATACCTCTCGCTATTTAAAGAACCCGCAATTACCAAAGAAAAAGCTACAATTCAAAAGAAAAATTAGCGAAATCTATTTATCGGTTCGCGAGAAAATCAAGTTTGAAATTGAGCATAATTTTTGGTTGTGCGTTATTTTTGCATGTATAATGAGTCATTTGTATAAGACGGTGGTCCAGCTCAAGAAAGGATGGAGTGGATCCGAAAAATCTTTCGAGTAATGGCGCCATTTATCCTGAACTATAAGATGTGTTAAGATTTGTCCTCGTTCAGCCAGTAACATAGGCTTTAATTACCGATGTAAGTACTCGTTAGGATGAAAGCCGTCATGCTTTCTTGTATTATGTAACGATTACAATAATGGTTTAAACAATAACAATGCCGATTTTACAGATGGTGTTGTTCCAAGTCAACCGTTTTAGAATCGTCTATTTCTAGCCAATAGGAACTAATGACATGCGGAACGGTCGTAAAAATAATTGCCTGTGTCGTAATAACTGTTGTAATATTCTATTTTACTTGTAACAGGGGCGCTCCCTAATTTTTTATATCGTAAATATTTGTTTCTACTACCTTACTAGAAAACGTAATTTTTCGATCCCCCCGAAACAAGAAAGGAAATGGTTCTTTTCCTCCCGAGGAGCAACATTGTTTTTCTCCGTCTAAGTATAGCTGCATAGTTCCACAACTGTTGTTCTTTTAGGGCCAAACTTTTAATTTTTAAAAATGTCCTACCTTGATCAAGGGCGGATCCAGAACTTCGGTTTGGGGGGGGGGGGGGGTCATGCATGGATAAGTTACGAAAAGTAATACCCTGCCGCGGTAGTCAAACTGGTATATATGGTATTTTTCGTGTTAAATTGTTGGTTTGGGGGAGATCATGACACCCCCCCCCCCCCCCCCTGGATCCGCGGTTCACCTTCATGAAGAACCGTATACAAATTTTCTGGAAATTCGGTGGATTACTAAAACGTGTGTGTACAACCAACAAAAATATTTTCAAGATGTGCCACTTCCGGTTGCACCGGAAATATACAGGGACCGAGAATAAATGCTATGCTACCTCTTCCTATAACATTTTTTCGAAAATTGATTATTAACGGAGTTTCGGGGTGTTAAAGTAAAATTTTATTTGCAGTTTTTTTGCAATACCTTTTGCCACGCTCATAACATTTTGATAAAATCTCGTATATGCGGCTTTTTCGGGATGAGGAATACAAATTTCCCCCCTGTTTTTTCGCATTTTGTAGAGGGCTCCACATATGAAGCTATACTTTAATTTGAATGGTCCCAACTTTTTTGTGCTACACTGTATGGGCATTTTGACTGAATATTTTTATTCTTCTACTTTTATTTCGAAAAATCTAACCGTTTTCGAAAAAAACGCTATAATAACATTGCTTGCAAAAAAGAATAAATTAAAAATATATTTTTCGAAAATTGTGTCAAATTAAAAAAAAAATCCAGGTAGTATTACTGTGCAAAATATAATTTTTCACAAATAAAAATTTTTTTACGTTCTTCTTGTACCAGGTAAAAATATCCTATATAAGAGACCGCAGCTCATAAGATTCCTTACTTTAAAACATACGGTTTCGCCCCAGTAAGTGTTTATTTATTTCAAGTCCACCGACACAAACCAATAAAATAGTACCTACTATTACCGAAGAAAACTTAGAAAGCGCCTAAACCAATAAAATTTATTAAATGTCAAATCGTACAAAATATTGATCCTTGATCTTGTGCACTTATAGGGGCCAATTGCTACTACAGAATTTAAATTGCAAGAGTGAAAGTTATTTTGCGTAATTTTATTCGTATTTTATTTTGAGTGTATGCTAAATTTCGAGTGCATTAATATATAAATGTAATGGTTTTATTTATACTACAGTAACGGACAAACAATACAGGGTAGCTCACTCTCAACAGTCTCACTGGTGAAACATTTACCATATATACCAGTAAAATCCACCGGGCTCGAACCGGTTTGCCGATTGCGGGATACGAACCAACAAGCTCTGGTCCTAACGATAAAAATCAAAAACCATCATACTTTTTGAGAAAAAGTTTCAATTTTTCTCAATGAAACCCGCTACAGTTATATGTTTCGCTCTAGACGAGCATCATTATTAGTATTGGAAAAAACCGATGATTATAATAATCGAGTAATTGATACTCGAGCGATTTTAAAAATCGAGTAAATCGCTCGAGCGATCACTTGAAATTTTTGTAACTAATAAGAAAGTGTTGATAAAACATCAGGAGTTGTTTTTGTAAGTTTTAGAAGTTTAGTCTAGAGGTTTTATTAAGGAAGAAAATTGATTCTGGTTTTAAAAAAAAATTATATGCTTTAATTTTTTAAGAATATACAATCGCCGCTGGCTAGCCAGTCCCAGTCAAAACAAAATCATGTCACGATGGGATTTGGCATACTTTTTTGTATGCACCTTCTCGTTTATGTGCCTTTAATAAAGACGTATGTCGTGTTAGCCTTCTGAGCGTCAAACTCGAACGTCGCCAATCGGCACATTTCGGGTGACGCGCGGCGTCGAGCGAAGATCGGGTATCAAGTGAAATAAATACGGTTTATAGCTAGAGTAGTATTTCCTATCGAGCGAAAAACTGCTCGAATATACGAGCAGTTTATTACCTCGAGCGATCACACTACCAAGCAGCACATTTCGGTCGGCCTCAAGCGAAGCCCGGGTATCGAGTGAAAGATTGTAAGTAACAAGCGACGATATCGGTTATTTCAATCGAGTACTCAAGCGGCTTTTCGCTCGAGAGATAACAACACTAATCATTATATACATTTCATTTTCCACAAGATTAGCAACCAAAATACTTCTAACCTAATAACATTGTTAGTCTAGTTATTATAAAAATACATTTTAATTGTTACAAAGAACGATTAATTGCAATAGAACTAGATATGTAAAAGAAATTGTTGTTGAAAGTTGTTCAATGTAAATTTTTCAAAAACGGTGGCTTATAGGTATAGAAAAAATAACGATTTAGTTTGGTTTTTGTATATTCAAAACTAATAATCTAATATATTACCCTACTTAGAATTTCGTATAGAAATTCTAAAGGAAACCTTCCATTTTTCAGTTCCACATAAATATAAAACAAAATAAATATACTCACCAGGAAAACAGCAAGAACAAATTTCGGATTATATGTTGAAATGAATATCTTCGTCCATGGTCCATGTCAAATTTAGTCGATTAGGTACTTATTTCATATTCTACCACATTTATCAACTTCATTGTTCCGTTTCACTTATCATTGACCATTTATTTCTACAATAAAGTTTTAAATAGATTGCTGATAAATACAAAAGTGTTTAACAAAAATAAATAAAATCTTCAAAGGAAAACTACAATGCATGCAGAATGGCGCAATCTAGGAACAGCAATGGTTAAAAAATATTCTAAACTCCTAAGAGAGGCTTCAGACACGGTGCCATTGCCAATTTGGCGATTTTTTAATTGGAAAAGCTGTAAGTTCTTAATTTACAAAACGCGTATAAATAAATCCATGCTTTTTTGAAAATAACTTTGTTTTATTCACACCCAAGGATACTCGTAACAACATTTTTAGTCAAAAGCAGTGACCAAGGCATCAAGCAGACAAGATATACAACGACCTTTAAAATGATGTGCCACTCAAACCTCCCTTCTATTTAAGACTTTAAGGATAACACCTACCCCGCCCAGGTAAACAACGAAGGCTGCAAATATGCTTCAAAAGCATCTCCCTTCACAATAAAATGGCGTCACTTTACGATTTTTTTTTTGGTAACTGGCTCTATTTATTTTTTTGAAATTGAGTGGGCGTTTATTAAAAAACATCAAGATTTAAAATGGCTGACAAATTTTACCATTTTTAGCTCGCTCGATTTGGTTAAAATCGGGAATTTTAATGTACAATTTGTTTGATGTACAGGGTGTCCCATTTTCGACACTTTTATAGGGTATCTCCGTAATTGTTAGGGCTATCAAAAAAGTAATGTAGGTGTCATGCGCTCTTTTTGGGTCAAACTTAAAATGTTAAAATCAAAATTTGAAAATTTTCTCTTGCTTAAGTTCGACAATTCCAAAATTACCCCATACCTACCTATATTCTTAGTTAAAAAAGATACAGAAAAATATTTTCTACAGAAGTTTATTTATATTGATTGTTAATTAATCTGCCGTTTTCAGAATAAATATGCGGGGTCACGTAAAAAAGTTATGGGACCTAACCTAATTTATTTTAAATGGAACCCCTGTGTATTTTAATCTAAAAAGATACTATTTAAATTCTCCTTTCAAATATATAACACAGCATGGATGATATTGGTTTCCTAGGCGATTTATTTAAACTTTATTTCTTTCAACCACAGTAGACTATGAAACAAAAGCTAATAGCCTAGAAACAACTATGTTGACTATTAACATTTAACGTCAGTTTCATTTTTACATATTCATTTGCGAAAATGACCTATCAACATTTTGAAAACGAAGAAATGGCGCAAAATGTTTATTTTGTTCGCTATCCGGAAAGACGGTAACCATTTCAGGACATATTCCGAACATTTGCGATGTTTCCCGTTATTTTTTTACCTTAATCTGAATCTTTTATTTCGTTCTAATAAAGGAAACAAATATCATCAATAATGTGTTAAATATTTGAAAGGAGAATTTAAAATAGTATCTTTTTAGATTAAAATATATAGGGTGTTCCATTTAAAAAAATGAGGTTAGGTCTTTTTTACCTGACCCCGTATACTTATTCTGAAAACGGCAGATTATTCAACAATCAATATAAAGAAACTTCTGTATAAACATTTCTCTGTATCTCTTTTAACTAAGAAAATATAGGGTAATTTTGAAATTGTCAATTTTTTATTTTCCCCCGTCTCTCTTAAACGAGCGAAAATTTTCAAATTTCGATTTTACCATTTTAACTTTGGCCCAAAAAGAGCACATGACACCTACATTACTTTTTTGATGGTACTAACAATTACGGAGATACACTATAAAAGTGTCGAAAATGTGACACCCGGCATTTTGGTGAAAGAGGGAAAAAAAGACCGGAAAAAGCATAAACCGTTCAAAAATGTCTCAATCTAATTTCCGATTGCTTATGTTTGACGGGGCATCACTCCCTATTGGTGGGGTAATCTCACCCGGATCAACGGAATATGCCTGAAATTTCTTTTTAGCTTTTTATGTGCTACGTACATACGGAGTTAATATTTTTAGTTTAATTTGTACTTAGTGAAACTTTACAATGTTTTAAGAATAAATACAAAACTGTAGTTCCTAGAGTCTCTTGACTTTATGTAGGGCAACACTCCCGGAATTACCCGATACAAAATTTAGACAATGTTAAAGTTTTGAACACATCCCCTCGTCTATTACTATTCGCCATTGTTTTTACTAACAATAATTATATTAAATTAACAGTTATAATAGACAATAATGCTAATTACATCACCATAGTGTAGGAATTAGGCAAACTACTCGATGCGTGGATCGCTCACGTTCAGTTCGTGAGATAATATCGAATAAAATCTCAACCCATTGTCTGAAGATAATTAATTTATTTTACTTTCTTCGGCGTTCCTAAGGTTACGGGGGAAAACCGTTTAAAAGTACTTGCGCTTTCTTCACCTTTAACCTCCAAGGAAGGAACTTATTAGGCCTTGTTTACAAAGAAGTGTTAAAATTGAATTATTCTCTGCTAGCCAAACATTTGTCATTTATTTTTATTTAAACATGTAGAATCACCTCTCAAGTATCATGATCCATTATCAGAATACCCTGTATAGTTTCTAAAAGAAAACGTCAGCCATGGCCATCATAAAGAGAGGATATATGCAAAAAAATATGACAGCCATGGGAAACTGTCTAAGAACTTAATTATTACACGGAAGAAGACTATAGTAAAATTATTATAGTACATACTTAAAGATTTTATTGTAAAATTTCCTATAAAATATAGTACTAATTACATTCTTTATTAGTAATCCGTACCAAAATAATATTGTAAACATAATTTCTAAAAAAGTATAGTTAGAATTTCTAATAAATTTAGTAAAATCAAGTAAATACTAAAATACATATACAATTTGCCCAAGTTAATTAGGGCCAGTACAGGGATCGTGGAAACCGTAAGAGATACGAAGTCGGTTAAATGGAGGTAAAGTTGCGCATTTACGTGCCTAATAATATGCCGTTTAGAAAGTTTTAAAATTCCGAGTAGTTCCGATGATATCCGGAAAAACCCGAAATTCTAAAAAATCGTTTTATTCTTTTCCTGTTTTTTTTTAGATCGAATTCTACAGTAAATTGCACTTTTGCATTACCACTTTTTCCGCTCTATCTAACAGCGTTAATTGTTTTGTA
Source organism: Barypeithes pellucidus (assembly GCA_963991005.1). Taxonomy (NCBI): domain Eukaryota; kingdom Metazoa; phylum Arthropoda; class Insecta; order Coleoptera; family Curculionidae; genus Barypeithes; species Barypeithes pellucidus. Next base: position 17,725,441 of record OZ022562.1, on the reverse strand, counting down.
ATCCGACTAGTCGTCTTCGAAGGGCCATTATCAACTTTCTTTTTTTAAATACGGTCCTGTTTTCCTGATATTGGAATTTTTCTTCCGAATGCAACGATGTATGACACATTGTGGTGTAATGACGTTTCGAGGGTTTTTTGAACAACATCAGCAAGTTTTGGGATACGGTCCTGTATTTCTCCTAATTTTATAAATAATATCTCATAAGTAAGCTCTAAATTTTTACTTATGTTGGACTAGTTCAATAAATAACACATAATTTAATAATAAACCACAAATAAGTGAACAAAATACAGAAACATTATTTCACACTTCAGTTGATTCGGGATTTAAAAGAAAAGTAGGCGCTTGAAACCAAAAAATTAAGATGGCGACGCGTGATTTGTCTCACTTGACATTCCCATTGTGATCGTTTGAGAGCGTTTTAAGATGTTTTCTATTTTCCAGAAAATATGGAACATAAATTTATAATTGCTGAAAAGTTTGATATTCTATCGCATGTTTTATTTTATCTCAAAAAAACTGTTATGTGGCAGTTAGAAGATGTTATTGTGCTTGGAGAATAACGAAAATCATTTTGAACACCTGATTATGTAGTTCATTACTTTTTTCGTTGTTGGTTTTATTACTGTTTTGGAATGATTTTTGTTCACTTATTTGTGGTTTATTATTAAATTATTTGTAATTTATCGAACTAGTCCAACATAAGTAAAATATTTAGAGCTTACTTATGAGATATTATCTATAAAATTAGGAGAAATACAGGACCGTATCCCAAAATTTCCTGATGTTGTTCGAAAAACCCTCGAAGGTCATTAAACCACAATGTGTCATACATTGCATTCGGAAGAAAAAAAGCTATCAAATTCCAATATCAGAAAAACAGGACCGTATTTAAAAAAAGAAAGGTGATAATGGCCCTTCGAAGACGACTCGTCGGATTACAAAACAATTAACGCTGTTAGACAGAGCGGAAATAGTGACAATGCAAAAGTGCACTTTACTTTGGAATTCGATCTGAAAAAACCCAGGAAAACAATAAAACGATTTTTCATTATTAGGCACGTAAATGCGCAACTTTACCTCCATTTAACCGACTTCGTATCTCTTACGGTTTCCGAGATCCTTTTCTTGGACACGTTGTATAGTAAATTTTAACAAACACTACAGTAAAATTATTATAGTAAATATTTTATAGTACCATTTTCTATAAAATATTGTAATAATTACAATTTTCATTATTAATCCATGCCAAAATACTATTGTAAACATAATTTACAAAAACTATAGTATGATTACTAATAAAATTAGTAAAATCAATAAAATATATTGTAAATTTTACAACGAATGTAAGTGAAAATAATTTATTTATAACTCCAATAGTTAAATATTTTTAAATATACTATTATTGTGCTTTAAGTATTTTTTATTGTAAAAATTACATGCTTTTTACAAGAATGAAGAGCTTCAATCAGATGCAACGGATCAATCAGAACTCATAATTACCAATGGGAACGGTGGAGGTGGTAAGAGAAAGCATGAAATCCATCAGCGAAGTGAAGGTTAGTACATGGATGGGTGACCGCTTGGGAATGCAGTGCGTCGAAACTTAAGTTAACTAAGTTTTTCATTCAGTGTAGAAAATTATTGTTGCAGATATACTCAGATGTATTATCATATTATTATTACCCGTGGATTTGGCATAGCTTTTACAAATGGCGATCGAAACGCCTAAGGTGACTTTTAAAAAAATAAACCCAAGACCCAGGAATATCCACTCGTATGTATTTTGAATGGAGCATGAATTCAACGAGAATGACTCGTGCATGATCTTAAGATTTCAGCAGCAAAAATCTCATTAGCATCCAATGAAAAAATAATCAATACAAAATACATTACATCAGGCATTCACAATTTGACAATAACGATCGCGTAAAAAGAATGTAATCAAACTTATTCAAGTGGTAAGTAATAGTAAGGAGAAAGATAACGATATTTGGCCAATAATCATCAGCCGATTGTGTAATAAGAATTTCTTTAATGTAATTTGCTTTCGCAATAGGAACTGGTATCGAACAATAAAGATTTGAAAGAAGAAGAAAAACGAAGAGGTCACGATGTCATACCCATACCCGGTAACGTTCATGTAAACTTTCTTTTGATTACATACCCATTCTATCCACTACCGGTTACCATAAAGGTAATTAGACAGTTTTCGCAAACATGTCAATCATATCGTTAACCGCAGATAGATCCGAAACCACAACATGGAATTTTGAAAATTCTTATTTCGTAATCCGGTGGTTGGTTGGTTGGTTGGTTAAAGGCGGGGATCGGTTTAAACGCCCGAACTTCAAATCACTGCGGACTTTCGGCTTATTGTGTACCCCGATCTTGTTAGAATATGTTTGTTCCTTCTATGAGGTCCAGTAACTTTCTACCAAGCTTGTCATGTGGGAGGTTGTCACCACGTTGTATGTTCCCGAAGATATTTTGTCTTCCACGAGACAGCGCTACGCAGCGGTATATTATATGTGAGGCGGTTTCATCCTCTTCGCCGCAGAGTCTACATTCAATGGATCCGTTGTTTATACCTATCCGTTGAAGGTGTTTTCGCAAGTGACAGTGGGGCTGCGTCATATGGTTTTCGGAAGTCCAGATCAACTGGAGATCTTCTAGCCTATGCCACCAATATTTGGAACAACGCAATCGAACATCATGGGAAGACTCGGGCTGTTGCACTGGATATTTCTAAAGCCTTCGATCGTGTTTGGCATGAGAGACTTCTGAGTAAACTGCGATCCTATGGTATGCCCAGTCGATTCTGTGCATGGTTGTCTAGCTTTCTTAAGGATCGCTCTCTGCAAGTGGCGATTGACGGATTTCTCTCTTCACCATCAATGCCGGTGTTCCTCAAGGGTCCATATTGTCTCCCACTTTCTTCTTATTCTACATTAACGACTTTCTAGTGAAAACGGAAAATCCGATATTTAGTTTCGCTAATGACAGCACACTTATCTGATCTTTCTCTTTGAATGCACAAACATCGGCTGTCGACGCACATCTTCGCAGACAGCATGAAGTATCACGCCTTAACAAAGACCTGGAAGAAATTTTGGCTTGGGGTGACAGTAACCAAGTCGAATTTAACTCGAAAAAAACCCAGGCAGCAGTTGTCTCAAAAAAGGTTAACATTACAGAACCGGATATAGTCATAGACGGACACGCAATCCCACTGGCTTCATCTATCCATTTGCTGGGCGTCAATCTGGGGAGAAATATGTCTTGGCATAACCACGTTGTGGCAATCGCCAAGATAGCTTCTCAGAAACTTGGTGTACTCTTCCGAACCAGAAAGTTGTAGACACCTCAACAACTTTTGGCACTATACAAAGCCCAGATTCGACCATCACTAGAGTACTGCTCTCATGTCTGGAGTTCTGCACCCAAACATACACGTCGGCTACTGGATTCCATCCAAAGGAGGGCAATTCGTCTGATTGGAGACCACGAGCTGACGAAGAACCTCGACAGCCTAGAGCATCGAAGACAGGTTGGGGACTTGACTCTCTTTTACAGATATTTTCATGGAAGGTGCTCGCCTGAACGACCTTCCCGAGGTCGTTTTTCCCAACGAATATAACCCCCAACGATTCAAAACCAACGTGAATCGATTTTTGCGCACACGCACCACTCCCAGAGTGCCCTAAAGGACTTTTCCTATAGTGCTTGTGTTTGATCATAAATAAAAATTAAAAAAATAACCCACTAGGCAGTTGTTACGTAAAATCTTAAATGGGTAGGGGTCAAGTGGCAAATACTTTTAAATGTCATTTCAATACTATAAATTTTATTATTCCTCTAGTAGTAGTTTCCAAGAAATCACGTCTCGAAAATGGACCGCACCTGCACAGAGCTTCAAGGCCGATTCTCACTTTCGTGCCATGTTATAAAGATCTAAGACGTATGATTCCACGCCGATGGAGGCGTGGCTTGTGACGTTAACGGGCGAGTGATTTTTAAATCTCTTCTGGAGATGTATATTACTGCTGTCAGCGTTTTTAACTCTCTTTTAAAGGTATTAAAAGGTTTTACGCATTGAATGGTATTTGAAATGGAAGAACAATTCTATTCATGGTGTTTAGGTATATTTATTTTATGAACATATAACAAAGATTAAAGCTAAAATACGACCTAAGTAGTTATAAACAAATTATGCTATTTTTCTTAAATAGTCCATCTCCCAGTGGAGTGAAATTATGAAGTGGTAAAGAAACTCATAGTCTGCTTCAGTAATTAAATAAACAATAATTTCCATACATGTTTTGAAGGCATATATCCTCATCATACAGGGTGTTTATTTGAAAACTTCCCACTACGGATTTATCGAAAACCATTGATTAAAAGAAAAAACGTCTAGACACGTCAAAAGATTTGCCAAAGGGGACAACTTTTTAACCATAAACTACTTCACCCCCTTTTACCCTCTGGCCCCCGGGGTCATCCCCTAAAAAATTTTAGATGACAACGGGTTGCAAGTAATAGCTTGTTTGAAAGGTCTTTCAGTGTTTTATTTTGACGTTTGATTTTTTAAAATCGGTCGATTCGTTTGTGAGAAAATTTTTTACCGCCATCTTTTTATCAACTCAGATAACATGGGCGAACTGTTTTTATTCTTATACCTGTTTAATTTTTTATACCTGTTTAGTTTTTAATAGTTGCTAAGGGAAAGAACAATTTAATTTGCTGTCAGTTACCTTTGTGACAATCTTGGGATAGTTAAAATTAATTTATTGTTTCAGATTTTACTTCCAAAATGGTTTACACACTAGCGGAAAGAGTGGAAATGATTCTAATTTATGGTGCCCAAAATCAATGTGCACGGCAAACTGCCATTACATTTAACGCCAGACCTCCGGAAAAGATAACTTCGCATAGTTATGTTTTGGACCTTGTTACTAAATTTACTCAAACTGGATCTGTTGCAAATAAAAAACGTAACCATCGTAGAGTTTTGGATGAAGCCGCTCAAGTTGAAGTTTTGGGTCATTTTGCCATAAATCCTAATACTTCATTACGCAAAATTGTTGATGCGACTGGTATTTCATTAGCTCTGTACACACAGTTACTAAATTACATAAATTTCATCCATTCAAAATGAAAATATTGCAAGAGTTAACCGAAGATGATTTCGATAGGCGAGTTGAGATTTGTGAACAAATGACTGCAGCGATTAATGATAATACCATTCATGTAAAGAATATCTGCTTCAGTGATGAATGCACATTTTATCTAAGTGGATTTGTTAATAAGCATAACTGCAGGTATTGGAGCAATGAAAATCCTCATGCTTTTGTAGAAGGGCATACTCAGTACCCCCAAAAAATTAATGTATGGCCAGGCATTTTAGGAAACAAAGTGATTGGGCCATTGTTTATTAATGGGAATTTAAATGGAGGCATTTATTTAGATATGTTGGAAAATACCATCAATCCGCTTATCACTGAAACCATTGAAAACCAAATCGAAGACGATGGGAACCCTATACTTGATGAGGCTGAAATATATTTCCAGCAAGACGGCGCTCCTCCTCACTATGTTCTTCTGATTCGGCAATGGCTAGACCACGAGTTTCCAGATAAATGGATAGGGCGAAGAAGGCCTATAGAATGGCCTGCTAGATCTCCTGACTTGACGCCATTAGACTTTTTTCTATGGGGCCATTTGAAAACTATTGTGTTGTAAAAATCATTTTTAACAAGAATAAAAGACTTAAATCAGATTTTTTTAAAATGATCAAACACAAGTACAATAGGAAAAATCCTTTAGGGCACTCTGGGAGTGGTGCGTGTGCGAATAAGCGATTCACGTTGGTTTTGAATCGTTGGAGGTTATGCTCGGTGGGAAACACGACCTCGGAAAGGTCGTTCCATAAGGATGAAGTCCTTCAGATGAAAGAATTCTTAAATAATGAAGTTCGAGGAGAACTAAGCTTAACCACATATGGATGGGCGGCAGTGGTTGTAACGTATTTCTACTATTCTGGGCGGAATTAAGAGGGCAAGGTCAGCCGAGCACTTTCCATGAAAATATCTGTAAAAGAGAGAAAAATCCCCAACCTGTCTTCGATGTTCTAGGCTGTCGAGGTTCTTCGGCAGCTCGTGGTCTCCGATCAGACGAATGGCCCTCCTTTCGATGGAACCCAGTAGCCGAAGAGTATGTTTGGGTGCAGAGCCCCAGACATGAGAGCAGTACTCTAGTGATGGTCGAATCTGGGCCTTGTATAGTGTCAAAAGTTGTTGAGGTGTGTACAACTTTTTGATTCGGAAGAGTACACCAAGTTTCTTAGAAGCTATCTTGGCGATTGCCACAACGTGGTTATGCCAAGACATATTTCCTCCCAGATTGACGCCCAGCAAATTAATAGATGAAGCCAGTGGGATTGCGTGTCCTGCCATGACTATATCAGGTTCTGTAATGTTAACCTTTTTAGAGAAAACTGCTGCCTGTTTTTTTTTAGCGTTAAATTCGACTTGGTTACTGTCACCCCAAGCCAAAATTTCTTCCAGATGCAACGGATCGCTGGAACTTCGATCTTCGTACCAGATGATAGGTGGAGAACTTATACAGCGAACATACTATCGTTCGAAGAAGTTAAGCGGAACAATGCGAGGTTACAACTTGGATGGATGACCGCTTGGGAATACAACGTGTGCACTCTTCAAAATGTTAAAAAAAGATTTTAATAAATTTTACAAAAAATTTTAGTAAATTTTACAAAAGATTTTAGTATCTAAACTTTCCAAAAACTTTTCCTAAAAGGCACTACATACATATTGTAGTATATTTACATAGTTTTAAGTAACTGCTACGTTAATGGTAAACAATTAATTACTGAAAAATCACTGAACGTTCTTTGTTGCATGAAATTCAGGTACTCAGGTTAGTTATGTTAATAAAATTACTACCAGGCCATAATTTAGTGCCTACTTTTGGGCTGTGCTTTCTTCTTTTTGGTAAAAGTTTTTTATTGTTATAATATGAAAATTGTAATTCAATGTTTTTACGATTAGATACTTAATGTTCTGTAACCCAGATACAATCCTTAAACCATCTTCTTACGGTGACTGAATAAGCAATAAGTCGTTTTGAAATGCAGATACATCCAAAACATTTTCCTTTAAGGGCTTATATACGCCATAAAATCACAAACAAATGCTTATAGTTTCAAAATAATGAAATCTGGGTTATCACGATTAATACGGCTACCTTAACATGGGGAAGTTGTCATCTGGGGTGATAATTATAAATAAATATTTATGATTGTTTATTTATTCCGTTAATAATTTTTTTAAAAATTTTTACCAATTTTTTACTTTATACAGGGTGTTCCTTAATGACGTGCTAATATTTCAGGGTGTGATTCCTTAGGTCATTTTATAAAGAAAAGTTCATATGAACATATGCCCGCAACAGCTTGAATTTTTATTTTTTAAATGGTTATTTTTTAATATCTCCGAAAGTACTTTCGATATTATTTTCAATTTTGGTATGTGTTAATAGGATATAGAACCACAAATTTTAGTTGGAAAAGTTATTCAATTGTTCCACCAGTGGCGTCCCATTTTTCCATGTGGATATTTTTTCTGATTAGCCTGGTTAATTCTACATGAATACGGTCTCTTGAGTTTTTCTCGTCAGATGCACCGTTTTTGATTAAATCCACTAAATTCATTGAAACTCATTATTATTAACATTGATAAAGTAATTAATGATAAATTTTGTTTTATAAAAATTGTTCGAAATGGCCACCATCACTTAAAAGGCATGCTTCCGCCCGTCTTTGCATCGAATTGCCAACTCCAACAATTTTTATAAAACAAAATTTATCATTAATTATTTTATCAATGTTAATAATAATGAGTTTCAATATGAAATTAGTGGTTTTAATCAATCATGTCCTCTGATATTTTTTACAAAAAACATGGTACGCCACTGACATTTTTCCATGTGGATATTTTTCTGATTGGCCTGGTCAATTCTACATGAAAACGGTCTCTTGAGTTCTTCTCGTCAGATGCACCGTTTTTGATTAAATCCACTAAATTCATTGAAACTCATTATTATTAACATTGATAAAGTAATTAATGATAAATTTTATTTTATAAAAATTGTTGGTAATGGCCACCTTCACTTAAAAGGCATGCTTTCGCACGTCTTCGCATCGAGTTGCCCACTCCAACAATTTTTATAAAACAAAATTTATCATTAGTTTTTTTATCAATGTTAATAATAATGAGTTTCAATATGAATTTAGCGGTTTTAATCAAGAACGAGAAAAACTAAAGAGACCGTTTTCATGTAGAATTGACCAGAATAAATCGGAAAAATATCCACATGGAAAAATGTCAGGGGCGTGCCATTTTTTTTGTAAAAAATACATGTTTGCAAGGATGCCACTGGTGGAACAATTGAATAACTTTTCTAACTAAAATTTGTGGTTCTATATCCTATTAACATATACCAAAATTGAAAATAATATCTAAAGTACTCTGGGAGTTATCAAAAAATAACCATTTAAAAAATAAAAATTCAACACCCCGTAGCGAAAAATTTAAGCCGTTGCGGACATATTTTATGTTCATATGAACTTTTCTTTATAAAATGACCTAAAGAATCACACCCTGAAATATTAGCCCGTCATTAAGGAACACCCTGTATATTCAACGTTAAATTGTGAAACATATTCTAAAATTTGATTACTGATATAACGGCGATTCAAAAAATAAACCAAAACCCATTGATAAAATTAATAATTAAACTTTAATCCTTGAGCGATTAACGACAACTTCAAATTTTCTGGTATATAATTTTTTTGGTAATATATTATACCTAGATATTAACCAAAAAACTTTTTTTTGCCCAAATTCAAATTTTGTCTAAAAATAATTCTTTTTACATTTTAGTGCAATTTTAATGTTATGTTTGGGTGAAGTTGACCGGCAAATCAAGAAAATTCAATTCGACGTTGATATTTATTACTTTTACACCATTTAGTCAGGAATTTAGTTCCATAAACATTAAAACAAAAGAAAACTGAATAAGTACAACTTCACACACCGCTCACCGATTCCTAATGGGATTTATTTCACAGCATTTTGTAAGATCTAAGAAAGGTAAAACTAACAATATAACTGCTTTGTTAAATACCAGCACAAATGAAATGATTACAGACGGTAAGGAAATTTGTGAAAACTTCTCCTCCTACTTTAACTCAGGCTTCAACCCTCCCGCTTCAAACCCAAATCACGTCACTCCTCACCCGCACAACCATGCTCACATTTCTGATTACTACATACCCATCTCCACAATTATCAAAAAAATTAAAGAACTTCCAAATAAAGCTGCTGGTGACGATGGCATACCAACAATATTCCTTAAACACTGCGTGAATGAAATATCTCAACCACTCTATATTATATTCAATAAATCTCTAAAAGAAGGCCACCTCCCACAGATTTGGAAGTCAGCCCTAATTGTCCCAATTTTAAAATCGGGCAATAGGTTCTTGGTGGAAAATTATCGTCCGATATCTAAATTATGTCTCATAGGTAAACTCTTTGAATCAATTATATGCGACTATCTGTATATAGATTGTAAAAATATTATCAACCCTGAACAACATGGCTTTATGAAGAAACGTTCTGTCGAGAGCAACTTGTTTCCTTATTCGCAATACCTACTGGATAGCATGGACGAGGAATTTCAGGTGGACGCTGTTTATACTGATTTTAGCAAGGCTTTTGATAAAATTGATCATAACATACTAATTGACAAACTTGCTGGGGTTTGTATTCACGGTAGCCTGCTCAGATGGCTCTCTTCCTATATCATTAATAGAGGGCAAGCTGTTAAAATCGGTGCTTTCAAATCGGATTTTACCGAGATTAGTTCGGGAGTGCCACAGGGGTCTCACTTGGGACCACTGCTTTTCAATATTTATGTTAACGACATTGTGAGCTGCTTTGAATTTTCTCATTTTCTAATGTACGCGGATGACTTAAAATTATATCTTAAAATCACGAATTTGTCGGACACGCTGCTTATGCAACATGATTTAGATAATCTCTTTTCCTATTATCAGCGCAATAGTCTGTACCTAAATTTAAAGAAATGCCACACTATCACGTTTTCTAGAAATATGAATAAAATATCTGTTTATACAGTCAGCACTACACCATTAGCTAGAGTATCTGTTATAGAGGATATAGGGGTATACTTTGACTCTAAAATGTTGTTTGATCACCACATCCAATATATAACTACAAGGGCAAGGAAGTCTCTGGGTTTTATTATCAGAACCTGTAAAGGTTTTAAGCATGTAGAATCGTTACGTACATTATATATGTCCTATGTTAATAGCACGCTTTGTTTTGGATCGGTCATCTGGAACACTCATTACGACGTATATATTAATAAAATTGAAAGAGTACAGGATAAATTTATAAAATATTTAAACAAAAAGTTCTTCGATCCTCTTCTCGACAAATCTGCTCTAATTAAAAAAAGATTAGCATTACTATCACTTCAAGATAGAAGACAAATGTATGACATAAAGTTTGCACACAAAATCGTCAATAACATGATCGATTCAATGGCAATTACTCACTTAATAGGTAGAAATATTCCATCATACAATACAAGAAATAACAACTTTTGCCGTATCAAACCAAGCACCACAAATTATCATTTAAACGCGCCTTTGCAGCGCTGCCTTAAATCTTACAATTCAGTCTCAAATTTGATAGATCTGGATATTTGTTTCTTTTCTCTGACGAGTCTTGGTAGTGCACTAAGACTTTTGTACCTAAACCACCTAGTCTAACATTACATATGCGCTTGTTTCGTTTATAATTTAAAATAAAAATTAAATAAATATTAAATAGCATATACTTTGTTAAATACTTACTTAAGTAATATTATACTTATTGTAAAATTTGTTACTGAATACTATCTCTGGGTTAGTCCCGTTTGTATTCCTTAATGGTAAATAAATAAATAAATACTTCTATATTAGCCGATGTATTCAAAATTAATAGGTGGCTAGACTTGTTTTAATTTTATTAAAGTTTTGCGACACAGTAGAAACAGTATAGTGTACAACACTGGTTTGGTTGGCAACACTCGCCTACCGCTCGTCTTATAATCTACACACTTCACGCATGTCACACAATGTACTATTAATTAGAACAAATTACAATTTCTAATAGCGCCAAGGAACAAACCTATTAATCAAGTAAATACCGAAGAAGCTAGGTACTTACAGAAACACAGGATCTGTGTCTCCGGCGTATCGGTAAGAGGAAAGCAATATGGTTTAAAACATGGTCAAGTCATGGGAGTGCTATTATTATTTTAAATAATGTAATAAAAATAGGAAACTCTGCAGTAATTTTATATTAAAGGTTTAAAAAATTACATTGTATAAGATGTAAATTTTTCAACATGGAGAAAAAACAGCTGCATGATTAATTGATTAATGATTATGTTTCAGTTTTCGTCGTTTTAATGTCCCTTCTAGCTTTCGCTTAAGTGGCAATATCAATATATTGATTTATGATTCCTCTTCACCTACCCTATAGCCATTTGCAATCACTTCACGAATCTAACTGTGTAGGTTTTTACCAGGAGTATACTCATTCATTATTACAAAGTTCAAAATTTTAAAATAACACCTTAAAACACGACACAATTTAGCACAATACAATAACATTTTCCCTTCCTATCACTATGCAACTGGGTGGGTACATCCATCAAATATCGGACATTGCCGAACAAGCCCGATGGCCCATCGAGTGTCTCACGAGACGCATGCGCTATCAACTGTCTGGGATATAACCAATTAAACTAGCGGTAGCGCTAGCTACCTGTAACCATTGGCAAGGAACTATGTTGTCATATTTTTAGATTAATAGTTAATTAAATTAAGATATCAAAATTAACAGTTTGAAAAGAAGATTTTAATAATATTGAAACTATAATAGAATATTGGTTTATTATATACCTATTACAATTTATTTTAGGTTTTCCTCGGTAAAAGATTATTAAATTAAAACGACGGACGAAATTTTTACATCAAGTAAAAATACATGTTTCGACCTTAGCGAAGGTCATCATTAGTAGTATTGATTGGATAAGCAAATAGATTCCTCTTATTGGGTTATAGACTATTTCTATCATTATTTCTGTTTATTATACATTTTATTACTGTATAAATGGGAATTTGTAAATTTTTACATAATAACACACCGCACACAACAAATACAGTCGCCTTTTGTCAAGATTTAAGAAATTCTTTGCACCTGAAGAAAATAATTGGTTGCATACGCTTGAAAAAGTTATGGTTGGTACTATAATAAACTTCCACTTTCCAACCGAAATGTAAGGATGAACAATGTTTTGTCTAGATTAAGAACAATTCCGACAAATAATGCTTTATCATCTAAAAGAATATATACAGGGTGTTCGGATAATGCATCAGGATACTTGGGGAGGTGATTCTACATGTTAAAATAACGGTAGTAAAGTTATATGACAAAATGGCGAAAAAATAATACTTTTTGCTTCCATTTCAAAAACTTTTAACTTACTGCCAACAGAAACTCTAATTACATTTTGCTGGGCGCAAGCCACATATATATTTTAAACAGTAGATTGCGAATACCGCCTGCAATTATGTCTCCGCTATGGGCATCGAAGGGGGCGTTGTGAGTTTGCGCAGTTCGGAAATTTCCTTATGAAAGTAAACCTTCGACAGGACCGGATTTCAACTTTCTTCATGTAAATTTCAGTGGTTAGTTAGGAAAAATATTGCAATCAAAATTTCGATTAGTTCGATTTAAGACAGCGTTCCATGCAAACGATTTCTGACGATATGATTATCCGACGGTGCCCTGATTGGTGTAAACTTTTGGTGCCAAATTCCGTCCGAATATTTGTAACAATCGACACGATGAGCTATATTTTAACTTTCATCCGACGTAGTCTGTGTCTTAACCTCACTTTTTTCTAACCCAAAAATTCAGAATGAATGACTATATTGACTATTTTGAAAATTATTATCATCTACTAATGCACCAAATTAAAAATACATTAATTTTAAGGTTAGGTAGTGACCACATACATTAGTACATTACGTATCAAGGGCCGAAAAGAGGATTTTACGGAGTCCGGAAAAGCCTCCGACGGCCCGAGATTTGTACCGTATTTTTTTTTTTACAATTGCTCCAAAGCTTTGATGCCAAATAAATAAAGAAATTCTCCAGACAGTTTTCCTCCTGTCTACATGACATGAAAACACTCGCGCATGGAGAATGTAAATACCTATTTATTATTTTTGACAAATAAGCTCGGTGGCCTAGTGGTATAGCGTACACCTTGTGATCTGAGAGACGCGGGTTCAAATCCCGCACTCAGCATCTCTGGTTTTATTTATTTTTTTACAAGTGCCCGAGTCCATATAAATAAAGAAATTCTTCAGACATTTTTCTAAAACATCTGTGAAAAATTAACTGCCAATTTAATTTATATATAATCCGCTGTTTATTATCGCTTGTAGTATGGCTCGGTGGGTAGAGTGTCCACCTGGCAATCTGAGGGTCGAGGGTTCAAATCCCGCACCGACAATTCTGGTTTCATTTATTTATGAGCACATGGAGGTGGGAAAAATCTTTCCCGCCCGCTTCGATACTTTCCCGCCCGCTCTCTTGGAAAACTCCACTCGGCGAAGAGAATATGCATGAAAAGAGGCACTTTCGGGGCACATGTAAAAAAAATTATATTGTATACATACCAGTGACACTATTCTTCTTTTTTTACAAGCTTTTTAGTAAAATTCCGTTCCGAAGATTGGATAATGTGATAAGCAAAATATTTTCGTATATATGTACATACATGAAATACCTGGTATTGATCCACGACTTTTGCAAAAAAGCCCCATGCACTTGCGTCCCTTCATCTTAAACAAAACAAGTCACTAACCTACCACACAGCGAATCGAATCACTACAAATTAAAAACTTGTTGTCACTAATATACCGACAACAATGTGGATGAACCACTTTTTATTCTGTAATTTTAAAAAACATCCAGAACCAAAGATGGCGACGAATAACAACAAACAAATAATGTCGGCCGGCTCTGACGCGATCGAAATTTCCACCCTACTGCGCAAACTCAATAAGCCCGCGCCATGTCCCATAGCGGGGACACTTATTGTATTTTGGAAAGTTCGTATTGGCAATATACGGTTTATATACTATATGGGATGCAAACACGGTGTCGTTTATCAACACGATTAAAGAGTACCTTTTTTATTAGGTATTCTTTTGTCTTTTAAATGACTTTCAATGACTGATCAATGTAACTGTCCAAACAAGAAAACGGCCAAAAATAAATTGAATTTCAGGTAAAGTGGCCTCTGGTGGCACAGTAGAGAATTATTTTTTTAACAGAATGATAGAAATCGTTACGCATAGTACCTGTGGTAAATATAAACTTTATAGTTTAAAAATTAACCGCAAGATGTTACAAATAAGAAAAAAAAATTAACTTTTTGTTGCTATCGGTATTTTAACATGTAGAATCGCCTCTTTAAATATCCTGTTGCATTATTCGAAGACTCGGTATATGGCCGTCTGCATTAAAGTATACACACAGGGAGCGCCAACTAAAATACTATTGCATATAACAAAATATTTTTCAGCTGTTGTTTAAAAAAAATAGTTATTCAATATTTTTTAAAATACCGAGACAAAGTTTCTCGACATCTTATTTAATCCTTTAATTTAAATTTTCCTGTATTTTTATCTTTAAATTGAACCCGTTCATGCAAATAAATAAAATTTAAACGGTTTTCTAGTTATAATAACTAAAAGAAACCCGTTTTAATTAACAATTACTGGAAAAAATTACCAAACCGTTGTAATTGGTAAACGACGCCTTTCCGCATTGTTTCAAACAACTGATTACATCTTTAAATGCACTTATCCAATTAAAGTAAGTAATTTTAATGGAGCTAATTATTGCCTGTGTATTATGTTTAGAGAATGAAATTTTCCTTTTAAGAATATTATTTTCTTTTAATGTTTTTTATTTATTTTTTTTTGTCTGCCGAACAAGAATTTCCATAATTTAAAGGTATTTGTGGAAATATGAAATAGTATATTACGTACCGAGGTGTTTCATTCCTGTCGAGAGAATCGGTAGTAACCAAATCCCGAGCCAGTAGTGAAACTTTTCACCGAAGTTTGTATACTATTTTATTTACAACCACATCTAACATCCACTTCCTATTATTTTGAATTAAAATGACTGATAAAAGATTAATGTAATTTTGACTTTTCCATTAATCCATTAAATCCAAAAATTAGACAGAAATTTCAAATAACCGCAGTTGGTAAAATAACGTAGGTATAGTATTTGCAGAATTATACCGTTGATCTTTTGACTGCAATAAAACCTTATTATCCCTTCGACCAGAAAATAAATAAGGAAATCCCAAATTTTAAAACCTTTTCGAGCAGAGCCGGACCAGGTATTCAAATTCAATTTATACCTATGCCTGATGCATATATAAATACAAAGTGATTTTTAATAATTTTAATCTTTAGTGGTTTTCCAGGCGAGTAATTTTTAGTTAGGCTTATTAGTGGCAGAATGTGGCGTCCTTGGAATTGTGCTGATAGGGGGGCATCTTCAAGTGTCATTTTTAAAAGAAAGCATTTATCTACCGATGCCAAACTAATAATTAAAAATGTGTATCAATCGTTGTTGAGTAGAAATTTTAATGCGATGGATGCTTTAGCAGAGACATCTACTTTGACAAAAACTCCTTTATCTTCGGTAAGAGACATAGTAGGTTCGATATCTATGACACTCCAAGAAAAGGTTGGGATGATTCTTCCAAAAAATGTAAAACCAAGGCACCATCAAATAAAGGAAAAAGAATCACAATATTACATGCTGGTTCAGAGAACGGGTTTGTTCCAAATTGTCTGTTGCTTTCAGCTAAAAACAGCAGATTCTTCTTTAGATTACCATCAAGATACCGACGCACAACTTTTTGAAGGTTGGTTTAAACATAAACTCCTTAAAAATAGCGTCATTGTAATGGACAATGCTAGTTATCATAGTCGGCAAGCAAAAATCATTCCCAATTCTAATAATACAAAAGCAGAAATTCAAAATTTTATGATTGAAAATGATTTATATTTTGAAGAAACTTACAAAAAACGAGAACTGCTAGAAGTATTAAAAGCTTTTAAAATAAATAAGGAATACGAGTGGGACAAACTTGCAGCAGAAAATGGACATACAGTGTTGCGTCTTCCTCCGTACTATTATATATTCAATCCTATTGAGCTAATATGGCACCAATTAAAATTCAATATTAGGAGAAATAATATTTCTCCTACATTAAATACATCTGTAGTAGAAATAATTAAAAACGAAGTAAGAAAAATTTCTGCAGATAGCTGGAAAAACTGTGTACAGCATGTACTTAAGGTGGAAAATTCTTACAATTGTATGATTACAAATGTTCAACCCTTAATTATAAGTTTAGGCTTAGATGAAGATAGTGATAGTGATACAGAGTTAAATTTTGAATAAATTATCAATAGGTTCTTAGAATTTAATTAATTTTTATTGTACTTGTTATCCTAATAATTATACTTTTAAATTATATTATTTTCAATTATCAATAATAATTGTTATCATTATTTTAAATTTATTATAGGTACCTAAAACTAAAAATACCTATCTATTTATTTTAAATTATAAAAATAAATCATGTGGTGTGGTATACATTTTCAAGCCGGCCTTGATCCCATTTATTGAGCTTTGAAGAGGTTGGGGCGTATACAATAGGGTTTAATCAGGTAGTTTATTTATGGCAGTAAGAGTCAACGGTATAATTCTGCAACAACTATAATAATACACATCAAGATGGCAAATCAGATTAGGAATTTGACTTTGCTGCTACTCCACCAGAAATTCGAGAAGCAGCAAATATAGTAGAAGAAGAGCTTCTGTCAACTAAAAGCCGCCCGAGATATGACAAGGCATATAACTGTTTCAAAGAATGGTGTACGGGAAACAAAGTTCTAAATCCTGGTTCTGAGTCGGCGCTACTAGCTTATTTCAGTGAAAATGCCAAGACAAAGAAGATATCAACGATTTGGCCACAATATTCAATGCTGAGGACCACTCTATCAATTAGGGAAAAAGTAGACATATCTAAACACGTAAAGCTATTAGCATTTTTTTAAAAAGTGAGTTCGTATATTAATTTGAGATATCGGTTTTTTTTTTTAAATTACAAAATATAACTTACTTTCTACCCGGGTGGAAAGTCAACTTTCCACCTTTCAAAGATGATGATGATGAAATGTCACTATTACATGCATGGTTGTAAATAAACACTTTTTACTACAACTAATGCGGGATCGGATACGGTTCCATTGGGAACTCTCTTTGTCTGTTCCAGTCATGGCGTTACTATCGGCGTCATGCAAAAAATAGGGAAGAATGCAAGTTGTATCATCTCCCATACCTACCCCGTTCACGGCGGCAACCAGGTCGGATGAGATCGGATGTCTCGTGGGATACGGGGGAGGGTACGCAGTCCTCAATCGGTAGTTCATACGACAATGCGAGAAACCAAGAGTGATACCCTTTGGGGAAGCAGCGTATGACCCGAGGATCGTGGTTCAGAGCCCACGTTAAGCTGTAGGTCCCCTCGGGAATGGCCCCGCCAGAAGAACGAAGAGGAAAACATTGAAGAAAATAAATGGGGGATCGAATAAGAGGTATAAAAAAATATTTAGATTTTACTCGATTTTATTCAAAACTATTAATAATTTGGTTTAAAGCAAAACATTGACAGCTATAAGCCAGACACAATAGATAATTCACAGAGATAATTGTCTCTCTGACCTGCACTCGTAGACCATCGCATCCTACTTATTTTAACAGCTTATTAGTTACTTTTTTCGTTTTATTATTTCAGATTTGAAATATTCAACGTATTGACGAGAGGGATATACAGTGTTTCTTAATAACATGCAAATATTGACGGTTATTCTTGGGTCCGTCTTCAGAAAAAAACTTCATATGAACATATGTCCTAAACGTCTTAACTTTTAAGATACAGGGTGTTAAAGATTTTCATGTTTTTCTAATAATTGGTTAAGGTTAATGACTTAAATACGTGACAACTGTCAAAATTATTTATGTTTACAAATCACTGCTTCTTACCTACTAGATCCATATTGTTAATGCCTAACAGAGTGCAAATGAATTTAATTTTTTATACGATAACTGTACGTCAAACGACAAAAAATCAAGAGACGACATTTGCTCAGCAAGGAATGAAAAGTTCAAAAATAATTATTATTTAAAAAAAAAAGAATCGGCGTGCCATTCTTCTCTTCAAAAATACCCAGGGCAATTCCCGCACCAACGCCACTGGATGCCTCTTGATGTGTGTACCAAATTTCACAAAAATATCTAGAGCAGTATAACAGATAATAAAAAGATTTTTTTTGAAAATATTTAATACCTCAAAAAATCTCAAAAGACGGGCTCATATTATGAAGTTTTATTCTGAAAATGCACGCAAGAATAACCTCCTTAAATATTAGCATGTTATTAAGAAACGCCATGTGTATTCGTCTCCCATCAATTCAGACATTTACGAGGTGTTTTCTAGTAAAAATGTGGCAAATTTGCAAAAGTCTCTGCATATGTGGACTTCCGAATATGATATTTAGATGCATTTATAAAAAGACATCAACAGTCAGTAAAGCACGAAACCCTAAAACTGGTTATAAAGTCTACTTCTGACCTTCTAAGTACTGTTTTTAATAATCAATGGATAGGAACAAATGACCAGTGGCCTCCCCGATCACCAGACAAAACCCTGATTGATTTATTTTTGTTACGGTTATTTAAAGAACGAAATTCATCAGCGAAATACGTAATTACTATAGTTCGAGCAGTTCAAATACGTCCACAAAAATGTATTGAAGAAACTATACTATACAAAATAATGAAGTAATTTGTATGATTTAATAATTACTCAATATTACTATTTATACCGTTACAAATAACAACTACGTATTAGTCGAACTATTACCTTACTTCAGTTAACCAAATAAGTACGTCGACTTGTATACAGGGTGGTCCAGCGAAAACTTAACACCTCGATTTTATTGCTTTAATATGAAAATGTAGAAAATCGCTCGGACCCGTCGATTTCTGATTCGAGGGAGAATCCGCTTTTTTCATCTCCGTAACTTCAACCCCCCTAACGGGGGTGAACACAACCCCCTGATTTTGAATAGGGATGAGGGGTGTTGCGATACCTCATTTTGAAGATCTTATCGAGTACTATCTGACCCTAAAATTTCGCTTCAAAATTTTCATCTTTAACGATATGACAGCTAAAATAGTGGAAGACTACTTACTTTTGTGATTAGTTTATTAAATGCTGAAAATGGCCACCATTTACTTCCATGCAGTAAAGAACGCTGGTGTATGAGTAGAGAATGTGGAATTTACCTCGAGGATATTACTCTTATCAGACGTAGTTGAATTTATTTATTTATTTGTTAATTTTTTGTCCAAAAAAGTAGACGGACCATGTTTTTGATTTACCTTAGTCTATCGTGAGTTTTTAAGAACGTTAAAACTGTATCAATTCGATTGTACCTTTGTAGTAGAATTAAAATGGTGTATTCTGTAGAAGAGAGGGTGGAAATTATAAAATTATTTTTTAGAAATATCGACTCTGCGCGAGTAACAGCGGATTTATTTAACGAACGGCATCCTGAAAAAAATGTATCTGCTGCTTACGTTGTGCAACTGGTTGCCAAATTTGACGCTACTGGTTCAGTCGGAAACAAACAGAGGGTGTACGACAGAGACGAAGCGAGGGAAGTGGCTGTTTTAGGTCAAGTAGCAATGGATCCGACCCTTAGTACTAGGAAATTGTCCGATGTATCTGGTGTTTCACGCACAACAATTATGAGAATCCTTAAACAACATAAGTTCCATTCTTTTAAGATACGACTGGTTCATGAACTGAATGAGGATGATATCGATCGCCGACTCCAGTTCTGTGAAGTGGCCAGTGGAATTATTAACAATAATCCTAACTACATGTTCAATATCTGTTTCTCGGACGAGTGTTTATTTTACCTTAATGGCATTGTAAACAGGCATAACTGTCGGTATCGGTCAGATGAAAATCCAAGATTATTTCGTGAAGTGCATACTCAGCATCCCCAAAAGTTAAATGTTTGGGCGGGTATTTATGGAAATCACATAATCGGCTCTTTTTTATACCCGGTAATCTTACTGGCCAAATGTATTTAGAACTATTAGAGAACGCTATTTATCCAGCCCTCGTTCAAGTATTGGAGAATGAAGAAGACCATGTAACGATCATTTTTCAACAAGATGGCGCACCATCTCATTTCGCTCAACCTGTGCGTCAATTATTAGATGAAAATTTTCCTCAGGCCTGGATTGGAAGAAGGGGACATATTGAGTGGCCACCCAGATCACCTGATCTGGCTCCACTGGACCTTTTTCTATGGGGTCACCTGAAATCTAAGATTTACGCTACAAATGTTAAGTAATGTCCGTGAACGTTTTGAGCAAAATTTATTTTACTGCATGGAAGTGAATGGTGGCCATTTTCAGCATTTAATAAACTAATCACAAAAGTAAGTAGTCTTCCACTATTTTAGCTGTCATTTCGTTAAAGATGAAAATTTTGAAGCGAAATTTTAGGGTCAGATAGTACTCGATAAGATCTTCAAAATGAGGTATCGCAACACCCCTCATCCCTATTCAAAATCAGGGGGTTGTGTTCACCCCCGTTAGGGGGCTGAAGTTACGGAGATGAAAAAAGCGGAAAAGTTATTCCCCCTCGAATCAGAAATCGACGGGTCCGAGCGATTTTCTACATTTTCATTTTAAAGCATAAAAAAAAAAGATTATCTAATTAAATGTTAAAACTGCCCGCCACTGCTGACGTAATAATTATTATAACTTTCAAGCCAATATTTCGGAAACAACTATTTCCAGAGGTACGATTAAGTTTTAAGTGCAGCAACAGCCCGAGACTCCCCATGATGTTCGATTGAGTTGTTCTAAAGATGGGTGACATAGCCTGATCTCCAGAGGATCTGGACTAGCGAAAACCATATTGATGACTATGACAATGACAAAGTAAAATGTGTGACATCCCCATCACTGTACAGATTGTTTTAAAGTTTGAGTCAAAAAACCGTTATCGTTTTAACCCGTTTATTATGGACATATTCTTATTTTCTTAAAATCTCACACATGTGCCAGAATTTCAATAAATTTACCTACAATATAAAAAAAGAATAAAAAAATCGGACTTAAAATAAGACGAAATAACCCGAACAAACGTTACGGGGCTCGATTATTTCGGTTGCGAGTGTATTTCTCTTGCAATTAAGACGTTTAAACTTTTTTTATGATTTATGTCTCCTTCCGCAAAATCTAAATCGTTAATATGCCTTAATAAAACGATAATTAGCCTAATAAATAAAATAAACACGCACATAATTTCCAAAAGTAACATTCATTAAATTAATGCAATATCACAACTTAGAACATTGAGTTCTGGTTTTTCTGATCATGTTTATATGTATGATGCGAGTCGCTACGACTAACTTTCGCCGGTGTGCCATAATAGTCAATTTCTGTTACGACACGAACTTTCTTCTACACCCTCTCAAAATTATTGTGCAAATTAAAATAAGGAATTTTTATGAGATAACCGGATCATTTGCGTAGGTGGAAAAGAATGGGTTATTTTATTACCAACAATCCTGTCTGTACCAAAACAAAACAACAAGCACATCGTACTCTTAACGGATGTACAGGTGCGGCCTAAATATGAAAATTCACGGGGAAAGTTTAATGCCAAACAGCTGTATTCACTAAACGGCTATAACCTTAAAACCGTCCTAAATTGACAGTTGGCGGTTTGAAATGACAACTGTAAGAATAATTATTATTAAACAGGGTCGCTTTTATGTATGGAAACGGTCGATTATTTGCTAAAGTAAGATAGCTAGTGAAGAATGTTAAATACAAAACTTTTAGGGTTTTTAGAAATCTATTATACTACACATAAACTAAGTATACAGGATCAGTCAAAAAGCCATGGAAGAACAAAGTTACTTTATTTTAAATGGAACCCCCTGTATATTATTCACTATTTCAATTATTTACAAGATTCTAAAAAAAAATGTTAACCACACCACATACCCAATCTTAACCGTTTTCGAGATATCGAGTTTCCATGCAGAAGACCATGATGCTCAACAACAAAAATATTATAGTAAGTAATATCCGCAAATTTGAGTTACAATGAAACCTATCTTAGGCGGAGACCTACGGGACAGTCTAAATGTGTCCGCCTAATAGAGGTGTCGGCCAATGGGAAATTTGTTATTAGGTAATATGTAAATGCAAAATTATTACTATGTATATGTATGTACAAATAAACATAATTATATCATATATATAAAAATACACTAGTTTTAGTTAGGATGTAGTACTAAAAAAATCTAATAACGTAGTTTGACGTGTTTGCGTTTTATACTTGCAATCTAGAAAATGTAATTTCAAGTCTGATAACAATTCCATTGCTGTAGAGTCACCTCTATTCTTTGCATACTCTTATAATTCCTTGGCTTGTTGATAATTGGTGACATTTGTTAGATTACTGCATTCAACTTCTTCATCAGAGTCGTCAGTGATGTGATTTCAGGTTGGACTACATAATCGGTAGGAATGGGGTCACTATCATCTTCTAATAGCACATTGAAATCAATGTTAAAATGAACTCGCCCGAATCATTGTTATCAAATTACAAACTTCCACAACATCAATATTCTCTATCAGATTCAAAACGCGACATTTTTGTGCCATTGTTTACGATTTTAACCTTACAACTCACAAATAAACGGCGGACTGCTGTCGGGGAACCACATATACTTTCATTCGGCGAAGTTCTTTCGCTCTGCCACGCATACGCGATTAGTTGCCGGCCTATCTTCAGAGAGTTCTTGCACCGTACTTATTCGTCTCCCAAATACTTTTAAAAAATCTTGTCCGTTTAAAGGAGGGTTTTCCCACTCTTTGTATGAAAACAGCCTGTCCGCGTCCGCCCAAAGGAGAGTCCTCCCAAGAGAGGTCGATTTTCATGGAATTTCATATACCTAGTTCAGGACTAGGAAAAAATTTCCGCTTAATAGAGATGTCCGCTTATTAGAGGTGTCCGTCATGAGAGGTTTCACTGTAATTGCCTTGCTGCACACATATTAAATTATCTTAAATCAAAAAGGGAATTTATGAAGCAGGCCTCGACAATGTAGACGAGACGGCGATATTTTAATAACAACACTTATCATTTACATAAATCTGTTCTAAAATGTCAATGGTAATTGTCCAAAAAAAAAAAATTAAACTGTTACAAGTCAATTACAACAAGTTACGATTATATCAACAACGATGAGATAATGCTGAATCACCAGGTGTGGGTGTCTAATTGGATGTAAAAAGAAAGTAAAATTTAAAATGTTATTTGTCATTTAATGAATCAATGAAGCATAAATCGATATCATTTGGAGACTGGGATTGTTGATTGTACTTTACTTTTTAAATTCACTTTATTAGATTGCCCACTGGCTGAATAGCTGAACAGCTCAAGCAGAAAAAAAAACGTTGCCCAAATAAATTATAAATTAGAATCCACTGCAGATAATGCTGCTATTGGTGAACGAACCTGGTCAGCTTTGGAACGGTAATATCAGGTTCCAGCGACCTTCTTTAGATAAACTTCTTAATCGCTCTCATGGTGATGCAAAAGATGCACTTTTTGAGTTCCAAAAATGGACGTAATTAGAACTTATACAGGGTGTCCGCTAATTAATGGTACCTACATGGTACACAGACTCCTTACGTAAAAATATTAGGATTTAATTATACTTACCTATATCCGAAAGTTGATATTAACTGAGATACAGGGTGTTTAAGTTAAAACTTCATTTATGTTTTTCTCTAATAACTCTGAGAGAAGCTGCCGTTTTTTTACAAAATTTGGCAATTATGGCTTTTTTAGGGGGAGAAATAATTTTTTTGGTGAAATTATAATGTACAATGTCTGCGGCATTTTTCGCACATTCATACGGTCATAACTTTTTGTGCCTCAGTGTATTTAAGTTTTTAATAAAAATAATACTTTTCTCATAACATTTATTACGTAAAAAAGGTATACTAAGTTCAGGTCGCCCAGAGTTACCGTTTCGGAGATATTTGCATTTAAATTGTTTAGCGCGTTAGCTCAGGCAAGCAAATAATATTTTGTTACTTCTTACCAATTAACTTTTACAAGATAATTAATGTTCTAGTAATGGTAATTGGGAATAATAAATACAACAATTGGATTGTTCTCTAACTTACTTTAATTAAAATAACTTTGACCGTAGAAAATATCGTGTCGAAAGAAACCAACAGCAATGAAAACACAAACTTACGATAAACTCAAAAATGAAACATTTTCTGGTCCATCAACTACATCTCTAAATTTTATTTGTTTTCTCATTTTCTCATAGGTTACTTTAAGAAAAATATGTTGTTTGCAAATTAATAATAATTGGGGAGGGTGCAATAAACAATTCAAATGCATATATCTCCGAAACGGTAACTCTGAACGACCTGAACTTAGTATACCTTTTTTACGTAATAAATATGAGAAAAGTATTATTTTCATTAAAAACCTAAATACACTGAGACACAAAAAAGTTATGACCTAATAAATGTGCAAATAATGCCGGTGACAATGTACATTGTACATTAAAATTTCATAAAAAAAAACATAATTGTCACATTTTGTAAAAAAACGTTAGTTTCTCTCAAAGTTATTAGAGAAAACCAAAAATTAAGTTTTAACTTTGACACCTTGTATCTCAGTTAATATCAACTTTCGGATATAGGTAAGTATAATTAAATCCTAATATTTTTACGTAAGCAGTATGTGGTTATTTCATGTACCATTAATTAGCGGACACCCTGTATGCGCCGAGACTAATGATTTTTAGATTATTATTTAAAAAAACATTGTGTTGTCTCCTTCTTTAGTAGAATGATTACGGGTTCGTAGATAGTTACTCCGAGTGACAGCCTTTCCAATTCTTTACCAGGGCAAAGTCACCGACTAACAATTGACATGAATAAGTACATTTCGGGAAAGAAATTTTTTGGATCTACTACTCAAAAATTAATAAATTATGGTATTATTGGACAGAGATTCAAATAATGTTTAAAATGGTATGCCAAGCGTCTAATCTAAGATTTTCAGAGTAACATATACCCCTTCCAGAGGGTTAAACCACGAAGTCTGTAAATACTCTTTAAAACTGAAGTGTCTTTCCGATTTTTAATATTATTTCCAGTAAGCGAGCTATTAAGGGTGGGAAGCTTTCATATTGACACCCTGTATATCTTCTTAGTTTCGATTTTATAAATTAAATATTGCATTATCTCATAAAATCCGATTCTTAGAATGTTTTTCATAATGTACACCTTAAAATTCCGATCACTTATTGGTATATTATACTATGTAAATAGAATGTTAAAATAATGCGATCACATTATGACGAAATACTATAGAAAGTAACTCACGTGGAGTAGCTCCCATTACCATAACGCTATGGGCGGATATGAACCTGTACCACATAAACAAAACATTTCCCCCGGTAATAATTAACTATCGTGATTTATAAAAAAATAAACTAAAGAGAACCTCTTACGAGTTTATTAAAATTAATGAGATATTGTACAGGGTGTTCCGTAATGATATGCTAGTATTTCAGAATTGAACATATATCCACAATAGTTAAAAAAGAGAAGTAATTAAATGGTTTGCCGTTATTAAAATTGGTTCGCAGCAAAAAATAGCCATTAAATCATTTGATCAGCATAAAAAGATTTTTCTAGCAATAAATAAAAATCGGGCAGCAACACTTGTTCTGCAAAAAAATGCTACAACTGTCAACAATTTAACCGATATCAGTCCGCTTGTAATATCATGTGTTCGCTTAATTAACAGTCGAGCTGCGAAATGATTACTTGGTGAGCAATATTTTACAATTGGTCAGTAGAAAAAAATATGTCTAGTAGCTACTTCAGAGGGTTGCATATTAAAAGAATGGTTATCAATATAAATCATTGTATTGCGTTTGCTTTGAATAATCGGCAAAGTTCCTTATTGTGGGCGGAGCGAAAGCAGTCGCGTGTGTTTTCATTCGGTGTAGCAGTCAAGGTCCAAAGGGTAGGGGGGGGGGGGGGGGGCGGGTTTTTACTTGTTTTCCCATGGCACTGTCAATTTATGTAACTTTCTTGTGTTTAAATTAATTATTTAAATTTTATGTACAATAAGAATTAACCTAGACTAATACTCAGTTTTTCAATCCAACCTATCATTCATCTATCACGTACTCACTTTAAATGTTTTTATTTACACTTTTTACAATATAAAACTACCCTAAGCTAATATGTTTTCTCAACTAAAGAGAGCTCTAACTACCCTAATAAATTCCAAAAAAATTATAACCTGCGGTAGAGGCTTATAATACTAACTTAAGATATTTCATGTTGAACTTATAGTTACCACATTACTGTCTTTTCTGGTTTCAGAATACTTTTTATGTCACAATTAGGTAAATTTTAGTTTTGAAAATCATTCTAGCTTTGGGCACAAAGTCTGTTTTGAATAAATCTTCGTACCAAAATACAAGTGTCTTATATGGTCTTATTTCTACTCGCGCCAGAAACGAGTATTCGGAGATCAATTTTAGTTATTATTTAGACTCGCACTAAAATACACGAGTGTTCGAAGATATTTCAGTGTTGTCCATACTCGCCGGAAACACGAGTGTTTGAAGATATTCCAGTGTTGTTTATACTCGCCGGAAACACGAGTGTTTCAAAATAAAATTCATTGAGGGAAAGATCCGCGGTTTGACTTTTCTCGGAAATTTCGGTGATAAACACTCTAAAACCTGTAGCCGAAAATACGGACCCCCCCCCCCTTCTTACGTAAAAATTAATAAAAAAAAACTAAATCGCGTTTGAGTACGACTCTGGGAAGCCCCAATCGACGGTATACCGCGTACTTGAAGAAAGAACCCAAAACCGACTTCTCCGTCTCTCTGCCTCTGGCCCGAAAAGCCGTTGCCGTGATTTCTGCTGACATTGCAAATCATATAAAGCGGGTCTGATTTTGCATATAAAACGCTCACATCCGTTAAAAATTATATTTATTTTCTGAAATATAAAAGAAATCCTTTTTAGGTAATATATAGGAAAATATGATCCTATATAGGTATATGTTAAATTATTAAAAAATAATCTAACGTAAAATCCTCATTAGTTTTCTTTAATTGGAAAAAGCCAGGTTTACAACAAAGTTGCTGACCAACTAACCATTCTGGCTGACCGATAACATTTTTTCTGTTGATTCAAGTTGATACTTGGCACTGGGACCACGCTTAACGAGTTCTATCATTCTGTTATATAGTGTTTCTCGACTGTGCCATCAGAGGCCACTTTATCTGACATTTGAATTTTTGGCATTTCTTTTAAGACAAAATTTATTATCAACAATGACTTTCAATTAAAATTTAATTGCTTTAATAAAAGTGGAACTCAAGATAGTATTTTCATGGAGAATTAACCAGTCTAAGCACATATTAAAAACATGAATTAGGTATAATATTAATTATATTGAATGCATTTCTCATATTAGGTAAAAAGAGTATACTAAATATGTATGTATTTTTTAAATTTTCTACTCGTAAACTTATTTATAGTTTCCCAACAACATCTAACTGCAATGTTTTAGGGAATCACTGTGGCAACGCTGTATGGCCCTTTTTACGGGTTATAGTACACATGACCATGAAGTTTAGGATTCTCATTCATTTCTCGGCGGCGGTGTTGTTCACGCTTATTGGCTACATGCTTTGTGATTGTGATCTATTGCGTTTTTCGATTAATTTTTAGTGTTTCTTCGAACTAAAACTATTTAGAGCTATTTATTAGATATCTCTGATGAGGTTATGTTTTTTTTAGGTAAAGCCGTGTTGTAGCTAATTCTATATTTTAAGTAAATATTGCATAAATATAGATTATTTCTTTATGTTATCTGAATTTATATAAAAAAATACCCAAAACGATTACCTATTTATGACTAACGTTAGATCGAAATTATCTAAACGCGTACCTTCCAGCGTTGCCATTTTTAAAGCCATCTTCTTCTAACTTATTTGAAACTGTAGAACTGTGTATGATTGTAAATAAATGGTCTTTTATGAATGGTATGTTTTGTCTCCCCTTTTATATTATGTCTATGACAAATATCCACATGAAAATAGGTCAGTAGCGTATCACTTTCACGCTTTTGTGTGCCTTCCCAGAGAATAATGATGGGCATGCCACATGCCATTTTTAATTTTTTACTTTTACCAACGCCATAGGGGTAATTACAAAAATTAAACACGCTATTGCTGAGCCATCGAGCTTCACAATTTCTCGCAATCCATAATGTTGTTTATTTAATATTGCATCTATGCGTCAAGCTGCCACATCAATTAAATAATTATTTCCTTACATAAAAAGAGTAATGAACTAATGCATCAAAACAGGAAATAAAATTGTTTAACACTGCAAGGCCAAGAAACAAGGCTAGAAAGAAAGCACCTTTATGGCGGTTACTGCCACGGTCGGGCCCGTTTCACTACTCGTAGACGTAAAAGGTAAATTATGTATTACAGTAAATACCGAAATGGATCATTTAGAGTTATACAAGATCGTTTATCTGAGACAGTAAAAAGTTATTATGGCAACGGCAACGGTCTGACAACTTTCGCTTTCGATTTTCTTCCGAGTATATGGAAAATTCCAATGTGTTTCTACGCGGAATTTGCAAACTAGTTTAATTTAGACTATAGGCGTGTCCAATGGGCAAATTTTTACCAACCGATGTGTCCTTTTCAAGAGTAGCTCTCGCGAGCTACGCCACAGCACGCTAAGCAGAAGTTCATGCAATATAAACATAATAATATTACAAAGAGGAAAGGGATGCTACACCAGATAACAACAGACAGTTAAGGCTCTAAACCTCTACCGATTGACTTAAAAATAACCCCCGTGGTGTGCCTAAAAAACTTAAAATACTAAACACCTAAGAATACCAAGGTGCAACACTCCTGTGGGCTAATGTCCGTTCGGGCATAGCGGAAAAGGAAACATCATGAATAAACCAGACTTGGAACAACTAAAAAGTTCAAGGGTCCAGAACCCGGCCTTGAACCATCGAACCAGGTGAAACAACAAAACAGATGAACAAAATCACATCGAAACCGATGGAATGGAACACCTGTTCAAAAACATGCCAGGTCCTCAATATATTAAAAGAAACTAACAGAAGAAATGTTACTTATAACTGGATTGCTCACAGACCAATGTCAATGGAATTTACAATCGGTTAAATCTAGAATCCATGATGAGCGCTGCAAAGCACTAGAAGATTTAAAATGGCTTTCAGCGTAGTTACAACCTCCAACATGATAAACTTGGAAGGAACCTAGTGCGAGGGATAAGAAGTTTAGATCACACATCTGACTCTCGATTTCAGGAAATCAGTGCATAATTTTTGTAATTTATTTTGGAAATACGCAAGAAACTTACCAACTTTACCATCGCCCATTCACGGAAAACGGTCCCATAGATTCATCAGCTGACGACCGGGCATAATTCATGCAGTACAGACTAAATACCGAGAATAGAAAAACTGAGAAAGAAAAAGAAATATTAATCATCCGTTTAAAAGATATTCAAGGTATCCCCAAGATGAGCCTCCAGAAGGTTGTTAGGTTAGATAATGGTTGAACATGATATTATTAACTAAAACAACTAAATTTGTACGAGCGCCTAAAACGATAATTCCTATGTATGGTAGGTATAGTCACGCTCAAACTGTAGGTACTGGGTATTCCATATGAACTGGATTTGAAGAATAAAAAGTTTCGTGTCATACTTCAGCAGTGAACATTTAAAAAACCCAATAGGATGAAAAATATTTTATTATAGATTTCTACAAAAATATAATACAGGATGGAGAACTAAGCGAGGTACGCAGCTGTATCTCGGAAAACGTTAACCGTACAATTTTCGGAAAAAAATATTAATAAGAAAAGTTGCCAAGAGAAATTGCCGGAAATTATTTTCAAGTTTATAGGACGGTCGCTAGGGGGCGTAACACTAATAGTAATTTGCTAATAGTCGATTTCTATACAATTTGTTTAGATAAGTTATATTGAAAACACTTACAAACAAATCTCACATGTATCATGGGCAATTTTGCTTATACACTTTTTCTCTAGAAAGGAAAAAGATAGAAACTCGCGGATTCGCCGTTTGCTGTGGCGTTTATTCCTCTTTGTACACATCTAATAACATATTTATCATCGCATTTAAGTTTTTCAAGAAAAAACATAAAATGTGTTAAATCTGTAGGAAGCGCCATCTAGCGACTAGAGTAAAAATGACATACATAGCTTGTAGCGCAACTCATAGAGCTAGAACTCTTTTAAATGGCACCAATCTTAATATTTTCCGATATGGCGTTCCTGAGATATTCCATTTTCCAAATCAATTTGTGCGTTACCCCCACCACTTTTTCTGAAGAGTACATAAGGAAAATTGTTCATGATACATGTCAGATTTATTTGTAAGAATTTTCGATATATGGTATCTAAGCGAATTGTAGAGAAAATTTACTACAACCGCTTGAGTACTCGATTATTGAAATAACCGACATCGCTGGATTATTAAAAAACTGCTAGAGTTATAAATTCAAGCGAAAATCGTCGCTTGATACTTATTACCCTCGATACCCGAGCTTCGCTTGACGCCGACCGAAATGTGCTGCTTGATAGTGTGATCGCTCGAGGTAAAAAAACTGCTCGTATTCGAGCAGTTTTTCGCTTGATGGGAAATACTACTCTAGTTATAAATTCAAGCGAAAAATCGAAAATCGTTGCCTTTCACTAAGACTTGATACCCGATCTTCATTCGACGCCGCACTCCACCCGAAATGTGCCGATTGGCGACGTTCGAGTTTGACGCTCAGAATACTCTAAAAAAGGCATTGGTATCTAAGACTAATTATATCTTGCTGTTAAAGTTTTAGCTTATGCAAAAGTAATTTCTAGTTACGAAAACAAATTTTTGTTTTAACTGAATTACGATGAATAAGGTGATCTAGTTAACAGAACTAACTCTTATTTTTAACTACGTCTTAGTTAACATAACTACAGTATCATGTTGAAACCAACACTGTTTTATTACCTAGCTCCCTATACTAATTTACCTAGTTATTGCTATTGGCCAGATAGAGGTAGTAGTAATAAGTAGGTACGATGTGAATGACGTCACACCAACTACCGCCATTTGCTGCTAGGAGATGGCACTGCGCGCTGTATTTTCTCGGCTACCGTTGATAATACGGCGTGAAGTATTAGAGTGATGATGCTCTTAAAACTTGCTTATTTGATTAAATTCAAATAAGAAAGGGTTAAGAGCTGTAACCGAAACACATCAAGCAACGCTTCAAGGCTTAACCTAAAAAATCATACTGATGATAAACAAAAATAACACGTCTAAGTGAAAAGGAGTTACAGGCATCATGTCTGACTCAGACGGTGAGTTTTAGTCGGTTGGCTCGTCTCCTTCTGAGGCGGATCCCCTCCTTCAGAGCGGATGATATTGATGGTCTTTCCCCACAATGTTGCTAGCCCGACACTACCTTGCAGCCGCGTCTGTAAGGTGTCTGTGCGCATACGCCTAGCAAGGGGCGATTGTAAATTTTTAAAAAATGAATGGATATAATTGTTTTTTAAATCAGAATCAACTGTTCTTCCTTAATAAAAACTGTGGTGTAGTTTAAGACTAAACTTCTAAAACTTACAAAAACAACCCCTGGTGTTTTATCAGCATATTCTTCTTCGTCATAAAAATATCAAGTGATTAATCGCTCGAGCGATTCACTCGATTATTAAAATCGCTCGAGTAATCAAGTACTCGATTATTAAAATCATCGGTTTTTCCCAACACTAGTATCTATTGCACGTTAATCCAAATCATTTTGGCATATTACCAAAGTCTTTCGGCTACTGCCAATATATTCCTGGCCGCGAGGTAAGGTGAAATTATTTTTATTTTCAAACTAGTGTACCGCCTATTAAGTTTGTTAACAATAAAATAAATTAAACGGGCAAGTGTGGACAATAATAATTGCTTTATGTCGTTTTCCGCATTGTTGTTTCTCTATTGCTGCATTGATTTGTATACAATTAGTATGAATACGTTGCATTGCGACTTGCGAATTGATTAAAATAATTATTTTTACTTTATACAGGATAATCCTTTTTAGTGATTTATTAAGTCTTTTGCTAAAGGACGTTAATTATTTTCAAACGGTTATACACTACGCCTATTAATAATCGAATATTCAAAAATTCACGTCCTAATTAAGGGGCTGTTATTTCAGTAATAATGAACTAATTTTAATAATTTTTGCTCTAAATAATAGAATGCAGGTTCTAGAATTTAAGGCAAATGCAGGTTCTAGAGTTTAGGGTGTTACGTCCTATTCTTCCTTAATAAAAATTCTATAGACTAAACTTCTAAAACTTACAAAAACAACCCCTGGTGTTTTATCAACATATTCTTCTTAGTCATAAAAATATCAAATGATTATTCGCTCGAGCGATTCACTCGATTATTAAAATCGCTCGAGTATCAAGTACTCGATTATTAAAATCATCGGGCTTTTTTAGCAATATAACTTATTTAGAAGAAATGGTAACTTTGTTGTTACTTCGAGTGGTCTCGCGATACTTTTGGGCCAGTATCTAATCCAGACATATATCTAATTGTTTTAGTTTAAAAAAAAAAAGATAGAATAGACAAAGCCATGGAAGAAATTCTGGCGCGGGGTGACAGTAACCAAGTCGAATTTAACGCTAAAAACCCCAGGGAGCAGTTTTCTCTAAAAATGTTAACATTAAGGAACCGGATATAGTCATGGCAGGACCTGCAATTCCACTGGCTCCATCTATTAATTTGCTGGGCGTCAATCTGGGAGGAAATATGTCTTGGCATAACCACGTTGTGACAATCGCCAAGGTAGCTTCACCGAAACTTGGTGTACTCTTCCGAACCAAAAAGTTGTACACGCCTCAACAACTTTTGATACTATACAAAGCCCAGATTCGACCATTACTACACTCTCATGTCTGGAGCTCTGCACCCAAACATACTCTTCGGCTACTGGATTCCATCGAAAGGAGGGCCATTCGTCTGATTGGAGACCACGAGCTGACGAAGAACCTCGACAGCCTAGAACATCGAAGACAGGTTGGGGATTTGACTCTCTTTTACAGATATTGTCATGCAAAGTGCTCGGCTGACCTTGCCCTCTTAACTCCGCCCAGAGCGGCGAATAGCAGTAATACACGACGAACCACTGCCGCCCATCCATATGTAGTTAAGCTTAGTGCTTCTCGAACTTCATTATTTAAGAACTCTTTCATCTGGAGGACTTTATTCGCACACGCACCACTCCCAGAGTGCCCTGAAGGATATTTCCTATAGTGTTTGTGTTTGATCATAAAAAAAAAGATTAAATTAAATTTGTATGTCAAATTCAAATTTTAGGAAATTTACATGCATTTAAATTTTATGCGCTACGTCATAAAATTAGAATTATCAGGACGTAAACTACTCTGCCATAAAACCAGGATCTGTTTTCAATCATCAAATTTGGACGTGCATTGTTCAATATTCGATAATTAATTGAGGTAGTGTATTAATGCTTTCCAACAATTTTTAAGAAACAAAATGACATCTTCTAAGAATGGGGGATTATTTATATCCATGTTTATTGAGGAAATGACAATTTTGCCGAAAGGCAACGAAAGAACGGAATATATTTTACCTACATTCTCCGAAATAAAAAATCACAGTTGTCTTATATGAACTTAACCAGCCAATAATTATTGTTTTTATAAATTCTAAGCCAATAACCTTTCCCGTTTCCGCTTGTTACGAAAATATTACCTAGAAACCGAATTTTTCCATAATCCAATCTTCAAACGAAAAGTATGTAAAAACAATTTACATAAAATATCGATGTTTATAGTCCAAGTTACATCACAGTAACAATGAGAAATTCCAAGTCGTAAAACGGAAGAGCCATTGGCGTAATACTATGGAAGGTGTAACATTTTAACATAAATATTTGGTCAAGCTAATTTAATAATTTAATTAAAAATTATTATATAAGTTTGTATTACCTGTTAGTAATCACGTTGGTTAAAGAATGACAGACAAAAATATTACTGTACAAACCAAAAACGTTTCATTAATAAATAGACAGAATTGTTTTTATTCTGTCAGAATCATACAAAGTTTTAAACAGTAATCAAATGATGCCAAATATGTACCGAGAGTCCTAAATCTACCGCCTGCGTTTGAAACCGAAAAGTATAATATTAACTAAACTTCTGGCCATTTGCTTTCGAGCAAGAAAAATTTCGCCTAAATGTAAAAGTTAATATTTTCTGAACCAGATATGACATCGATCTCCGGTTTTTAATGGTTGATAGATTTGTCCCTTGGGAAACAATTGCCAAAGTTGGATTGTCTTAAGCTGTCAGAAAATTTTATATACAGGGTGTTAAAGAGGACGATGATTTTTGCTCCAATTTCAATAGCATGTAACTTTCACAATAATATTTTTAAATTGTATCACTGTACGTCAATTGAATCAGTGGTTCATAGCAAAGAAAGTTGTCTGTCAATTTTTTGATATCTGCTATATTTTAAGAGATACCGATTTTTTTGAAAAACTTTGCTTTTTTTTCAACTTTTTGTTAGCTAGATCCCACTGTGCGTTGTATCGTGCAAACTTTGCAAGTGATTATTATACCTTATGAAAAGCTTGTTTATGTTCAGTAACAACAATTGTACCTAAATGTTGTGATGTGCAGTGGCGTACTTATAATCACTTATATGTCTATGCTTTATGTTATGTGTATCTCACAATTTTTTTGTATTGGAAAGTACTTGCCCCTAGATTAGGCAAGTTTTTCCTTATTTTTTTAGTTTTTCATATCGCGCTACAGGTATATTATACAGTGTCTACAAAATTTCAAAAAAGATAATTTTTGATTTAATTGTTTGAATAAATTTATTTATTAATTTCTAACTTTCTAACACGACACTATTCCTAAAATTAAACTTAGCTTTGTTGCTAAACGCATTAGCATGGCTGACTTGATATTGTTTTTTTTTTCGTGATAATCTCGAATCAAATTAATACACTCGGATGGACGGGGTTTGGTTTGACGACAGCAAGTGATATTTAATATTAAAGTGCCTTTTAATGTAAGTTTAATTTTAGGAATAGTGTCGTGTTGGAAAGTTAAAAATTAATAAATAAATTTTTTCAAACAATTAAATAAAAAAAATATCATTTTTAAAATTGTGTAGACACTGTATAATATACCTGTAGCGCGATATGAAAAACGAAAAAATAAGGAAAAACTTGCCTAATCTAGGGGCGAGTACTTTCCAATACAAAAAAATTGTGAGATACTCATAAAGCCTAGACATATAAGTGATTATAAGTACGCCACTGCACATCACAACATTTAGGTAAAATTGTTGTTACTGAACATAAACAAGCTTTTCATAAGGTATAATAATCACTTGCAAAGTTTGCACGATACAACGCACAGTGGGATCTAGCTAACAAGAAGTTGAAAAAAAGTAAAGTTTTAAAAAAAAATCGGTATCTCTTAAAATATAGCAGATATCAAAAATTTTACAGACTGCTTTCTTTGCTATGAACCTGTGATTCAATTGACGTACAGTGATAAAATTTAAAAATATTATTGTGAAAGTTACATGCTATTGAAATTGGAGCAAAAATCATCGTCCTCTTTAACACCCTGTATATAAAATTTTCTGACAGTTTAAGACTATCCAACTGTGGCAATTATTTCCTAAGGGACAAATCTATCAACCATTAAAAACCGGAGATCGATGTCATATCCGGTTCAGAAAATATTAACTTTTAAATTTAGGCGAAATTTTTCTTGCTCGAAAACAAATGGCCATCAGGTTATATTGAATGCATTTCTCATGTGTACCTATTAAGTAAACGTATTGTACTAAATATGGGTTTATTTTTAAAATTTTCTACTCGTGAAATTATTTATAGTTTTAGGGAAACCACCGTGGCAACGCTGTAGGCACGTGCTACCGATTATACTACGCGTGTAACCATGAAGTTTAGGTCTTTCATTAATTTTTTCGAGAGCGCTGTTTGTTTGTGTTCATTCTCTACTGCGATTGCCATCTATTGTATTTTTGAATTAATTTTTAGTGTTTTTTCGAACTATTTAGAGCTATTTATTAGCTATCTACAATGGTTCTTCAGTTCTTCAAGGGTTCATTATTTCAACATATTTTTTACATGTGGTTGTTTTTATTTGTATATGGTTGGGTGTATTGTGTTGTTTATTTTATTTTAAGGTAATTTGCTGACTTTTTCATGTTTTTGTTTTTTTTCCTTATTCCAACTTTTATATAAATTTTTATGATGCCCAGTGGGGCGTGAGACTGTGACTTTGAGTTTACTTCTGGATAGTTATTAGACAGGTCCCTTGGAGAAGGACTATTTCCTTGAAATCTTATATTAGGAAAAAATGAGACAAGTTTTGCTTATAATTTAGCGCCCGACGGGGCTCATTGCTCAGATAATAGCTGGTTAGCATTATTTGTTTATTGTATCTTCAGGTGGTTTCTTCATATTTATAAAAAAAGATTTGACTAATTTATTTAAAAAAATTCTAATCATACTGACTTTCTACACATTACACTCTCATAACGGACACCTCTAATAAGCGGACCTCTCTATTAAGTGAACATTTTTTCATAGTCTGGAACTTGGTATATGAAATTCCTTGAAAATCAACCTCTCTTAGGCGGACTCTCCTTTGGGCGGACGCCGACAGGCTGTTTTCATACAAAGAGTGCGAAAACCCTCCTTTAAACGGACAAAAAAAATTTCTAAGTATTTGGGAGACGAATAAGTACAGTGCAAAACTCTCTGAAGACAGACCGGCAACCAATCGCGTATGCGTGGCAGAGCGAAATGACTTCGCCGAATGAAAGTATGTGTGATTCCCCGACAGCACTACGCCGTTTATTTGCGACTTGTAAGGTTAAAATCGTAAACAATGGCACAAAATGTCGCGTTTTGAGTCTGAAAGGTGTTGTGGAAGTTTGTAATTTGATAACAATGATTTGGGCGAGTTCATTAACATTGATAGCAATGTGCTTTAGAAGATGATAGCGACCCCATTCCTACCGATTATGTAGTCCAAACTGAAACCACATCACTATCTGACGACTCTGATGAAGAAGTTGAATGCAGTAATCAAACAAATGTCACCAATTATCAACAAGTCATTAGTATGGTAAAGGAATTATAAGAGTATGCAAAGAATAGAGATGACTCTACAGCAATGGAATTGTTATCAGACTTGGAATTACATTTTCTAGACTTCAAGTATAAAACGCAAACATGTCACACTACGTTATTAGATTTTTTTTAGTACTACATCCTAACTAAAACTAGTGTATTTTTGTTATGTTATGTTTATTTGTACATACATATACATAGTAATAATTTTGCATTTACATATTACCTAATAACAAATTTCCCATGGGCGGACACCTCTATTAGGCGGATTAGGTGTCCGCCTAAGAGAGGTTTCACTGTATTATACTAATAAGTGCAAATCCCCTAATTTCTAAGGCACGAACCGCCACTGCTTAGTATGCACTGCTTCGACAATTATTACAATAGAGTAAAAGCAGTTCGCTACAACAATGATTAGGACCTAAACAGATACACTAAACGATTCAATTCACTTCCCTGTTACCATATATCTTAAATAACCATTACCGGTTTCCCGGTTTCACTTGCTATTATCAAATGGTAAAGAAATGTTAGCGAAACGCACACATACATAAGATCAATGCAACAATATGATAAATAAACGAACAAATAGAAGACGACCTAAAAACATATCTGCTTAAAGAAAACTACAAATAGTATTAAAAAATTGATCATTTTTTTTTACCGGATTACGAATGCAATCGTGTCTTGAACTCGAGTCAAAATATTATCAATAGGTTACACTTGCGGATGATGGGTTGCACTTTGGCTGCTTTGCGAACTCGTGCATTATCGCGAAGAAGGAAGACATTTTCGTGATCCAAACCGGCACATTTTTCGTCTAAACGACAGTGGCAGTTCCAGGATCCTAGTTACAAAGTAAGGTCAAATTATCTTTGACATGTTTTTTTTATACAGGGTGTTATGGAAATGACTTATTATATTTAAACCGGCAAATCCTGAGATGAAAATAAATTGAAGAAAAATAACCATAAATGGCGCTTTGAATTATTGCACGAAATATACACTTTATATGAAATATCTAAATTTACGTGGCCGCTACTGAGGACGTTCGCAATCCATAGTTTTTGAGGCGGCGCGGCGTTCTCATATTGCGACACAGCATTGTAAACGCACGGGTTCAGTTTTTGACAACAAGACGTCTTTGACCCGCGTTATCACTTCTTTTTCAAACTTTTTGGAAAAAAAATACTACAATTTTAAGGTAGATAGTCTCTTACCTTCGATCTTATAATCCGTTTTATAATTAAATTCCATAAAAAAATAAAATAAAGTGCCAGAATCAACAGTAGGTAATATCACACAAATTTGAAATCGCATCACAATATTTCTTGTTATGAATTATTTCACAACAGGAAAAAAATCGGGTAATGCTACAACTAACAAAACGTTTAAAATTCGTATACATCAAGCACGTGGAACCCTCGACAGCATCATTCCATCTCCGAGTCTCATAACCATACTGAAGCAACGTTAGTCGCGGGCGGCAGGTATCCAAGCAAGGGTGAGACATGCTGTGTGATCTGACAACACTGTTAGTATACTCTAGTGACCTACATTGTTGCTAACTAAATCCAGATGGAACGGCGTGACAGTATGTGGGTAAAAAGGGTTTTTATCTTAGTATTTAGATATTCGATAAAAAAAAATGTATGTAGACTTTCTCTAGGACACATTAGGAGTCACAAAAACGGTTGGAGATGGGTACAGGAAATTGTTAACCATAGTTACTTGGCTTATTTATTATTATTACAGTGTTACAAATTACTCTTCTCGCAATAACTCTAAAACGAAATAAGATATAAATATTCGCTTCCAAACAAGCTAAGGTTTACTAAAATTGAATAAGTCGTTTAGAAGCTATAGTGATTTAAATGGACACTCAGTAGCTTTCCCCTACTCTTATCAGGGTCGGTACGGTCGGTCCTTAGACCAAAATGATACAGAATTGTCCAAACTATGTTACCAAAGGTATACCTAAATGTGGGAATATTCGGAAAAATTTAGAATTTTAATATTAACTTTTCAATTGCTTGCGGCGAAATGCGGAACATAAAAATATGATGATTGTTTCCCCGAATTTCTATGCCCAGTAGTTACCGAGACATGGCCGGTGGACGGTCTTACAGAAACACCCTGTATATACGACATATTGTTGAGTTTTTGTGCAATATATCTTAAGCACTATACGGTTTGCACTACTATAAATTCTTTTTGTTCGCTTGTTGTAACGGGCCTATTATAATTGTGTTTTATAGGTTTCATATTTTATCATATATTATGTATATTTAAGGTGCAACGGGATAAATATGATAAGCATGTATTTATAAAATTTAAATATAACTTTTTTTAAATAAATTGTTGTTACTTTCACGGAAATCTTCCAAGTTAATACTGCTATAATTTATCGGATGTATTGAATTATTATCTAATAATAATTTATTAATGCAAAATAAGCAAATAGGAAATTATTAGTAATGCATGCAAAAGCAATTAATAAATTATTTACAGCACTGACCATGAGCATTATAATATTAATAAGAAAACCCCTATCAAGAAGAATAGTTTTAAATAAAATTCATAGAAAAATAGAAGCTTTAGAATAGAGGACAATCGCGACCATTTGTAACAAAACAAACCATCCGATATTGCTCTGGTAAGCACGTTTTACAATTCAATATTAATTGATTACTATTATGTATATACAGGATTGATTGTAAAAATATTTTCAGGCGTGCAGTGGTGTTCTACTAACAAGTATTAGCAACTTTGATAATTTAAACGGAACACCCTGTGTATTATTATCTTTTTAGAATCCCTATTAATTTATTAATATCTTTCCTTAATATTTTCCTATGCCTATTTGTTATCGTTCTAGAGATAATAATTAATTTAGGGCTGATATTTTTGAACTATGACAAATTAGGGCATTGAAATTTGGTTGATAGTCAGGTAATACCCAGAAGCCTAATGGTTAAACGTCTAAAAGGACATCCGTCATCAATACATCAAACATAAAAAGTGGTGTACCTTAGGGTTCTGTGCTTGGGCCAGTATTATTTTTATTATATGTATATACACGATTTGCCGCATGTTAATATTCGAGGTATTTTGACTATGTTTGCTGATGACACTACTATATTGTGGCGTGTTAGAAATTCAGATAATTTAAAGCTAATTGTACGATTTATTGCTGGTTAAACAATGGTGTGATGCCAACCTCTTATACCTTAATATTAATAAGACGAATATCCTTACATTTAAGTTTTCATTTTCTAACTTGATCTTAGAATAGGTTTTTTTTGACAACGAAAGAGTTGCAAAGTTGTTAGGTGTTCAAATCGATGATAGACTTAAGTTTGGGGGATCATATTCTAAGTAGAAAATTGGCATCGGGTTGTTATGCGGTCAGAGTTGTGTCCAAAGAATTGGGGAGACATATGGGTCGAGTTGCTTGCTTTTCGTTAAGAGTCACTTCAGGTATGGTATAGCTTCTTGGGGATTTTGCAGTCAAGACTTATTGTGTTCCATATTAGTTTTGCAAAAGATACCTATCTTTGTAGTGTTAATTTACGTGCACATTACAAACCTTTATTTATTAGCGAGAGAATTTTAACTGTAATTGGAATCTTCATTATTCAAACGGTTTGCTTAATTCTTTAAAAAATACAAACATTCACCTAACAGCAGCTCGTATAACACGTGTAATCGAAATGATGTACCTCTTCCAATTCCGAAAACAACTCTGACAAAGAATTCTCTTATATTTGAGCGTATCAAAATATATAACCACATTCCACTAACTTTTCGAATCTCGAATCGAAACTTAAAAAAACATCTACTTGCCAGACCATACTACGCTCTTCAGGAGTTTTATAATTATAACCTGTAGTCACTAGTTTGTTTATAGTATATTAAGATACAAGTTTCATAAGACATTATCTTAGAGTACGCGTTTAATTTAGAAAACGAACCGCGAAGCGGGGAGTTTTCTAAAGTACAAGTTCTCTAATTGTCTTATGAACCGTGTATTTTATAATACTTTTCCTATTTGGGTCTTTAAAGTCGAAAACTTTAAAAAAATATAGTAGATTTTTTCCATTTGAATTAATTTTTTCTTTTTGGGTTGGCAATACTTTTACAATTTAATAAAATCTTACAAGTATCAAATATGCCATAATAGAAACAATTCATCATAACAAAGCTTCTTCCCATCCGTCATAATTAGAAATAAATATATTATTGATGTTAATAAAAATGAGTCGGGAAAAAAGTTGTACTCCGTCAGAAATACGAGAAATTGCAGAAAATAATCTAAAAAAACTTTTAAAAAAAGAATATGCAAAACTTTGAGTTATGGTGCGAGCAGAATAAAGTTCAAAATACTGAACAAAATAATAAATAATACTATTGAACAAAATATTGTGTCGACACAGAATCTGACAGGAATAACAATTAAAGCCCAGGAAATGTATACAGTAACTATAAATATGTATATATAAAGTAATATGTATACTATATTGAATTAAAAATAAAAATAGTACTTTATTGAATAAAACTTTAGAAATAGAGCATAAACTGGAAGATATTTATATTATTTTTAGGTTATGTTGTTTTATAGTTGTGACTAGAAATTAGTTGACGGACACCGTCAGCATGTTATATATTTCCGAGTATAGGTATTTCAGATAAATATCTAGTAAAAATTATCTATTTGTAAGGTTAAAGGTTAGTATTTTTAAAGTTTCCTATAAAAAATTTTTGTCGTATCCGTAATGCCTAGAAAACTAATTTCAACGAAATCGAAGTAAGCCTAAAATTCGAACCCTGCTTGCTGCCAACATAAAAAAATAAAATTTCAGTTCCATAATGTTCCAGGTTATTCAATTTTTTGCATAATGTAGCCATTATGAAACCCAAATAGAAAAGAGATTTAATAAGCTTTTGTTTTAATTTTTACATATTTGTTTTATTAAGTATTTATAAACTATTGACCTCAGTTATTTTCTATTTTAATTATTTTTGACTATAGTTATTTTGTTGTTAGTTTGGATCTGTATATTTGTCTTTA
Source organism: Barypeithes pellucidus (assembly GCA_963991005.1). Taxonomy (NCBI): domain Eukaryota; kingdom Metazoa; phylum Arthropoda; class Insecta; order Coleoptera; family Curculionidae; genus Barypeithes; species Barypeithes pellucidus. The sequence continues at coordinate 17,682,642 of OZ022562.1, read as the reverse complement.
TATTTAGTATAGTATATAATTTTTATTCGTATTATTTTTTAGAAGCTTTGTGAATGTAGATCTAAAAATGAAAATTTGCCTAGTTAATTCGTCACTAAAACATACTCTGAATGAAGGTAAAAAACAACCGGCAAACGCGTGAGTAACTGTAAAAAATACACCGGCATCAGTATAAACACGCGGTGCTTTCATCGCAGCCTTGCCTCTTAACCTTGCTTGCTTCATGTCTTCAATTTCTTCGCGAAGACGCCGACGTCTAGCGAAAGTGAAAAACCCCTCCCCATCACGACGATCGTCGATATGGACCCCGAACCTATATAACAAAGTGGCCGTCGGCCAGCGACTATGAGTGATTAGTTTTTCTTTTACGAAGAACATCCCTTAATCTGGTGTCTGTGGTTCCCAGACCATGAAGGTCCACCGGTACCTTACGGTTAGTGTCCCCTTTGTGATTATTATTTTGATTCGTTGGACGATTCTCGATTTATGGACGTTACGTGTGCAAAAGTGTGTCAAGTGTTGTGACGACCTAGGATAGCATACCTAATTATAAAATAGGGAATTTCTTACTTTCTTAATCTAGGGCGACACGATAGTAGGTGATCAAATGACACGATCGACAGCATTACATTTGGTTCGAAATTAGAAAAGTGATATTTGATTTTTCTTCCTTGTTCAGTATTAAAATATTTATCTACAGGGATATCCCATGTAAACTGCGAGGTGGTCAAATATTTGCTTCCCCTATTTATTTTAGCTCAATGTACTTAATCTTTTTAAAGATTACAGTAAGAATAATGTCCTTGTTCAATTTAAAGTGTATTTTCCTAGTTATGAGGAGTTGTTTAACAAAATGTATTTTTAAAATAATAAACTAGGAAATACGGACACATTTCTAACAGTACACCAGCAAATAAATTTTGTGTCGGCAATTTTGTTACTGTTTCTAGGTAATTTGGGTCTGCTAAACCTAAACATAACCTCAGATTTTCACTATCAGAAACTAGGACCATAAGCTCTATTCTCGAGATTAAGGGTATTTTATATCGCATAATTATATACAGGGTGATTCACGACGAGCTTGCATTAGAACTTTATGGAGAACTACTGAATATATCTTTCTGAAACTTTGGGATTTAGGTTTATCGATATGCTCTCTTTATCTAAAATATTCACATGTTTTTGCCATTTCCGGTTATACCGGAAGTAGCTGCCAACTTTCGTTTTTTAAATACAACATGGTAATTTTTATTACATTTTTCGATTAAGCGTTAAATACTAAGCATATTTTATACGACATGATTTTGTCAGACTCTGTTAGTTTTTGAGATATCTGGACTTTTTGTAATTATTTGTCCAATGCATGACGATGAAAACATCAATATAATTTTTTTCCTTAGCTCTTAGACCAAAAATTTTTTCTCACCGAATAGCTAGAAGATCATCAAGTCTCAAAGATATTTGAAATTCGGCAGAAAATGTGCAGGGTGGTCATAATTCAAGCTTAATTTTGAAAGAATTCAACCATTAAGAACTTTCTTATTTTAAATGGAACATCCTGTATATTTTTGATTAATTTGATGGCAAATTAGTTGTTCTTTATAAATAGTATTTACTGTACTATACCTATATCAAAGCGTTTTCTCAAAAAATGTACTTAGGGGCTGTATACTGATATACTGAAGGAAAATCTAATTGAAAGGGTAAGGGCAGCATTTCAATCTCTCACTGCACAAGAAATAGGAATGCTACAAGGAATAGTATGATGAGAAGAATACATAAATGCTTGTAAGTAGATGGCAATCATTTCGAACATATTTTAAAAATATAATCAAAATATATTAGATATAATTTTCAAACACATTTTTAATTAAAGAATTTAAAGTTTATAAACTTGTTTCCTTGCTATTTTTTAAAAAAATAATATTTAAACCATTAAATTTAAAACAATCAACTGCATTTTATTTATAAATTCAATTAAGAAACGCTTTAGAAAGTTGTATTTTCACGCAATCAATCACTTTTCCTCCGTATATACATCAGTAAACAGCCCCTAAGTACAATTGTTTTCATAGCACACTTGAACAAATAGTATTTTCGGAATAAAATTGGATTTTTTGAGAAAACGCTTTGATATAGGTATAGGACAATAGATACTATTTATAAAGAACAACTAATTTGCCATTAAATTAAACAAAAATATACAGGGTGATCCATTTAAAATAAGAACGTTCTTAGTGGTTGAATTCTTTCAAAATGAAGCTTGAATTGTGACCACCCTGTATATTTTCTGCCGAATTTCAAATATTTTTGAGACTTGATGATCTTCTAGCTATTCGGTGAGTCCAAGAGCTAAGGTAAAAAAATTATATGGATTATTTCGTCGTCACGCATTTGCCAAATAATTACAAAAAGTCCAGATATCCCAAAAACTAGTCTACAGTCTGACAAAAACATGTTCTATAAAATCTGTTTAACGCTTAATCGAAAAATGTAATAAGAATTACCATGTTGTATTTAAAAAACGAAAGCTGACAGCTACTTCAGGTATAACCGGAAATGACAAAAACATGTGAATATTTTAGATAAAGAGAGCATATCGATAAACGTAAATCCCTAAAGTTTCAGAAAGATATATTCAGTAGTTCTAATGCAAGCTAGTCGTGAATCACCCTGTATGTATTACTGCTACCAGCAAAAAAACAACAACAACAACAGAAATGGAAGAAAAATGTTTAATGTACACCACAACAAATAGAAAAATTATCTATCATTAACATTAACAATGAGTTATTAATTTAAATTAACCTAAACTAATAAATAAAAATGTTAAACAAAAAGCGGGACTTGTTAAATCTATCACTCTGCAGCTCGTCAGATGACGTTTCGACTGTATCCTCTGGTAACGTAGGCTATATGTTGGAATTGGGATTTCTTCAGAATGCTGAACAAGTCTTCTTGCTGACTCCAGGTTAGGATAGTTCCACTTATGCCCTTTATCTTCACAAGACAAAAATAACAATCATCAAAGTGCCTTTTTTGTTCCCTCCATACACAACAAACTTTAAACACTTTCTTTGTCCTTTTGTCCATTGTCGCAGGCGTTCGACACAGGTTTTGCATACAACATGCGGAGCCCAGGGTTTATCTTGGTCTCCCTAATTGAACACCAAAATAGGCCACATAAGCTTTTCCACAAAGTCACAAATCACTCTTCTACTTTCTTTTAAAATGTACCAGCCATATATGTAGCAAAAAACGTTCGGATGGTTTACGCAATTACGCCTACTTGTAGAAGCCATGTTTAAATACGATTTAAAAAAAAAATACACTATTGCAATGAAACTCAAGTTCCTACTAAATTTGGCAAATGCATGCAGGCAATTTTCCGCATATGCGGATTATACAGGGTGCATCAAGTAAAGTGGCCTATAAGAAGTATCTCGAGAACTAAATGAGATTTTATTTTGAAAATTTGGCTGTGGCTATAAGAGATGGTTTTTTACGTTTGTAAAATATTTTGGATGGTGCGGTATTGCCGGATCATACCTAAAGTGGTAGCAACTTCGGAATTTTAAATGAATTACCCTATATATTATATATTATTTGGAATATAGGTAAAAAACTAGAACAGGTTTCTGTATAATATTATATACCTATCTTTAAGAATTTTTCAATTATAAATAATCTTGTGATTTTTTAACGTCGTATCAGAACCTGAAAAGAAAATCATATCTCTTTAGCGGCTACAGCTAGAAAACTGAAATTTTGACAATAGTTTCACAAGACCATTTTATAATATTGAACAGTATTTAATTAGTTTTATACAGGGCGTCTCCATAACAATATTTCTAAGGGAGATGAATTATAGCAAAAATCTTTTCTTTTTTTTTTTATGGGACACCCTGCATTTGATATGTTTTGCTAATGGAGGATCGAATTTTCTATCTAATGATATTAAGTATTCCTATACCTATCTTCAATATTTTCGAACTTATAGCGAAATTTAAAAATTATCTTAAAAAAATATATTTTTTGGTAGTTGGCTGTGGAATGGATTCATAGAAACAAAATAATGAAAAATCCATTTGACGTTATGTCTGTGTTATTGTAATAAAAATTAACTAATTCACATTATTCGAGCTTAGATATTTTAAGTTTATTTTATATTCATGGGTGTGGTAGAGTTTTATCTAGAACTTGCAGAAAATTTAATGAACTTCATCCTGAAGCAGCTCCTATGAATCCCAAAAAGTTGATTGGCCGAGGAGGTCCATGGAAATGGCCCCAAGGTCTCCGGATCTTATCCCCCCTGCCTCTATCGATGGGGTAGGGTTAAAGAAATAGTATACAAGGCACCCGTCACAACAAGGGAAGGTTTAGAAAATCGACTAAGAACAGCTCTGGGGTTTCTAGAAGTGGAAGAAATGAAAAAGGTGACAAATGAACATGTTATCACCACAGTTCATGAATGTTTAAGAGCCAGCAGTTTACTTATTAGTTATTTTATTGGTGTTGATGCGTAATTTTAATTTTTTTTATTTATTTATTAATAAATTGCTTATTTGTTAACTATTTTTTTACAACAACACAGACATAACGTCAAATGAAATTTTCATTATTTTGTTTCTATGAATTCATTGTACAGCCTACCAAAAAATATATTTTTTTAAGATAATTTTTAAATTTCGATATAAGTCCGAAAATATTGAAGATAGGTATAGGAACACTTATATCATTAGATAGAAAATTCGATCCTCCATTAGCAAAACATATCAAATCCCATTTAAAAAAAGAAAATTTTTGCAATAATTCATCTCCCTCAGAAATATTGTTATGGAGACGCCCTGTATAGAACTAATTCAATTCTGTTCAAAATTATAAAATTTCGATGGCCTTGTGAAACTATTGTCAAAATTTCAGCTTCCTAGCTGTAACCGCTAAAAAGATATGATTTTCTTTTCAGGTGCCGATGCGGCGTTAAAAAATCACAAGATTATAATTATAATTCAAAAACTCTTAACGATAGGTATATGATATTATACAGAAAACTGTTCAAGATTTTTACGTAGATTCCAAGGAAAATATAATATGTGGGTAATTCATTTAAAATTCCGAAGATGCTACCACTTTCGGTATGATCCGGCAACATCGCGCCATCCAAAATATTTTACAAACGTAGAAAACCATCTCTTATAGCCACAGCCAAATTTTAAAAAAAAATCTCATTTAGTTCTCGAGATTCTTCTAATAGGCCACTTTACTAGGTGTACCCTGTATAGGTACTAATACCGTAGGACAAAAGCCAAGTTAACGAATTAATTTATGAGGCTTACGGTATACAATTTCATTCTCATTTATTGCCTTCTAATGTATATTTTGTACTAATTGCAAAAACGAAAATAAGAAATCTGCAGGTGCAAAAAAATTCAAGGAAAAATTATTTCTTATCTGTAATAATTATATGGCCTTTTGCCTTAAGATTAGGTATTTTCAGTGATTTATGAATAAATAGGTATAATTAAAAAGGCATTAGTCCTGGAATTAGTTAAAATTTAATCAATGTAACTTTCCCTCAACCGAATAACACATGGCGATTATAAATATTCAACGGGAAAATTATTTGAGAAAAACTAAAAACGCTGTCAAATATTGACAACCGTAAACGTGATTATAAAGTAGATTACTCGTATTTTTATTTTAACCTGAATTAAAATTAACCAGAATCGTACTCCAGATTTAAGCTAGTTTGAAGACGAAATTTTCTTAATATCTTAAAAAAGGTATGGCGAAAAAAGTTCAAATTTGGTGAACTTTTTACTCTCATTATTCTCTTTTAAAAAGTATTAATCAAAGTTTGCTTTAAAACCAATATGGGAGCGAATACTTGACCACCTCGCAATTTACATGGGAAAGCCCATGTGTCCAGTTCAGATTATGAAAATCATTTTTTAATAAGTCATGGATCTACACTTTGACATAATTTTTAATTTAACATTTCCTTATTACATTTCTTTTTGAGCCACCGGTGTAAATTCTACAGGGTACCATTTCGTATTATTTATATATGGAGAATCAGTAGGAATTGACAGTTCTACACTAGTTTCCTAGAAAGCAGCTTATTAAATATAAGTACCTACATCTGGCGATTACATTTTCGCTGGCTATATTTTCATAACCGTCATTAAAAAAGCATCAATTAACAGATGAAATTTTTTTGTTGTTAAATTTTTTTAAATTTATATTCTTACCTTTCTCTCCTTTAATCTGGTGACGTATTGTTGATATTCTTCATCTCCTATTTGTCGTTAAAATTTACTAAAGTTCAGCTAATTTATAAACAAACTTGGGAAGATGAAACCATTCACCACTTTCTCTCAAAGGTTTACTTGTCTTCTTCTACATTGTAATAGGTGAACATTATTTATTCATTTATTTGATTTTTTGGAGATTTTCTAAAATCATATGAATAATTTGTTATAAACATTTTAATAGAATGCATCAGAAAAAGATTGTTTACACACAAGAATAACGGTTTATGGCCCAGATTTTATATATTATAACGTACACTCCCCGACACAAAACTCCGCCATCTCAAAATTTTGGCTAAGCTCGATGTGCTATAACTTTTCTATTTTTTATTGGATTTTCACGATCTTATACAAAGTGTCCAAGAAAATGAGGGCCAGTACAGGGATCTCGGCAATCGTAAAAGATACGAAGTCGGTTAAATGGAGGTAAACTTGCGCATTTACGTGCCTAATAATATGCCGTTTAGAAAGGTTTAAAATTCTGAGTTGTTCCGGAGATATCCGGAGAAACCGAAATTCTGAAAAATCGTTATATTGTTTTCCTGGGTTTTTTTTAGATCGAATTCTAAAGTAAATTGCGCTTTTACATTGCCACTTTTTCCGCTCTATCTAACAGCGTTAATTGTTTTATAATCCGACGAGTCGTCTTCGGAGGGCCATTATCAACTTTCTTTTTTTAAATACGGTCCTGTTTTTCTGATATTGGAATTTGAGAGCTTTTTTTCTTCCGAATGCAACGATGTATGACATATTGTGGTTTAATGTCATTTCAAGGGTTTTTTGAACAACAGCAGGAAATTTTGGGATACGGTCCTGTATTTCTATTTTCTATCTATAAATAATATCTCATAAGTAAGCTCTAAATTTTTTTTACTTATGTTGGTCTAGTTCAATAAATAACAAATAATTTAATAATAAACCACAAATAAGTGAACAAAAATCATTCCAAAACAGTAATAAAACGAACAACGAAAAAATCAGGTGTTAAAAATGATTTCCGTTATTATCTAAGCACAAATAACATCTTCTAACTGCCACATAACAGTTTTTTTGAGATAAAATAAAACACGATAGAATATCAAACTTTTCAGCATTTGTAAAATTATGTTCCATATTTTCTGGAAAATAGAAAACCTCTTAAAATGCTTTCAAACGATCACAATGGGAATGTCAAGTAAAACAAATCTTGCATCACCATCTTAATTTTTTTGTTTGAAAAGCTTACTTTTCTTTTAAATCCCGAATCAACAGAAGTTTGAAATAATGTTTCTGTATTTTGTTCACTTATTTGTGGTTTATTATTAAATTATTTGTTATCTATTGAACTAGTCCAACATAAGTAAAAATTTAGAGCTTACTTATGAGATATTATTTATAAAATTAGAAATACAGAACCGTATCCCAAAATATTCTGATGTTGTTCAAAAACCCTCGAAACGTCATTAAACCACAGTGTATCATACATCGTTGCATTCGGAAGAAAAAAAGCTCTCAAATCGCAATGTCAGGAAAACCGGACGGTATTTAAAAAAAGAAAGTTGATAATGGCCCTTCGAAGACGACTCGTCGGATTACAAAACAATTAACGCTGTTAGATAGAGCGGAAAAAGTGGCAATGTAAAAGTGCAATTTACTTTAGAATTCGATCTCAAAAAAACCCAGGAAAACAATAAAACGATTTTTCAGAATTTCGGGTTTTCCGGATATCTCCGGAACTACTCGCAATTTTAAAGCTTTCTAAACGGCATATTATTAGGCACGTAAATCCGCAACTTAACCTCCATTTAACCGACTTCGTATCTCTTACGGTTTCCGAGTACGGATCTATAACTGAACTGTAGGTAATGAAGAGACGGCGAATGTAAAATGAGGTGCTACAGAAAAATATGACAGGAAATACCATGTAACTTTTGAGGTGGCTGGATATTGATTCCCCAGTACATTTTATAGAAAAACTGCATTATAACTTCTTAGAGGCCGACATGGTAAACCTAGGAGCCAATATTCAGCCACCTTAAGAATTATATGGAATGTCCAATGTTCTTAACGATGCATCACCCGGTATAATGGTGTAATAAAGAGGAACTACACTGCGCTTACAATAGGTTTGTTCCAACACCCTATTTTTGTATCGTTCTAGAACAGTCACGAAACTGTTGGGATCGATTTTGTGCGCAGGTGTTAATTTTGCACTGTTTGCTGCCGATGCATAAAGGACGCAAGGTTGGTACGTTTTTCTGAGCATTGTCTGTAAAAATCGCAGCTGATCGCCCATCTGATTAGTTCCTAGACTAGGAAAGAAGATTAGTTAATTATCATAACATACATAAATCATAACCCTACTTTGGTTGCTCAAGTTCTTGGTCTAATAAGCTTGAGTATTATCTTTTGTGGTTCCGTTTTGTTGTATTTAATAATTATGAAAGAGAATAACGTGTTCAATGGTACGAATATCTTGTAGGTTTAGGAACCGTATTATTCAAATTTAATAAGAATAAATTAAATAATCATAACTATTAATGATGGGGTAAGCAACAACTCCTACAAAACAAGGCTAAAAGAACTGCACGAATGCCAGGAATACGAAAACAACTGTTTTTTTTACGGCGCAAGTCAGTACAAACGGTTTCTGCTCTTGGCCATGTATCGTTTTCACCGTTCAGGAACTGGTTTGCGAACGATCACAAATTTGGTTGGAACACCAACGGGATCGCCAGATACACCGTTCTGTGTCGATTGGAACGGTCTGCGACTATTACGCATGTGCGTGACCGTATATTGTACGATTTTTAGGGTGCATGGTTGGAACGAACCTAATATAAGAATTAACCCTGTTTGTGATTTATTCATACATAGGTCATTTTAAACTCGCAAACTAGCTCTTTAGGACGGTTTTAAGGTTATAACCCTTTAGTGAAGACGACTGAAAATATCTAGTTAAAACTATTACTATCTCTAAGTATGGCAAGGAAAAATCCGTCCAAAACGCATACAGGTTCGAGCGTATAAATACATTTAAATACATGTATGATCAATTAACACGAAAATAAAAAAGTAAATACCCGTAACGCTAACTACCTGAGGAAATAATTAAAAAAGAAAGTGTTATTTGTGAAAAAGTGTGTTTGTAAAAAAGTAAATTGGCGGAAAAAATAAAGTATTACCATTATTTATAATATTATTAATTTATAATACAGAGAAACCTCTCATAACGGACACCTCTAATAAGCGGACATCTCTATTAAGCGGACTTTTTTCATAGTCCGGAACTAGATATATGCAATTCCATGAAAATCAACCTTTCTGGGGCGGACTCTCCTTTGGACAGACGCGGACAGGCCGTTTTTATACAAAGAGTGCAACAACACTCCTTTAAACGGACAAAACATTTTTAAAAGTATTTGGGAGACGAATAAGTACGGTGCAAAACTCTCTGAAGACAGACCGGCAAATAACCGCGTGTGCGTGGCAGAGCGAAAGGACTTCGCCGAATGAAAGTATGGGTGATTCCCCGACAGCAGTTCGTCGTTTATTTGAGAGTTGTAACGTTAAAATCGTAAACAATGTCGCGTTTTGAGTCTGAAAGATAATATTGATGTTGTTGAAGTTTGTAAGTTGATAACAATGATTTGGGCGAGTTCATTAACATTGATAGCAATGTGTCATTAGAAGATGATAGTGACCCCATTCCTACCGATTATGTAGTCCAAACTGAAACCACATCACTATCAGACGACTCTGATGAAGAAGTTGAATACAGTAATCAAACAAATCTCGCCAATTATCAACAAGCCATTAGTATGGTAAAGGAATTATAAGAGTATGCTAAGAATAGAAGTGACTCTACAGCAATGGAATTGTTATCAGACTTTGAATTGCATTTTCTAGATTGCAAGTATAAAACGCACACACGCCAAACTACGTTATTCGATTTTTTTAGTACTACACCCTAACAAAACTAGTGTATTTTTGTTGTGTTATGTTTATTTGTACATACATATGCATAGTAATAATTTTGCATTTACGTATTACCTAATAACAAATTTCCCATGGGCGGAGATCTCTATTAGGCGGACGACGGTCCCCTAGGTGTCCGCCTAAGAGAGGCGTCACTCTAAATAAATAAATAAGAAATGAACATAAAACGTTCATCAGCAAAAAAAAATACCATTTGTACAAAGACGCGGGAGAGTCAAAATTATGCATTATCATTATGCAACATCCTCGCTCAAACTGAAGCATTTCCCTCGTCCACTTTAATTAAACGGCACCTCTCTGATGGGCGTTTTTCAGGGATACCAAATAAATGAGATTTAAGTAAAAAATTAAGTATAATTTTGAGAAAATATTTTAAGCTGGCTTTTGGCGGGAAAAAATTAGAAAATAAACGTAAAAGATGTAAAAAATTTTTTAAAACTTTTCTAAGGTTACCATAGGACACCTTCATGTAACTTACCTTAAAATTGGTATTAGATATATCGGTATTTTAATGTTTTCTGCATTTTTACCACCCATAATATCCCATTTAATCAATTCTCAATGAAACATATATTTTATTGATGCAACTAAGAATTATATCCATTCAATCTGTCTATCATATTCTAGCGATGATTCCATAACTATAGAAAAATATTTAAAATAAGGTTATTTTTAAAACTCAATTTTGGAGATCGCGAAGCGATGATGAAATTTAAGTCATCCACATAACAAACGGCCATAATTATGTTATTCCTATGTTAAAGACTTAGTATCTATAGTGTGTCCCAAGCGAACATATATGTGTAAATGACAAAAAGTATTCTAATTGAAATTTGATTATTTGGGATCTAGGCCTGCTTGATTAGAAAATAAAATTCGACATTGTTTGATTCTTATGAAATCAAGCAGGCAATGACCGGAGTATTCTTTTTATTTTCTGTCTAGGTAAAGCGCCTCTTCTTCGCGACATATCGAAAAATGTCATTAAGATATCTTGGGACACACTGTATAATTAAACATACCTAAATTTCTTATCATCTCCGGGTACAAATGTCATATTATCTCCATCCACTATTCGTATCTCAAGAATTTGTTCTTATAACATATTATCTAAAATGTCCATAACTCTGGAAAAATTTCCTTCCAAATGAAAATGCTGACAGAAGACAGTAGAAGGAAACCTAATAATTCTTGGAGAGGATAAGGACATTAAAGGAAAAAACATAATTGCTATAAAAAGTAAAAATATACAGATCTAAAATAGTTATTTTATATTGTATACAAAACCTTAAATTTAATATCCTATGTTGCTCTTCAGTTCTCTTTCTGGCAATGTTATGTAATTTCATCCATATTCTTTGGAAAATAGGATTTAAAATGCTTCTTCCTAGTTCTTATAGCTGACTCTGAATATTCATACCTGAAAAGTGTGGTACAAGGTGAAATAAAGGATATATTTACTTTTTAACGCAAATTTCTTTAAAACCGATTGGGTAATAAAAAAGTTATTTAACACCAAACCTAATTTAAAATGTTCTTATTCATTTTATGGTTCATAATTAAAGCTTAACAACATAGTAAATTAATTCACCAACTACCGCTTAATAAAAAAAAATTGACTGCTGTCTCCTAAATCATATTAATAATTAATTATTGTAAAACCAAAAAAAAAAAAACAGCTGCTTTACATTTCAACGCCTATTAATCTTCTATTGGCAAGATGCCGTCGGCTGTGGTTACATCATGACCAAAAAAATCAAAACAACATAACTTTCCAATCATAAAACACACCCCGTATAATATTTAGACCTGAAAGAAAGTGAAACTAAACTAATTCACTTGCGGTATTAAGGTCGATCAAATTCTTTTTTTTATTTACATTTTAGTCCGAGACAACATTGATCGTTATTAATTTGAGATAATTAATTCCACTGAACAATCTGAACATACGAGGATCATTGATGAAAGTCACCGTCAAAGAATTCATTTTTACTAGAACTCATTTTGTAAACAACAAAACTACGGAAGTGAATATTTTAACTTAGAAAGTAAAATTCGAGCCAAATAAAAAACAGCATCTGATCAGGGCAGTTGGGGTCTAATAGCATTAGTTTAGTTTAGTGTTAACTATTAAACCATAAAGCATTTTATAATTTTATTTCGTCGTACTTTAAGAAGCAATATACAGGGTGTCCCAGAACTAAAAGTACCGGATGATCCACTAACAGGGAACGCCGCGCTCCGGCTGTATCTCCGAAACCGTTAACCACACAGCTTCGGTAAAAATTTATTTTCAAGAAAAGTGGCCAAGAGAAATAGCTGGACATAATTTTTAAGTTGTTAGATTGGCCGCTAGAGGGCGTAACACGAATTATAAATTAGAAAAACGAAGTTTCTCCTTATAGTTAGAGAGACGGTGACAATAAGGGGTCCGTGAAGTGGAATATCAGTAATTTGGTTTTTCGCGGAGTTTAGGTCCCCCTCTACAACTTTTATATGTGATGAAATGCCCTAGAGCGTTGCTGAGAGGCGCTGTACTGCTTTAGATAGTAAATTCTCAATAAATTCAAAATTATATCGGGAAACACATTTTCTGACAAGTCAACCCTTGCATATACTTTTCCGAGCGTGTCAAAAAAAAAATTAATGGAAAAATTATAAAGTCTCTAGTGACTTGGGTCCAAGTGGGCTTAAGATATTTGTAGTCACATGGAGATGACTCGTAAATAATTTTCTGATAAAAATAATATTGCGAATCATTTTTCCCGTCATACAACTGAACGATACCTGCCTTCCGGTATCTCTGCGTAATATTGTCAGAATTCAGCCTAGCTAGGTGCGATTCTTCTGAAAATTTTTTTTTTTCCACAATATTTGGGTGTCAAGAAATGTAGTGTGATAATTTTCTGACATGTCACGATCGTTTTCCGAATTTCCTCCGAGGAGATTTTTAAAAAATTCCAATAATGAAATGGCGAGACCTGGAACGAAAAATTTTTTTCACATAATCTTTAACATATAATGTTCCATTCTAGAAAGTTTCAACTTCAAATTCGCCTTTTTTCTTTTATTTAAATATTCATTTTTTTTAAACGATCGGAGAAATATATGCAAGGGTTGACTTGTCAGAAAATGCGTTTCCCGTGATTTTGAGGTCACGCAGATGCTGTAAATTCATTTTCAGACATGGCTCGATATAATTGTGAATTTATTGAGAATTTTCTATCTAAAGCGGTACCTACAGCGCTTCTCAGCAACGCTCTACGGCATTTTATCAGATATAAAAGTTGTAGAGGGGGACCTAAACTCCAGGAAAAGCCAAATTACTGATATTCCATTCACGGACCCCCTATTGTCATTGCCTCTCAAACTATTAATTTCCCTAATTAAGGTATATTTAAAATATTTACACTGAAATCTTTAGAAAATTCCACATAATTTTAGTCATGAATGTTTTTCTTTAGCTGATCAAATAAAGTGCAAAGGGTGCAAACATTTATTTTTTTTATTTTTACATAAATAAATACAAAAACGATCACTGAAAGAATTATATATATATTTTTGACAATAATTTTTTAATTAATTAAATGGGTGCATTAGAAATTGTAAATAAAACAGTTGCTCGGAGCGACATTGACAAGCTGGGTACACCATAATTTGGGTAAAAATAATGAAAAAATATATATTTTTAATAAAATTATACATATACTAAAGCGCAAAAAGTTACACTTGTTTCTATGTACCTAGAGTGCCGCAGCGAGCAATCTACATCAAAATAATTGAATGGGTGATTGGAAAAAGGATAAAATTTCGATGCAATTCCCGTCGAATTATATCCTTTTTCCAATCACCCATTCAATTAACAAATTCAAATGTCTCGCCCTAAGAAATGCCCAATCACAAAATCTTATGCAAGAATATTAGTTAAAAAGTAAATTGATTAGGAAATGGACACCCACTATCTTGGTTAATATTAACTTTTGAACTAAGCAAAGTTTTAAATAGTTTTACCCAAAGAATCTGCAGTCTTACTGTGTTCTCATAGTTTTTCGACACCCTGTAGAAAAGGAAAAACCGAAAAAAAAAATTATTATTTTTTCTTTTTCTATGATTCCCTGGTATATCTAAATGATATAAACATTTAAAGTAAAATATGTATGAGTTCATTGGTAAGTTCATCAGAGATACATAACTTTCTCTTAAGAGGAATGATATGAAAACACGAATTAACAGCCGGAAGATGTTTTTAGTTATACGTAATTTAAAATATTGACTAGCTTCTTCACAGTAATTAAAGGGAAAATTCGACCTGCTAATTTTAATTAACTTTGTTGTTGTTGTTGTGGAATATCTGATTGTGATGTTACATAGGCGTGAAATAAAACAATATTTGAGTATGGAAAATAAGTTAAACTCGGTTAGATACCGTCCGAAAGTGTTTGAATGTGACCCAGTGGTTTAATCTTAGATTATGAACCTAAATAAAAATGATATGTTGATAAAAATATGTAGAATAAGCGAGCAAGACATTTAACCAAAAATTCTTGTCATGCCAACTTCTTGGGTTCTCACAATCAACTGTTTTAATTTATTTTACAGGTTACCCTACTGGTAGCTTTTCATGTTACATGGACAAATGGTAAAGCAGTAGTAGCGAAAAGTTCTATAAAAGAACAAACTGCATCTAAAACACAGTAAGTAACCTTTAACAAATATTTTTTACTAAAGTTGAAAATTATATTTACTCAATGCATTATATTCAGTTGCATATTTACCCATAATTTACGGAGAGATATTTTTACAAGGAAACGTAAGTTGATTCTTTATTCAAAAACATTAATTTTCTGATCTATTTCCTAAAATTTGTATTTTCTTCATGACAAAATTCACATTAACAGAAAACTTTTGAATAGGTTGGGTTGATGAGTTTTGGTAAGGAACCCTAAACAGACACTGATGTGGAACATTAAAAATTTTGTTCGGGTTTGACGGTTTTTTTTATAATATTTGGAACTTGAGACATACTAGAAAATTCCTCATATTTTTAGGACAGCTGAGAAAAGAGTCGGATATGACTACACACCTGCGGGAAGTGGACCAGGCCAGGATATTGGATACGGTCATTCCGGAGCTGGTTCCCTTGGAGGTGATTTCAGTCATTCCGGCGGAGGAGTAGCTTTAGGCGGAGACTATAGTAATTATGGATCTGGAGGAGATTTTAGCCACGGAGGAAATTTAGACCATGGAGGCGATTTAGGCCATGGGGGCGACTTAGGCCATGGAGGCGACTTAGGCCAATTACATGGGGGAGCATTGAATGGTGGTGTCGTGGATATACAGCACGTCGATGTTCACCAGGTGGATACAGGACATTATGGTAGGTACTTCTCATAATATTAATACCTATGAAAACAAGATATTCGGATCAAATCTCTGTCTGTCATTGTATGTATGTATACCAAATAAGTACCTAATGATCATATATTTTTTTAATTAAGGTGGTGGTGGCGTTGAGGTCCAACATGTTGCTGATATCGAACACCATCATGAACTAGGTCATCACGATGATCATCACATAGACCATTATGATCACAATGATCACCATGATCACCATGACCACCATGACCACCATGACCACCATGATCACCATGACCACCATGATCACCATGATCACCACGACCATCATGACCACCACCATGATCCAGGCTACTGGAAGAAAAAAGTTACTTGGAAAAAAGGTTGGAAAAAGATATGGAAACCATCCCAAAAGAAAATATGGAAACCACAATGGAAAAAATATTGGAAGCCCATATGGGTCCCAACCAAAAAAGCGGCATGGAAAGAAATAAAGGTTCCTGATTGGAAAAAAATATGGAAGCCCGTATGGAAGGAAATCAAAGTACCAGCTTGGAAAGAAATTCAGGTACCAGATTGGAAAAAGATATGGAAACCAGTGTGGAAACCGATTAAAGTACCAGCATGGAAAGAAATTCAGGTGCCAGATTGGAAAAAGATTTGGAAACCAGTATGGAAGGAAATCTCCATACCGGCCTGGAAAGAAATTCAAGTACCAGCATGGAAAAAATACTGGTACCCTGTCTGGGTCAAAGAAGGAGTTCATGGAGATCACTTTTTGGGAAAAGACCATGACGGTGCTGAGTACACGGCTCACGATATTTGGAAAAAGAAGATGATCTGGAAAGCTGCCTGGAAAAAATACTGGAAGCCAGCTAAAAAACAAGTGTGGGTAAAAGACAAAAAACTGGAATGGAAAGAAGCCTGGAAACAGATTTGGAAAACTGAAAAGAAACAAATTTGGGTATCTGACAAAAAACTTGTTTGGAAGGAGGCGTGGAAACAAATCTGGAGAACAGAAAAGAAACAAATTTGGGTTTCAGATAAGAAGCTGGAGTGGAAAGCAGCCTGGAAGCAAATATGGAGAACGGAAAAGAAACAAATCTGGATTCCAGATAAGAAACTAGAATGGAAAGAAGCGTGGAAAAAAATATGGGTACCTGACTGGAAACAAATTTGGGTTCCCGCCTGGAAAGAAATATGGAAACCTATTATTATTCAGGAATGGTTTCCATCTCCAGATCACCATGACCACCACCATGACGAACACCATGGTTGGGATAGGTCAGACAATACCAATGGAAAACAACTTGAGCCATTCGTAACGCCTTCTTCAAATAGTATTGCTAAAAGGCAAACGGAAGAAGGAACAAAAACGCCACAAGTTGAGAACCAAAGCAAACAAAGTTAGCTCCTATACTGAAGTCTAGTATTAAATTCTCTTAATACCAGTTTGTCTGGCCACGTACCTTTTGTAAATATTAGCCTTAAGTAATTTTATTGTTATAAATAGTGCCTTAGACTGATTTTATTTTTATAATGAATAATGAGTAGGTATATGTAATATTGATGAGCCGCGATGTTTTAGGGTGTGTAGTTATTTTAGTACCTACCTACAAGGAAGGTTGTGCAGATTTGTTATACAATGGGGAATATAATATATTAGCTTTCATGTTCCTGTAATAGCTATGCGCCATATGACCTTGGCTTTAAGTCATACATGTTATGTATTTGTGGCGAGTTTCCTGTAGATATACAGGGTGCACCAAGTAAAGTGGCCTATTAGAAGTATCTCGAGAACTAAATGAGATTTTATTTTGAAAATTTGGCTGTGGCTATAAGAGATGGTTTTCTACGTTTATAAAATATTTTGGATGGTACGGTGTTGCCGGATCATACCAAAAGTGGTAGCAACTTCGAATTTTTAAATGCATTACCCTACATATTATATTTTTCTTGGAATCTAGGTAAAAATCCAGAACAGTTTTCTGTATAATATCATATACCTATATTTAAGAGTATTTGAATTATAAATAATCGTGTGATTTTTTAGCGCCTTATCGGGACCTGAAAATAAAATCATATATTTTTAGCGGTTAGAGCTAGAAAGCTGAAATTTTAACAATAGTTACACAAGACCATCGAAATTTTATAATTTCAAACAGGATTTAATTAGTTTTATACAGGGCGTCTCCATTAATATTTCTGAGGGAGATGAGGAGGATCGAATTTTCTATCTAATGATATTAAGTGTTCCTATAACTATCTTCAATATTTTCGGACTTATAGCGAAATTTAAAAATTATCTTATAAAAATATATTTTTTGGTAGTTGGCTATGGAATGGATTCATAGAAACAAAATAATGAAAAATCCATTTGACGTTATGTCTGTGTTATGGTAATAATGTAATGGCTAATTCACATTATTCGAGCTTAGATATTTTAAGTTTATTTTATATTCATGGGGAGTGTGGTGGAGTTTTATCTAGAAGAGGCCGAAATTTTAATGAACTTCATCCTGATGCAGCTCCTATGACTCCCAAAAAGTTGATTGGCCGAGGAAATCCATGACCCCAAGGTCTCCGGATCGTACCCCCCTAGATTTTTATAGGGTAGGATTAAAGAAATAGTATACAAGACACCCGTCACAACAAGAGTAGATTTAGAAAATCGAGTAAGAACAGCTTGGGGTCTCTAGTAGGGTAGAAATGAACATGGTGACAAATGAACATGTTATCGCCACAATTAATGAATGTTTAAGAGCCTGCAATTTTTCTATTAGTTATTTTATTGGTGTTGTTGCGTAATTTTAATTTTGTTTATTTATTTATTAATAAATTGCTTATATGTTAACTATTTTTTTACAACAACACAGACATAACGTCAAATTGATTTTTCATTATTTTGTTTCTATGAATCCATTCCACAGCCAATCACACTACCAAAAAATATATTTTTATAAGATAATTAAATTTCGCTACAAGTCCGAAAATATTGAAGATAGGTATAGGAACGCTTAATATCATTAGATAGAAAATTCGATCCTCCATTAGCAAAACATATCAAATTAGAGAAGATTTTTGCAGTAATTCATCTGCCTCAGAAATATTGTTATGGAGACGCCCTGAATAAAATAAAATAATTAAATACTGTTCGAAATTATAAAATTTCGATGGCCTTGTGAAACTATTGTCAAAATTTCAGTTTTCTAGCTATAACCGCTAAAAAGATATGATTTTCTTTTCAGGTCCCGATAAGGCGCTAAAAAATCACAAGATTATTTATAATTCAAAAACTCTTAAAGATAGGTATATGATATTATACAGAAAACTGTTCTAGATTTTTACCTAGATTCCAAGAAAAATATAATGATATGGTAATGCATTTAAAATTCCGAAGTTGCTACCACTTTCGGTATGATCCGGCAACACCGCAGCATCCAAAATATTTTATAAACGTAGAAAACTATCTCTTATAACCACCGTCAAATTGTCAAAATAAAATCTCATTTAGTTCTCGAGATACTTCTAATAGGCCACTTTACTTGGTGCATCCTGTATACTTAGTAATTAGTACAAGATATAGGATTAGTTTATTCTAAATGTTTATTAAATGATCATTCACTCACTTTTTATTTTCGTAAAAATATTATCAATACTTATAGGAATTTATCTTTAAATCAGAAAACAACATCAAGTGAAATACCAGGTGATGCATCGTTAAGTTGAACATAGGAAATCACATGTTATTTTATAGGTGGCTGAATATTGGCTCCCCGGTACATTTCAAAGAAAAAGTGCATCATGACTTCCCCAAGAGGTTGAAAAGGTAAACCCATATGCCAAGTTTGAATACATTCTGGTGAGCCCATTTTAAGCTATTCAATTAACCATAATGGCAAAACCTCGAAACTCTCTTAGTTCAGCAAAATGCTATTGTCAAAAATTGATGTAAACTGAACATAATGAATAATGCAAATATTGAACCATGAGAGGTTCATGGATTTCCATTACGTTTAATTGAATATCTTAGGATTGGCTCACCAAAATGTATTCAAACTCGGCACATGGGTTTACCATGTCGACCTCTTCAAGAAGTTATAATGCGGTTTTTCTATAAAATGTACAGGGGCCAATATTCAGCCACCCCAAAAATTGCAGAGGATTTTCTACGTGCAACTTAATGATGCATCACCCAGTATAGCTGAGATTTCACTGGTAAATGCATTTTCTTGATTTGAGGATACATACCCATATTTAATTGAGCATGGAAAGTAAGTTATGTTTTAAGCTATAATTAAGTTTTTAAAAAATTTAAAATCTGCTGTTCTTATAGATGTCTGAATTCTCTATCCTACACTATACGATTTATTTTCTACTCAGTGAATTCAAAACGAACTTTAGCTAAGACTTTCTACTATCAGGAAAAGCGTATTTATTTTTAAATCAGACTATACCTGTAGGAATTATTCACCAAATTGTCAGAAAGTTATACTTAGCATCAATTTTTTTTAAATTACTCTCATTATAGATGTGTAAAACTAGTCCTTTTTATTATGATATTGTTATATATGATATATTGTTAAGTTGATATTGCATAAACGTTTATAACATCGATAATAAATTAATTAATAAAACAATAACCGTTTTTTAGCCAGATTCCCATTGCCAGAAATGTATACAAGCACTAGAATGAATGGCTAATTATTACTATGTTAACGTCAACTTTGAAAATCCCTTTATTTCTGAAATAGTTTGATAGGTTGTAGGTATATAAGTATATATTTTAAAAATACTTACAGTTTGTCCAATATTAATCATTATTCATCATCTCCAGAAGCATGAACAAACAAGCAGATATGTCACAAACTAATAAAACTGTAAAACTTTATTTGAAAAACGGTTACATTTTTTCATAAATGTATGTACATAACAAACATAAAAAAAAAAATAGCAAGGAAAAAAACGAATTCTATGAACGTTGGACACGTCACAGAGAAGAAATAGACGCAAGACAACGGTAGGCGTATTCCATTACTAACTCGAAGACAGATTTGGACCGGAAGTAATCGGTATAATTATATGGGTTTCCATTGGCAATATCAGTGCGCGACAAATATGTTAATTATACACGTTATTGAGTTAGCGTACTGAAAAAGAACAATGTAGGAAACGCCGACTGGTCGTTAACGAAATGTCGTAATTCATACTTTGGAGGATCCATATCCGGAGGAATGAGATTGTAGGAAATTACCCCTGCTATAAATTATATATTTTGGATTACTCAATCTTATATATCGTATTCCCATTATCCCTTACGATAATTTAGGAATATCTACTTTGTCTAAATCGCACTCAAAAGCGATCTTCCTTAATGTTAGCTCCAAGGAGTAAGAAATTTGTCGCATATCAATTATGGGCATGTAAAAAAGTTAGATCTAATAACATATTTGAATCAATTATATAGCTAACAACTTTATTACTTATTATTTATTATTGTTTAATTTTATGAATAAATAAAAATAATCAATGATATGCATATTTAATTACAAAAAATAAATTAAAATTAATGATATAAATAAATTAAAATTAATAATATAATAAGTGCTGCAGCACCAGATTGATTTGTAAAACTTTTATTATTTAAGTTTTCTGACCATCTTCTGACAATGACAGTTGGTACAGATTAGTGCAAAATTAGGTACATCACATTATTCTTCGGCCACTTGGTAAACTACTTCTTGCCGGAATACTTCAGGAACAATTCTTTAGTTTTTTACTGTTTAGTATATTATACAACGTACACAAAGTGTAATTGTACACCGTTATGTTTCCTAAGATCGGATCAATTTGTGTGGTGTATTTGGAACTAGTAACAATTTTTTGATGTCCAATGGGGTCCATATATTTTTCCATAGTGGAATGTAGACCTAAAATATACAAATTATTCAATGCACATACTAACGAAGCTGAATAAAAGAAACACTCCTGTAATCCTCATATGGAAGGCCAGGGAGTTGGGAGTGCAACCTAAAGCTGAGTCCAGACCAAATAAGCGAGTAATAGCGTCCGACAACACATGAGTATTCATATAAATATGATATTCCTACTCTCACTCGCTCTTACTCGCTAATTTGGTTTGGACCCTGCTTAAATGTTTATATGAAGGGTCGAATGCTTTAAAATCCGTCTATACCATGTGAGTATTCATATAAACATGAAAATGCTCTCTTTTCGACCCTCAAACCCCCCACCATTGTCCGCGCCACTGTCTCATGGATACATACCTTTTTCATTTCCCCTTCCTTCACACAATGTGGCTTCCATTTTCTTTGAGACTTCCATACTCCACTGGAGCCCTTTGAAGTTATTTGGAGAATATAGCGTGAGGAATAGAATACTTCCTGGAGACCTGTAATTAGGTACTTACGTTACTATGGCATTTTATTAACAAGCAGCGGTATTTTAAATATAATTTAGCTTATTCCATAAACGCTTATTCCAAATTTGATTGAAATTTATATTTTTTTAAATAGTCCATCTCTCAGTGGAATGAAATTATTACGAGGAAAAGAAACTCATATAGTCTGCTCCACTAGTTTAATAAACGTTCAGTTTTTAAATTTCATACGTGTTTTGAAAGCACATGCCATACCCTCATCTTCAGTGGAAAAATTATACATAAGCAAGAAACCATTTAGCATTGTTAAGGCAAACTGTAAAAGATGAAGAAAAACATATTTAAGCATTTTTATATATTCTTTATATAAAAATTATGATTTTGGAAACATTAAAAAAGGTTTACTGAAAGTATAAGAATTAAGGCGGAAGAAAAAAGTGTAAAATATATATCTTATTGTGACCTTGTAGCAGAAAAAGAAGAAAACATTTTATGTATGTAAGTTATACATTAATAAATTAAATAAATTACTGAAAACAACTTGAAAAAAAAATCTAAAAGAAAAACATCATAGTTTTTAATTTGATTTTCGGACAATAGCCAAAAATAAATTCCAAAAGGGGCAAGATTAGAGTGACGAGCCACCTCGACTTTTGGCTCAGTTCGCTACGCGGATATGTTCGTTTAATTTTGACCTTATTTTTGGTGATTTTCGAAGTTTTTTTCAGGAAATAATTTAATCTACTTCATATAAAGTCTTTTCGTCTATTTCTGCTACAAAAGGTAGAATTGCACTTTTTATTCCAGCTTAATTTTGTGAACTTCAGTAAATCTTTTTAATGTCATAATTTTCTTCCTTACATAAAAATGCTTAAATATGTTTTTCTTTTTTTTACAGTTTGCCTTAGCCAATGTCAAAAGTTTCTGTTTATGTTAATTTTTTCCACTGAAGACGCGGGTATGTGCCTTCGAACCATGTATGAAAATTAAAAACTGAACTGTTATTACTATAGTGGAGCAGACTATGAGTTTCTTTTCCTCTTAATAGAATATTTGATTTGGGGCACGGCAAAATTTTCGCACTTTACAACTTACCAAAATCACTGATTACTTTTCTACCGATATTACAAGCAGAGTCAGTAATATCACCTTTAACAACAACAACCCCGAACAAACCTTAAACTTTATCGAAACATTCAATATTCTTATATAGAATAGATGACAGGCATCCACATATTTTCTAACTTCATAATTTCTGGTTTAGTATAAATACCTGAAGTAGTATATCTGAAAATGAATCGTGTATCTTACTTTATGTGAGCAAATTATGGAGAACAATTCAATTTATACATTGTATATAGAAAACGATTTCAAATTTGCATTATTGTCATTGAAAGTGTTCTAATTCTTTCTAGGTCATAATCTCATGAAAATTTATATTAGTTAAGTTTCGGTTTAAAATTCAAAGTAAATACTGTTTTCAGTTTTATTCATCAACCTTTTTTGCATACCAAATACATAATTATAGAAAGTAAAAACGGAATAGTTTTGTAGCATTTAATACTAAAGCGCGCACTTGGTGAATGCGCTAGAACAGAATTGAAGAAGCCGAAGTGGAAAAAGTATTTCTTAACTACCCGAAGATAAACTTATACTATAATATTCTACTATACTATTATACTATAACATCCTATTTAGTTTTTAATTTAAATATATCTTTCCTATTCCAAATATACCAAAAGAGAAGTACTATAATATTCTACTATACTATTATACTATAACATCCTATTTAGTTTTTTATTTAAATATATCTTTCCTATTCCAAATATACCAAAAGAGAAGTACAGTAAATACTGTATTTTTAATAGGCCACACAAAATTAATTCAACAAGATACACGTTTCGCGAGTGTATGAACGCAGCAAATTGATTTGCTACTTCTCGAGTGCCTCCCTATCATTTCTGTATTTTCTCGGCTGCGAATAATAGTTAGCCTGTAAAAGGAATACCACTACGTCACTTGTCAAAGTTCCTCTGTCAAACTAACGATTGGACTGGGCAAGACGCCGAGATTTTTTTTGAAAATTATTGAACAAAATCCATTTCTTTCCATTCCTTCTTGTGTTAAAATATTGTTTACAACAACCATTTCTTAGATAGTTTATCATGGCAACAAATACACATTCAGTTCCATACTCAATTGATCCCCGTGCTCGTGAAATAATACCGAAAGCTAAAGTTCTCGTTGTGGGTGCCGGTGGAATCGGCTGTGAAGTGTTAAAAAATCTATCGCTTTCTGGCTTTCAGGACATTGAAATCGTAAGTTTGGTATCTATTTTTTAATATGTTATAGTAAACATAATATGTTGTTTTATTATACAAATACCCTGCCTTAATATCGAGTTTTACTGCTTGCATTTAACTTGCGGACTGGAGTCATAATTTGTAAAGTTTAAGAGCATTTACAGTCGTTTGAGGATACTTTGAATTGCCTCGACAACCTTATCCATCCAATATCCTTTAAGGTGGCTTCACGTGTTCCTCAATTTACTGCATACCACCCTAAGAGCAGGTGGCTTTATGATTACAATACTAGGTACTTACTTGTCTTTGATGTAAAGTAGGGACGGACTGTACCTGGTGATTCCTAAGATTTGTTGATTTAAAGAAATCAATTGTAGTTTTTGTTAATGTATATAAACTTAAGCTTGGTTTTTTAGATTGATCTGGATACAATTGATGTCAGCAATCTCAATCGTCAGTTTCTTTTTAGAAAGGAGCATGTTGGCAAGCCGAAAGCCGTCGTAGCTCATGAGAGCATTTTGGCCAATAATCCTGATATAAAAATAAAAGCATATCATGACAGCATTTTAAGGTGTGTACTTACCTACATGTTATGATAATATTTAAATGCCCTAATTATTTTAACACCTAAAATTTGTAGCTCCGATTATGGGGTTAATTTCTTTAAGAAGTTTAACTTGGTGTTGAATGCACTTGATAATAGAGCAGCTCGGAATCATGTAAACAGAATGTGCTTGGCTGCTGATATACCTTTAATAGAATCAGGAACCTCTGGATATTCTGGACAAGTTGAATTAATTAAGAAAGGTAATTATGTACTTCATCTTGGATCTTCAGTTACTTACATACATAAAACAGTTACAATTAAATTTTGTATATTATTTATTATGACCTGCATATTTTTAATATGCTTAAGTATAGGTAATACTTTTTTATAAAATTAAAGTTTTTTATCCATTATTTTTTATAGGTGTTACACAATGTTATGAATGTCAACCAAAACCACCACAGAGGACTTTTCCAGGATGCACAATTCGTAACACCCCTTCTGAGCCAGTACACTGCATAGTATGGGCGAAACATTTATTTAAGTATGTATTAAATAATTGTTTTTCTGCTGAAATTATAATTTCCAGTTATTTTAAATTATTGCCTTTTTCCTAAATTTATTGTATACCTACACATGATTAAAAGCGTTTCAGTGTAATAATTTTTTCAAAATTTATTCGGGTTTGTGCCTTCATTCTTTGTGTTTTTGTTTTGGATAAATATTTGAGCCATTATTTTATCATTTCAGTCAACTTTTTGGTGAAGATGATCCAGACCAAGATGTTTCTCCTGATACTGAAGACCCAGAAGCAAAAGTGGATGGTCAAAACAGTGTGACAGAGTCTGGTAACATTAACAGAGTTTCAACCAGACAATGGGTTCAAGATAATGATTATGATGTTGAAAAATTATTTAACAAATTTTTCTGTGATGATATTAATTATTTGTTAAGCATGGGTAAGTTATTTCTTTGTACAAAAAGAAACTTATATTGTAATATTTCATATTTTTTACAGTAGATATCTTTGAAATGAACTGTTTTTGTATGCAAAATAATCATAGGAGGGTTTCCTTATATTTGATACTTATTTTAATATACGTATGTGGGCTTTGTCACAAAATGTCTTAAAAAAAAATTGTTTTCTGTTTGCCACAAATATACAATTAGAATTATCAAATCTTTATATTAGGATGAAATACCCAAAAGATACTAACTAGCATACAAAATTATAATATTTTGATGCTCCATCTGGTTTACAGAGAACCAAAAATTTTATTTCAACAATATGGTGTTAACTAAATTTCACTCAATTCTGTATTCTAATTTTTTTTGGGTATCCCTTGAAAAATGGAACTTCTAATAATAGGTTTTCTTATTACTGTATCCTACGAAATAAAAGTAGAAACAATTAAAAATGATCTGAATAATGGTAAATTGAATCTCATATTATTTTTCAAATATTCTAGACAATTTGTGGAAAGAGAGAACCCCTCCTAAACCAATGTCATGGAAGGAGTCTAATGAGCTCATTGGTGATAAAGACAAAAAAGAAGATGACAGTGTTAGATCTACAGATATGGAAGTGTGGTCTATTGCTAAGTGTGCCAAGGTAAGTTATTTTCTTGGAAGTTTAGAAATTTGTTCAATGTCATTCTGAGAACACCTCAGTTAAAAAGCAATACGTCTTGGGTTAAGTTTTCTTTTAATCTAAGTTGATGTCTCAATGTTCCTTTCCCTTAATAAGAAAATTCAATATTGCACTTGTTGCAGATTTTCAACTACAGTCCGTGACAACAAATTCTGAATAAAGATAATATTAATTTGGTTATATTATTGTAAGTAAAACACTTGTTTACTTAAATTTACTTAAATAACAAACACACTTTCTCAATTTTTCATAAGCCTACACATACCGATACAACAATACACAACACCTCTTGCCATCCAACCCAACACAAGATGTCAGCATTTCACAGCATGGTCCACAGATTGATTTCAATTCCCCTCCTTCCAATAGATTTTCAAAAAGAACTAGACCTCATTAAACAAATCGCAACAAATAATGGATACCAAGTTGAAATGATAGATAAAATATTAAAACAAAAAATGTACAATAAAGCCCTAAAAATGATATATCCAATAGAAATTGAAAAGCCTAGTTCATATCGGATAATAACTTATATAGGAAATATTAGCACAAAAATCAGTAAATTCATAAAAAATCTTAATATTAATGCAGCATTTAAGACTCAAAATACCATTGGAAAACTCATAAAAAACAGTAAAACAAAAACCCACCAAAAAGATAAATCAGGAGTATACAAATTAAAGTGCGGGGATTTCCCAAAAACTTATATTGGCCAAACAGGTAGAAGTTTCTCAAAAAGAATAAAAGAGCATCACAGCAGCTCCATAAACGTGAAGTGGCTCCAACTACGCCAATCATCTTATTGAATCAAACCATTCCTTTAATCAAGATTTCAAAATACTACATATAGAAAACAAAGGTTCAAAACTAAAACATCTTGAATCGCTAGAAATAAACAAACTTAAAAATGCAAATGTGTTATTAAATAATCAAATAGACTTAAACAATTCACCCCTATTAAACTTATTTAAAAATCCATCACAATAGTTCAATAAAATACCTTGAAAATGTAAAAGACCCTCATTATCATATTAAATTATAATAGAAAAAAATCCCAAACTTATAACATACTTTAGGCTAAATATTTCTCCCCCTTTGTTAAATAATTTGAACGAAATAGGAAATACCCAACCTTCATATCATAAAATAATCTTTCTTTTGTTAAGAGAGACACTTATAAGGCATAACTTTGAAATAAAATGTACATTACCTGACGAAACTGCAGTGCAGTGAAACATATCGTATTGTCAAATAAAAAGTGGAACTTTAAGTAAAAAAGTGTTTTACTTACAATAATAGGTTCGTTCCAACCACCCTAAAAATCGTACAATGTACGGTCACGCACATGCGTAGTAGTCGAAAGGCGTTCCAACCGACACAAAACGGTGTAGCTGGCGATCCCTTTGGTGTTCCAACCAAATTGTGATCGTTCGCAAACCAGTTCCTGAACGGTAAAAACGATACATGGCCAAGACCAGGAACCGCTTGTACTGACTTGCGCCCTAAGAATTTTAACCGTTGTTTTTGTATTCCTGGCATTCATGCAGTTCTTTTAGCCTTGTTTTGTAGGAGTTGTTGCTTAATATTTTGATTATTTAATTTATTCTTATTAAATTTGTATAATCCGGTTCCCAAACCTACAATATATTCTTAACATTAATCTTTCATGATTATTAAATACAACAAAACGGAACCAAAAAAGATAATACTCAAGCTTAGACGAAGAAATCAAAACAACAAAAGTAGGGTTGTGATTTATGAATGTTATGATAATTAACTAATTACTAAACTTCTTTCTTAGAATCAGACAGGCGATCAGCTGAGATTTTTACACAGAATGGTCACAAAAACCTACCAACCTTGCCTCCCTTGTGCATCGGCAATAAACAGTGCAAAATTAACGCCTGCGCACAAAATCGATTCCAACAGTTTCGTCACGGTTCTAGAACGATACAAAAATAGGGTGTTGGAACAAACCTAATATAACCAAATTATTATGGACTTCCACCAAGTAACGACCAATAATATTAAAGATAATATTAGTTAGATTTATAAATAGTCCTGTAACTTTGTAAATTGTTTTCCGATCTTGTTGAAGTTTAGCCTGAATTTTAGTTTTCAAAAAATATTGATGTCTTCATCATTATACAGGCAGGAACAAAAGTTACTTTTTTATCCTTAATTTCTTGGAAAAATTGAGCGGTAGGATTTAGCTTCTTTATTTTTTGTTTTGAAGTGTGACCTTTTCTTAACATAATGGTTTTTGGTTCGAGTATTGCAGTTTTTCAATTTTATTCACAATTTAAAACATTACATTATTTTACCGAGTAGCATAAATAAATATCCAAAAATTATTATTATTAGTAGTGCAGTGAAAGCATGTCACATTACATGGTAGAAGTGATATGTACAGAATGTGGCAATACGCGGTATTATTTTTTGGATATTGGTTTATGCTACTCAATAAAATAATATAATGTTTGGAATTGGGAATACTGCAAATACTTTCTTTAAAAATTTATATCTTCTTTTAAAAAACAGATTGATGCAGTGAACCGAGAAACATTATATTAAGGAAAGATCACACATCAGTACAAAACTTACTGGAACGTACTAGGGGTATTTTAATGAAAATGGACAATTTAAGGAACAAAACGTCGGACAACCAAAGAGTGTTATATACCACCGAACGTAGATTTCGGTCCTCTTTCCTAATTTAAACAAAAAAATCCAGGCCCGTATTTAAAAAAAGTAGCAATGAGAAAGTGAAATTTATTTTTGGACATTTCTTCAAACAAAGCCGAAATGCAAAATTTTAGATTTTTCCAAATATATTGAATGCCCCTGTTATTATATTATTGGGCTCATAATTACGCAACTTTGCCCCAATTTAAGCGACTTCGTATCTTTTGCCGTTTCCGAAATCCTGGTGAATGCCGAATTTGTAACACCCTGTATAAACATATTTACCAACTAAAATTGAATAAGTTATATCTTTTAAACACCTTAGGTGCTTGGTGACAGTATTGCTCTTTTAAAAACCGATCTCGCAGGGAAAGCCTTTTTAGTATGGGACAAAGATGATAAACCTGCCATGGATTTTGTCACTGCCGCTTCTAATGTTCGCGCACAAATTTTCTCTATCGCACCAAAGTCCAGATTCCAAGTAAAGTGTAAGTTATTTCAATTATATGAATAACATTTGTTTTTTAACTTGTTTACAGTTCCTTATTACCGAATAAGATCCAAAAAATAGTTATTTATACAGTGATAGGCAGAATGTACGTAGCATATTATGGGACATTTTTTTATTGTCTGATTTCAACAAAATCTGATGGTGGGAAATTAAAAATAAAATTCTAAGTACCTGGTTTCCATTCTAACAGGACGCCCTATCTATTTTTTTTTAATTTCCCGCCCAACCCCTAAAGACGAACGCCACTGTATAAAAGTTTTTGGGATTCCTGACGATGCAGAAACGATCGTCACCATCGGTTTTTGTTGAAATTAACAATGGGTGCATCACAAAACGATGAGAAATCAGACGTCATTTTTTCCATCGAATTTAAAAAGCGATTTGTGATTGGACAGCGATTTATGTCAGTTTTGTTTGTCCGGATGAGGAGTAAAATTTATAAGAAATTACGAAAGAAGTGAATTATAATTGAGGCGTTGGCGCGAAAAACGACGAAGGTACACATTTCTTCTAAATCGAGTTAGATAGCGCAATCGGTAGCTTATGATCTGTAGTTTGTTTGTAAAAAGTGCTGGCGTTAATAACAATGAAGGTCCCGGTTATACACAGCAAAATAATATAAGCGGTTATGGGAAGAACGATGACCGTGCCGTGTGTTTGCGGTAAAACTGATGAGAGTGCACTCTTTTTCGGTCGTGACAAAAAACAATCGATTATTTAATTAGTTCGTGGTAGTTTGTGGTTCAATTAACACGTGGTTTGTCTGATAGTACGATTGTGCTGGGATTAGGATAGAAAATGGATAAAAATATAAATCCAGAAATTACAGACAAACCTCGAAAAAGAAAATCGCACGAAGATTATGTGATGCTGCTAAAAATGCGTTTAATAAAAGATTTTAATAGCCTTGATACGTATGATGGTCAAAATATTTACTTATCTGGTTTAATAACTACAGAGTTAGTTACACGAAGGCGAAGGCGTAATAGAACTCACGAAGAAGTAGCTCATTTTCATTCGTATTCTTACAAGTATAAAGTTTGCTTGATGAGAGATGGTCGTCTTTGTGAAATACCAATTTGTTATAAGGCTATAATTAGTTTACATGGTATCACACCCCGAAGGATGCAACATTCAAAACCAGAGAGCCACACATGGAAAAGTTATCGCCGATGGAAGAGGAAAACACAAAAAGCGACGACACGTTTTAAACACTAATACAATAGAAAAAGTGCATGAACAAATACAATCTTTAAAAGGTAGAAAAGCGCACTATTCTTTAAAAAAATCAGCAAAGGTGTACTTGCCAGATAGCCTTGATATAAAAAACTGCATAAAATGTTTTTAGAGAAATATAGTGACTTTCCAATTTCGTATCACTCCTATCGAAAAATTTTCATATCTGAGTATAACATCTCTTTCGGTTATCCTCGGTATGATACTTGCAGTAAAAGCGATGAATTTACCTAAAGAAAAAAATCGCTGAAACCGTTGTTTCTTCTCAGGAAAGCTTGATAGAAGAACGTAATAAACTTATTATAGAAAATAAGGTACACAAAAAGAAAGCTCAAGTTTTTTACGACAGAAAGAAGGAAAGTGGGGACAAAGCAAGAAAAAACTTAAATTTTGAAGCTGTAGCTTTTGATTTTCAAAAAAATATGCCAGTCCCTAATATCACAACGAACGTTGTTTTATTATTGTTAGTTCAGGATTTTTAAGATCTAAATTTTATTACTATTAATTATATAAAATTTCAGGCTTTTAGTATTGTTTAAATAGCCTCCTCATCGTTTTTCCCGCAATCTTATTGAGTTACTTCAAAAAAAGTAAAAAAAACCAACGCAAAAAAAAATTTAAATAGAATAAAACATTGATTTCTCCTTCTGAAAACATAGGTCTTTTATAATATTAACATAAACCAGGTGTTGAAGTTATCTTCTTAACATTACAGTGCTTCAAACTTTAAAAATCAAATATCTCAGTTCTTTCGTTACAACACATTCCTCGTTTTTTCCGCCAACGCCTCAATTATAAAAACCTAACCAAACAAAAAACTGACAGCAAAATGCATTCAGCAGAACTACAAATCGATGGTCATCGTGACGTCACCCATTAAAAATCGCTTACAAATCGATGGGCTCTGCCGAATGCAGCCAATAACCAATTTTCCTGTATGCTGCGTAAATTCTGCCCGTCACAGGGAAAACGGAATTTTCGTCGACGGTGAAATTATATTTCAGCTATTGCCGGCAATATAATACCAGCTATTGCAACTGCCAACGCCATGATCGCTGGACTTGTAGTACTGTATGCTTTCCGACTACTCGTTGAGGAATATGAGAAATGCCCTTCCATCTACTTGAGGCAAAAATCTGTTCATTCAAAGTTTTTATTGGCAGCTGATAAGCAACTTTCAAAGGTAATTAGTGATAGGCCGATACGGTTTTTTTGCCGATACCGATATTTTAGTTGCCGATACCGATATAATATAATATTGGTATCGGCACCACATTAATTATTAGTGATCGGCCGATACCGATATAAATATCGTGATATCGGTATCGTATCGGCAAATTTTGCCGATAATCGTTTTTTTAAGATTTACTATTTTATTACTGCCCTCCCTTTATCTACGGCGATGAGTGAAATGGCAGGCGCGGAACTACTAAGCAACAAGACCATGCAACGCGGAGGGGCCCTGGCGTCCAGGTGGCCCACGGCGCAAAGTGGCCTCCCGTTACGCAATGCGAGGCCCCCCGCCACTTCAGTTTTTTTTTCTTACGCAACACTAATTTATCAGTATTTAATACTATCATCAAGAAAATGAGTTCCTACACATCTGTCAATCGCCTTAGATTTTAAGAATAACTTACTAGTAATATATTAATCTACAAACAAAATTAATTGAAAAGTTGTTCAATGGTTCAATTTAGGGAAAATACGTTTACAAAAATGTATTGAACGAACCAGAGGTCATATTGAACAATTTTTCAAATAATTTTTTTGGTAGATTATTATTATTAGTAAGTTGAAATACATTTCTTTCATTCAAATATCATTTATGTTTCATTTTATACAATAATTGTTTCTGGCTTACTGATGACTAAACAATTCAGTTAACAGAAAATTAGTTATAAATGGTTAATTGAGTCAAATATCAAAAAATCTCTTAACAAAGTTTGAAGTTCCGCCACTGTGAAATGGGCAATCACCGTTGGTATTTGGACTCGGGGAATTACCGAAATTTGTTCACGTCACGACTCACGATACCAGTATTTGTCTTAAAGGTGCGCTATTGACGATTTTTGACTTATATTAACGTTATAGTTATAGATATTTTAAGAATGTGGTGCCGATACCGATTTTATATCGGTATCGGCAACTAAAATATCAGTATCGGCCGATCACTATTTATTATTATTATCAACGAAACAATTGGCAAACGGTTCTTAATCATGTTTTAGGCAAATCCAAATTGTTATGTGTGTAGCCCTCAACCATTCGTCAATGTGTTTGTAAATGTCGAAAAAATTACTGTAAAAGAGTTTGAAAGCGAGATACTGAAAAAACACCTTAATATGGTCGCCCCTGACGTTGTTTTAGATGGAAAAGGTGTTATGGTTATATCTTCTGAAGAGGGAGAAACTGAGGTAAGTAAGAAGAATATTGCATACTTTTAAATAGCATGTTTTTAACATTTCAATTTTTTTTGCTCGCATGTGTCGTTTTAATTAAAATTTAATATATAGGGTGTCGAAAAAAGGTCGGTACCCCGGTGGAGCGGAAAATGTCTGGGGAAAAAGTTGTTTGGTTTTGAAGGAGGAGTAGTTTGCAATTTAAACCTGCAATGCGATGCACCAGAGTTATTCCGGGGTACCGACCTTTTTTCAACACCGTGTATAGACTTTCATCATGAATTCATGAATAAAACTGGAATGCCAGCGTTCCCATCTTGGCCATACTTCCGCCGTTGTCACCACATCTGTATGTTTTTTTGGTCTTTAAATTAAAAGGCTATAAATGATAAATTGAAAACTATTAATTTATTTTAATCAGTATTCCATGACCTCGAGTTTTATTCAACATATTGAATAAACATTCTCCTCCAGGAACATCCTCGGCGGGTTTGTGGTTACCAAAAATTATGTAGAACAATTGTCAGGCATATTTTTAATATCAGTGGAAGAAGAAAGGAAAGAAGAAAACGAAGAACAGTGCTTTTCATTAACATTTTTTTGCTAAAGTATAAGAGGGCCCTTCACTTTAATATTCATTAATCTTGTGTTTTGTGCCAATGTCAGGCGGTTGTTGATTGATCCCAGCCCAACAAACACTTTCTTATTATACAGGTTGTAAGAAATAGTCTCACAGAACATATTGTGAGCTTTGTACAACCATTAAAAGACCCAAGATTTGCCACATAAGAGCTGTGTAACAGCATTTGTAAAATATTTACAGAACCATTTTGGCATGTATCATATTGATCCCTGCCCAACAAACACTTCTTTTTTATACAGGTTTTAATAATAGTCTCGCAGCAAATATTTTGAGCTTGTACCTTTTAACAATCATTAAAAGACCCCAGATTTGTTACATAAGAGTTGCGTAACAGCATTTATACAGCAAAAAAGTTTATAAAATCATTTTGCCATATATCAGTTCTTTTGATGTTCTTATTCTTACAGCTATTCTAAAACCAAAATGTATTACCTTTATATTACAAATTTGCTAATCTAGAGCTTTTATAATGTTCATTAATCATATATCTCTCTCAAATCATATTAGAGAAGTCGGCTAGTTGGAATGACCTTTCTATGATGCCGCTTTCTTATACAGGGTTCCCCATAATAGACTACCCATTTTATATTATTAATAAATTCCCTACGAGATAACTAAATAGGTTGTTCTCTGTGGGATTATCTTCTGTAGTCTTTGCTATTTAAGTAAATTATTAATCAAGTAGGCGCCTGTCACAAATAAATTTTAAATTAATAATTTCGTGGGACGTCATTTTTCCGCGAGAAGTTTGTTAGTTTTCATCAATAATTATTTAAGTTTTTTGCTTTGAGACATTATTTCAACATCCGTTTTAACTTTCATGGATTACTCAGTCCAACAACGTGTGTTTTGTGTAGAAACTTACATAAGAAGCAATTCGATAGAAGAAGTTAGGCGTGCATTCCGGCGTCAGTTTAATAACAACAATAGGGGCCACGCGCCAAATCGTAAAACTGTTAAGTTATGGGTTCGTCATTGGCGTAAAAAGGGTTCTGTACAAAATTTGAAGAAGCCTGGACGTCGAAGAACAGTTCGTACACCAGAAAATATTTAACGAGTTAGAATGGCGTTTACGAGAAGTCCTAAAAGGTCTGCTAATCGACAAACCCTAATCCTAGGAGTATCTAAGGGAAGCTTAGATCGAATTCTTCAAAGGGATTTAAAATTTCATCCCTATAAATACCAAATGGCACAGCACCTTGGCAATCAAGATAAAGAAGCAAGGTTAGCATTTTGTCAAGAATTTTTGGATTTACATCAAGGCGCGATTCACAGTCTCCTAATGACCGACGAAGCAAATTTTTATTTGAACGGCATGGTCAATAAACAGAATTTTAGATACTGATCAAATGAAAATCCTCGTGAAATCTTTACACAGAACCTCCATAATCCAAAAGTTGTTGTGTGGTGTGGAGTAGGATCTTTTGGTATTATTGGCCCTTATTTTTTTGAGGATGAAAATAACCGCGCTGTAACAGTAACATCCGAGCGCTACGTTAATATGCTAGAGACATTTCTCATTCCAGAATTAAATAGACGAGGATTACTAAACAATGCCTTACTATTCCAACAAGATGGGGCAACAGCTCATACCGCCAGAAACTCAATGAGGGTCCTGCGAGAAATGTTTAATGGCCGACTCATTTCTCGATTCGGAGATTTGCCTTGGCCTTCGAGGTCCCCCGACTTAACGGCACCCGATTTTTTCCTGTGGGGATATTTAAAAGCCAAAGTGTTTGCGAGTCATCCAGGTACTATCGAGGAAGTGAAAGTCAAAATTCGTGAAGAACTTGGAGGAATAGACGAAGGTTTGCTACGCCGTGTAATGAACCACTTTTTATCCAATATTGAAAAATGTGTTGAAGTTGGTGGAGGTCATTTAGAAGACGTGATTTTTAAGAGTTAGAATTAAATTAGCCAAATATTTATAAGTTATCATAAATCCCAAAGAGTTAGCTGTAATTTAGTAAGATAAAAAGTTTGTTTTGTTAACTAAAAAAATTTTAATTCAACTATTAAAATGGGTAGTCTATTATGGGGAACCCTGTATAAAGTAATATTACACGCATTATACATTTTTTCTTGGACGGTGTTGACAAATTACTTTTCAGGCGAATAACGACAAAGTTTTGTCGAAACTGGGAATTGTAGATGGGAGTATTTTAAAATGCGATGATTTCCTGCAAAATTACGAGTTGACAGTGGCAATTAACCAATACGAACCGGTAGAAAAAGGCGATCCACCTTTTAAGGTAGTTTGCAATCCTGAAGAGCTGAAAGCCAAGGAATCCAAAAACGGTAAGTGTGAGGTCAGGGCCTGCGCAACGCGTGCGCAACATTGAAATGGGCGCCGAACCGAAGGTGTGTAAGCTGCGTTAAAAAAAAAATAGAATATTTACTTTTTAATTTTTCTAGAACTTGCAACGAATGAACAAAATGTAACGATTGATATTGTTTGCCTAGTTTTATTTGAACCTTTCCGTATGAAAAGTGAGGGGAGAAAAATATATAAAAACCATGCTAGAAAGCGTTTTACCATGGGCGTACTCAAGCAATAATTTATTAAGTAGAAAATGAATGAAATACATCGTGTTGATTCCGCAATTGGATTCTTCTCGAAAATTCAAAACTATAGTTATTTTTCTCAAAATGTCCTGACTGTTATTAATGCCGTGCAATACAAGAACCTAGTAAGTCGACTTACTATAAAATAGAGTCGTAAGTTTTTAATATTTATTGAGAAGTAATTAAATGGTTTGCGGTTATTAAAATTGGTTCGCAGCAAACAATAGCCATTAAATCATTTGATCAGCATAAAAAGATTTTGTTTGCAATAAATAAAAATCAGGCTGCAACACTTGTTCTGCAAAAAATGCTACAAACTGTCAACAATTTAACCGATATCAGTCAGCTTGTAATATCATGTGTTCGCTTAATTCACAGTCGAGCTGCGAAATGATTACTTGACCAGCAAGATTTTACAATTGGTCAGTAGAAAAAACATGTCTAAAAGCAGTTACTTCAGAGGTTTGCATATTAAAAGAATGGTTATCAATATAAATCATTCGATTGCGTTTGTTTTGAATAATCGGCAAAGTTCGTTATTGTGGGCGGAGCGAAAGCAGTCGCGTGATACGAGTAGCTAATTGCGTGCGTGTGTTTTCATTCGGTGTAGCAGTCAAGGCCCAAAAGGTGTAGCGGGGGCGGGTTTTCACTTGTTTTCCTAGGGCACTGTCACTATACGTTTTATTGCTTTTTTTTGATGACCAATACCAATATCTGATTAAAAGTGGATCGCTCATAGCAGCATATAAATTTACTTCGCGTACCAAAATAATTTAGAGCACTCTACTATGACATTAATTACTGACCGATTCAGAAATGTTTGCTGTCCATAAGTTGCTGAGCAACTATCCATTTTGGCTGACCGATTACATTTTTCTGTTCGCCAAAATAAGTATATTTTGCTAACCAGTTAAATGATACCCGTATTTATTTAACTGTTTATTTGTTAATACAAATCAAAGATTTATTGGAAAATGAAACTAGGTAACTAGGTAGAACAATAAATTTAATATTAAAGAAGTTGTGCAATTTTTAAATGGAATGTCTTAAAATTTACTTTTACGACTTACTAGGCAGATTATATTTAATTACTAGTTCCCTCTTTACATACGTTGTAAATATGTGGCCCGATTTAGTTTGCTTGACTCTTCAAATTATTAGTTATTGTCTGATCCATCACGTAATTGATAGAAAAAAATATTAATAAACTGCCAACGTCGCGATAATAACCAAACACAAGATTTCAGCGCAACCCGCGTTTCACGCGACTGTAGAGACAAGTTTCTGTGGTGCGTTTTAACGGCGCTACGAAGAGCGGAACTACATAAGAAATAAAACTAAAGTAATGAAGTTTTTGTTCTCATAAAACGTT
Organism: Barypeithes pellucidus; assembly: GCA_963991005.1. Taxonomy (NCBI): domain Eukaryota; kingdom Metazoa; phylum Arthropoda; class Insecta; order Coleoptera; family Curculionidae; genus Barypeithes; species Barypeithes pellucidus. The sequence continues at coordinate 17,644,686 of OZ022562.1, read as the reverse complement.
TCGAATATGTTTGATATTCATTTAAGGAAAAGAAAATGGAAACTCTGAAAAAAAGGAACCCGAAAGTGACGAAGACGATCTTATGGTGGTGGACGCCCCAGAGGATCCCCAGGAGGGATCGTCAAGCAAAAAGAGAAAGCGAATCGATGACAGCGATGATGACCTCATTGAGGTTCCTCTATAATCTGTCTTTTCCCAAGAAACTTCCTAGTTTATAAGGTACATCGTCATAAACCATTTTTTTTTCATTTTCGTAGATCTTATTTATTTCAATTATATTAAATTTGTATTTTTCAAAGGGCAAATAAAATTTCGTTTAGGTTTTTCTCAAAATAAAAAATTGATTTTTGAAAAGTTTTTATATTTTTACCTTAAGTTTATTTTTATAAATAATTGTGAAAATATATAATATATCTATATGGGTCTTTTTACTATCATATAATAACCAAATCTTTAGCGCTATTTTTACGTTCTTTAAGTACAATATTGTTGTATGTTGTCTCAATTTAAACCTCTTCGTTCGCTGCCAAGGTCTTTCCCGATGGGGACCTATAGCTTAACGTGGTTTCCGAACCACGATCTTCAATGATACGCTGCGCCCCCAAGGGTTATCAACCCTTGGTTTGTTCAGAATCAACCTGGAATTTAAGCACGGTAATTAAATAATATGCCGTGCTATTTAATTTTATTAAGAAAATGTAAAGAAACAGAATCATGGGTAAACAGCGCCCTCTAGAAGACGCGTGAAGAAGTGAACTAGCGATCACGACCACTGCCGGATATTTAATAAGTGTAAAATTGTCTTTAAAATGAGCTTTAGTTGATTAAATTTGGATAAAGGGTATGGAAGATACAGCAATTTTAAAAATATTTTTTTATAAAATTTAACGAACAAAATATCGAAAAAATTTAATTATCTTTTATATCCGTTATTAATGAACCTTAACTGCGATAATTCGAAGGCATTGGAATTTTTATTTACAACAGACTAAAATCTATATTTTCAATCAATTTTTCTACCATCTTAATTAAAATACCCTTAGTACGTTGCTGTAATTTACTTTTGTTTCGAAGAAACTGAAGATTCTAAAATTATTATTGCTATTTCTGTATTTAATTGTTATTGTTATTACGTACTACTACTCTACTATTTTTTTTATTTCAAACTAATAGTTGTATGTATCATATTTCTACTTAGCGTAAGTACAAGTAATTTATTTATTAATACAAATAAAATGTGACTCTTAAAGCCAGCACTTTCTCGAGCCTTTTAAAAGAGCCATTGAGTTTTACATTTTCTGGTCCCTTATACCGAATTTAAAAAAAAAGTAAATACCGGAACGTACTCTAGGGCAGCGTTTCTCAAACTGGGATCCACGGACCCCTTGGGGGTCCGCGAGAAGTTACTTACGCGAACAGCTAAGTGAGAATAAAATGTCACAAAAACAAAATATCGTAATCGACTTAATGCCGAACCAGATATATAAGGCTGCAGCTTTCTTCAAATTAAGCCCACCCAAGTAGCATTTTTAGACACATTGTGGTCAATGTATCGTAACTATCGTTTCTGTTTCGGATCAAAATTGGAAACTGTTGGCAACAAAAATGGAAATATTTTCGAAACGTATACATTTTAAATGGGACATTTACACGTGTTTCCAAGTGGTTGGTACTAGCTGTGACTTTCGCTGTTTCGATGCAGAATCGAAACTTTTATCGAAAATGTTACTTATTTGTATTTAAAAATGACAGCTAAAGGGGCGGGGCTATGTTAAACCATGCGCAAACAATTAGGATACCTTCACTGTTGTAAAATAAAAGAAAAACAATATGTAACAATAATTTCGCCATGATGAATTCGTTATAAGTATATTTCCTATAAGTTATTTTATTTTATATACCTAGTTATTTCACATTAGAACCAAAAAATCATTGTCGCAGTAAATTTTATCGTGCAGTCTAGTAATTTGGCTTCATATTTTTAACGTGCCCTCGATTTATTTTCATTTACAGAAAAAAATATACTTTGTCAAAAAAATTAAAATTAAAATATTATCAATATTTTATTTATTTCTTTTATAAATCGACTTAGCTAAGAAAATGGAACTTATGTAACAAGTTTTGGCATTGCAAGCGATGGAGGAATTTCATTAAAACTCATTTTAACAAAATAAAAATTCATTTCCTAAAATGGCCGCTAGAAAGCAAGAAATTATTCTGGTCCAAAATGGACTCGACACACAATTTCTACTCATTGGCTTCTATAATGTTTCCATGATGCACAGAAGAATAAAATATTTGTAAGGCGAATGTCACAGAAAGGTTTTCTTGCATGCACAGAAAAGAAAGGTTGGGTATGGACAGCCGCGGTGTGACGTCACGAGAGGCGTGGGAAAACCTTTCCAAACTAAAATTATAAGGGATAAATAAGCAATTTCCTGGTATTATTTGTATATTAGATGTTATTATTGATTCATTTTCAGAAACAGATTGACGTAAGTGTTTTTTGAAGATTTTTAATCAACATCTGAACAAGTTTGAGGTTATGTTATTGTTTAGCGAGATTTAAATTGTTATTTTCTGTTAAAAATAGCTTATCGCACTGTATTTATCAACATAGAGTATACCCACCCTATAGCCATACTTTATGTTGATAAATCCAGTACAGTAAGCTTTTTATTACAAAAAAATAACAATTTAAATCTCGCTAAACAATAATATAACCTCAAACTTGTTCAGATGGTGATTAAAAATGTACCTAAAACACTTACTTCAATCTGTGGTTGAAAATGGATCAATAATAACACCTAAAATATAAATAATATCAAGAAGTTGCTAATTTATCGCTAATAAACGTACACCGATGCTATAAAAAATCTCTTATGGGAAATTCAATGCATTCTTGTGTCTTACCAAAACTTTATAATTTTAACTAAAAATTTTTCGAAAAATATTTATCTTTGCGTGTCGTTAATATATCGACACCACGATTTGTAAAATATTTCGAAACAAGCACGTCTTTAAGTGTTTCTAGTAACTGGATTCGAAAATGTGTCGCAAAAGTTTCGTAACACATATGTCTCGATACAAGTTTCTAATTCGAATCGAAAATGTGTCGAAACGTTTCTCAGCAAAGAATGTGTGTCCAATTTGTGTCTAAAAATGCTACTTGGGCAACATAACATAGCTACGTGGAAGAAGAAAGCAGAACTACCATCTCACTAAGTATATTTGCTGCAGCCAGTGATATATTATTCAGATTATTGCTTATTAATTCTTGTTGATTTATGAAAAATAATAAGATTCGAATAAAAATTATTCTTAACTGAAGGTAATTAGTTAGGCATGACTTTCTATCCCAGAATTAATTCTGTACTAATGTAGTGAGCGGTTGGGGGTCCACAACAAAATTCTAGTATCAAAAGGGGTCCGTGGTAAAAAAAGTTTGAGAAACGCTGCTCTAGGGGTATTTTAATGAAGATGGTCAATTTAAGGAACAACGTAGATTTCGGTCCTCTTTCATAATTTAAACAAAATGATCCAGGGCCGTATTTAAAAAAAGTAGTTGATGATTTTTACCCAAAGACGCATTATCCCTTCCACTGCTCTGGACTGCTATACGCTATGCCGTAGACTGCTCTAGACGAGTACATGCGCATTGCTTGTAAAAATAGTATCTTGACGAATAAGCACATTGACATAGTTTTCCAAGTGTTCAAATATGTTTGGATTGTGTGTTTTATTCAAAGAAATTAAAAAAAAAATGACTTGGACACACACTAAATTGGATCAAGCTGCTCTTGACAAATATATTCGCAAACGATGAAAAAATAGCGAATCTGCCGTACCGCTTTGTTTCAGCACCGCGCGGTGAAAGGGTTAAATATCTGATCATGCCATCTTGTGGAGAATATAAAGTAGCAATGAGAAAGCGAATTTTATTTTTGAACATCTCTTCGAACAAAAAATAAAAACTGAAACGCATAATTTTCGATTTTTCAAATATTTTGAAAGCGCCTGTATTTATTTTTGATTTTTTTGCGGCATATTATTGGGCCCATAATTACGCAACTTGGCCCAACTTTAACCGACTTCGTATCTCGTACCATAGGTGTATGGAGTCTACTTAATGGCGTATACTTTCCACGCGGTGTGATTAGTTTACTTGTACAATTCTACCACTGGCACGATGCTTGGCAAGCATACACCATTACAAATATTGGCCAAGTACACCGGTCGTCTGAGCCCCGCTTTATACTAGATACTTTTTGTAACCTTTTTTAAAACCATTTTAATCGACATCTTACCTTGCTCTTGGGCTAAATACGCCTAGTAAAAGTTTAAATTACCAGCCTAATATGGAGCTAAACAGCACTGACCACCACGTCTAATATATTACATCGCCTAAAGGAAAACGTTGCGTGAAAATTAGGTAGTAAATAGATCTTACTTAACGTGTAATGACTATGTACCGACAGAAACATTTTCTTCTTTTAGCCTATGCATTGCAAGATTACAAGTCTGATATAAGGTGTTTTGCTTTAGTTTAACTAACCGGCAATATTGCATTATTAATTTTGCTTTAAGAGGAGGATGTTTCAAGCTCTTTGGTATTATCTCTTTATTCCTTATTGTATAAAGGCCTTATCAGGAGGTTAGGAAATTAAATACCGGAACCAAAGGTATTGTAAACTACAGATCCCATAATTCATTCATAAAACTCTTGGAAAGTGAAGCTGTGATTGTGTGAAATGTTATTGAAAATCAATAATGGGTGGAAGAGAGAACTACATGTTTGTTGGCTGAATGGCAACAATGCTGAAGTCTGGTTATACCTCGTGGTTAAATATTAAAACATAACCATACTTACCGACGAAAAGATAAATCTTTATTTAAATAATCCATTCTTTTACAAACTACACATGAATGCACCATGATTGTTTATAATAAAGAAGATTTTTCATCAATAATCACAAAAAAGACAAATCAACCAAAATATACAAACAATCCGTTAGATCACAGCCCCAACGTTGTAATATTTACGAGATTAGTATTCATTCATATTTTGGCTCCTGGATCGCAGCGCAGTAGTAAAGTACAAATAGATGTTGCCAGAGTGCAGTTGGATTAGTTCAAGATTCGTTTGATACTTTTAAGTATAATAATATTTTTTTAAACAATCTCTCAGCGCCATTTCACAGTTTATAGTAAAATTATTGGGAAATAAATTTAGTTTGTAATTGTCAAAATAACAAATTTTTAATTGTGATTTTGCAAGATACCTTTACGATAAATATGTCAATCTGGCTATGCTGCAATAATTACCGAAAGAGGTGGGAAAGACTGTTTGTATTCATCGCGTAGGCTAAAAATGCACATTTTTCTATCTGTTGTTTGTATTATCTTTGACCGGAACGCTTAAATATTTTCAAAACCGCTGCGCTTACAAAATTCGGCATTTGGGGGTTTCTGGGCATGGGGAATTGAATAATAATATTGGCACTGTTGCCACATTTCCCAGTTTTGCGCTACACGAAGTCGATTTGTTATCTTAAACGGAATGTCTATTTATTCGCTTGCATGCTAGTTACACATACGGCCTGAGTGTCAAATTACCTACTTGTGTGTAATTTTTCTATTTAAAAAGTCTTGATACCTTTCCGCCATAAAGAAGTTATTCTACTGGGCTGCATCGTTGGGACATCCCGTATATAACCCACCGTCGGCTAATTATAGAAAATGTTTTTTGATAAGTCAATTTTAGAATGTCTAACAATCTTAACACAGGTTAACCTTATTATGTTACGGGAAGCAAAAAAGGCTGGTAACAACATAAACCAAAATCCGTGTAATTAATCTTTCGTAGCTAATCTAGCGGGGGCATTGTCGGGTAAACGTGCCTATGAAATAGTTACAACAGATTAAACCTAGGACCCACAAAAGAAAATAAACTCCATACGTGCTACACGAAGATCGCAGCTTTTTTTGTGTATACTTAACTGCTTATAGAGGTGCAAATGAATTTTATATCGTAAGGGACCCGATAGCACAGTTATATGAAAGTCGGGGATTTTTTTTAATTTAGGCGTTATTTTAGGAACTCGTTCGATCTAGTTTTAATGCTTATTAATGGATTAATCGGTTTAAACCAAAAACATTTAATTAATAAATAGAAACTATTTTTATGCTGAATCATACAAAGTTTTAAACAGTAATCAATGATGCGAAAAGTCTGTACTGAGAGTCCTAAATCTATCTGCCTTTGAAACCGAAAAGTATAATATTAATTATATTGAATGCATTGTATGTACCTTTAAGTAAAAATATTGTACTAAATATGTGTGTATTTTTTAAATTTTCTGCTCGTAAAGTAACTTATATGTATATAGCCCAAAAACATCAAATTGTATTGTTTTAAGGAAATCACAGTGGCAACGCTGTATGCTCATTTTTACCTGCTAGTGTAAAAATGACCCTGAAGTTTACTAATTTCATTCATTATCGCCGGCGGTGTTGTTACCGGTTTATCGCTGCTGTTATTGTGATTTTGGATTAGTTTTTAGTGTTTTTTCGAACTAAAACTATTTACAATGGCTCGACAGTACGTGGTGTGTAAGAAATTCGACTATTCTAACTCCGGATTAATATTTCGTCGGTAAGTGAGAAAAATGAGGTTATGTTTGTTCTAGGTAAGGCAGTGGTGTAGCTAATTCTATATTTTAAGTAAATATTGCAAAAATATGAATTATTTCTTTATATTATCTGAATTTCTTTAAAAAATACCTACAAGGATTACCTATTTATGACTAATGTTAGATCGAAATTATATAAACTTGTAACTTATTACAGCGTTGCCATTTTCTTCTAACTTATTTGAAACTGTGTCCGATTATAAATAAATGGTGTTTTATGAATGGAATATTTAGTACCCTCTTTTATATTATATGTTTATGGTTTATACGCTATATACAGGGTGCGCCATATAAGTAAAGTAAAAGTAAATAATATTAAAAATCGGAAAAACACATCAATTTTATTGTGAAGGGGGACGCTTTTAAATAATATTTGCAGCTTTTGTGGTTTAACTTCCCCGGAAGGGGGCCTTAAAATCTTCAATTGGAAGGGGGTCAGGTGTCTTTGCAATTTTTAAGACCATATACGTACTGGAAGCGAGATTTTAAGAGGGAAGTTTTCAAATTGAGGCCCTGTATGTGCGAAGCAATTAAAAGGATGATTATTTTGTTATTATTAGAAGCTATTATCAAGAATCTAGCCAGCAGCCAAATGCACTAAATTGTTAACCGAATTCAAATAATATTCAATAATAATTGTAAAAAAAATATTTTTTTACGCTGCAAGATTGATATTTCTACTTAATATTGTTGACGCGTTGATGCTATAATTGTTAATTTTTGCTCTATAAAATGGCCAGTATAATTGAATTAATTAGGTTCCATTAACTTTATTGATCGAAATTTATTAGCAGCATCAGCACTTTGTATCTCGGGTCAAAGTATGCTGAAATTGAAAATTTAATTCAGAATATCTACTACTAGATTCGATTATATGGATGACGGAAATATACAGGGTGGCCAATTAGTGCGACAAAGCTCAATATCTCTTTTACCGCTAGGGATAGCGGAAAACTTTTTTCACGAAAGTTATTAAGCGTTAAGAGGTGCAGCTTTTAAAATTATTTTCGAATATACAGGGTGCTCCAAAAGGGCGGTATGATAAAAATTTCATATTTTTTAAATGGGACACTATGTATATTTTTACATATTTGAATTCACCGTAAAATTCTGTATATAGCACCGTAATTATTTGGACACATTTTTGCAACGTTGCCAAATAGATTGGAAAACTCCTAAAATTTGTGCAAAAACATGGTTCAATGAAATGTGTAGGTAATATTTCTTAACTTATCATAATTTGAAATAAAATATTTTTATGTTGGAAAGAGGAATGTTGACAGAAGTCCCCTATGATAACTCATATCAATATTTTTATATTTCGATAAAAGATAGAAGGTCCTCAATTTTTGTTATTTAATTACACAAATATTTTACCTTATTTTTTATGAACAAAATGATGTTTTTAACGGTTTTTAAATTTTAAAATAGATTCGCCCGGACATAACCTTTGATCCTGCCGGAACAGTAGATCCGGTGTTAAGGCCGGATCGGCTGGATTTTCGTCCTATCCCTAATTACGACATTAATTGTTTCTGAAAGGATTATGTAGTTCGCATCTATTCAACAAGAATATCTCCTGCTTGGTCCCAAAGGACTCTGATCATTCAGGAAGCACCGAACTATCCTGATATATTTGGTTTGTCGGTGCTTGTTTATATGTATCAATATAGATTTACGCGGTGAATTTGCCCCTAGTAAAGAATTAGAAAGGATGTCACCTATAGTGACTATATACGGAACCCCCGTGTCTCTCCAATTCTTAATATGCAATTTTTATATAGCAAATCTTGGGTTTTTACACCTATACAGTGTCACCATTAAAGTTTAAACCATATGGCGAAAAAATAAATAAAATTTGTCGTCACCATAAGTTTTTGCTTCAATAAAGACTAAACCTGACATAATTAAATGCAACGAATACTTATAAACAGGAAGCTGACAAACGCACGTGCTTTTCAAATGTCACTTTTGTACAAATTTTTATTACTGTCAATATTTTAAAGTGACATTTAACCAACAGAAAACATTCAAACTCCTTTTATTTGCTTTACTAAGTACTGAAAATCAAATATTAGAATTCTGACATGTTTTAAGCTGTAAATATCACTTTAAAATAATCCTTACACACTCTTATATCATTTATTGAACTAGTAACGTAACTACAAATGAAAAAATAAACTTCAGAAATAAGCTTGTAAGTAGTTTTATTAAAAAATAGGAAGTAAATCATAATTTACATAAAATATTTTACCATCTTCAACTGGGCTCTAGGTCCTAGCAAATATTTCAGGCTTCAAGTCCGAGCATATTTTTTGGGCCCCATATGATTTATGGAAAGAAATTATTATCGATGCTTACTCTCAGTAAAGATGACTAAATGAATATTTCAATTACAAATTACTCACTTGCACCAAAAAGGAAACGACGTTTTTCGTAAAAGATTAGAATATTAAAAATTATTTTAAAATTTAAAGATGCGTCTTCTCCACCATTTTAAATCATATCAGATGTTGCTTGATTTCCATGCCCGCCAGACGAAGGAAGTTAGCTTGTTTAACAACGCGTGCTGTTCGCATTCTATATCTGTCTCTGTCTGCAGCAACCTTCCCTAATTCAGTAAAGTGAGACAAATATGCCCAGGATCAAGTCGCCTGCATAAACACTCACTTTTGGGCTTTCCATATTAACTCTACGTAAGTCTGATATTGACGTTTAAATGATAGAGTGAAACAGATAGATAAAAGTAGGTTACTTGTGAGCGTATGGAGTAGAGTAGGCTTAGCATCACTTCCAAGGCCTTCTTACGTGTTTCGATCCCCCCCATAAGCAGTCTCACCGGGCTGATTAATACGTTTCCATAGTAACGCAACCAATTTTATTACGAATTTCAAAGCACCATTTCCTACTTGTGAATAAAATTATTCGCGATTTTGTCAAAATTAATCAATATCTGTCGATTTTTAAACGATTTTCGGAAAAATCGTTTGTTTATCTCGTAGGAAAAGCCACATTCCTGGACTCTGTGTTGCTGTCTCGGCTTGCGCCTTGACTTAGCGATCTTCACAGTCGTCCAGGAAAGTTAGGCATTTCCTACTCGGTAAACAATGTACTATTCTTGATCGAAATTAAAAAAATATATTTGGAAAAGTTTTTTGTATTGTAATTTTATGCACACATGCAAAGTTTGATTCACTTCTGAGAATTTTTGTTTTCTATCTATTTTTTGCCGATATCTATTTTCATTGGAAACGAAAGTCGCCACAACATCGTAATAAAGTTGTGACTTTTAAGGCGCATACTGTTTGTAACAGCGTACACCTATTAGTTTGTTAACAATTTAGGCCCCTTGTTGTTTTAATTATGTATGAAGACGTATAGTCTTTAAGGTAAGATGAGATTAAATAAAGATTTAATTATAAACAACGGCACTTTAATCTGATGTTTCCATTTTTGCAGCGTATTTATTATTTAAAAAAGCAATACCCTCCTCTTCGTTGGTTAAATCTTTAAAGATATGAGCTGTTTGCTCCAGACATGGCAACATTTTTTAACTACAGGCGGACATCTATGGGACCATCTAAATGTGTCCGCCTAATAGAGGTGTCCGACAATGGGAAATTTGTTATTAGGTAATATGTAAAGGCCAAATTATTACTATGTATATGTATGTACAAATTAACATAACATAACAAAAATACACTAGTTTTAGTTAGGATGTAGTACTAAAAAAAATCTAATAACGTAGTTTGACGTGTTTGCGTTCTATACTTGCCATCTAGAAAAGGTAATTCCAAGTCTGATAACAATTCCATTGCTGTATTCACCTCTATTCTTTGCATACTCTTATAATTCCTTTACCATACTAATGGCTTGTTGATAATTGGTGACATTTGTTTGATTACTGCATTCAACTTCTTCATCAGAGTCGTGAGATAGTGATGTGGTTTCACTTTGGACTACATAATCGGTAGGAATGGGGGTCACTATCATCTTCTAATAGCACATTGCTATCAATGTTAATGAACTCGCCTAAATCATTGTTATCAAATTACAAATTTTCACAACATCAATATTCTCTTTCAGACTCAAAACGCGACATTTTTGTGCCATTGTTTACGATTTTAACCTTACAATTCACAAATAAACGGCGGACTGTTGTCGGAGAATCACACATACCTTCATTCGGCGAAGTCCTTTCGCGAATGTTGCCGGTCTGTCTTCAGAGACAGATATTGGTTGATTGAAAACAAAAGTGATCATAAATCATTCAAATTTGGCATGTGGGGATAAAATTAGGATACAAACAATTTTTCCAAATACAATTTGTTCAAATTCGATCAATAAATGCCATTTTTCGACATTTTGTGTAGAAAATATCAAATTTGACAGTTAACAAAAGCCGCTTGGTCCCATTTAATTACGTCATTTTTGATCTTTAATTGAAGCAATTTATGATTGTCAAATCTTGACCTAAATCGAACAATACAATTTTTCCCCATATGGTTCCAACTTTAATGGTAACACTGTAATTCTCTTTTATATGTTATGTCATACCAGTGCATTATTGTGTTTTTATACCTTAGATACCATCTACATAATGGATTACTTTATGCCCGTGCGGGCATAAAGTACACATTTTGGCCCGCGCTGTCATTAAGACGCAAAAAACAATTTTCGATTAACTTATTCTTTATGAGCAAAATAACAGAATTTACGTTCATATATTTTTTGGTTGTGTTTACATAGAACTGGCAATTCTGGAAGGTTCCGCTGATAGCTAAATTTCCTGCAGCAAAGGTTGACTCATGATTCATTGTCTGGGTCTCTCTCTAGTTTCTGTAAGGAAATGCGAGATGACCAGTGTACTTTTCGGGGTTGTTCAAACCCAAATATTTTGCAATAATACAGGTAGTTTTCCCAAATGTGTTTTTTCCAACAGGTCGTACAGTACGGCGGCCTTATTGACTGTAGGTTTTGCGTTGCCTTTTCAGCCTTTTCTCCAATTTCGTCGGGAATCTCAAAACCTTGTTCCATTTTGGATTTTTGACTTTGACACATTAAACATTTGAATACTTATCTCCCTAGCAACAAAATCGCAGGTTATAATAATGTCAAGGTAATGTCGCAGGTAAAAATTAAAAATTGGTAAATCAAATTAAATTTTAAAAAAATATTTATTATTTAAAATGAATTGGTATGACATAAAAGTTTGTATGTACCACGGGTACTAATAGATATATACCCTCGGGCCAGAGGCCCTCGGCTTTGTAAGACTGTCATGTCGCCTTCAGGGCATAATCATCTACTTAGTACCCTTGATTCATAAATATCTATTATATAAATATATATAACCGCTATTCAATCAAAATAATAATACAATATTTTACACGAAACAAAGATCATCATTGACTTTGCAGGAATAAAATATGTTAAACAACCCTTGTAGAATAATTTACCAGCAATCTTTTAATTGCTGCACTCCATAGATAAGCTCTAAAATATTAGGTCGACCTGAAAGATCCATCATACTGCGTTTGTTCATTGTGTAAAGTTTGAATACAGTTACCAGATGATGGATTAAACAAGGGCAAGATACCCCACATCTATCCGATTCAATCAAATTATTTAAATTGAGGCGCTGTTGAATTCAATCAAGACTGAAATCTGTCGGGGAAAATTTGTCTGGTCGCTGAAAAGGTTTATTATTTATTACGTTAATACAACTTAAAGTTTTTAAGTGCCTTTTTGATATTTGTGTGATAGCTATTTTTTTTATACTACATATACAGGGTGTTATGGAAATCATTTCCATAACACCCTGTATAAAAAATATCAATGCCATTATACAACGTGTCCAAGATAAGGAGAGCCAGTACAGGGATCTCGGAAACCGTAACAGATACGAAGTCGGTTAAATGGAGGTAAAGTTGCGCATTTACGTGCCTAATAATATGCCGTTTAGAAAGTTTTAAAATTCCGAGTGATTCCGGAGATATCCGGTAAAACCGAAATTCTGAAAAATCGTTTTAGTGTTTTCCTGGGTTTTTTTGAGATCGAATTCGAAAGTAAATTGCACTTTTACATTGCCACTTTTTTCGCTCTATCTAACAGCGTTAATTGTTTTGTAATCCGACGAGTCGTCTTCGAAGGGCCTTTATCAGCTTTCTTTTTTTAAGCACGGTCCTGTTTTCCTGATATTGGAATTTGAGAGCTTTCTCCCGATTGCAACGATGTATGACACATTGTGGTTTAATGACGTTTCGAGTGTTTTTTAAACAACATCAGGAAATTTTGGGATACAGTCCTCCTAATTTTATAAATAATATCTCATAAGTAAGCTCTAAATTTTTTACTTATGTTGGACTAGTTCAATAAATAACAAATAATTTAATAATAAACCACAAATAAGTGAAATAATTTTATTCCAAAACCGTAATTTAACGGGCAACGAAAGAAGTAAGGAACTACATAATCAGGTATTCAAAATGATTTCCGTTAGTCTCTAAGCACAAATAACATCTTCTAATTGCCACATAACAGTTTTTTTTGAGATAAAATAAAACATGCAATAGAATATAAAATTTTTCAGCATTTGTAAAATTATGTTCCATATTTTCTGAAAAATAGAAAACCTCTTAAAACGCTCTCAAACGATCACAATGCGAATGCCAAGGAAAACAAATCACGCGTCACCATCTTAATTTTTTTGTTTCAATCGCCTACTTGTCTTTTAAATCCCAAATCAACAGAAGTTTGAAATAATGTTTCTGTATTTTGTTCACTTACCTATTTGTGGTTTGTTATTAAATTATTTGTTATTTATTGAACTAGTCCAACATAAGTAAAAATTTAGAGCTTACTTATGAGATATTATTTATAAAATTAGGAGAAATACAGAACTGTAGCCCAAAATATCCTGATGTTGTTCAAAAAACTCTCGAAACGCCATTAAAGCACAATGTGTACATACATCGTTGCGTTCGGAAGAAAAAAGCCATCAAATTCCAATATCAAAAAAACAGGACCGTATTTAAAAAAAGAAAGTTGATAATGGCACTTCGAAGACGACTCGTCGGATTACAAAACAATTAACGCTATTAGATAGAGCGGAAAAAGTGGCAATGCAAAGGTGCAATTTACTTTAGAATTCGATCTCAAAAAAACCCAGGAAAACAATAAAATGATTATTCAGAAATTCGTTTTTTTCCGGATATCTCCAGATCTATTCGGAATTTTAAATCTTTCTAAACGGCATATTATTAGGCACGTAAATGCGCAACTTTACCTCCATTTAACCAACTTTGTATCTCTTACGGTTTCCGAGATCCCTGTCTGTACTGGCCTTCCTTATCTTGGACACGTTGTATAGCGACTTTTATTAGCAGGAACCACTACATATTTATTTCTTCCGATGTGTTTAGTAACATTCTTATCAGAAATATAACATAAGCGTAGATAATTTTGTAACATATTGTAACTGTCTCAGGGGGTTCTAGCTAGCTCAGGAACCGATAGATGTTTCGGGAATTTGCCTCGAAATGGGAACCATAGGATGCATGTTGCCATACCAGTCAATTGACTTTATAAATTATTTTATAATTCACTTGGGCCCGAAACAAAAGTTTACCGAATGATAGATGATGCTATAAACCTTTTTTTTTCGATTTATAGCTACGAATTTCGGGCCCCTCTAAGCTCGTGGGCCCTAGGCGGGTTTGTTCGGGTCGCCGGGTCCGTCTAATAGCTAAGCCGGCACAGGGAAGAAATGTCACTATGTCTTATAGCCTTTTACATTATTAGCACATATCAAAACTTGGTATATACTGGTATCCAGTATCCATATTCAAAAGATTTCGGATCAATGTACTAAGATACATCGTTAATATTCCTTGGTACATAATATGTCAGTCAGAAACAGTGACCTCCATCGGGACCTGCGAAAGGAAACTGTGGCCAAAGAAATTGAGAAGATTGCCACGAGTCTCGAAGATAGACTTCATCAACATATTACTGCGGAATCAACCAACCCCTAGACAACATCCATTTAGTGCGAGGACTGAAACGAATTTAGGATCATCCATGATTAGTTATTACAAAGTTATTTTTTGCGGTAGTTAGGTGCGGTAAAAGGCTGGACTCTTAGGGTGACGCTTCACAACTTCAATGATATTTATAGTAAGAGCATAAAACCCGGAATTATATATTTATTTTAACGGTTTGATGCGGTTGCAATTATTGCTTACGATTGAAAGATATCGAGCTGATCTAAAGTAGCCGATATATATATACTTCCTTTTGCTAATATCGGCCGACATAACTAATTCGCTATAATTGACTTAATCATCAATTACGAAGTCATCTTATACGGCACTTAGAAACTGGATGCTGTGTGCGCCCTTTCAGGGGCGGTGCTTCTCTAGTCGGATCAGACATTGCTTCGCCAGTCAATCGGCGGACATTGCAGAGAACGTAACACCGCGTCATCTGTATAAGCTCCCGCCGCCACAAACGCGCGAGCTTTCGTGTGCTTTCGAACTTGCGTTCAGCCGACAATCATGAAAGTTTAAGACAACAAGTGGGAAAGTTAACGAATTTAGATCCACAATGGCTTTAAAACGTATCCTTCTTATTTTCATGTGTATTGCGTCTGTTTTGTGCGTTAACGAAAACTTTTTGAAAATGTTCGAGGGTCAGCAAACCCCGGTGGATCCGTGCTACGACGAAGACCGTCCCCGACGATGCATTCCCGATTTCGTAAACGCCGCTTTCGGGGTGCCGGTTAAAGCGTCTTCTACTTGCGGCATGCACGCCCCTGTCCATTATTGCGAGGCTCCGGAACCTGGGGCTACCCCTCAATGCCATATCTGTGATGATCGCCAGCCTCGTACCCGTTTCCCTGCGATTCATCTTACTGATTTAAATAACCCTAACAATGTTACTTGTTGGAGAAGCGAGCCTCTTCCTCCGGTGACTTCCATTGACGCCCCACCGGACAATATCACTTTGACTTTGAGTCTAGGGAAGAAATATGAGCTTACTTACGTGAGCCTCCAATTTTGTCCGAATACTCCTAAGCCCGATTCTATCGCGATTTACAAGAGCATGGATTATGGCAAAACTTGGCAACCTTTTCAGTTTTACTCTAGTCAATGTCGACGGGTTTATGGGCGACCTAATAGGGCTACAATAACCAAAGCTAATG
This sequence comes from Barypeithes pellucidus, assembly GCA_963991005.1. NCBI lineage: Eukaryota > Metazoa > Arthropoda > Insecta > Coleoptera > Curculionidae > Barypeithes > Barypeithes pellucidus. The sequence continues at coordinate 17,628,789 of OZ022562.1, read as the reverse complement.
AGCAGGAAGCTCGATGCACCGACGCCCATCGCTATACTGGAGGAGATTCCTTCGGTTACGGCCAGAATTCGAGGATCGCTTTTAGCACCTTGGAGGGCCGTCCAAGCGCTTTGGATTTTGATAGTTCCCCGGTGTTACAGGATTGGGTTACTGCTACAGATATAAAAGTTGTCTTTAATCGTCTTCACATGCCCGTGGAGGATCTTTCAGACAGTCTGGATATCCTGGTGGACGAAAACATGTACAACAGTAAGCACTTCGACGAGGAAAACCTAACCAGGGAACCGTCGGTGCAATTGGTGAACGAGATGCAAGTTTTGGATAATGAAGCGACGTCGACCAACACCAAGACTTCCGTGACGGTCGAGATGGGGTCTAATGGGATCCACGGGTACCACCAAGTGACCCATCAATACGCGGTGGCGGATTTTGCTGTCGGTGGACGATGTAAGTGCAACGGTCACGCGAGCCGTTGCGTGACGGGGCGGGATGGACAATTAGCGTGCGAATGTAAACATAATACCGCCGGCAGGGATTGCGAGCGATGCAAGCCGTTCCATTTCGACAGACCTTGGGGCAGAGCAACTGCGAGGGACGCCAACGAATGCAAAGGTAAGAATCTTAAAAATACCTAATTGAAGTACCTTAATTTATACGACAGCGAGACCTAAAAGTATCCTCAATGTAAAAATATCTTCTCGAGTATGTCCAGGATATTTCAAAATGATCCCATACAAGATAGCCACAACTTTTAAGTATTAAGAACTACTATAGCAAAATGCAGTTTTTGAAATTTAACCATATGACTTAGGTCTATTAAAAATTAAATAGCACCAATAATAAAAAAGGGTTTGCAAGAAAATAAGCTGTTGACATAGGTTTTGGGTAAATATGCTTTGATTGTGTTGTTAAAAAGGAGAAGTTGTTGGTGGTGAAAATACAAGCACTGCCTTCCATTTCTTTTAGTAAAATTTCTTCGGTTGCGTTTTCTTCCAATAAGAGATCATATATTTTGCCATCTACTAATATAAGAACATCATAATTTAGACGAACGTCTAAATACCCCCTTTGCCCAAGACTATGGCAGCCCGGAATGCAAAAATGGTTCATACGCAAAAAGTCAATATGAAAATAAAAACACTCCAATTTGTATACAGTGAGGACGTAAAGTAAGGAATAAATTCATTATCTCGCAAACTACAATTTTTTTAAAAAATCGCTCGGACCCTTCGATTTTGTTTTTCGAACGCGCATATTCTGACATAAAATGTAGATATACAGGGTGTTGCAAATAAGAGTGACACAAATTTTTTTTTTCTTAAATAGAACCCACTGTATATTATTGCATGTACGGATTCTTCGGAAAATCCTAAACATTTTTTTTGGAGTTATTCTCATTCAAAATTTGAAAAGTGGAAAAAGTCATGGAGAAAACAAAGAATAAAATTATTTTAAAAATGTCTTATTTATCGAAAAAACAGTTATGTGAACTTTTTTTTATGGGGATACCTTAAGGGAAAAGTATCCAAAAGCCAGCCTGCAAATTTAGATGATTTAAAAGATCGCATCCGGCAAGAAATTCGGCAAATTACACCCCAAATGGTTCGAAATGTTCAGCGAGAATTTGTAGATCGGTTAGGCTATTGTCAGTTGACCAACGGAAGACACTTCGAACATTTACTTTAGAAAAATTATTTTTAAGTTCACCTAACTGTTTTTTCGATAAATAAGACATTTTTAAAATAATTTTATTCTTTGTTTTCTCCATGACTTTTTCCACTTTTCAAATTTTGAATGAGAATAACTCCAAAACGCTTGGGCTAAGGTATAGCACATGCTATATGAAAAATGTTTAGGAGTTTCCGAAGAATCCGTACATGCAATAATATACAGTGGATTCTATTTAAGAAAAATTTTTTTTTTGTGTCACTCTTATTTGCAACACCCTGTATATCTACATTTTATGTCTGAATATGCGCGTCCGAAAAACAAAATCGAAGGGTCCGAGCGATTTTTTAAAAAAATTGTAGTCTGCGAGATAATGAATTTATTCCTTACTTTACGTCCTCACTGTATATGAAAACACTCATTTGACTTTTAAACGCGGCAGCCTGGTGTTTGTAAAATACGGCACAGTACCTTTTTCCAGTCAATGTTTTTACGAATAACGTCAACATGTCACGATCGGCAAAAATGTTGTTGCTTTTCACTAAAATCGCGCCCTGAGTAATCGAAAATAAACGAACAATGCTTACTCTTTGGGAGTGAAAGTCTTACTTTTTGGGGTTGCCTAATTTTTTTTATGTCAAAAAGAATTGTGACTTTTAAGCTACAGGGTGAGATTAAAACCATTTTTTTATGATCAAACACAAATACTATTGGAAAAATCGTTTAGGTCACTCTAGGAGTGGTTCGTGTGCGCAAATAGCGATTCACGTTGGTTTTGAATCCTTGGAGGTTATATTCGTTGGGAAAAACGACCTCGGGAAGGTCGTTCCATAAGGATGAAGTTCTCCAGATGAAAGAATTTTTAAATAATGAAGCTAAGCTTAACCACATATGGATGGGCGGCAGTGGTTCGTCGCGTATTTCTGCTATTCGCCGCTCTGGGCGGAATTAAGAGGGCAAGGTCAGCCGAGCACATTCCATGAAAATATCTGTAAAAGAGAGTCAAATCCCCAACCTGCCTTCGATGTTCTAGGCTGTCGAGGTTCTTCGTCAGCTCGTGCCATCCAATCAGACGAATGGCCCTCCTTTCGATGGAGTCCAGTAGCCGAAGACTATGTTTGGGTGCAGAGCTCTAGACATGAGAGCAGTACTCTAGTGATTGGCGAATCTGGGCTTTGTATAGTGTCAAAAGTTGTTGAGGCGTGTATAACTTTTTGGTTCGGAAGAGTACACCAAGTTTCTGAGAAGCTATCTTGGCGATTGCCACAACGTGGTTATGCCAAGACATATTTTCCCCCAGGTTGACGCCCAGCAAATTAATAAATGAAGCCAGTGGGATTGCGTGTCCGTCCATGACTATATCCGGTTCGGTAATGTTAACCTTTTTAGAGAAAACTGCAATTTCATCGATTAAAATTATTTTAGTGTCTCTAGCAATACGACTCCTCGATTTCATAAAATTTTTAGGTTCGTTGTGAAGCTTACCTCAAATTGAACACAATTCAATAATCAAAGTTCAATCGAATTTCTGTCAAAACCACATCCGATTTGGGCGATTTTTTTTTCCATGACAATGACAAGTAACCTCTCGAAGTTAGTGAGGTATTCTATTTGCACAGATATTTATTTTTTCATGAAACAATGGTTGCATTCAGCAGAGCCCATCGATTTATAATCGATTTTTAATGGAGACGTCATGCACGATGCACATCGATTTGTAGTTCTGCTGAATGCATTTTGCTGTCAGTTTTTTGTTTGGTTAGGATCCCTTCTAAATATTTTCACTTATAATCTCCCTAGTACTTGAATTATTATCGTAAATTTTTCGACCAATCAAGTTTTTGAGAAAATTAGCCCGAGTCGAAGACGAGGGATAATATTCTCAAAAAAATCGTGTAGAAGCAAAATTTCCGTATATTAATTCACGGGCGAGGGAGATTCAGTAAGAAAATTTCGCACTAAATTATTAATTTCAAGGTAGAAAAAATTAGGATTGCGTTAGTTGTTCGTTCGAAGAGCAATGAATTCCTATTTACCAACTTTAGTTGCATGAAATTGACATTGACAAAATAAAAATAGTTAAAATTTTTATTTTTATTTTTATCTATTCAACGTAGCTAAAGTTGGCGAAACTTATATTATTTAAAAAAAAGTTGTGTTACGAACTTAAGAGCTGATGACTTATGCTAGTTGTTAGTTCGAAGAGCAACAATTTCCTGTTTACCAACTTTAGTTGCATGCAATTGTTATTAACAAATTAAAAATAATTCAAGTTTGTATTTTTATTTATATTTGTTCTACTAAAGTTGGCAATACATATTAATTAAAGAAAGTTGTGTTCAGTCATGCAAAATGTCATTCTATATACAAACGTCAAAAAATTTCCGGAAATGTTCTTAGTTGCCGTGGTAACGGAACATAAAGCAAGCTCCTGATTGGCAGAAGAAGTTTTCATCAAATATTACTTTCTTATCTCTACGAAATGGTAAATTTTATTTTTAATGATTTTTTTTTAACAACTATGGGGAAATTGCTTTTTATTTTTTTTGTCGGAAACTGTTTGTCGGATGATAAAAAGGCAAGATATTAAATGTGGCCTAAAATGAATGAGTATTTTAAAAATAATTTTTATCTTGAGAAAAAGCAGTGGCGTACATAATAGTTTTCCAAAATGTCTAGTCCAAACCCTTTCAGGTCGCCACTGGTTAAATTTTTTAAAAAATTTTCTACACCAAAGAAAGGCTATTGATGCTTAGAGGGCATGTGTGAAAAATTCATAAAAATAGCTAGAAAGTTGTTAAAGTTATGATAGAAAAAACGATTTTTTTCTTAAAACTTTAACGCCCTGTAGTTCGAAAGTTGATAGGTTAAGGATATATGTTAATTTGAACTTTTCTTCTTAAAATCTCCTAAGGATTCACAATTTTAAGGATCAGCATCTTATTTCTGAAACACCCTGTATAGGGTGTTGACAAAAGGTCGGTACCCCGGAATAACTCCGGTGCATCGCATTGCAGCGGAAAATGTGTGAGGAAAAAGTTGTTTAGTTTTGAAGGAGGAATAGTTTGCAATTTAAACCACCCACCACCCCCTCAACCCCCGGGCGCGGGTGGGGGTAAATTAAGATTTTCAAATGGAACCCCATATTTTTTATTGGCCTATCGTGTTCTCCGACCAAAAATAAACATCTTTTGTCCGAATTTTTTTTTTATTCGGGCCCATCCTTCAGCAATAATCACCATGAGAAAGACAAAATCAGAACCGTGCGAAAATCAAGTTTTATCACGGAAATACTCTTTTTCTCTGTCTTGTACTAGAAAATGTCCGTGAAATACAAACAACTTTTTCCACGGACATTTTTTAGTACAAGACAGAGAAAAAGAGTATTTCCGGGATAAAACTTCATTTTCGCACGGTTCTGATTTTGTCTTTCTCATGGTGATTATTGGTGAATGATGGGCCCGAATAAAAAAAAAATTCGGACAAAAGATGTTTATTTTTGGTCGGAGAACACGATACGCCAATAAAAAATATGTGGTTCCATTTGAAAATCTTAATTTATACCCACCCGCGCCCGGGGGTTGAGGGGGTGGTGGGTGGTTTAAATTGCAAACTATTCCTCCTTCAAAACCAAACAACTTTTTCCCTAGACATTTTCCGCTGCAATGGGGTGCACCGGAGTTATTCCGGGGTACCGACCTTTTTTCAACACCGTGCATATTAAAAATGTTAAAATGTTAAAAAATAAATGTTAAATGTTAAATATTTATAATTAATATCTATGCTCTAATTATGGTGAAGAAGAAATAATTTTCCCTCATTGCTGTAAAGCCCAAACTAAGCCCAATTAATTAAAAACATAATATATAGGGTGTCCCGATTAAACTTTCTTAGATACTTTTATCTCAAACTTTTAGAGAAAAATTAGCTAGGCCACTGAGCTTTACGTAAACCTCTCTAACAAAATCAGTTTTTACTTTTTTGATAAGTTAACGCTTAACTAAAAAGTGAAAGTTTTCAAAATCACTCTGTAGATTAACAACTAAGTTAGTCATGGCAAATTTGGCACCGAAATCTTTCGTTTCATTAAAAGTGGGAACTAAAGTGAACTCAGCAACATTATAGCTTTGATAATAACCCTAATATCACCCAGAAAGTGCCGAAAATGGGACACCCTGAACATGCAGCTCATTTTTAAAATAAAGGCGAATAATTGATCAGTCAGAGTATAATAAAATTTTGCAGGAAATCCACTTTCCCTCTTACTATTCAAAATAAAGGAAATCCGATTCTTGGCTTTTTAATTTGTAAAGATAATATAACGTGACGTTTTCATAATGAGGAGCTTGGCGCGATAGCATAAAGCTTTGTGCTCTGATCCTGTTATTTAAAACTCCATTGAGCATTATTTTATTCTAAAGTCAGGATGCCTATAATGAGCTTTATATAGGGAATTCGGTAGAGGATGACTTTTAGCTTCTCCGAGCCTCGTTCTGTACGAACGAAATAAAAAGCCTTTTATTTTAGCGTAAAATATTCATTGACAGGCCTGATAGAGCTTTTTATTTAGGGTAATTTGTAAGTGAACGTTTAAACATTTTTACTTTTTAAAAGAAATCGGGGATATACAGGGTCCGCAAACGAAGCGTGGACGGAAGATTAAATCGTTATCGAAGAACTTATCAACGATACTGAAAAAGCTTGAGATATTGGATTAAAAGCGGCATGTTTTAAAAATATTTTACATTATACAGGGTGGCCCAAAAAGTGTGACAGCATAAAGTTATATTTTTTTAAATGGGATACCCAGTATTTTATTGCATATTTAGGTTCGTATTACTATCGTTTATAAGTGCCTCAAATTTTATTTAATTTGGTTTTGTAGTTTCGGAGAAATAAATTAAAAACTAAAAAAAAAAGTTTTGCAGTCCTGAATAAAAAACTCAAAAAAAAACATCCAGAACTATTTTTTAACCTCGACATTGAGTGAAATTTATGACAAGAGGTCTAAAGATACGATGAATGTAATTGCGGTTATTTATTTTATACAGGGTGTTCATAATAAGCTTTCAAAAACCCCCCATTTTAAAATAATTTTTCTCAAGGTTTTCAAATGGAACACCCTGTATATTATTTGGCTATTTGACGTAGAATTCATAGACACTTTTTTTTTTGTAATACAAGCATATATAAGTTATATCCAGCCGTTTTCAAAATAATTATAAATATCATAAATTATGTTGTTTAAATAGAGTTTTTATTGGGAAATTTTGTTATAGGCGACTAGACTAATAATTGTAAACTAAAGTAAAAGTTCCAAATAGCTTCCTTTTACTTAATTTAATGATTTTCCTCTACTGCCAACAGAACTCTTAATTCATTTTCTTCATTAATAACGGGTTTATTGATTATCATCCTTTTTGTGTACGCAGTGCTTCCTGTTGCTACAAATCTTTGCAACAAGTTCTCGAAGGTTTTTGGTCTCGGCTTTCTCTCAATATCTGGATATCTTTCAGAATACACTCGGCTCGCGAGGAGGCAATTTCTTGCACATTCACCCAGTATAAAAATTCGACATTTTGTGTAAGTTAGTACTTAATTTCGACAACTTAACAAATGTAAATAATTTTATTTGGCTGTCATAGTGACCATCTAAACAAAAAGAAATCATGGGAACTCGATTAAGAATAAAAAATAAAATTAAATAATAAAAGTAGCAAAAATGTATGCTTTTAAAATTTATATCGAAATAACTAAAATACGGTAAACTCTAAGAGTAAAAGGAAGCTATTTTAAACTTTTACTTTAGTTTAGAATTATTAGTCTAGTCGCCTATAACAAAATTTCCCAATAAAAACTCTATTTAAACAACATAATTTATGATATTTATAATTATTTCGAAAACGGCTGGATATAACTTATATGCTTGTATTACAAAAAAAATTGTCTATGAATTCTACGTCAAATAGGCAAATAATATACAGGGTGTTCCATTTGAAAAACTTGAGAAAAATTATTTTAAAATGTGGGGTTCTTGAAAGCTTATTATGAACACCCTGTATAAAATAAATAACCGCAATTACATTCATAGTATCTCTAGACCTCTTGTCATAAATTTCACTCAATGCCGAGGTTAAAAACAGTTCTGGATGGTTTTTTTTGAGTTTTTCATTCAGGACTGCAAAACTTTTTTTTTGTAGTTTTTAATTTATTTCTTCGAAACTACAAAACCAAATTAAATAAAATTTGAGGAACTTATAAACGATAGTAATACGAACCTTAATATGCAATAAAATACTGGGTATCCCATTTAAAAAAATATAACTTTATGCTGTCACACTTTTTTGGGCCACCCTGTATAATGTAAAATATTTTTAAAACATGCCGCTTTTAATCCAATATCTCAAGATGTTTCAGTATTGTTGATAAGTTCTTCGATAACGACTTAATCTTCCGTCCACGCTTCGTTTGCGGACCCTGTATAGGGTGTTACAAGTCGGTTAAATTGGGGCAAATATAATAATATGTGCCCAATAATATGCCACAAAAAAAAAACAAAAATAAATACAGGAGCTTCCAAAATATTTGGAAAAATCGAAAATTTTGCGTTTCGGTTTTTCCTGACTTTGTTCGACGAGATGTCCGCCATGAGATTGCGTTATCAGATTTTTCATGCGACGTTTCGTCTTTGGGCCACCATCATCAACTTAATTTTTTTAAACACAGGCCTAGCTTTTTTTGTTTAAATTATGAAAGAGGACCGATATCTACGTTCAGTGGTGTACAATAATTTTTTTAAAATTCGGTATAATTCAAAAATGTAAAACTCAATGCCTCTTTTAAAATTCTTAGAAAAGTGCTGGCTTTAAGAGTCAAATTTTATTTGTATTAATAAAATAAATTACTTGTACAGTGTTCGCCCAAATAGAGGTGTCCGCCCATGGGAAATTTGTGGTAATATGTAAATGCAAAATTATTACTATGTATATGCATGTACAAATAAACATAATAACAAAAACATACTATTTTTTTGAAGTAGTCCATCTCAAAGTGGAGTGAAGTTATAAGGAGGTAAAGAAACTCACAGTCTGCTCCACTAGTTTAATAAACGTTAATAAAAACCATACATGTTTCGAAGGTTCAAACCTTCATCTTCAGTGAAAAATACAACATTAGAAGAAACTCATGACATTGTTAAACTGTAAGGAAGAAAAAAGTTGTTTAAATAAGTTGAGTTTAAGCATGAATAGTTGAAGGAAATTGACTAAATAAAGTAGTATAATTAGAGGAAAGTAAAAAGTATGAAAACTCTTTCTTACCTAAAAAAGCAGGAAAAAGAAAAAAAACATAAACTAAAATAATAAAAAATAAAAAACTAAAGTTTTCTTCTTAAAAAATTAATAGAATGCATAACTAAACTTTATTTAATTTTAATTATGCATTCTATTAATTTTTTAAGAAGAAAACTTTAGTTTTTTATTTTTTATTATTTTTGTATAATTATATAAATGGTTTTTTCTTTTTCCTGCTTTGTTAGGTAAGAAAGGGTTTTCATACTTTTTACTTTCCTCTAATTATACTACTTTATTTAGTCAATTCCATTTCCTTCAACTATTTTTGCTTAAACTGAACTTATTTAATTAACTTTTTTCTTCCTTACAGTTTAACAATGTCATGAGTTTCTTCTAATGTTGTATTTTTCACTGAAGATGAAGGTTTGGACTTTCGAAACATGTATGGTTTTTATTAACGTGTATTAAACTAGTGGAGCAGACTGTGAGTTTCTTTACCTCCTTAAAAATATACTAGTTTTAGTTAGGATGTAGTACTAAAAAAATCTAATAACGTAGTTTGACGTGTTTGCGTTTTAAACTTGCAATCTAGAAAATGTAATTCCAAGTCTGATAACAATTCGATCGCTGTAGTCACCTCTATTCTTTGCATACTCTTATAATTCCTTTACCATGCTAATGGCTTGTTGATAATTGGTGATATTTGTTTGATTACTGCATTCAACTTCTTCATCAGAGTCGTCAGATAGTGATGTGGTTTCAGATTGGACTACATAAACGGTAGGAATGGGGTCACTATCATCTTCTAATAGCACATTTCTATCAATGCTAATGAACTCGCCCGAATCAATGTTATCAAATTACTTCTACAACATCAATATTCTCTTTCAGACTCAAAACGCGACATTTTTGTGCCATTGTTTACGATTTTAACTTTACAACTCACAAATAAACGGTGGATTGCTGTCGGGGAATCACACATACTTTCATTCGGCGAAGTCCTTTCGCGCTGCCCACGCATAGGTTGCCGGTCTGTCTTCAGAGAGTTTTTGCACCGTATTCATCTCCCAAATATTTTTTGTCCGTTTAAAGGAGGGTTTTCGCACTCTTTGTATGAAAACAGACTATCCGCGTCCGCCCAAAGGAGAGTCCGCCCAAGAGAGGTTGATTTTCATGGAATTTCATATACCTAGTTCCGGACTATGAAAAAATGTCCGCTTAATAGAGATATCCGCTTATTAGAGGTGTCCGTTATGAGAGGTTTCACAGTACTTACACTAAGTAGAAATTTGATACAAGTATTAGTTTGAAATAAAAAAATCAATAGTAGTTCGTAATAACAAAAACAATTAAAGGCAGAAATAGCAATCCTAATTTAAGAATCTTCAGTTTCTTCGAAACAGAAATTGCAGGGACTTACTAGGGGTATTTTAATGAAGATGGTCAATTTAAGGAATGAAACATCAGAAATCCAGGAAGTGTTGTATACCACTGAACGTAGATTTAGATAGAGATAATTTAAACAAAAAAATCCAGGCCCGTATTTAAATAATTTACGTTGATGATGGTGACCTAAAGACGAAAGTCGCATTAAACATCTGATGATGCCATCTTGTGGAGAATAAAAAGTAACAATGAGCAAGTGAAATTTATTTTTGGACATCTCCTCGAACAAAGTCAGGAAAACGAAACCGAAACGCAAAATTTTAGATTTTTCCAAATATTTCGTTTATTACATCATCTAGTTGGCGTATCTAGGTAAGAGATACATCTTTGTTCCTATCAAATGTTGAACCTCAAAATTCCGCATTTTGATAGTTAATCCTTGAGAACGTGGTAGTCAGTGTAAATTAAGCGACGTTTTCTCGAAAACGGTTACGATTAGCGACATGAATGAAGAGTACTTAATTTTTAGTTAATAGCTAAAGGTGTGTAAAAAACATTGTCCAAAGTTCTTATCATACAGGGAGTTAAGAAAAGGGAGACATGTTTGTCACAGCTTGTTTAATTCACAACACTTTCTTGGATAGTAATTTGAAGGGCCTTACCTGGTATACATCATATTAAAAAATAATTGAAATATACTTGGTGGTTCAATAATTATGTGTAGAAAACTTGATTCCATTGGAGCTCTTTGGGAGCCCATATCTCCGAAAAGGAGGCCTATACGAAAAAAGTTTATATGACTTGTAGTACTCTTTTCACTTGTTCTCCTCATATCCGGGAGACTTCCCACATTTTTACGGACACCCTGTATAATAGACTTTCAGGACTAAATTACCTTAACTTTTAATTTCTGCTGAAAGCTAAAGCAGTCCCGCATGCAAACTGCCATTTAACTTTTAACGATGGTCGAACTGGAATCATCGGCAGCGTGTGGGTATTTATTTTATTGAAATAAATTAACACCGTCAGAAGAGTTCAGTCCAAGTGCAGCAATTCGAAAATGCCATGAATATTAATGCCCGTCAACTTGTAAATTTTTATTAATGGCATTTTATTCTTTATTCGTTTTATAACTTCCAATAAATTCATTATAAACATAAGCTAATCTAGTGGCCACCGAACAGCGGGCAACATCGACGACTGGACTTAATCTTTTTGCTGTATAAGGTGATCTATTATCGTCCGCTTTCAGTCCGCACAAAAACGGCCGCCACATCTCGGTTTCATTTCAAATAACCCGAGGCATTTTAAGAATTTAAAGTGGCCCTGCCTCGCAGGGTTGTGGGGGACGGGAGTGGAAGCATTTAAATAGTTTCGCGAAACTTATTATCTAGTTTCGAATAAATACCCAAGAGCCTTATTACTTATTAATTATACTTAGTATACAAGGACATACAGTGATACTTCAAGTCCTTTAACATTCTGTGAACTGTGATAACGAGAGACCGGATTTTTACGCATTATGTTTGTTGCTGAATTTTATAAGCAACCATGAGATTATTTAATTTCTACACAAATTACGCAGTACTAAGTATAGTTGTGTTTATCCTTTTTTCCTTGATGCTTTATGCTTTTTTTCTCCCTTCTTGCTTGTTTGAACTTTTTTAAGTATACGGGCGGCTCTAATAAGCGGACATCTCCTAATTTTTTGAACCGATTTTAGTTCTATAATTTAACACATAAGACACATTCCCATAAACGTACGAGGACGACCCAAGACTAGAAAATATCTCCCTCAAGAGCTGCGTTTAATTACAGGTTGGCAAGCGGGCACTATTTTATGCAAACGTTTAGCCAAATATACTTAGTTCATTTCTAATCTAAAACTGGATTCGTAAAGTTAAGGGATTTGAAAACGCTATGAAAAAATTGCGTTAAAAAATATAATGTTGTAAGAATAATAATAACAATTTCAAATATGAACAATTTTCAAATTTTTGCCACAGATCTTTCTGAAACTTGTTGATACCCCAATAGACATGTCAGACAATCTAAATATCAATAAATTAACTCAAAAACTTTATTATTAACGGCTCAAACTTCACGAAAAGAATTATTGATCAGCTGATGACTCTCGTCTCTTTCTAACCGGCCAAAAAGCGGAATAGTTTAAAATGAAATTGATGGAACATAGATGGCTCTGATTGCTAATTTGGGATTGTTTGGGATCCTCATCTTAAGCCGCCACGAACCTCCAATAGCCGGTCGAATTAGATTTTAACTAGTGTTGGGAAAAACCGATGATTTTAATAATGGAGTACTTGATACTCGCGATTTTAATAATCGAGTGAATCGCTCGAGTGAATCGCTTGAAATCGCGTGAAATTCCAATTCCCCAAGCGATAACGTCACCGACTGCTCGACCGGCTGCCTAGCCGTTTACATGTGATCAGGTAGAGTATTTAGCAGGCACGTAACTACGGGTGGGCACAGGTTTAGCTAAAAAATGGTAGTACCCACCAAAAAAAATTCCAGAAATTTATTTATTTGTGAATAATGAATTTTTACCACGATACCAAACAAAAAAAACTGCAAAAAATCACCCAAATATGTATTTATTGTTGTGCTTTTTTAAAACAAAAAGTATTACCAAGAGTTATTTTTCTTCACGTCTTTCTCAATCTACGAGCATAAAATAAGTAGATATTTAAAATGGCTTGTCAAATTATTTCACTTTAAATTATCCCACATTATGCCCACTGTGTGCCCTTCAAAAATGTAGACTTAGTTACGCGACTGGCAAAATAAGAAAATAGGTGATTATTTTTTTAAATTCATGTTTATAGTTACCTAAAAGTTCCTGTTTAAATTTAAGAATGTTTACTTTTGGTTACCAAAAAATGTGTCGATACCTATGTTTTGTTAACTATTTTGCTCGTTTTATTATTTTCCATTAACATTTTCTATAATGTATGTTATTTTTAAGAAGTCTTCTTGAGTTTAATAATAAAAAGTTCATGTTTAGATTTTAAAATGTTTACTATAAGATTACCAAGGAATTTTTCTATATATTTTGTTAACCATTTTGTTCGTTTTGTTATTTTTATTTACAATTTCTATTATTATGTTATTTTTGAGAAGTTTTCTCGAGTTTATTGTTATTTTTATTTACAATTTCTATTATTATGTTATTTTTGAGAAGTTTTCTCGAGTTTATAGTAACTAAATAAAAATTTAAAAATTATATCCTTTAATCTTAAAACAAAACTTTACCAAACCCATGCCGCGATAACTCCGCTAAGGGATTTGGCATACTTTTTTATATGCACCTTCTCGTTTATGTGCCTTTAAGAAAGACGTATGTCATGTACTTGCTCAGCGTCAAACTCGAATGTCGCCAATCGGATGGCGCGGCGCGTAGACGGAAGGTCGGTATCAAGTGACAGGCGATATTTTTCGGTTTTTCGCCTGAATTTATAATTAGAATATTTCCAATTTAGCGAAAAACGAGCAGATTTTTAACTCGATCACACTACAGCGGTACAATTCCGTCGGCGTCAAGCAAAGCTCGGGTATCGAGTGAAAGATAATAAGTGACGAGCGACGGTTTTCGCCTGAATAGATAACTCGAGCGGTTTTTTTAATAATCGAGCGACGTCGGTTATTTCAATAATCCAGTGATCAAGCGGTTTTTCTCTCGAGCGACCACAACACTAACATTTTCGGTGATTTCCCTTGAATTTTTGAGTATTTACCTTTTATCATATAAGAACGGCCCTGACTTTAAAGGAGAAGATAGAAAAGAAATGATATAATTCATAAAAGCCGTATTAGAGTCGGCAATTTTTGTCTCGTGCGCCTGCAATGGCAATTATAATTGCACGTATTCATGCCCACTAAACCGTTCTCGATCAGCTGGCCCAATACTGCTCGCATTGCTGGCGCAATGCGAGAATGGAATCCGTATTACAGTCGGCAATTCTATTCTTCTGACAATTAAAATTGCACGGATTCATGCGCAGCACAACGTTCTCGATCACCTGTCTCGCATTGAGAGAAATGGGACAAGCGCCATTTTCATTGCCATTGCCGGTGCAAGTCTGGGTAGAGATGGATTATTCTGTTATTTTTAACTGTTTATTAGTTGGTCGAAGCAGCTATGAGCAGCTAATGGCTATTTAAACTAACTGGTACTTAAATTAACAGTTAATGTTCTTTATTAAGCATAATGTACTGCTAATTCGTTGCAACTTTTTTCACCTTTTTTTGTAAGTAGCAGTAGCTGCTTTAACTGGTAATCAAAAGGAACAGGTTTGTCCATTTCTAATTCTGGAGGTATTTTACGGATACCAACTGTTATTCTGACTGTTGGCAAAGCGCCGGCTAATCGAGAACGATCAGCTGGCGCATTGCCAACAGTCACTACAGTAGTGGGTAGTGTCGAAATCCCTAAAATACCCCCAGAATTAAAGTTCGTTTTGACTAGCAGTTAAAGCAGCTACTGCTACTTACAAGTGGCAGTTCAAAAAAGTTGCTACGAATTAGCAGTACAGATGCTTAATAAAGAATGTGAACTGTTAACTTAAGTACCAGTTAGTTTAAATAGCCATTAGCTGTTGATAGGTAATAAACATTTAAAAATAACAGAATAATCCATCTCTACCCAGACTTGTAATGGCAATGAAAAAGGCGCGTGCCCCATTTCCGGCAATGCAATTTTAATTGCCAGAAGACTAGAATTGCCGATTGTAATACGGATTCCATTCTCGCATTGCGCCGGAAATGCAAGCAGTATTGTGCCAGTTGATCGAGAACGGTTTAGTGCGCATGAATACGTGCAATTATAATTGCCGTTGCCGGCGCAAGAGACAAAAATTGCCGACTCTAATACGGCTTTTAGAAAGAAAATAATTACATTTTTAATGGAAGCAAACGTGAACAAAACCTTGCTTTAAATGCTCAGGTCTTGAGAATCTTCAATAATTATAATAATTGTATGTGTATGATGATCAAACCTCTCTCTTTCTTTCTGCAGCAACTGTCGCGATTGGTACTGCGGTTGCTAGTCACTCATTTTTACGATTGTTGTAATTTACCATTGTTGTGACTTCACCTTAAGGAAATTATATGGAAAAATACACTAGACCGTCATAAATCTTAATATTCTTTCGAAATTATACCTTAGAAAATAAGAAAATGCACATCTTTTCTGGGCAATGCTCTTTGGCAGAACCGGCTATCGGCACGACGAGCTAGACTTGCGGTGGTAAAGTAGCCATAAATTTATATCATCACTTTTATTATTAGAGATAGATAAGGTTCCCGCAGTGTCGTCCTCGTCTTAACTAAAAGAAACAGTTAAGATAAGTTCAAATTTATTAAGTGAAATTCCGGTATAGATGTGAGCTTCCAGCATCCTAAATTATTAAAAAGGACGATAAGGCTTCTAAATGGAGCGATATTTTTCCTTAAATATCAGTGAACAGTTATTCGCTTAATTAAAAATTTAAAGTTATTTGGTTAATAGCGTTGACGTGACTTTTAATTTAAAAATATATCGGGTGGTGCCTGCGGTCAGGACCACATATATATAAACAGTTTATTGCCAATACGAACGTTCCAAAATACAAAAAGTGTCCCCGCTATGGGAGACGGCGCGGGCCTATTGAGCTTGCGCAGTAGGGTGGAAATTTTATCGATCGTGTCAGAGCCGGCCCGACAATATTTGTTTGTTGTTATTCGTCGCCATCTTTGGTTCTGGATGCTTTTTCAAATTACGGAATAAAAAGTGGTTCATTCACATTGTTGTCGGTAATTTGTGGTGATTCGATTCGCTGTTTGGTAGGTTAGTGGCTTGTTTTGTTTAAGATGAAAGGACACAAGTGCATGGTACTTTTTTGCAAAAATCGTGGATCAATATCAGGTATAAAGTATTTCAGGTATGTACGAAAATATTTTGCTTATCACATTATTCGATCTTCGGAACCGAATTTCACTAAAAAGCTTGTAAAAAAGAAGAGACTCGTATACAATATAATATATGTGGTCACTACCTAACCTTAAAATTAATGTATTTTTAATTTGGCATTACCTGATAATAATTCCCAAAATAGTCAATATAGTCAATATAGTCAAACAAGGAATATTTCCATCGTGTTGGAAGACGGCGCGAGTCCAGCCTACCCCAAAGAAAGGTAAGAGAACCCTGCCTAGCAACTATCGACCAGTCGCATTGCTTTCAGTTATATCAAAAGTAATGGAGAAAGGTATTAACCAACATCTTCTAAAGTATCTGAATTATCAGCGATCATCAATATGGGGAGTCTCGGGCTGTAGCACTGGATATTTCTAAAGCCTTTGATCGTGTTTGGTATGAGGGACTTCTAAGTAAACTGCGATCGTATTGTATGCCCAGTCGATTCTGTGCATGGTTGTCTAGCTTTCTCAAGGACCGCTCTCTGCAAGTGGCGATTGACGGATTTCTCTCAGACACCTTCACCATCAATGCCGGTGTTCCTTAAGGGTCCATATTATCTCCCACTCTCTTCTTTCTCTATATTTACGACCTTCTAGTGAAAACGAAAAATCCGATATTTAGTTTTGCTGATGATAGCACACTTATCTCATCTTTCTCTCTCAAACATCGGCTGCCGACGCACATCTTCGCAGACAGCATGAAGTATCACGCCTCAACAAAGACCTGGAATAAATTTTTGCTTGGGGTGACAGTAACCAAGTCGAATTTAACGCTAGAAAACCCAGGCAGCAGTTTTCTCTAAAAAGGTTAACATTACAGAACCGCATATAGTCATGGACGGACACGAAATCCCACTGGCTTCATCTATTAATTTGGGAGGAAATATGTCTTGGCATAACCACGTTGTAGCAATCGCCAAGATATCTTCCCAGAAACTTGGTGTACTCTTCCGAACCAGAAAGTTGTACACGCCTCAACAACTTTTTACACTATACAAAGCCCAGATTCGACCATCACTGCTTCAAACATACTCTTCGGCTACTGGATTCCATCGAAAGGAGAACCATTCGTCTGATTGGAGACCACGAGCTGACGAAGAACCTCGAGAGCCTAGAACATCGAAGACAGGTTGGGGAAAGTGCTCGGCTGACCTTGCCCTCTTAATTCCGCCCAGAGCGGCGAATATCAGAAATACACGACGAACCACTGCCGCCCATCCATATGTGGTTAAGCTTAGTACTCCTCGAACTTCATTATTTAAGAATTCTTTCATCTGGAGGACTTCATCCTTATGGAACGACCTTTGCCGAGGTCGTTTTTCCCAACGAATATAACCTCCAACGATTCAAAACCAACGTGAACTCCCAGAGTGCCCTAAAGGATTTTTCCTATAATGCTTGTGTTTGATCATAAAAAAAAGTTACTTTTCCTCAACTGAATCGTTCATTGAATTATTCAAATCGAAAATTATTTGGAAAAATTAAAAACGCTGGCAAATATTGATAAGTGTAAACCTAAATATAATTTAGTTAACCTGAATTAAATTTAAAAATAATCGTACTCCAGATTTAAGCTAGTTTGATCGACATAATTGACTTTTTATTCTTATTATTCTCTTTAAAAAGTCCCAATAAAAGTTTTCTTTAAAATGAATATGCAAAAGAATATTTGACCACCTCGAAATTCACATGGTGAATTCCACGTGTCCTGTTCGGACGCATCACTCGGTATATGTGCATATAAAACCCACCAATAACTGCGTGCGCTTATAATAAATTAAGATCCTATATTTTCTAACGTTTCAAAAAGATTAATGAGCGAATTAAACCCAAATTAATAAAATCGGTGCTATAATTCACCCAAAAACTATGTGGTGGGTTTAACTACCGTATTAATGTCAACACAGTGTTTAGGGCATACATAAATTTTATTCGTGATTTGATTGTTCACTTCCGGAGTCGGCGGCTATTTCGAATTAAATTTTAGATACCATCTTACTATTATTATAATTGGTTGTATTGGGGGAATTTTAAATTGGGTTACTTAGCTTTGTCTTTTAATGTGAGTTAATTTAAATTTAAATCGGTGAGATTTTTTTTTGGTTTGATTTGTATCTGTTTGTAGAAAAGTGGTGTTTAAAAGGCGCCTTATTGAATTACCTAGTCAGGGCTGTATTGTCTATTTTAAAAGGCTACAGCAATATTTTTTCTGATGGAAGTCGTTGTTTTTATGAAGAAAGTGCATTAAGATTATGGAAGAATATGTTGACTTATAAGAAGATCGTAATGATGCCTTTTGTTTATTACCATTCCTTGTTTATTAATAGAATTGGGCTTTATGTAAATGAAAAAATGGTTATATCAGTAACAGTTGAATCAGCTACTTATACTATTTTTCTGTTCACAATTGGATTTAATCGAGACGCTAATAATTAGTATATAAAAAATTCACCATTGGATTTAATTGAGACAGTAACAATTAGGATATCTCAACTTCACAACTACATTCAATTGAGATACGGTAATAATAAAATTAGGATATGAAAACTTTACAATTTTATTGAGACACGGTTGGTTGGTTAAAGGCGGGGGTCGGTTTAAAGGCCCGAACTTCTATCACTGCAGCCGTCCGGCTTATTGTGTACCCCGATCTTGTTAGACGATGTTTGTTCCTTCTATGAGGTCCAGTAACCTTCTACCAAGTTTGTCATGTGGGAGGTTGTCACCACATTGTATGTTCCCGAAGATATTTTGTCTTCTACGAGATAGTGCTGCGCAGCGGTATATTATGTGTGAGGCGGTTTCATCCTCTTCGCCACAGAGTCTGCATTCAATGGATCCGTTGTTTATACCCATCCGTTGAAGGTGTTTTCGCAAGTGGCAGTGGCCTGTTAGCAGACCCATCACTTGTTTCAACTGGGGCCGTGTTAGGGCTAGCATCCCATTAGTATCCTCGATGGTTTTCCAATTACGGCCCGTGCGTGTATTTGACCAGGTAACCCTTGTTGAGGTCGATATTCAGCTCAGGTGTTGTAGCCCTAGCTGTCACGTCCTCTTCTACTGTAATCAACGTCGTGTCTTTGTCATCTACGTCTGTTGACACAGGGCTATTAAGTAGGGCGTCTTCATCAAGTTCCCTACTTTCTGGTATACTTTTTAATGTCGTATTATCCATTTAGTTCCCACGAGTATGGAGGGAATAAAGGTCCACACCTGCAGTGCCTCCTGTACAGGTGCAAGACGAAGAATACTCCGAGAGGTCGTCTGGTATCCCGAAGGCTCCGTTAAAGATGCTGATTTGTTCAGGCTCAGCATCATCCACCCCTTCGACACGGTTCGCGTAACACCTTGAAGGTTAAGCCTTGTGTTGCAATGTGTGCGAGAGTGAATATGTGCATGTGTATCGTGCGTGTGGGCACCACTGTGCGTTTGTATTCCTCTTAGTCTGGCTTCTACCCACAGGTAGTTACCTACCGCCGACCTAGCTCTCTGAGTCAATGAAGCTCGCAAGCCCCACCGGTACGTCAACCCGGGAATACATTGGGAGACACGGTAATAATTGTATTATTAGGATATCAAAAATTCACAACTGCATTTAATTGAGACGGTAATAATTATCAGAAATTCACCACAGCATTTAATTGAGATACCGTAATAATTAGAATTACAAAACTTCACAACTACATTTATTTGAGAGACGGTAATAATTAGGAAATCAAAAATTCACAACCGGATTTAATTGATACGTTAATAATTAGGATATCATAACTTCACAACTACATTTAATTGAGACACTGTAATAATTAGGATATGATAACTTCACAACTACATTTAATTGAGACACTGCAATAATTAGGATATGATAACTTCACAACTACATTTAATTGAGACACTGTAATAATTAGGATATCATAACTTCACAACTACATTTAATTGAGACACTGTAATAATTAGGATATCAGAAATTCACAACTGGATTTAATTGTGGCACGGCAATAATTAGAATAACAAAAATACACCAGCGCCAATTTAAAATAACCACTGTCGATACGACATCTACTTAAATTTTTAAACGCAAAAATATATTTTCGATAAAAATTCTTTATGGTCAACAGATGTTTGATTTTGTGAAGTGGACGTTTCACACTTCAATAATTTTATTGCGTCCTTTTCAGCTTCCGCCCGAGATTGATGAATGAACTTGAATATGGTAGGTAGCAGGTAGGTAGTGGTAGTAGTGATGTCGTTGGGTACTACCTTTTTATGGTATAGTAGGAGATATAGTCAGAGTTTCTTAAATTCCTGATAACTTCTTTTTAAAATACGTATAATTAAAACAATGTTTATGGATCAACGCCTTTCTAAGGACACCACGTATTATTATGGTCAGCCCTAATTTAGAGTTCTTGCAGTTTTATCAGGTTTTATTACAGCTCTTGTCGATAATAGTTTACTGCAGAAAACAAGTCAACGACGTAACGTCTAATCAAAGTTTACAGAATAAAAATAGCTATAAACTTTGGTCGAATGCACTTTACTTTCTAATTTATTCTACATGCTATACATGGTTAGAAAACTGATGGAAGAATACCGAGAATGGGGTTTAACAGTCAATATAAACAAAACAAGATATCTATGTATAGGAACCCAGGACGGGAATTTGGAAGTGGATAATGGTCAGAAAGTTCTACAATGTCAGGAGTATGAATACCTGGGAATTACATTCGACAATACCGGGACAGATGTAAGAGAAATAGAAAAACGAATAGTGAAAGCCAAAGGAATGATCGGATTCCTGAATGGAATCTTATGGAGCAAGGAAATAACAAAAAAGAGGAAATTCAATATATACGAGACAATGATAAAGAGCAAGCTCCTATACGGAGCAGAAACTTGGAGAATTATAGATAAGCAAAAGAAGAAAGTGGAAGCAGTGGGAATGGACGCCATTAGAAGATCCATGCGAATCTCACGAAGATAAAGACTAAGAAACGACCACATAAAACAGCAAATGGGAATAGAAGGCACGATAACTCAGGACATGGAAAGGAAATAACTTACCTGGTACGGACACGTAGAACGAATGCCAAATGTGAGGTGGCCAAAAAGAATACTACATTGGCAACCAATAGGAAAGAGAAGACGAGGAAAACCAAGAGTAGCATGGCCGAAGTCCATACAGAAATCCATTAGTGAAAGAAACATTCAACAGAGGACTGCGATGATAGAAAAGGATGGAAGTGTGTCGGACAACGAAGAAAGACATTCTAAACCAGCATATATATATATTTATTCTACCATTATTCAATAGGATGATCTATATTATATATTATTTTTGGGTAAGTGTGTTTTTTGAAACACCCTGCATATTGCTGCTGCTGCGAATATATAACCCTATTGGTTTTATTTGACAAATAGGTGTTAAGATAACAGGTATTATGATTAAATTATTTATTATGATTCTCAAAGTTAATAGCTTTAGGACGTCCAAAAATTTTCTGTTCTGTTTTGTGTTTCTATTCACTCTGTCACCTTATAATGCACGACCTGTTATTTCGCATCCCATACGCAAAAGTTAGGAAAAGGTAACTTGTTGTATACAATTTTATAATAAAAGCGACCTTTTCCTTTCTCTTTGCAAACTTTCTGTATTCAGCATTGTTGCGAGTAAGTATAACATAAACGAGCAAACCCAAACCCAATATTTTAATGCCAGGGTCTCTACCTGATTTGATCTTATTTATTTCAAATTTAAGAAATATTAGGGCTGATTTAAAAACTATTTTCAAATCAATATTAACAAAGAACAAACCCACATAAACGATGTACCGAAGTTTTTTTTTAGAGAATATTATGACTTGATGCGGTATTATAAACTAAATAAGATTAATATAAAAATTAAATGAAACCACATGTAGTTTTTACTATTCAGAAGAGGCGTAGCCATCTTTTAGGAGCGAACTACATTGAGAGGGCGGCTTACAACACCGTAGGCGCTGTCAAACTATCCAAACCAACAACCTGCCAAAAGCTACACCACTGGTAGGATCATTAACATAAAATCAGTAGGTGGTTTCAAATCTTACGAAAATTGATAACCAGATAAGTTGACACAATAAGGCCTTACACGATGCCCTGGCATGCAGATTATGAAATCGGTAGCTTAGACTGCACCTTGTGGGCGTTTATCTAGAGATCTTTAAAATTTATCAAGAAGCGCGAGCATAGCTGTAAGCAGAAATTGTATAGGTTTTATTTAAGGTAAAGATTGTTTCACGAAAAATGGATATAACGTAATGACTGCCGTAAAAGTACCTGGGCCATCCCATTATTTATGACCGTTTGTTATTATTATGTGGAAAGGACCGGATTGTAATAATTATAATTAAATATAGGCACATCAGGTAGGTTAGGTTGCTTAATTTATATTTAAATATCTTTTTGTGGTAAAATTTGTTAGTTTTTGAAGAATGGTTCAAGAATTGTCTTTTACCAAACATTCCTCAGAATAGCGTGATAGTAATGGACAATGCGATCTATCACAGTCGCCAATTACATAAAGCTCCAAGCTCAAATAATATAAAATTGGAGATTCAGAACTACATGGCGGCGAATGATATATATTTTGAAGAAAGTTATAAAAAGTGATCTTTTAGAAGTTTTAAAGACATTTTGTATAAAAAAAGTATATGTTTGTGACAAATTGGCAGAAGAAATTGGACATACAGTGCTACCACCCTATTATTGCATTTTTAACCCCATGGAGCATATGTGGCACCAGTTAAAATCACTGGTTCGGTCTGAAAATATTTCTCCGA
Source organism: Barypeithes pellucidus (assembly GCA_963991005.1). Taxonomy (NCBI): domain Eukaryota; kingdom Metazoa; phylum Arthropoda; class Insecta; order Coleoptera; family Curculionidae; genus Barypeithes; species Barypeithes pellucidus. The sequence continues at coordinate 17,605,649 of OZ022562.1, read as the reverse complement.
CTTTAAGTTCTAGTGTTGTAGAATCAATACGAAAATGCTTTAATGATATTCCCCCAGGTAGTTGGAAAAATTCAGTCCGTCACGTAATAACTGTAGAAAATTCGTATATTAGTCCGGATCGTATAATTAATCCAATTATAATTAATTTTGATGAGGATAGCGACAGCGAAAACTATCTATAGAATGACATTATAGATGTAAATAAAAATGTTATTTCATTTGATTACATTAATATAATCATATCATTACTTGTTTTCCTTAGTCCGTCCCTTCATACTTCACTTGTTTATTGCCAAGCTCTTGTCGACACAATGGGCCCAACCCAGGAAATCATTAAGTCGTATCCAATTTTCGTGAACCGTACTGTACATCCGGATCGACACTGTCAAACTCTCTTCTGGTTATCTCGAATTTTTCATTTACAATAAAAAAAAGATATGGCATATCAATCATAATTTTAAAATATCAAAAATAATTCGAATGCATTTATTTATTATTTAAAGTCATGTTTACTTTGATCATTTATCAATCTAAATCAGCCCGCGTCAGGTTTTAATAAATTAATTTCCCTCGCTATCTGCATTTCAATGTAACAAGGTTAAGTAATATTTATCCGAAATAGATTTATGTGCCTTCAGGAACAGAAGTCAGATTTCAAACTCGCCCAACTTTCGTTCAAATAAACATCTGACTGCAGTGGAGGCTCGTCGTGCCTTAAAGCCTTATTAGAGTCGGCAATTTTTTCTCTTGCGCCTGCAATGGCAATTATAATTGCACTGAATCATGCTCAGAACACCGTTCTCGATCAGCTGGCGCAATACTTCTAGCATTGCGCTCGCAATTATGCTCGCAATATTACAATCGGCAATTAAAATCGCACAGAATCATGCGTAGTACATCGTTCTCGATCAGCTGGTGCAATTAATTTTGCATTACTAGGAATGGGTCATGCGCCATTTTAAGTGCCATTGCCCCTGCAAGTCTGGGTAGAGATGGATTATTCTGTTATTTTTAACTGTTTATTATTTGGTCGAAGCAGCTATGAACAGCTAATGACTGTTTAAACTAACCGGCACTTAAATTAGCAGCTCACATTCTTTATTGAGCATATGTACTGCTAATTCGTCGCAACTTTTTTGAACTGCTATTTGTAAGTAGCAGTAGCTGCTTTAACTGGTAATCAAAACGAACAGGTTCGCCCATTTCTAGTTCTGTGGGTATTTTAGGGATTTCGAAAGTACCATCTGCTGTTCTGACTATTGGTAATGCGCCAACTGATCGAGAACGGGTTACTACGCATGAATTTGTGCAATTATAATTACCATTGTAGGCGCAAGAGAAGAATTATCTACTCTAATATGGCTTTTATTTATTACAATACATTGCATCTATAGTTTTTAAAGTCAAATTATTTGCATCGGCAGTTAACTTATACTTTTGCTTAGACGGGTCCATCATATAAGCTATACAGCGTTAAGGTGTCAGTGCTTGTTGATATCGGCGTTAAAATTTTTGATGTTGTTGAATTGATAGGTGTAAATCTTCTTCAAAGAAGTTTTTCTCATTGTTCCATGGCATTCGAAAGGGTAGCACCTGTTCCCTGTAAACTAACAGTGCAATCGATATTGGTTTTCACTAGAGATGGGCGATACCGTCAACTGCTTAGCGTTGCGCTATACAACAATACCGCGACGAAATACCGTCACTTAAAATACCGTTAGGGAGAAAAATTATGTATCTTAAAGGAAAATACCTACGTAACCAGTGGCGTTCTTCACACTGAATGACCTTTTTTTCAACTTGCCTTGAAGCAAAATACCGTTAGGTAGAAAATAATTGCATACCTTGAAGGAAAATACCGTTAAGAACAAAAAATATCCACTACTACTTATCAGTGTGTCTGAATGACCTTTTTTTAAAACTCGTATTGAAAATATAAAATACCATGTCCTTATGTAAGGCTACCCATACAAACGACATACGAGCCCTGTCTCAGTGAAGTTGGCCCAACTATCAAAACTACGTTTTTTTTATGAAATTGGTCATATTAGCGAAAACGTATTAAAAACTAAAATGTTTTCTGATAACATACGATATTTTTATTTAATATTAGCCTATAATACTACATTTTTTTGTAACAGAGAAAAAAATATCTTAGAAATTCCAAAAAACTGTCGATTAATAAAAATCAACGTAACGAAATAGCAGCAAATCACCGCTGCGTTACATGGTCTTTTTGACTGATTACTGCTTCGACACGTCTTGGCATAGTGTCAACTAATGTTTGGTAGTCATCTGATGTAAAACTGTTCCAAATTTCTTGGAGACGGGTTCGCAATTCTGGAACGGTTCTTGTGGAATTCGATTAGAGCTTTTTCTTCATGATATGCCACAAGGTTTCAATCGGCGATAGATCAGGACTACTCGACGTCCATTTTATTACTGGATTATTGTTTCCTAACATCCAATCTTTTACTCTTTTAGCCGTATGGCAAGCGGCACCATCTTGTTCGAAGATTCATTCAATATTGTTTTATCGCATTTGTTCAATTTGGGATGTTAAGTTATTTCGAAGCACGTTAATATACCTATCAGCATTCATAACACCTTCCACAAAGTGTAAGTTTCCCACTCCACTTGCTGACATGGATCTCCAAATCATAACAGAAGCCGAGAACTTAACTTTTTTTGTAAGACAGTCATTCTGAAATGCTTCTTCTTTAGTTCTTATGACATCATCTTGTTCGAAGATACATTCAATATTGTTTTATCGCATTTGTTCAATTTGGGATGTTAAGTTATTTCGAAGCACGTTAATATACCTATCAGCATTCATAACACCTTCCACAAAGTGTAAGTTTCCCACTCCACTTGCTGACATGGATCTCCAAATCATAACAGAAGCCGAAAACTTAACTTTTTTTGTAAGACAGTCATTCTGAAATGCTTCTTCTTTAGTTCTTATGACATCATCTTGTTCGAAGATACATTCAATATTGTTTTATCGCATTTGTTCAATTTGGGATGTTAAGTTATTTCGAAGCACGTTAATATACCTATCAGCATTCATAACACCTTCCACAAAGTGTAAGTTTCCCACTCCACTTGCTGACATGGATCTCCAAATCATAACAGAAGCCGAGAACTTAACTTTTTTTGTAAGACAGTCATTCTGAAATGCTTCTTCTTTAGTTCTTATGACATCATCTTGTTCGAAGATACATTCAATATTGTTTTATCGCATTTGTTCAATTTGGGATGTTAAGTTATTTCGAAGCACGTTAATATACCTATCAGCATTCATAACACCTTCCACAAAGTGTAAGTTTCCCACTCCACTTGCTGACATGGATCTCCAAATCATAACAGAAGCCGAAAACTTAACTTTTTTTGTAAGACAGTCATTCTGAAATGCTTCTTCTTTAGTTCTTATGACACCATCTTGTTCGAAGATACATTCAATATTGTTTTATCGCATTTGTTCAATTTGGGATGTTAAGTTATTTCGAAGCACGTTAATATACCTATCAGCATTCATAACACCTTCCACAAAGTGTAAGTTTCCCACTCCACTTGCTGACATGGATCTCCAAATCATAACAGAAGCCGAAAACTTAACTTTTTTTGTAAGACAGTCATTCTGAAATGCTTCTTCTTTAGTTCTTATGACACCATCTTGTTCGAAGATACATTCAATATTGTTTTATCGCATTTGTTCAATTTGGGATGTTAAGTTATTTCGAAGCACGTTAATATACCTATCAGCATTCATAACACCTTCCACAAAGTGTAAGTTTCCCACTCCACTTGCTGACATGGATCTCCAGATCATAACAGAAGCCGAAAACTTAACTTTTTTTGTAAGACAGTCATTCTGAAATGCTTCTTCTTTAGTTCTTATGGCACGACTCCTACTATCACCAACGCATACTTCAAATCTGGCTTCATCACTCAAAATAATGGAGTTCCATTGGTTCTGAGACTATAATTTGTGTTCTTTGGCCCATGCTAGTCTGTTTTTCTTCTGAATCTTTTTCAGTAAGGGTTTTTCTTTTGCCTAGAATTATTGAGTTAAAAACGAATGATAAAAAAATAATTTAAGCTTAACTTGTAAGTTTTAAATCCCAGTTTTTAAGCAGCTGTGTGAGAAGTTATTCTTGAGAACTTTTTTGTGGTTGCCTGATTCAATAATATTTTCAATTCGTTAAAATTAGCACGCCGATTTTCCTTGATAATCCGTTTGAAGGCTCTTAAGTTGGTATTGGAATAACGCGGGAGACTTCCAGTTCTGGGTTTTTGACCCAAATGGAGAGTTGTTTTGTACAATTTAATAATATTTCGAACTGTATACCTCAATTTGTTAACACTGTCAGTGATTTGGGAAGCATTTTGGCCTTTTAAATTCAAGTTTTCTTATAAATTCAAATATCATGTTTTGGGGCGTGGGGCCAACTTCACTGAGATAGGGCTTGTATATACCTTGAAGAAAATACCGTTACCTGAATACCGCGACAAAATAGCGGTACGCTAATACCGTCTCACCTTTAGTTTCCACTGCGTTTGAGTCCAATATTTGAAACTTTTTGTGAAGAAGATTATCAATTATTAATTATCAATGTTCCAATGAGTCATATACATCAGTTCTAAGCAATCGGCACATCACGTAGCATCACTAGTGTCTTACCACTTGCCTGCTTAAATTTTGAACTTCCATAGTAAATTTAAAATAATCTTTTTTAAAATTTTTTTAACAAAAATCATGTTTTGCCCCAACATTATACAGGGTATCGCAGAATATGTGGACAATCTCCCGGAATCAGATAGAACACATAAAAATAACACACGTTCCTATGTTTTTTTCCTTTGCTCGTGCTTGTTCGCGTTTGTACAGTTCCATTTTAGGAAGTCAATTTTTATTTTTACAATTTATTCAGTTACATTTTAAAATAGAATTTATTTTAGCCCAGAATTACCTGTCGCCTATGACACAGTCACAGGTATAGGAAGAATAATATTTTTATTTTCTTGAAGGCTAACAGAGCATAATAGGCATGTTTCCAACGGTATTTTTAGAATTGGTTTCTATTTAAAGAGTTTGCTTTATAACGTACCGCGTTTTCAATGAATGCAGTACGCACGCATTCTTATACTGTACTATTCATTAATAATGGGTATTGCTTTTTAAAAAATATTTAGCTTGTTTTCACCTACGTCGTTTTCCAAAAAAAATAAAATAAAAAACCCGTGAGAAAGATATCGAATGAATTTACTAATTGTCGGGTGGGTAGAAACATGAACATTATTACTGTTTTTTAGTAGTTTCACATGTAAAACTACTTATATGATTTTAAAGCCCACACAATTGTCAAAGATTCATTATCAAATTATAGCAAAACTTCACTGTTTACCAGTTTCCTAATAATTTTCTTGGTAGTAGTCTGTTGGTAGAGCATGGGAAATTTGTTATTAGGTAATATGTAAATGCAAAATTATTACTATTGTTGTATCCACCATACACCCTGTATTTTCCTAAATTAATAATCATGCAACACAACTAAAAGCTTAAAACTTAAATCTCAGGAAGCTCACGTTTTCCAATAATTACCTTCTTTCAAATTACTATTTTTCTATCTTGAATAATCAATAAGATGAGGATCTCATTATTAATTCCATGATGCATTTTTCCCTAATAGTATACTTTCTAAAGTTTTGTTTTAACGACTCTTATTCAAAATAAACAGTTTATTTGTCACGTATGAATGTCCCATTCACACGTTCAAGCTTCTTAATAAAACTGATTGGCCCAACGCAGGATTAATCATTATTCTTTTTCACTTAGTTCGACTCTATACTCAAACGTCTCTTGTCTATTTTTTTGTTCTTATTTTTGTTAATTATAAATAGACATGAAATAAACATCTTAACGACAATACGACTTACTAGTGACAGTTTTTGCAAATAAACCAGTATCCCAACATAAAATTGGCGCAGTTCGGTAAGGGTGTGCAGAAATCCACAATTCTGCAACAAGTCACGGTTTGTGTCGGGAAAGGCAACTGATAACCAAACAAATCGGCGAGTCTCAACTCCTTAGACTTCGGGACCAGTTCGCAACACGGGGAAGATCTTCAGCCAAGGCAAGCAGATCAATAATCCGAGAAGACGAACAATTTGCAAGGACCACTAGAGTAAGTCGTACTTTTCCTTTCTTTTTCCTATCCCACCATTTATAATTTTTGCTGATAAAGTTCTCTACATATTTTTATATCTTATTTTTGTTTCTCTTTTTGATATTTTTTCTTTTTCGTTTCGACACTTGTACCTCTACTTTGTACTTTAATTTTTATATATACATAATTATAAAAGAAAAATGGCAACTTCGTCAACCAGTACTGCAAATAGTACAACTAATATATTAACTGATAATAATGACCGTACCCCTGCTACTCCAGCAGAAGTTATTTACAAATTATCATTTTTGTGTTCACTAATTTCAAAATCTTTTGATGGCACTCGCACAGAGTTACACGAATTTATTTCAAATTGTAATAATGCGTTTCGATTTGCAAATGATCAACAAAAGGATGCATTAATAGCATTTGTAATTTCTAAAATCACGGGTAGCGCTAAAGCACAATTAAGGGATAAAACTATTCAAAGTTGGGCTCAATTAAAAGGGTTGTTGTTACAATTATATTCAGACAAAAAACACTATACTCAATTAATGGAAGAACTTAACACCATTAGACAGAACACTAACGAGACAGTAAATTCTTTTTATAATAGAGTAGATAAACTTTGCACACGTTTATTGAATTGTCTAACATGTCAAAACGAAAACGAACGTGTAGGACGAGTCGAAACTATTAAAGAATTGTCATTACAAAGATTTATTTTGCATAGCAATCCCGATATCTCTAGATTTTTACGAGCCAAAGAACTAAAAACCTTATCCGATGCTTTTAATTCTGCTATTGAAGAAGAAAGAGCACTTCAAATTTCAAAATCTAGCTCATCTTCTTCTTCTTCTTATACACACAAATATTGTAATCACTGCAAAACGAAAAGCCACTTTACGAAAGATTGTTTTAAGAAAAGAAATGTACCAAAGGAAGTTCATTTTAATAAACCATTTTCGAATGACACCAAAGGTCATAAAGTTTGTAATTATTGTAAGAAACAAGGGCATATTATTTCAGAATGTTTTAAAAGGAAACGAAACAACGAAAATAAAAATAATTCTAATAATTCTGGTAACACTCTACACGAGGGGTTAAATCGCGTAAATTTAAACGAAGTAACGTCCGGGAACAGCGTCGTTTCCACGGACTGGGAATAAACGAATCCGACGTTCAATCACAAAATTCGCGAAATAAAAATATCTTTACACTCCACAAGCGTGACCTTAATAGTAAATACGACTCTCGCTCTGTTTATTCACCGCGTGGATCTAATGCAAAGGTTTCAAATAAATTCTCTAAAGAAACTTGTCAAAATTTTGCGAATCTAAACTCTTTAAAAGAATATAAAATATATCTAAATAATAATGATAAAAATCCTTATCTGGAATGTCATTGTCAAAATAATTCGTTTAAATTTCTAATTGATACTGGAGCATCAGTATCTCTCCTAAAAAATCAAGAAAAATTAAATAATCTCGTTTATAATCTGAATACAAACGATAAAATTACTTTAACAGGCCTAAGTGCCAACGCACCTGTCGAGACATCAGGTAGCTGTATTTTAAATTTAAATTTCTCCTCTCAAAAACTCTCCGCTAAATTTCATTTAGTGACCGAAAATCATAATTTGCCACACGATGGTATCTTAGGTAACGATTTTCTTTTATCAAACGGAGCCGTGATAAATTTAAATAAGTCACAATTGTTTCTTGCATCTCTCGAAACACCGATTAAAATATTTTGTAAAAATGAAAATAGTTCTAAAGCTTTTACATTAGAGCCCCGATCAGAAACTGTCATTGAAGTTGATATTTTAAACCAAAATATAACCGAAGGCATCTGTTCTCAAATAAATATCGCGGAAGGCGTATATTTAGCAAAGTCTCTTGTAAAAGTAAATAATGGTAAAGCTTTAACGACCATCTTAAATACTGCAAATAGAAAATTAAGAATTAATAAAATACAATTAGAGCTCGAACCATTTCTAGAGAATACTTCTCGAATTTTAAATTATAATGAAAATAATTCAATTAATATTCAAGACAGGCTTAAACTCTTACACGAGAACTTACGCCTGACTCATTTAAATTCTGAGGAAAAACGATCAGTCCTTAATATATGTGACGAATATAATGATATATTTTTGTTACCGAATGATAAATTAACATGTACAGAAGTCCTTAAACACGAAATTAGAGTAACTGATAACACACCGATCTCTTCTAAAATATATCGATTCCCAGAAGTTCATAAAAAAGAACTAGATAAACAAATTAATAAAATGCTTAAACAGGGTATTATCAGAAACTCGGTTTCCCCATACAATAGCCCTCTCTGGATTGTTCCGAAGAAACGGGATGCATCTGGAGAACAAAAATGGCGCATTGTAGTAGATTTTCGCAAATTAAATAACGTGACGGTAGGTGACTCATTCCCCCTTCCAAACATTGAGGATATCCTCGATCAACTAGGGCACTCAAAATATTTCACCACCTTAGATTTAGCATCAGGTTTTCACCAACTCCAAATGCACAAGGATGATGTTTGCAAAACGGCTTTCTCCACTCCTTCAGGGCATTACGAATATTTAAGAATGCCTTTCGGATTAAAGAATGCCCCTAGTACTTTCCAAAGGTTGATGACAATCGCCCTTTCTGGTCTTCAGGGTCTTCAATGCTTCACCTATTTGGACGATGTTGTTATTTTTGCTAGTTCTTTGGAGGAACACTCCGATAAACTCCGTAATGTCTTTGATCGTTTGAGAACAAATTCTCTCCTCCTTCAACCTGATAAGTGCGAATTTATGCATCAAGAAGTTGCTTACTTGGGTCATGTCATTAGCGATAAAGGAATATCGCCTAACCCTGATAAAATAAAGGCAATTAAAAATTACCCAACTCCTCAAAATCCAAAACAAATCAAACAATTTCTTGGCCTCATTGGCTACTATCGTCGTTTTATAAAAGACTTCTCGAAATTTGCAAAACCACTTACTTCCCTATTAAAAAAGGATGTACCTTTTATTTGGAATAAAGAACAAGACTCTTCTCTTGACTATTTTAAAGACATCCTTACGAAGGAGCCCATCCTTCAATATCCTGTTTTTTCTGAAGATTTCCTGCTGACGACCGACGCATCTAACTATGCAATCGGCGCAATCCTTTCACAGGGAGAAATTGGCAAAGACCTCCCTATTGCATACGCATCACGCACCCTGAATAAAGCTGAATGTAATTACTCCACAATTGAACGAGAGCTACTAGCCATTGTGTGGGCTGTCCAACACTTCCGCCCATATCTTTATGGTAGAAAATTCACTATTCTTACTGACCATCGACCGTTAACCTGGCTCTTCAATTGCAAAGATCCCAGTAGTCGTCTTATTCGTTGGAGACTAAAGCTCGAGGAATATTCCTATGAGATTCGTTACAAACCGGGTAGAATTAATTCAAACGTTGATGCTCTTTCTAGAAACCCAATACAATTAAACTCGTTAATAAAAAATGAAAAATATTCAGAACGATATAGCGAATTTATTAAGTATCATTACGAGAATCAAAGTATTCCCGACATAAAAATAATCAAAGATAACTTATTTTCTAAATTTCCTAACGCTTTAATTTATTCGAAAGATCTTGACGATAATAATACGTATTCTGAAAATCTATCAGTACTTTATGACTTCACTAGTCTACAAGGTGATCAAATAGAACAGTATGATTCTCTCCTATTAAACTTTGAGAATAAAACTACTTTCCTTTTGATTGCAAAATTAAACCATTTCGACAAATTAACATATAATGATTTATTCCATTCTTTGTTAAATCTAAGAAATTCTTTACAACAAAATAAAATAACCGAGATATATCTAAAAAACCCAGTGGAAGAAATTCCGCATCTAAAACAAAACATGTTTAATGAAATGTTAGAATTTTTGTTCTCGAAAACAAATATAACAATTATATTAGTAAATAGACCACGTTTTATGCCCAAAACTCGCGAAGAAATAAAACAAATTTTTAGAGATAACCACGAATCTTCTCTAGCCGGTCATGCAGGCTTCTTACGAACTTATAAACGCATAAAAGAAAACTATAAATGGCCTAACATGAAAGGCGACATAAAATATTTTTTAAAACTATGTCAATCGTGTCAAAGAAATAAACACGAAAATAAAGCCGCACGCGCACCTATGGAGATTACTACTACAAGCGAACGCCCCTTCCAAAGGTTAGCATTAGATGTAGTAGGTCCTTTAGATCTAACAGAAAACGGTAATAAATTTATAATTACTATGCAAGACGATCTTACAAAATATTCTTATGCAGTTCCCGTCCCTAACCATGAAGCGAAAACAATCGCAAATGAATTAGTGAAATTTATTACTATATTTGGAATTCCAGAAAGCATCTTATCAGATCAGGGCACAGATTTTACATCAAACACAATAAAAGAAGTAAATAAACTTTTCAAAATAAAACACATTCTCTCAAGTCCTTATCATCCACAAACTAATGGAGCATTAGAAAGATCACATCTTACTTTAAAAGAATACCTAAAACACTACATTAACGAAAAACATACCGATTGGGACGAATACGTTACATTAGCCATGTTTACCTATAATACACATTTTCACAAATCTACAAATTTCAAACCTCATGAGCTCTTATTCGGACACAAAATTGCTATACCTAATACTTTAAACGCTAAACCAGAATTCAAATACACTTATGACGATTATCACTCCAATTTAAAACTAAAGTTACAAAAATCCTTTGAAATTGCAAGGGACAATATTCTTAAATCAAAAGAAACCTCAAAGGTTAATTACGATAAGAAAATAAACATTTATAAATATAAAGTAGGCGATCAAGTTTTAATTCAAAATAAAAATCTTAAACCAGGCATTAGCAAAAAGTTGCAACCAACCTATAAAGGACCTTATAAAATATTAAAAGTTTTTCCAAATCAAACTGTTAAATTGCAAATAAAAAGAAATAAATCCGCAGTTTATCATCATAACTTACTTAAGCCGTTCTTTTCAGATGACGATGATACTGACAACCATCATACTCTTGACTAACCTATTGACCTCTACCTATGCAAATGATTTACCATACCACATTAATCCCATCGATAGCAAAACAGGTATTTTCTTCCATCACATTGGACAAGTAAAAATATCACACGATTATTTTACACTTTTATCTTATACTAATATTAGTATCTACGAAACAAAACTAAAACTCATTCATAATATCTATAAAAAATCTACTCCTTTATGTAACAATAAAAATTTAACTTTTCAAAGTAAATTTTTATGTAAAGAACGCGTTGAATTATTTCAAAATTCACAGAACACTTTAAACGAAAAATTTGATTCTTTAAGTCACTTAACAGGACACGGAATACAATTAGATGCTAAGCGCTCCAAAAGAGGGTTATTCGACGGAGTTTCATATGCATTTAAATGGCTTTTTGGCACACCTGACGCAGAAGACGCGAAATATTATAATGATGCAATCGAATCTATTGCACAACAAAACCGCGATATGCAAATATTAGTTAAACAACAAATTCATATAATCTCCGATGCAATTTCAGACTATAACAAAAGCGCACAAGCTCTTCGTTTAAACGAACAAAAGTTGAACGATAACATAATTAAATTTAATAAATTTTCTGAAGGTACAGTAACCACTATAAATTCTCTTACTTATTTACAAACTATTGTCGATCATTTTAATTTATTATCTCATCTCATAAATGAACTAAATGAAGAATTTGACGTAATTATATCATCTATATTATTTTCAAAACAAAATGTTTTGCACCCATCTATTATTACGCCTAGACATTTATTAAATGAACTTTCAAAAATTAGAATTAATGCCAATTTCGAATTTCCAATAAACAATAACAACATTGAAAATGCTTATAAATATTTCGAAATTTGTGAACTTTCAGTAATTTACGTGAACAAAATTTTAATTTATGCAATAAAAATTCCTTTAGTTACAAATGAACTTTATCAACTGTATAATCTTATTCCACTTCCTATACAGTCCTTTAACACTACCATATACTCATATATAAATCCTTCTTTTCCTTACCTCTTGTTAAGTACGACACGAACATTTTATGGGCACCTTAAAGACCTATCATCCTGTAAGAAGTCACCGCCCTCCGATTATATCTGCTCGCACGTGACCATTCACCTAGTCAAGGAGAGACCTACCTGCGAGACCGATTTGAAATTACGACAACCGCAAAGTATACCTAAAAGCTGTACGACGAAGACAATCAAATCCGAAATTGAAATATGGCACCCATTGTCGCCAAATCAATGGTTGTATATCCTAACTGAACCAGTGGCGGGTACAGTTAGCTGCGATGATTCCACGCCTGTGCTGGATTTCGTACTACACGGCACCGGACTTTTCACCTTAAAAGCAAAATGCAAATGTTATACTCTGTCTACGTTATTGGTAGCCACATCAAATTTGTCTGCCAATTATAGCAATTTCATCCCATCAGTCGATATAACTAACGACGACTGTTGCGTCCAGGAACAAAAGTTTTTACAAAGTGAAAAAATGGACACCATCAAGCTTAACAATCTTAATCTAAACGAACTTCGTCATGCACAACATAAATTACAACAATTCGACGACCAGCTTCGACAAAACATTAATCAACCCTTTATAGTTCATCACTCTAAATGGTACAATGTATTCTTGGGAATAATAGCAACCGCCATCCTAATTATCTTATTCTGTTGCGGATGCTGTCGATGTTGTCACTGGAGACGTTTCCCATGGTTGAGACGACTTTTCAACTCTGATCGATGCCAATACCTAGTTTGTATAAACAGTCATAACACCATAAGTAACAATGACGTACACTCCATGGATTGGGAGCCTCAGCAAACTTTACGCAGACTCATCTCCAATGATGTATTCTCCAACCTTCAAATGGACGTTGTATCGCTGAATGAACCAGATTCACAAAACGGCGATCCAAAAACTTCAAAGGACAGACGCAAAGAACGGAAAATGTTCAAAATTTAAAAAACTTTTCTATCTTATCCGATTTATTTTATTAATATGAATAACTTTGGTTAATTATTATTATTACAATGCTTTTGTATTTTATATCATACATACTCTATATATATTTACACTATACTTTATAAAATATAATTTTATCATATTTTAATTAATATTGAATAATTAGGAACAAAATATCTTACGTTTAGAATCTAGATCGCTAACAACGATTATTTCATCTATCTATATTTAAATACCTAGGATAAATATTTCCAAATATTTAAGTTATTATTGTATTATAATATGCGAAACTGTATTAATATTCATATGTCAACTTTTACTTAACTTATTGGAACAAACAGTTTTATGTTTTGATAGCGTGATTGCACCCTTATCAAAACACTTAACGAGGGAGGATTGTTGTATCCACCATACACCCTGTATTTTCCTAAATTAATAATCATGCAACACAACTAAAAGCTTAAAACTTAAATCTCAGGAAGCTCACGTTTTCCAATAATTACCTTCTTTCAAATTACTATTTTTCTATCTTGAATAATCAATAAGATGAGGATCTCATTATTAATTCCATGATGCATTTTTCCCTAATAGTATACTTTCTAAAGTTTTGTTTTAACGACTCTTATTCAAAATAAACAGTTTATTTGTCACGTATGAATGTCCCATTCACACGTTCAAGCTTCTTAATAAAACTGATTGGCCCAACGCAGGATTAATCATTATTCTTTTTCACTTAGTTCGACTCTATACTCAAACGTCTCTTGTCTATTTTTTTGTTCTTATTTTTGTTAATTATAAATAGACATGAAATAAACATCTTAACGACAATACGACTTACTAGTGACAGTTTTTGCAAATAAACCAGTATCCCAACACTATGTATATGTATGTACAAATAAACATAACATAACAAAAATACACTAGTTTTAGTTAGGATGTAGTACTAAAAAATCTAATAACGTAGTTTGACGTGTTTGCGTTTTAAACTTGCAATCTAGAAAATGTAATTCCAAGTCTGATAACAATTCCATTGCTGTAGAGTCACCTCTATTCTTTGCATACTCTTATAATTCCTTTACCATACTAATTAATGGCTTGTTGATAATAATTGGTGACATTTGTTTGATTACTGCATTCAACATCTTCATCAGAGTTGTCAGATAGTGATGTGGTTTCAGTTTGGAGTACATAATCGATAGGAATGGGGGTCACTATCATCTTCTATTAGCACATTGCTATCAATGTTAATGAACTGGCCCAAATCATTGTTATCAAATGACAAACTTCCACAATATCAATATTCTCTTTCAGACTCAAAACGCGACATTTTTTGCCATTGTTTACGATTTTAACCTTACAACTCACAAATAAGCGGCGGACTGCTGTCGGGGAATCACACATACTTTCATTCGGCGTCCTTTCGCGCTGCCACGCATACACAATTGGTTGCCGGTCTGTCTTCAGAGAGATTTTGCACCGTACTTATTCGTCTCCCAAATACTTTAAAAAAATTTTTTGTCCGTTTAAAGGAGGGTTTTCGCACTCTTTGTATGAAAACAGCCTGTCCGCGTCCACCCAAGATGATTTTCATGGAATTTCATATACCTAGTTCCGGAATATGAAAAAATGGCCGCTTAATAGAGATGTCCGCTTATTAGAGGTGTCCGTTAGGAGAGTTTTCACTGTATTTAGTTCTTATAGATCGCTTCTTATAGATCTTATAGTAACGTTGTCATCGTTTCTATATTCCATTTTAGTTTTGCGTTAATATTTTTCGAGTTAATTCATTTTTTACCGGGATATTGAATTTTAAGAAAACCCAAAAGTAGTTTTTCACTGTCATACTACAAAAGTGACTGTATAATATACTGTACCCAGTATTTGAAAAGATGCTATACGTGGTGGTGTATAATGAATGCGCCATAAAATAACCCAAGATTCAACACATGAAAATAATAGGTTTGAAATAAACATGCCTTAGGGCAGGGGTCGGCAACCTTTTTAGACGGAAGAGCCAAAAGTTATAATTTACACAATTTCTCAGTTTTTAAAGAGCCACTAATGGCCGCAATTTGATATCGAAAGAGACACAACTTGACATCGAAAGAGCCGCATGCGACTCGCGAGCCTCATGTTGCCGACCCCTGCCTGAGGGTCATTGATGAGATACATGGTGTTAAAGTTTAATCTCTAATTTTTTTTTCATAGCTCAAGCTGTTTTTGAGTTCGAATTTTCCCGCCTACTATAAACGTTAATTAATTATTATAAATGTTAAATTAGTTATTGTATTAGTTGTTTTTATTTATTAAAATTTTTATTTAAAAAAAAACACTTATTAGATTTTGACAAAAAATTAGATAACAATGGAATCAGATTTCCAATAAAGTTACCCGCAAAAAGTATAGTGTGCTTGTAAGGTGGAACTGTATAAGATATTTGAACAACAAGAGTAGATTCATTTTACTCGCCCCTCAAGAACCCCTAATTACAAATTTTTATGTCCATATCTCACCAACAGCTTGAGCCATGTATGTATATTGAACTCGAACTAGTGATGAAGAAAAAAATTAAAATTCAAATCAAGAAAAATGTAACGATTTCTTTGGTATATTATAATAAATATTTGCATTCAAATTGCCTTTTGCCTTTACGATATTTTTTTACCCATGGTCATAAAAATGTTATATGTAAAAAGTTCACAAAGTCACCATCTTAGTTGGTGGTTCTGGGTACAATGTCTAGACAAATAACAATATTTTTATGTCCCTTGCGTTTTAACTTTATGATTGATAAATATTTGTTCAATTTTTATTAATCGTAGAGGCATATCATTTATAGCTCCAACAGATATATTCAAATCAAGGCTTAAAATCTTTTAAGTGGCCCACGTCAGTAGCGTCGAAAAGATCCAGATATATAACACGGATTGACTCCCGAAGAGGGAAACCTTTTTTATTTGTGGATTTATGAAAACAAGTTATTCTTCATAAAAACTACTGTTTGAGCTCAAACGATTCAAAAGCATACTATTTTCTCAAATTTATATACCGGATGTTCAGAATTTAGAAAAATATGAAAAAAGGCTAATGACACAGTACGCTTATTGTAAAGATACAATAAAAAGTAATTATTTAAAGTTGTTAGAGTTGAAAAGCTACGCCTCAATACAAAATTTTGACTCATTGCCTAAATGTACAGGGTGTCCCACTTTCGACACTTTTATAGGGTATCTCCGTAATTGTTCGTGCTATCAAAAAAGTAATGTAAGGGTCATGTGCTCTTTTTGGGCCAATCTTAAAATGGTAAAATCAAAATTAGAAAATATTCGCTGGCTTAAGAAATCAAAAAATTGACAATTTCAAAATTACCCTATATTTTTTTGGTTAAAAAAAATACAAAAAAATGTTTTAAACAGAAGCTTCTTTATATGGCTTGTTGAATAATCTGCCGTTTTCAGAATAAGTATACGGGGTCAGGTAAAAAAGTTATCGGACCTAACCTCATTTTTTTAAATGGAACATCCTGTATATTTTAATCTAAAAGATACTATTTTAAATTCTCCTTTCAAATATATAACACACCTTGGACGATATTGGTTTTCTAGGCGATTTATTTAAACTTTATTACTTTGAAATGAAATAAAAGATTCAGATTTAGGTAAAAAATAACGGGAATCATCGCAAATGTTCAGATTTGTTCCGACTTCCTACTTCCTACTTTGTATTGACGTTTTTTCATTATCTGGCTAATTTTGTGTATATTGAACGAAATTTTCAACCAATGGGAAACTTCGCTCTACAAACCCGAACAAACACTTGGTATATTTTACACATGATTCACATGAATTAAAAGTTAGTAATATCACCATACGACGACACTGGTGTATGGAGAGGAAGATATTATTGTCACAATAAAATCTTTATGGTAGGAATGAAATCATGATTAATGAACATCAGTACAATTAACATAAATATTATGTTTTTAACCTTTTGCTTGTACAACAACAAAACAATTTGTAATTCCCAATGTTCAGTAGGAATATAATCTATTGTTAAAATTTTTTAAAAGAAATAGTCCTTTCTATCCGTATGAGATCCTTATGATGGACACCAAAGACGTTCTGTTTCTAAAAATTAAATAATTAATTTTTTTCTACGTTCGTTATAAAAACTATACGTAAATGAATGCATAATACTGGTCATTTTAACGAGTTAAAAAAAGTTATTTAGCGTTAAAAAAATGCCGTAACATGTCATTTTCCATTTCTCTATGAATGCTTATAATATCAAGGTGCCACGAAAACAGCACCCGCGTCGTTCGTTGCCTGGGCGCCGCATTGTTATCGTCACAATACAAATATCAATAATATTTGAAAACATGAACATTAAAAGAAATAATTCTGATTCTGAAGGAGAAAACTCATTTCAATGCGCTCCAAACGAAACAATTAACAAAGGCAATGAAGCAACACAAAATTTACTGCCTAAAAAATCGAAAGAAGCTTTCAAAAATGAATATAATACGTTTATTAAATAGCATTGGATCAAAAGCAAGTAAGGTAAAACATTTTTAAATCTTCCTACTTTATGATCATGCTATTCCAAGCGAAAATCAACATTAATGCAGAACAATCAAGTAGATATAAGATATAAGCAAATGCAATGAAACCTTTCTTAGACGGGACCGTCTAAATGTGTCCGCCTAATAGAGTTGTCCGCCCATGGGACATGTACACTAGTTTTAGTTAGGATGTACTACTAAAAAAATCTAATAACGTAGTTTGACATGTTTGCATTTTAAACTTGCAATCTCGAAAATGTAATTCCAAGTCTGATAACAATTCCATTGCTGTAGAGTCACCTCTATTCCTTTACCATACTAATGGCTTGTTGATAATTGGTGACATTTGTTTGATTATTGCATTCAACTTCTTCATCAGAGTCGTCAGATAGTGACGTGGTTTCAGTTTGGACTACACAATCGGTAGAAATGGGGTCACTATCATCTTCTAATAGCACATTGCTATCAATGTTAATGAACTCGCCCAAATCATCGTTATCAAATTTAAAACTTCCACAACATCAATATTTTCTTCCAGACTCAAAACGCGACATTTTTCTGCCATTGTTTACGATTTTAACCTTACAACTCACAAATAAACGGCGGACTGCTGTCGGGGAATCACACATACTTTCATTCGGCGAAGTTCTTTCGCACTGCCACGCATACGCGATTGTCTGCTGGTCTGTTTTCAGAGAGTTTTTGCACCGTACTTATTCGTCTCCCAAATACTTAAAATTTTTTTGTCAGTTTAAAGGAGGGTTTTCGCACTCTTTGTATGGAAGCAGCCTGTCCACGTCCGCCAAAAGGACAGTCCGCCCAAGAGAGGTTGATTTTCATGGAATTTCATATACCTAGTTCCGGACTATGAAAAAATGTCCGCTTAATAGAGATGTTCGCTTATTAGAGGTGTCCGTTATTAGAGGTTTCACTGTATGCCAGACTTATTGCATTCCAAAGGGGCAATGAGTTGGTTATACATAAATATGTGATTTTTAACAAGGAAACCGGTATATCTTAGAAAAAATATATCAAACATGCATAAAATTACTTTTTTCACATATGGAATGGCGACACTCGCCTTCGGCTCGTGCGCTCAATTTTCCCTTTCGTAAGACAAAATAATACTTTATTCATTTGTTACATAAATAACTATTGTGATAATTCTATTTTTTAACATCCTTTAAGAATTTTGTGGTTTGTTATCTTTACTTTCAAAAATTAATTTTTAATGTTCCTTCTCCATAGAATTTTATTTTTACTTATAATGTGCCTGCAAAATAAAATAACTACTTAGTAAAAGCTGCGATTAAAGATAAAATCTGCATTCCCGAAATAAAATATGTGAAGGAAAATAATTAAAAAAACATAAAAACAGTAATTTCCATGTAAATGTACCTTAATAGAATTTGCTTTTTCTCTGGTTATGTTTGTTTCTGTCAGATATTGTTACAAATAAAGAAATTGGTAGATTGAATCACTAAATAGAACGTGCATTGAAAGAAGTTCTGGACAAGTCTTTTAGGCGTATAAGTATAACAATCCCGAATATAAATATTGAGGTTAGGTTATCAGCTATTATTTCCTTGGAACAATGTATTTATTCAACGTTCAGATTCGCTTAATTTTGCTTTTTTTAAGTGTTAATCTAATTAAAAAATCAGGAACTATAAAGTTTTATTCACAGTACAAGGTGTCCCATTCTCGACACATTTATAGGGTTTGTTCGGGCTATCAAAAAAGTAATGTAGGTGTCATGTGCTCTTTTTGGGTCAAACTTAAAATGTTAGAATCAAAATTTGAAAATTTTCGCTCGCTTAAGAGATACGGGGGAAAATCAAAAAATTGACAATTTCAAAATTACCTATATTTTCTTAGTTAAAAGAGATACAGAAAAATGTTATATACAGAAGTTTCTTTATATTGATTGTTGAATAATCTGACGTTTTCAGAATAAGTATACGGGGGTCAGGTAAAAAAGTTATCGGACCTTACCTCATTATTTGAAATGGAACACCCTGTATATTTTAATCTAAAAAGGTACTATTTTAAATTCTCCTTTCAAATATATAACACGCCATGGATGATATTGGTATCCTAGGCGATTTATTTAAACTTTATTACTTTAAACCACAATAGACCATGAACAACTGTGTTGACTATTAACATCATTTTACGTCAACTTCATTTATACATATTCATTTGCGAAAACTACCTATCGACATTTTGAAAAATTTGATATGATGTCAGTTTATATTGAAAGTGGAAAAACGAAGAAATGACGAAAAATATATATTTTGTTCGCTATCCGGAAAGGCGGTAACTATTTAAGGACATATGCCGAACATTTGCGATGATTGCCGTTATTTTTTACCTTAATCTGAATCTTTTATTTCATTTCAAAGTAATAAAGTTTAAATAAATCGCCTAGGAATCCAATATCATCCATGGTGTGTTATAAATTTAAAAAGAGAATTTAAAATAGTATATTTTTAGAATAAAATATACAGGGTGTTCCATTTAAGAAATGAGGTTAGGTCCGATAACTTTTTTACCTGACCCCGTATACTTATTCTGAACGGCAGATTATTCAACAATCAATATAAAGAAACTTCTCTATAAAACATTTTTCTGTATCTCTTTTAGCTAAGAAAATATAGGGTAATTTGGAAATTGTCAATTTTTTGATTTTCCCCCGTATCTCTTACGCGAGCGAAAATTTTTAAATTTTGATTTTACCATTTTAACTTTTTCCCAAAAAGAGCACAATGACATGTCTTGTTTCACATGGCACAATTATTTCGAATTATTAAAGAAAATTGTTATTTTTATAGTTTGATTCGGTCATAAATTTGTATTTTCCTTCTAAGTATTAGAGTCCGTAATTCTATCAGTAATTCAGTCTATGTGGGACAAGTGACAGGTGATTATTAATTTATGATGTCTAGTTTTATTGAAAGTGTTAATGTAAATATTCGTTGATGGGCATGAGGGTGGTTAACATAAACAGCATTATATAAGCCTAGACGAATCAGAAAATGCTTACGTAATTTGATTATTTATTAAATAACGGTATGATCATTGGCGTCGTTTGGGAGGGTTAAGACGGGGCACTTGCCTCCCTCCCCCCCCCCCCCCCCCCCCCATTCTTAAGTTGTCAACTTTATCATACTATCAAAAATCTTTTATTTCGTTAGCGGAAATTTGGTACGTATTTTTAAAGTCGTAAAGCAAATCCGACATTCGCGACCGTGCATGGTGGGAAGAAAACATCTAATATAGCTGATCCGACGCTGCTATACAGCGTGTCCTCGGAAGTTCTTACCAAATGGGAAACTTTTTAATTATTAACTCTACGAGAAAAAATGCCTCTTCCTAAAAAGTCCTGCTTGGTGAGAAAATAAATTTGCACAAGACCATTTGTATGTTGGACATACAGGGTGGATTCAAAAAGTACCGGGTTTAAAATTTATAAAAGACGTCGGCTATATTTACAAAACTAAAAACTTGGAGAGTGCATGTTTAAAGGCTAACAGACTATAACAATTACACAATAAAAACTCTACTTAAGAGAACTACTTATATGACGGATAAAAATTAGTTCACTAATTTCTATGAGGTGGCCAATTTCAAATTTCCCAATAACAAATAAAACTAAATATAAATCCAAATCCAAAAATAATCTAGGTCTCCACATGGCACCCGTCTTTTTGCATACAAATGATTGTCCTTCTAGAAAACTCTGACACAGCGTTTCTGATCATATGAGGAGTAACTAGCCGGATACACTGCCTTATAGTTTCTTCTAGGTGATCAATATCAGGGAATGGTCTGTGCTTGTACACCAATTGCTTCAAATAACCCCACAAGAAAAAATCTAGGGGTGTAATGTCCGGTGACCTAGGTGGCCAGGGAACTTCTGAACGGCGTCCTATCCATCTTTGTGGAAAAGTTCTATCCAAATATTCATTGACCCTGGCTGCGCTGAGAGAAGGAGCTCCATCATGCTGATACCAAACAGCCTGTCGCGCGTTTAATGGCAGGCCGTTAATAAATATAAAAATTTCGGTTCTTAGCAAATTTAAGAGTAAATCTCACTATTAATATTTTGACGAAAAAAATATGGACCCACTATTTGATTATTTAAAATACCGCACCAAACATTCGTTTTGAAATACGTTTGGTCACGGCAGTCGATTACGAAATTGGGGTTCACATCGCTCCACCAACGACAATTCTGGGAACATAAGACACCATTGGAAGTAAATGTTGCCTCTTCACTGAATAACATTCTCCTTGAAAAGAAAATGTCGTCTTCAACTTCTCCTTGAAACCAAGCTCAGAACATGAAACGCGATTCCATATCTCCAGGTTTGAGCGTGTGTACAAATTTTGGCTTATACGGATAAAATTTATAAGTATCTTACCAGCAGAAGCTCTTGATACGTTATCTTGAACTGTCTTTTTTATTCCTTCCATTGAAATTTTTGGATTTTCCACAACCGTAATTGATTTTCTTCAGTGTTCGAACTGCATGTTTCTTCTTGAAATTATTTTCGACAGAGCCAGTATTTTTAAATTTATTGACGACATTGCCGACAGTAACGTGGCTAATATGTTTATTTGGGTGTCTAGTATTAAAAATGTCGGCAGCCTCGCGATGCGTCTTATAATTATCGCCAACAATAAGAACTATTTCAATTTTTTCATTAACAGTCAGTTTAATCATCACTATTATTGTTTAAAGTAACTAAGAAACGGAAAAACCTTTTTTAACCAGATCACGTTTTGAAACAGAAATTATAATTGCAAAACTGTCACTGCTAAAACGCTTATTCTATTACCAACAACAATCAATTGTTCAAAGCCTACTTATCCAGAAATACTTATTACCAAATCTTTACGACTATTTGTAAATACAGCCGACGTCTTTTATAAATTTTAAACCCGGTACTTTTTGAAGCCACCCTGTATATCCAACATACAAATATTCTTGTGCAAATTTATTTTCTCACCAAGCAGGTCTTTTTAGAAAGAGGCACTTTTTTTCGTAGAGTTAATAATTTAAAAGTTTCCCAATTGGTAAGAACTTCTGAAGACACGCTGTATAAACAAATTTATAAAGAAATTTTAGGTACTGTTATTAATTAAATTAAAACTAGATTTTCGGACATTAGTGAATTAAAATTTTTCGATTTATTAACCAAAAATAATTTTTAATCCTATTCAAAATTGTTTCCGCAATAACTATTTGACAGTTTATTGAAGCAATATAAAATGTTTGATTCTGTTCAACTGAAAAATAAACTTAAAAACCTATTACCTCCGTCGAGACGAAGGTAATGGTTTTAAATGAATTAAAACTTATACGGGAAATACGAAATACAATTGGCCAGGACACCCAGGAGATCTCGTTGTAGTATTAACAAACAACGAACTTTTTAACGATGAAATTATTGCATATTTGGCATTACAACCGTAGAATACCATTAAAATACAAATAAGCATACTAATCAATGTTTCTTAAAATAAATATGGAGGTATTTTTTGGGTTTGTTTTCGGCTTTTTCTTTTTGTATAAGTATACTAGGTCGAAAACCCGGGATCATTTTAAAAGTTTTGAAAAATCTTCAGAAATCAGAAAACTCTCCTCGAAAAAAAATTACCTTTTTTTTACAAGTGCTCGAAAGTGCCTCTTTTCATGCATGTTCTCTTCACCGAAAGTGGCGTTTTCCAAGAGAGCGGGCGGGAAAGATTTTTCCCGCCAGTCATCATGTGCTCATAAATAAATAAAATCAGAATTATCAGTGCGGGATTTGAACCCGCGACCCTCAGATCGCCAGGCGGACACTTTACCCACCGAGCCATACTACAAGCGATAATAAATAGCGGATTATATATAAATTAAATTGGCAGTTAATTTTTCAAAGATGTTTTAGAAAAATGTCTGAAGAATTTCTTTATTTATATGGCCTCAAAGACTCGGGCACTTGTAAAAAGATAAATAAAACCAGAGATGCCGAGTGCGGGATTTGAACCCGCGACTCTCGGATCACAAGGCGTACGCTATACCACTAGGCCACCGAGCCTATTTGTCAAAAATAATAAATAGATATTTACATTCTCCATGCGCGAGTGTTTTCATGTCATGTAGACAGGAAAACTGTCTGAAGAATTTCTTTATTTATTTGACATCAAAGCTTCGGAGCACTTGTAGAAAAAAAACTCATTTTACCATTGCCCCTCCCTATAAAACTTTCCAACGACGCCCATGGGCATGATTAAAGAAAATGCCAATGTATGAAATTTTCTTTATTTGTAATTACACTATAACAAAGAAATTAAAATCGCATAAGGACATATGAGATTTTTACATTATTGTCACGTGTACAATACACTCGTAGAGTTCCGTCCCTTCCTGCCGACTCACTCCGCATAAGTCACAGGCTAAGGGGACTAAATATAGAGACCGAAATAAGTTCAGTTAAGACTGTGATTTAGGTGGATATTTTTAATGGCCGCAGCAGGGCTACGTCAATATCGAATCAATAGCTATGTTATTTTTTTGCCATCATTTTAAGGGAAAATGATGGGTTTTATATTTTTATCTATAGGCAGTGCCAGCAGTGAAAAGCCATAAGATTTATTAAGAATTATTTTATTACTTGAATGTCGCACATATAAAATAATTATTATTGTGTTCCAATTGCCGTTTGTATAAATCGCCTGCTAACAAGCGGTGA
Source organism: Barypeithes pellucidus (assembly GCA_963991005.1). NCBI lineage: Eukaryota > Metazoa > Arthropoda > Insecta > Coleoptera > Curculionidae > Barypeithes > Barypeithes pellucidus. The sequence goes on along the minus strand of OZ022562.1, from coordinate 17,581,090 downwards.
AAGGTTAAACAACACAAACGTAAAATGTTGTTAATTAATTTAAAAAATTTTCAACATTTTTTTTTGAGATAAAATCATAGTACATACAGAGTGGCCCATCGAAATCAGTCCAGCAAGGTTTACGGCTGTGTACTTGAAAATTTAAAAAAACCTCGGACCCGTAAACTTGTGTTTTCAGGGGGACACGTTTCACTGTTCGTTTCATCCCTGTAACCTCAACCCCCCTTAGCGGGGGCGGCTACTGCCCTTATTTTTTCAAATGGGAATGGGTATGTTGTGATACATCTTTTTAAAGGGCATTCAATTCTCTTTAAAATGGAGCTTTGTTTTGTAAATATGAGCTACGCGCCGCCGAGAAATTGCGTTTTAAAAAAAGTAATTTTATTGAGTAATACTTATATGCTATCTTATTAAATGTTGAAAATGTCCGCCATTCACCTCCATACAATAGTACAACAACTGTTCAATGTGTTCTCGGACATCGCGAAGAACATCTGGTGTAATTTGTTCACATTCATTAGTAATGCGGTTCCGTAAATCTTCTAAGGATTCGGGTTGGGTGGCATAAATTTTGGTTATATGTCCCTACAAAAAGAAATCAAGGGGAGATAAATCGGGCGATCTCGCGGGCCCTTCAATAGCACCCATCCTCCCAATTCATCTACCAGGCCACGTTTCATCCAGAAAGTGGTGTACGGGTAATGCATAATGGGGGGGGGGGGGAGCCCCGTCTTGTTGAAATATTGGATTTTCTTTCTGGTAACGTTGGTCGTTTTCCATAATTTCCATCAGCGCTGGGTTGACAGCATTCTCCAACAAGTGTAAATAAGTATCTCCATTTAAATTTCTCGGTAAGAAAAATGGTCCAATTATTGGTAAATCCTTGGATTCATGTAGGACCTGTAACGACAGTTATGTCGATTGACAGTGCCATTAAGAAAAAAGGAACATTCATCTGAGAAGCAAACGTTATAAAGGTAGTTCAGATAATTTAATACTTGTTCTGACATTACTTCACAAAAGTGTAAACGGCGGTCATTATCATCTTCATTCAATTCTTGGAGAAGTTGAATTTGGTATGGGTGCCATTTATAATGTTTCAGAATTCTCTGTACAGTGGTCTGCGAAATTCCCGTTACATCAAACATTTTTCTGGTACTTAATGTTGGATTCATACTAACTTGACCCAGAATAGCTACTTCTACTGCTTCATTTCTTACCGGATTTCCAATGATCCTTTTTTTATTTGCCACTGAACCAGTTTGCCGAAATTTTGCCACTAATTCTAGGATATAACCATGATGTACGTGTCTATCTAGATGTCTATCATTAAACAAAGTTGCCGTTACTCTTGCACATTGATTGTTTATAAAATACAATTCAATAATTTCCACTCTCTCCTCAATAGAATAAACCATTTTTTATGTCACGATCAAATCAAAAGAAAATAATAGCGCAGAAATAACGTATGTAGATCTGGATAAACCACTCTACTGAAGATAAAGTTGAATTGACTGATACTTATTACTTAAAAAAAAATTGTTTACGCACTAACCTGTATACTTGATAAGAAGTGCAGTGAAATGTTTCAATTTCCGTTGCTCGGCGGCGCGTAGCTCAAATTTACAAAACGAAGCGTTTAAAGAGAATTTAATGCCCTTTAAAAAGATGTATCACAACATACCCATTCCCATTTGAAAAAACAAGGGCAGTAGCCGCCGCCGCTAGGGGGGCTTTGGTTACAGGGATGAAATTAATAGTGAAACGTATCCCCCTGAAAACACAAGTTTACGGGTTCGAGGATTTTTTTTTAATTTTCACGTACACAGCCGTAAACCTTGCTGGACTGTTTTCGATGGGCCGCCCCGTATATGTTTTTTATGGAAACCCGGTCTACTGAGTTTATTATACTGTATGGGGTGTAATGGTGTACCTTTGGTTGGATGTGATATTTTAAATTTTAAAAGCTATTCTAGTTTCGAGATTGTATTAAGTAAGAACACTTTGATTTTGATTAATAATAATTGATAATTGATAAACTGGTCGTATAAAACCGGGCATTTGCTGTTTTATCCTTTTTCATTACTTGATAAGACAAAAAAAAACCATTAAAAATAAAAGTCTTTGATATTACTGTACAGTATGCATATACTTGCACTTTAATTTCGATGTTTCTTCGTTTTTAATTTATTTATTCAATTTATTTTATTTATTACAACGAGCGCCCTTTGCCCTACCATCCCACTGGATCCGTCACTGAGCTTTACACATGATGTGTTGATGCCGCCTTATTATCTTTACTGCTATACTATTTTACGATTTCCATGAATATTGAAGTTGTATTTCGTACCGAAGACATAAAAATGTAATAATATATAAATATATTTACATAAATTGTATATACGCAAATAATTAAGTGTTTTTAATGTGTTAGTGCTTGCATTTTTGTACTTTAAATTTTCTTAGACATTCGATGCCTTTTTTGATACCGAAAGGTGCAGCCCAGCATGTCCCAAGTATCCTGAGTAGCCCGAGCTGACCCATTCCGAACCACATATATATAAACAGTATATTGCCAATACGAACGTTCCAAAATACAAAAAGTGTCCCCGCTATGGGAGGTGGCGCGGGCCTATTGAGTTTGCGCAGTAGGGTGGAAATTTTATCGATCGCATCAGAGCCGGCCCGACATTATTTGTTTGTTGTTATTCGTCACCATCTTTGGTTCTGGATGCTTTTTCAAATGACAGAATAAAAAATGGTCCATCCACATTGTTGTCGGTATATTAGTGCTTATAAACTTTCATTACCTAACAACAATTTTTGTAAAGGAGTTTTTAATTTGCGGTGATTCGATTCGCTGTTTGGTAGGTTAGTGGCTTGTTTTGTTGAACACGAAAGGACACAAGTGCATGGCGCTTTCTTGCAAAAGTCGTGGATCAATACCAGGTATACCAAATATTTTGCTTATCACATTATCCGATCATCGGAACCGAATTTCACTAAAAAGCTTATAAAAAAAGAAGAGAGTGTCACTCGTATACAATATATTATATATGTGGTCACTACCTAACCTTAAAATTAATGTATTTTTAATTTGGTGCATTAGCTGATAATAATTCCCAAAATAGTCAATATAGTCATTCATTCTTAATTTTTGGTTTAGAACAAAGTGAGGTTAAGAAACGTACGACGTCGGATGAAAGTTAAAATAAAGCTCATCGTGTCGATTGTTACAAAAATATTCGGACGGAATTTGGCACCAAAAGTTTACACCAATCAGGGCACCGTCGGATCGTCAAATTGTCAGAAATCGTATGCATGGAACGCTGTCTTAAATCGAAATTTTGATTGCAATATTAATAATTACTAACCCGTGAAATTTACATTAAAAAAGTTGAAATCCGGTACTGTCGAATGTTACTTTCACAAGGAAATTTCCGAACTGCGCAAACTCACAATGCCCCCTTCGATGTCCACAGCGGGGACATAATTGCAGATGGTATTACCAATATATTGTTTCATATATATGTTGCGAACTCGATTGTTCGGCTGATAAAAAAACCCCGGCCAATGCCTCCCTCTAACTATATCTAGATTACGCTTGCTATATTTTAAAGGAAGATACACCAACATTTTTCACCAACCTAATTAACCCGTCATTAAAAGATAACAGCCCACTTAAATTGTTGTTCGAAAGTATATCTACGGTAAGTTGGTGCCATCTTTAAAGGGGCCCACAAAGATCCAAACCTTGTTAGTTCCCACACGAACTTGTCAAAATGTATCACGGCGCTAACGGAGTCACCAGCGTTAATCATCATTATCATTTTTGTTGTCGAGCTACTTGTCATTTTTCTTTGCATATCATAACATCACGGATCGTCTGCTTGTCTTGCGAGTGTGTATAATACGGGGGTAACCTCAGAAATAGTAAAATCCTCATTGGAATTGTTTTTTCCTACGATCACCTACGAAAATGAGAAAAGGCACGGCTAACTTGGGTAGAAAGTGTATTATGCCTAACACATGCGTGTTGACAAAAATTTTCAACACAAGTGTTTAAAAATACTTTTCAAAACTAGTGTTGAAAAATACTTTTCAAACAACTGTATTTATACAATAGGTTATGAGTTTTATTATTTTCTTCTAACCTGAGGTTTGTTCAGTGAATCTCTGTCTATTCCATTGATTAATATTGATAGTATTTTGGTAAAAATATTAACTTCTTATTTAAACCTGCCATGTATGATAATATACAATGTGTACATAAAGTAAGGAACAAATTCATTATCTAGGAATCTAAAAATATTTCGGAAAAATCCTCGGACACGTGTATAATAATTTTTAATGGCGCATTTTTTCTCATACAAACTTAATATACAAGGTGGCTCATGTAGTAGATATGACATTATCGACGATTTTTTTAAATGGGAACCCCTATATTTTAGTTCAGATCTGTAATCTCCAAGAACAGCTGATTTCAAAAACATAACACACTTAGGGCCTAAAATTCATAGTTTCGTTACTACAGGGTAAAACAAATAATTTTATTTAAGATATTTTTTTTTGGCTTGGGAGGCATCAATTAATTACGTGAGGCGTGCTTAGCGATTTTTCAACCCCCCTTCCCCCAATAAAAGATTTCGTGCCATTTGGCTCAATCCCTTCCGCCATCACCCAATTTTACCTGAAAGCCTTACGTAATTAATGGACGCACCATCATTTGCTGTTACTTATGTTTTTCTCAAGTAGGCTTATTTGCTGTTATGTAACTATGGTATTTAGATAATGTCATTGTCATTACATTGTATTTTTCTAGTAAGTTTATTAGTAAATTTTATTTTAAAACATATTGAGTTACTATGCGTTTATCTTTAACACAAAGATAGAAATTCTTATGATGATTGGATATGGTGATAGGATCCGTACTCAACAAGAAGTTTGCATTTTGTTTAACACTAAGTATCCAGCAAGACCAATTACTAGATCAACTGTGAGTAAACTTGAAATACAATTTCGGGAAACGGGTTCAGTGGAAGATATTCCCAGAAAAGGCCGTCCAACTATTCCGGATGATAAGAAATTAGATATTTTATTGGCTATGGAAGAAGATCCCCACAACAGCGTCCGCCAGATTAGCATTGATCATGGGGCGGCTGCTATGACCATTCATAACCTATTGACGGTAGAAAAATGGCACCCGTTTAAAATCCGATTGGTTCATGAGTTGAATGAAGGTGATCCAGATCGTAGGAGGGAGTTTTGTCAAATATTAATGGAAAGATGTAACTTAGATCCTTTGTTTGTTGAAAATATCCTATTTTCGGATGAATCTACCTTTAAATTAAATGGAGAAGTGAACCGGCAAAACTGTAGATACTGGGCAAAAGAAAATCCCAGGTGGATGCGTGAGCACCATACTCAATATCCTCAAAAAATTAATGTTTGGGCTGGTATTGTGAAAAACAAAATTATTGGGCCATATTTTTTTGACAAAAATGTAAACGGGCTAAATTATCTTCATTTTCTTCAGAACTTTCTTATCCCTACGCTAGTTAACTTATACCCTAGTAGAAATAATCCAGGAATTCTAGATGAAAATTTGTGGTACCAACAAGACGGCGCACCTCCACATTATGCAGCAGTAGTGCGCCATTACATAAACCAAGTTTTTCCGAACAAGTGGATTGGAAGACGTGGGCCTGTTGAATGGCCGCCTAGGTCTCCAGACCTTACACCACTGGACTTTTTCTTATGGGGTCACCTGAAAAATGTTGTTTATAAAGTCAGACCTGCCAATATTGAAGATTTAAAAAATCGAATAACAACAGAATGCAGGAACATTTCAGAAGAAACCATAAGAAAAGTCCAACAAGAATTTATTGATCGCTTGGGGTACTGTCAGGCAGCAGAAGGAGGACAATTTCAACACTTAATTAAATAGCTTATTTAATTTTTTTACATTTTTTTAAATTAAAAATATCTTAAATAAAATTATTTGTTTTACCCTGTAGTAACGAAACTATGAATTTTAGGCCCTAAGTGTGTTATGTTTTTGAAATCAGCTGTTCTTGGAGATTACAGATCTGAACTAAAATATAGGGGTGCCCATTTAAAAAAATCGTCGATAATGTCATATCTACTACATGAGCCACCTTGTATATTAAGTTTGTATGGGAAAAAATGCGCCATTAAAAATTATTATACACGTCCGAGGATTTTTCCGAAATATTTTTAGATTCCTAGATAATGAATTTGTTCCTTACTTTATGTACACACTGTATATATAATATAAAAAAAATAAAAAATATAAATAATTGGATCTTATTTAAATTCATTTTACGGCAAGTTGTGCTTTAGTAACTATTCCCTGCAAACTTCGTTTAAAAATGCTTCTTAACAAAAAAGTTATTCGGAAAAGATAACGAGAACTTTTTTTGCCCATCGTGTATATACCGAACCAAAATAATTTGCTTATTTTAAACATATTACTTACATTAAGCTTTTCTTCGTATCAGCTGTAGTTTTTGAGATAGATCCTACTCATAATAAATTGTAATATTAATATATTTATAATGGTCATAAATTTTGTGCAAAAATTAGTTGAAACTTGATTTTCATTGCAAGAGTGTGTTTCTGGAAAAATTGTATTTAAACATGGGTTCTACAGGTAGGCGTGGTTGCGTAAACCATCCGAAGGTATTTTGCTACATATTATGTGGCGAGTACATTTTAAAAGAAACTAGAAGAGTGATTTGTAACTTTGTGAAAAAGCTTATTTGGCATATTTTGGTGCATACTTAGGAGACCAAGATAACACCTGGGCTCCGCATGTTGTATGCAAAACCTGTATCGAACACCTGCGACAATGGACAAAAGGACAAAGAAAGTGTTTAAAGTTTGATCTTCCGATGGTATGGAGGGAATAAAAAAGCCACTTTGACGATTGTTATTTTTATCCTGTGAAGATAAAGGGCATTAATCGTAACAATCGGCATAAGTGGAACTATCCCAACCTGGAGTCAGCAAGAAGACCTGTTCAGCATTCTGAAAAAATACAAATTCCAACATATAGCAGCCTGCCTACGTTACCAAAGGATACAGTCGAAACGTCATCTGATGAGCTGCAGAGTGACCGATTTGAAAAAAGGACAGCGACTTTGCAGGAGATTTAGCAAGTCCCGAACGCTTTATTCAGGAGGAGCTAAGTGACATTGTCAGATATTTAAACCTCCCGAGTTACTTGCCTCCAGACTAAATGAAAAGAATCATCTTTATCCAGGTACCAATTAGTGAATAACAGGGGGATACCACCAGGATATAAAAACTATGGAAGAGAGATACCAGGGTAGATGGAACATTCACATGATGGCCGATTACTGCTGGAGCCTTCAACGAGACTGTCCTTTTCAATCTCATGATGCGAGAAAATCTTATAAAAGGAAGTTTTTGGCTCATGCAGATTGGCTCATTTTTATTTATTAGTTTAGGTTAATTTAAATTAATAACTTCAGTTAATATTGTTAATATTATTGACAGATGATTTTTGTATTTGTTGTGGTGTACAATAAACATTTTTCTTCCGTTCCTGTTTTTTTTTGGTGGTAGCAGTAATACATATATAATTATGCGACTTAAACTACCCTTAATCTCTCTGGTTTAAATTGCAAACTATTCCTGCTTCAAAACCAAACAACTTTTTCCCTAGACATTTTCCGCTGCAATGCGATGCACCGGAGTTATTCCGGGGTACCGACCTTTTTTCAACACCGTGTATAGTCGTAGAGGAATATATAAGTACATTCAACTGCACATATAATTTCGGTAATTTATCATAATAAGGAAAGAGGTGAATCTTTCAAGTAATCCCAGATGAATTGTTATTTTTAATAATAGCGTCTGCTTTACATATTATCACGTCTTTCATTTCTTAAAATTAAATAAAAGATAATAATTAGGTGTTAGTCGACGTCAGTATATACACATTAAACAAATGTGGTATTTTATGTGGGGTAATAAAATTTTTATTCAACACTAAACAGTTGAATTTATTACCGTTTCATTGGTTGACAACGGCGCTGGTATATAGTTTGGTTTGTTTTTTAGTCGTTTCACTTATAGAGATTTAAAATTTAGTACCCTTGATTTATACTTGAAAGAAGTTGCCCATTCTTTCTCCAAGAGACCTGATTAATATTAACTGATAGAAAGCACAAAGCCGAGGTATCTGATGAATAGGTTTAATTTTTACCGAAATAGCTCTACATAATACACATAAAATCCGTTTAGAAAACAAGATGGAATCTGATTTTTCTTTACGGGAAAAAAATACGTTCCCACATTGTACCACAATATTTTCTCGTGCTTCAGCTATTCCAATATATTTTTCTACGATTGTTATAAACGCTATAATAAAAACGATATTTTTTTTACTCAACTGAATGTATAAAATTGGCCATTTTTTAACGATTTAATACAAATATTTAACGTTAAAAAAGTGCCGTAACGTGCCATTTTTTCACTTCTCCCTGAATCGTTAAAATATCCAGTTGCCACGAAAATAGGATCCGTGTCGTTCCTTGTCTGGGCGCCGCATTGTTATTATCACCTTACAAATGCCAATAATATTTGAAAACATCAAATATGGACAGAAATAATTCCGATTCCGAAGAAGAAAACTCATTTCAATGCGCTCCAGGCAAAATAATTAATGAAGCCAATGAAGCAACACAAAATTTATTACCTGAAAAATGGAACGCAGCTGACAAAAGCACTATACTAAAAATGCATAAATTATTACTTTTTTTCATAAACGAGAAATTACAGCGCACGAGGCCAAGGCGAGTGCCGCAATCCCATATGTGAAAAAAAGTTACTTTATGCATAAGTTACATACAATATATTTTCTACGATCGTATAATAGTATATTAAGATACAAGTTTCATAAGACATTATCTTAGAGCACGAGTTTTCTAAAGTACAAGTGCTCTAATTGTCTTATGAACCGTGTATTTTATACTACTTTTTCTATTTCGGTCTTTAAAGTCTGAAAAACTTTTGAATTAATATTTTCTTCTTGGGTTGGCAATACTTGTACAATTTCATGAAATGTTACAAGTATCAAATATGCCATGATAGCAACAATTGAACACAACCAAGCTTCTTCGCATCTGTCATAATTAAAAATAAATATATTATTAAAGTTGATAAAAATGAGTCAGGAAGAAAGTTGTACTCCGTCAGAAATATGGAACGCGGTGACATTTTTTTTTTGTTAAATAGATTTGCAAAAATGTTCCCTTCTTTTCTTGATTTGAGCTATCCAGCGTATTTATTCAGTAGATAGGGAAATTCAATATTTGTCAAAATATTTCTAGTTACGTTCCTGTAAACCCATTTGTTAAACTGTTGCCAAAATTGAACATGTACCACAAATCATTTTTTAGTGATATGTAAGCCAGACGGGTATTTTTATGCAAGCATAAACACCCTAAAACAACATTTATGTCGCCGCCGAACGAAAATCCTCATATTCTCAACCTCCGCAAAACATAAATCAAAATTAATCTCGACAATATTAAAAAAAAAAGACGAAAGCTAAATACACAGACGAGCTTATAAAAATTTGTACCTTACCAAAAATAATAAACTTAACAAGACTAAATATAAAATTTTACTGGATTTAATAAATTTAAACGGCTGGATTTAAGTGTAGCTCGGGCGTTTGTTTGTGGTTTGTACAGGATAGCACCAGCATAGGAAGGGGAGTGGTGCGAGCACGAGTGAAGCGATTCATGTTGGGTTTGAACCGTTGGCGGTTATATTCATTAGGAAACACGACCTTAGGAAAGTTGTTCCACAAGGATGACCTCCTCCAGGTGAAATGATTCATAAACAATGAATGCCAAGGTACAGGTCGACAACTTTAACTGTAGCTACAAAAGGAATGCGGCCAAAAAAATTTCTTGGGATAACAATGTTGTCACATATATTAAACTTTAATTTAATAACATGTTACCAAGTAAACCCTAAAATTAAATTTACCCATTTAAAGTTAATTGTCATAAGTATATAAGAAACTAATATTCTAATATAGTTTCAATGTTCTTAAAACTTTCTTTTCATACTATTTTTTTTAATATTTAAATGCAAATTAAAATATTTTTTCATTAAAGTACTTCTAACCTAAAAATAGGACAACATGGTACAATATCAACGGTAACCATGGATAACTGGTGGCTAGAGCTAATTTGATAGGTTATATCCCAGACAGAGGCGTCACGCGCCTGGTGACACGCCTATAGTGCCAGCGTGCTTGTTCGGCGATGTCCAATATGCTTCATCCAGTTTGCGTAGTGATAGGGTTTGTTTTAAAACTGTGATAATGAATGAATATACCCTGGTAAAACCCTTCATAGTCAAACCCGCGAAGTTATTGCCAATGTGTACAGGGTGTGTGAAGAGGAATGACAAATTAATACACATAAATTGCCACTTAAGCGAATGCTAGAAAGGCTCGCAATGTATACGGGAGTAAGCGCGAGTGCAGTAAAAAACATGCACAAAGAAGATACTGAAAGGAAGAAAATAACCCGAATCAATTGTTGTCATCTCCTGTCAAAAAAGAGACCGTCTCTCTGCTGTCGAAAAAATCGAAGGCTTCGACTTTGGCATTGTTAGGAGAACAATACAAAAGTTTTATTTGGAACTAAAAGTATTTCCAACCTTAAAAAAGTTGCTACAACAGCTGAGAAGTGACATAAACTTTCCATTTTCCCGTGAAATTTTGAGGTGCATGTTGAAATCAAATGGATTTTATTGGCGGAAATGCCAAAATAAGCGAGGAATATTAATGAAAAGGCCTAATATATTGCACTGGTGATACAAATATATTCATGCTATGAAAAAATATATATTGTTACATTATTAAGATAATAATAGCATGCCCATGACTCGGCCATGTTTTAAAAGATATTGCGTCCCCCTTACCGATACCGCGTAGCTATAGACTTGCTTGTCGAACTGTAAACCACCTAAGATAATAATAGGGATGGGCGGCAGAGGTTATTTGTGCTATTTGTAGCTCTAGCAGGAAATAAGTGTGCAATATCCAGGGTGTCCAGGTTCTTGGTGAGGTCGTGGTCTCCGATCAGATGAATGGCTCTCCTTTCGATGGAAACCAGTAGCTGAATAGTAGTATGCTTGGGTGCAGAGGACCAGATATGAAAGCAGTATTCTGGTGATGGTAGAATCTGGGATTTGTACTCAAAAGTTGAGATGTATACAACTTTTTGGTCCTGAAAAGTACTTACCGTTCCTGCGAAGCTGCCTTGGTGTGTCCCACAACGTGGCTATGCCAATGCCATATTTCTTCTAGGATTGACGCTCAGCAAATTAATAATAATAATAATCATCTTTATTTCAACTTCTCACACTTCAAACAGAGCAAAACAATGAAATTACGTCAAACCAAAACAAAAAAGGAACAGGAAAACCCATTGCACTAGTATCATGTCCACAGTTCACAAGCTTCCATAAAATTCTCTAAGACTGTAATGCTCTAAATCTATCAGAAATTTCCTTAGTTCTCTCTTAAGTACTTTTGTGTGTCATTTTCTTTACATTTTCTGGCAAAGCATTATAGGCACATATACTGTGGAGATTTCTCCGTTAGTATCAGTCTATGTATAGGATACCTAACGTCTGCTGAGCTTGTACCGTATTCATGCCCAAAATCTACCTCAAAATAATCTCTGTGTTTAAAAAAGAACATTAAACATTCAAATATATAAACAGCGTACGCTGTCAATCAACACCCATTTTCCTAAAAACACTTCTACAACTTTCCAAGTAATTCATTTTTTTTATTATCCTAATTAATCTTTGCTGGACTACAAATACCCTCTGCATTTTACTCTCTCCACCCCAGAAAATAACGCCGTATTTGAGTATCGACTTAAAGCTGGCAAAGTACATTATTTTAAGTGTTTCCTCATTCATATAGTACATACATACTACCCGAATACCATAACAGACTGAATTCAGTCTTCCGACTAAACTATCTATGTGCTGTGCCCAGTCAAGATGTTCATTGATGGAAATTCCCAGGAGCCTTACATTATCCGAGATGTCTACTTCTTTGGTGCCAAATGTAATATCCATGGGTTTTACAGTGTTGGACTGTTTTGTTCTGAACCTAAGTTAGTCTTTCCCTCATTCAATATTAACCTGCTTTTACTGTACCAATCTGTAACCGTATTAAAAAACGCCTGGGACCTTTCCATCAACTCTTCCATAGATTTGCAGCCAGTAATTAGGTTTGTGTCATCAGCGTAGCTGACAATATGTTGCTGAGATGAGTTCAAGAGAAGTCATTGACGAATATTATACATCCTATTATTCAAATATTATAAGATCCATTTCCTTGCGTTGCCCCTAACACCATACATTTCCAATTTCCTTATTAGTAATTCCCTGTCCAGACAATCATAGGCCTTTGACAAGTTCAACAGCATTCCCAATCCCAATTCACCCTTTTCCAGGTGTTCCAACACATATTGAATAAACCTGAATATCGCTGAATGTGTGGATTTCCCTTTCAAAAAACCGTGTTGAGTTTCAGCGAATATTTTATTATCGTCCAGGAAGCTTATTAGCCTAGAATACTTGGAAAAACTAGGTAGTATATAGTCTTATCGGCCTATAATTATCCAGATTCCCTGGGTCTCCTTTTTTATATAATGATTTTATCACAGCAGTTTTTAAATTGTCCGGAAAGATACCATATTTGAACGAGTTGTTAATTATAAAATATAATATATTGCTGGTACTTCCAACTTTACAACGCTGGTAGGAATAGATGAAGATAGTGGAGTTACGTATCCTGCCCTGACTATATCCGGTTCTGCAATGTTAATCTTTTTAGAGGGTACTTGGCGCTTGATATTAACAAAGTTACTATTTGAATACGTAGCTGCAACAACAAACCATCACCCAACATTCACCCCAGGACTGGAATGCTCCTGCCACTATGTAAAAAGTGCTTGCCGTTTATTTTGGAAAAGTTTATACTAGGGACAACAAAAGTTAATGAACCTAGTTCTGCAGATGGTTCTAAAGCGGCAACGCCATAGGACGCAAGGGATTAGACGTAGTTTTAACGATATTTTAACTAAAAAGTAAAGATTGTTTCACGAAAAATGGATACGACTTAATGATATCCTTGGTCGGTCTCATTGTGTCGACAAGAGCTTGGCAATAAACAAGTAGTATGAAGGGACGGACTAAGGAAAACAAGTAATGATATGATTATATTAATGTAATCAAATGAAATAACATTTTTTTTAAATATTACTAGTCATATTTATTTACATTTATGATGTCATTCTATAGATAGTTCTGTTTCGCTATCGCTATCCTCATCAAAATTAATTATAATTGTATTAATTATACGATCCAGACTAATATACGAATTTTCTACAGTTATTACATGACGGACTGAATTTTTCCAACTACCTGCGGGAATATAATTAAAGCATTTTCGTATTAATTCTACAACACTAGAACTTAAAGTCGGAGAAATATTTTCAGACCTAACCAGTGATTTTAACTGGTGCCACATATGCTCTATGGGGTTAAAAATGCAATAATAGGGTGGGAGCCATAGCACTGTATGTCCAATTTCTTCTGCCAATGTGTCACAAACATATCCTTTTTTTATACAAAATGTCTATAAAACTTCTAAAAGATCACTTTTTTCATAACTTTCTTCAAAATATATATCATTCGCCGCCATGTAGTTCTGAATCTCCAATTTTGTATTATTTGAGCTTGGAGCTTTATGTAATTAGCGACTGTGATAGCTCGCATTGTCCATTACTATGACGCTATTCTGAGGAATGTTTGGTAAAAGACAATTCTTGAACCATTCCTCAAAAACTAACAAATTTTACCACAAAAAGATATTTAAATATAAATTAAGCAACCTAACCTACCTGATGTGCCTATATTTAATTATAATTATTACAATCCGGTCCTTTCCACATAATAATAACAAACGGTCATAAATAATGGGATGGCCCAGGTACTTTTACTGCAGTCATTAAATTATATCCATTTTTCGTGAAACAAACCATACAAGAGCTTGAGCTATAAACATGCCTGGAAATGTTATTTGCTCGACAGTGTTTTTTTGGCACGGATTGCCGTTATCTTTTGCTCGTCAGTTTTGGCTAGGCTTAGTTGATACTTTTTTAAGCAACAATCTAGTACCCAACTAAAATAATTTCCGGTAAAACTGTGGTAAAAATAAATGCATTACTAGACACTATAAACAGTACTTTAAATAATCAAAAATTTTGCTAGTGGCGCCCCAAAATTTCCACAGTCGTATTTTAGGAACAAATCTATCCGAAAATAGCCGATGTAGCACTTCAATCGTCGTACTTAACGTCGCATTTACAGCCGAAATTATAAAGTTAAATGTAAACAATTAAATATTTATGCAACCGTTTCGCCGTGATTTATTTTATCCATCAAAAGTTAATCATGTGATACCGAAATGGATATTTTCGAAGTTTGATAAATAAACTGTATCTGTATCTGCTTTTTCGACGAATATATCCAATGTAATTGTAAGTGCTTGATTCTGCACGCGATATTTTACACCTGTTTTCAAGGCGCCTTTAATGTTGTCAGTGCTAATGACTGCGGCAAATTTTTGGCAATTATTTCGAGATTGTTTTGTCTGTGTTATAAAGAAGTAAGTTTCGAGTAGATGGAGGAAAGTTAACTCGTGCAAACATTACCAGGAGTCAGAGATGTTTAAAATCACTTTTAAAAATTTAAATCAAATATCAAAGATATTTATCATTCTACAGTTAATGATTTAAATGATAAATATTTCTTATATTTAAAAGTTTACACATGATTAGGAGGAAAACAACGGGTTTGTTCGGGTTTGTTCGGGTTTGTTGCATACCTATATTCGGAAGATTCAAATCTATTTAAAGATTTAAATCATTTCATAAAGATGTAAATCTTTAAATCTTTAGAAAGATTCTTTGAAAAGATATAAAGCTTTTGAAAAATGTTTAAATCATTTTAAAACCCTGAAATTTTGATATTTTATAACTTTTTTATTTTTTATGCGATTTTCATGATTTTATTATCAGTTTGTAGATTAATTTATTGTGTTTTTCCTTAATTATTTTATAAAGTAATATTTTTCGATTAGGCTATATTATACATGAGTAAATCAAACTGTTGTTTTTTTGTCGTAGTTTCAAAACACCCTCTAGGAAAATTGAGGTGGATAATTTTATTTACATACTGTTTCTTGCAATTTTTTATGTATTCTAAACATTATGATTTTTGATGCATTCCATTATCGCATTTCTGCTGCGAGCTGCAAAATTTTACACGAAACGCTGATTTGAAGCCTATTTTTATTAAGAAAAACAAACACTAGGTCTCTTATAAAGTTAATTAACAAAACAAATTTTAATGTCGTGTATTTCCTCCTCTCCTCCTCTCGCAGCAATGACTGCTTGCAGTCTTCATTGCATCGAATGAATAAGATTATTTATCCTGACTTGAGCCTGATATTCTTCGGTCAGCGCCATCGTAAGTCTTGCAAGGTTTGTGGTTGTACAGGACGACGACGAACGGCCCTTTTAAGTTGATCCCAAAGATGGTCGATTGAGTTGAGATTCGGGCTACATGTCAATCTTGGAAGTCCCACTTCATCGAGATATTCGCTCACTACGTGTGCAACTTGAGGTCTAGCATTATCATGCATTAATGTAAATTGGGTCCCAATGAAAGGAGCAAGTGGTACAACAACTTCTTGAAGGATTTCCTCAATGTAACGGTGGGCAACAAATACAATATTGGTCCATGCTTCGGTAGAAATACCCGCCCAAAATGATGATCTTCGATCTAACGGTGACAAAGTGATCATCAGCTGCAGTGGTCTTTCTCCTTCTGCCAGAGCATTGCCGCCTAGTAAATATTTCCGTCTGTCAATATCTATTCCAGGCATCTCGAACTGTAGACCTTTATTAACGCAACAATTCTACCCGCGTCTGCTACCATATTGACATACAACAAATTATAGTATTGTCACTGTCAAACATTCTCGTAGTATCATAATAATCGCGTACTTAGCCACCGTCGATAATTTTTACCCGAAAGCTTGACATACATTTTCTAAAAATATCATCGTTTCATTTAAAATTTTGCAGTTCGCAGCAGAAATGAGATAATGGAATAAATCATGAAACAAAATGTTGAGAATATATCAAAGATTACAAGAAACTGTATATAAATAAAATTATCCACCTCGATTTTCCTACAGGGTGTTTTGAAATTACGACAAAAAACAACAGTTTGATTTACTCCTGTGTAATATGGCCTAATGAAAAAATGTTACTTTATAAAATAATTAAGGAAAAACCCAATAAATGGATCTACAAACTGATAATAAAATCATGAAAATCGCATAAAAAATAAAAACTTGACCAAAATTTCAGGGTGGCGGAATTTTGTGCCGGCGAGTGTAGTTTTAAATTTAAATCATTTTGAAACGATTTAAATCCGGTTTTTATAGAAAAAATCAGAGATACTTTTTAAATAGAGTTAAAACAAAAGTTATTTTCTGGAAAAATATTTAGAATTATTTATGGATTTAAATCATACGAGTGCATTATTGTGTTTTTATACTTTAGATACCATCTGCATAATGGATTCTTTTATGCCCGTGCGGGCATAAAGTACATATTATGGCCCGCGCTGGCATTAAGACGCAAAAAAACAGTTTTCGATTAACTTATTCTTTATTAACAAAATAACAAAATATAAATTTACGTTCATATATTATTTTCTTGTATTTGCATAGAACTGGCAATTCTGGAAGGTTCCGCTGATAGCTAAATTTCCTGCTTTGTCTAGGTATCTAGTTTCTGTAAGGAAATGCGAGATCCAGATGGTACGCCTGCCAACATCCTGGAAACCAAATTTTTTGAGGATATGCTAAAGCAAC
Organism: Barypeithes pellucidus; assembly: GCA_963991005.1. Taxonomy (NCBI): domain Eukaryota; kingdom Metazoa; phylum Arthropoda; class Insecta; order Coleoptera; family Curculionidae; genus Barypeithes; species Barypeithes pellucidus. The sequence continues at coordinate 17,564,046 of OZ022562.1, read as the reverse complement.
TGTGGTACTCTCCCATCCACCATGGCGCTTCAGCGTAGTCTTACTTGCTCCAGCTTCTGCTAAAAGAGTTGCCGACGTTCGACGTAAACAGCATTTTCTGACATCCACTTTAAAAAATTAGTCATATTCTTTGTCGTATGAGTCTCTGGATTTTCTCGGTAACAGGTTCTGCGTTGCCTTTTCAGCCTTTTTTTCAATTTCGTCCGGAATTTCAAAACCTTGTTCCCTTTTTGATTTTTGACTTTGACACATTAAACATTTGAATACTTATCTCCCTAGCAACGAAAACGCAGGCTATAATAATGTCCAGGTAATGTCGCAGGTAAAAATAAAAAAATTGATAAATCAAATTAAATTTAAAAAAAATATTTATTATTTAAAACGAACTGGTATGACATAAAAGTTTGTATGCACCACGGGTACTAATAGATATATACCTTCTGGCGACTTACGAACCCTCTGGCCAGAGGCCCTCGGCTTTGTAATACTGTCGCCCTCAGGGCATAATCATCTCCTTAGTACCCTTGATACATAAATAAATATTTTGTAAAGATAGTTTCACGAAAAATGGATGTAACTTAATGACTGCAGTAAAAGTACCTGTGGCCATCCCATTATTTATGACCGTTTGTTATTATTATGTGGAAAGGACCGGATTGTAATAATTATAATTAAATATAGGCACATCAGGTAGGTTAGGTTGCTTAATTTATATTTAAATATCTTTTTGTGGTAAAATTTGTTCGTTTTTGAGGAATGGTTCAAGAATTGTCTTTTACCAAACATTCCTCAGACTAGCGTGATAGTAATGGACAATGCGAGCTATCACAGTCGCCAATTACATAAAGCTCCAAACTCAAATAATACAAAATTTGAGATTCAGAACTACATGGCGGAATGATATATATTTTGAAGAAAGTTATAAAAAAAGTGAACTTTTAGAAGTTTTAAAGTCATTTTGTATAAAAAAAGTATATGTCTGTGTATTGTGACACATTGGCAGAAGAAATTGGACGTACAGTGCTACGGCTCCCACCCTATTATTGCATTTTTAACCCCATAGAGCATATGTGGCACCAGTTAAAATCACTGGTTAGGTCTGAAAATATTTCTCCGACTTTAAGTTCTAGTGTTGTAGAATTAATACGAAAATGCTTTAATAATTATATTCCCGCAGGTAGTTGGAAAAATTCAGTCCGTCACGTAATAACTGTAGAAAATTCGTATATTAGTCTGGATCGTATAATTAATCCAATTATAATTAATTTTGATGAGGATAGCGATAGCGAAACAGAACTATCTATAGAATGACATCATAAATGTAAGTAAATATGACTAGTAATATTTAAAAAAAATGTTATTTCATTTGATTACATTAATATAATCGTATCATTACTTGTTTTCCTTAGTCCGTCCCTTCATACTTCACTTGTTTATTGCCAAGCTCTTGTCGACACAATGGGACCTACCCAGGAAATCATTAAGTCGTATCCATTCGTGAAACAATCTTTACCAAGGGCGTTAAGTAGACTATAATGTCCGGAAGGCGAAAGCAACTAGCCCGAGGAGGGCCTTTGGCCCGAGTGATAGTTTTCGCCTGAAAATCGTAAGTTCCTATACACGTATCGTGGGATTTGATACGTAATCGTGAGATCTCACGATAAATTGTGAAATCTTGCACCCCTGCCTAGAACCGGCCCTGTCTGTGAAATATGCCAATAAGAATGCAAGTGTAATAAAGGCGGCGATGTTCTCAAATGGTTACAACGGTTATAAACGTATTCGTGCATTTTGTTCTTACACTTCTTTTACATTATTATCTTTTACAGTTTCGTTTCTCGGTAAAGGATATAATGTACAAAGAAAAAGTTACTACAATAAAATCTCGGAAAACAACGAACCAAACATCATTTCAATATGTATTTGTTGTTTTAATCCTTAGTTGGATTAGCGTAGTTATTACGCTGTCGTTTATTCAGCCTTAGCAACACAAACAATGTCGAAGATCTAGACAAATATTTATTTTTTAAATTGCCCGAGTGATGATGTTCCCACAGGTAATGTCTTTAATATCTAGTCATGCTCTTAGATGTTGAAAAATTCAAAGAATTATGTTCACTGGATTCTTTTTTAATTCTTCAGCGGTCATTGAATATTATTTTTTTTTTATCAAACACAAACACTAGCCCGATAGGAAACAGTATATTACGTACCGAGGTGGAAAGTGTTGCATTCCTGTCGAGAGAGTCGGTAGTTAACTAAATCTCGAGACGGGAATCAACCTTTTCACCGAGGTTTGTATACTATTTTATTTACAACCACATGTAACATCGACTTACTATTTTGAATAAAAATATAAATGTCACTTTGACTTTTCCATTGAAAAATTAGACGGAAATTTCAAATAACCGCAGGTGGTAAAATAACGTGGGTAATAGTACACATCAAGATGGCAAATATCATTTTTTGAATATGGTTTCCATGTCACTAAACAATATATTATTTTAATAACAGAAAAATGCTATCAGATGAGGAATTTGATTTTGCTGCTACTTCATCAGAAATTCGAGAAGCAGCAAAAATAGTAGAAGAAGATCTTCTGCCAACTAAAAGCCGCCCGAGATATGACAAGGCATATAACTGTTTCAAAGAATGGTGTACGGGAAACAAAGTTCAAAATCCTGGTTCTGATTCGGCGCTACTGGCTTATTTCAGTGAAAATGCCAAGACAAAGACGATATCAACGATTTGGTCACAATATTCAATGCTGAGGATCACTCTATCAATTAGGGAAAAAGTAGACATATCTAAACACGCAAAGCTATTAGCATTTTAAAAAAATGTGTTCGTATATTATTTTGATATATCGATTTTTTAAAAAATTACAAAAAATAATTTACTTTCCACCCGGGTGGAAAGTAAAAGTAAAAAACGTCAATTTTCCACCGATTAAGATTTATCGTTATAATTCTTATATGACTTGTATATACGTACACCACAAAAGATTTGTTTAAATCCACTTTTTGACTAAAGTCGTTTAATTATTAATAAGAAATAATACAGTGAAACCTCTCATAACGGACACCTCTTATAAGCGGACATTTTTTCATAGTCCGGAACTAGGTATATGAAATTCCATGAATATCAACCTCTCTTGGGCGGACTGTCCTTTGGGCGGACGCGGACAGGCTGTTTTCATACAAAGAGTGCGAAAATCCTTTAAACGGACAAAAAAATGTTTAAAGTATTTGGGAGACGATTAAGTACTGTGCAAAAACTCTCTGCAAATAGACCGGCAACCACTCGCGTATGCGTGGCAGCGCGAAATGACTTCGCCGAATGAAAGTATGTGTGATTCCCCGACAGCAGTCCGCCGTTTATTTGAGAGTTGTAAGGTTAAAATCGTAAACAATGGCAAAAAAATGTCGCGTTTTGAGTCTGAAAGAGAATATTGATGTTTTGTGGAACAATGATTTGGGCGAGTTCATTAGCATTGATAGCAATGTTCTATTAGAAGAGGATAGTAACCCCATTCCTATCGATTATATAGTCAAAACTGAAACCACATCACTATCTGACGACTCTGGTGAAGAAGTTGAATGCAATAATCAAACAAATGTCACCAATTATCAATAAGCCATTAGTATGGTAAAGAAATTATAAGAGTATGCAAAGAATAGAGGTAACTCTACAGCAATGGAATTGTTATCAGACTTGGAATTACATTTTCTAGATTGCAAATATAAAACACAAACACGTCAAACTACGTTATTAGATTTTTTTAGTACTACATCCTAACTAAAACTAGTGTATTTTTGTTATGTTATGTTTATTTGTACATACATATACATAGTAATAATTTTGCATTTACATATTACCTAATAACAAATTTCCTATGGGCGGACACCTCTATTAGGCTGGCACATTTATGCGGTCCCGTAGGTGTCCGCCTAAGGGAGGTTTCACTGTATATATAATTCCTGTGATCTATGATAAATTATTCCTAAAATTATTCCGGATACATTTATCAGAAATTATATAAAATTTGTATAAACTTTAATTTTTACAATTTCTCCGATCAAACGTAATAGCAATAATTAAGATGTGATATGAATAATAAACTTAAATAATCTGCTTTCCCAGAATAGTTTGCGTAAATGGTTTGAAAATAAATACGAAACTCGAAATCGAACCTTCCTGATTTCGTGTTAGATTGGTGCAGTATGCTGACGTCGAATGAATTTAACAGAATTATTAATTTTTATATAAAATAATAATCAAATTGCTGAATCTCTGAAAATTTGAGATTTAAACGACCTTTTAAATAATATGCCATTTAAGATTTTAAATGTAACCCCCTAGGAGGCTCAACATTTTTTTACAGGCAGCTTTCAGTCCTTAGCATATAACTTACTAAAATAAACTATTTGCCTGTAGAAACGATTATAATTTGCGAAATATGTGTTACTTCCTGCATTAGAAAGCAATTTTAAAAGTTTTTCTTTAGATTATAGCTGCTGTGCACGTGTCCCCAGTCAATAATTTCTTAATTTACCCTTTTAAATTTCACGTCATTTTACTAAAGTTACTTTTATATATAAATAATTTACACTCCTACTACAATTTGTATTGAAAAAGTAATGTTCAAAGATCAACAGTTTAGTCCCTCTAACGCTATTATTAACCATTCCGTCCCCGCAGCTGCATGTATCGCCGGTCACGGCAGAAATTGCTTATAAATAACGCCACTACAGGTCGGCCTAATAGTTTTACAAATATGACGGTATGTGTTTGAATTTGTGTAAAGCGTGCTCCTGTTTAGGTAAGTTCCTTATTATGTTTATTTAGGTATAAATTAGAAAATTGCCTACTTTTTACCAGGCGTATGGTTTTTATGTTGTATCGCCGGTCACAGGGTTAACTCAGACCTAGTAGTCTTAATTAAGGGAAAAATACTACACGAAGTCATTCTCTTGAGGACAGATACTCATTTCAGTCTAAACAAGTTTAAGAAATAGCTTGTATTAGCTGTTATCCACAAATTTATGCATTTTTGTATCGCCGGTCACAGTAACACCGGTCACGCATGAAAATATTATCTGAGATAAATTGATGTGACGGTTTGTTATCCGAAGCTATATACAATATATTTTTATTAACCAGTTATAAACCATTAGGAAAAGTATATTTTGAAGCGCAAGTTTCGGGTTTGTTCGCCTTAGGTAGATTAAAAATATGACTAATTTTCTTAGAATTTTAACATTCTATAAGGAACATTCCAAAACTTTAAGCGAATATAAGACTGGGCTGTTATAAACAATAGGAAAGTCATTGAAAGTGACTGATCAAAATAACTCAGTTCCAAATATTGGCGTTATATGATTAAGAAGAGTAAAATTAGCCATGTGGCGTTAAATTATTAAAAAATCGATGCTATAGACCAAAATCTTTGTGACGATGATCTTTTACGCGTACATATATAATTCCTCTAATTAGATACTATATGAAACCTATTAAAAAATTAACAGGTGTTTTTGAAATTATTTATTTTTAAATTCCGATTTACTGAAAGTTGCCTGTAACAAAATTTTGACCCAGGAGGGGTGTCCCTCTTCACAATAAAATTGACGTGCCTTTCCGTTTTTTAATATCAGTTACTGGAAGCGAGATGTTAAGGGTGGGAAGTTTTAAAGCTGACACTCTGTATGTTAAAAATTGTATACACTTTGCATATATTTAATAGTGCATACAATTGTAAAAAATTATTAAAAGCTATTTAACAATTTAATTCATATAATATACCAATGAATCACCCTAAAATGAATTAAAATGCTTTATATGCTGGTGCGGTGTCCTATTGAAAATAGCCACAATAAGCCATTATTTTATAATATTATTACACTAGTTACACCGACTACAATTAACAATGACCATTATGTAGTACTTTAACAGCCATTGCAAAAACTATAATTATAAACAGCAACAGGTGTGCAATAAAAATACTTTTATTGTTATAATCATCGATAATGCCCAGTAAAAATAAACGAAGTCTTACCGTAAACTGCGATTATACCACGCAGAAATGAGTGGCAATAACAAGAATATGGTGACTTCGATAAACATTTTTTTTACTTCAATAGTACGAATATCAACAGACAAATATGAATTTGAAAATCTTGAGAAATATTTCGAAATGTGCCAAACTGTGGAAAAGTGTAAAACGTTAGATCCTTATAAAAACAAATATTTAGCTTACTTAGATATTAAATCTAGGCGGCTGACACCAGTAAGGAACAGGCACAGACACCTTCAGTTCTTTTTTCTATGGGAAGAGCTTTATGCTCATCACGTGCCCTGATGATAGTGTGGAACTGCATAATAAGCTTATACCCACTAAACCTCATTCGGCCTCTTATTTCCAATCTCGGAACATAACCGGCATATCGTCGAGAGAAAAAAATTCATAGTGAAACAGAACAAATTACACTAAATCACTTAAAGAAACACACAGACACCCACGTGATTCAAATTAGTTTTTTTGAAGATATGCACCTATTATCAGATTACACAAAAGCACTAAACACTAACGCATAATTACACTTTACAATAATAACACTACCGTACACATAGGGCAACAGCACTTGATACAAATTATTTTGCAATAGAAATTCAGAAATAACAAAAACGCTAGATTCTATGGATTGGCCTAAACATAAAATTTATTAATCTTTTTCTGAAGAATGATGAAATAATTTGACAGACAGGACCTCCCTTTCATATAGATTATGGACGCGTCCAAGGGTAGAATGCTTCGTGCATATTCGGAAAATAGCGCTCTAACTAGCGCGGTTGCCATTTCCGAAACTATAATTATACAGGAAATAATATTACAGAAGAAAATTCCCCAATTTATGAATATAATCTTATAAAACATCGAAAGTGGCAACGCTGCATTTTTAGATAGTAACCCAAGGTAGCATAATATCGATCGACCGAGTAAACCCGAACGTGTCAACCAGACTCAAACGTGTTTCACTTTCAAAATTCTTAATGTCAAATACGTACGTAACAATTATATTATTTTTCAGACCACCCGATGAAACCTTATACAATAGGACTTTAAAATACTAATTCAGATTGAATGGTACGGTACTTAGATGTGTTCATGAGACGCATGTAAATCTACGCGAAAACTAATGTGAGATTATGTGTTTTTGTGTGGTTATTTTGCCGGTTTTTGGTCGGGTTATCTACTTGGTGTTTGTTTATAAATTAAGTTGGTTTTAAATAGTCCGAAAAGGTAAATAAAATTGCGTTTTTTTTTCTAATTATAAACTTTTAAGTTGTTCAGATTCGACGGGTGTCGTTCGAATTGAACAAATGAGAACATACCTGACCATTTATAAACTCCGCGGCGGTTCGATCGAGTCAGTTCAAGTTTATAAATCAGAGATTGTTTCCCAGCGAACTGAACTGAACGTAAAGTCTATAATAATGTACCCTGAAAAATAAACAACTTCTATTCTGTCAAACAGTTATTGACTTTCTAAAGAGTTTACCATGAGAACATGACAACACTGCTCAAAATTCACTGACGTTTTCCGCCATATTTTATGTTGCTTTGTTTACTTGTCCCACAGTGTCACCACATGCATTTTTTTGGTCTGACAATAGGTCATGTACATTTTTGGATATTTGTCTTCAATTTGTTTTCATCTCAGGAATTGCCGGTTTAAATATAATACGTCATTTCCATAACATCCTGTATATATACCTCTTGTCGTAAATCTCACTCAATGCCGAGGTCAAAAAGCTAATTTGGAATTTTTTTTTAATGTTTTTTTTTGACTATCAAACTTTTTTCTTCCGTTTTTAATTTATTGCTCCTAAACTATAGCACTAAATGAACTAAAATTTTAGACAATTATAAAGGACACTAATAGGAACCTAAATAGACAATAGAAACCCAGTACATTATTATAGACTTTGCGTTCAGTTCAGTTCGCTGGGAAACAATCTCTGATTTATAAACTTGAACTGACTCGAACGAACCGCCGCGGAGTTTATAAATGGCCGGGTATGTTCTCATTTGTTCAATTCGAAGGACACCCGTCGAATCTGAACAACTTAAAAGTTTATAATTAGAAAAAAAAATGCAATTTTATTTACCTTTTCGGACTATTTAAAACAAACTTAATTTATAAACAAACACCAAGTAGGTAACCCGACCAAAAACTGGGTGTCTCATTTAAAAAATATAATCTCATGTTATCAATCTTTTTGGGGCCACCTTGTATAATGCGAAATATTTTTAAAACATGCCGCTTTTAATTCCAGACCTCGAGCGATTTTAGTAAGTAAGTAAGTTCGGCGATAATTATTTAATCTTCCGTCCCCCTTTCGTTGGCGGACCCTGTATATCAACTCAATAAATCACCACCGAAACCAAAAGCATCTCACCCATCCACAATACAAACAATGGTTTTAGTGGTTTATTTAGACTGCATTTTTAAACAAACACATTAACGCCGTTTTATTGTATGTTGAAATAGCATTTTCCAAGATTTTTTGGTTTATGTTTAATTGTCTACTTTTATATCGTATTCGTTTATTTATTAACGGATTGAGCGGTAAGTTAAGGGCGTACTAATTTGATAAAAGTGGGATCTATTTTTAAGGATTACTCGAACTATTCGTCATTGCTTTGCCATGTATTTGACCTAAAGTTTTCAAAGGCATGTATCGAAGCCAGTGGCGGCTCGTGACGATAGAGAGGGTTCACAAGTATAGTGAAATTATTTTTAAAATTTTATTTTGTGTAACGACCAAACAATTACTTTCTAGGCTTTTTAAATGTAGAAAGAAAAAAAGTAATAAGAAAATGCGTTAGGTAAAACATATATTTTTTTTATTTTATACAAGGAAATACAACTTTTGGAAAATAAGAAAGGTTTTCTTAGTGTGTATAGCTGTCGGATCTTAAAGCCGTCGCATGCAACCCTCGTAACAATATTTATATAGTCCACTACTAATACTACTAAAGCCATCTACCAGCTATCAAGAAAACCGAATGATGTCCAATACTACAACCGCCAGCTACGAGTTATCAAGAAAACCGAATGATGTCTAATACCACTACGCCATCTACGGCTACTTCATTAGGCGCAGCCAAGACGAGAACCATAGTTAACTGTTTTATGACGAGAACGAATCGAGCCACTAGACTGACAAGTTGGCACTCTTCATATTTTCAGTGTTTTTTAGTTTAAATCCTTAAATCAAATGGTTTAAAATCATATCGAGTATCATTTGTCGAAATACACAACATTTATCGACCCTTCACAATAGTGCTTAAACGTAAAGTCCATTCTTCGGTTCTTAATTGTAGGAATTTGATCAATAACAGCCTCATTAAGTTTGAAATACCCTCTATAAATTGTTCCCGCATTCTTCACTTCAATTTTTTGCTCGAAACTCAAAGAGCTAAAGTTATTTCTTAAATAGTCCACCGTCAACTATTCATTTTAACTTAATAAATATATAATATTAAAATATTAAAAGATACACGCTCGAGTTTCTAACTAGATACACGAACAGACAATAACGCGGTGCACACTAAAACTGTGCGCCTTTTCCATGCTAAATCGCCATATGCCCGCTATCCCCCGCTGCCACCCGCCACCTGTTACTACAGAGAAACTGCACTACTTAATCGCACGAGCGAGCAAGTCTCGTCATAATCGTCATTTACCTCGACCGAGGCACGGTTGCCGGATCAATACAGTTTGGTTTGACGAACGATAAAATATTAGGCAGGGTCGGAATTTTTTAGTTTGACGGTACGATAAAATATTAGGGAGGGTCGGACTTTATACGATAAATAATATTCAATGAATATAAATTAATATTTTTTATTCGTTTTGTTTAGGAGGTGCACGTGCGCATGTGCTCCTGTGGAAGAACCGCCACTGATCGAAGCTACATTACGCCTATTAATTATCGAATATTCAAAAATTCAACCAATTTTAATAATTTTTGTTTTAACTGAAAACATATTCTAGAGTTTAGGACAGTTTACATCCTGATTAGCGGTGCCATTCCCGAAGCTTTATTCCAATCCCGAGATTTTCGTGATAAAGAGTATCTAATCCCGGGATCCCGGGACTAATCCCAAAAAAGAACTGTAACAAAATGAACAAAAGAAACATTACAAATTTCTAAAAAAAATAACGTAAAAAAATCATAACCTGCTAACGAGAAGGAGTGTTCTGTTTCTACAATTAAACCCTCAAAATAAGGGATTAAAAGAACATTTAATCTTTAATGGATAAATTTAATCCTTGAGGGATTAAAAATAATTTTATTCCCTGAAAAGCAAGACCCTTAAATTAAATTAAATTTTTTTTAAAATTATTTTAGGCCTCAATTTTCCCTATCTTAAAGTGCATGAAATATTATATAAATCACGTGACGAAAGTGTCCCTAGTCCCTAGGTTTATATTGCACTATTAAAATCCCGGGAAAACTGTTTCGACGTGAATTAATTCTCTTTCTTAGTGAAATCAGTGCTAAAAAATTACATTATTGGGTAAATTGTATTATTTGTATTATGGGCTATCGAAGCATGATGCCAAGTTAGGAATTTATTAATAAAATATAATTTACAATACAATTGTTAGCTTTAAAATGCATATTCAAAAAACAAGTTAATTTTTTAAAGATCCCTTTCATATAATTTATCCCGGGATTTGAGGACTTACTCCCGGGGTTTCGAGATTGATTCTTCCTGAAATTTCGATGTCGTAGGATTGGCATCCCTAATCCCTAATCCTCTACAATTCTTTTAGATGTAGCCCAGAAATTTGACACGGTGGGACATGACAGTTCAAAATATAAACACAAATCGCTCCTTCGAAAACAATATTCCCGAAAACTAATACATCTCCTCCGACAGATATTTTAGAATTTAGCAAGCCTTTCAGAACTAAAAGAATGAATGTGAATGAATATGTCTGTTTCGCCAAAATGATAATAATAAAAGAGTACATTTCTGCCTGAAGTACTCTGGTAATTGGCAAGGATTTGTTTTGGTTATTCCATCATTGGGATATATGAGTTTCTTGAGTTAAATAACAATTTTTGCTACGATGATCAGAATCGTTTATTAAATCGGGGGCTTATTACTTTATGTGTGTGTTTTAATTCATTGTGTGTATCTCTCTTTTTAGACCCCTAAGGAAGTTTTAATAAACATAAGGTTGGGAAATTGTGATTGAACCTATTGACTTCAAAAGATTTGGCCACACTTTGATACCCACTCTTCAATACCAATACCGAAGGTACCAGTTAACGTATTTTATGTTTTTCTACACGTATCTTTCCGCCTGGTTATTAAATAAATCATATAACAAGTTTTTGCATCCCAACTTGGTGTGATAAAATTCGAATCAACCGGATTTATCGAAATTATATCCCAATAGTAAATGATCATACGGCAGAGTTACGGTAGATTCGTTTTGTGATTGCATGTTGCCGATTCGAGTGATTCAAATTAAACAAGGATAAAGGAAGGAAATCGAAGACTGCTAACTAGGTAGTTAAGGAAATTAGCACTAATGGAAGAGTAGTCAAGTGGTCTAGAGCTGCTAACTATTGGCAATATGGCAAATGGCAATAAAGTATACACAAACAACTATATCAAGAAATTAATAAGCATTGCTTGTGTTTGATATACCGGGAGTTTCAAGCAAACCATTTTTATGATAGGTGGCATAGATGATGTTCCGAGACTACGTCCCATTGTGATCCCACCGATCAATTTACCTATAGGTATTCTAGATAACCCGCGAGGGTCTCACGGGCCTAAATCAGGTCAGAAGGTAGGACAGCTTTACTTTGATTTGTAAGTATATATTTCTGATGGTTTCAGATCACGATTAACTATCTTTTAAAAAAGAACTACTTTAACCTATCCATGCAGCGATAAATGAAATGAAATTTGATTATATTGCTGTCAATAGGTTTTTTATGATGGTATCATTAGTAGTTACCTTCATTTTGTTCCGTTTTATGACGGCATTAAATACCTAATTTGGACTTGCTACGGTAAATTCTCCGTGTAATTGTAAATGGTGTAGATTAGAATTAAAGAGAAAACGCTGCAAGAGTGCTAACTAAAGTAGTTAAGTAAATTAGTACCTTGAGTAAGGTGGATTAACGCTTTTAACCGTTCACGTACGAATTCGACACGAAGAATTACAGAAATGTAGGTAATATAACACGTGAAGAATGTTTCCCATGTTGAGTTAAAGCATACAGGCTAGTAATTAAATACGTCAAAGTTAAAATTAACGAAGGATATGCCTTCGTACAATAGGTATTTACTGCTGACTATTTTGAATATGCCGACTTTCCATATATACACATTCCCGCAGCAGCGATTTGCAGGTTATGTAGATCATACGTGGTAAATAAATCATGAGAACTTCCAATAGCTTGTTTTCAAGTCAATAGACGGCCTTACTTGAAAATCTAAGACGTCAACTAAAACCTTATGTGTAGACGATGCTTTAAATCTAATTCCAGCCACATAATCAATCAAACTATGATCTACTTTTGATCTACTTCTTTCAGACCTCTCTCTCTATACATTGTAGAGTGCGGTGCTTCCTTCAATGTACCTACCTAAAGGTATTACATTACTAATTTCAATGCAAATAAGTCTTACAATTAGTACGACCTCCCACACACCGCGTTTTTATTATTCTTACGCCAGAAATGGTCCTGTCTTAGTTGGTTAATAAAACAAGTAACTACAAGGTATCCATTTTTGTATAGTTTTACGGGGTATCTCGGTTATTAGTAAAGATAGAAGGATGCGGTTTTCGCAGCACTGTGCTACTTTTTTTTGATTGCTTTATTTAAATGGGCCACCCTATATATTTTTTAATAATATAATTTAGTTTGTTAGAAGCTTCTCAAAAATATATAACACTTTATTTTTAGTCTTAGTATTAGGCCCGAAATATACGTTTTTCAAAAATATACCATTTTTTTTAGTAGGCCATGACGGATATTAAAAAATACTGGTCTGATTAAATATTAGGCACAAAAATTGAAAATTTATTGAACTCCCTCATAAATATTGCTCAAATTGTTCTCCATTATGCCTTAGACATGTTTCACACATGGTTCTTATTCGCCTTAATGAATTAAAAATAATAAACGGCCGCGTTTGTAACTCCCTAAAAGCTCTGTCAATGGCAATTCTTAAATCTGCCATTGTTTGGTACTGAATGGAATAAATTTTATTTTGAAGGTATCCCCATAAGAAGAAATCCAAAACCGGCAAGTCGGGTGACCTTGGTGGCCATCTTACAGGTCCATTAGTTCCAATCCAGCGACCTGGGAAGTTATTATCTAGGTAGGCCCTTACATATTCAGACCAGCTAAGGGCACATCTTCTATTATTTCTGGCACAACGTTTTCCAGAATTTCCATATATTTATTTGCATTAAGGCTTCTTTCATAAACTATTTTGCTATTCAGTATAAAGCATGAAACGCTAACGCCAAATCTGCCTTGCCGTTCGATTGGAAATATTACATGCTGATTTTCCTGAGACCAAAACCTCGTATTCTGTCCACTAAACATGCCAAATGAGCCTCCTCAGACCATATAACGGTTCTTTCAAAATTGTTTACATACCCGTCATGGCCTACTAAAAAAAAATGGTATAAAAAATATGGTATATACGGAGATACCCCGTAAAACTACCCAAAAATGGACACCGTGTACATTGTAGAATGCGGTGCTTTCTTCAGTGTACCTATCTAAAGGTATTACATTACTAATTTCCATGAAAGTAAATCTTACAATTAGTACGACCACCCACACACCACGTTATTATTATTTTTACGCCCAGAAATGGTCCTGTCTTAGTTGGTTAATAAAGCAAGTACACCTGTAAATCTCATAGAAGCCCAGTCAAGTCGCTAAGACCTTTGGTAGGCGTTTTAATATACCTTGAAATCACCACAAGTGTAATTTGTCTATAAAATAGCCAGCCCAGCCCGCTTTTCCTCAATTATGTCTAAGACCATGCCTTATGGCCAAGCGTTCACCCTAAGTTATCCGAAAGCGGTTTATTTTATGATCCGACAATAAAGTTGGGACATGACTATTTTCAGTGTCTTTGGGGACAGGTAAAACGCATAGGCGTACGAAGCTTTGGATCCATGACATAACTGTTTAGGCCGGAAGGATGGTCAAGAGAAGGTTTTTATGTTACCACGGTACAATGAAAAATTGTTAGAAATTAAATGTGACTTAGCAAATAATAATATAATAACACAGGTTTATAAAACTTGTGCTAAAATAAAGTCACTCATGTATAATTTAACAATTGTTATCTCTACAGGTTTAGACTGACTCATAAGGAGCAGTGTTGTCTTTATTTCCTCCTATTCCACCTCTTCTTCCGTTTCTTCCTGCTCCCTTTTCATCTCCTTATCGCCCTCCTCCTACTACCGATGTTTTCAATGCATAAAAGTATTAATCTCATTGACTATACTTTCGCAACAAAGCAACTATTCCTTCTATGACAAGTTATGAAAGGAACTAAAGAAGTTACTTATTAAATTTATATATATTTCATTTTATTTAATCAGTTAAAATAAATTAAATATATTATTTTCATCCTACTTCTTATTAATAATAATCTAAAATTAAGCATCTCCAGTTTTGCAGTAATTCATTTTAAATTGAAACAACCAGAAAACGTCATTATTAAGTCGTTTGGAAAATTGGGTTGAAATATAAAGATTAAAGAAGGATTTTGAGAACACGTAGATAGATAACTCACAGATGCCGAGCTGGTAAACTTTAAGTTTGTTATGTTTGCAGCATTGTCTTCTGAATTTTTATTTTTTTTCCTGCTTTATTTTATCCAGTGGTTAAAGGACGTTGGTGGAAACAAGTAGAAATAAAACTGGTCCATTAATTGTCAACTCCGCTTCTCTATCAAGTCAGTATTCTGTACAATTGCATTATTTCTATTATAGAAACGAATCTCTTCTTTGAATAATGCTTTGTTAAATTAGCATCATAGTATTCATTGATAATGCTTCGTTTGGGCAGCTAATAAATATAGCCACTAATATACAATGTGTGTATAAAGTCTGGAAACGGTTTAATGACTTTTGACTCGCTATATAGGGGAAGAATAGTACTAACTATCAAATGGCGGATAGGCGCCATATTGGTAAAGAAAAGTAAAGAGGAAGAGGGGTCCGGCTCTCGCTAGTTCATCTCCTTTCTCATTACCCAAAATCCCAGAGTGACCAAGGACCCACAAGAGCTCCACCTTGTTCCCCTGGCCGCCACTTCTTTTAAGTTCGTATGGCACTCCAGTGTGAGTTTTGAAGTAATCCGATTGGAGTTCAGAGCCTTAAGAGCAGCTTGGCTGTCCGACAGAATGTACATCTCTTGGTTGTGGTAGCCCTTTTCAAGATTTTGTAGTACGCATGCTTGTATGGCATGAACTTCCGCTTGGTATACTATGGCGTGGGCCCCAGTTGAACCAGGTGATGGGTCTGCTAACAGGCCACTGTCACGGCCTTCAACGGATAGGTATAAACAACGAATCCATTGAATGCAGACTCTGCGGCGAAGATGATGAAACCGCCTCACACATAATATACCGCTGGGTAGCGCTGTCTCGTAGAAGACATGACATGTTCGGGAACATACAACGTGGAGACAACCTCCCACATGACAGGCTTGGTAGAAGGTTACTGGACCTCATAGAAGGAACAAAACATCTTCTAACAAGATCGGGGTACACAATAAACTGGAAGACTGCAGTGATAGAAGTTCGGGCCTCATACCCGACCCCCCGCTTTTAACCAACCAACCATAAAGTACTAGGAATCAAAGGGCTACACTTTCTTGTATATTTCATGGTGCTCAAATTCAAAATAGCGGACAGGCGACATCGTAGAGCAAAATGTATCGATAGCCATCTGATTTACAATTGCAGAATAATCCGTGTGTACTGGTATGGAATTGTGGGTTTGGATTGTGCGCACTTGCTAGATGCACAGTTTCTTAACTTTTAACTTGTTTTTTTAACGATTCGTTTTATTTTCGTTAGTTTGTTTTGCATGTTTTGGTTAGAATTACTTCCCATTGTTCTTTAAATATTCATTCCAAATGAAGCATAAATGAGTAAAAATAAAAATACTTGTAAGTTAAGTCAAGAAGCCAATTCTCAGATTTGACTGTTGAAGGTTGGGCAATTGTACCCGTTCACAGAGAAATCAGCAACGCGTTAGAAATTCGTTCACAACTGAACAGAACTAAATTTTCAACCGGTTGGAATCTTCGGTCTGTGAACGAACCTATTAAATCCAAACGTTACATTTTTGTTGGCTCTAGAATTGTAGTGGTGTAATTATGTATTACATGTAGGAAATTATATAATTTTTATTGCTTTTGATACAATTTGAAAAATAACCTTTACCGTACTTATGTCCCATGTTGAACCTAAATATTTTAATTGCTCACAATTTTCTTCTTTTTTTTACAGGTAAGCCAAGCAATTTACGGAATCAAGGAATGTGGTAAGCAATTAATTAACCTATGTAGTTATTTAATTGTATATAAATTACACAATAAATATCTTCGACTTCTATCATATAAATTACGCCTTTAATTATTGATATTGACTTTTTTATGGAGTCTGATTATCTTTTAACAACTTCATTTAGCTTAATTAAATTCTAAATGAGTAATTGAATAATTTATTTCATTTTTATTGGAAGCATTTCATTTCCCGAATTTTAATTAGTTTGAAGAAGTGAAATTTTGGTGCCTGCCAGTATTAACTTTAATTTTTCGGAATGATTGAGGAGGAAATTTTTGATTAACAATAAGTCGGACTGAATCACATCTGAACTATACGGTAGGTGATCCAGACAGATACTGTACTTGTTACATGTTACCGAATATGTTGTATATGTTCCCGTAAAAACCCGATTTCAGTTAAAACCCGATATTCCTAGGAGAAGTTAGTTTGAACCATCCTGCCTCGTCAATTCTAGATTTAACTAGATTTGTCTTATAATCTTTCATACTAGTTTAATTCAAAATGGGTTTTACTTATAGTTAAATAGTATATTACGTACCGAGGTGGAAAGTGTTTCATTCCTGTCGAGAGACAGTAATGAAACTTTTCACCGAGGTTTGTATACTATTTTATTTACAACCACATCTAACATCCACTTCTTATCATTTTAAGTGGGATGAAAAATGTAATTGCACGCACCGCAGTTAAGTCGGTGCGTGAGAAATTTTTTGCACTGATTGATATACAGGGTGACAATTTAAAAACTTGAAATGGCCATATATTAGAAACGAAAAACTGAAGAAAAAAACGCAAAAAATAGTTTCTATAAAACGAAGGGGGAACAAAAACAAGCGTATTAGCCCACCCCTATCTGCAACCCCTTGGACAGGGTGAGATAAACCCTTAAAATCTTAAATAGAAAGGGGGTCGAGTGATACATCATTTTGAAGCTCTTGAAAAATGCTTCCAATGGTACCATAGAAAGGTACATTTCAGGAAATTCTTTTCTGTTTATTAAGGAAAACAATAAATGTAAAGACAATTTTGAAATTTTTTATTATTAGTTAATTAAATGTTCAAAATGATTTCCGTTGTTTTGAAGATAATAATAAAGCCTACTTTCAAATTCTTCACGTACATTTGCAAAGGTTTCTCTGGATATAGCACGGCATTCCTGAACTATTCTATGCTGAAGTTGCTCGGTGACTCAGGTTGCGTTTTAAAAACCACAGATTTTAGGTGACCCCACAAAAAGAAGTCAAGAGGTGTTAGGTCCGGGGATCTAGGTGGCCATTCAACAGGACCTCTTCTTCCAATCCACTGGTTGGGATAATTATCATCCAACCACTGCCTAACGGGAACTACATAATGCGGAGGTGTTCCATCCTGTTGTAAATGTAGTAAGCGTTCTTCTAAAGATAAATTTCCGAGTACGTCCCTCTGATTTTCTAATTCTCGCACTATTAGTAGTTCGATAGACCTCTGTAGCATTTCAGCATACCTGTCGCCATTTAAATTTCCTTGTATAAATATTGGGCCGATAATACCATCTCCCAATATTCCAGCCCAAACATTAATTTTCTGAGGGTACTGGGTATGCCCTTCTCTAAATACGTGGGGGTTCTCGTCATTCCAGTAACGACAGTTTTGCTTATTAATATGTCCATTTAAATAAAAGGTACACTCATCACTGAAGCAAATATTTTTAACTAGTCGAGGTTCTGCCGTAATTCTATCTGTCATTATTTCACAAAACTGTATTCTTCTGTCAGGGTCGTCGTCACCAAGTTCTTGCAGTATGTGCAGTTTATAGGAATAAAACTTATGAATTTTAAGTACCTTTCTTATTGATTCACGAGATAATTCAGTTGCTACAGCTGCTTGACGAGTTGATAAAGTTGGATTTATTGCAAACTGCCCCAGAATTTCAATTTGCGCTGCTTCGTCGACTAGTCTCGGTTGATTTCTCTTTATATTCGCGACAGAACCAGTTTCTTTAAATTTGGCTACTAGTTTGCGAACATACTCCGGGCTTACATTTTGACCTGGATGCCTTTCGTTAAAACGTTGAGCTGTTCTTAAAAAACATTGATCCTGGGAACCATAAATGAAAATAATTTCTACCCGTTCAGCTGTGCTGTACACCATTGTTAAAGATAAGAAGTGCTGCTTTTCGTTTAAACTGAACCGAAAGTTAACTGTTCTTAAAATAATAATACTAGTAGAAGTTACCTTTAAGGTAAATTCTGTGATAATAAAATGCGAATATTTATAAACAAAAATAGCAAATAAACCAAAACGAAATACCGAGGCTTAAACTGTTTAGAATTCTTAAGAGATATCTCTTAATATGCCAGGATATTGGTAGCAATCATTTTGTACATTTAATTAACTAATAATAAAAAATTTCAAAATTATCTTTTCATTTATTGTTTTCCTTAATAAACAGAGAAGAATTTCCTGAAATGTACCTTTCTATGGTACCATTGGAAAGCATTTTTCAAGAGCTTCAAAATGATGTATCACTCGACCCCCTTTCTATTTAAGATTTTAAGGGTTTATCTCACCCTGTCCAAGGGGTTGCAGATAGGGGTTGGCTAATACGCTTGTTTTTGTTCCCCCCTCGTTTTATAGAAACTGTTTTTTGCGTTTTTTTCTTCAGTTTTTCGTTTCTAATATATGGCCATTTCAAGTTTTTAAATTGTCACCCTGTATATGCCGCTTCTAAATTTATCGATTGCAGTGAAACCATGATAGATACGATTACGACACTTCACGAGAGAAAAGTTACACCTAAGAGAAAATGTCTGGTGGCGTATCTCACTCACAATTTTGTCAGTTACGTCACTACGTGAGATAGGGGACAATACGTCAGAGATGAGTGAAAATAAGCCATTATAAGATTCTCCCTCGGAACAATATATTTTGCGCAGCGCGAACACGCTACTTCTCAAATTTCTTTAGCAATTTATCTGCATATGTTTGTCCCATCGCAATAATGGGTCCATATTAGACCCCCAAAAATGTACCGTCTGCCATATGGTCATTGGCATTACCAAACTCCCTTAAGGAGAAAAATTACCTTCTTTTAATTAACTGAGAATGTTTATAAATTCTAGTTTTAACTAGTTAAATTTAGAATTGACTAGGGCGGACAGTTGAAACTAGTTTTTCCTAGGAAAATCGGGTTACGATAACATATACATGTTGTACTTGTTAATTTGCTATCACTTTTAAACCTAAATTAAGCAACATTCTTCTTCCATGTTCCGTAGATAATAAAATTGTTACCACCTGCTTCAGTCACAACCAAATCCTATTAAACCTATTTTATTGTCAAATTCAAGTTCCTTTTGACCTTAACTTATTTCATTATCACACGAAACACCGATTCGACAGTCACGACATCGTCTTGGGGTGTGAAAGGTATCTGCGGGAGGGCCCACCTACTGTCTGTGAATGGAATACCTTCGAACCCATATTCGTCTAAGGCTTGACTCTCACAAATTTTCTTGTCATTCTAGGAACTATCCTTGCCGGGTCTGCTGCTATGCAAGAGACATCGGTGCGTCATACGGCGAAAAATTATGTTAAGTTTTTCGGAAAATAGACCCAAGAATAACCTTCTTAAATATTAACATGTTAGTAAGAAACACTCCGTATATTTTCTAAATAATTTTCTCTCTTTTTTGCAGTTATAACTTTGGTAACGTCATGAATGTTTTTCAGTTAAAACTCCACTGAAAATGAAGGTTTATGCCTTCGAAACATGTATGGAATGATTATAATTTTTTTGAAACATTGTTATTGAACTAGTGGATTTATCATTTCATTTTGAGATGGGCTATTTGGAAAAAAAAATTAATTATCGGTTATTGCTACGATGTTGATTTATTTTTCAATTACATTAAACTGAAGGAAAACTAGATTGAAACATAGGAACTCAACACAACAAACAAAATATTAAGATTGTTTAATTACATGCTGAAATTTTAAACGTCAATATTTCGGAAAACGCAACTTCCAGAGGGATTGTTGGTTATACAAAAAGTTTAAAGTTTTTATCATGTAATTCGAAATTGACGTAATATACTGGGTGTCTCATTTAAAAAAATCTTAGGTGAGGTTATACCTCCCACCTGGGATACCTTATATTCCAACCAATTGTATAGCGCTAATAATAAAATTTCTCAATATCGCGACAGCGATATTTTTAACACAAATCGGCAACATGGCAAAATTGTGACAGTCATGACGAAGATGCTAGTTTCGAACATAGCTATTAGACCCCATAAAATCAATAATTTGATGCCATAGTCAACTTGATTTATATTTTTTGACCTGGTTTATCACTTTTAGAAGCGTAGGTATATAAAAATAAGAGGACATTTATTATTTACCTGAAATATAAGATAGAGTCATAAAACGTCCAAAAATACAATCCAGTTCTGCTCCAGGGGGTCGATTTTTACGCTATTCTCTTATTATGGCGATCTCTGGCGTCTGTGATATCGAATTTGTTAATAAAATTTTAATACTAATAATCACAATGAAGAAAAATCCTGATGTTGTGCGGGATTTACTTGATATTTAGGTATAAGATAAAAAACAACTACGTAAGCACTTTATTTTTCATTACAACTTATAAACTGAAATTTCAGTCTTTTATTATGATTGGCAACATTGCTTGCTGCCATATGTTTCGATATCGAAACACTTGTAAAGTGAACACACGTGCACCTATGGCCTATATCGTATATGATCTGATTTTAATACAACGACCAATTCCCTTAATACCCTATATATCTCAAAAATATCATTATTACGCTCGGTTCTATTTAAACCAACATTGGCAAATCAATGATTTTTTGGAAAATGAAACTATGTAACAAGAGCTTACTGTGTATAAAATTTTAGAACAATAAATTAAATATTAAAGAAGTTGTACAATTTTTAAATAGAATGTCTTACCGCTTACTACGTTCTTGTAGTGCACGCAGATTTATGTAGATATTCAATGCAAACGGGATTGTTTTAAAATATCCTGAAAGATGATTTGTAAAGTAGATTGATGGCCAGTCGAATTATTTTATAATTTGGTGAGGTTATAAAAGTTTTCTCAGTAAGCCATATAATCACTTGATTACTATCTGTATACGCATTCTTCCCAAGATCGGGCTTCGTTATTATGACGTACATCACGCGTTATATTATATAGTAGGTAATAATTTTTTGGGCAGTTCTCTGTAACTAACCGGAAATTTGAATAAAGAAATGATTTATCTGGATAATTTAAATTGGGCAGTCGTATATAATTTTTATTTTTCTGATAAAATAATACACAACTTTCCTCCCGGTAATTGGGGGCATCCGTGCCACCATTTTTTTTGCATTGCGTTGAACCTGGTTGTTAAAATTTTACATTTTCACACTAGCGCTAGAAAGAAAACAAACGTATAATACAGGGTGTTATGGAAATGACGTATTGTATTTAAACCGGAAATTCCTGAGATGAAAACAAATTGAAGAAAAATATCCAAAAATGGTGCTTTAATTTAATATGCCCTGTACATGACCTTATGTCAAACCAAAAATTACCACGTGGTGCCCCTGTTCGGAAGGTAAACACAGCAACATATGGCAGTGAATCTTGAACAGTGTTGTCATATCTTCAGGGTAAACTCTTTAGAAAGTCAATAACCGTTTGACAGATAGACAATTAGAGCACTTGTACTTTAGAAAACTCACCGCTTCGGGGGTCGTTTTCTTAATCAAACGAGTGCTCTAAGATAATGTCTTATGAAACTTGTATCTTAATATACTATTTTTCAATACGCTTATGATATAAGACACTTTCTAGCCAAGTTAACCCTGCTTTTTTTTCTAATTTCCATGTAGGATAAATATATTTCCGTAGATCATCTTATTTCGAAATTATTTAAACCACTTAGGAAGAGTGACAAGATAGATCCAAGTGAATCTTAAAACGAGGTACGAAGTTTAAATAAATTTCCAGAGATCGCAGTAATGACCCTTTCATATAAAATATAAACAATTCAGGTTATGTAATTATTGGAGAATAATCCCGTTTATCAGACGTTGGTAGGTCTGCCTACCTACTACACATAAAATTTCTTGATGGTATATTCTTATATAATTATAGAGTGGTCGCCCAATTTTGTGAAATCCGTTCAAATTGGGCTCACCCACAACGTCGTGGTAAGTTGCCAAACCACGCCTGTTTATGAAACAAGTTCATTATTAATATGGTATGGACTTTTTTACAAGACAGTTATACTACTAGCTTTCATATAAATTTTCACTATCTGATAAATAACAATTTGTTAGATAAATAAACAAGCATTTGTAATCTGGATAATAACTTATTTGGATATTTTCAAGTCGAGTAATGAACATAAAATATATATTATAATGATGAATTTAAATCTGTCAGCTTACATGTAAAGTAGAAAATATAGTATTAAGGCGTGAAATCTTTTGGAAAAGGCACAATGCAAACAAAATATTTAAATAAAAACTTGTGACACTTTATGACATTGGATACGTCGAATAAATCACTATTCACTGACGAATAACTGTAATTTATTTGACGAATATCGCTATCCATAAGTGATAAGATTTTTTCTCACCTTTTAGGTAAAATTTACGCTGCAGAATAATTCCGGCTATTGACACGTGGAAAGTATCGGGATTGTTCGGGTTTGCTTTAGTTATTTTATAGGCAATTTATATGTTAAATACTAAGAATCATGTTTTTGTTTAATAAAAATGTATTTTACTTTTTAAAATCGAAACTATAAAATTAATGTTACTTTTTAAAATCAGTCTAAGATTAATTGGGCCATTTTTTACAAATTGCACGCCTTTTAGCTTTGACATTTTAGAATCGCCCGACAAAAATTTTTTCAACTGTTATACATTCAATTAGTTGACACGTATTTCAGGATTTTGCTGAAAACATATTTGTTTTTTCGAAAATATACACACTGGGTTTTTAATAATTTACTGAATTTTCTCCAATCATCTCATACTTGAAATGTAATTATCGCCAGTTGTACTGATCGGAGCAATGCCGGTCTTCTTTTATTTTGCAATTTCTCACGTTAGCTTTCGAAGTGTATTAGAAAAAAACATCATTGTGAACAAATGGAAAATAATTAGAATTAGTGTTAACGTGCTCACCCCCCACCTTAAATTAATTTGAACAAATATAATTTTGTTCTTTATCCTCTTATCTACAAAACCCATTTTTCGACGAAGTAAGAACTCTATTAGATCGGAAGTTATTAAATATTTTCGAGCGCAAGTCCGGCAAAACGATAGTATCCGAAGCGCGCGATGGTTCGAGGCGTCTACAATCTAGCTTTGGGCAGTGTGAATCATAATATTTCCATTCATTTTGCTTCGAGTACTTGCGCGCTGCGTGACTTGCGCTCGAAAATATTTAATAACTTCCGATCTAATAAAGGCATCACTGTTTCGTAAAATGGTATTTTTACAAATTAATTAAAGGTTGGCGGCGGCATGTTAAAATTATTTAAACAATTAAATTGTTATTATTTTTTATTTGTTTACAATGAGATTTTTTTTAATACACTTCGAAAGTTAACATAACAAAGTGTAAATTAAAAAAAAAAACGACATTAATCCGATCAATACAACTGAAGATATTAATTTTCAAGTATTGAATGTATGACTAAAGTAGTTACTGCTCGAATATACGAATAGCTTTTCACTCGAGCGATCACACTACCAAGCGGCACATTTCCGGCGGAGTCAAGCGAAGCTCGGGTATCAAGTGAAAGGTAATAAGTAACAAGCGACGTTTTCAGTTGAATTTATAACTCAGTTATTTCAATAATCGAGTACTCAAGCGGTTTTTCGCGCGAGCGATCACAACACTAGTGTTTTGCACCATACCACAATATCCAGTCAATAATATACCATATCCTAAAATCACTTCTAGAAGAGATCCACCCATATTGCCAATGATGGAGATATCTATAGAGCACTGTCCTAACCAACTAGATAAAATTGGCGAATAGCAAACTAATCGTGATGTAGAACCGAATATGGATATCTCCTCCCACTGGAGAAAATATAGCAAAGACGCCCAAAAATGGACGGAATTAATTGCCACTAAAGTACCTAACCTATTTTCATTCCCAAGAAATTTGCACTGCAATATTTATTACCATTAGACAAGAGAGCAGGAAATTTAATCACTTCCATTCCATTCAGGGGCAATCAATTATGTCGATCCGAAGCACTTAAGCCAATAAAAATATTGTAATGCCGCATAAAATTACACCTCCCATTTGAGATAGCGCGTAATTGCTATCCATGAGAAGAAGTACTTATTTTAGATAGATAGAGATATATATTTTTAAATAATATGACACGTGCATTTATCACACGCATTTATCTGATCTTGGTCCTTGATATGTCCTAAAAACTGTGCTTCGGTGCTCTTTTCTGGAAGTAGGTAATGAATGGTACATATGGATGATAATCAGTATTGAGAATCCTTAATTTTACATTTCCTGGTGTGTTAATACTGGGGCTCCCGAGGATATTTTTCTTCAATTGTTGTCCATCTCAAGAGTTGCCGATTTAAATATAATACATCATTTCCATAACACCCTGTATATAAATAATGAGGTGCATTAAAATGTGAATTTTTAAAACATTTTTCATGCATTTGTCCGTTCTTTAGTTATGGTAATCAATATAAAAAATTGCCCTTAAAAGCAGCCCTTATGAAAGTTGCTTTTCATTGATAAGATCAGTAACTAACCGACTGACTCGCGATAATACATTTTTGATAATTAAAATAAGTTGCTGGCTCGTAATTACAGTCGGGGGTCGTTAAGGTGTCTTTGTAATTAATTTTAATTACATTAATTGCATCGCCGGCGATATTAATTTACATAGCAATGCATGTTTAATTATTTTTCTGCATTTTAAATGAGACATTTTAGAATTCGGGCAACGTGATGGTGTTGTTTTCGAGCTATGAAGTTTTTTTAAAGTCTTTGTTAAGGGCCTAGGCGTGAAAAGAAGTGATTTAAGAAGAGCGCTGCTTTATAATGCATATTTATAATGAATATCGTAATTTATGGTTCCGTCTGCTTCGTGGTCGTCTAGAAATTATTAAAATAAAACGTGTTTATTGACATTTCTATTTTAGGTATTTAGGAGTAAGAACCTGTCCGAAGTGAATTCCTGTGTAAGGGTTGTAATATTTTTTTTTACATGTGCCCCGAAAGTGCCTCTTTTCATGCATTTTCTCTTCACCGAAAGTGGCGCTTTCCAAGAGAGCGGGCGGGAAAGTATCGAAGCGGGCGGGAAAGATTTTTCCCCCCGCTTTGAGTCACCAGGTGCCCATAAATAAATAAAACCAGAATTGTCGGTGCGGGATTTGAACCCGCGACCCTCAGATCGCCAGGCGGACACTCTACCCACCGAGCCATACTACAAGCGATAATACATAGCGGATTATATATAAATAAAATTGGCAGTTAATTTTTCAAAGATGTTTTAGAAAAATGTCTGAAGAATTTCTTTATTTATATGGCCTCAAAGACTCGGGCACTTGTAAAAAAATAAATAAAACCAGAGATGCCGAGTGCGGGATTTCAACCGGCGACTCTAAGATCACAAGGCGTACGCTATACCACTAGGCGACCGAGCCTATTTGTCAAAAATATTAAATAGATATTTACATTCTCCATGCGCGTGTGTTTTCATGTCATGTAGACAGGAAAAAAATACGGTAGATATCTCGGGCTGTCAGAGGCTTTTCCGGACTCGTGCGGTTCCGCATCTCGTCCGTAAAAGCCTCTTTTCGGCCCTTGATACATAATGTACTATTTTCTACTACCATATTAGGAAACATCATTTTAGACCCCGAAACAAGGGAGGAAAATTTTTTCTTCCTTCTTAAGCAAGACTTTTGTTTACCTCGTCTATATAATTTTTAAGAAAGAAGATTTATGGCAATCTTTACATACAAATATACAGGGATGGGTCTTAAATGCGAGTAATAATTCAGATTGAATGGTACTACTACCAATTAACGACCTTCTAGTGAAAACGAAAAATCCGATATTTAGTTTTGTTGACGATAGCACACTTATCTCATCCTTCTCTTTGAATGCACAAACATCGGCTGCCGATGCACATCGTCGCCGACAGCATGAAGTATCACGCCTCAACAAAGACCTGGAAGAAATTTTGGCTTGGGGTGACAGTAACCAAGTCGAATTTAACGCTAAAAAAACCCAGGCAGCAGTTTTCTCTAAAAAGGTTAACATTACAGCACCGAATAATATAGTCATGGACGGACACGCAATCCCACTGGCATCATCTATTAATTTGCTGGGCGTCAATCTGGGAGGAAATATGTCTTGGCCTAACCACGTTGTGGCAATCGCCAAGATAGCTTCTCAGAAACTTGGTGTACTCTTCCGAACCCGAAGGTTGTACACACCTCAACAACTTTTGACACTCTACAAAGCCCAGATTCGACCATCACTAGAGTACTGCTCTCATGTCTGGAGCTCTGCACCCAAACATACTCTTCGGCTACTGGATTCCATCGAAAGGAGTGTCATTCGTCTGATTGGAAACCACGAGCTGACGAAGAATCTCGACAGCCTAGAACATCGAAGACAGGTTGGGGATTTGACTCTCTTTTACAGATATTTTCATGGAAAGTGCTCGGGCGATCTTGCCCTCTTAATTCCTCACCGAGTGGCAAATAGCAGAAATACACAAGCTTAGTACTCCTCGAACTTCATTATTTAAGAATTCTTTCATCTGGAGGACTTCATCCTCATTGAACGTCCTTCTCGAGGTCGTTTTCCCAACGAATATAACCTGCAACGATTCATAACCAACGTACATCGCTTTTTGCGCACACGTACCACTCCCAAAGTGCCCTAAAGGATTTTTCCTATAGTGCTTGTGTTTGGTCATAAAAAAATAGCATGTCACCAGCTGCCGACTGTCGGGAGTCGGGGCAATATAACAAGTAGCGCCATCCCTTAGTGGTCCCGCACAACCTGAACAAATACCCATTGGGGCCTCAAAAGAACGAGCCTGCTTGCTTTTCATGGAGAGGGATTTCCTTTCTTGGTAGTACCATCAAACCAAACAAACTATCCCTTGATATATAAATAGCTATTTTCCTACGACCAACTACGAAAATGAGAAAATAAAAACCCCTAACGTGGCTACAATTCTATTTGAACATAATATGACGGTGCCCATTAGATAGTAAAACTGTTTAGTTCAAAAATAACAAACTTTCGGGACCCGTGCAATGAATTGGGGTGCTGGGTGGCGTAAAGGGTGCTTTTTTTATGATCAAACACAAGCACTATCGGAAAAATCCTTTAAGGCACTCTGGGAGTGGTGCGTGTGCGAATAAAGCGATTCACGTTGATTTTGAATCGTTGGAGGTTATATTCGTTGGGCAAAACGACCTCGGGAAGGTCGTTCCATAAAGATGAATGAAAGAATTCTTAAATAATGAAGTTCGAGGAGTATTGACCTTAACCACATATGGATGGGCGGCAGTGGTTCATCGTGTATTTCTGCTAAAAATAAATAGCAGAATTGTTAGGCAACCCAAATATAATAACTGCTTGGATAAGTAAAACTTATCAAGGATAGATACAGTTAAGTAAACGTGATTTATGCATTTGTTGTAATATTAGTTTGAATATTGTTTCACGCAAATCTCATGTAAAACTCTCATAATTAACAAATTAGATATCTAAATCCACTTCTATAAATATTGAGGTTTGCGTATGAGTTTTATTATTTTCTTGGAAGGAATATATCAGGTTTATTTTTTACGTATTAATTTAATTAAAAAATTAAGAAGTATCTATAGTTTTATACACAGTACATAATAATTAACGTATACAATTAGGAGAAAAGCTATATTTTTATTTACAACCAGGTATGTAAGTTAGAATGTCCAAATAATTGGGCGTTATAGTATTTGTGGTCGTATGAAAAATTGTGTACGTTACTTGCGATAAAGTGATTTTCTTTACCACTTTCAATACTCGTTCTGTAATATACTATTAATACACGGTATTATGGAATCTTAATACACAATATTATGGAATTTAGGCGACAAAACACATTAATAAGCTGTATTCGTTTTTTACCATCTTTTTTCTCACTTTTTAATATTCTATTTTTTATTGTTTAAAAGTTTTATCAATAAAAAAATCCTCCGACGTTGACTTTATTAAATCGAAAGTTATTAAAGCTGTAGGCGGTCTCCGGTTTGCAACTTTATAAGTTAAAGTTATGCCTCCCAAGGAGCTATTAAATTCTAAATGAAATTTAGAATTCAATGAATTTTAATAGAAGTTTTGATTATTTTCGAGGAGTCAATATTTATTATAATTCAGGTTCAACCATGTTGAAATTTATTGATTATGAATAGATATTCCTTGCTTTAGTGTGTTTTATAATAACCAATTACAAATAATAGTAATAAAGAGGATAAAGAGAAATCCTCCATAGGCTAAAATTGATGCTGAAATCTAAAAAACTTAGGAAAATAATCTCTATTTAGGAAATTTGGGTTGTTTATTCGGTTTGCCAGTATAGTTGTTGCAGAATTATACCGTTGACTCTTACTGCCATAAATAAACTACCTGATTAAACCCTATTGTATACGCCTCAACCTATTCAAAGCTCAATAAATGGGATCAGGGCCGGCTTGAAAATGTATACCACACATTATTTATTTCTATAATTTAAAATAAATAGATAATAGATATGTATTTTTAGTTTAAGGTACCTAAAATAAATGTAAAATAATGATAACAATTAATGATAATTGAAAATAACCACTAAAGATTAAAATTATTAAAAATCACTTTGTATTTATATATGCATCAGGCATAGGTATATATTGAATTTATATACCTGGTCCGGCTCTGCTCGAAAATGTTTTAAAATTTGGGATTTCCTTATTTATTTTATGGTCGAAGGGTTAATGAGGTTTTATTGCAGTCAAAAGATCAACGGTATAATTCTGCAAATACTATACTTTCCCTTACAAATACAGTGAAACTCCTCTTCGGCGGACACCTACAGGATTTGTTATTAGGTAATATGTAAATTCAAAATATTATTACTATGTATATGTGTACAAATGAACATAACATAACAAAAATACACTAGTTTTAGTTAGAATATAGTACTAAAAAAATCTAATAACGTAGTTTGACGTGTTTGCGTTTTATACTTGCAATCTAGAAAATGTAATTTCAAGTCTGATAACAATTCCATTGCTGTAAAGTCTCCTCTATTCTTTGCATACTCTTATAATTCCTTTACCATACTAATGGCCTGTTGATAATTTATGACATTTGTTTGATTACTGCATTCAACTTCTTCATCAGAGTCGTCAGATAGTGATGTGGTTTCAGTTTGGGCTACATAATCGGTACTAAATACTTTAATTTTTTTTTGTCTGTTTAAAGAGCATAATAGAGGTGTAAATTTTATAGTTTAACGGTTGGAATCACAGGGCCAACACTCCATTCATAAATCTGTTGGAAAGTGAGTTTGTGATTGTTTGAAATGTTATTGAAAATCAGTAATGGGTGGAAGAGTGACAAAACATGTTGGTCTCGCTAATGGCAACAATGTTGAAGTCTGGTTAAATCAAAGATCTTACAAGGTTAAATCCAATAACGTTTAAAAGGTTATGGAGAGGTCTTTATCGTGTCGGAGCAGAGCTAGTCTGGGCAAAAAGCCCAACAAGGGCGTATAATTTACTTTGAGATTCTTTACGTTTAACTATATTATCTATTCAAAAAGTGTAGTTTCGAATATTGGATATTTATAAAAAAGATAGAAATATTGATCCAGTTTTTATATACAGTGTATCCAAGGATGGATTTAACTATTTATGCTTAGCATCAATATTTTTGGTGTATTTATTACTGGATGATACTCTCCAGATATAAAAGTGTATATTAGCCAGATTGTCATATTTATCACTAAGACATCTTGCAAAATCCCAATTAAAAATTTGTAAATTTGACAATTACAACTGGTTTAAGGCCACTAAGGCATATTGTACACTAAAGTGATTAATTAAATAAGTAAATTAAAATAATATGTACCTAAACAAGTTAGATCAAATATATAAAAATAAATAAATAAATTATATAAAACCTGTCTTCACGTACTTGTTACACTGCAAACGTTGTTTAAATATAGAAAAATAAAGATGTAAAATATTTTAACGGGACTGTTCCTTTCTTCAGTATTTTATTCCCATGTACATTACCTACATAATCTTCTTTTGTGAAGTGTTTCTCACAAATAACTGTTGTATCACCTGGACTATAATTATTCCTTCTAAGGGCATGTATCCAAATTTGCCGTAGGCTACGGCCCTTTAGTATCCTAACGAAGTGGATAAACATTTGGTATATTCTTAAACAAACCGAATTTTCATAGTGATGCAAACTCAAAATCAAATTTCTAAATATATTTACTAACCTGTGAAATTTTAATTTAACACTATTGCATCTTCTAGTGAAGTATTTTATGGCCGCACAAGACTCAACCATCTTGTAAATGCAAGATTTATATTAAGAAATAAACCAACTAGACTGCTTTTTGCCCGGACTAGCACCACGGACCGGTCCATAACCTTTTAAACGTCAATGGTTAGTCAGAAATCATATCAATACAATCATATTAAACATAACCATACTTACCGAAGAAAAGATAAATCCTTGCTTAAATGATCCACCCTTTTACAAACTATACATGAATGCACCATTCTTTATTATAAACAATGATGGTGCATTCATGTAAAGACGATTTTTCACCAATACTCACAAAAAAAAAATAAAAACAACCAAATATATAAACACTCCCTTAAAAGCGGTTAGCAGCGAGTAGCAACAGTGTATTCTTACTATAATCCGATACATTGATAAAGTTTGATCGTTTGCCATCGAGCGTAGTAACTTTTAACTTGATGTTGTCAGAGTGCAGTCGGTTTATTTCAAACTTTTATGTATAATAATAATATTTTTTTTCTAAATCTCTCAAGGCCTATTCACAATTTATATTAAAATTATTGGGAAATAAATTTATTTTAAAAGCAATTGCGGATTAACCTTAAACCAGTTGCAATTGTCAAATTAACAAATTTTTAATTGGGATTTTGCAGATACCTTAGCGATAAATAGGACAATCTGGCTATGCTGCAAGCATAAAAGCAAGGTGGGGAGTGCACGTTTACAATCATTACGTCCACTTCAAATGTAAACAATTCTATCTGGAGTTTGTAAGATCTTTGGTTGGAATTGTTATAGTTTCAATAGATACGTTGATAGACGCCAATATAAGTGTAATTGTTTTAAAGTGATTTAGTGTTCTAAGTATTCAGGGAAACTACGCCGTTTAGGCACAAGACTGTATTTTAAAGTTCTTGTTAAAAAAAAGTACTGAGTTTTGGACTTTTTGTTGTACGACTTACTACCTTTAGTTTAACATGTAGAATCATCATGCTAAGTATCCTGATGCATTATCCAAATACCTTGTATAATGAGCTATTCTCAAAACACCCCACCTTGTATAATAGGCAAATTTGTAAATCTGCCAACTTATTGAATTTCTCAATATATTCTTCCTGATCGCGAGCCTCTCTTATAAATGGTCCAAAAGATATGTCTGCATATTATTTTTTCTATTCTAATTTGATCACAAAACAGGAAACTTATATCAAAACTGAAGCTGAAATAAACGAGGAAGAACGAGAAATATTTGGTATTGTGAAATCTAATCCGAGGTGGTCTATAGACTCCGGGCAGCAGCTATGGCTTCTTGAATTACTAAACAAACATAAAAGTAAACTTAGTGAATAGTTTACCTACCTGGTTTAACTATGTAAAACAATACCTAACTATAACTACTGATGTAATTGATTCTCTTCCCAAAGGCAATAGGTGTGTTAAAGCTTTGTTTATTAAACTGAGTATAAGGTGACGGTAAACGTTACCAGAAACCCAATCGTACCTGTGTTTGTTATGATCTGTATTTATTTCAGTATTTGGGTTTTAAATTTCTTTAAGTAGCTTTAATACTTTAAACAAATGGCTTTCGTCCCAGATTTTAGCCACTTTATTTAATAATTTCTCTTCTCAAATTAACATAATATTTTTTTTTCGATTCCGAAACACAAATTGTCGTTTTTTTTCACTATAAAAAAATTCCTTTACGGCACTCTAGGAGTGCTGAAGGTCAAGGCTCACCTCCGATGAAAGAATTCTTAAAGTTTGAGGGGTACTAAATTGAACCACACAGTTATGTGGGTTCCCATGGTAATATGTGTAAAAGACTTGTCTTCGCTGTTCTCGGCTGTCGAGGTTTTTGGCCAGCTCGTGTTTTCCGATCAAGCGAACAGATCTTCCTTCGATGAATTCCATTCGTGGACTTTAGTTTTAGTTTTATAATTCAGACAGTTTGGGGTTGAGGATGGTGTCTCACAGGGTGGCGTGCAGTGGCTATGTATTAGGTTTTTCTAAATGTACAAGTTTATATATATTTTAATAACTAATTACACTTTACAGACTCCTTGCCTTATCTGTATTCTATGTTTAAATTATCTTCAAACCAAACTCGTGTTAGAGAAAGGATAATCATCTTCCTATAGGTATTCCTTTTATAGTTATAATAAATTATGTTGATGATTAAATAAAAAGCGTTAATGTTGCTATCAAATCCGAAGTTTGCTCATTACAGTTAAGTTAAATATTGCAGAAAAATATTTTGCAGATTAACGTTTGCCTTTTTAGACATAGTTTTAGCTTAATTTAAGTAATTTATGACACCCTGAAATTTTGATCAAGTTTGATATTTTATACCTTTTTTTATGGGATTTTCATGGTCCATTTATTGTGTTTTTCCTGAATAATTTTATAAAGTAATATTTTTTGATTAGGCTATATTATACAGGAGTAAATCAAACTCTTGTTTTTTGTCGTAATTTCAAAACACCCTGTAGGAAAATTGAGGTGGATAATTTCATTTACATTCTATTTCTGGTAATCTTTGATGTATTCTGAACATTTCGCTTCTTGATTCACTCCATTATCTCATTTCTGCTGCGAGCTGCAAAATTTTGAATGAAACGAAGTCCAACTTCATCCATATATTCGCTCACTACAGGTGCAACGTGAGGTCTAGCCCCAAATAGCACAAACACGTCTCTAAGACGTCTTAAAGATATTGGCGAAAGATATTTAGGACGTCTTTAAAACATCGGCTAATATCTTAGATACGTCTTAAAGGTGTCTTAAAGACGTACACTGTTACAAAATTGTACGTCTTTAAAACATCGTTTTACGACATCTTAAGGACGGCGTAGGGGCCGTGTTTTCGGCATTGTAGGTATGGTATACAGGTTGTGAATTTCTGTGAAACTTAAAAAAAATTACAGTTCTTGGCGATCTCACTATATCTTTATTTTTATTCATTCCATTTTTTGTTTACATGAGTATATTATTTAAACCCCTTTTTTCCTATCGTTAGCCTGTCGTAACCATGCCTGAATGGACACCTCAGTTTCCTTCTGGCTTGACGCTATATTAGCTACCTCAACAGATCCTAAAAGTAAATGTTCACATTATTATAAATCGTACATCTTACAAAAGATTTAGCTGGTACATCACAAATGCAACCCTTAATTCTCACATCATACAAATGGTTAACATAAAACCATTATTTATTACATTAATAGCATCAGAAACAAAATCAGTAACCAATAAATTAGCATCTTTTGGTTTTTCATTTCCCTGATATATACCTATCATATCGATCACATCACTACCAACAATACTGCATAAAATATTTATGGATGTCCATTACACTCATGTTTACTATAGCAAGTGTAGTAATTAATAAAAATTAACTCACTGGATCTTTGTCAAACAGAATTATAAGATCCAAAGAAAATATAATAAACTCAATTCACAATCACAAGCGTAGTTTAGAAACCTCGCCGAACGCCAATTCGCTAATGACGTTCACGTCATTTTAATGGATAAGCACCGCACCGTAATCCAGCATTGTCACATTTACTTAGTTCTTTATGGAAATAAAGATCGGTGTACCGCTGTTATTTGTATATTTTTTCCTTTCAAATAAATAATAAGTATTTTATTTTTTAGAGAATTGATATAAACAAAAAATGTATTGTTCCCTTGTATATAATATAACCACCTATAGTTAGTACATCTGGCAATACCGGTCCTTGTTGCGGCCTGTATAATAAAAATGTTTTATGAAACCCTTTTCATATTTATTGCAAGATAAGCCAATGGCCTCGCAAAAACACAAATTATATTAAATTTAATGCTCCATAATTAAAGTTATATATTTTATGAAAAAAACATAGGTTCTATCGTCGTCCACTTTTTGACGTAGTAAAGACGTCTAAACTAAGACGTCTTAAATACGCTGATGTAGTGACATCTTTAAAATGTGTTTTTACGTCCAAAGTACGCCAAAGACGTTCAGGCTAAAGATAGGCATAATATGGACGTCTTTAAGACGTAGTGTGCTATCATGCATTAATGTAAATTGATTCCCAATGAAAGGAGCAAATGGAACAACAACTTCTTGGAGGATTTCCTCAATGTAACGATGGATGGTTAGAGCTCCATTTTCAACAAATACAAGATTGGTGTGTGTTTAAGTAGAAATACTCGCCTAAATCATGAACCGCCATGATTTGAGATTCGTTTTGATAGGATGCAGTCACCATATCTTTCATTTCTACGTATGTATACCCGCTCATGACCATCCTGCTACCTTAAACAAACCCTGGATTCATCAGTGAATAGTACGCAAGAATATTGTCACTGTAAAATATTCTGTCACAATAATCGCCTACTTATAGCCAACGTCGATAATGTTTAACCGAAAGCTTCATATACAAAAAATAACATCGTTTCATTTACAATTTTGCAGCTCGCAGCAGAAATTACATAATGGAATGAATCAAAAACGAAATGTTTAGAATATATCAAAGATTACAAGAAACAGTATATAAACCGAATTACCCACCTCAATTTTCCTACAGGATGTTTTCAAATTAAGACAAAAAACAACAGATTGATTTACCCCTGTATACCCCTGTATAGCCTAATCGAAAAATGTTACTTTATAAAATAATTAAGGAAAAACACAATAAATGGATCTACAAACTTATAATAAGATCATGAAAATCGCATAAAAAATAAATAAGTTATAAAATATCAATCTTGACCAAAGTTTCAGGGTGGCGGAATTTTGTGTACATTCAACAATTATTTTAACCTTTTCTAATATGATATTTGCCTGAAAAATACTGAATACGACCATATTCACATACCAAATTAAGTAACTAAAAAACGTAGCATATACCGGTCAATACGGCTTGCCAAACATAAGGGGAGAAAAGGAAATTTAATCAATCTGAACTAATATAACCTTTGAAAATGGATGGACAAACAAAAAAGGAGAGCGCGTAATAGATTTGCCCCTGCTTAAACATCCAACCGGAGAGGTTAATACGTAGCCGGAATACAGTAATTGCTTCTTCAAATAAACTAGGAAAGTATGAGTGGAGACTTACGCACGTGTTGAGGATTCCAGTTTTTATTCCTTATTGTTAATATTAAAAATTATATTTTCAGAATTCATTATCTCTGAGCTGGTAGGAATCGTTTTGAAAGTAAAATCGCTTAAATTAAATTCTATTGTTATGCACTACTTGCAGTGGCGTTTCTTCCATAGAAGCACATGCGCACGTGCACCCCCAAAACAAAACGAATAAAAAATATTAATTTATATTCATTGAATATTATTTATCGTATAAAGTCCGACCCTCCCTAATATTTTATCGTACCGTCAAACTAAAAAAGTCCGACCCTCCCTAATATTTTATCATCCCAGCCAAACTGTATAGATATGACAACCGTGCCTCGGTCGAGGTAAATGACGATTATGACGAGACTTGCTCGCACGTGCGATTAAGTACAGTTTCTCTGTAGTAACAGGTGGCGGGTGGCAGCGGGGGATAGAGCGGTTATTTCGATTTAACATGGAAAATCGCACAGTTTTGGGTTGTACCGCGCCCTTGACTGTTCGCGCATCTAGTTAGAAATTCAAGCGGGTATGTTTTAATATTTTAATATTATATATTTATTAAGTTAAAATGAATAGTTGACGGTGGACTATTTAAGAAATAACTTTAGCTCTTTGAGTTTGGAGCAAAAAATTGAAGTGAAGAATGCGGGAACACCTAAACCCAAAATTAATTTAACACAGACCACAAAGGGTAAATCTAGGGACTTTATTAGAAAGTTTAAAAATGAAATATATGAAAAAAAATTATAGAGGGTATTCCAAACTTAATGTGGCTGTTATTGATCAATTTTCTACAATTAAGAACCGAATAATGGACTTTACGTTTAAGCATTATTGTGTAGGGTCGATAAATGTTGTGTATTTCGATAAATGATACTCGATATGATTTTAAACCATTTTATTTAAGGATTTAAACTAAAAAACACTGAAAATATGAAGAATGCCAACTTGTCAGTCTCGTGGCTCGATTCGTTCTCGTCATAAAACAGTTTACTATTGTTCTCGTCTTGGTTGCGCCTAATGACGTATCCCGTAGATGGCGTAGTGGTATTAGACATCATTCGGTTTTCTTGATAACGCGTAGATGGCGGTAGTAGTTTTGGACATTATTCGGTTTTCTTGATAGATCGTAGATGGCTTTAGTAGTATTAGTAGTGGACTATATAAATATTGTTACGAGGGTTGCACGCGACGACGTTAAGATCCGACAGCTATACACACTACGAAAAACCTTTCTTATTTTCCAAAAGTTGTATTTCCTTGTGTAAAATTAAAAAATAAATAAAAATATGTTTTACCTAACGCATTTTCTTATTACTTTTTTTCTTTCTACATTTAAAACGCCTAGAAAAATTTCACCATACTTGTGAACCCCCTCTATCATAGGTCACGAGCCGCCACTGACTACTTGATCTCTCACAAGTCTAGAAATTCAATATTCAATGGTTTCTTGGAATTTCTACTTTTTCTTGGTTAATAAGTCACATTTTTAAGCAATTAAGTTTTAAGAATCATATTGACATTAATTTTGACACGTTTGTTTCGTAGGTGACTTGATGTCCTGTACTTTTAAAAATACATCTCTTTTATACCTTTTGAGATAATAGAGGTTTCCATATAGTTAGAGAGACGGTGGCAATAGGGGGTCCGTGAAGTGGAATATCAGTAATTTGGTTTTTCGTGGAGTTTAGGTTCCCCTCTACAACGTTTATATCTTATGAAATGCCGTAGAGCGTTACTGAGAGGCGCTGTACCGCTTTAGATAGGAAATTCTCAATAAATTTAAAATTATATCGAGCCATGTCTGAAAATGAAATTACAACATTTGCGTGATTCCAAAGTCACGGGAAACACATTCTCTGACAAGTCAACCCTTGATTATACTTTTCCGAGCGTGTCAAAAAAAATGAAAATTAATTTGAAGTTGAATATTTCTAGAATGGAACATTATATGTTAAAGATTATGTGAAAAACATTTTGTCGTTCCAGGTCTCGCCATTTCATTGTTGGAATTTTTAAAAAATCTCATCGGAGGAAATTCGGAAAACGATCGTGATGTTGGGATACTGGTTTATTTGCAAAAACTGTCACTAGTAAGTCGTATTGTCGTTAAGATGTTTATTTCATGTCTATTTATAATTAACAAAAATAAGAACAAAAAAATAGACAAGAGACGTTTGAGTATAGAGTCGAACTAAGTGAAAAAGAATAATGATTATTCCTGCGTTGGGCCAATCAGTTTTATTAAGAAGCTTGAACGTGTGAATGGGACATTCATACGTGACAAATAAACTGTTTATTTTGAATAAGAGTCGTTAAAACAAAACTTTAGAAAGTATACTATTAGGGAAAAATGCATCATGGAATTAATAATGAGATCCTCATCTTATTGATTATTCAAGATAGAAAAATAGTAATTTGAAAGAAGGTAATTATTGGAAAACGTGAGCTTCCTGAGATTTAAGTTTTAAGCTTTTAGTTGTGTTGCATGATTATTAATTTAGGAAAATACAGGGTGTATGGTGGATACAACAATCCTCCCTCGTTAAGTGTTTTGATAAGGGTGCAATCACGCTATCAAAACATAAAACTGTTTGTTCCAATAAGTTAAGTAAAAGTTGACATATGAATATTAATTTGCAAATTGTCTCTGTCTTTTCTCTTAAATATTTAACCCTTAAGATATATTATATCTGTAAAATTAATACAGTTTCGCATATTATAATACAATAATAACTTAAATATTTGGAAATATTTATCCTAGGTATTTAAATATAGATAGATGAAATAATCGTTGTTAGCGATCTAGATTCTAAACGTAAGATATTTTGTTCCTAATTATTCAATATTAATTAAAATATGATAAAATTATATTTTATAAAGTATAGTGTAAATATATATAGAGTATGTATGATATAAAATACAAAAGCATTGTAATAATAATAATTAACCAAAGTTATTCATATTAATAAAATAAATCGGATAAGATAGAAAAGTTTTTTAAATTTTGAACATTTTCCGTTCTTTGCGTCTGTCCTTTGAAGTTTTTGGATCGCCGTTTTGTGAATCTGGTTCATTCAGCGATACAACGTCCATTTGAAGGTTGGAGAATACATCATTGGAGGTGAGTCTGCGTAAAGTTTGCTGAGGCTCCCAATCCATGGAGTGTACGTCATTGTTACTTATGGTGTTATGACTGTTTATACAAACTAGGTATTGGCATCGATCAGAGTTGAAAAGTCGTCTCAACCATGGGAAACGTCTCCAGTGACAACATCGACAGCATCCGCAACAGAATAAGATAATTAGGATGGCGGTTGCTATTATTCCCAAGAATACATTGTACCATTTAGAGTGATGAACTATAAAGGGTTGATTAATGTTTTGTCGAAGCTGGTCGTCGAATTGTTGTAATTTATGTTGTGCATGACGAAGTTCGTTTAGATTAAGATTGTTAAGCTTGATGGTGTCCATTTTTTCACTTTGTAAAAACTTTTGTTCCTGGACGCAACAGTCGTCGTTAGTTATATCGACTGATGGGATGAAATTGCTATAATTGGCAGACAAATTTGATGTGGCTACCAATAACGTAGACAGAGTATAACATTTGCATTTTGCTTTTAAGGTGAAAAGTCCGGTGCCGTGTAGTACGAAATCCAGCACAGGCGTGG
Source organism: Barypeithes pellucidus (assembly GCA_963991005.1). Taxonomy (NCBI): domain Eukaryota; kingdom Metazoa; phylum Arthropoda; class Insecta; order Coleoptera; family Curculionidae; genus Barypeithes; species Barypeithes pellucidus. The sequence goes on along the minus strand of OZ022562.1, from coordinate 17,524,035 downwards.
AATCATCGCAGCTAACTGTACCCGCCACTGGTTCAGTTAGGATATACAACCATTGATTTGGCGACAATGGGTGCCATATTTCAATTTCGGATTTGATTGTCTTCGTCGTACAGCTTTTAGGTATACTTTGCGGTTGTCGTAATTTCAAATCGGTCTCGCAGGTAGGTCTCTCCTTGACTAGGTGAATGGTCACGTGCGAGCAGATATAATCGGAGGGCGGTGACTTCTTACAGGATGATAGGTCTTTAAGGTGCCCATAAAATGTTCGTGTCGTACTTAACAAGAGGTAAGGAAAAGAAGGATTTATATATGAGTATATGGTAGTGTTAAAGGACTGTATAGGAAGTGGAATAAGATTATACAGTTGATAAAGTTCATTTGTAACTAAAGGAATTTTTATTGCATAAATTAAAATTTTGTTCACGTAAATTACTGAAAGTTCACAAATTTCGAAATATTTATAAGCATTTTCAATGTTGTTATTGTTTATTGGAAATTCGAAATTGGCATTAATTCTAATTTTTGAAAGTTCATTTAATAAATGTCTAGGCGTAATAATAGATGGGTGCAAAACATTTTGTTTTGAAAATAATATAGATGATATAATTACGTCAAATTCTTCATTTAGTTCATTTATGAGATGAGATAATAAATTAAAATGATCGACAATAGTTTGTAAATAAGTAAGAGAATTTATAGTGGTTACTGTACCTTCAGAAAATTTATTAAATTTAATTATGTTATCGTTCAACTTTTGTTCGTTTAAACGAAGAGCTTGTGCGCTTTTGTTATAGTCTGAAATTGCATCGGAGATTATATGAATTTGTTGTTTAACTAATATTTGCATATCGCGGTTTTGTTGTGCAATAGATTCGATTGCATCATTATAATATTTCGCGTCTTCTGCGTCAGGTGTGCCAAAAAGCCATTTAAATGCATATGAAACTCCGTCGAATAACCCTCTTTTGGAGCGCTTAGCATCTAATTGTATTCCGTGTCCTGTTAAGTGACTTAAAGAATCAAATTTTTCGTTTAAAGTGTTCTGTGAATTTTGAAATAATTCAACGCGTTCTTTACATAAAAATTTACTTTGAAAAGTTAAATTTTTATTGTTACATAAAGGAGTAGATTTTTTATAGATATTATGAATGAGTTTTAGTTTTGTTTCGTAGATACTAATATTAGTATAAGATAAAAGTGTAAAATAATCGTGTGATATTTTTACTTGTCCAATGTGATGGAAGAAAATACCTGTTTTGCTATCGATGGGATTAATGTGGTATGGTAAATCATTTGCATAGGTAGAGGTCAATAGGTTAGTCAAGAGTATGATGGTTGTCAGTATCATCGTCATCTGAAAAGAACGGCTTAAGTAAGTTATGATGATAAACTGCGGATTTATTTCTTTTTATTTGCAATTTAACAGTTTGATTTGGAAAAACTTTTAATATTTTATAAGGTCCTTTATAGGTTGGTTGCAACTTTTTGCTAATGCCTGGTTTAAGATTTTTATTTTGAATTAAAACTTGATCGCCTACTTTATATTTATAAATGTTTATTTTCTTATCGTAATTAACCTTTGAGGTTTCTTTTGATTTAAGAATATTGTCCCTTGCAATTTCAAAGGATTTTTGTAACTTTAGTTTTAAATTGGAGTGATAATCGTCATAAGTGTATTTGAATTCTGGTTTAGCGTTTAAAGTATTAGGTATAACAATTTTGTGTCCGAATAAGAGCTCATGAGGTTTGAAATTTGTAGATTTGTGAAAATGTGTATTATAGGTAAACATGGCTAATGGAACGTATTCGTCCCAATCGGTATGTAAAAGTTTATTTACTTCTTTTATTGTGTTTGATGTAAAATCTGTGCCCTGATCTGATAAGATGCTTTCTGGAATTCCAAATATAGTAATAAATTTCACTAATTCATTTGCGATTGTTTTCGCTTCATGGTTAGGGACGGGAACTGCATAAGAATATTTTGTAAGATCGTCTTGCATAGTAATTATAAATTTATTACTGTTTTCTGTTAGATCTAAAGGACCTACTACATCTAATGCTAACCTTTGGAAGGGGCGTTCGCTTGTAGTAGTAATCTCCATAGGTGCGCGTGCGGCTTTATTTTCGTGTTTATTTCTTTGACACGATTGACATAGTTTTAAAAAATATTTTATGTCGCCTTTCATGTTAGGCCATTTATAGTTTTCTTTTATGCGTTTATAAGTTCGTAAGAAGCCTGCATGACCGGCTAGAGAAGATTCGTGGTTATCTCTAAAAATTTGTTTTATTTCTTCGCGAGTTTTGGGCATAAAACGTGGTCTATTTACTAATATAATTGTTATATTTGTTTTCGAGAACAAAAATTCTAACATTTCATTAAACATATTTTGTTTTAGATGCGGAATTTCTTCCACTGGGTTTTTTAGATATATCTCGGTTATTTTATTTTGTTGTAAAGAATTTCTTAGATTTAACAAAGAATGGAATAAATCATTATATGTTAATTTGTCGAAATGGTTTAATTTTGCAATCAAAAGGAAAGTAGTTTTATTCTCAAAGTTTAATAGGAGAGAATCATACTGTTCTATTTGATCACCTTGTAGACTAGTGAAGTCATAAAGTACTGATAGATTTTCAGAATACGTATTATTATCGTCAAGATCTTTCGAATAAATTAAAGCGTTAGGAAATTTAGAAAATAAGTTATCTTTGATTATTTTTATGTCGGGAATACTTTGATTCTCGTAATGATACTTAATAAATTCGCTATATCGTTCTGAATATTTTTCATTTTTTATTAACGAGTTTAATTGTATTGGGTTTCTAGAAAGAGCATCAACGTTTGAATTAATTCTACCCGGTTTGTAACGAATCTCATAGGAATATTCCTCGAGCTTTAGTCTCCAACGAATAAGACGACTACTGGGATCTTTGCAATTGAAGAGCCAGGTTAACGGTCGATGGTCAGTAAGAATAGTGAATTTTCTACCATAAAGATATGGGCGGAAGTGTTGGACAGCCCACACAATGGCTAGTAGCTCTCGTTCAATTGTGGAGTAATTACATTCAGCTTTATTCAGGGTGCGTGATGCGTATGCAATAGGGAGGTCTTTGCCAATTTCTCCCTGTGAAAGGATTGCGCCGATTGCATAGTTAGATGCGTCGGTCGTCAGCAGAAAATCTTCAGAAAAAACAGGATATTGAAGGATGGGCTCCTTCGTAAGGATGTCTTTAAAATAGTCAAGAGAAGAGTCTTGTTCTTTATTCCAAATAAAAGGTACATCCTTTTTTAATAGGGAAGTAAGTGGTTTTGCAAATTTCGAGAAGTCTTTTATAAAACGACGATAGTAGCCAATGAGGCCAAGAAATTGTTTGATTTGTTTTGGATTTTGAGGAGTTGGGTAATTTTTAATTGCCTTTATTTTATCAGGGTTAGGCGATATTCCTTTATCGCTAATGACATGACCCAAGTAAGCAACTTCTTGATGCATAAATTCGCACTTATCAGGTTGAAGGAGGAGAGAATTTGTTCTCAAACGATCAAAGACATTACGGAGTTTATCGGAGTGTTCCTCCAAAGAACTAGCAAAAATAACAACATCGTCCAAATAGGTGAAGCATTGAAGACCCTGAAGACCAGAAAGGGCGATTGTCATCAACCTTTGGAAAGTACTAGGGGCATTCTTTAATCCGAAAGGCATTCTTAAATATTCGTAATGCCCTGAAGGAGTGGAGAAAGCCGTTTTGCAAACATCATCCTTGTGCATTTGGAGTTGGTGAAAACCTGATGCTAAATCTAAGGTGGTGAAATATTTTGAGTGCCCTAGTTGATCGAGGATATCCTCAATGTTTGGAAGGGGGAATGAGTCACCTACCGTCACGTTATTTAATTTGCGAAAATCTACTACAATGCGCCATTTTTGTTCTCCAGATGCATCCCGTTTCTTCGGAACAATCCAGAGAGGGCTATTGTATGGGGAAACCGAGTTTCTGATAATACCCTGTTTAAGCATTTTATTAATTTGTTTATCTAGTTCTTTTTTATGAACTTCTGGGAATCGATATATTTTAGAAGAGATCGGTGTGTTATCAGTTACTCTAATTTCGTGTTTAAGGACTTCTGTACATGTTAATTTATCATTCGGTAACAAAAATATATCATTATATTCGTCACATATATTAAGGACTGACCGTTTTTCCTCAGAATTTAAATGAGTCAGGCGTAAGTTCTCGTGTAAGAGTTTAAGCCTGTCTTGAATATTAATTGAATTATTTTCATTATAATTTAAAATTCGAGAAGTATTCTCTAGAAATGGTTCGAGCTCTAATTGTATTTTATTAATTCTTAATTTTCTATTTGCAGTATTTAAGATGGTCGTTAAAGCTTTACCATTATTTACTTTTACAAGAGACTTTGCTAAATATACGCCTTCCGCGATATTTATTTGAGGACAGATGCCTTCGGTTATATTTTGGTTTAAAATATCAACTTCAATGACAGTTTCTGATCGGGGCTCTAATGTAAAAGCTTTAGAACTATTTTCATTTTTACAAAATAGTTTAATCGGTGTTTCGAGAGATGCAAGAAACAATTGTGACTTATTTAAATTTATCACGGCTCCGTTTGATAAAAGAAAATCGTTACCTAAGATACCATCGTGTGGCAAATTATGATTTTCGGTTACTAAATGAAATTTAGCGGAGAGTTTTTGAGAGGAGAAATTTAAATTTAAAATACAGCTACCTGATGTCTCGACAGGTGCGTTGGCACTTAGGCCTGTTAAAGTAATTTTATCGTTTGTATTCAGATTATAAACGAGATTATTTAATTTTTCTTGATTTTTTAGGAGAGATACTGATGCTCCAGTATCAATTAGAAATTTAAACGAATTATTTTGACAATGACATTCCAGATAAGGATTTTTATCATTATTATTTAGATATATTTTATATTCTTTTAAAGAGTTTAGATTCGCAAAATTTTGACAAGTTTCTTTAGAGAATTTATTTGAAACCTTTGCATTAGATCCACGCGGTGAATAAACAGAGCGAGAGTCGTATTTACTATTAAGGTCACGCTTGTGGAGTGTAAAGATATTTTTATTTCGCGAATTTTGTGATTGAACGTCGGATTCGTTTATTCCCAGTCCGTGGAAACGACGCTGTTCCCGGACGTTACTTCGTTTAAATTTACGCGATTTAACCCCTCGTGTAGAGTGTTACCAGAATTATTAGAATTATTTTTATTTTCGTTGTTTCGTTTCCTTTTAAAACATTCTGAAATAATATGCCCTTGTTTCTTACAATAATTACAAACTTTATGACCTTTGGTGTCATTCGAAAATGGTTTATTAAAATGAACTTCCTTTGGTACATTTCTTTTCTTAAAACAATCTTTCGTAAAGTGGCTTTTCGTTTTGCAGTGATTACAATATTTGTGTGTATAAGAAGAAGAAGAAGATGAGCTAGATTTTGAAATTTGAAGTGCTCTTTCTTCTTCAATAGCAGAATTAAAAGCATCGGATAAGGTTTTTAGTTCTTTGGCTCGTAAAAATCTAGAGATATCGGGATTGCTATGCAAAATAAATCTTTGTAATGACAATTCTTTAATAGTTTCGACTCGTCCTACACGTTCGTTTTCGTTTTGACATGTTAGACAATTCAATAAACGTGTGCAAAGTTTATCTACTCTATTATAAAAAGAATTTACTGTCTCGTTAGTGTTCTGTCTAATGGTGTTAAGTTCTTCCATTAATTGAGTATAGTGTTTTTTGTCTGAATATAATTGTAACAACAACCCTTTTAATTGAGCCCAACTTTGAATAGTTTTATCCCTTAATTGTGCTTTAGCGCTACCCGTGATTTTAGAAATTACAAATGCTATTAATGCATCCTTTTGTTGATCATTTGCAAATCGAAACGCATTATTACAATTTGAAATAAATTCGTGTAACTCTGTGCGAGTGCCATCAAAAGATTTTGAAATTAGTGAACACAAAAATGATAATTTGTAAATAACTTCTGCTGGAGTAGCAGGGGTACGGTCATTATTATCAGTTAATATATTAGTTGTACTATTTGCAGTACTGGTTGACGAAGTTGCCATTTTTCTTTTATAATTATGTATATATAAAAATTAAAGTACAAAGTAGAGGTACAAGTGTCGAAACGAAAAAGAAAAAATATCAAAAAGAGAAACAAAAATAAGATATAAAAATATGTAGAGAACTTTATCAGCAAAAATTATAAATGGTGGGATAGGAAAAAGAAAGGAAAAGTACGACTTACTCTAGTAGTCCTTGCAAATTGTTCGTCTTCTCGGATTATTGATCTGCTTGCCTTGGCTGAAGATCTTCCCCGTGTTGCGAACTGGTCCCGAAGTCTAAGGAGTTGAGACTCGCCGATTTGTTTGGTTATCAGTTGCCTTTCCCGACACAAACCGTGACTTGTTGCAGAATTGTGGATTTCTGCACACCCTTACCGAACTGCGCCAATTTTATGTTGGGATACTGGTTTATTTGCAAAAACTGTCACTAGTAAGTCGTATTGTCGTTAAGATGTTTATTTCATGTCTATTTATAATTAACAAAAATAAGAACAAAAAAATAGACAAGAGACGTTTGAGTATAGAGTCGAACTAAGTGAAAAAGAATAATGATTATTCCTGCGTTGGGCCAATCAGTTTTATTAAGAAGCTTGAACGTGTGAATGGGACATTCATACGTGACAAATAAACTGTTTATTTTGAATAAGAGTCGTTAAAACAAAACTTTAGAAAGTATACTATTAGGGAAAAATGCATCATGGAATTAATAATGAGATCCTCATCTTATTGATTATTCAAGATAGAAAAATAGTAATTTGAAAGAAGGTAATTATTGGAAAACGTGAGCTTCCTGAGATTTAAGTTTTAAGCTTTTAGTTGTGTTGCATGATTATTAATTTAGGAAAATACAGGGTGTATGGTGGATACAACAGTGACATGTCAGAAAATTGTCACACTACATTCCTTGACACACAAATATTGCGGAAATAAAAAATTTCAGAAGAATCGCACCTAGCTAGGCGGAATTCTGACAATATTACGCAGAGATACCGGAAGGCAGGTATCGTTCAGTTGTATGACGGGAAAAATGATTCGCAATATTATTTTTATCAGAAAATTGGTTACGAGTCATCTCCATGTGAATACGAATCGATTAAGCCCACTTGGACCCATGTCACTTGAGACTATAATTTTTCCATTCATTCAATGGTTGACTTGTCAGAAAATGTGTTTCCCGGGACTGTGGAGACACGCAGATGCTGTAAATTCATTTTCAGACATGGCTCGATATAATTTTGAATTTATTGAGAATTTCCTATCTAATGCAGCAACGCTCTACGGCATTCCACGAAAAACCAAATTACTGATATTTCACTTCACGGACCCCCTATTGTCACCGTCTCTCTAAGTAATATCTTGGACAAAAAAAGATAGACGAAAATACTTTTTCTTCGTAGATTCTGTTATTTATGATAATAAATTTGACTTTTTTCTCAAAAAAAGTATCATGTAAATTAATGTTACTTTACGATTAACATTTTGTCATATTCTCTTCTTTTTTGAGCACTGTGTACGTTATTTGTGATATATTTTGTATTATTTTTTTTACAAATTAGGAGTTTTTAAAGGAAGCAAAACTTTTTATGAAGAATGTTTCCTAAAACCACAGAGATCCATGATCTGTGGAGTTCTGGGTCCTTCAATAGCCGAAAACGAAGTATAATACATGACAAAAATGCTAAGAGATCAAATTAAATCACAATGGCTACCACCGTCTTGGCGTAGCTTATAAGAAAATTCCATAAATTGAGTTGATCAGCAGCAAGCAAACTGCAAAAGATAGATTTTTTCACTTGTGAAATGAACAATAGTCAAAAGCAAGCTCCAAAGTGTTTTAATTGTATACATAAATACAAACGCCCGCATAAATATCAAAAAAACTTAACATCTTTACGATATTATATCGTCGTAATGGTCCTTCAAGTTGTCAACATTCCGGCTGTTATTTCAACGAGGAAACGTCGGGTTAAACGCAAACTGACCTAACACACAGTGAAACACTCTCATTCATAACGACGTCATTGTTTTATTTCATTATTCTCCTTTTATATTACGAACCATGCCACTCGACTTGTCACCACTTGGTTGTAATAAATCTTTCTATTTGTTTGGATTTTCCGGATGATCGTGTAGGTGCAAACAGTGGTGTATCTTGAAGGTAAATTGGAAGAACTTTTTAAAATCGTTAAATTGTAGAATTTTGAATGATTGTTGATTGAACAAACCCAATTTTTTAAATTTATTGCAGAATAATACTTGTTTATAATTCTAGGTTCATTTTTTCGCCTTCTTCTCCTTTTTGGTAGGCGATTGAGTAGGAGGTGTTGCTGCAATGCGTATAGTGGTCATTCTTTTACAAACCGTACTCTTTTTAACCTTGAAATTTTAAAATCTTCCGATATTTTTTTCCAACTTATATACATAAAATAAGTTGACACGCATTTCAGGATTTTGGTGAAAAAGTTTTTTTTTCGAAAATATCCACACATTTTTAATTTGCTGGATTTACTCCAATTTTCTTTTTGAAATTTCATATCTCCAGTTGCACTGATCGGATCAATATCGGTCTTCTTTTATTTTACGCTTTGTTACGTTAGTTTTCGAGATGTATATATTAAAAAAAATTATCATTGGGAATTTAAATTTGACTCTTTAGCCAGCACTTTCTTAACATTTTTAAAGCGGCATTGAGAATTACATGTTCGAATTATACCGAATTAAAAAAAAAAGTAAATTACAGGAACGTACTTGGGGTATTTTAATGATGATGTCAATTTAAGGAACAAAACGCCGGAAAACCAGTAAGTCTTGTATACCACTGAACGTAGATTTCGGCCCTTTTTCATAATTTAAATAAAAAATCCAGGCCCGTATTTAAAAAAATTAAGTTGATGACGGTAACCTAAAGACGAAACGTCTCATTAAATATCTGATTATGCCATCTTGTGGAGAATAAAAAGTACCTAGCAATGAGAAAGTAAAATTTATTTTTGGACATCTCTTCGACCAAAGTTAGGAAAAAATGAAAACCGAAACGCAAAATTTTAGATTTTTTCAAATACTTTGAAAGCCCCTGTATTTATTTTAGATTTTTTTGCGGCATATTATTGGGCCCATAATTACGTAACTTTGTCCAAATTTTACCGACTTCGTATCTCTTACCGTTTCCGAAATCCCAATGGTGAAGGCCGAATTTGGAACACTGTCTGTATCGTAACACAAAACAAAAAGTAAAAATAATTGCAAATAAAATAGTAGAAACCTGGGATTTCGTTATTCAGTTAACCTCAGGCAGCGCTTCGCGGTTCTTAAACACTTTCCACCTGTGTATGATATACAGTGAAACCTCCCTTAGGCGGACACCTACGGGACCGTCTAAATGTGTCCCCCTAATAGAGGTGTCCGCCCATGGGAAATTTGTTATTAGGTAATATGTAAATGCAAAATTATTACTATGTATATGTATGTACAAATAAACATAACAATACAAAAATACGCTAGTTTTAGTTAGGCTGTAGTACTAAAAACATCTAATAACGTAGTTTTACGTGTTTGCGTTTTATAATTGCAATCTAGAAAATGTAATTCCAAGTCTGATAACAATTCTATTACTGTAAAAGAACCACTTTCTTTGCATACTCTTATAACTCCTTTACCATACTAATGGTTTGTTGATAATTGGTGACATTTTTTTGATTACTGCATTCAACTTCTTCATCAGAGTCGTCAGATAGAGATGTGGTTTCAGTTTGGACTAAATAATCGGAAGGAATGGGGTCACTATCATCTTCTAATAGCACATTGCTATCGATGTTAATGAACTCGCCTAAATCAATGTTATCAAATTACAAACTTCCACAACATCAATATTCTCTTTCAGACTCAAAACGCGACATTTTTGTGCCATTGTTTACGATTTTAACGTTATAACTCACAAATAAACGGCGTACTGCTGTCGGGGAATCACACATACTTTCATTCGGCGAAGTCCTGCCGGTCTGTCTTCAGAGAGTTTTTGCACCATACTTATTCGTCTCCCAAATTCTTTAAAACAACGAAAAAACCCGTTTAAAGAAGGCTTTTAGCACTCTTTGTATGAAAACAGCCTGTCCGCGTCCGCCCAAAGGAGAGTCCGCCCAAGAAAGGTTGATTTTCATGGAATTTCATATGCCTAGTTCCGGACTATGAAAAAATGCAAGGTAGTGTCGGGTTTAGCAACATTGCGGGGAAAGACCTGTCCAATGTCAACTTCAGAGTGAAGTTCCGCCTCGGATGAGACGAGCCGACCGACTAAAACTCACCGCTGAGCCAGGCCTAAGCGCCTTTGACTCTTTTTCACTAGGATAGTGTTTGTAGTCTGCATGTCTGATTGAGATCTAGTTTACTATACATTTATATTATTTTTCTCATTCGAACTTAATCGAATGAGCAAAATTTAAGAGCTCCTAACGTATAGGGTAGGGGGTAGAGGGTAGTAGGTAGTGTAGTGGTAGTCATTGGAGCCTGGATCGTATTTAGTTATGCAAAACAACGTCAAACTTTAGTTTTTATGTAATGCTTGTTTTTATGATCAAACACGGTTGCGAGTGATGAATAGGATGATTGCCTACTTACTGGAAAACCACATTTCATGACTTTTACTGCATTTTTTGGCAATTTGCCCATCAAGTGTTAAATATTTAGATTTGTCTTGACTTTAATACTGACCTACAGTAAAACACGATCATTTATGTATAACGATCGATGTCATTGTTTTCTGTCGTGCTCTTTTTATATTATGAACTTTTATATATCACTTAACTTGTCACCATTCGCTTAAAAATGTACGTAATAAATCTGTCTATTAGTTTATATTTATTGTAATAAACGGATATGTTAGTACAGTGGCGTATATTAAAATTAAAAGTGATTGCTATTTTTCGAAAAAGATTGCCTATTTTTTCGAAAAAAAACTTGAGTATTCCAAATTTTGATTAATACTTGAAAAAAAAAATAACAATGGCTGCAGAGAGGAATTTTATTCAAAGCGCGTATGATTACTGTTTTTTTTTTGGTATACTTGTAATTGATATTGCAACAACCCACCATTGTTTGTCCTCTTTATTTCCGTGTTTTTGATAACGGGCTTGTTCGGGTACTACTGGGACACTCTCTATACTAGTCAGCTTTGTACGCTCAAACTAAAAAAAATACACTTTTCCTTTCCCTTTTCTGCTAAATATTTTATTTATTTTTTCTATTATCATATCAGTTATCTCTTTCATGCATGTCGTCGTATCCCAAAGTGGCGGCGTCGGCTTCGTTATCAGCACTTCTAGAGAGAATAACCAGAATTACCGTACTTGGATATTGCTGGGGAAATCTTAAATTCTCTTATTAGAAGCTCATTTGCTCATATTTCCATGCCAAATGTTCGATTGACATTTTCCGCTTAATTCCACCTAGAGCGATGAATAGCAGTAATACACGACGAATCACTGCTGCCCATCCATATGTGGTTCAGCTTAGTATTCCTCGAACTTCATTCTTTAAGCATTCGTTCATCTGAAGAACGTCATCCTCGTGGAGCGACCTTCCTAAGGTCATGTTTCCGAACGAATATAATCTCCAACTATTTAATAACAACGCGAATCGGTTTTTCGCACACGTGCCACTCCTAGAGTGCCTTATAGGATTTTTCTATTTGGGTTCCATGGCTACATTATGAAATGCAAGAAAATTGAATCACCTGCCATCTTATGAAATTTAATTTTTATTTTTTTATGTTGCCAGCAAGTAGGGCTCGAATTTTAGGCCTACTTCGATTTCGTTGAAATTAGTTTTTTAGGCATTATGGATTCGACAAAAAATGTTTATAGAAAACTTTAAAATACTACCCTGTGACCTTGCAAATAGATCATTTTTACCAGATATTTATCTGAAATACCTATACTCGGCAATATATAACATGCTGACGGTGTCCGTCAACTAATTTATAGTCACAACTATAAAAGAACATAACCTAAACATAATAGAAATATCTTCCAGTTTATGCTCTATTTCTAAAGTTTTATTCAATAAAGTACTATTTTTATTTTTAATTCAATATTATAGTATTATACATATTACTTTATATATACATATTTATAGTTACTGTGAACATTTCCTGGGCATTAATTGATATTCCTGACAGATTCTGTGTCGACACAATATTTTGTTCAATAGTATTATTTATTATTTGGTTCAATATTTCGAACTTTGTTCTACTCGCACCATAACTCAAAGTTTTGCATATTCTTTTAAAAGTTTTTCTAGATTATTTTCTGCAACTTGACTCGTTTTTATTAACTTTAATAATATATTGATTTTTAATTATGACGTATGGGAAGAAGCTTTGTTGTGTTCAATTGTTTCACTGTTCACTGCCATGTAACTCTATGGGCTTCATTTATGCTTAGATATTGGCGATTTTCACCAGACCACGTCCCCACACTTAGAAATTTTTCTCATATAATGTTTAACGCGGGCTGTAAAATACCTCCGCACCATTTTCTGGAGGTTGCCACGTCTAGGGTCGTTAAAGAACCTTTGACGGCACGTGACGATAGCCCATTTTTTGACTTGGCGGTCATTCTAGGTTTACTTATTTCTATGCTATAGTGCTTGTGCTTGATCATAAAAAAAATCTGATTTTGTAATCTTTAATATTTGTTTCCTATAATCCCACGACTGTCGTAAATAGTCGAATGACTAAACCCTAATATTATCAAATTTATGATTGTACAATTGGTTAAACAAATCAAAAATCACAATAGTGTTAAGTATGATACGGGTATCATAAAAAAATATTATTGAATAAAAATAACTGTGTAATAGTACTAAAAAAATTGTCATCATAATATACCGAACAATTGTATTCTTATAATAAAGTTATTTTTATTTTATCGACGGAAACTGCTCTCTGTTCATTATTCCGAGTGTAAATTTATGTATCCTTATATGTGTAAAAAATCAATAAAACATCGAACGTACTGATAATTTGTCCCTCTTGCTTTATTGTCATCAGACCAGGAGGAAAACCGGTCACCTAAGAATTTACCGCTATTATTGCTCTGTAGGCACTAATCGTGTCCATGTTAAATGCCAGTAATAAGGAACATCGCACTGAGTTGATTGTTTCGACAATGTAGCAAAATACTTTCTGATCATTTTATTTTTGAAGATAAACTTGCTTATTTTGAACATACTTGCTCAGTCTATTTCATCAGAAAAAAATGTTTGCTTCTAACATAGGGTAAAGAAGGTAGTCGTTGCCCCCCCACATAGTTATTGGCCGTTTAACATAAAACGTGGCATAATAAGAATCATATATTTCTAAATCATTACTAGGTACTATGTACTAGCTAGTAGCGCCAAGTTTTGTTTTTAACCTACCAAAGTAACAATATCGTAAATCTTCAGCTTATAATTATTGTGTTCACACAGGTCTCAGCACTTGTTCGTGAAAGTAGTTTTTAAACCGATTCAGGTAAGTCATTGTGTATTTTAAAGCATGATATTTTCCATTTTCCATTGATTGTACTTATTTCTATATATTTTCTAGATAAAGGTGATCCTTGAGTTAAGTTTTGCATTAATAAAACCTCAAAGAAAATTGCGGGAAATTGTTTTTCTCACCGGCCAATAACTATACCTCTGAAACGTACTTCAAGATAGTAATTGACCTAGGGCCAATCGCTATGTTTTAAGAGATTAACACTTTTTTTTAAAAATCATACTTTACGATTGTTGTTGTATGGTTTTATCTTAATTTGGTACCATAAATGTTAAAACATCACTGTAAATAGTCATTGGCCGTCGCCAATCACTGTCAAAAGAGTGCGGCCAATAACTGTCAGATACTATTTTCTTTATCGTAACGAACCTGGATAATATAGTTTTCATTAATAGATACATTGGTAGTATCTAATTAAAATAGGTACCGTTGTTTTAGAATGTCGAAAGCTGTAGAAAAAAATAGATTAAAATTGATAATGTCAACAGCTCTACGTCCGGATATAATAATTAATGGGTTTAGGACCTGCGGCCTTTGTCCCTGGGATCTAACTTCAATACAATTTGAGTCTTGGGAAACTACATCAAAAAATCGATGAAAAACCGATAATTTCATCATTTTAAAATTTGAAAGATTCAAAGAAATTGTAGGCCAAGATAGACTAAACTTAGTTCAAAATTACGACATCAATCAAGGACGAGATAAAGAAATGTTCACCATAAAATCTAAAGGAAATATTTCTTTTGATAATCAGATCATAGATAATTATAATGCAAATTTGAATAATATGCAAGAAGACGTATTACCAATTTACCTATCATACTATACACGAATGGCGTTATGAACGAAATTCCTCCGAAATTCCTTTGTTCATAGAAGAAACGACCAGGAGTATGAAAGAAATTCCCTCAGAAATTGCTTTATTTAAAGAAGAAACGACTGGGATTATAAATGAAATTTCCTCAGATATTCCTTTTTCTGTCTACAAAACAAATCAAGATATTAAAGGAAACTTCTCGGAAAATTATTTAACGATTGAATAGTCAGTACAGTTTAATAACGACGGCTTTATGGAATTACGAAGTAATGACTTTGAACGCGAATCTTTTCAGCTAGCTGATGAAGTAACCCATCATAACCCAGACCAGAGTTCCATTGACAAATATCTAGTTTATTATGACACACCTGAGAGAAAAGGTACAACAATATAGAAAGAGTGCCATATATTATCACTTCTACTACATGGAAAGAAATTAAGGACAACAAAGACGCAGAGAAACAAAACAAAATGGAAGAAAAATAGGAAAATAGAATGAGAAGCTAAAAAGATTAGAAGAGAACACGAAATTGCCGAAAAAAAGAAAATTGGAGAAAATAATTAAAAATAAAGTTCTCCCTAAAAAGAATCTAAAAAGAGCACGATTATTAAAAATAAAACACTGGTTACAATGCCGAGACTGAAACTATAATTACAAACAAAATTAAGATTATCTCTAATATCGCTATAAAACCGGAGCAAAGGGAAAATGATGACAATTTGAAAGGACCAAAATTCTAATAATGTAGTACACCAAAAAGTTTTTTCGGCAAAACTAGCCATAATCACAAGGAAGATTTTTGAATTTGAAGAAAATAATTTACCAACTTCTCCAGATAGTTGCACTAACGTTAAATCGTTCTTTCCTTTTGAAAATAGAGCTCTCTGTTCAGGTATTTGCTTTACTTGCACAATGCACATAACGAAGGCAAATCATGACATTAAATATAACCAGGACATATCATGTCAAATGTATACATAAACATAATTTACATAATTTTAATTCAAATATTTTAAATTTGTTATTTATATTTTGACTGTATTTCCAATTTAGTGTTAGTTATAAATACGCAGATAGGACCTATATGTACTCTTTCTCTTCCAAAAATGTGGATGGCCAATAAATGTATATTTTATATATACTTACATTTGTTTTAATTCTCATATTTTTTTTCATAAAAAGAAAACCCTATAAATGTTTAAAAGATTTTTTTAGTTACTACAAATTTAATTTGTTGTCGGATGATAAACCTAAAAAAATTCTTAAGGGGGCCAATCACTATATAGTTTACCCTATGCTTCCATTTCGTTATGGTCCGTAAAATTATAAATAAATATATAACAACACTATTGTGCGAAAATTGAAGCTTGACTTCTTTTAAATTCTTCAAAATACACTGCATATGTTTTTTTGTGATCAAGCACCTAGCACTATAGGAGAAATAATCCTTTGATTCACTTTGTGGGTGATGCATGTACGAATAAAGCGATTCCACATTGCTGTTGAATCGTTCGAGGTTATATTCGTTGAAGAACACAATCTCAGGAAAGTCGTTCCATAAGGATGATGCCCTCCAGATGAAGCAACTCTTAAACAATGAAGGTTAAGTTGTGGTCAGCTGAAACTCATATTATCCATGGGTTTCAGTGATTCGTCAAGCATTTCTGCTATTCGCTCTAGGTGGAATTAAACATGAGTGCATTATTCTAAAGATTTACGAATCTGGACGTTGTCGAGTGTCAAAAGTTATTAAGGTGTATAGAACTTTTTGGTCCGGAAAAGTACACCAAGTTTCTGCGAAGTTGTCTTGGCTATTACCACAACGTGGTTATGCCAAGACGTATGAATTTCCTCCCAGATTGACACCCAGCAAATTAATAGACGAAGCCAATGGAATTGCATGTCCTGCCATGACTATATCCGGTTCTGCAATGTTTACCTTTTTAGAGAAAACTGCTGCCTGGGATTCCTTAGCTTTAAATTCGACTTGGTTACTCTCATCCCAAGACAATATTTCTTCCATGCTTTCCGATCTTTGAGAATTCAAAGTGTTAAAGTTCAAAAGTCTAATTTATGTAACCTTTTATGTGTGAGGAGTCTATAAAACAGTCGACCTACCCACCATTCGTCGTCGTCTTTGCTTTTTTCTTGTTATTTTAACTGATCCCAAAGAAAACCGGCCACATAACAATTTAACAGCTCTAATTTTATTGTAAGTTGTAATCCAATCACGTTTCTGAAATAGTGACCATCTGGTGGGCTATTTCTCTTTAAACGCAATAACTTGGGAATTGTTTTTTTATTGTACTTGATTGGTTTAATATTATTGGGTGTCTTTGATTAAAATATAATAAATGTTTTTGTAATTGTAATTTGTTATCGGGTCTGGTAGACCTTTTTGAACCGGTTATTTCGATGTGATTCAATAAGAAGACATAATATTTTATAATTTTTCAGAATAGCACTTAGTTTCTCAAGTATTAAGATATATTCTAGAACATCAGTGAATAATAAATTAGAAATTACTAAACTACGCATGAAACGTCAAGTGTAATAGATATGCTGCCAAAACCAGTAAGTAAATTCACAGGCAGCATGAAATATCAGACCTTAACAATGACCTGGAAGATATTTTGGCTTGGGGTGACGACAACCAAGTCGAATCTAATGCTGAGAAAATCCAGGCACTGTTCTCTAAAAACGTTAATATTGCAGAACCGGATATAAATAGTCATGGGAGGACAAGCAATTCCACTTGCTGTGTCTATTAATTTGCTGGGTATCAATCCGGGAAATATCTCTGCTATAACTACGTTGTAGCAATCGCTAAGGCAGGTTCACAGAAACTTGGTACTTTTCCGGATGAAAAAGTTGGTTAGTTGTATACACCTTAACAATTTTCGACACTTATACTTATAGCATACTCTTCGGTTAATGGATTCCATCAAAAGCTGATAAATATCCTCGACAGCCTAGAACATAAAAAAAATTGACTTTAAATTGTCTCTAGAAAATATTCGATATATTTTTAAAAAATCTCGTTACTATACATACTACACCGAATATTTCCGGTAGCCGTATGTACTTGTTTATTATCCACTAAATTGTATTTAGAGTTTATAGCAACATACCAACAATAAATTTACAACACCCTTCAAATCTAACAGTTGTTATATTACTCTATCGTAAACATGTACATTGTCATCTGTTGCTATAAATTATTTTAAAGTTATAGACTGGCACTGCATCGTTAGTTTTCAAGTGGATCAGGTCAGTCGGATGCAAAGTGAAGTTATCGATCTCGGGTTTGTACTTGTGAAACTTGTATAATTAACAAAGCGTCGATGTTATTTTATGCAGAATGCAGCATTTAGAGCTCAAAAATCTGAAAAAGGGCACGTTTAGAACTATTCGATTTTCAAAATCTTTTTTGATTTGGACTTAAAAGGGACTGGTTGGTTGGTTGGTTAAAGGCGGGGGTCGTTTTAAAGGCCCGAACTTCTATCACTGCAGGCCTTTCGGCTTATTGTGTACCCCGATCTTGTTAGAAGATGTTTGTTCCTACCATGAGGTCCAGTAACCTTCTACCAAACTTGTCATGTGGGAGGTTGTCACCACGTTGTATGTTCCCGAATATATTTTGTTTTTTACGAGATAGTGCTACGCAGCGGTATATTATGTGTGAGGCGGTTTCATGCTCTTCGCCGCAGAGTCTGCATTCAATGGATCCGTTGTTTATATCTATCCATTGAAGGTGTTTTGGCAAGTGGCAGTGGCCTGTTAGCAGACCCATCACTTGTTTCAACTGGGACCGCGTCAGGGTTGGCATCCCATTCGATAGTATTTTCGATGGTTTTCCAATTCCGGCCCCTTGCGTGTATTTTACCAGGTAACCCTTGCCATCGAGATAGGTGTTGTTTTTTCGACCATATATCTAAAGTTTTTTTTTGTTGCCTGTTTTGATAATCCAAAGGCCGAGTCGGGGCCCCTGAGACTTTTCCGCTTTTTCAATTCCTAATAGCCCAGAGTGATCAGGGACCCACAAGAGCTCTACCTTGTTCCCCCTGGGCGCCAGTGCTTTTAGGTTGGTATGGCACTCCAGTGTAAGTTTTGAAGTAAACCGTTTGGTGCTCAGGGCCTTAAGAGCAGCCTGGCTGTCCGACAGGATGCAAATCTTCTGGTTGTGGTAGCCCCTTTTCCAGATTTGGTAGTACACATGCTTAAAAAGGGACTGACAAGTGTGCAGGTTATTTTCATATCATCTCAATTTGAATCTATATAGTTTGATCCCTTCAATCTGCTCTAGAGTCACCGATCCATACGTCCTGAAGCGTTAAACTTGTATGTCTAAATACAAATTGGTGTCTTATAACATAATAAATGTCACAAAACTATACGGACAGGATATGATTTAGGAGTTTTATTTAGTTATTAATAACTCTTGTGCATTTTAACGGAGGAACAATTTATGTTTATGATTTTAAAATATTTATGTGCATAATGTGAGAGATGGATGAATAAACTAGAATTATTCTTGATAATTTTTAAATGAATGAAATATTAAAAAAATTATTGTGAATTATCTGGTACATAAATTTTGCAACATTAACTATAACTATAATAACAAACAACAAAATTAGCGTAATTTATTATAAAAATCTGCCAACCACACTGTGGTTATATTGACAGAAGGTTTGCCAAGCTAAGAACTCACCCTATTTAAAGTAAAGTATATTATCAATATAGAAATATCATAATAATATTTATTTAGTTTAATTTGAAAAAAAAGAAAAATAGCTACCTAACATGGGGGTTTTTTACTGATTGTAATATTTTTGGCATTGAGGAGATTAGTTTATTTACTTGTATACTCATACAGGGTGTTATGGAAATGACGTATTATATTTAAATCGCCAATTCCTGAGATGAAAACAAATTGAAGAAAAATATCCAAAAATGGCCCTTTAATTTAATATTCCCTGTACATGACCTTATGTCAAACCAAAAATGACTGCGTGGTTCCCCTGTTAGGAAGGTAAACAAAGCAACATATGTCCACAGTGTTGTCATATCTTCAGGGTAAACTCTTTAGAAAGTCAATAACCGTTTGACAGATTGCAAGTTGTTTATTTTTCAGGGTACATTATTATAAACTTTTACGTTCAGTTCAGTTCGCTAGGAAACAATCTCTGATTTATAAACTTGAACTGACTCGAACGAACCGCCGCGGAATTTTTAAATTGTCAGGTATGTTCTCATTTGTTCAATTCGAACGACACCCGTCAGATATGGACAACTTAAAAGTTTATAAATGCCACTTACCCTTTAGAAAAAAATGCAATTTTATTTAGTTTTTCGGACTTATTTAACACCAACTTAATTTATAAAATAACACCAAGTACCTAGGTAACTTGAACAAAAACAACCCGTCACAATAAAATCACATAACACATCTAAGTACCGTTCAATCTGAATTAGTATTTTGAGGTGCCACTGTGTAGACAAAAATACGCCCTTATTGTCTGAGTGGTCTGGGAAATAATGTATTTAACATCTAAAAATTTAAAAAATAAATAACACGTTGGTTCTCTCGATCGATATCGGCCTGCTTCTTTAAACAGCTGATTGCGGACAATCGGGCTAATATTTAAAAATACAGCGTTGCCACTTTCGATGTTTTATAAGCGACTATCATAAATTGCCGAATTTCCTTCTATAATATTACTTTCCTGTATAATTATAGTCTCGGAAATGGCAACCGCGCTGGCTCTAGAGAGCGGAGATTTCTCGGAAAGAAAGTTCAACGACTGGTCCGAAGACGGACTAGACCATTATTTCAAAGGATAGTTCCTGTCAATTGTTAACATAATTGTTTCATTTTATCTTTAGCAAAGGGTTAATGGCCCATAGAAATTAGCGTTTTTAATATTTCTATTGCGAAATGATTAAGTGCTCTTGTTCTATGTGTGTTATTGTAAAGTGTAATTGTGCGTTAGTGTTGGGGTTTCGTTATAAGCTTATTATGCACACTATCATCAGGACACGTGAGCATAAAGTTTTTCCCATAGAAAAAAAGAACTGAAAGTGTCTGTGCCCTGGATTCCTTAATCGCGTCCTGGATTTACTTTCTAAGTAAGCTAAATATTTATTTTTATAAGAAACTAAAGTTTTTTTTACACTTTTAAACATTTTGGCAACATTGTTCCTGAACATCTGTTTATTACCCAGCTGGGTAATGTAATATGTTCATATATGAATGTGCCGAGGAGTTGTGTGTGACTTTTAGAACACCAAGGCAGACAGGTGATGTTGTTTCGTTAAAAGTAGTTTTTTACTATTCTAGCGCTCGAAGGCGACTTAATGTCTTTGTCAAAATAACAGAAAACGACAAAGAAAAGTTATGCTAATTTTCAGAGCTACCCGATTGTTTTCTGGAAAGTTGTTTACAACCTACCTACCTAAGAATGTGAATTGTTTATTCTTCAAAGACTGTGAACCAAAGCCTTATCCTCCTTGATTTGGGATCCTTGATTCCAGCAATATTTCAATATACACCTGGACAATAGACTCCTATCCAGGTTCAAGCATCGACATAAAAACTACCGCTAGTTTTTTTCCACTATGTCAACAAGTCAAAAATCATTTTTATTTTTGACAGATAGTTGTCACATTTATCCGTAAGTAAGCTTAGAACGCTGTAAATTTTGTTACAAAATCGCATCATTAGATAAGAGGTTATTGATTACTTTGTTCTGTCAATAGATAAATATTTGTCGCACAGGTTTAAAATTTGTAAAATTTATCTCATATAATATCCTAAGCGCTTGCCGTTGCCCGTATTTGTTCAAAGTATTTTTATGTGGCGTTCTCTGTCTATGCCTGTAAATCAACTATACTCTCAGAAGTCACCTGACTAAACAAATAAAAGATAGAGAGAAGAAAATATTATAAGTCCGTCATTACAAGGCAAACAGTCTCAAAGATGGGGCCGATGGGAGTGACGCCATAGAACCATTCGTTTGTTCAAGGCATTTACATTAAAAAATAGAGACATTCTTGACAGCCAGCATGGCATAAATAATTTTGGTTTGAGGTTATGATGTCTTTCAATCCATATCTTGATATCTTGATAATGAGTTGTGTGTTGCACACACAGAGACATTCTTGACAGCCAGCATGGCATAAATAATTTTGGTTTGAGGTTATGATGTCTTGAAAGACATGGATTGAATCCATATCTTGATAATGAGTTGTGTGTTGCATAAGCTTGAGTTCTCAAAGCACTCAAAATCCAGCGAGTGTAACTTACTTGACCTGGATCACCCTCCGAAAGTTTTTGGAGTTTAAAAACCTACAATTCACTTGGGTATGTAACTGAAAGGAAACCCGAAATTTGCTTGCATATCAGAATAGTTGTAATATTTTCTATAAATAGGAAAGGGATAATATTTACACAGTACCGCTCCTGACCCGTATTAGCCCTTGGGAACTTACAAATCATAAGAGATACCCACTTTGTCTGCAGTATCGTTCGTGTGTCGGAATATATTTATCACCTCCTGGTTTTATTTTGTTAGGATGGAAGAACAAATTGTTTGGCTTATTGGATATACAATATATCATAAAGAGATACTCGGTATATAAAGAAGGTTAAAGTGGTTTTCCGACTGAAAATATTTTTGTGAGTGTAGTCTTTCTGTAGAGATAAGGCGAGGGTGGCAAAGGATAATAGCCACTCTACGGATAGGTGTACAGCAAACATACTTTCGAATATTTGAAAATATTGACGCATAATTGAAAAAAAAAAGACAAGAAAAATATGGATAAAGTTTTATACTATAGGTAATAGATTATTTTTCAGAACTTACGCTGGAGTGCCATACCAACCTAAAAGTACTGGCGGCCAGGGGGAACTAGGTAGAGCTCTTGTGGGTCCCTGGTCACTCTGGGATATTAGGAAATGAAAAAGCGGATGAACTAGCGAAGTCGGATCCGCTCAAAGTCTCAGGGGCCCCGAACTGGCCTTTGGAATATCAAAACAGGCAACACAAGCAACTTTAGATAGATGGTCGAAAAAACAACACGTATCTCGATGGCAAATGTTACCTGGTCAAATACACGCACGGGCCGTAATTGGAAAACCATCGAAGATACTATCAAATTGGATGCTAGCCCTAACACGGCCCCAGTTGAAACAAGTGATGGGTCTGCTAACAGGCCACTGCCACTTGCGAAAACACCTTCAATGGATGAAGGACAACTCCCACATGACAAGCTTGGTAGAAGGTTACTGGACCTCATAGAAGGAACAAACATCTTTTAACAACCAACAGCAACCGTATGAAAACTCAACATTCAGCCGAAATTATAGGCTGTGGTCCCTTCGAAGCAACAACTTTATGAATTCCCTACAATTTCGTTTATTTTTAGTATTATCCGAAAAGCGGCCAAATACCCGATTTAGGGAATCAATAACCTAAAGTTTCAAAGTTAGAAAATCCTAATCAAAAAATTAATGGAAGCAAAGAACGAAATTTGAGCAAATTGACTAAATTCCGTTCTTGCTTCCATTAATTGATTAAGCACCTATAGTCCTTTCCACCGCCCACCAAGGGTTGATAGTCCTTAGGAGTGAGCCAATCGTTGTTCGGAGCTCATGTTTAGCCGTAGATCCCATTACGAATGCCCCTGGCAGCGGACGAAGGTAAAAATATTTAACAAAAATATACAATTTGCTTCCTTATTCTTGGCGGAACAATTAGATTCTTACCAGCCTTTTAAAAACAACAATTTTGTGTGGGTCATGGACCACGAAACTCACACCAACAATAAAATTCTAAGACAGCATGTTTGATTTATTGACATCAAGTTGTAAAGGAAACCCACGTATGGCATGATGATACTAAATCTAAAATAAATTTTGACCAATTTAAAAATAATAAGGCGGTCCTTGGTGAAGTCAAGCAGTACTCATGCATGACGGGCTTATAGTGAAAGTGATTTAATTACAAGGCGTGTTAAATTACATACAAGTTTTCGATGCCCTAACATGACTACGAGATAATCTTAGAAGGAAACAATTATCAACATGTAAGATAATTCGAGATAATTTTTGATTGGTTAGATAAGATTCCGCAAGGCGATAATTTAAATGTATAATTCAAAAGTTAGAGCCAATGAAGTACATCGCTGGGTACCCCTTTGGGGGATCTCTATCTCCGGCACTTTAGAAAATATTTTTCTATAACAAATTAGGTTCATTTTGACCTCCGCTGTATGCTCCCGAGATATTTGGAGGTACTTACCGAACACCCTGTATATACAGGGTGTTCCTTAATGACGTGCTAATATTTCAGGGTGTGATTCCTTAGGTCATATTATAAAGAAAAGTTCATATGAACATATGTCCGCAACGGCTTAAATTTTTTGTTACAGGATGTTGAATTCTTATTTTTTAAATGATTATTTTCTATTATCTCCGAAAGTACTTTAGATATTATTTTCAATTTTGGTATGTGTTAATATACAAATTTTAGTTAGAAAAGTTATTCAATGTTTCCACCAGTGGCGTCCCTGAAAACATGTCCTCTGATATTATTTACAAAAAGATGGTACGCCACTGACATTTTCCATGCGGATATTTTTTCTGATTAGCCTGGTCAATTGTAGATGAAAACGGCCTCTTGAGTTTTTCTCGTCAATATTTTTCTTGTCTAGTATTTTTATGAAATAAAAGACTCATAAATTTTCTAAATTTTCTAAATTTTCTAAAATTTGTAATTCTTTAACTTTGTTTTGTTACTTTGCATGAAACTATTTGCCAAAAAACAGGCAAAAATATTTGGATTGTTCAATCCACAAAAAAGAATTTTATTGATAGATAATAAAATGTGTTGGATTTCGGGATCTAATCACTTATAAATTTATTTTAAAAATGATGATCTGATTGGTCTATTTCATAATTACGAAAATAATCATAATATACTATATTACCTATTGTTCTTAATTAAAACCACTAAATTCGTATTAAAACTCATTATTATTAACATTGATAAAATATTAATGATAAATTTTGTTTTATAAAAATTGTTGGAAATGGCCACCTTCACTTAAAAGGCATGATTCCTCCCATCTTCGCATCGAATGGCCCACTCGTTCAAATATTGAAATTTTTATAAAACAAAATTTATCATTAATATTTTATCAATGTTAATAATAATGAGTTTCAATATGAATTTAGTGGTTTTAAGAACGGTGCGTCTGACGAGACAAACTCAAGATACCGTTTTCAGGTAGAATTGACCAGGCTAATCAGAAAAATATCCGCATGGAAAAAGTCAGTGGCGTACCATCTTTTTGTAAATAATATCAGAGGACATGTGTTGAGGGACGCCACTGGTGGAAAAATTGAATAACTTTTCGAACTAAAATTTGTAGTTCTATATCCTATTAACACATACCAAAATTTGAAAATAATATCTTTAGTACTTTAGGAGATATTAGAAAATAACCATTTAAAAAATAAAAATTCAACACCCTGTAGCAAAAATTTTAAGCTTGGCTGACATATGTTCATATGAACTTTTCTTTATAAAATGTCCTAAGGAATCATTGTTGTAAAACAACCTTTTCCCAATTAAAGAAAATTATTAAGGATTTCCCGGTCAAATTATTTTTTAATAATTTACCAAATAAATGGATCGATAATTCCAGCAAGCAACGGCAAACGACGGGTTCTTATAATTTTGCAGTGTCGGCAGTATTTGGTTCCTTATCTCTCTAGCCGCAACGGGCATGGCGTTACCGGTAGATTAAATCGGTCAGGATGACGCAATGTAACGTTAAAACAGACGGATAAAGAAATTCTGCAGTAGGCAGTAATTTTAGTCGGTTTCTGGCATCCACAGAACCGCATCCGCCAGCGATTCGATCTTTTCAAAACGGGTGCCGCAATGGTGGCTACAGGTTTTAGAGTGTTTTTACGCCAAGTAATTCCGAGAATAGCCAACCGCGGACTTTCCCTGAGAAAATTTTCATCGTCGCATACTCGTGATTGTGATATCATAACATTCTGAGTCCGGAATAAGTAGTAAGTGTGAAATAAAATATTTTAAGTTAGTATTAGTATTCACTACCGCGTTTTCTAAATATTTTGGAAATGACAGGATAGTTGAAATCCCTTTAGTTGGGAAAATACTAGCTTAGGATAATTTTCTAATGTATATAAATAAATAAAAAAAAATTTAAGTTGCAAGTTCGTGATAGGATGAATGTTAGGATGGTTGGATTCTCTATGAGAGAAAATATGTTAGTATAGGTTAAATTATTATTTTACATAAAAATAATTAACCCCCGAGGTTTCCGGTTCGCGAGACTTGACTAACGAAAGGACTAACCCCTTCATTACCCTCAATGACAACAGACATTAAAATTAAATAAAGAAAAGCCCTCCGTGTTCAATATAATAACTTGCATTGTTATTGTATCCATTGGACATGCCCGAGCCAATACCAAAATACAAAGTATAGTTTGAACAAAAAGTTAGGCCTCGTCCTACGTTCAAACAACTATAGTTCAAATTAAATTCAAGTCCTTTACATTCTTAGATAAAATTCTTGCCCTCATCTTCCTCAATTGCGCTGGTCGACTGCTGACAGCTTCCAGTTAGTGGGGAAAGGTGGTGGGCCCACCCAAGACCGACTGACACGTGTCATGTCGGCAATGGCATTATGCCTGGCATCCCTGACTAATAAACAACGAGAAATCGTAATCGACCAAGATAAGCGTCCGTAAAACTAATTAAGTAGGAACGTCTTCGGGTTTGTTCGGTTGCGATGACTTTTTCATTAATTATCAAGACGGGCGACATAACTGATAGTGTCGACCAGCAATCATACATTTTCAAAATTTAAACAGATTAAGAAAGTATATTGGCTTTAAATACATAATTCCTGGGTGGGGAATTCACCTTTGGATAGAATTCAAAAATGGGGACAACATTAAATTTCCAAAAATAGCCGTCTACTTAATAATCTGATTAAATTAAATTCAAATAAAACTTAAAGGGACACTTGGTTATACGGGGGTTATCAAAAAACGTCTTACGTGAAACGCGCAGATAAGGAGAACGTTTAGAGTTACCTATCATTTATTAAGCGCAAAACGGACGGACGTTTGGGGCTACGTACTCCACTCATATTATGGTATAATGTACGTACGTTCCGCTTGGAAAAAAATTTCTTCGTGTTTTTTTTTGTCCACAATTCGGCGACATCATTAAGGAACACCCTGTATATATCACTTATTAACCGACATACAAACAAACAAAAAATAATTTGTAAATTGACCCTCTTCTTGTTTCTTTCATTTCTTCGTTTCTCTGATTACCACTATATCTTCACCCACACAACAACGGCTAAAATGAACCCATTGATCTTTCTACGAGATTAACTACAAAGATAAACAATAATATGACAGGTGAAAATTTATTTAATGCTATAATAAAATGATATATTGATTGTATATAAAAATAGGACCTATTAAATATAGCAGATTGTCAATTGTGTGCAACTTTAATTAGATCTAAAATGTTTAATTTTACTGAACTTTGATTGTCACATCAGATAATAGTTATTTATGTATCAAGGGTACTAAGTAGATGATTATGCCCTGAGGGCGACAGTCTTACAAAGCCGAGGGCCTCTGGCCCGAGGGTTCGTAAGTCGCCTTAGTACTCGTGGTGCATACAAACTTTTATGTCATACCAGTTCGTTTTAAATAATAAATTTTTTTTTTTAAATTTAATTTGATTTATCAATTTTTTATTTTTACCTGCGACATTACCTTGACATAATTATAGCCTCCGGTTTTGTTTCTAGGGAGATAAGTATTCAAATGTTTAATGTGTCAAAGTCAAAAATCAAAAATTGCACAAGGTTTTGAAATTCTCGACGAAATTGAAAAAAGGCTGAAAACGCAACGCAAAATCTGTTATCGAGAAAATCCAGAGACTCATACGACAAAGAATATGACCAATTTTTGAAGTGGATGTCAGAAAATACTGTAGAAAACATTAACGAAACTGTACCGTTGGGGTACTTTAATGATCTATCTGAAAAATTTTCCCCGAGCTCTCTGTGGGCTAAATATTCGATGATAAAGAAGACTTTAATGGCAAATAAGAATATTAATATATGTAATTTTCACAAATTATGCGAGTATTTAAAGCAAAGGCCAAAAGGGTATCAACCAAAAAATTCCAGTGTTATCTAGAGAAAATATCCTAAAATTTATTCATGAGGAACCAAATGAAACGTTTTTAATGAACAAGGTCGCACTATTATTTGGTGTATTTGGTGGATGTCGGCCGCAAGAACTTGTAAATATGTTAGTCACACATGTAAAAGATAGAAAATCAGTCTTTGTTGTAACGGTGCCAGAAACCAAACCTGACAAAAAACGAGTTTTCACCCTTATTGATGAAGACGAAATGAATAGTTTGAAACTTATAAGAGATTATATGTCTTTGCGGCCACATGGCTGCTCAGAAAAAGACTATTTTTAAGCTACAGACAAGGCCGCTGTACTGTACAATCTGTTGGAAAAAACACATTTGGGAAAATTCTCTGTATTATTGCAAAATATTTGGGTTTGAACAACCCCGAAAAGTACACTGGTCATTGTTTACGTCGAACTTCGGCAACTATTTTAGCGGAAGCTGGAGCAAGTATGACTACGCTGATGCGCCAGGGTGGATGGAAGAGTACCGCAGTTGCTGAACGATATTTAGAGGATAGCATATCCTCAAAAAATTAGGTTTCAAGGATATTGGCAGGCGTACCATCTGGATCTCGCAATTCCTTACAGAAACTAGAGACCCAGACAATGAATCATGAGTCAACCCTTGCTGCAGGAAATTTAGCTATCAGCGGAATCTTCCATAATTGCCAGTTCTATGTAAATACAACCAAATAATAATGATATATAAACGTAAATTTATATTTTCTTATTTTGTTAATAAATAATAAGTTAATTGAAAACTGTTTTTTGCGTCTTAATGCCAGCCGGCGGCGCGAGCCATAATGTGTACTTTACGCCCGCACGGGCATAAAGTAATCCATTATGTAGATGGTATCTAAGGTATAAAAGCACAATAATGAACTGGTATGACATAAATAATATTATAAATGATTTTGCTACAAAGTTGTCCGGTCAGCTAATTTTTGTTTAACGTGTTTCTGCCAATCCGGCGTATATAATTTTCTTCCTGGTATTTAAATACAAACTCCACACTTGGTATGATAAAAGCATTTATTTTGGGACATCCTGATACACACTGTATTTTCCACTTTGTCGGCTTCATCATACTTCAGACCATATCTTTCTTAATTAATGCCTGGTTGGTTCTTATTCATTAAATAAATCCGAACAAACACACTAGAAAATGACGACCTTACTACACTACCCCAATTATTTATTATCGAATATTCAATTAATAATGAACCAATTTTAATATACAGTGAAACCTCTCATAACGGACACCTCTAATAAGCGGACATTTTTTCATAGTCCGAAACTAGGAAGAGTTCTTAAAGCTCCTTTGAACAGACAAAAATTTTTTAAAAGTATTTGGGGGACGAATAAGTACAATGCAAAAACTCTCTGAAGACAGACCGGCAACCAATCGTGTATGCGTGGAAGCGCGAAAGAACTTCGCCGAATGAAAGTATGTGTGATTCCCCGACAGCAGTCCGCCGTTTATTTGTTTGTTGTAAGGTTAAAATCGTAAACAATGGCACAAAAATGTCGCGTTTTGAGTCTGAAAGAGAATATTGATGTTGTGGAAGTTTGTAATTTGATAACAATGATTTGAGCGAGTTCATTAACATTGATAGCATTGTGCTATTAGAAGATGATAGTGACCCCATTCCTACCGATTATGTAGCCCAAACTGAAACCACATCACTCTCTGACGACTGTTGTTGAAGTTGAATGCAGTAATCAAACAAATGTCACCAATTATCAACAAGCCATTAGTATGGTAAAGGAATTATAAGAGTAAGCAAAGAATAGAGGTGACTCTACAGCAATGGAATTGTTATCAGACTTGGAATTACATTTTCTAGATTGCAAGTATGAAACGCAAACACATCAAACTACGTTATTCGATTTTTTAATAGTACATGCTAACTAAAACTAGTGTATTTTTGTTATGTTATGTTTATTTGTACATACATATACATAGTAATAATTTTGCATTTACATATTACCTAATAACAAATTTCCCATGGGCGGACACCTCTATTAGGCGGACACCTTTAGACAGTCCCGTAGGTGCCCGCCTAAGGGAGGTTTCACTAATGTATATACAAAGTTCGGCGATAAAGTAATTACCTAGCACTCTGTATTACAGACTTTATTGGTTGAAATGCTTTTTATTTTTAATTTAGGATATCTCTAATTGGTTTAGTTCAAAGAATAAATTAAACTCAATTTTTATGCAAGATGTGTATCTCAAATTACAATTTTAGGAAATTTCCATGCATCTATGACGACTATTTTATATTCTACCCTGTACAATTATATCAGGACCAGGGTTGTTCGTGTTTGTTCGTATACGTAATTACTGTCCTGACTGGCTGAAAGTGTCAAAATTACTACTACATAACCTAAACTTTATTATTACAAATTTGATGTAAAGTTCGTGTGGAAAAGTAGAATATAGTAGTTTTTGGTTAGTGTTTTTGTATTGCTTTTTGCTTTACGATTTGATTTAAATAAAAATATTCTAAAAATGATGGGTGAAAGTAGTAAATGTAGCAAAATACCTAGTAAGAGCATGTAGCAAATTACATTTACTACGGTAATAAATTACGTAGTAAATGTTACATTTACTACTTTAACAACCCTGATCAGGACAACTCTGCCTAAACTCTAGAATCTGTCATCTATCAGTCAAATAAAAAATTATTAAAATTGGTTATTAACGAAAAAACAACTTATTAATTTGTAATTTGATTTTTGAATATTCGATAATTAATTGGCTTAGTGTGTTTGGGTCATTCTTTCGCAAATGGCATACCACACCCTTGAGATTTTAGAATCGTCCGAAAATTTTTTACCACTGCAAATTTGTAGCAAGTTTGTACATACAATTGTAGGTGACACGCATATCAGGATTTTATTGAAAAAATTATTTTTTCGAAAATATCCACACATGACTTAAATTTATGATAATTTGTTCGATTTTCTCCAATTACGTGAAATTTATTATCTCCAGTTGTACTGATCGGATCAATTTTCGTATTTTTTAATGCTACTTATTGTTACGTTAACTTCCGAAGTGTATTAAAAAAATTGCTATTGTGAACAAATGAAAAATATTAACATATTTAATTGTATATAGTTTTAACATGCTCAAGCAAAAATTCCATACCAAAGATTTATGTGCCGATATATTGGAAAAAGCAAAATCTTGAAATACGTGTGAACTAAACTTGTTGAAACATACACAGGAAAAACGTTTTCATCGGGTTCGAAGAAGTGAAATCATTTTTTTCCTGAAATCCGTGCCGTTTTTATAAAGGAATGACCCGTTTACGAATTAAAACTACTGAAACACATTAAGGTATTACGAGGAATTTTACCAGCTCAATGAAGCAATCGCATCATTAACACATATCGTAATTTGCATCACGCAGATCACAACGTCGAGCTTCATACAGTAACGAACACATATCCGATACAAGGGTCTCTATTAATAAAGTTTCCGCGATAATTGCTTCCGTGTGCTGAAATCAGTGTTTACACCAGTAATTTAGCTGTTAAGAAAATAACACTGATCTCAGGAAGTTAACTATTGATAAATCTACTTATTTTCACACGTTCATAAATTCATTAATACCTTTTTGATCTCCAATGCATGCGAAGTACAGTGTAGGTAAAACTATGGACGACAGACGGGTTGGTTGGTTGGTTAGAGGCGGGGGTCGGGTGTATTGTGTACCCCGATCTTGTTCCAAGATGTTTGTTCCTTCTATGAGGGCCAGTAACCTTCTACTAAGCCTGTAATGTGGGAAGTTGTCACCACTTTGTATGTTCCCAAAGATATTTTGTCTTCTGCGAGACAGCGCTACGCAGCAGTATATTATGTGTGAGGCGGTTTCATCTTCTTCGCCGCAGAGTCTGCATTCAATGGATCCATTGTAGATACCTATCCGTTGAAGGTGTTTTCGCAAGTGATAGTGGCCTGTTAGCAGACCCACCACCTGTTTCAACTGGGGCCGCGTCAATTTTAGCATCCCATTCGATAGTATTTTCGATGGTTTTCCAATTGCGGCCCTTGCGTGTATTGGACCAGGTAACCTTTGCCATCGAGATAGGTGTTGTTTTTTCGAACTAAGGCAGTGTTCCTTGCCTGTTTTGATATCCCAAAGGCCGATTCGGGGCCCCTGAGACTTTGAGCGGATCCTGCTCTCGCTACTTCATCCGCTTTCTCATTTCCTAATATCCCAGAGTGACCAGGGACCCACAAGAGTTGTTCGCCACCTTGTTCCCCCTGGCCGCTAGTTCTTTTAGGTTGGTATGGCTCTCCAGTGTGTAAGTTTTGAAATAAATCGATTGCAGTTCAGACGTCAGACAATAGTAAAGTCGATTATATTATTAGGTTCATTTTTTTTAATGCCCAATGATGCGACTTCGCAAAAGAAACTAATTAGATGTGGGTCAATACTGAAACTAATACCAAATCGATATTATTAATAAAATTGTCAATAATTCTACCAATCAGAGAGACGCAATTTCACGTACGTCTCAATAATTCAACACCTTTAGATCGTATCGATAGCCTAATACACGTCCAAATCAATAAGCTGTTATTTCGTTGATAATGAACCAATATTGATAAATTTTGTTTTAACTGATAGAAAACAGATTGTCGAGTTTAGGGCGTACGTTCGTCCTGATACTTCTAATTGTACGCGGCAGCTCATAAAATCTAGATGCATGCAATTGTCCTAAAAGTTAAATTTGACACTGGGCCAAAAGTATAAGGTAGTAGCCATACCACTTTAACTAACAAAAAAATTACTATTTCTTCTAAGTCGATGGCCATAACGGCGCACTGCCCCTCGCACATAGCCTTGTACATAACACCGCACAGCCTCGCTTGAGCTTCTCACCGTAATCCTTCGACATCGAGATATGAAGATGGTCTGTGCGTTGTTATCTTCTTCTGATGAAGGGGATATTGTTTTAGACTCTAATATAACAAAGTGGTACTTACTTATATGCTTAAACAAAAATCAAAATTACCAGTTCATCCCATTAACGTAAAGCGAAGATTCAATGGAGAATTTTATCACCTTTATAATGATCTAAGGAAATATTCCCAACGCTTCTTTGAACATATGAGAATTACCATTACTCTTTCTTCCACTGATATAGGTTGAGAATGGCAGTTCTTCCAATTTTTATTTATTCTCCTTTCACTGTTGCTTACGATATAATCAAAGTTATTTATATGCATTCTCATATATTCACAAAGCGTTGGGGACTTTTCCTTAGATCTTTATAAAGGTGATAAAATTCTCCATAAAATTTTCGCTTTGCGTTAATAGGATGCACTGGTAATCTTGAATTGTTTAAACATATACCACTTTGTTATATTAGCATCTAAAATAATATCTTCATCGGAAAAAGATTACGACGCACAGTCCATGTTTATATCTCGATGTCGAGAGACAAACTGATCGACAGGCAAGGCAATGAGCTAGGGCCAGTGCACCGTTGAGGCCATATATTAAGTAAGTTATATTGTTGAAAAAATGTTTCGTACACAATCAATGCCACACTTTTGGCTTTTGCTAAAGTAAAGATAAAAATCATCTCAACAAATAAAGTCTATAATGCGGGGTGCTACACAATTATCAATTCATTTAATTCATTTACTTAACTTTAAAAATACAAATAGGAGGATCTACTATTTTAAAAAGTATTGTAAAAAGGAGGAGGTAATAGAGTAAAAATAGACCTAAGTTATTTCTAACATTGAATTTTGCACTTTTTTATGTTGAGCTAAAGAAATAATGCATTTTACGACAAAGGTATTTTTAGTTAGATAATATGTTATGTACCGAACACGAGGATATTGAACTTCTATAGAAACAAGTACGCGAAAGAAATAACCAGAAATAAAAACAAGAAAATATACGATCAACTATCAACCTAAATACCAGGATTACACCAGAGAATCTTAAATTCGGTTAACCGAACACACAGAGGAGAAAGCAGCCCTTCATATGTATTTGTTAAAAATAACTGAACCAGATGGCATCCATTTATTTAATATCACCTACTTTTATATCAGGATGTTCTACAAGACAAGTAGGGGAGATTCGCCATGAAAGGTACAGTTCTTAAAACGAAGAGCCGCCATATTTTGATTTTGATGCGCAAAATCAATTTTAAGAATTCACATTTGGAAACACTGTCCGCAGCACAGCCTTTCACTGGATTGGGCGCCATTATTCTGTAAAGTAAATTATTTGTGAAAACTTCGAACTATGTCTATTTATTTATTTTTATTTATTTACAAAAATTGGGATACAACAGGCACTGAGCCCAATATAGCATCCACGTTGTGGGGGTTATTAATGCTTAAATTAAGTATACATTAAATTATGTTAACCTAAAATTTATGAATATTTATAGCATTGATTTTACACATTTTTTAAATCTAATTATAGACATATCGAACATTTCCATTATTAAAGAAAGCCTATCACATGCCCTAGTCACTCTAAAGAGAGGAGAATTTTTTCCAGAATTTGTATTTCTTAGTGGAATATTATTGTTATAATAATTATTGATAATTATTGTTTTCTGCAACTTATTATACAGGGAAAAATTGTGGGACGCCGACTACCAGGACGAAGACGGACATCTTGGCTCAAGAACCTGAGGGAATGGTATGGCAGGAGTACCAAATCCTTATTCCGAGCAGCGGTTTCAAAAATACAAATAGCCAGAATGATCGCCAACCTTCAGTAAATGAAGACGGCACCAGAAGAAGAATAAGTGGAATATTAAAAGTATTTTGAAGCCTT
This sequence comes from Barypeithes pellucidus, assembly GCA_963991005.1. Classification (NCBI taxonomy): domain Eukaryota; kingdom Metazoa; phylum Arthropoda; class Insecta; order Coleoptera; family Curculionidae; genus Barypeithes; species Barypeithes pellucidus. Next base: position 17,489,472 of record OZ022562.1, on the reverse strand, counting down.
AATTCCCTAACCGGTACATTAAAGCTTAACTTTGATCTCAGCGTTGGCGAATCAACAAGACCGTTCACCAACTTGTAGATCATAACTACATCGGAAACCATTAGTCTTTCAGCAAGTGGCATTACTGAAAATTTCTCCATTATAGGCTTATAGTTTTTATTGACTATAGCTATGTCTGTTTTTCGTGATAAGAATCGTAAAAATTTATTTTGAATACTTTCCAGCCTTCGCTGGAAAAGTGCGTACTGAGTGTTCGAAACAACCGATGCAAAATTAAGTTTACTAAATATAAACGCATAATACAAGTTTAGATCTGTTCGAGGATTATTAAAACTTAAACTATTTCTTATAATAAATCCTAAAAATCGATTACACTCATTGATAACCTGTTCAATGTGAGAACTAAAAATTAACTTAGTGTCTATTATAGCACCCAAATCGCGTATTTTATTAACTGTTTCGAGATCACTATTATTAACAGTATAACGAAAATTGTGTACATTTATGTGTCTGGTAAACGTAATCGATACACACTTCCCTAGATGAAGAAATAACTGACTTTCATAGAATCTTACCAAAGCATTATCATCTTGCAGCAATGTCACAGGTAAAGTATTAAAAATTGATCAATTTTAGTTCGGGGACTTTTATGCTAAAACTATGTTTGTTGCGGAGGAAAATATTATGAATTCAGTACGACGACAGATTGGTTAATGTATTTTATATGCTTTTTATGGGCACAAAAATCCTGTGGTATGTCGGGTCTTCTTCATATTTATCGTAACAACTGTTCGTAAAGTATGTAGATGTTTTATAAGGAATATGTAATGTTTTAAAGTTGTTTCTGAAGCAAGCACTTTCTTTTATTACAACGGTCCTTTTGCAAACAGCGCCTGTCCTTTCCCGTGCACCCATGCTTTGACAAGCACAAATGTAGCCTCATCTAAAAGTACATTGATTGGATTAACAAATTAAGTATTTAAAATAATATTTCAACGTTTGGAAGATATTATATGACCATTCGTCAACTGTCCATTTCATGGCGCATTTTCCCTACAATATCATATTTCGAATTTTGTATATTTTCTCTTGTTTAAAATTTCGCATACCTCTTATACACTCCTTTTACGTATATCTTTCCATTATTCATTAAATGGCCTAAACCGCTTTCCCAATGGTAATAAAAACTTTTTACGTTTAATGTAAAGTTGTTTTTCTAAGTACGATATGAGTATCACCACAATCTTTAATAAATTCATTAAATTATGAAGACAACCTGAATGCATATGGCCGTAATGGAATTGCATTTTAACTTAAGAGCTGAATAACATAGTCTGTTGTGTCTCTTTCGTGTTAAATGCAAATAAGTATCAACACTGTATTGCAAGTTAGAACTTATTATAATTTTATTTTATATTGTATATATTTCGTACACACCTTAGAGGAAGTAAGTGTAACCAACGTTACAACGTCATATATTGCGTGTTCGGATAGGATATTTGGAGAGGTGAGTCTACATGTTAAAATAAAGATAGTAAGTCATATAACAAAAAGTCCAAAACTCAATACTTTTCGGGTTACAGCCTGTCAAAGTACGAAATTTTCTTTTCTTATACTATCAAGTTCATATTTGGTACCGGGACTAGGCTTAATGAATTCTATCATTTTGTTATAAGATAAGAATGTCTCTCTACCGTGCCACCAGAGGCCACTTTATCTGAAATTCAAAAGTCTCATGATTCCTTGAGACTATCCATACTCACCGGCACAAAATTCCGCCACCCTGAAATTTTGGTTGTTTGATATTTTATAACTTTTTTATTTTTTATGCGATTTTCATGATTTTGTTATCAGTTTGTAGATCCATTCATTGTGTTTTTCCCTAATTAAAAATAAATACGATTCTTTCAATTTAAAAATAACACACACTACGAACGAACTGAAGGAAACCTTCAAACTACTTCAAACAGCGTTGTTCCAAGCTTAATTATTGTACCGGCTGGATCAGCAAAATTGTACCAAATTTTATAGAAAAGTACCAACACGGCGACTAAAAAAAGGATGATACTTCACTGGACATTTAAAAGAACTTCTAAAAGTGAACTTAAAAAAACGGTCGTTGCCACCTTCACCAAGAAAGTGTTTTTTTCGAAATCGATTAGTAATCATCTGCTGAATGCATAAAAAAAATTGATTTCACAAATCGATGAGAAATTGGAAGCCATTTTTTCCATCGAGTTTAAAAAGCGATTTGTGATTTGACAGCGATTTATGTCAATCTTGTTTGTCAGGTTGAGGAGTTAAATTTTTAAAAAATTACGAAAGAGGTGAATTAAAATTGTAAACACGATCTCCGTTAGTGGAAAGGAGCATTAAAAATAAAATAATCCATTTCGCACAGAATAAAATGTAAAATTTGATGAAGATATTGCTGCTGAATGCAGGCAATACTTTGTACTAAATTCGGTACAAAAGTTAAACACACACACACAACTCGGCTTCCAAGAGCTGACGTAGTTCGTGTTTCTATACGTTTCCGCACGCTTGCGGACTTTTTCGTCGATGAAACCAATACACGCGCAACAATTCGCTGGGTTTTGCAAGTGGTACTTTTTAGTGTTTTTATTTAAATTCAAATTTCATCGCGTCGCGTGTAATAAAATCTAATAATCAGATTATGTATTATTATTGTATATTTTCAAAAAACTAACTATCTGTTCTGTTTCACTATTATTGTGTTCTGTCTTGCTGTCAAAATCTAATCTTCGAGCATAAAGTATTTACAGGAGTGTTCCCATGAAAAAGAAAAAACAACTGATTATGTATGTACCTGGATGTCCCGCTCTTTAGTTATAAGATATAATAATAATTAATTGTTATAATTCATATGCAATTCCAGTTTTACATTAAGTTTGGCAACATTGCCATTGGGTCTAGGCGAAATGTTGTACAGTAGCGCGGACTGCGAGTATGAGGGTTTGTTACCCCACTTTTAAAACGGTCGATTTAAAAAAAAAATATGTAGCGCTTCTCTAGGACACCCCAAGAGTCACCCATTTAAATATAATACGTCATTTCCATAACACCCTGTATAAATACAATTTTTAATTAAAATTACTTTATTTATTATGATCCTAAAAAATCCGTAGGCCACTGGTAAGGCTCAAAGCGAGTGGACGCGTATCCTACAGCGTTGCCATTTTTGTATAGCCTTCTTCTACTTTATTTGAAACTGTTGATGAATATATGATTGTAAACAAATTGTGCATTATGAATGCAATGTTTTGTCTCCCTTTTATATTATACGTCTATGATTTAAACTTGATGATATTTTTGATATTTTTAGTTAATTATAGTAAATATTTAATAACTTGGCAGTCTTGTGTGGTAGATTTTTCGTCTATACCGATCTTTTAAAAGAAAATTTATAGCTGTAGCATTAAATTCAAAATAAACACCGTTTAGAAGCTGTCGCTTGCTTAATTTATAGTAGCTCATAATAATTTTACTATTTTAAATGCCAAATTGAAGAAGTTCCGTATGTCTTATGTAAATAAGGAATTATTACGAGATTTTGGATCTGCATTATTTATTTATGGTTTATGGTGTTAATGTAATGTAAAATTATTCATTGACAAAATGATTTCATTTCAAAAAAGCAATTTAATATCGCAACTGAACTTGTTGTATTTTTTGTATTGTATTTTTAACAACTTGCGGTTAGTTCTTAAACTATCAAGCTTTTACAGGGTGTCCGCTAATTAATGGGACATGGAAAAACCACAGACTCCTTACGGAAAAATATTAGGATTTAATTATACTTACCTATATCCGAAAGTTGATATTAACTGAGATACAGGGTGTTAAAGTTAAAACTTCATTTTTGTTTTTCTCTAATAACTTTGAGAGAAACTAACGTTCTTTTACAAAATTTGGCAATTGTGGTTTTTTAGGACGAGAAATCGATTTGTTTTTAAAATTTTAATGTCCAATGTGTGCTGTGTTTTTCGCGGGTTTTTCGACCATTCATAAGGTCATAACTTTTTTGTGCCTCAGTGTAGTTAATTTTTTAATAAAAATAATACCTCTCTCATATTTATTACATAAAAAGGGTATATTAAGTTCAGGTCGTCCAGAGTTCCGTTTCGGAGATATTTGCATTTAAATTGTTAGCGCGTTAGCTCAGGCAAGCAAATAATATTTTGTTACTTCTTACCGATTAACTTTTACATGATAATTAATTTTCTAGTAATGGTAATTGGGAATAATAAATACAGCAATTGGATTGTTCTTTAGCTTATTTTAATTAAAATAACTTTGACCCTAGAAAATATCGTGTCGAAAGAAACCAACAGCAATGAAAACACAAACTTACGATAAACTCAAAAATTAAACATTTTCTGACCAAGCTATCTTACAATAATTCCGAACAAACCCGAACAAACAAATAACAACATGGGGGTTTCATAGAAACTGCATCTCTAAATTTTATTTATTTTCTCATAGGTTACTTTAAGAACAAAATTTTGTTTGCAAATTAATAATAATTGGGCAGGGTGCACTAAACAATTTAAATGTAATTATCTCCGAAACGGTAATTCTGGGCGACCTCAATTTAGTATACGTAGTTCATGAAATTTTAATGTACAATGTAGGGGGCGATGTCTGCGTCATTATTTGCACATTTATTAGGCCATAACTTTTTTGTGCCTCAGTGTATTTAAGTTTTTAATGAAAATAATACTTTTCTCATATTTATTACATAAAAAAGGTATACTAAATTGGGTTACCGTTTCGGAGATAATTAACAAAAAAATTTTCTTATAACCTATGAGGAAACAAATAGAATTTAGAGATACAGTTCCTATGAAACCCCCATGTTGTTATTTGTTTGTTCGGGTTTGTTCGGGATTATTATAAGATAGCTTTGTCAGAAAATGTTTTATTTTTGAGTTTATCGTAAGTTTGTGTTTTCATTGCTGTTATTCGATACGATTTTTCTAGGGTCAAATATTATTTTAATTAAAGTTAGTTAAAGAATAATCCAATTGTTGTATTTATTATTCCCAATTACCATTACTAGAACATTAATTATCATGTAAAAGTTAATTGGTAAGAAGTAACAAAATATTATTTGCTTGCCTGAGCTAACGCACTAGCAATTTAAATGTAAATATCTCCGAAACGGTAACTCTGGGCGACCTGAACTTAGTATACCTTTTTTACATAATAAATATGAGAAAAGTATTATTTTCATTAAAAACTTAAATACACTGAGGCACAAAAAGTTATGGTCTAATAAATGTGCAAATAATGCCGCAGACAGCGCCCCTACATTGTACCTATTAAAATTTCATAAAAAATCAATTTCTCGTCCTACGTTATTGCCAAATTTTATGGATTTCCTATGTTCAACTTAACGATGCATCACCCGGTATAATAAGTCAATTTCATAACACCCCGTATATTTGTGTCTGAATAATTTTCCATATTCAACTCAACTGCATCTATTTTGTGTTTTAAAATATTTTCGATATTATTCTTGTTGATAAAAGTAAATTTATTTAAAATTAAAAATTAATGAGTGCACGGCCACATTAAACACGAGTAATTACATTTTTGCCTTTATAAGGACTGCGACCTGTGGGCATTCCATTTATATTAATACGATGAGAGAGAGTTTTCAATTTATAATGATAATGAATCGCTTATGATACCGAAATCTATGAAACAAGAATCATAAATTATCAATATAAAATGAACGTGCCCATGTGGTCTGGCTGAATTGAAGGGTTAGGAGCAAAATAAAATCAGCTTTACTTCTGACCAAAACTTCTCCTGGCGTTCATCTTTGCAATTTCCATGAGTACTGATTTATTACTCACGGACTGTTATCAATCACGTTAAATAATTTCTTATTTAGGATTCTCTAAAGGTAGTGTACACGTCATGACTATTTATTGGTTATGTTGTTACATATTAAATTTTCTTCTATTCTTTTTGATGAAATAATACACGTGCCACGTTAACTACCAACCATGCACAGAGGAATGATAAGGCAGGTTTTACTTATTTACCACTCCTGAATGCTGTACGATTAATTTGGCGAGAACATACACTGCCGAGCATTAAATTAGGGCCACCCCGTAATTTCAAATTATTTCAGACATTTTTAGTTTATTGGCTTGTTTTCCGATTGTAACAACGTTTACTATCTTTATTCGATGATTTGTTCGTGATAGCTTGTATAAAAAAAGTTGTTGTTGTTTCGCTAACCGTTTGACCAAAAACAGTGCCCCTCACTCAAATTCGTAAAAAACATTATCAGCATATTTTTGGGTTTTGTACTTTTGTTTGTCTGTTGCAAAATGTTTGTGTACTGTTGGCATTGTGAGTATATTGAAATGTCCATAAATCCTGTTGTTGCGGCACGAATTGTGGCGGCTACAGAAGATTGCCGCGGTCAGCACGAAATTGCGAGGAACGTTGGTGTAAGTCTCTCCAGTGTGCAATAAGTATTTCACCGGTACCAAGAGGCTGGTCTGCTCACTCGAACGCATGGTTCAGGACGAAGGAACAGCTAGAGATGACCGCTTTCTCGTTTCTGGTGCTTTGAGAAACCGGACGGTCACGGCAGTTTCCCTTCGAAATCATCTGCAAGAAATGAGAAATGTAAACATAAGTGAGTGGACAGTTAGGAGGCGACTTCATGCTGCTGGATTATCTTCCCGAACTAGAGCTACTGGGCCGCCGCTACTCCGAGACCACCGGATTGCAAGGTTGAATTTTGCAGGAGAACACTTGGTTTGGACAATAGAGGATTGGAGTCGACTTTTGTTTTCCGATGCATCGCGATTCTGTCTTACGGGCTCAGATAGACGTGTAAGAGTGTGGCGACGACAAGGCGAGAAATATGTTCAAACGAGTATTGCCGAGCGACTTCTGTTTGGTGGAGGATCAGTTATGGCATGGGGAGGCATATCTTTTGAAGCTCGCACGGAGTTAGTACAGAATTGGACGTTGAATGCGCATAGGTACCGGACAGAGGTTCTAGAAGACCATGTTGTATCGGTCATGGTTATTCTTGGAGAAGACGCAACCTTTATTGACGAAGTTCAAGTCACGCGATTTGTTTGGCCTGCTCGCAGTCCAGACTTAAATCCTATTGAACATGTTTGGGACGAGATGGGGAAACGTTTGCGGTGAGATGTGCCGGCCCCCACAAATTATAGAGAGCTTCACGACATACTGGTGCAGGATTGGGACCATCTTCCACAGGATGTGATCGATAATCTGATCCGATGCATACCTCGTCGTTTGCAACCGTTATCACTGCCAGAGGAGGGAGTACTCGCTGCTGAAGTCCTTAAAATTTCATTTGTTTGAACTATTAAATTAAAATTTTCATTTTGATTACTTTAAATAAATAATAAAAAAAAACCAACATTTTTTTTACAAGCATTCATAACAAAATCATCACATGACGTTAGTAAACTTTGTTACAACCGGAAAACAAACCAATAAACTAAAAATGTCTGAAATAATTGGAAATTACGGGGTGACCCTAATTTAATGATCGGCAGTGTATATTAACTGTCATTGAATGTTTAATATGACAATGTAACTCTTGTATTAATTGAAAATTGAACTAAATTTTTCCAAAAAAGAACCTGTCCAATGACTTACCTCTAACATTTAACAAAATGCACTGGCCCTTTTTTGCCCCGGACACATCAATGACAATAGCAATTCGGTTAATTATTGACCTTTTTAATTAATTAGGTTGGTTTTTAATTAACTACCTGCCGAGTCGACATAAAGCATTGAAATTTATGTTCAGCCATGGAGTGTAACTGCATTGTATATGCGTTTACCATTTATGACTAGGTTTTGTGCCTGTCTATGTAGAATTGTGCTACAATGCATCAGTTGCATAAAATGAAAAAACAGTAAAACTATTGTTTTCAAACAGCAGATGTGAAATAACAGTATTTTCGAAGCCAGTTTCGGATTGATATGCAGGTCCTCATTTAACGTTGACCGAGGCACTGCTAATGTGGGGCCCTTGTAAGGGCAGGGCAACTTTTTCGATAATGAAGGATATAAAAAACAAAACAACTAAGTTGTGAATAGTTAAAATTCCTGCTGTTTGTTGTCTTGTCTAAGAAATAGTAAGGCATTTTCAAGTATTGTGCCTTATGTGAGGACTTCGGGGCCGTGCCCCAAGTCCCATTAAATATAAATGGCGACAATTTAAATGCAGTGTTATTCAAATACAATATCTATATTTTGCCCCCATCTCTCTAAATGGGCACCACCCGCCCCTGCGCCTGCGGTGACATTGATGGGAGTATCGCATAAAAAAGGGGTTTGATCCCTTCGCCCTGTTGCCCATGCCATACCAACCTAAAAGTACTGGCGGCCAGTGGGAACAAGGTGGAACTCTTGTGGGTCCCTGGTTACTCCGGGATATTAGGAAATGAAAAAGCGGATGAACTAGCGAGAGCCGGATCTGCTCAAAGTCTCAGGGTCCCCGAACCGGCCATTGGAATATCAAAACAGGCAACAAAAACAACATTAGATAGATGGTCGAAAAAACAACACCTATCTCGATGGCAAGAGTTACCTGGTCAAATACACGCACTGGTCGTAATTGGAAAACCATCGAAAATACTATCGAATGGGATGCTAACCCTGACGCGGCCCCAGTTGAAACAAATGATGGGTTTGCTAACAGGCCACTGCCACTTGCGAAAACACCTTCAACGAATAGGGATAAACAACGGATCCATTGAATGTAGACTCTGCGGCGAAGAGGATGAAACCGCCTCACACATAATATACCGCTGCGTAGCGCTGTCTCGTAGAAAAAAAAATATCTTCGGGTGACAACCTCCCACATGACAAACTTGGTAGAAGGTTACTTGACCTCATAGAAGGAACAAACATCTTCTAACAATATCGGGGTCGGCAATAAGCCGAAAGGCTGCAGTAATTTGAAGTTCGGGCCTTTAAACCGACCCCCGCCTTTAACCAACCAACCAACCAACCATGCCTAACTCACGTCTATATTTATTATTTGTCCCTTACCTCACAATATGTCGAGAAGGTATTAGATTTTAGTTCGAAGGTACTTAACTACTAAATGTCTTCAGAAAGTACTAAATCTAGTACTATAGTACTATTGGTGGTAACACTGCTTTCCTCCGAAAAATATATTCCTGATATTTGAGGTTAGGTTTCAGGGTAATCATCGACAAGCTGTAGCTTGTCAGTCGATATGTTTCGATTCGATTAAATCGATATTTATTTCGGAAAGTCGATTGTCATTGGTTGCAATTTTATACATTAACCTTGAGATAAAGCGAAAGGAGAGACGTAAGGAGAAATTGTCGATTGTCTGTGGTTCCCCTGCTGGCTGGTGCATTTCCTCTAGTTGGCTGAGTTACTAGGATATATACTACATACTTACTGGATACTGCATTTTGGGATAAAAGGTTTCTTCCTTTAAAAAGATGCAAACTAATTATATGTAATTTGCACAGTTTAGTTGACAGATTTGTCAAAAGTCATTCCTTTACTAGCGATGTATCTAAAGTAAATTCCGGCTATAATGTACATGGAATATCGCATGGGCGTCGTTTGGGAGGGGCAAGACGTGGCACTTGCCCCTGCCTGGAAGTTGTCAACTTTATACACCAATAATCTTTTATTTCGTTAGCGGAAAAGATAGTGTGTTTTTTTTTTTTTTTTTTTTTTTTTCAAATTTGGTACGTATTTTTAAAGTCGTATAGTAAATTCTATATTCGCTGCGATGCATGGTGGGATAGTTTCTGGTTTCTGGTTTCTTTATTTGTCTTTAAGCTAGGACTAGGTCCTCTTACTTTTATTAAATTACAATGTTTATAAACTTAAATATATGTCGGGTGTTTTTATCCACGGGGTGGCGTGGTGGTGAGTGGGATAGTGTAGTGTGAAGAAAAAATCTAATATAGCGGATCCGAAGATGAACTATAAACAAATTTATAAAGACATTTTAGGCATCGTTATTAATTAAATTAAAACTAGATTTTCGGACATCAGTGGATTACATTTTTTTCGATTTATTGACCAAAATTTATTTTTAATTTTTAATTATTCAAAATTGTTTTCGCAAGAACTATTTGACAGTTTATCGAAGCAATATAAAATGTTTGGTTCTGTTCGATTGAAAAATGAACTTGAAACTTAAAACCCATTACTTCCGTCTCAGTTGAGAGAAGCTTTTTTGGTTCAAAACGAATCAAAACTTATACGGGAAATACGAAATACAACTGGCCAGGACACTCAGGCGATCTCGTTGTAGCATTAACAAACAATGAACTTATTTATGATGAAATTATTGCATATTTAGCATTACAACCGTAGAATACAATTAAAATACAAATAACTATACTAATCAATGTTTCTTAAAATAAATATGGAGTTATTTTTTGGTTTGTCTTCGGCTGTCTCTATTTGTATATACAGGGTGATTCACGACGAGCTTGCATTAGAACTTTATGGAGAACTACTGAATATATGTTCCTGAAACTTTGGGAATTTGGGTTTATCGATATGCTCTCTTTAACTAAAATATTGACATGTTTCTGTCATTTCCGGTTATACCGGAAGTAGCTGCCTACTTTCGTTTTTTAAATACAACATGGTAATTTTTGTTACATTTTTGGATTAAGCATTAAATACTAAGCACATTTTATAGAAAATGTTTTTGTCAGACTCTAATAGTTTTTGAGATATCTGGAATTTTTGTAATTATTTGGCAAATGCATGACGATGAAATAATCCATATAATTTTTTTACCTTAGCGCTTGGACTAAACATTTTTGCTCACCGAATAGCTAGAAGATCATCAAGTCTCAAAAACATTTGAAATTCGGCATAAAATGTACAGGGTGGTCACAATTCAAGCCTCATTGTGAAAAAATTCAACCATTAAAAACTTTCTTATTTTAAATGGAACACCCTGTATATTTTTATTTAATTTGATGGCAAATTAGTTGTTCTTTATAAATAGTATTTACTGTCCTATACCTATATCAAAGCGTTTTCTCAAAAAATCCAATTTTATTCCGAAAATACTATTTGTTCATGTGTGCTATGAAAACAATTGTACTTAGGGGCTGTATACTGATGTCTATACGGAGGAATAGCGATTGATTGCTTGAAAATACAACATTCTAAAGTGTTTCTTAATAATTTATAAATAAAATGCAGTTTATTGTTTTAAATTGTTTTAAATTTAATGGTTTAAATATTATTTTTTTAAAAATAGCAAGGAAACAAGTTAATAAACTTTAAATTCTTTAATTAAAAATGTGTTTGAAAATTATACCTAATATCTTTTGATTATATTTTTAAAATATGTTCGAAATGATTGCCATTTACTTCCAAGCATTTATGTATTCTTTTCATCATGCTATTTCTTGTAGCATTCCTAATTTCTTGTGCAGTGAGAGATTGAAATGCTGCCTTCACCCTTTCAATTAGATTTTCCTTCGTGGTGATGGGACGCGCGTAAACTTTATCTTTAATGGTTCCCCAGATGAAAAAGTCCAGTGGAGTTAAGTCTGGCGAACGAGCTGGCCAGTGGAAGGGACCTTGGTTTGCGATCCACTGGTCATGAAAAAGTCTGTTTAGGGCAGTCTTAACAACTTGGACGTTGTGTGCTGGAGCCCCATCGTTTTGGTACCATGCATTTATTCGCTCTTGGAGCGGCAAATCATCCAGACGTTCTTCTAACTGATCCTCAAGAATTGTCAAATAATTCTGACCATTTAAATTTTCGTCGTAAATGTGTAAGCAAAATATACGGTCATGTTTAATAGCACAATAAACATTAAATTGAAATGATTCCTGGTAACGTCCTATCCTGACAATATGGGGGTTTTCGTGAGCCCAATAATGGCTGTTGTGTCTGTTATGAAAACCATTACGAGTAAATTTGGCTTCATCACTCCATATTACAGAATTAGTAAATTGCTCATTTTCTTGGGTTTTGATTAGAAAAAACTCGCAAAGTTCGACTCGAGCTGGCAAATCTTGTGGTTTTAGATGCTGAACTTGGGCATATGAATATGGCCTCCAGCCATATTTTTTTAAAATTCTTTGTATACTGGAATACGAAACTCTTAATTGCATTGCAGCTTCACGAATTGAGTCTTTTGGGAAAGCGTAAAAATAGGCTAAAATGGTAACTTCAAATACCTCATTGTCCAGTATTGGTTTAATTCTTCGTACTTTGGCTTCAAATGATCCAAATTTTAAACAATTATTATTTAGTCTTCTAATAATATCAGGTGTGGGAATAGGCCTATTCGGATATTTATCCCGATATATTCGACAAGCTCTTAGCTTAATTTTACCACATTCAATGTAAACCGTAAATAAATTTAAAAAATCTTCACTTGAAAATCCGGAGCGTGACATTTTTTAGTAACAGAATAATTGACAGTTTGAAAATACGCCAAGAAATATCAGACAATTGTTTTTCTTGTCAAAGCACACTAGAAAATATTGTCGCCATTATTAATTTTCCTCTGTATAGACATCAGTACCTTAAGTACAATTGTTTTCATAGCACACTTGAACAAATAGTATTTTCGGAATAAAATTGGATTTTTTGAGAAAACGCTTTGATATAGGTATAGGACAGTAAATACTATTTATAAAGAACAACTAATTTGCCATCAAATTAAATAAAAATATATAGGGTGTTCCATTTAAAATAAGAAAGTTTTTAATGGTTGAATTTTTTCACAATGAGGCTTGAATTGTGACCACCCTGTACATTTTATGCCGAATTTGAAATGTTTTTGAGACTTGATGATCTTCTAGCTATTCGGTGAGCAAAAATGTTTAGTCCAAGCGCTAAGGTAAAAAAATTATATGGATTATTTCATCGTCATGCATTTGCCAAATAATTACAAAAATTCCAGATATCTCAAAAACTATTAGAGTCTGACAAAAACATTTTCTATAAAATGTGCTTAGTATTTAATGCTTAATCCAAAAATGTAATAAAAATTACCATGTTGTATTTAAAAAACGAAAGTAGGCAACTACATCCGGTATAACCGGAAATGACAGGAACATGTCAATATTTTAGTTAAAGAGAGCATATCGATAAACCCAAATCCCCAAAGTTTCAGGAACATATATTCAGTAGTTCTCCATAAAGTTCTAATGCAAGCTCATCGTGAATCACCCTGTTGTATGTTATACTCAATTGCCAAAAATGGCCACTGCCCGAAATTTATACCCACGCGTTACGGGTATATTCCGTATACTCCAAACGCGTTGTAGGTAAATTAGAAAAATCCATGACGCGAAATCACGATTTTAATCGAAGGCACACGACAGTTTTCGTGTTATGGATAATAATAAATACCCATAAAGCGAAAAATACATACATAAAATACATAAAAACAATCAAAAAATATGTAAAATAAAAATACTGACACGTTTTAAAGATCTATTTACGAATTAAACATTTTCTATAATAACTAATATTTATTATTTACTCTTGCATGTTAGTGATCCATGACATTTTGAGTTACATTTTTTGTTCCATTGTTTACATGAACATTTATTATCACCACAAAAACTTTTAACAGTTGCATCTGAGAAAACCTTGACCGGAACCTTTAGATGACATATTTGCTGCAGTTTGCAATGGTATTTTTTTGTTATTATTATCAATTGATTGCGACATGAACTGCGAATCCGCATGAAGATGTTCATTTCTTGATAATCTGCTAATGGCTGCATGCACAATATCAAATAACTGCTCACGATGAACATAAAGTAGAATATCTTCTTCCTTAGTGAATCTAGCTATTAACTTTTCGTCCTCTGCAATATTTAGCAATTCATATCGATTAAGCCTTCGATGAAAGTGGTTTTTCCAAACTGCGTAATTTTTGTGCTTCTTTAACTTCACTAATAATGTTTTTATAGTCACCTTCTAAAGGAATGTAGAACTTAGAGTTGATTCTATAAAAAGTTTATTTAAACCATCTTCCTTCTTTTTTTAAGGTTTTCCATTGATTCACCCATTTTAAGAAAATTCCACTTAAAAATTGGAACCCGAACAAACTAAAAAAAAACAATTAAGTAAGGTTATGTATTTTCGCGTTGTGGGTATTTATTATTATCCATAACACGAAAACCGTAGTGTGTCTTCGATTATAATCGTGATTTCGGTCCGTGAATCTTTCTAATTTACCCACAACGCGATATGAGTATTTGGAATATACCCGCAACGCGAAGTTGAAAATTAGTGAAATCCACATCGCGTTGTGGGTATAAATTTCGGGCAGCGACCGTTTTCGCCGATTGAGAACAACATATAAATAGGTCGTAAAACCGAGATCGTAAAAATTTTCAGAAAATGGAAAACTCTCCTCGAAAAAGAAATTACTTTTGTTCGTCTGTTGTGACTTTGTGTGTTGTGTTGTGATTTATCCGTGGGGCGTGGTCCATAAAAAATGTCGCCTGCGGTGCGTTCGCCTACAACGGGCGTTGTTGCTACCACTAGCGTCTTGGTTTTGAAGTTTATAGTAGTAGTGTCCGTTCTGTGTCTCTAGAGGTACTTTTTAACCGGGGTCCACAGTAAATACTAAGAAAATAATAAACATTTTTAAAATTGTCTATTACTTCGTACTTGTACGTGATTCCATTGTTTAAGAGTATCAAGATATCAATTATAGATATTGAATTGCAGACAGAGTAATAACACATAGCTAATAATGACATCAGCAATATTACTTCCTTGGTGGTGATATACTTTGTTATATATGTATTGTGTTTATGTAAATTAAGTAGCATAAATTGTATCACAAGTTAGAGACAGATTTAATTCTGTAGACGATAAGGAGAGCCTTTTGTCAACCAAACGTAGGAATTCCGATTGGTTAAGGAAGATTTTGATATCCTTGAAATTATTGCAAGATCATTTCGATCGACTCATTATTTCTATCAAATCAAAGTTTCTTATAATTTCTATTTACATACAGGGTGTCCCAACTGCCAACTAGGAGTAACGGAACTTAAACTCCGCAGCAAATCGCCATATAAAAATATTAAATTGGCAATATCTCGAAAACTACATATTTTCGGAATAGACAACCTAAAATTAGTTTTCTAGGCATTATGGATTCGACAAAAATTTTTTATAGAAAACTTTAAAATACTAACCTTTAACCATGCAAATAGATCATTTTTAATAGATATTTATCTGAAATACCTATACTCGGAAATATATAACATGCTGACGGTGTCCGTCAACTAATTTCTAGTCGCAACTATAAAACAACATCACCTAAAAATAATAGAAATACCTTCCAGTTTATGCTCTATTGCTAAAGTTTTATTCATTAAAGTACTAATTTTTAATTCAATATAGTATTTATACATATTAGTTTTAAATAAATATTCATATTTATAGTTACTGTAGACATTTCCTGGGCATTAATTGTTATTCCTGTTAGATTCTGTGTCGACACAATATTTTGTTCAATAGTATTATTTATGATTTTGTTCAATATTTTGAACTTTGTTCTGCAACATAACTCAAAGTTTTGCATATTCTTTTTAAAAGTTTTTCTAGATTATTTTCTGCAATTTTACGTATTTCTGACGGAGTACAACTTTCTTCCTGACTCATTTTTATCAACTGTAATAATACATTTATTTTTAATTATGATGGATGGGAAGAAGATTTATTGTGTTCAATTGTTTTTATCATGGCATATTTGATATTGTAACATTTTATTGAATTGTAAAAGTATTGCCAACCCAAAAAGAAAATATTAGATTAAATGGAAAAAATCAATTATATTTTTTAAAGTTTTTCAGACTTCAAAGACCCAAATAGAAAAAGTATTAAATATACGGTTCATAAGACAGTTAGAGCACGTGTACTGTTTGTACTAAATTAAACGCGTGCTCTAAGATAATGTCTTATGAAACTTGTATCTTAATATACTATTAAAAGCTTATCAAAGGGATTAAAGAATTATAGATTATCATCACAAAATGTTACCTACAAGCTAATATAACAATCTACAACTTAATTGATCAGCCCATGCTTGGTGAAAATCCATAGCTAATATTGTGGATTAATTAACCATGGTTTAAAATCGTCTTGCAGCCAAACGGAATATTTTATTTATAAATGGTAAAATGTCTAAATACTAGCATCATTCCTTACACATTTAATTAAAATAGCTGAAGTTAGAAATAACATTCTGTTTGTCAGTTCTTGGAAAATTATTAGTTGTTGTGACGACCTGCGACAATCTAACTACTCGAAAGTCCAAGTACTTTACATATTCTTTCTTCATCGCATATTCATGTCTCGGTATCTTTATTTACTTGTGTATGCATGTGTTAAGCATATTTAAATCTCAGCTCGAGCCTAAATGTTACTTCCATATGCACATATATTGTCAAGTCTGAGTTATATATATAATTACTTACCGGTATTCAAGGTATACTTTGCAGAAATAGGCCTAGGAATGGATGCATTTTCGTGCACTATGATCTCACAGTTTAAGAAAATATATAAAATTACCATGTGAAATGACTGTCAATGATACGTCAATTGTCCGAATACGTCGATTGGCCGAATAGTACAATTAAACAAGAGAAGTAATTAAACGGTTTGCCGTTATTAAAATTGGTTCGTAGCAAAGAATAGCCATTAAATCATTTGATCAGCATAAAAAGATCTTGCTTGCAATAAATAAAAATCAGGCTGCAACACTTGTTCTGCAAAAACTGTCAACAATTTAACCGATATCAGTCCGGTTGTAATATCATGGGTTCGCTTAATTAACAGTCGAGCTGTGAAATGATTACTTGGTCAGCAAGATTTTACAATTGGTCAGTAGACAAAAAAAAAGACTAGAAGCAGTTTACTTCAGAGGTTTGCATATTAAAGAATGGTTATCAATATAAATCATTGGATTGCGTTTGTTTTGAATAATCGGCAAAGTTCGTTATTGTGGGCGGAGCGAAAGCAGTAGCGTGATACCAGTAGCTAATTGCGTGCGTGTGTTTTCATTCGGTGTAGCAGTCAAGGCCCAAAAGGTGTAGCGGGACAGGTTTTTACTTGTTTTCCCAGGGCACTGTCCATTTATGTAACTTTATTGTGTTTTCTTTGCCGAATACAGAAGGACATCGGCTACAAAAGGTGTAGCGGGGGCGGGTTTTCACTTGTTTTCCCAGGGTATTGTCACTATTTCACGTTTTATTGCTTTATTTTTATTAAATATTTTGCTTACCCGCTGATTGCTTACTAATATCTGATTAAAAGTGAATCGCTCATAGCAGCTTATATATTTAACTTGCGTACCAAAATAATTTAGAGCACTCTAGTATGACATTAATTACTGACCGATTCAGAAATGTTTGTTGTCCATAAGTTGCTAACCAACTAGCCATTTTGGCTGACCGATTACATTTTTCTGTTCACAAAAATAAGAATATTTTGGTAAAAAGTTAAATGATACCCATCAAAACAAATACTTCAATAATTTTCAGAATATGTCAATTGACGGAATAGTGTAAAAAGAGGAAAAATAAATAAAACCAACTTATATCCTAATTAGAAATATAAGACTACTGACTCTTCTCAACTACGCCATCGTGTCAATAATTTAAAATAACTATTAGCCTATTTAAATATCCGTTAATCCGATTTATCGTTTTCTTCCCATGTTTCTTCCTGCAGTCTACCACGATCTTTTGTCGACTCGACCTATTATTTTTAGCTCAGTTGACGTATTCAGGTAATTTGTATTCTCTTAATTTCTTTTTGGCCAAGTTTTTTCCGGTCAATTAATGTGATATCGCATTAATTCTTTGCCTTGATTTATTGAAAATAAAGTGACCTTTTGAACAGTGGTATGAGTAGTATGCGGAAAAAGACTATAGTAACATTATTATCGTAAAGATTTTATTGTAAAGTTTTGCTATAAAATATAGTATTAATTACATTTTTTATTAGTAATCCCTACCAAAATAATATTTGGAAACATAATTTACAAGAAACTACAGGGTGTTATGGAAATGGCGTATTATATTTAAACCGGCAATTCCTGAGATGAAAACAAATTGAAGAAAAATATTCAAAAATGGCGCCTTAATTTAATATGCCCTGTACATGCCCTGGTCTCAAACCAAGAATAAGCACATGTGAAACTGTCCCAAGAAATAAACAAACTACAGATGTTCTAAAACGTCAGTGAATTTTGAGCAGTGTTGTCATATCTTCACGGTAAACTCTTTAGAAGGCCAATGTCCTTATGATTGAAAGGAACTTCTTTATAAAGAAAAAGGAATTTTATTGAGGCCCCATGCTCTCTTACCTTTAACAAAATTTATAATTCTCGCGTAGATTTTTCTATGCACTTTTGTAACATCACACAGAAAAGATATCAAAAGTAAATGTTCAGTCAACCTTTTGATTGATTCGGCTTCATTTAGAAAAAAAAAATCGAACTATTTATACACTAAATTATATGTTTTAGTACACCGGCGCACGTAACCTTACAAGTCACACACGGGCATCCTTTTTAACACAACGAACAAACCCGTAAAAATTTGTGGGCACATTTATTTTCGACACACATATTAAATTTACGGCATTTAAAAACCACTGGAATAATAAACAAATAAAGGTTTCAGCAACGATTTGTTTGTTTACGATATTTGTTTGAGCTGACATTCCGTATTCTGTCGTCTGTCGGTCGGGTGAATCGACCTGTGAATTTTGGATCGGTGTTTCCAAACTACCAAATACTAATAATTAGAAATCCAGCTTGTCGACAAAGAGTTTTTGCTAATTTATAAGTTTAAATTCATCGACTAATTTCCTTTTATAATATTACTTTCCGTATTATTATTTTTTCTCTACTTCTGGACAAATCTCGAAGTCTGGTAAATGGAAACTGTTAAGATTATCGGATAAAGACGAAAAAATGTCAAGTATTAATTATCAGCCAGCGTTTCGGTTATTTAAGCATAAACCTCGTCAGATATCAATTAGAAATAGTGACGATAATTGTGCAAAACCCAAAACGGTACTGATACAAGTTACGTTACCTCCATCAACTTTGCGGGAAACGACAATATACAGGGTGTTATGGAAATGACTTATTATATTTAAATGGATGACTCCTTGGGTGTCCTAGAGAAAGTCTACATACTTTTTTTTTTAAATCGAATATCTAAATACTAACGTAAAATCCCTTTTCCCCATATACTGTCGCCCCGTTCCATCTGGATTCACTTAGCAACAATGTGGGTCACTAGAGTATACTAACAGTGTTGTCAGATCACACCGCGTGTCTCTATTTCGAGACTTGGGAGTGGAATGACGTTAGTTCTACGACGTCGAGGGTGCCACGTGTTTGACGTATACGAATTTTAAAAGTTTTGTTAGTTGTATTGCCCGATAATTCATAATAATAAATGTTGTGATGCGATTTCAAATTTGTGTGATATTATCTACTGTCGGTTCTGTTGAAAAACATACTTTTTGTGTTTCATTTTTTTAAGGAATTTAATATAAAACGGATTATTTTAAAATAAGATCGAAGGTAAGAGAGTATGTACCTTAAAATTGTAGTTTTCTTTGTCTAAAAAGTTTGAAAAAGGAGTGATAGCGCGCGTCAAAGTCGTCTTGTTGTCAAAAACTGAACACGTGCGTTTAGAATTATGTGTTGCAATATGACAACATCGCATATAATGCGCTAACCTCTCTTGAACCTGGAGACTGTCTCAATAAAATATTGATTGCGAAGGGCCTAAGGAGCGTCCACGTAAATTTTGAGATTTCATATATTCTGTGTGTTTCGCTTAATTATTCAAAGCGCCATTTATGGTTATTTTTCTTCAATTTATTTACATCTCGGGATATGCCCTTTTAAGCATAATACGTCATTTCCATAACACCCTGTATTTATTTCATTCAAATAGTTATACAATGAAATCATGTATTCTTTTTGTATTAGCGGATTTTTCTGGTCGTCTCTAAACTTTGTTGAGTTGGCCCTCAAAAATCTCACGCTTAAATAAACGAAAACGGCTGATAGCGATACGCCGGCATTCAACTAGATTAAATATAAAGCAGAATTATTCAAATATACAATTTTTATTCATGTAACCTCATGTAAAACAGCTAATAAATTTAAACTTTATGATCTGTGAAATTTATATTCTTCGAAAACTAAATCCTCTAACTCTATTTTAAATGTTAGGTGTGTTTTGATAGCAATAGATTATCCGGAATATCGTGCATACCTTGTTAATGTATGTACTTGTTTTATACAATGTGATATAAATTATTTCCAACTACATTGCATGGCATTTCTGTTTAAATAAACAAAATGGAAGAACATGAAACCTAAAAATAAACAGTTCCAGCAACTGGCGATCTAATTTTACATGAATAAATTTGTTGTCGTATCAAATAAGGCAGTACGAATGTCATTAGTGTTATTTTGAGATTCTTTGGATCGTTTATCTGATTAATTGGGACTCGATTAGGCCGCTCACATACATGATAAAGCTTCCGATAGATTTTAGTTGATTTTTATTGTTAACGTTAATTTATTATGCTTCGAATTTTCTTTTAGATCAAAATTAACTTATTTTAAAATACTTAATGACGAACAGCACTAGTTTTCTTCCGTGTTATAGAATAGTATACTCAAACTCAAAAGGCTTTATTGTCTAAAGACATAAATCTTGTTGACAAAGCAAAAACAATCATAATATTTGAATAACACTAGATATAAAATAATAAATTAAAATAAAAAATATAAAACTATTTAAGACAAAATGCGTCTACTAAAAAGCAACTAATACAGAGCAAAAAGGTATAAATATCATAATTAAACATTATCAAGATTAGAGATGGAACTGAAATCCGGCAGTTGCGGAGTCTAGAGAATCCGGCCTAAAAACCGGATCTACTGCTCCCGCCGGATCAAAGTTCAAGTCCAGCCGAATCTATTTTAAAATTTAAAAACCATTAAAAAAAAATTACAAAAAATCACTTTGTTTATATAAAATGAGGTAAAAAAAACAAACCTACAAATTTGTGTAATAAAAAGTACAGATCTTGTTGACAAAGCACAAACAACCAATATATGAAACTAAAATACTAAATATAAAAATATAACATAAAAATATAACATAAAAATATAAAGCTAAAAGATGAAATACATTTTACAATAATATATCATATACACATATATCAGAAGCTTAAAGACCGCCAAGATCATCCATAAATAAATCGTCAACAGAATAATATGCTTTTGTGCATTTTACTTCCCTTCTAAATCTCTTAAAACCATTAATCCTTCGAATGCGTAACGGAAGATGATTAAAAATTTTTTTACTCTTGTACATAACAGAGTTCCTGGTTTGGCTAGAAGTTGGTATAGGTAGATGAGTAACATATGTCTGGCGCGTATTACACACAGAAACCGAACTAATCTCATTCCGGAATTTTTTATATACCAGACATGATGACTCCAGCAAAAACAGGCAAGGCAAGGTTAAGATCTTATGTGAAATAAATAATGGTCTACTTGAGTCCCTAAGTCTGGCTCTACACATATATTTCACGGCTCTCTTCTGCAGAACAAACAACATATCAAACAAATAACGTGAACATCCCCCCCAAAAACATATACCATATCTAAGATGAGATTCCATCAGTGCAAAGTACGTACTTCTCACCACTTCCAAATCCAAACTATCTGCTATAATCCTGATTGCATAACAATTGGATGCCAGTCTCTTAGCCAGATTAGTTATGTGTACCTCAAATTTCAACTTATTGTCTATGTATAAACCTAAAAATCTACTTACACTCTCCCTGGCCACTGACTGGTCCCCCAATCTAACGTCATCGAGAGAACATTTAAAAGAAATTATATTCGTCTTAGAAATATTAAGAGATAGAAAATTTGCATCAGTCCACTCTTACTTACTTATACATTATACCGTTAATCTTTTGACTGTCATAAGGTTCTAATCAGCCCTATGACCATAAAATGCCCTACATCTTTTCGAGCAGATCAGAGTACAAATCCATATGTATCCATAACATTTACCAACATCCCTTACCCAATAATACAGGGGTGTTATGGAAATGACTTATTATATTTAAATGGGCAAATCCTGAGATGAAAATGAACCTTAAATGGCGCTTTGAATTATTGCACGAAATATACACTTTATATGAAATCGGAAAATTTACGTGGCCGCTACTGAGGACCTTCGCAATCAATAGTTTATTGAGGCGGTGTTGTCATATATTGCAACACAGAATTGTAAACGCACGTGTTCAGTTTTTGACAACAAGACGTCTTTGACCCAGTTCTTTTTCAAACTTTTTAGAAAAAAAATACTACAATTTTAAGGTACATACTCTCTTACCTTCGATCTTATAATCTGTTTTATAATTAAACTCCATAAAAAAATAAAACACAAAAAGTATGTTTTGCAACGGAACCAACAATAGGTAATATCACACAAATTTGAAATCACATCACAATATTTCTTATTATGAATTATTTCACAACAGAATATGAGTAATGCTACAACTAACAAAACGTTTAAAATTCGTATACATCAAGCACGTGGAACCCTCGACAGCGTCATTCCACACCCGAGTCTCGAAACATAATGAAGCAACAATAGTCGCGCGCGGCAGGTATCCAAGCAAGGGCGAACCATGCGGTGTGATCTGACAAAACTGTTAGTATACTCTAGTGACCCACATTGTTGCTAACTGAATCCAGATAGAACGGCGAGACAGTATGTGGGTAAAAAGGGTTTTTACCTTAGTATTTAGATATTCGATTAAAAAATAAAATGTATGTAGACTTTCTCTAGGACAACATTCACACACAACATTCTGTCTTAACTTTTTGAACAATTCTGTGCACAATTTTTAAAACGACGGCGAAAAATGTATGTTTTGCAACACAACCAATAGTAATATCACACAAATGTATTATTATAAAAAATCACCCATTTAAATATAATAAGTCATTTCCACAACACCCTGTATAATATAAACAGCAAAATGTCTCATTAATTCAAAATAAAAATGAATCAATATGTAGATAGCTATATTTTCAAGCCGATCCTGCACCCTTTTATTGCGCTGTGAAGATGTTGGGACTTACACAATGGGGTCTAATCAGGTAGTTGATTTATTGCAGTAAAGATCAACGTT
This sequence comes from Barypeithes pellucidus, assembly GCA_963991005.1. Taxonomy (NCBI): domain Eukaryota; kingdom Metazoa; phylum Arthropoda; class Insecta; order Coleoptera; family Curculionidae; genus Barypeithes; species Barypeithes pellucidus. The sequence goes on along the minus strand of OZ022562.1, from coordinate 17,466,170 downwards.
ATAATGCAAACTTTAATATAACGCAGAGGGATTTTTTTGAACCAAGGTCTATACCACAAGATAATGTCCTGCTACTTATTTTCTGCTTTCTATTCTATTCTATTCTAATCGTTGATTGGCTCTAATGGGTTTGTTGTCACTACTACTTATTACGGTCTGGTTATTTCCTGTGTTTGTGCAACTTATGAATTTTAAGAGCCAGTGAAATTTATCAATAAGAAACGTTAAGAAAATTTGAACTATTATCTCCTGAAGAGATCGAATGTAGATATAAGTATTACAAAATATACGTATATACCTAAGTATTACAGTTTGTTAAAAGAAAACCAATTTTTATGCAGGGATGCATAAACTTTAAATTATTAATTTCCATTACAAATACAGACTACAACATATAAAAATTAATGTTTTTCGATAATTTTCAATCAATTATTAATTTAATATCATCTTTAAACTTACCCCTGTTTTCTAATTTTGCTTAGTTTTTCTACAATTTGTACATTTTTTTAAGTGATTCCATATATTAGTCCCACTTGAATATTTTAATCTAATAATCGGTACCCAATAATCCGAAACCAGTTAACCGAATATCCAAAAAACCGGTGTCAGTTGTCCGCACTAGTTTTAATTATCCGCTAATTAATGGGACATGGAAAAACCACAGACTCCTTACGCAGGAAACAAACGTTTTTTTACAAAATTTGCCAATTATGGTTTTTTTAGAACGAGAAATTGATTTTTTTATGAAATATTAATGTACAATGTAGGAGGCGCTGTCTGCGGCATTATTTGTACATTTATTAGGTCATAACTTTTTTGTGCTTCAGTGTATTTAAGTTTTTAATGAAAATAATACTTTTCTCCTATTTATTACGTAAAAAAGGTCGCTCAGAGTTATCGTTTCGGAGATATTTGTATTTAAATTGTTTAGTGCGTTAGCTCGGGCACGCAAATAATATTTAGCAAAGTTATTAGAGAAAAACAAAAATGAAGTTTTAACTTTAACACCTTGTATATCAGTTAATATCAACTTTCGGGTATAGGTAAATATAATTAAATCCTAATATTTTTACTTAAGGAGTGTGGTTTTTCCATGTCCCATTAATTAGCGGACACCCTGTAGGTAATTAAAAATATTTCACAAAGAACAAATAGCAGTATCAACATAATGTATAAAAATTATCTGTAAAAGTTCTTATGTAATTTCCAACTTTCTTCACGCTTACACGAGAAACTAAATGCAATCATCTTGAACTAAATCAATGAAATTCATTATAATTATTAATATTTTACTAATTATCGCAGGTAAAGTGTGTGTCCCAATAAATAATTTATGATACGAGTATTCGACATTAAGTATCCAATTAATTAATAAAATATTCTATAATTATTATTGGCAATTAAACTCCTGCATTCTCGTGAATTAAATTCGTTGTACGAGAGCGTCAAGCTTTTTACTCGATTGATCAAATATATACATACATACATGCATATTAATTGTATACTATCAGCAAGTTTAATTCGATGAATATGCAAATCGTACATTTATATGCCTTGTGGTTTTCAAAAACAAGTTAGCAGCACATTTAAAAAATAAAAGTTTTTGCACCTTAAAAAAGTTAAAAATTATAGGGTGATTGATGGTGGATGGCCTATTAGACGTTTATGGAGAACTAGTCATCGGATCACTCTGAAAATTTGGGAGCTTATAGAAGCGGATATGATCTCTCTTTTAAAAATATTTTTAGTCATGCAGTGTTGCCGCTTCTACTTGAAAGTCTTAGCAACTTTGATAATTTAAACGGAACACCCTGTGTATTATTTTTGTTTCAGAATCATTATTAATTTTTTAATAACTTTCCTTAATATTTTCCTATACCTATTTGTTATAGTTCTCGAGATAATAATGAATTTCACTTTTTTTTTTCGGAAAACATGTCCTACTAACAGTGATGATATTTTTAAACTCTGACAAATTAAAGCACTGAAATTTGGTATGGAGTCAGGTTATATCCAGAGGTCTTTCACCCTCTTTCTAAATATTAGTTATAATGGTACAGGGTATTTCAAAATACAAATATTTTGATGGTTTGGAAAAATGGTAAATAGTACGTTTTTTAAATGAAATACCCTATATTTTATCTGTTGTCGTAAAAGCTCTTGAAATTGTCTATCTTCCTATGTATAATGTTACTATACCTATCTTGAGCAGTTTTTGACTTATGAGCGTTTAAATTATCAAAGTTGCTAGTACTTTCAAGTAGAAGCGGCAACACTGCATGGCTGAAAGAGAGATCATGCCCGCTTCTATAAGCTCCCAAATTTTCAAAGTGATTCGATGACTAGTTCTCCATAAACGTCTAATAGGCCATCCACCATCAATCACCCTGTATATATAAACAGTATATTGCTAATACCATCTGCAATTATGTCCCCGCTATGGGCATCGAAGGGGGCGTTATAAGTTTGCGCAGTTTGGAAATTTTCTTGTGAAAGTAAACATTTGACAGGACCGGATTTTTTTTCATGTAAATTTCACTTGTTAGTTAGGAAAAATATTGCAATCAAAATTTCGATTAGTTCGATTTAAGACAGCGTTCGATGCATACGATTTCTGACAATATGATGATCCGACGGTGCCCTGATTGGTGTAAACTTTTGGTGCCAAATTCCGTCCGAATATTTGTAACATCGACACGATGAGCTTTATTTTAACTTTCATCCGACGTCGTATGTTTCTCAACCTCACTTTTTTCTAAACTAAAAATTAAGAATGAATGACTATATTGACTATTTTCGGAATTATTATCAGCTAGTAATGCACCAAATTAAAACTACATTAATTTTAAGGTTAGGTAGTGACCACATATATATTATATTGTATACGAGTGACACTCTCTTCTTTTTTTACAAGCTTTTTAGTTAAATTGGGTTCCGAAGATCGGATAATGTGATAAGCAAAATATTTTCATATATATGTACATACCTGAAATACCTGATATTGATCCACGACTTTTACAAAAAAGCACCATGCACTTGTGTCCTTTCATCTTAAGCAAAACAAGCCACTAACCTACCAAACAGCGAATCGAATCGCCACAAATTAAACACTCCTTTACAAAAACTGTTGTTAGGTAATGAAAGTTATAAGCATTAATATACCGACAACAATGTGGATGGACTTTTTAGTCTGTAAATTGAAGAAGCATCCAGAACAAAAGATGGCGACGAATAACAACAAACAAGTAATGTCGGGCCGGCTCTGATGCGATCGATAAAATTTCCAGCCTACTGCGCAAACTCAACAGGCCCGCGCCATCTCCCATAACGGGAACACTTTCTGTATTTTGGAACGTTCGTATTGACGATATACTGTTTATATGTATGTGGTCGGTAGATGAGGACTATTGAGATAGAAAAGGCTTGCCAGCATAACCTGTATCATATTATGTATTGTAGGAACATAACTTAATCGTTCAAAGCTTAAAGCTGTATCCACACAGGAGGTTGGACACCATAACGGCTAAAACTACTGAAACAGTTTTGACTGAAACAGCAGTCTTACTTGAAGACCTAAAACGTCTGGTAAAATCTCATGTATGGACACAGCTTTATGCGACATGAATTCTGATTACCAAGATATCAGGTAAATGAATGTGCGTCTGAAAATCAACGTTTTAATAAATTATACCTACTGAATAATGTTTCCGTTAGATAATTATTTGTATATTGATTTAAATTACAAAATAAATAACCAAGAAGTCTAACAAACGTTATTATCTGAATATTTATTCTAAGGTTCGGAAGCGTTGACACCTAAAAAGAGAAGCTTTCAACGAACTTTGCCGTTGGGATCATTGAAAACATTACAAGTGTCAATAATTGCATAAATTCAGATTTCCTCTTATAGGTATGTGAATAAACATTTGATATTTATTTTGTTAGCTGATTTACAACTTGTATTTCACTGTTAAATATGGTAAGTGTTAATTTTTGTTGTGAATTAAATAATGCACTGTTTATTTATATTAGTAATGGTGATGATTGTTAGTTTTAGTCAAATAATGTAGGTATCTAAACAATTATTATTCATTTGGATTTATCGGGTGACCACGAAAATTCACATAATGATCTGCACCATTCCTGCTCCGAGTATTTTTGTAATTTCAGATTACACAAATTATAGATTAAATATATTTACGAAAATATCTTTTAAATTGCTATACAGGGTATAATGGATTGTTACTTTTAAATAAATGACTTACATACATTCTTTTTTTTTAATCGACTACCTAGAAACTAAGAGAATACCCCTAAAATCATACCACGCGCCTTAGATATATATACAGGGTGTCCCAGAATATGTCCATATTCATTTTATCGACATTGATCAAGAGTACCTTTTTTTCAGCTTAAGGTTTAGAGTATCCAAAAAAAAATATTATTGTCATTCCTTCATCATACAGGGTGTAAAAAAAGCATTTTTGTGTTACGTCTAGTCCGTAGGCAGAAAAATTTATATGAATTTCTCCTGTTATTGTTAAGTGTTCTATCTGAACCCGGGATATTGCCCACATATTCTGGGACACCCTGTATATTCACTTAAGCAATGCTATATAGCTCATGCAGTGTATTGACAGATCACTGGCGACTGAACTCTCTTGACTAGTCACTTCACTTCACATCGATATCAAAATCACCTTATAATTGGCCATCTTTAGCTGGAACGGTCATGGTCACTCTCTTTCTTGTTACGTTCTAACAGGCACCACAATACAACAGTTATTTACGTAAATAGTACGTTATTTTACGTACGGCTATTGACCAATCCTGTGTTGCATCATTAAAATGACCTCCTTCCTCACTATACACCACGAGTTATTGGACATATAGTCCAATTTTGGCCCGGTCTGATTCGAAGGACGGTATGTGCAGGTCGTAACCAACTAGAAAAGAAAGATCATCATATCTGCCGTGCAATACAAGAACCTAGTCTCTCTCTCTCTCTCTCTCTCTCTCTCTCTCTCTCTCTCTCTGTAGCTCTTACAACCCAGGATGGGTCTTGGCTGACTCCACAATTTTCCTCCATACGAGTCTGTCCATCATTAGCCCTTCTGCTTCCGTGACATTCAGAGTTCTAAGATCTGAAGCTATATTATCTCTCCACCGTAGTCGTGGTCTTCCTAATGGTCTTCTGCCGATCGGGGCCTGCTCCCATACCAATCTGACAACTCTTCCGTCATCCTGTCTCCTGACATTACCGGCCCATCTCAATCTGTCCGCCATAATTATTTTTACAATGTCCTGGTTTGTTCGGGTTTGTTGAACATAGAAGTCGTAAAAATAAATTTTGAGACATTCCATTTAAAAATTGCACGACTTCTTTAATATTTAATTTATTGTTCTAAAATTTTATACACAGTAAGCTCTTGTTTAAGCATAGTTTTAGTTTCAAAAAAATCATTGATTGTTATTAACAAATAAACAGTTACATAAATATTAAAAACTTACTACTCTATTTTATAGTAAGTCGACTTACTAGGTTCTTGTATTGCACCTATTTTTCCACCCAGGTGGCGGAAGTGTATTGATGTTAGGAAATGATAAAAAATGATAAATTATCAAAAAATTCTGTAAATTTTAGAGCAAGCTAATTAAATTGAATTTAATTAGAAAAAATATTTCCGAAAAGAGGAAAAGTAGAAGAAGAAATAACCTAACCTTATCGGATTTTCTAAGCCCACATTAAAGTTTCATATTTTCAAGAAATTCCCGAAAGGCATCTGTATTGTGTGTATTCTCATTATTATCACATTCTGTAATGTTCTAGAGATTTTCTTAAAGCGGTGTCGAAATAATGTTTACCCATTGTAAACACCCTTGTTCATTGCTAATAAGATTCGTTCAAGCGAGAATTGCAATTACACTTTTACGGGATTTGAGCCAACACAGCACAATTTGTAACACATGGTCTATATCATTGGCGGAGAGACAATTGTAAACGAAAAATATAAAGTAATTATTATTATAATTTGCTGGCTTTATGGTTAGGTACACCCTTAAAATCAAGTGGGTTCAAGGGTCACTTCATTGTAAAGGTCGTTTAAATATCTTTCCAATAATACCATAATTTTTTTTTGAATATTAGTTGCCATGAAATCTCTTCCCAAAAATGTATGTTTTACAGATAGATCTGTTAATTCTGATTAGAAACAATCCCAGGCACATTTTTTCCCTTAAATAATTACTGAGTCGATGAGAAATTAGTTATCGTAAGAACACAGATGTCTGTTTTGCTTATCAGGGGTCAATATCATGTAAATATGAATGGAGAAATTATTTCCTCACCACCTTATGCCAGGAATAAGTAAATAAATAGCTATTCTCCGAGCTATCGGCCCCGTCGAGCGCTGAACCAGAAGCAAAACTAAGTACAGATGGTACTACCAAAAAAAGAAACGTTTTCTATTGGTAGGATGACATCACCCGGAGTCCACAAGGTGTTTTTTTTATAATCAAACACAAGCACTATAGGAAAAATCCTTTAGGGCACTCTGGGAGTGGTGCGTGTGCGAATAAAGTGATTCACGTTGGCTTTGAATCGTTGGAGGTTATTTTGGTTGGGAAAAACGACCTCGGGAAGGTCGTTTCATAAGGATGAAGTCCTCCAGATGAAAAAATTCTTAAGTAATGAAGTTCGAGGAGTACTAAGCTTAACCCCATATGGATGGGCGGCAGTGATTCGTCTTGTATTTATGCTATTCGCCGCTTCAGGAGGAATTAAGAGGGCGAGGACAGCCGAGCACTTTCCATGAAAGTATCTGTAAAAGAGAGTCAAATCCCCAACCTGTCTTCGATGTTCTAGGCTGTCGAGGTTCTTCGTCAGCTCGTGGTCTCCGATCAGGCGAATGGCCCTCCATTCGATAGAATCCAGTAGCCGAAGAGTATGTTTGGGTGCAGAGTTCCAGACATGAGAGCAGTACTCTAGTGATGGTCGAATCTGTGCTTTGTATAGTGTCAAAAGTTGTTGAGGTGTGTACAACTTTTTGGTTCGGAAGAGTACACCAAGTTTCTGAGAAGCTATCTTGGCGATTCCCACAACGTGGTTATGCCAAGACATGTTTCCTCCCAGACTGACGCCCAGCAAATTAATAGATGAAGCCACTGGGATTTCGTGTCCTGTCATGACTATATCCGGTTCTGTAATGTTAACCGTTTTAGAGAAAACTGCTGCCTGGGTTTTTAGCGTTAAATTCGACTTGGTTACTGTCACCCCAAGCCAAAATTTCTTCCGAGTCTTTGTTGAGGCGTGATACTTCATGCTGTCTGCGAAGATGTGCGTCGGCAGCCGATGTTTGTGCATTCAAAGAGAAAGATGAGATAAGTGTGCTATCGTCAGCAAAACTAAATATCGGATTTTTCGTTTTTACTAGAAGGTCGTTAATGTAGACTAAGCAGAGAGTGGGAGACAATATGGACCCTTCAGGAACACCAGCATTGATGGTGAAGGGGTCTGAGAGAAATCCGTCAGTCGCTACTTGCAGAGAGCGGTCCTTAAGAAAGCTAGACAACCATACACAGAATCGACTGGGCATACCATAGGATCGCAGTTTACTTAGAAGTCCCTCATGCCGAACACGATCAAAAGCTTTAGAAATATCCAGTGCAACAGCCCGAGACTCCCCATGATGTTCGATTGCGTTGTTCCAAAGATGGGTGACATTGACTAGAAGATCTCCAGTTGATCTGGACTTCTGAAAGAAATAATTATTCCACACATATTTTTATGAGAAATTATAACAAAACAAATAGTCAAGCTAACTTTGTTCCTTCCTTTTCTTATCATATTTTATATAACTACTTTGTTATATAATTATATTTGTTATCATGGTCGCAGTTTTAGGGAACATTTTTGTAATTTTATTATACATAAATAAACATATTAAGTACCTACTCTGAAATTTCATAATAAGAGTACAAATTTTTAAGGTATGAGTAAACTTTAAAAACATTGTTACGCCACTGGATTACTTACTTATTATGACTACATGTGTGCGTGCATTGAACAACACATTCAAAGGTATTTATCCCTCAATTGCACCAGGTTGACAACAAAACAAGGATAATCTCATGAAAATAAATCGATGGGACACACGGTGTAACACGCGTAAACGACCTATGTAATTGTGCACATTGTCCATTGAGGAACATAACATCAGGGGCGGTCTGAATTTTTTTAGGGACCGGTTTTAAAATTTTTTTTTTTGTAGTATCGATATTAGAAACATGTTTTATCCTATTTTATCCCTATTTATGACACATCTTGTATTTTATATTAAAGGTTTCACGACGTCTTTGATTTCTTCAAAATTTTTACCCTTTTCCGTTAAATTTTACATTATTTTTAAGTGCGAACAATACTGACTTAATTTGAATATTGATGACAGAATTACGGAGACACCATTATACAGGGTGTTATGGAAATGACGTATTATATTTAAATGGGTGACTCCTTGGGTGTCCTAGAGAAGCGCTACATATTTTTTTTTCAAATCGACCGTTTTAAAAGTGGGGTAACAAACCCTCTTACTCACAGGTGACTCTGCGGTAATGAATCACAAGACTCTGAGGCAGTGTATCACAAACACCTATTACGCGAAATGTTGCCAAACTGTGTAAAAGTGTAAAACTTTAGTTTCTTATAAATATAAATATTTAGCTTACTTAGAAATTAAATCAGATTACACAAAAGCACTAAACACGAACGCATAGTTACACTTTACAATAACACTACTGTACACATAGAACAACAGCACTATAGAATACAAATTATTTCGCAATAGAAATTCAGAAATAATATAAACGCTAATTTCTAATGGATGGGCCTAAAACAAAATTTACTCATCCTTTTCTGAAGAATGATGAAATAATTTGACAGGACCTCCCTTTCATATAGATTATAGACGCGTCTAAGGGTATAAAACAACTAACTAACTAGCGCGGTCGCCATTTCCGAGACTATAATTATACAGGAAATAATATTACAGAAGGAAATTCCCCAATTTATGAATATAATCTTATAAAACATTGAAAGTGGCAACGCTGTATTTTTAGATATTAACCCAAGGTACTCAATATCGATCGACCGAGTAAACCCGAACCTGTCAACCAGACTCAAACTTGTTTAACTTTCAAAATTTTTAGATGTCAAATACCAATGTATGGAAAAATTATATTATTTCCCAGACAACCCGATGAAACCTTATACAATAAGGGCGTATTTTTGTCTAACACAGTAGCACCTTAAAATACTAATTTAGGTTGAATGGTACTTAGATGTGTCCATGCATACAAATCTACGCGAAAACTAATGTGAGTTTATGTGGTTTTGTGTGTTTATTGTGCCGGTTACCTATTTGGTGTTTGCTTATAAATAAAGTTGGTTTTAAATAGTCTGAAAAGATAAATAAAATTGCATTTTTCTTTTAAAGGGTGGCATTTATAAACTTTTAAGTTGTTCAGATTCGACGGGTGTCGTTCGAATTGAACAAATGAGAACATACCTACGGTTATTGACTTTCTAAAGAGTTTACCATGAAAATATGACAACACTGCTCAAAATTCACTGACGTTTTCCGCCATATGTTGCTTTGTTTACTATTCTCCCAGTGTCACCATGTGCATATTTTTGGTTTGACAATAGGTCATGTACACTACATATTAAATTTTTTGGATATTTTTCTTCAATTTGTGTTCATCTCAGGAATTGCCGGTTTAAATATAATACGTCATTTCCATAACACCCTGTATTAGCGAGTTAATTACACGTAATTTAAATATACACCACGAAATAAAATCACGTTATGTAACCATTAAATAACCTTTGGTAAGAACCAGTTGTAATTATATACAAAAAACCGAAAGATGTTAACTTGTTGATTACAGAGAACTTAATTAAATTATAAGAAATGGCGATTTTATCCTACCTAATATTCCAGATACTAGGCTTGTAAAAATGCTATTTTTTAGACCAATTATTTTTTTCAGTTAATATGGAATGAAAATTGATTTAATGCTACAATGATATACTAAATCTATTTATTACGTGCTGTTTTTCGAAACGAAGGGCAAAAAGATACAGTTGCTTGCATAGCAAAGAAACAATCTAAAGTCAATGCAGTTCTGGAGGCTATTGGAAATTTTATAAATAAGCATATTTTGAACCTTTTTAATAGTATATTACGTACCGAGGTGGAAAGTGGTTCATTCCTATCGAGAGAGTCGGTAGTTAACCGAGGCGCGAAGCGAATTAAATCTCGAGACAGTAATAAAAATTTTCACCGAGGTTTGTATACTATCTTATTTACAACCACAGCTAACATCCACTTCTTATTATTTTGAATTAAAATTATAAATAGAAGATAAATGTCATTTTGACTTTTCCATTGAAAAATTAGACAGAAATTTCAAATAACCGCAGGTGGTAAAATAACGTAGGTAATAATACACATCAAGATGGCAAATATCATTTTTTGAATATGGTTTCCATGTCACTAAACAATATATTATTTTAACAACAGAAAAATGCTATCAGATGTGGAATTTGATTTTGCCGCTACTCCACCCGAAATTCGAGAAGCAGCAAAAATAGTAGAAGAAGATCTTCTGCCAACTAAAAGCCGCCCGAGATATGACAAGGCATATAACTGTTTCAAAGAATGATGTACGGGAAACAAAGTTCAAAATCCTGGTTCTGAGTCGGCGCTACTAGCTTATTTCAGTAAAAATGCCAAGACAAAGAAGATATCAACGATTTGGCCACAATATTCAATGCTGAGGACCACTATATCAATTAGGGAAAAAATAGACATATCTAAACACGCAAAGCTATTACAAAAAACAATTACTTTAGGCCCGGGTAGAAAGTGCTCACTTTCCTCCCGGGTGGAAAGTAAAAGTAAAAAACGTTAACTTTCCACCTTTCAAAAATAGATGAAATGTCATTATTACATGCATGGTTGTAAACGCTGTTTTTGGCTGCTTAAGTACGTTATTATAATTCTTTAAAGGAAAAACTAATTTACCGGTTTCAATTTTAAATATAAACTTTAATAAAAATTGTTTTCCATATCATGCGAACTTCTAAAAGGATAATACATAAATTACACCCCTGTATCATCCCGAAATTACCGCTGAGATTATTTGGCCAGCGAACTGCAAGCGAATCTTTTCGAGAAACATTTAGGAAATCCCCTAAAATTTAGTGGGATCTGTCGTCCATTCTTTGTGTATTAGTAAATCGCCATTTAAATGCTTGGCCAGATGTTTCCGAAAAAGTGAATTCGTTGTGTTACAAATTAAGTTTTAAGTCTCATGCCGTCTACAGAGATAAAAGAGGGAACATAAAGAATCTTGCTAAATGGAAACAATATTTAAAAATGTTTTGACAAGAGGATGTAGTATTTACACTCGCTAATCTTTGTCATTATTAGAAAATGTGTCATCCTTTTCAAAGGACCAATATGTGTGACTATTAAAGTTGGAGCCATATCGGAAAAAAAATATTTTTCGATATAGGTAAAATTTAAATTTACCATAAGATTTTGCTTCAATAAAGAACAAAAACGACATAATTAAATGGAATCATTCGGTCTTTGTTAACTGTCAAAATTGACATTTTCTCCACCGAATGTCGCAAACTGATGGTATTTATTGATGAACAGGAAACAAAAATTATCATAATTGATTTAACATTTTGTATGGAAAATGACAAAGTTGACAGTTAACAAAAGCCGCATGGGTCAATTTAATTATGTCATTTTTGGTCTTTATTGAAGCAAAAACTTATGGTGAATATTATTACATATTGTTCCAACTTTAATGGTGACCCTGTATACAATAAGAAATAAAAAACTTACATGATAGTATTATCTGAAAAAGTAAGCTATTTATATTGGTAAAATGTGTTTCATCATTTTCTTGTTTCAGTCATTACACTTCGATCAAATTACACTAAATCACTTTAAAACACCAAATGCTACACGCATACATGATGCTTTTCGACCTGTATCGATATATACGTTGAAACAATCTCAATAGTCAAAAGACCTATAAAATTTTACTATGGTCTGTGAATCAACGAATACTTATAAACAGGAAGAAGACAAACAGACGTGTTAACAAATCGAAGCAGGTATGAAGAAACGAACAAACCCGGTATCCATTATGTCTGGCATCAGCTGACAAACGCACGTTCTTTTCAAATGTCACTTTTGTCCAAATTTTTATGTTTCAATTCAATATTTTAAAGTGACATTTAACCATCAAAAAACATTCAAAACCATTTTATTTGATTTACTAAGTAGTGAAAATCAATATTAGGATCCTTACACAATCTTATATCATTTTTTGAACTAGTAACGTAACAAATGAAAAATTTAACTTCCGAAATAAGCTTGCAAGTAGTTTTATTAAAAAATAGGAAGTAAATCATAATTTACATAAAATATTATACCATCTTCAACTGGGCTCTAGGTCCTAGCAAATATTTCGAGCTTCAAGTCCAAGCATATTTTTGGGCCCCATATGATTTAGGAAAATACATTATTATTGATGCTTACTCTCAGTAAAGATGACAGATGACTAAATAAATGTTTCGATTACAAATTACTCACTGGCACCAAAAAGCAAACGACGTTTCTCGTTAAAAGATTAGAAAATTAAAAATTATTTTAAAATTTAAAGATGCTGCGTCTTCTCCACCATTTTAAATCATATCAGATGTTGCTTGATTTTCATTCCCACCAGACGAAGGAAGTTAGCTTGTTAAACAATTTAACAATTTGTGCTGTTCGCATTCTATGCCTGTCTCTGTCTGCAGCAACCTTCCCTAATTCAGTAAAGTGAGTCAACTATGACCAGGATCAAGTCGCCTGCATAAACACTGACTTTTTGGCATTTCATATTAACTCTACGTAATACGTGATATTGACGCTTAAATGATAGAGTGAAACAGATAGATAAAAGTAGGTTACTTGTGAGCGTATGGAGCCGAGTAGGCTTAGCATCACTTCCAATGCATTCTTACGTGTTTCGGTCATCCCCATAAGCAGTCTCACCGGGCTGCTGTGAATGGCACCATCGGTTGCCGTTGACCAGCTGCAGTGATGCGCGATGGAATACGCCCATGCCGCTACTAGATTCGACGCGAGTCCTGGCGACTCGTTGCCTTGAATACACCTAAATATATTTCTGTTGTGAAATTATTTATTTCCATGTGCTTTTAATTTGAAAATACATTTTTCTCTATAGTTTTTATGGAAATTATGTAAAAAAGTATTGAAATATGAGGTTAATTATGTTAACTTTATGGCATACATTGATAGAGCTTTTGAAATGCCTGTATAAATGGCACCAGAAAGTTTTCAAGATTAATAAAAACTAACGAATCAGCATCTTTCTGGCTTCCGAATGACTGCTGTGGTTAAACGTTAAAATAAATCGCATTGAAAAATCACTATTTCTATAAAATTATTTTTATTATTTAATTTTTAGCGCATTAATTCCTAATATGGTTATTAAACGGTTTACCTAAATAACCCGCAGCTAATAATATTAATAATCTGTTTTTTGTTACAGGTAATACTCATGACATAAGGTATTAAGTCACTTATGGTAAGTAATTCTATAATAAGCGAAGATTATGTGTTGAATTAATTGGAAGCAGGTATATGTTTGTTTTTCTTGTGCATACCATTAATGAATCCGGCTTTTTGCCATTCTGTTCTCTAATTAAGTATTTAATCATTTTATGACAGCTATGCGGATACTGTAATTATTAAGCTTCCATTTTAGGAACTTAATAAAAATTACAACCCGTACAATGTTGAGTAAAATGGTTGTATAGTTGGGTTCTTATTATTTAATAGAATGTAAATTAATGTTATGTGATATACCTATATCTGTAGCGTACCTCCAATTAAATCAACACTATTGGTAACTCCATTATTACTAGAGCTACGATATGGTTTAAAGTAGAAGCATTCTTTACGTTGATTGAAATGGAACACACGGAAAAACAATTAAACATCTAGTTTCTGCATTATTTGAATTGGACACCCTCTGGGACTTCTATATGATGGGGTTTGTTTGTTTTTGTTGTTTGTGAAGTCGATATAAGCAAATATCCCAAACTTATTACATTCCTTCGTGACTTGTTTATACACCAATACAGGGTGTCCACTAATTAAAGGTACATAGAAAAACCACATACTCCTTACGTAAAAATATTAGGATTTAATTATACTTACCTATATCCGAATGTTGATATTAGTGAGATACAGGGTGTTAAAGTTAAAACTTCATATTTGTTTCTCTCTAATAACTTTGAGAGAAATCAATCGGTTTTTACCACATTTGGCAGTTATGGTTTTTTTAGGACGAGAAATTGGTTTTTTGTTAAATTTTAATTTACAATGTAGGGGGCGCTGTTTGCGGCATTTCTCGGGTTTGTTCGGGTTTGTTCGTTTATTACGTCACAACTTTTTTGTGTTTTTAAGTTTTTAATGATAATAATACTTTTCTCATATTTATTACGTAAAGAAGGTATACTAAGTTGAGGTCGTCCAAAGTTACCGTTTCGGAGATATTTGCATATAAATTGTCAGCGCGTTAGCTCAGGCAAGCAAATAATATTTTGTTACTTCTTACCAATTCACTTTTACATGATAATTAATGTTCTGGTGATGGTAATTGGGAATAATAAATGCAACAATTGGATTGTTCTTTAACTTACTTTAATTAAAATAACTTTGACCCTAGAAAAGATCGTGTCGAAAGAAACCAACAGCAGTGAAAACACAAAGTTACGATAAACTCAAAAATGAAACATTTTCTGATCCAACTGCATCTCTAAATTTTATTTGTTTTCTCATAGGTTACTTTAAGAAACAAATTTTGTTTGCAAATTAATAATAAACTAACAATAATAAATAATAACTAAACAATTTAAATGCAAATACCTCCGAAACGGTAACTCTGGGCGACCTGAACTTAGTATACCTTTTTTACGTAATAAATATGAGAAAAGTATTATTTTCATTAAAAACTTAAATACACTAAGGCACAAAAAAGTTCGAAAAATGCCGCAGACAGCATCAATTTCCCGTCCTAAAAAAAACATAATTGCCAAATTTTGTAAAAAACGTTGGTTTCTCTAAAAGTTATTAGAGAAAAACAAAAATGAGGTTTTAATTTTAACATCCTGTATCTCAGTTAACATCAACGTTCGAATATAGGTAAGTATAATTAAATCCTAATATTTTTACGTAAGGAGTCTGTGATTTTTCTATGTATCATTAATTAACGGACACCATTTATACATTTATTTTTTAATTTTGAAAAAGAAAACTGATAGGATCGTAGAAAAAATATGGTTTGAAACTTATGCATAAAATTACTTTATGCATTTGTTACCATAAATAACTATTCTAGGCTGCATAGATGGTTTTAAAAACGTTATTCTGGATAAGGTGTATCACATCAAGTGAAAATTGAATCACCCAATTTGTCCCTTTCAGTTTTCTACGTCGTTGCTGCGTTTGATAAGAGACTTTTCTCGAGTTCCATATCCCGACAAATTGTTTTATCAAAGCTACATTTCGCCACGCGTTACACAAGCGATATAGTACGGGGGATTTTCTCTGATAGAAATAATTTTTCTACTTCACGGGCCCCTTTTTGATCTCGTAATAAAAAAACCGGATTTGATAAAGTCATAAGAGTTTTAGAGCGAAGGGGAACTATTGTTTTCCTTAGACGAAGCCGAATATATTGCTTTGTTTTTATTTAAACAAACATTTTTGGTTGAAAAGCTATGAATATATCATTATAAGATAAAAAGGTTTTCACTGTGATTTATTTTTTAACTTGGAAAATCATATTTTTTCTAACAAGAATAAAATATTTCAATTGAAATATCCGAAATGTTCACATTTCGAGATATAGGGACTTGAAAATGTAAAAAGTATTCTTATACATACATAATAGTTAGAGAGACGGTGACAATAGGGGGTCCATGAAGTGGAATATCATTAATTTACTTTTTCGTGGAGGTTATGTCCCCCTCTACAAGTTTTATATCTGATGAAATGCCGTAGAGCGTTGCTGAGAGGCGATGTACCGTTTTAGATAGGATATTCTCAATAAATTCAAAATTATATCGATCCATGTCTGAAAATGAATTTACAGCATTTGCGTGATCCCAAAGTCACGGGAAACACATTTTCTGACAAGTCAACCCTTGCATATACTTTTCCGAGCGTGTCAAAAAAAATGAATGGAAAAATTATAAAGTAACTCAAGTGACATGGGTCCAAGTGGGCTTAATCGATTTGTATTCACATGGAGATGAGTCGTAAACAATTTTCTGATAAAAAGAATATTGCGAATCGTTTTTCCCGTCATACAACTGAACGATACCTGCCTTCCGGTATCTCTGCGTAATATTGTCAGAATTCCGCCTATCTAGGTGTGATTCTTCTGAAACTTTTTTTACACAATATTTGGGTGTCAAGAAATGTAGTGTGACAATTTTCTGACATGTCACGATCGTTTTCCGAAATTGCAATAATGAAATGGCGAGACCTGGAACAACAAAATTTTTTTCACATAATCTTTAACATATAATGTTCCATTCTAGAAAGTTTCAACTTCAAATTCGCTTTTTTTCTTTTTTATTACATTTTTTTTAGACGCTCGGAAAAGTATATGCCATTGTTGACTTGTCAGAAAATGTGTTTCCCGTGACTTTGGGGGTCACGCAGATGCTGTAAATTCATTTTCAGACATGGCTCGATATAATTTTGAATTGATTGAGAATTTACTATCTAAAGCGGTCTCAGCAACGCTCTACGGCATATCATCAGATATAAAAGTTGTAGAGGGGGGACTTCAGGAAAAACCAAATTACTGATATTCCACTTCACGGACCCCCTATTGTCACCGTCTCTCTAACTATAAGAAGCTTACATACTATGCTTAAAATTCACAGTTTTGCTCAGTGTTTATCTTATTCTTGTTACTGTTTCTAAGGATCGATTAGTTTTAGGCAAAACAATTCAATACACCTTTTTTGTTATAGATTATTTAGATTTGTATAGTTATTATATATATGGTTCAGCATCGCCAAAACCTGTTCAAAATCCACGCCGTTATGCAAATCCAATGAACTGTAAATCATCAGCCGCATTTCTTAAATATTACCAGACCGTTGACATATGACATTACAAAAATGTTAACTGTTTAAATAAAACAACAAAAACATAAAAAGTAATATCCTCGAGTGTTCCACTTCAACACCAATCGGACATAAATTTAATCCTGTCAAGTTGTCGATGACATCTGAAATTAATATTCCACATTTATCATTTAATCTGTCTGTTAGTAATGCATTTAAATGGCTGCTCCTTTTTTTCTTAATCGAGTCAAGTTATTCTGTTATATGTAAATCTATGTTTTATATCAGAAAGACCAAAAATAATAGATTTTTTGTCAAAAATATCACTCGCCGGCACAAAACTCCGTCACCCTGATATTTTGGTCAAGTTTTATATTTTATAACTTTTTTATTTTTTATGCGATTTTCATGATTTTGTTGTCAGTTTGTAGATCCGTTTATTGTGTTTTTCTTTAATTATTTTATAAAGTAACATTTTTCGATTAGGCTATATTATACACGAGTTTTTGATTCATTCCATTATCTCATCTCTGCTGAGAGCTGCAAAATTTTTAATGAAACGCTGACTTGAAGCCAATTTTTTATTAAGAAAAACAAACACTAGGTATATCATAAAGTTAATTAACAAAAATAATTTTAATATCGTGTATTTCCTTTTCTCGCAGCAATGACAGCTTGCAGTCTTCGTGATATCGAACGAATAAGGTTACTTATCCTTTCTTGAGGGATAGCCTGATATTCTTCGGTCAGCGCCAGTCGTAAGTCTTGGAATATTTATGGTCGTACAGGACGACCACGAACGGCCCTTTTAAGTTGATCCCAATGATGTTCGAGTGGGTTGAGATCCGGGCTACATGCGGGCCATTCTAATCTTGGAAGTCCAACTTCATCATTACATACATTTTCTAAAAATATCATCGTTTCATTTCAAATTTTACAGATCGCAGCAGAAATGAGATAATGGAATGAATCAAGGAACAAAATGTTTAGAATACATCAAAGATTACAAGAAACAGTATGTAAATAAAATTATTCACCTCAATTTTCCTACAGGGTGTTTTGAAATTACGACAAAAACTTTACTCCTGTATAATATAGCCTAATCGAAAAATGTTACTTTATAAAATAATTAAGGAAAACACAATAAATTGATCTACAAACTGATAACAAAATCATGCAAATCGCATAAAAAATAAAATTTTGTACCTGCGAATATACAGGGTGCACCAAGTAAATTGGCCTATTAGAAGTATCTCGAGAACTGAATGAAATTTTATTTTGAAAATTTGGTTGTAGCTATAAGAGATGGTTTTCAACGTTTCTAAAATATTTTGGATGATGCGGTATTGCCGGATCATACCGAAAGTGGTAGCAACTGCGGAATTTCAAATGAATTACCCTATATATTATATTTTTTTTGGAATCTAGGTAAAAATCTAGAACAGTTTTCTATATAAAATCATATACCTATCTTTAAGACTTTTTGAATTATAAATAATCTTGTGATTTTTTAACGCAGTATCGGGACCTGAAAAGAAAATCATATTTTTTTAGCGGTTACAGCTAGAAAGCTGAAATTTTGACTATAGTTTCACAAGACCATCAAAAGTCTGTTAGTAATGCATTTAAATGACTGCTCCTTTTTTTCTTAATCGAGTAAAGTTATTCTGTTATATGTAAATCTATGTTGTATATCAGAAAGACCAAAAATAATAGATTTTTTGTGAGAAACAAATTTCTCTTTTCTGGTTCTAGAAGTTATTGAAAAATGCATTTTAGAATCCCTTATGAAGCGACCGATATATTTTATAAAGTCAACATTTTACACAATTAAGAACATAGGCCGTCTACTTAAACAAAGAAAAAAGGCACCTACTGGGTGCATAAAACTTCCGGCAATGAAAAAACGTATTTTTGCTTCATTCGACTGTAGTTCTCTTCTTGCCCGAATCAATCCTGGGAATTATTGAATTTTTAAATATAGCGCACATAAATTCAGAAATAAAAACCTCACCTACATTGTCGTAACTGAATATCTTCCATTCAACTGAAACTGAAATAACAACTTCTTGCAGACAGTTTCATTCCTGATTTTATCGGCGTATAAAGTCAGTTTTCCCATAAATCAAACGAGTGTCGAAAAGATTGTGCAGACTACTGGGAAAACGTTGAACTGGATTAGGATGAAATTTGTTGGTGGTTTTTAAACGCGTTTGTGTAAAGAGCATCGTCTAAAGTAAAGTAGAATATGTAAAATGTGTCAAGGATTTGAACAAAGTATCAATAAAGGCTAAAATGTTTTGCGTTAAGACCGGTATTTCCGTCTATCTTTTTAAAGATAATTTTACCAATTTTTTTTTTAGAATACAGCGTGTATCAGCCAAATGGAATAAATTCTATAATAAATAAATAGGGGCGTGCGCATTTATTCAATAAAAACGTTTCATACAGGGTGGATCATGTAATAGTGGCCAATACCAACTTTCCTAGTTTAAATGCAATTATTCAATTTTTGGATCCCTCAGAAAGTTTTAGACATATTTAATGTACAATATCCTATTTTGTTTCGGCAATATTAAGGGTTTTCAGATTTGTTGCATTTCAGCGTTTCTTTTTACTGATATGAAATAAAAAAAAGGTATAAATAGTTTTATCTACTTATGTTTAAAACGCGTGACCTTAGCAAATTGTTGTCTTTCTGCATGACAGTAGTTGTCAGTGTTATTGTATAAAGTATAAAGTGAGAGTATAAAATGCGGACACAAATGGAAGTTGCTCGCTTGTTTCATGAAAAATTTCCAAATTTGCCGCCTGTAACTCAAGGCAGAATTAGTAAAATAAAAAAGCAGTTTCGTCAGCTTGGACATGTAAAGCAGATAAAAAATTAGCTGCCAATGCAATAAGTTATCATACAAAATCAGATAATATGCTTGAGTTTGAGGAAACCCACATACTTCTAGTCGAGAAGCAGCCCCAATATTCCATGTTAGCCATTCATCGATTATTCGAACATTACAAGAAAATAAAATGTATCCCTATAAAATGATACCTACTTATGAGCTCACGGAAGACGATTTTGATAAGAGAATGTATTTTTGTGAAAAAATGATGGCAATGTTAGATAACAATATGATCAAATTAGAACATATTTTTTTTTTGGTGAGTGCACCTTTACACTTCACGGTCATGCTAATCGTCAGAATTGACACTATTGGTCTTGGGAGAATCCTCACTGGATTACAGAAGAGCATTTGCAATATCCTGAAAAGGTTAATGTTCATATCATATCATAGGTCCCTTTTCAGTTGGCTTTTTGTCACTGATTGGTTACTGCTTCTGCTGGTTTCTCCCTAGATTCTTCTTGTAGCCTTCATCATGAGTTACAAGGATACGACACTACGGACAATAATGAAAGTATACACCTAGAACTAGGATATTGTATCACTCTTGTCTGTCACTCTGAAGCTCATGTGCAACTAAAGGAGGAACTCCACTGAGGCAACATGTGGCATAAGGCAATGACTGTCTGTAGTATAATACATGTCATCTATTGCCTAAGTAGAATTGTGCCTTAACTCTTCAAGAAAGAATTACTATTCATATCAACTGTGAAGATGTCCAGTTGCTCTCTTAGATACCTACTCCGAAATGGTCGGAAGGTGTCAGGGCTACCTACTATTTCAATAACCAATATTTTCTACAAACTGGTGATATACGATCGTGTAAACACATTGAATCTTCCATATACCAACAGCCGTTCAGGAAATTTTATTAAGGACATAAATATTTTCCACGCCTTACCGCAGGTATACCTTCTGGTTAAGCGACCGGACTATAATCCACTTTCGCAGAAGTGACAAAAATGGTGAGCGGACAATTAACAACATGGGTTTATGTAGACCACCATGAAACATAATAAAATTCTGATTCGTACTGTAGGTACGGTAAACATCTGAATAAATTTAAGCGTACGATTTGTCTCATTTTATCGTGGCGATAGCATGTAAAGGCCTGTACGTTGATATTTATTAAGTCCCCGCAAGAACCAGAACCGTCACTTGGGCTCGTGCAAAAATGTTACAAATATTAACGATTAATTTAAGTGTCCGGTAATTATAGGACAATATTTCGCCAGCGTACAAGGGAGGTAAAGATAATACTATGGCAGTTCATATAATCATTTTTCGCAATGTTCCTCCTAACAAACATATCGGGTCCCAAAGATGCACCTGAAGAGTTACATTATCGATTATACATTTTAAGCAACCCTGTATATTTTAATGGAATTTTGTAACGTTGTACAGTACATAAGATGGACTAAGACTCTTATTAGAGTAATTCTTATACATAGCCAGGAACGGACATGGCACCGCACTCGTAGGGTCAAAATTTTGAAAAGCTAAAATAGTAGATTGTTTACCAAGTAGGAAATGCCTAAAATTCCTGGACGACTGTCGACTACCGTCGATAGTACTGCGTTAAGTTAAAGTCCTCTCTGATGATGGGTATGTACATCTACCCTGTACTGACGAGAACAAATAAGTTCGAAACCGGTCTGCAGGTGGTTGCATCCTTTCAATGGAGAGGGCTTCCTTTTCTTGGTAGTACCAGTACCATTCAATCTGAAATAGTATTTTAAAGTGCTACTCTGTAGATAAAAATACGCCCTTATTGTATAAGGATCATCGGGTGGTCTGGGAAATAATAATTTTCCATATTGTTATTTGATATTCACAAATTGTCCCCTATTGGTGGAAACAGCCATATACCACTGAACGTAGATTTCGCTACACTTTCATAATTTAAACAAAAAGATTCAGGCCAGTATTTAGATGGATCACATCATACCTTTCAAATAGACATCAAAATGTTGTTATCGGTCAAGGCTCTAAACGAGTTTCATCAAAGGAAGCTAAAATAAAGTTAGGAATACCGCAAGGCAGTGTTATAGGACCCCTTTTATTTATTATCTACTTAAATGACATAACTGATCTTTACTCAATCAACAAGGAATGTGTCATTACCAAATATGCTGATGACACTAACCTCTTGGTTAAAGCGTGCAGTTTTCCTGCTTTGATTGAAAGATCTACATTGTTAATAATGGAGGCATCTAAATGGTTTACAAAAAATAAATTAATTCTAAATAATAGCAAAACAAGCGTTATTGTTTTCAAGACCAAGAGGTCAAGTATAGAAGAACCAGAAACTATAAGTTTAAATGGCACTAATACAAAATTGGAGCAAGATACTAAGTTTTTGGGGATTGTACTGGACAGTAATCTTTCATGGAAAAAACACGTTGAATATATTTCCAACAAGTTAAATAAGACATGTTATACCTTTCGTGTATTATCCAAATATATAGACACCGGGATAAAAAAAATAATTTATCATGCAAACTTTGAGACACAAATAAGATATGGCATCATTATGTATGGAGGATGCGGTGAGGTGGAAAGACTGTTTATCTGTCAGAAGAGGGCAATAAGAACACTCTTTAATATTAACCCAAGACAAACCTGCAGAGGTAAATTTAGAGAAAACAAGCTTCTCACACTCACCGCTATTTATGTGCAAGAATGTCTGTTATTTTTTTGTAAGAATAGAGGGTTATTTAGGAGTAGTGAATCACAGGTAGCTTATCCAACAAGAACATTAAATTACACTTTTCCTCGACATAGGTCAACAATGTATGAGAAAGGAGCATACTACAATTGTATTCGATTCTATAACAGTTTGCCTACCCATATTCGATTGTTAAATAATATTCAAAAAATTAAAAATATTCTATATAGGGCGCTTCTTGATATAGAACCATATAGCATAAATGAATACCTTGAAAAAAATTGTAAATTATTAGATATTGTCTATACCTTCATATTGCCTTTGTTATTGACACTATTTCTTTTTATGTATTCTATGTAATTTTGAAATAAAGAGTATTTATTATTATTATTATTATTATTATTATTTATATAAATTAAATTGATCTCTTCTAACAAAGCCAGAAAAAAATAGGAACCGCGAAACGCAAAATTCTAGATTTGTCCAAATATTTTGAAAGCCCCTGTATTTATTTTCGATTTTTTTGCGGCATATAATTGAGCCCACAATTTTGCCTCCCTTTTAATCGACTTCGTATCTCTTACCGTTCCCGAAATCCCAATGGTGAAGGCCGAATTTGTAACACCCTGTATAGCCTCTAAAAATAAAACCGCGGATCCGCCTGATTGCAAATTAGTACCAGTTTTAAATTATTACGTCCGAGGCGTAAAATTTCCTAATGATTATTTATGTTCGGGTTGTTTTTTTTTATTTTATAAGATGCCAATGCGTTGCAAGATCAACTCGCATTATCTATAAAATAATAAAATTTAATTTCGAATGCCGATTAAGGAAGTTTTAAATTAACTTATAGATAACAGAGCTGATTTGCAGATTTAAAATATTTTCAACGCGTATGTATCTACTAATTGCTACTTTATTTTAAAAGTTTTTTGATAGGTAGAGAAGTAATTTAATTCGATAGTTTTTTGTTTGTAATTAATCGGTTTCTGCTGTTTATGGGTGTGTATGATTTATTTATAATTCAACGAATCGTTCCGCAAATAGTATAACATAATATAATAAAAAGGCAGCTATTTTAATTCTATTCAATTGAATTTAATTGTAATTAAGCCACCCATTATCCTTACAAACAATAATTTAGATTAGTGGCACATGAAACAGTTTTCCTTATGAGATTCTATTTTTTACACCTTTAGGCTGAAGATAAAATATTCATTATTCCAAGAAGATGCAATTAATTCCAGACAATTTTAAATTGTCTAGTTTTTATGTTCAGCTTGTATTGATGCTTTTATCTGCTAAATAATAGACCTATCTCAGCAAAGCGTTCCTTTTTAAATTTACATTTACTTGTACAGTGAAACCTCTCATAACGGACACCTCTAATAAGCGGACATTTCTATTAAGCACGTTATTATTCATAGTCCGAAACTAGTTATATGAAATTCTATTAAAATTAACCTCTCTTTGGCGGACTCTCCTTTGGGCGGACGCGGACAGGCTGTTTTCATACAAAGAGTGCGAAAACCCTCCCTTAAATGGACAACAAAATTTAAAGTATTTGGGAGACGAATAAGTACGGTGCAAAAACTCTCTGAAGACAGACCTGTAACCAATCGCTTATGCGTGGCAGAGCGAAAGGACTTCGCCGAATGAAAGTATGTGTGATTCCCCGACAGCAGTCCGCCATTTTTGTGAGTTGTAAGGTTTAAATCGTAAACAATGGCACAAAAATGTCGCGTTTTGAGTCTGAAAGAGAATAGTGATGTCGTGGAAGTTTGTAATTTGATAACAATGATTTTGGCGAGTTCATTAACATTGAAAGCAATGTGCTATTAGAAGATGATAGTGACCCCATTCCTCCCGATTATGTAGTCCAAACTGAAACCACATCACTATCTGACGACTCTGATGAAGAAGTTGAAGCAGAAATCAAACAAATGTCACCAATTATCAACAAGCCATTAGTACGATAGGTGACTCTACAGCAATGAAATTGTTATCAGACTTGGAATTATATTTTCTAGATTACAAGTATAAAATACGCAAACACGTCAAACTACGTTATTAGATTTTTTTTAGGATTGCATTCTAACTAAAACTAGTGTATTTTTGTTATGTTATGTTTATTTGTACATACATATACATAGTAATAATGCATTTACATATTACCTAATAACAAATTTCCCATGGGCGGACACCTCTATTAGACGGACACATTTAGACGGTCCCGTAGGTGTCCGCCTAAGGGAGGTTTTACTGTATTATATTCGCTTCGCATGGTCATTTAATAATTGATCGTTCGCTCTGGAGAAAATTCTCACTCAATTATTATTTTCTAGAAAAAACATCGCACTACTTGAAATCTGAACATCCATGTTGATGTTGATATCGAAATTTCATAACTTCTACAGGGTGCCTTAAGTCATTATTGCTAACTCCGTTACTAGTACAGCTACGTTAGTTAAATTAGTAAATTAGTAGCATTTCTCCGCTGTTTAAAATGCTAGCAGCGAAAGAACAATTGAACATTTCGTTCTTGCATCATTTTAAAAAATGCAATGTTTTTGAATAATGGGCCACCACAGAGATTTCACATTTAATAGTACTTTAACTGGTACAGGTAGATAGTATTAGTATCAAAGATATTACACACTACAGATAGAAAAATGTACATTTCTAGCCTACGCTACGAATACAAACAGCCTCTTCCACCTCTTTCGGTCATTATTGCAACATATTTATCCCAAAGGTATCTTGCAAAATCCCAATTAAAAATTTGTTAATTTGACAATTACAACTGGTTTAAGGTGAATCCGCAATTGTTCTTAAAATAAATTTATTTTCCAATAATTTTACTATAAACTGTGAAAAGGCGATGAGAGATACTTTAAGAAAAAAAATTATTATACTTAAAAGTATCAAACAAATCTTGAACTAATCCAACTGCACTCTGGCAACATCTATTTCTATTTTACTATGCTCTACATGTGCGCTAACGATCCACAAGTCAAAATATCAATGAATACTAATCTCGTAATCATTACAACGTTGTCGCGGTGGTCTAACGGATTGTTTATATATTTTGGTTGATTTGTGTTTTTTTTTTTGTGATTATTGTTGAAAAATCGTCTTTATTATAAATAATCATGGTGCATTCATGTGTAGTTTGTAAAAGGGTGGATCACTTAAATAAGGCTTTATCTTTTCATCCGTAAGTATGGTTATGTTTTAATATTTAACCATCTGATATGACCAGACTTCAGCATAGTTGCCATTCAGCCAACAAACATGTAGTTCTCTCTTCCACCCATTACTGAATTTCAATAACATTTCACACCATCACTGCTTCACTTTCCAAGAGTTTTATGAAAGGATTATGGAATCTGTAGTTTAGAATACCTTTAATTAGGATAGTGTAGCGGGTAGATAGAGCGAAATAAACCCTCGAAATTATATCTCTAAATATGGGCAATATCTCGTTATTTAACTTTAGGCCGATAGATGTGCTCGCATGCAGGCCCCCCGTAAGGGCTACTGGCGCCTGTGTGCAAAAAATTATTTTGGCGCCCCTTAAGGTATTTTGGATCATGTTTTTTATTTATTTTTTTGAAGGTAGGTAGGTACGTAGGTAGGTGCTGGAAATAATCCCAGGTGGGAGGAAGCTAGGAGGAAATATGCTCTGGAAACGGGGAATATTTTCAGTGTGGGCAGTGTTAGGACAGGTTTAACAGAATCGGAAGAATCATGGAATGGTATTTACAGAACAATAGGAAATATAATTGAGACCAAAGAGAAAGAAAGTAGGACCTAATATCTAGAAGAGAGCAAAGACTGCAGGCCCTCGTATTGAAGTAATGCGAAAGCCGTTTCCGGTACGAAGGGTCAGAATGGGAGGAGGGGTTTTTTAGTGAGTAGGAATCTCACACTACCCACCACAGTCATCTTGTGGGTGTCTTATGCAAGATTTTTCCCCTCCCCCTTAACAAAAAAAAACAAAAAAAAAAGGTGCTGGAAATAAGGCACAAATTGTAGACTAAAATATCAAAATGAAACAAACAGAATAAAATCATAACAAAATTAATTCTTGTTAACACTCATTTTAAAGCATTTACCTTAACTAATGGGGTACAGACACGTTGTTTATAAATACTAGAAAATAACCCAAAACTAAAAATCACATCTTTTTTAGGAACAAATAACAGAAATATTTCCTAATGTCTACATATAATATAAGTACTACTTTCTACTATGTGTGTATTTATACCTAATCCTATGTAATTTCTCAACTTTTATTTTAAAATTAATTTTTGTTTTTGTTTGTTTTTTTTTTTGGAAATTTTTGCAATTTTTGACCCTGGGTTTTGACGCCCCTAAAGGATGGCGCCCATGTGCATTGCATACTTTGCACATATGCTAGCGGGGGCCCTGCTCGCATGCACTGTAGGTGTGTTGTTCGGGTTTATCGTGTTCCGAAATGCAACTTACATGATAAATGTTTTGATATTCTCCCTATGCTATACCAGCAATTCAAATAAAAAACGGTTCAATACGAGCGAGCTTACCCCCCATCCATCTCATTAAAAAAGTAACTCAATAAATTCCATATTAATTTAACCCAGTTTCCCGTTAATCGAGTTACGATTTTTTTTAGCTTGATTCCTGCATTTGCGCCTATTAAAGGAAGCTTAAATTTTAACAGCATCAAAGGCATATTAAACCTGTTGGCCGTAACGCTACATTTACTTCACTATCAGCTTTTTAATCTTTGTTAAAAGATTCTCTTTGATGTGCAAATTTTACAAGTTAATTCGGGCCGATGTGCTTACGCGATACGCTTGCCTTTCTTGTTTGATTTGTTTCGCTTGTCGAATTTTGATCAACTCTCATTTAATTATTAATGATTTTACTTATTTTTTTGTTATATTAAGTTTTTGCAAGTAATATCACGGAGTACAGAGGTGGGTACTAAACTACTAAATATACTACCCCAATTATATCTTATGCTGACGACACGGCTATAATATTTACTGGTAAAGATTGGGAAGAAGTTAAAAATAAGACAATAGAAGGTTTTAAATTGGTTAAGCGTTGGTTGGAAACTTATAAACTATCAATTAATCTAAATCAAACAAATTACATAGCTTTTTCATTAACAAAGGCCAATTTTACAGATATTACTATCGGTAATGACAGAATTGCTGAAGTAACCCACACAAAATATCTTGGTATGCTGGTTGACCAATTTATGAAGTGAGTCCACATATTGACTATAGTTCTAATAAATTACGTAGACTCATGCACAAATTTTATATCTTAAGGGAAGTTCTAAATGAGTGATGGTGATGGTTTATAAAGCATTTGGGGAGTCGCTAATGCGAAACGGAATAATTGTCTGGGGTGGGGCCTATCGAACAGTACTTAATAAGTTAAATATAACACAAAAATATATTCTTAAAATTATATTTAAAAAAAAAAAAATATTTCCAACAAATTTATTGTTTTCGGAGGATACTGTAAATATCAGAACTTTATATATTAGCATTATATGTAATTTTTTTTTTAAGTAATAAGTATCAGTCAATTCAACTTTATCTTCAGTAAAGTGGTTGATCCAGATCTACATACGTTATTTGGAAAAAAATTGTTTACGCACAAGCCTGTGTACTTGATAAGAGGTGCAGTGAAATGTTTTAAATTCCGTTGCTCGGCGGCGCGTAGCTCAAATTTACAAAACGAAGCGCCATTTTAAAGAGAATTTAATGCCCTTTAAAACGATGTATCACAATATACCCATACCCATTTGAGAAAACAAGGGCAGTAGCCGCCCCCGCTAGGGGGGGTTGAGGTTTACAGGGCCGAAATTAATAGTGAAACGTGTCCCCCTGAGAACACAATTTTACGAGTCCGAGGTTTTTTTTTTAATTCTCACGTACACAGCCGTAAACCTTGCAGGACTGTTTTCGATTTTAGATTTCGACACATACGGGTGTTTTGCACCTATAGGTGCTATTCATTATATTATATTATACACAGTGTTGAAAAAAGGTCGGTACCCCGGAATTCTGGTGCGTCACATTGCAGCGGAAAATATCTAGGGAAAAAGTTGTTTCGTTTTGAAGGAGGAATAGTTTGCAATTTAAACCCCCCCCCCCTCTCCTCCCTCAACCCCCGGGCGCGGGTGGGGATAAGTTAAGATTTTCAAATGGAACCCCATATTTTTTATTGGCGTATCGTGTTCTCCGACCAAAAATAAACATCTTTTGTCCGAAAAATATTTTTATTCGGGCCCATCCTTCACCAATAATCACCATGAGAAAGACAAAATCAGAACCGTGTTTTATCCCGGAAATACTCTTTTTCTCTGCCTTGTACTAAAAAATGCCCGTGGAAAAAGTTGTTTGTGTTCCACTGGCATTTTTTAGTACAAGACAGAGAAAAAGAGTATTTTCGGGATAAAACTTGATTTTCGCACGGTTCTGATTTTGTCTTTCTCATGGTGATTATTGGTGAAGGATGGGCCCGAATAAAAAAATCGGACAAAAGATGTTTATTTTTGGTCGGAGAACACCGATACGCCAATAAAAAATATGGAGTTCCATTCGAGAATCTTAACTTACCCCCACCCGTGCCCGTGGGTTGAGGGGATGAAACCAAACAACTTTTTCCCCAGACATTTTCCGCTGTAATGCGATGCATCGGAGTTATTCCGGGGTACCTACCTTTTTTCAACACCGTGTATATCATATCATGTGCATTTATCGAAATTTAAAGAAAAACTGATTTCTATTTACTAGAATTTTCTCCATAAGCGGGCGCAAAGGCTGGAACCGTTACTGGTCGCTTGTGGGAGTTTCCACTGTATTGCCAGTGATATATTACAGGTGTATTTCAGATAACGACGGAGTCGAAATTTGCCCTACTAAAAGGCCACCCTGTAGATATAACATTTAAGGCACTTATCTCTTCGACAAATATATTATTGCCGAGACGAATTCCCAACATAAAATGCCCAAAATAGTATTTTACGAGGTTATAAAATCACTACATCACCGAGGCTAATATTTAGGTAATAAATGCTCAAGATATTAAGCAGGTCCTAATTATAACCAAAGATTTCCATGTCTACCCAATTAACGGCTGTGCTGAATCAAATATAGTCGTTTGGGCATCTCAAAATAATTTTATAACTATCCTGTTTAATGTTGAACTATTGCTTGGGTAGTGGGTAATCTCTGAAGAATTTGAATAATTATGTTTGAATAACTAGTAGATTATTATGGCGGAAATATTACATATAGGCTTTGAAGTAACACGAACAAACTTTTACAGCACACCCAATGACAACGAATACTTATAAACAGGAAGAAGACAAACAGCCGTGTTAACAAATCGAAGCAGGTATGAACAAACGAACAAACCCGGCATCCATTACGTCTGGCATCAGCTGATAAATGCACGTGCTTTTCAAATGTCACTTTTGTCCTAATTTTTATTACTGTCATTATTTTAAAGTGACATTTAACCAACAAAAACCATTCAAAACCCTTTTATTTGATTTACTAAGTAGTGAAAATCAAATATTATGATTCTGGCATGTTTTAAGCTGTAAATATCACTTTAAACTAATCCTTACACACTCTTATATCATTATTGAACTAGTAACGTAACTACAAATGAAAAATTAAACTTCAGAAATAAGCTTGTAGGTAGTTTTATTAAAAAATAGGAAGTAAAGCATAATTTACATAAAATATTTTACCATCTTCAACTGCAAATATTTCGGGCTTCAAGTCCGAGCATATTTTTGGGCCCCATGTGATTGAGGAAAAGAAATTTTTATCGATGCTTACTCTCAGTAAAAATGACTAAATGAATATGTCAATTACAAATTACTCACTTTGCACCAAAAAGGAAACAACGTTTCTCGTGAAAAGATTAGAAAATTAAAAATTAATTTAGAATTTAAGGACGCTTGGCTTTCGCCATTTTCATTCACTTTACGTATCATTCAAATGTTGCTTGATTATATTCCATGCCAGACGAAGAAAATAGACTTGTAAAATTACTTAATAATACATGCTGTTCGCATTTTATGCCTGTCTCTGTCTGCAGCAACCTTCCCTGATTCAGTAAAGTGAGACTAATATGACCAGGATCAATTCGCCTGCATAAACACTCACTTTTTGGCATTTCATATTAACTCTACGTAAGTCTGATATTGACGCTTAAATTATAGAGTGAAACAGATAGATAAAAGTAGGTTACTTGTGAGCGCATGGAGCAGAGTAGGCTTAGCATCACTTCCAAGGCCTTCTTACGTGTTTCGATCCCCCCCCCATAAGCAGACTCACCGGGCTGCCCCATAAGTTGTTCGTATCCATAGTTATAGGTCAGTGTTCGTCCCCCCCCCCCCTTTGAGGCCTGGCCCCCTCCTCGCGTTGCCTCTTTTTGCTGTAGAGTAGTTCCGGGACGGCTATACACACAGACCATTAAAATCAAAAAAGACATTAAAATTTGATTTTATATCTAAAAAATCTTTGATTTGACATTTAAAATTCTAATTTTGACACGTCGTCGTGTAGTATTGGGTGTCATCAAAGGTCCCATACTCCATTCGTAAAACTGTTGGAATGTGAGGCTGTGATTGTGTGGAACGTTATTGATAATCAGTAATGGGTGGAAGAGAGAACTACATGTATGTTGCCTGAACGGTAACAATGTTGAAGTCTGGTTATATCAGATGGTTAAAAATATTAACACATAACCATACTTACCGATGAAAAAATAAATCCTTATTTAAATGATCCACTCTTTTATAAATTACACATGAATGCACCATGATTGTTTATAATAAAGACGATTTTGCTCTAATAATCACAAAAAAAAAACACAAATCTACCAAAATATATGAACAATCCCTGAGATCACACCGACAACATTGTATTGTTTATAAGTTTAGTATTCATTCAGATTTAGCTCCTGGATCGTGGCACGCACATGTAGCGCCTAGTAAGTTAGAGATAGATGTTTCCAGAGTGCAGTTGGGTTAGTTCAAGATTCGTTTGATACTTCTAAGTACAATAATATTTTTTAAAGAATCCCTCATCGCCTTTTCACAGTTTATAGTAAAATTATTGGGAAATAAATTTATTTTAAGAGCAATTGCGGATTAACCTTAAACCAGTTGTAATTGTCAAAGTAACAAATTTTTAATTGGGATTTTGCAATATACCTTTGCGATAAATATGTCCATCTGGTTATGCTGCAATAATGACCGAAAAGGGTGGGAAAGACTGTTTGTAGTTTGTAGTCGCTGCGCAGGCTAGGAATGTACATTTTTCTATATAAAGGTCGGTACCCCGGAATAACTCCGGTGCATCGCATTGCAGCGGAAAATGTCTGGGGAAAAAGTTGTTTGGTTTTGACGGAGGAATAGTTTTGCAACCCGAACAACCCCCCCCCCCCCCCTAAATCCCTGGACGCGAGTGGGGATAATTTCAGATTTTCAAATGGAATCCCAACCCTTTCGGGTTTTCCGCTGCAATGCGATGTACCTGAGGTATTCCGGGGTACTCACATTTTTTCAAAACCGTGTATAACCAGTACAATAGAGCATCTTAATGCTTAACACAAATAACCTACATTAAATTATTTACTATTTAGCAGATTGTATATAAAAGCATTATTATTTATTCGAATCTATTAAATATTAATATTAATATTCTGAGACGTTTATAAACGATAATTTTCAAAATTGTTCTATAATTTATTAACGTGTTTGTAATTTCTA
Organism: Barypeithes pellucidus; assembly: GCA_963991005.1. Classification (NCBI taxonomy): domain Eukaryota; kingdom Metazoa; phylum Arthropoda; class Insecta; order Coleoptera; family Curculionidae; genus Barypeithes; species Barypeithes pellucidus. Next base: position 17,433,570 of record OZ022562.1, on the reverse strand, counting down.
ATTCAAGTATTATGCGATTCAACAGAATGCCACAATATTTAACAATAATTGACTAATCACAACTAAGTTTTAATCCCATCAGAAGGACATTTACAGAATTGTGAACAATATTGAATTGGAATTATGAATATTTCGACAAGATTATTTAATTAAACATTGACTAATTGACAAGCACATAAATGTTATTTATAATTGAAAAAAAATATGTTTTGTTAATAAATAGGAATGAATTACCATTAGTTTCATTCATAAATAAACAATTACAGAAGTATAATAATATTGATGTATATTTTTTCTGAGCACATACAGAGCAGTGTTGCCAATTAGCGTGTAATTACACGATTGCATTGCGTGCATTTTTATCGCCTTGTGTGTAATTTTTGTGCAGCATAAGGTGTGTGTAATATGCGTATAATTTGAAAGCCGCCACCTAAGTGTGTTACTATTCAGGTTTGTTTACCTTTTTTTCGCAAATACATCAGAGCCCACATAATAGGGTTGCTGAATCCAAATTTGAGTTTTGCTAACAAAATTTCGTGACGAAAATAATCCAACAAAAGTAAAAAATCTCATTTTTTGGTGGTTTCTTGCTTATAACTTGGAAACTATCAACTTTTTATAAAAATCCTTCCTAGTAGTAATGATAGTAAATAAAATTTCCTACAAATTATATTATTTAAGTTTTTTTCTCCGACCAACCATTCGGACTCAAACGATAGTTGAAAATTATTGACATTTGTCGGATATCTCGTCAAAACCCCACTTTTTACAATCCAAAACTCGAATAATAAAATTTGTAGTAATTTTTATGCGCTTTCTTTTTGAATAGGAAGCTTATTTGCGAAAAGTTGACAGTATCCTAGTTATTATCGAAAAAGTAAAAAAAATAAGGTTTTTACCTTTTTTCCGAAATTTTGTTAGCAAACCCCAGATTCGGATTCAGCACCCCAAAAAACATGTAAAATTGAAGAAATCTAAACTACCCCAGAACTTTCCCTCTAGAGGCCTTTGTGAGCACAAATTGTCTGTTTGTATTATAAATGGTGTGTAAAAAAACGTGTATTTGTGTCACTCAAAACGTGTACAAATTTGTAATTTGTCCAGCTAATTGTGAGACGAGTCAATTCTATTGTGAAGAGGGACGCACATCATTCGTGGCTTAGCCCCCCTGGGAGGTGTAGAAGTTACCTTTAAAATCTTAAAAGGGAAGGGGCATAAACTGACCTTTTAGGTCATTTAAATTTATTTCCAATAATACCATAATTTACTACTTTTTTGAATAGCATCGTTCCAAAAATGAACTTAATTAGAACTTAGCTGAACTGATAATTTACGATTTTTAGGGATTCGTCGCGTTTCTCTTTCCGATATTTAACATTATTTACTGGAAGTAAAAGAGATATTAAATACGGGGAGTTTCCACAATGACACCCTGTATAGTTGTTACAGTACAGGTGGCGCAGCCTGTACCAGATACTTAAATTTTCTTATCGCAATCAAGTCTTTAAACAGCCCAATGCCGTCCGAGCAGAACCAAGTATGCTTTTCATCGTAATAACCATCGTTTATCAATATATTAAACTATTCAGCTCTCTTTCACTCCGTTTGATTGGCAGGCGAGCCGCGTACAGTTCTTGAAATTTTTAACAGCCTATCAAAGGCAGAAACTCTTACTTTGATTCGATACAGGTAAACGATTCGATCCATCATCGTGCGATGGCAGCAAATAAGTTTAACTTTTTGGTGCAATACAAATAAAATTTGACCTATTGTATTTAATTAGGTCTTCGGTGCCGACGAAATAGTAGAAATGTAAAATTTGTTTTTCTATTTGGGGTTCATAATGGCTACATATGAAATGCAAAAAAATTGAATAACCTGCCACTTTATGAAACTGAAATTTTATTTCTTTTAAGTTGGCAGTAAGTAGGGTTCGAATTTTAGGCTTACTTCGATTTCGTTGAAAATAGTTTTCTAGGCATTATGAATTCGACAGAAATTATTTATACAAAACTTTAAAATACTAACCTTTAACCTTGCAAATAGATCATTTTTACTAGATATTTATCTGAAATACCTCTAGTCGGAAATATATAACATGCTGACGGGGTCCGTCAACTAATTTCTAGTTACAACTATAAAACAACATAACTTGAAAATAATAGAAATATCTTCCAGTTTATGCTCTATTTCTAAAGTTTTATTCAATAAAGTACTATTGTTATTTTTAATTTAATATTGTATTATACATATTACTTTATATATACATATTTATAGTTACTGTAGACATTTCCTGGGCATTAATTGATATTCCTGTCAGATTCTGTGTCGACACAATATTTTGTTCAATAGTATTATTTATTATTTTGTTCAATATTTTGAACTTTGTTCTGCTCGCACCATAACTCAAAGTATTGCATATTCTTTTTACAAGTTTTTCGAGATTATATTCTGCAATTGCTCGTATTTCTGACGTAGTGCAACTTTCTTCCTGACTCATTTTTATTAAGTATAATAATAGGTATATTTATTTTTAATTATGACGGATGGGAAGAAGTTTTGTTGTGTTCAATTGTTTCTATCATGGCATATTTGATACTTGTAACATTTTATGAAATTGTAAAAGTATTGCCAACCCAAAAAGAAAATATTAATTCAAATGGAAAAAATCTACTATATTTTTTAAAGTTTTTCAGACTTTAAAGACCCAAATGGAAAAAGTATTATAAAATACACGGTTCATAAGACAATTAGAGCACTTATACTTTAGAGAACTCCCCGCTTCGCGGGTCGTTTTCTATATTAAGCGCGTGCTCTAAGATAATGTCTTATGAAACTTGTATCTTAATATACTATTAATTATTTAACTACGTCTTGTTAAAATACAGCTAGATAACAAAATATAAAATACAGTGAATCCTCGCATAACGGACACCTCTGATAAGCGAACATCTCTATTAAGCGGACATTTTTTTATAGTCCGGAACTCGATATATGAAGTTCCATGAAATCAACCTCTCTTGGGCGAAGTCTCCTTTGGGCCGACGCGGACAAGCTGTTTTCATACAAAGAGTGCGAAAACCCTCCTTTAAACGGACAAGAAAATTTTAAAGTATTTGGGAGACGAATAAGTACGGTGCAAAAACTCTCTGAAGACAACCAATCGCGTATGCGTGGCAGCGCGAAAGGACCTCACCGAATGAAAGTATGTGTGATTCCCCGACAGCAGTCCGACGATTATTTGTGAGTTGTAAGGTTAAAATCGTAAAATGGCAGAAAACTATCGCGTTTTGATTCTGAAAGAGAATATTGATATTGTGGAAGTTTCTAATTTGAGAACAATGATTTGGGCGAGTTCATTAATATTGATAGCAATGTGCTATTAGAAAATGACCTCATTCCTACCGATTATGTAGCCCAAACTGAAACCACATCAATATCTGACGACTCTGATGAAGAAGTTGAATGCAGTAATCAAGCAAATGTCACCAATTATCAACAAGCCACTAGTATGGTAAAGGAATTACAAGAGTATGCAAAGAATAGAGGTGACTCTACAGCAATGGAATTGTCAGGAGAATCAGATTTGGAATTACATTTTCTAGATTGCAAGTTTAAAACGCAAACACGTCAAACTACGTTATTAGATTTTTTTAGTACTACATCCTAACTAAAACTAGTGTATTTTTGTTATGTTATGTTTATTTGTATATACATATACATAGTAATAATTTTGCATTTACATATTGCTTAAGAATAAATTTCCCACGGCCGGACACCTCTATTAGGCGACAACATTGAGACAGTCCAGCAGGTGTCCGCCTAAGAGAGGTTTCACTATATTGGTATTTTTCTTAAAAACGAACAAGCAACATAAAGAATGACTTTTTGCCGAGAAATTAGAAATTAGGTCCATCATTTTTGGTATAGTATACCCATCAAGGGACAACCTTTATATTCTTACGAAGTGTGTACTTTCGTCGTATAATATTACTTTCCTACCATACACCACCTTAACCAAAAATATTCAGCAAAAAGAAATTTCCTAAAAACACTGCTCCAACCAGTTTCGTAACAAAATTGAAATTGTTTACGTACATACAGATTTATTACCAGCATGTTGAACATACATACATCCATGTTAATCTTTATTTAGTATCTTCCGCAAAAAAGCTAATTTGTAAAACCTACAATTACAACTTAAAAAGTTGTAATTTATGAATAATTCATTTCAAAATCGTTCGCCATTTTTAATAGTGCCACCGACTGGTTTCTGCTATATTAAATGGAACGATCTCCATTAACTCATTACCTTAAATCTCATTTAATAACCCTCGAAGTGTTATCGTTATACGTTGTTGTCACATTCGTAGTTTTCCGATATAAATTTCATGGCTAGTATTAATTAAACAAGTTTCTTATAAATAAGGTTGGCATATTTGGTATAACGCGGCAAGTATGAGGAGGGACGTTCATTTGGTGGGATTATTTATCTTAACAGCCAATTGCTTTCGTGTATCCTTAGTAAATTGAAATTATTGGAATGAGAGAAATTATAATTTAATTGATATGTCCACCTTTTTTTATATTTTTTTTATGATCAAACACAAGCACTATATGAAAAATCCTTTAGGGCACCCTGGGAGTGGTGCGTGTGCGCAAAAAGCGATTCACGTTGGTTTTGAATCGTTGGAGGTTATATTCGTTGGGAAAAACGACCTCGGGAAGGTCGTTCCATAAGGATAAAATCCTCCAGATGAAAGAATTCCAATGAAATTCGATGAGTACTAATCTTAACCACATGTGGATAGGCGGCAGTGGTTCGCCGTGTATTTCTGCTATTTGCCGCTCTGGGCGAAATTAATAGGGCAAGGTCAGCCGAGCACTTTCCATGAACATATCTGTAAAAGAGACTCAAATTCCCAACCTGTATTCGATGTTCTAGGCTGTCGAGGGTCAGCTCGTGGTCTCCAATCAGACGAATGGCCCTCCTTTCGATGGAATACAGTAGCCGAAGAGTATGTTTGGGTGCAGAGCTCCAGACATGAGAGCAGTACTCTAGTGATAGTCGAATCTGGGCTTTGATAGTGTCAAAAGTTGTTGAGGTGTGTACAACTTTCTGGTTCGGAAGAGTATACCAAGTTTCTGAGAAGCTATCTTGGCGATTGTCACAACGTGGGTATGCCAAGACATATTTCCTCCCAGATTGACGCCCAGCAAATTAATAGATGAAGCCAGTGGGATTGCGTGTCCGTCTATGACTATATCCGATTCTGTAATGTGTACCTTTTTAGATTTAACTGCTGCTTGGGTTTTTTAGCATTAAATTCGACTTGGTTACTGTCACCCCAAGCCAAAATTTCTTCCAGGTCTTTGTTGAGGCGTGATACTTCATGCTGTGTGCGAAGATGTGCGTCGGTAGCCGATGTTTGTGCATTCAAAGAGAAAGATGTTGTTGATTATCTAGATAAAAATTTTATGGATAAAATGTCGAGATTTTATGGATAAAATGGCGAGAATTTAGAAAATTCTAAAGTACAAGTGCTCTAATTATCTTATGAACCGTGCATTTTATAATACTTTTTCTATTTGAGTCTTTAAAAATATAGTTGATTTTTTCCATTTGAATTACCTAATATTTTCTTTTTGGGTTGGCAATACTTTTACAATTTAATAAAATGTTACAAGTATCAAATATTCCATGATAGGAACAATTGAACACAACAAAGCTTCTTCCTTCTATTCTTCTATTCTATTATTAAAGTTAATAAAAATGAGTCAGGAAGAAAGTTGTACTCCATCAGAAATACGAGCAATTGCAGAATATATAATTAAGAGGATGCCAGAGTCAGTAGAAATCTCCGATTTGACCCCTGTTCATTTCGGGTTTGTTTATAGGCACGAGGCGAATTTGGATCTTCGCTTGCCGTTAAAACAATACGTCGAGCTTCCGCCCGTAATCGGCACGCAGACAGAAACAAAGATAATCGGAAGAAAGATATCGAACTTAATCTGGGTCTAGGCTTCAATTTTTAACACTGGAAAACGGAGTTTTCCCTTTCTATGAACATGCTGCATTATTTTAAAAAAAAAATTTTGAACAAAGGATGTCTAAATTTTATTAATAATTTGCGGAAAGTACATAATTTCTCTCTACATGTAACAGTCAATAAAATTATATTTAAAAATTCCTCCAATTTTAGCTACATTGCAATGTAGATTTCCTTGGACATTTTTCCTAAAACAGAAATATCCCCTTGGGGAGAAAACTCATTTAGACATAATCCGGAATCCACTTAATGGTGAAATTTAACTGAATATTATTATGAGATTATTCGAATCGACTAAATTGTAGTCGTAGACATTGCCTAGCAAAAGGACAAAATGTTTTGAGCAAAATATTATAATCCAACTTCTTTATTGTCTTCTAGATCTGGTCTTTGTATATGAGAAAAGAAGGTAATGATGAATTAATAGATATGGTGGAATTTAATAAACTCAATATAATTTTATCATTGTAACATACAGCTATCAGGGACGGATTAAGACTTTTTTCACCCCTGAGGCGATCAAAATCGTTTCGCCCCTCTTCCTGTGCTCTCCCTTCAGTTTTTTAAATATACTTCAACTAAGACTGTCTTTTGTTAGGAAATACAAGGCTATGTTTGGGAATCATATTTTAAAATATTAGCACCTCATTAAGGAACAACAACCAACATGAACACAATTAGTTTATATAGGTTTGTTTTACTTTAAAAGGCCGAATTTAATTAGGCCAAGCATTCTAAATAGGAAAAGGGTTTGTTCCGGTTTCTTCGGCTTTATTATAATATGTACAAATTATCAATACAAAAAATTTTGTGGAAAAAATATCATGGACATATTTTACCACCTATCGGACACTTTTTCTCTATAAATCATGCTTATAACTAATCCACTTTCTGAAAAAAAATGTAACATATTGTAGGGTCGATCCCTCCTATTAGATTTGTGTTCAGTCTAGAGAGAAATTGCTTACTGAAGCAACGCTCTAATAACTGTCAAAATGATCCGACTGGATTACGTGTGCTTCCTTTGTATTTTTATACAGTTAAAATTAGGTAAGCCCACGTTAAATTATATTGGTTTCTACTGGGTGAACCGCAGATTTTTTGAATCAATACAAAAAATATTTCTTATTAAGTATACAGGGTGTCCGCTAATAAATGGTACATGAAAAAACCACAGACTCCTCACATAAAAATGTTAGGATGTAATTATACTACTTATATCCGAAAGTTTATATTACTGAGATACAGGGTGTTAAAGTTTAAAATCATTTTTGTTTTTCTCTAATAACTTTGAGAGGAACTAATGTTTTTTTACAAAATTTTGCAATTATGGTTTTTTTAGGACGAGAAATTGATTTCTTTGTGAAATTTTAATGTCACATTTTTCGAACATTCATAAGGTCATAACTTTTTTGTGCCTCAGTGTTTTTAATAAAAATATTACTTTTCTCATATTTACTACGTAAAAAAGGTGTACTAAGTTCAGGTCGCACCGAGTTACCGTTTCAGAGATATTTGCATTCAAATTGTTAGCGCGTTAGCTCAGGCAAGCAAATAATATTTTGTTATTTCTTACCAATTCACTTTTACATAATAATTAATGTTCTAGTAACGGTAATTGGAAATAATAAATACAACAATTAAATTGTTCTTTAACTTACTTTAATTAAAATAACTTTGGCCCTAGAAAATATCGTGTCAAAAGAAACCAACAGCAATGAAAACACAAACTTACGATAAACTCAAAAATGAAACATTTTCTGTTCTATAGCAAATGCATCTCTAAATTTTATTTCATTTCTCATAGGTTACTTTAAGAAAAAAATTTGTTTACAAGTTAATAATCATTGGGCAGAGTGCACTAAACAATTTAAATGCAAATATCTCCGAAACAGCAACTCTGGGCGACCTAAACTTAGTATACCTTTTTTACGTAATAAATATGAGAAAAGTATTATTTTCATTAAAAGCTTAAATACACTGAGACACAAAAAAGTTATGCCCTAATAAATGTGCAAATAATGCCGACGACAGAGCCTACATTGTACATTAAAATTTCATAAAAAAATCAATTTCTCGTCCTAAAAAAACATAATTGCCAAATTTTGTAAAAAAACGTTAGTTTCTCTCCAAGTTATTAGAAAAACAAAAATGTTTAACTTTAACACCCTGTATCTCAGTTAATATCAACTTTCGGATATAGGTAAGTATAATTAAATCCTAATATTTTTACATAAGGAGTTTGTGGTTTTTCTATGTACCATTAATTAGCGGACACCCTGTATGTTACTCACCGAAGTTTTAAAGCGTTTAATTTTGGGCTTTCGTCGTCTCCAAACAGCGAAACCTGAAAATGTTCAATTACGAAATGCCCAAAGCTTAAAATGTTATTTAGTTGTTAAATTTAGTTATTGAAGTGGTTTGTATATTTTTAACTTCTACATAATTACAGGGTGTCCCAGTTTCGACACTTTCTGGGGGGTATTAGGGGTATTATCGAAAGTAATATAACTAGAGCTCGCTTTTTTACCGATAAAATTGTATATAGTATACAGGGTGTTATGGAAATGACTTATTATATTTAAACTGAGATGAAAATAAACTGAAGACAAATAACCATAAATGAATAATTAATTATTAAACAATTTGAATTATTAAGCGAAATATACACTTTATATGAAATCTCAAAATTTACGTGGCCGCTCATGAGGACCTTCGCAATCAATAGTTTATTGAGGCGGTCTCGAGGTTCAAAAGAGGTTAGCGCATCATAGGCGGTATTGTCATATTGCAACACAGACCACGTGTTCAGTTTTTGACAACAATACTTCTTTGACACGCGTTATCACTTCTTTTTCAAACTTTTTAGAAGAAAAAAAAACTACAATTTTATGGTATATACTCTCTCACCTTCGATCTTATTTTAAAATAATCCGTTTTATAATTAAATTCCGTAAAAAAATAAAACACAAAAAGTATGTTTTTCAACAGCTCAACAGTAGATAAGATCACGCAAATTTGAAATCACATCACAACATTTATTATTATGAATTATTTCACAACAGAAAAAAATCGGGTACTGCTACAACTAACAAAACGTTTAAAGTTCGTATACGTCAAGCACGTGGAACCCTCGACAGCGTCACTCCACCCCGAGTCTCGAAACATACTGAAGCAACGATAGTGGCGCGCGGCCGGTATCCAAGCAAGGGCTAGACCTACTCTACTGACCCACATTGTTGGTAAATTGCCAGATGGAACGGCGCGACAGTATGTGGGTAAAAATGGTTTTTACCTTAGTATTTAGATATTCGATTTAAAAAAAAAGTATGTAGACTTTCTCTAAGACACCCAAAGAGTCACCCATTTAAATATAATAAGTAATTTCGATAACACCCTGTATGGTATGTGGTGTCAATTATATACAGTTTTTTCTAAAGCCTGCTCTTATGTCTGAACATCAACGAAAGTTTACGCCTTCACACATAAAAGCGAATTGTTACTTGAAAAAACTATAGGCAGACTGACAATGATTCGGAATATCATGTAAACTTTCATTAGTAATTTGTTGTCAAATAATAGATAGGTAATATTAATAAATTTTACTACCATCAGTCTCTATAAATATTTAAAAAGAGACTTTGAGAGTCAAATTGAAAAGGCCGGTAGTAAAACATGATTTATGGCTTATTGCTTTGAAAAGCGCCAACCCAATACTTTAGCATAATCCAACAGCACTTTACGAGGAGTCTGGTGTAACATTTATTATATTTTAAACCATTCATAATTTTCAAAATAAGAAGCTTAGGACGTATAGCGTCGTCGTAATATGAAAAATTCTCCAAATTTATCAAATTTGCGATTTTTGCGGGATCTGGTACAGTGGCCGAAGCTATATTATACAGGGTGTCCGAGAAAATGTGGGAAATCTCCCCGATATGAAGAAAACAAGTGAAAAGAGTACAGAAACAAGTTCATATAAACATTTTTCGTATAGCTCCAATGGAATCAAGTTTTTTACACATAATTACTGAACCACCAGGAATATTTCAATTTTTTTTAATATGTTGTATACCAGGTAAGATCCTTCAAATTACTATCCAAGAAAGTGTTTTGAATTACTCACAGCTGCAGAGATGGACTAGCTGTAACACTCATTGCCCCTTTTTCTTAACGCCCTGTATGATAAGAACTTTGGACAACATTTTTTACATACGGTTAACTATTGACTAACAATTAAGTACTCTTCATTCATGTCGCTAATCCTAACCGTTTTCGAGAAAACGTCATTTTATTTATACCACACCACACCTGATTATGTAGTTCCATACTTTGCTCGTTGTTCGTTTTATTACTATTTTGGAAAGATTTTTGTTCCCGTATTTGTGGTTTATTATTAAATTATTTGTTATTTATTGAACTAGTCCAACATAAGTAAAAAAATTTAGAGCTTACTTATGAGATATTATTTATAAAATTAGGAGAAATACAGGACCGTATCTCAAAATTTCCTGATGTTGTTCAGAAAACCCTCGAAACGTCATTAATCCACAATGTGTCATACATCGTTTCATTCGGGGGAAAAAAAGCTCTCAAATTCCAATATCAGGAAAACAGGACCGTATTTAAAAAATAAAGTTGATAATGGCCCTTCGAAGACGCCTCGTCGGATTACAACACAATTAACGCTGTTAGATAGAGCGGAAAAAGTGGCAATGCAAAAGTGCAATTTACTTTAGAATTCGATCTCAAAAAAACCCGGGAAAACAATAAAACGATTTTTCAGAATTTCGGGTTTTTCCGGATATCTCCGGAACTACACGGGATTTTAAAACTTTCTAAACGGCATATTATTAGGCATGTAAATGCGCAACTTTACCTCCATTCAACCGACTTCGTATCTCTTACGGTTTCCGAGATCCCTGTACTGGCTCTCCTTATCTTGTATACTTGTAATTAATGCAGTAAAAACCCACTAATTAATTTTTATTTAACTATATTTTTATTTTAAGGCGTAAATCAGTTTTTTGTTCCTCCTGTTCCTGTCGGACTTGTGCGCTATTAGGCCGACGATTTTTTTTTATGATCAAACACAAGCACTATAGGAAAAATCCTTTAAGGCACTCTGGGGGTGATGCGTGTGCGAATAAAGTGATTCACGTTGGTTTTGAATCGTTGGAGGTTATATTCGTTGGGCAAAACGACCTCGGGAAGGTCGTTCCATAAAGATGAAGTCCTCCAGATGAAAGAATTCTTAAATAATGAAGTTTGAGGAGTACTAAGCTGAACCACATATGGATGGACGGCAGTGGTTCGTCCTGTATTTCTTTTATTCGTCGTTCTGGGCGGAATTAAGAGGTCAAGGTCAGCCAAGCATTTTCCATGAAAATATCTGTAATAGAGAGTCAAATCATCTACCTGTCGTCGATGTTCTAGGCTGTCGAGGCTCTTTGTCAGCTCGTGGTCTCCGATCGGACGAATGACCCTTCTTCCGATAGAATCCAGTAGCCGAAGAATATGTTCAGTAGTGATGGTCGAATCTGGGCTTTGTATAATATCAAAGGGTGTTGAGGTTCGGTTCGGAAGAGTACACCAAGTTTCTGCGGCGTTATCTTGGCAATGCTACAACGTGGTTATGCCAAGACATAGTTCCTCCCAGATTGACGCCCAGCAAATTAATAGATGAAGCCAGTGGAGTTGTGGGTCCTGCCATGACTATATCCAGTTCTGTAATCTTAATCCTTTTAGGGAACACTGCTGCCTCGGCTTTCTTAGCTTTAAATTCGACTTGGTTACTGTTACGCCAAGCCAAAATTTCTTCCAGGTCTTTGTTGAGGCGTGATACTTCAGGTGGTCTTTGAAGATGTGCGTCGGCAGCTGATGTTTGTGCATTCAAAGAGAAAGATGAGACCACTACAAAATTATATAATATTACCCTTATTATACACTAAACCTAAAACTTAGGTTTGTTGGCAACTCCTTCACTCCCCGTACTAAGGGAACTATAAATAATGAGATATAGCAGATAATAGGAAATAAAATACATGTGCAGATGCATAAAATTAGTTTTATTTAATATCTTTAAGAATAACAAACAAACCATACGGCATCGTAATAACGAATGAGAGTTAGATCTTACCATGGCTAATTGCTAACGGTCAAATTTTAGATTAAATCTAATAATGGGTATAGTGGTAAATTTATTACGTGCGCACACCTTCCATAAAACTTTATGTATACCCATAACCAGAGGTGGATTAAAATGTTTTTAAATTAGTCAAACCCATTTTTGTCCATGAAATGTTTCCACCGTATAATAAGCGAGCCAAACCATGCAGCACATTTTATTTTCCAATCACAAATCTACGTCCAAAGTTCGATTTTTGCTAGAAGAATTTAAAGCTAAAAAAACCTAGGCAGCAGTTTTCTCTAAAAAGGTTAACATTACAGAACCGGATATAGTCATGGACGGACACGCAATCCCCCTGGCTTGATCTATTAATTTGCTAGGCGTCAATCTGGGAGGAAATATGTCTTGGCATAATCACGTTGTGGCAATCACCAAGATAGCTTCTCAGAAACTTGGTGTACTCTTCCAAACCAGAAAGTTGTACACACCACAACAACTTTTGACACTAAACATAGCCCAGATTGGACCATCACTAGAGTACTGCTCTCATGTCTGGAGCTCTGCACCCAATCATACTCTTCGGCTACTGGATTCCATCGAAAGGAGGGCCATTCGTCTGATTGGCGACCACGACCTGACGAAGAATCTCGACAGCCTAGAACATCGAAGACAGGTTGGGGATTTGACTCTCTTTTACAGCGGCGAATATCAGAAATACACGACGAACCCTGCCGCCTATCCACATGTGGTTAAGCTTAGTACTCCTCGAACTTTATTATTTAAGAATTGTTTCATCTGGAGGACTTCATCCTTATAGAACGACCGTCCCGAGGTCGTTTTTCTCAACGAATATAATCTCCAACGATTCAAAGCCGACGTCAATTTTTAAAGGTCATATTTTTAAAGGTTGCTGGTCGGTTGTCTTGCGCACAATGTTGTCGCCGTCATATAGGCAACCCCGCCAGTTCGGTGCCGGTTTGGTTGCAAACCAACGACGTGAATCAACGTTCAGAACCGAAATCGGTCGTAGCGATGTAGCGATATTAAAAAATCTAGATACGTGGACAATAGAATATATCAAAATTAATTCTAAAAGTGGCTTTTCGGTGATGGGCACAAGGTCTTCTTTTATGCGAGAAAATAGATTGTTTATTTCCCAGTAAAGAACGTCTTGATGTGCCAAAATATTGCCGTGTAATCATTTTCATTTAGGGCGAAGTACGACCCTGTTCGCCGGTTAAGGTAAATAGGTTATCAGTCCTCATTGCGCATGACATCTGACGATCAGTTTTGTTTACATGCGTGAGGCCATAAATATTTAAATTTATTAATAAAACAGTTCCTTAGGATACAAGGCGATCCTTAATGGCATGCTAATACTTTCAGAGATTTCTTTTCTTAGGTCATTTTACGAGGAAAAGTTCATATAGTGTTTTTTCGAACTAAAACTATTTAGAGCTATTTATTAACCATCTACAATGGTTCGTCAGTGAGTGGCGTGTAGAAAATTCGACTATTCTAACCCCAGATTTTTTTTTTAGGTAAAGCAGTGGTAAAGCTAATTCCATGCAACGTGTCCAAGATAAGGAGGGCCAGTACAGGGATCTCGGACACCGTAAGAGATACGAAGTCGGTTAAATGGAGGTAAAGTTGCGCATTTACGTGCTTAATAATATGCCGTTTAGAAAGTTTTAAAATTCCGAGTAGTTCCGGATAGATGAACAAACCCGAACAAACCCGTAAAAAAACGAAATTCTGAAAAATCGTTTTATTGTTTTCCTGGTTTTTTTTTAGATCGAATTCTAAAGTAAATTGCACTTTTGCATTGCCACTTTTTTCGCTCTATCTAACAGCGTTAATTGTTTTGTATTCTGACGAGTCGTCTTCGAAGGGCCATTATCAACTTTCTTTTTTTAAATACGGTCCTGTTTTCCTGATATTGGAATTTGAGAGCTTTTTTCTTCCAAATGCAACGATGTATGACACATTGTGGTTTAATGACTTTTCGAGGATTTTTTGAACAACATCAGGAAATTTTGGGATACGGATTTCTCCTAAGTGAGCTCTAAATTTTTTACTTATGTTGGACTAGTTCAATAAATAACAAATAATTTAATAATAAACCACAAATAAGTGAACAAAAATCATACCAAAACAGTAATAAAACGAGCGACGAAAAAAATAAGGAACTACATAATCAGGTGTTCAAAATGATTTCCGTTATTCTCTAAGCAAAAATAACATCTTCTAACTGCCACATAACAGTTTTTTTGAGATAAAATAAAACATGCGATAGAATATTTTTAAGCATTTGTAAATTTATGTTCCATATTTTTTCGAAAATAGAAAAACCATTAAAACGCTCTCAAACGGTCACAATGGGAATGTCAAGCGAAAGAAATCACGCGTCACCATCTTAATTTTTTTGTTTCAAGCGCCTACTTTTCTTTTAAATTCCGAATCAACAGACGTTTGAAATAATGTTTCTGTATTTTGTTCACTTATTTGTGGATTATTATTAAATTATAGTATATGTTATTTATTGAACTAGTTCAACATAAGTAAAAATTTAGAGCTTACTTATGAGATATTATTAGAAGAAATATAGGACCGTATCCGAAAATTTGCTGATGTTGTTCAAAAAACCCTCGAAACGTCATTAAACCACAATGTGACATACATCGTTGCATTCGGAAGAAAAAAAGCTCTCAAATTCCAATATCAGGAAAACAGGACCGAATTTAAAAAAAGAAAGTTGACGACTCGTCGGATTACAAAACAATTAACGCTGTTAGATAGAGCGGAAAAAGTGGCAATGCAATAATTTACTTTAGAATTCGATCTCAAAAAAATCCAGGAAAACAATAAAACGATTTTTCAGAATTTCGATTTTTTCCGAATATCTTGAGAAATACTCGGAATTTTAAAACTTTCTAAACGGCATATTATTAGGCACGTAAATGCGCAACTTTACCTCCATTTAAGCGACTTCGTATTTGTTACGGTTTCCGAGATCCCTGTAATGGATCTCCTTATCTGGACACGTTGTATTTTAAGTAAACATTTTCAAAAATATGGATTATTTCTTTATATTATCTGAATTACTGTAAAAAATACCTACAACTATTATCTATTTATGGCTAATGTTAGATCGCAATTATCTAAACGCGTACCTTATTACAGCGTTGCCATTTTTTAAAGCCATCTTCTTCTAATTTATTTGAAACTGTAGAACTGTGCATGATTGTAAATAAATGATTTTATGAATGGAATGTTTTGTCTCCCCTTTCATATTACATGTCTATGATTGAAGCGCACGGATATCCATCGCGGTATGTCTGAGATCTGTGTAAACCAGGCATTTGTCTCCCAAAAAGTCAATTTTCTCCAAGAGACCTGTTTGGTAACTAATAAGGGCCGAACTCAAAGTCACGGTCTCATAAATTATCTATAGTATATTTAAAGAAGCGTGGTTATAATATAATATACAATATAAGTTGTTAGATTTTTACCTTGATCCGCTTTTCTTTAGCCGCGGGATATTCAGAGGCCTCTGTGATATTATCATGGAAACGGCAGCATTGAAAATGAAGAGAGCATGCTAATTGTTGTTGAGCTTTCTTAAGGACCGCTCTCTGCAACTGTCGATTGACGGATTTCTCTCAGACACCTTCACCATCAATGTCCGTGTTCCTCAAGGGTCCATATTGTCCCCTACCATCTTCTTACTCTACATTAACGATCTTCTAGTGAAAACGAAAAATCCTATATTTAGTTTTGCTGGCGATGGCATGAAGTATCACGGCTCAACAAAGACCTGGAAGAAATTTTGGCTTGGGGTGACAGAAACCAAGTCGAATTTAACCCTAAAAAAAACCCAGGCAGCAGTTTTCTCTAAGAAGGTTAACATTACAGAACCGGATATAGTCATGGACGGACACGCAATCCCACTGGCTTCATCTATTAATTTGCTGGGCGTCAATCTGGCAGGAAATATGTCTTGGCATAACCACGTTGTGGCAATCGCCAAGATAGCTTCTCAGAAACTTGGTGTACTCTTCCGAACGAGAAAGTTGTACACATCTCAACAACTTTTGACACTATACAAAGCCCAGATTGGACAATCACTAGAGTAGTGCTCTCATGTCTGGAGCTCTGCAGCCAAAATAGTCTTCGGCTACTGGGTTCCATCGAATGGAGGGCCATTCGTCTGATCGGAGACCACGAGCTGACCAGGAACCTCGACAGCCTAGAACATCGAAGACAGGTTGGGAATTTGACTCTCTTTTACAGATATTTTCATGGAAAGTGCTCGGCTGACCTTGCCCTCGTAATTCCACCCAGAGAGGCGAATAGCAGAAATACACGACGAACCACTACCGCCCATCTATATGTGGTTAAGCCTAGTACTCCTCGAACTTCATTACTTAAGAATTCTTTCATCTGGAGGACTTCATACTTCATCCTTATGGAACGACCTTCCCGAGGTCGTTTTTCTCAACGAATATAACCTCCAACGATTCAGAACCAACGTGAATCGCTTTTTGCGCACACGCACCACTCCCAGAGTGTCCTAAAGGATTTTTCCTATAGTGCTCGTGTTTGAGCATAAAAAAATAATAATAGGTACAGACTAAATATTTCGTAAAAAAGAATGTTTAATAAACCTCTACTAAAATAAACAAGAATGTTTAAATTGAGATATGGAATTGTTTGAGTAGCAAATTAATTTGTACAATGTACCCGTATGATTACCATAATCCTCGGGCATTATTTGCTTTTTCCCAGTTATAGTAAAATTATGAGACGTCTTGGAAAATATACAAACTTAAAATAAACGTCTGAGCAATTTTGTTTAGACGTAGAGAATTCGTTACAGCCATGAAATTGTCTATTTTGACATTAAGAAATTTATTGAGTTTTCATTATGGCAAGAAGAGTGAATGGAAATTTATAGACAGGATGGAGCCAAAAGGCAAATATTTAATCGAAGGTAATATAACTAAAGCTTGTGTTTCCATCGATACAATTTTCATTGTTCACGATAAGTTTTGTTTTTGGAAATTTTACGGAATTTCGTTGACACGTTTATTCTGATTACATCCCGAGAGCGAAGCTCGAGTGATTTAATCGATGAATAAATATGCCCAAATGATCATTGAGTAAAATTTCCAAAAAGAAACAAATCTTTGATTGTTAAAATGAAAAATTTAATCGATAATTAAAACGACGCTCGAGTTATATTTGATAAGATTGTTTCCAGAATCTGAATTAATATTATAAAAATTTGAGAAATACTTTTAATATATGCAATCGATAGTCGTCGATATCGATACCAGTTTCTGCTCTCTACTCTGGACTTCAAACCTTTTGGCTTTTCGAAAGTTTAAGGTTATGTAGAAAAAGAAAACAAATAAACCTTGCATATTTTTTTCTTGAATCATACTTTTGAAATAGTTTCCCGATGTCTTGAGTAAGTAATAATGAAAATCTAAAAAATCTGCATACAGGGTGTTTTTTATTGAGTGCCGATAGTTAAGGTTGTGAATCCTTGGGTGACTTTAAGAATAAAAGTTAATAATAACATGTGTCCTAGAGCTCTTTGAGCTACAGTGTGCCTTAAAGGTTTTTCCCTATAGTGCTTGTGTTTGATCATAAAGCTATTTTTACAACAAAATACTTAAATAATAGTCAGTGAAATGTACCATACATTTTGAAATATTTAACGACTGGAGTTATAAATAATTATTTTCACTTGCATTCGTTGTAAAATACAGGGTGTTATGGAAATAACGTATTAAATTTAAATGGGTGACTCCTTGGCTGTCCTAGAGAAGCGCTAAATATTTTTTTTTTTAAATCGACCGTTTTAAAAGTGGGGTAACAAACACTCTTACTTACAGGTCAGTCTGCGCTATTGTACAACATTTCACCCAGACCTAATGGCAATGTTGCCAAACAATAATACAGATTATACTACAGATTATTAGATTTTATTACGCGTGACGAAATTTGACGTCCAGAAGAAATGCGTCAATAAAAACAATATTTAAAGATTATTTATGGACGGCAAGATACACCGGTAAACCGAAAAAACAGAGCGGATTGCTGAGAATGTGTTGGTGATCGACGAGGCACAACGTATCCGGCCGCTGGTTGGTCTTCAACTAAGAGCCCGCAAGCGTTCGGCGCTATGTGATCACAGCCGATGTAAAGCGTCAAGAGGTCATTGGCATTTGACCTAGTGACGTACGTGCCTATTTCAAACTTATTTAATACTATTCCATATGTTTTTTCGGGTTGTTTAAAACATAGTCCGTCGTAAATGTTGTTTTTGTACAAGAAGGTATTACAGAATGGAAAAGTGTTTAAATTATTTTATTTTGTCTAAAGAGTTTACGGTGTACATATGACAACACCGGCCACAATTCCTTGATTGCATACATGTATCGCAGTGCCACACAGGTGTTTTTCTGGTTGACGTCAGGTCACTTTTACCGCTGAATGAATTGAAAGCGCCATTTATGGAAATTTTTCTTCAATTTGTCTTTATCTCAGGAATTGCCGGTTGAAATATAATACGTCATTTCCATAACACCCTGCATATAATATATTTTAGTATTTAATTGATTGTTCTAAATTTATTAGAAAAACTAACTAGTCTTCTATAAATTATGCGGACAATATTATTTTTGTACGGATTATTAATAAAAAATGTAAATTAACATTTAACATTTATTTTTTTATAATTTTTAATATATAATATAATATAATATAATGAATAGCAAAAACCAATAATAGACACCTAGGTGCAAAACACCCGTATGATGTGTCGAAATCTAAAATTAAACATATGTATATTATTATTTATATTATCTATATTATAATTCTATGTTACACACGTTACTGAAACATGCCCACAATCCTTATTGATTTAGTGAATTACTGAAAAAGTATTGAAAACTTCTCTCTATTCCGGTAAACATACCGATTAAACTTTTTACTAAAAGCTTTTATATTTTTAATTTATTTTATATTATCTGGAAGTAAATTTAATGATTTTGGTGCTAAGTAATCCATAAACTTTTTATTTGCGGTTGTTAAATTTTTTGGTAATTTAAATTTGTTATTAGATTTAGTCCTTGTTTCGGTACACTGATGTACATAGTTTAGCTTGGTCTTACACCGATAAGCAAAATTACATATACTGCTAATATATAAAGTTCTGATATTTACTGTTTTACAGTATCCTCCGAAAACAATAAAGTTGGAAACTTTATTTTTTTTTAATATAATTTTAAGAATATATTTTTGTGTTATATTTAACTTATTAAGTACTTTGCAATAGGCACTACCCCAGACAATTATTCGGTATCGTATTAGCGACTACACAAATGCTTTATAAACCATCACCAATGTTTTCTCATTTAGAAATTCCCTTAATATATAAAATTTGTGCATGAGTCTACGTAATTTATTAGAAACATAGTCAATATGTGGACCTCACTTCATAAATTGGTCAACCAGAACACCAAGATATTTTGTGTGGGTTACTTCAGCAAATCTATCATTACCGATAGTAATATCTGTAAAATTGGGATAACCAGCCTTTGTTAATGAAAAAGCTATGTAATTTGTTTTATTTACATTAATTGATAGTTTATAAGTTTCCAATCAACTCGTAACCAATTTAAAACCTTCTATTGTCTTATTTTTAACTTCTTCCCAATCTTTACTAGTAAATATTATAGCCTTGTCGTCAGCATAAGATATAATTAGTACTATATTTTATTGGGAAATCGTACAATAAATAAAATCTTTTCTATAATAAGTTTACTATAGTGTTCCCACAAATGTACAGTAAATCGAAAAATTTACAATTTCAATATTACCCTATATTTTCTTAGTTAAAAGAGATACAGAAAAAAGTTTTATACAAAAGTCTCTGTATAATGATTTTTTAATAATCCTTTCGTATTTAGAATAAGTATACGCGGTCAGGTAAAAAAGTTATCGGACCTAACCCCATTTTTTTAAATTTTCTAACCCCATTTTTTAAAATTTTATTTTAATCTAATAAGATTGCATTTTAAATTCTGTTTTCAAATATATAACACACCATGGATAATATTGGTTTCCTAGGCGATTTATTTAAACTTTATTACTTTAAACCACAGTAGGCCATGAAACAAAAGCTAATATCCTAGAGACACCTATGTTGACATTCTGGTTGTTATTAACATTTAACGTCAATTTCATATTTACATATTCATTTGTGAAAAAGACTTATAACCTTTTTGAAAATTTGATATCCATGGTGAAAAATGAGGTTAGGATAACTTTCTTACCTGACCCCGTATACTTATTCTGAAAACGGCAGATTATTCAACAATCATTATAAATAAACTTCTGTATAAAACATTTTTCTGTTTCTCTTTTAACTAAGAAAATATAGGATAATTTAGAAATTGTCAAATTGTTGATTTTTCCCCGTATCTCTTAAGCGAGCGGAAAATTTCTAATTTTGATTTTACCATTTTAAGTTTGACCCAAAAGGAGCACATGACACCTACATTACTTTTTTGATAGCACTAACAATAACGGAGATACCCTATAAAAGTGTCGAAAATGGGACACCTTGTACTATGAGTCTATACCTGAGAAATGTTCACAAAATCTGAGCGCTTGGCGTGTGGTAGCGAGCAATTCTGATCCTTTGTGTATCTTTTTCACCATTTAAAAGCAAAACATTTATATTTCAATAAATTCTATTTGGTTTCAATAGAATTCGTTATGATAATTATAAAATACTTATTTTAATACCGTATTTAATCAAATACCAATAAACTGTCCAAAAGCGTTATATTCTATTTCATAGTGCTAATAACATGCAGCATACCATTGAACGCGAAAAAGTACATATACGAAAAGATTAATGACGGAACGTATTAAATAAATACATGCACTCGGGGGGATTTGTGCTAATGAAGTTCCTTTTGACATGGTTTCATGAGAGATTAAAGTAATTAAATCGCTATGTATTTTTATACATCGATGACAAGAATATGCGCATTATAAACGTAAGTAATAGGCAGATGCGACATACAGGGTGTCAATTTGAAACTTCACACCCTTAATATCACGCTTCCGGCAAATAATTTTAACAAATAGAATGACCCGTGAATTTTTTTCTGAAGGGGAGCATTTTTAAACAATATTTGCAGCCTTCGTGGTTAAAGACTTGGAAAGGGTGTCACCCGGAGTGACTTCCTACGGACCCCTAACCATTCTACTAAAAGAGGAGCCAACAAAACCTAAAAACCATAAATATCAATACAGGTAAGGTCTAATTACGTCTATTCCACTGGCTTCAGATCAACTGGAGATCTTCTAGCCTATGTCACCCATCTTTGGAACAACGCAATCGAATATCATGGGGAGTCTCGGGCTGCTGCACTGGATATTTCTAAAGCCTTTGATTGTGTTTGGCATGAGGGACTTCTGAGTAAACTGCGATCCTATGGTATGCCCAGTCGATTCTGTGCATGGTTGTCTAGCTTTCTTAAGGGCCGCTCTCTGCAAGTGGCGATTGACGGATTTCTCTCAGACACCTTCACCATCAATTCCGGTGTTAGTCCAGGGTCCATATTGTCTCCCACTCTCTTCTTACTCTACATTAACGACATTCTAGTGAAATCGGAAAATTCGATATTTAGTTTCGCTGACGATAGCATACTTATCTCATCTTTCTCTTTGAATGCACAAACATCGGCTGCCGACGCACATCTTCGCAGACAGCATGAAGTATCACGCCTTAACAAAGACCTGGAAGAAATTTTGGCTGGGGGTGACAGTAACCAAGTCGAAATTAACTCTAAAAAACCCAGGCAGCAGTTTTCTCTAAAAAGGTTAACAGTACAGAACCGGATATAGTCATGGACGGACACGCAATCCTACTGGCTTCATCTATTAATTTGAAGGGCGTCAATCTGGGAGGAAATATGTCTTGGCATAACCACGTTGTGGCAATCGCCACTTCTTCTCAGCTTCTCAGAAGCTTGGTATACTCTTCCGAACCAGAAAGTTGTACACACCTCAACAACTTTTGACACTATACAAAGCCCAGATTCGACCATCACTAGAGTACTGCTCTCATGTCTGGAGTTCTGAGTTTTAGAATACGATTTCTCGGAAACTATTGAATAAATAATAAATTATGGTGCAATAAAATTCCTATCTTTAATATTATTTACTGGAAGCTAGATATTAAGGATAGGAAGTTTTCAATTATATACTCACCGGCACAAAATTTCGCCACCCTGAAATTTTGGTCAAGTTTGATATTTTATAACTTTTTCATTTTTTATACGATTTTCATGATTTTGTTATCAGTTTGTAGATCAATTTATTGTGTTTTTTCTAAATTATTTTACATGTGCCCCGAAAGTACCTCTTTTCATTTTTTAGGTAGGTATATTTGGGGAAAGGCCCAGGATGGACTTAAGCATTCCTGTGGGGACCTACGCCACAGTATACCAAGCGGAAGTTCATGCCATACAAGCATGTGTACTACAAAATCTTGAAAAGGGCTACCACGACCAAAAGATTTACATCCTTTCGGACAGCCAGCTGCTCTTAAGGCTCTGAACTCCAATCGGTTTACTTCAAAACTTACACTGAAATGTCATACCAACCTAAAAGTACTGGCTGCCAGGGGGAACAAGGTGGAACTCTTGTGGGTCCCTGGTCACTCCGGGATATTAAGGAATGAAAAGGCGGATGAACTAGCAAGAGCCGGATCTGCTCAAAGTCTCAGGGGCCCTGAACCGGCCCTTGGAATATCAAAACAGGCAACAAAAACAACATTAGATAGATGGTCGAAAAAGCAACACCTATCTCGATGGCAAGAGTTACCTGGTCTAATACACGCACAAACTATATATATACTATCGAATGGGATGCTAACCCTGACGCGGCCCCAGTTGAAATAAGTGATGGGTCTGCTAACAGGCCACTGCCACTTGCGAAAACACCTTCAACGGATAGGACTGAACAACGGATCCATTGAATGTAGACTCTGCGGCGAAGAGGATGAAACCGCCTCACACATAATATACCGCTGCGTAGCGCTGTCCAGTAGAAGACAAAATATCTTCGGGAACATACAACGCGGTGACAACCTCCCACATGACAAGCTTTGTAGAAGGTTACTGGACCTCATAGAAGGAACAAACATCTTCTAACAAGATCGGGGTAAACAATAAGCGGAAAGGCTGCAGTGATTTGAAGTTCGGGCCTTTAAACCGACCCCCGCCTTTAACCAACCGACCAACCAACCATGGTACCGTATGTATACAGGACGTTTTTAAAGATGTTTTTTAAAAAAAAATCGTTTATTTATTGATATCTCCGAAAGTACTTCAGATATAATTTTCAATTTTTTGAGCATTTTTAAAATATCTCATTTTTAAAGTAGATTAATACGCAGTTCAAGAAATATGAACAACATTTCCAATCTTCCGGCATTTATTGTAATTGATTCGAACTTATTGGTTCTCGGTAAATCAAAAACCATTGAGCTGGCAACCGTTCTGTTAGCTTCAACTTCAACTGGAAAAGTAATTTCTGCTACTTCCAATCAACCGATCGCGGTTTATTCGTATAAAGACGTCATTTCTCCGTCAATTTCATAAATTCAAATACAATCACAATCTCTTACCGCTTCGGTAAGGATTTATCTTAGGTATTTCTCTTTTGTCTACGTTATAGTGTTGTCGGAATGGTATTTATGTTGTTTTTGAAATGTAGTAATGGCATTTTTGAGAATTATTGATAACCAATATTTCCTGGTAGTTCGTTGCAGTGAGAAAAACATTTTTTCAGATGGATCCATGATTTTCCTGGCCAATTACATGAATAGTCTGAGTTTTTATCGTCAGACGCACCGTTCTCCTGAATAATACTACACAAACTCATTATTATACGTTATATCCTTACGATTTTAAATAGTATATTAAGATACAAGTTTCATAAGACATTATCTTAGGGCACGCGTATAATTCAGAAAACGACCCGCGAAGCGGGGTGTTTTTTACAATACTTTTTCTATTTGGGTCTTTAGAGTCTGAAAAACTTTTAAAAATATAGTAAGTACATTTTTTCCATTTGAATTAATATTTTCTTTTTCGGTTGGCAATACTTTTACAATTTCATAAAATGTTACAAGTATTAAATATGCCATGATAGGAACAATTGAACACAACAAAGCTTCTTCCCATCCGTCATAATTCAAAATAAATATACCTATTATTATACTTAATAAAAATGAGTCAGGAAGAAAGTTGTACTCGGTCAGAAATATGAGAAATTGCAGAAAATAATCAGGAAATTTTTTTAAAAACAATATGCAAAACTTGAGTTATGGTGCGAGCAGAACAAAGTTTAAAATATTGAATAAAATAATAAATAATACTTACTATTGAACAAGATATTTTGTCGACACAGAATCTGACAGGAATAACAATTATTGCCCAGGAAATGTCTACAGTAACTATAAATATGTATATATAAAGTAATACGTATAATACTATATAGAATTAAAAATAAAAATAGTACTTTATTGAATAAAACGCTAGAAATAGAGCATAAACTGGAAGATATTTATATTATTTTTGGGTTATGATGTTTTATAGTTGTGACTAGAAATTAGTTGATGGACACCGTCAGCATGTTATATATTTCCGAGTATAGGTATTTCAGATAAATATCTATTAAAAATGATCTATTTGCAAGGTTAAAGGTTAGTATTTTAAAGTTTTCTATAAAAAATTCTTGTCGAATCCATAATGCATAGAAAACTAATTTCAATGAAATCGAAGTAAGCCTAAAATTCGAACCCTACTTGCTGCCAACATAAAAAAATCCAGTTCCATAAAGTGGCAAGTTATTCAATTTTTTGCATTTCATAATGTAGCCATTATGATACCCAAATAGAAAAAAAAAATTTTCATCACACTGTAGGAAAAAATTTAAGGCAATGCGGACATATTCTGTTCATATTAACTTTTCTTCATAAAATCACCTAAGGAATCATACTAGGAAATATTGGCATATCATTAAGGAACACCCTATACCTACCGGGTGATGCATCGTTGATTTGAACATAGGAAAGCCCATGTAATTTTTGAGGTGGCTGAATATTGGCTCCCCTGTACACTTCATAGAAAAACTGTCTGATAACTTCTTGAAGAGGCCGACATAGTAAACTAATGTGCCGAGTTTGAATACATTTTGAAGAGCCAATCATGATCTATTCAATTAAACGTGAGGCAAAACTACGAAACTCTCATAGTTCAGGTAATACAACAAAAACCAGAAATGACGCTATTTCCAAAAAATTACGTAAAACTGAACATGACAAATAATGAAAATTTTGTCACTGACACTAATTTTCGTATTGTTAATGTCAATTTAATTTGCCGGTATTTGCTCTATTACCAGAACTATGAGAGTTTCGTGGTTTTGCCATCACGTTTAATTGAATAGCTTAGGATTGGCTCACCAAAATGTATTCAAACTCGGCACATGAGTTTACCATGTCGGCCTCTTCAAAAAATTATAATAGAGTTTTTCTATAAAATGTACAGGGGAGCCAATATTCAGCCACCTCAAAAATTACATGGGATTTCCTATATTCGATTGAACGATGCATCACCCGGTATAGTTTCATCAGGATAAGTTATTTCTACTACATTCATTCATCTGACCGCGGTTTATTCTGATAAAGGCGTCATTTTCCTGTCAGTTTGATAAATTATAATACAACTACAAACTACAATCTTGTTCTGCTTCGATGCATCTCTATATAAGACATTTTACTGCTTTCATTTTTTTATCTGCTACACAAATATTCTCGCGATTTGTCATTTTTATTTTGACATATTTTCTTGATTACCTACCCACCTCTTGTTTATTGGAAGAAGTAAATTAAAATGTTTTTACGAATTCCTAAGAGACGTAGAATTCCTAAGCAAAGGCAAATTAAAATTGACAAATAATTTACTTGTATACTGCACATATATATAATAAACAGTATATTGCCAATAGGAACGTTCCAAAATACAAAAAGTGTCCCCGCCATGAGAGATGCAACGGGCATATTGAGTTTGCGCAGTAGGGTGGAAATTTTATCGACCGCGTCAGAGCCGGCCCGACATTATTTGTTGGATGCTTTTTCAAATTACAGAATAAAAAGTGGTTCATCCACATTGTTGTCGGTATATTAGTGCTTATAAATTTTCATTACCTAACAGTAATTTTTGTAAAGGAATTTTTAATTTGTGGTGATTCGATTCGCTGTTTGGTAGGTTAGTGGCTTATTTTGTTTAAGATGAAAGGACACAAGTGCATGGTGCTTTTTTGCAAAAGTCGTGGATCAATACCACGTATAAAGTATTTAAGGTATGTACATATTTACGAAAATATTTTCCATATCACATTATCCGATCTTCGGAACCGAATTTCACTAAAACGCTTGTAAAAAAAGAAAAAAGTCACTTGTATACAATATAATATATATGTGGTCACTACCTAACCTTAAAATTAATGCATTTTTAAATTAGTGCATTAGCAGCTGATAATAATTCCCAAAATAGTCAATATAATCATTCACCCTTAATTTTTGGTTTAGAAAAAAGTGAGGTGAAGAAACATACGACGTCGGATGAAAGTTAAAATAAAGCTCATCGTGTCGATTGTTACAAATATTCGGACTGAATTTGACAACAAAAGTTTCATATCGTCAGAAATCGTATGCATGGATCGAATGCCGTTTTAATTCGAACTAATCGAAATTTTTATTGCAATATTTTTCCTAACTAACCAGTGAAATTTACATTAAAAAAGTTGAAATCCGGTCCTATCGAATGTTTACTTTCACAAGGAAATTTACGAACTGCGCAAACTCACTATTACCCCTTCGATGCCCATAGCGGGGACATAATTGCAGATGGTACTGTTTATATATATGTGGTATACTATCGAAACAGTAAAATTACTTAAAAATTAAATGTAAATAATTGTTTAAAATCGCTTTTTTTGTTTTTAACCGACATTCAAAGACTCAGACTCAGTTGTTCACTTACAACCCGAACCTAATATTTTTAAATATATTTAACGGCTAGACTCAACCTATCTCTTATTAGAAATCTTACTCGGATATTAACCAAGGGCTAAAGGGCTGATTTACGATTAAAGTCCCGCAGTTATTTCCGATTTTTGATGACTGTTCCCTCAACAGCGTTTAACATTGATGTATGGCTGCCAGAATTCCTATCTTACGAGCCCTTTCGTTATTGATATTTTCGAACATGGGTCATTCTTTTACAAACCGCACACTTCCTAACCTTGATATTTTATAATCGTCCGAAGATTTTTTCTACAACTCATATACATAAAATTAATCAACACGTATTTCAGGATTTTTCTGAAAGAATTATTTTTTTCGAAAATATTCACACATACATTTTTGGTAATTTGCTAGATTTTCTCCAATCTTTTCATTAACAAACCCGTAACTATGCACCATTCTAATAAAAAAAACATATCACTCACGCACCGGCGCAAAATTCCGCCACCCTGAAATTTTTGATATTTTATAACTTTTGTATTTTTTATGCGATTTTCATGTATTTGTTATCAGTTTGTAGATCCATTTATTGTGTTTCCTTAATTATTTTATAAAGTAACATTTTTCGATTAGGCTATATTATACAGGAATTAATCAAACTGTTATTTCTTGTCTTAATTCAAAACACCCTGTAGGAAAATTGAGGTGGATCATTTTATTTACATACTGTTTCTTGTAATCTTTGATGAATCTAAACACCTTTTTTTTTGATTCATTCCATTATTTCATTTCTGCTGCGAGCTGCAAAATTTTAAATGGAACGATGTTATTTTTAGAAAATGTATGTCAAGCTTTCGGTTAAAATGTATTGACTTTGGCTAAGTACACGATTATTATGCAGAATATTTGACAGTGACAATATTCTTACATACTATTCACTGATGAAGCCAGGGTTTGTTTTTAAGTCACCGGATGGTCGTGAGCGGGTATACATTCTTAGAAATGAAAGATATGCTGACTGCATCATATCGGTTCATGATTTAGGCTTGTGTTTCTACCGAAGCACGCAGCAATCTTCTACTTGTTGAAAATGGAGCTCTAACTGCCCACCATTACATTGAGGAAATCCTCCAAGAAATTGTTGCTCCATTTGCTCCATTCATTGGGAACCAATTTACATTAATGCATGATGATGCTAGACTTCAGCTAGCTAATATCTGGATGGATTGTTGGACTTCCAAGATTGGAATGGCCCTCATGTAGCCCGGCACTCAGCCCAATCGAATATCCTTGGGATCAACTTAATAGGGCCATTCGTCGTCGTCATGTTCAACTACAAGCCTTGCAAAACTTACAACTGGCGCTGACCGAGGAATATCAGGCTATCCTTCAAGAAAGGATAAGTAACCATATTCATTCGATGCCACGAAGGCTGCAAGCCAAAAATCTTCTGCAAGCTGTCATTACTGTGAGAGGAGGAAATACAAGATAGTAAAATTATTTTGTTAATTAACTTTATGATATACCTAGTGCTTGTTTTTCTTAATAAAAATAGGCTTCAAATCAGCATTTCATTTAAGATTTTCATCATTTTCATCAGAAATGAGACAATGGAAGGAATCAAAAATAGAAATGTTTAGAAAACATCAAAGATTACCAGAAACAATATGTAAATAAAATTATCCACCTCAATTGTCCTACAGGGTGTTTTGAAATTACGACAAAAAACAAAAAACAACAGTTTAATTTAATCCTGTATAGCCTAATCGAAAAATGTTACTTTATATAATAATTAAGGAAAAACACAATAAATGGATCTACAAAATCATGAAAATCGCATAAAAAATAAATAAGTTATAAAATATAAAACTTGACCAAAATTTCAGGGTGGCGGAATTTTTGCCTGCTAGTATAGAAAGTAAAAATGTTGAAAATAAAGCTTTTAATGTAAAATAATTACAGAAAGAACCTACATCGCGCATCGCTTAAATTAATCAAACAAAAAGTTTTAAAATTTTAATTTTTCATAATTTTTCCGCCGTTAACACAAATTTTATGCTACATTGCACATCGTTTCATAATATGATTTGCCTAATTGTTCGTTAAAATCAAACTGGACAGTAATCCCATTATTTCATTATAAATTTTTAATTACGTTGGCAGACAAAGCTCGTAGATGGAATATTAAATTTTAAATGTTAAACATGAATAGTTTGGTGCATTTGTAGTATTTTGCCGATTTGGATGCATTAGATGCATTGTTGCATAACTAATTAGAATGTACCAGCTTTGTTTCTTAAAAATTTCGATTTAACGGGATTCTCCGTCGATACGGTGAAAGAGAGTTTGAAGTTTAATTTATTTATACAGTGAGTCCCAGAAGAAATGTCTAAATTCATTTAAAATTCAGCGGTAAGTTTTTTCAAAAAACGCTCGTACCCGTCGATTTTGATTTTTTAATTTTTTTTTGTGGTAATTTCATGTATACAGGGTAGCTCAAAAATAAGTTACGACCATCAACTATTCTATTCTAAGCATGTTTTATGTACCATGTCCTATACATAAACTCAACAGTTATTGAAAAAATTAGGATTGAACATATCATTTAGGGAATCCAACGATCTATCAAATCTTCTGGCAATATGGCATTTTGGGCTCCACAATAAGTAAGAGTTTACTGTCTCACTGTCACCGTTTATTTCCATAGAAACTGTATGACAATTTTATTTCAAATAAGTATAATTATTGTCAAGCGTAGTTTCAAAGTTGCGGTTTTCACATTAATGGTGAAGATAACGGAACGGGAAAAAATTGAAATTCTATGCATGGTTGGGTTTGGTGATAAAACACGTACTCAAATAGAAACAGCCCAATTATTTAATGAAATCCATCCTGATCGTCCTCCCATATGTCAAAAGATGGTGAGTAGAATAGAGGCTAAGTTTAGAGAATTCGGTCATGTTAGGGATTTGCCTAAATCTGGTCGTCCTACTCGAGATGAAAATGAATAACTTGACGTTTTGCTTTCCTTGGAAGAAAATACATGTACTCCCCTGTCGCACATTGGGGCCGATTTACACATGCCGAAATCTGTTGTTCACCGAGTAGTTCAAAAGCACAAATATCACCCATACAAAGTTATTCCAGTGCATGAGTTATTTGAAGATGATTTCGATAGGCGAAGTGAGTTTTGCGGACGCATGCAAAATATGTGCAATCTAGATAATAATTTAGTAAAAAATATTATTTTTTCGGATGAAGCTACGTTCTATTTGAATGGTAATGTGAACAGACAAAATTGTCGATATTGGGCAACAGAAAATCCGCATTGGATGATAGAGGTTCACAGCCAGTACCCTAAGAAAATAAATGTTTGGTGTGGAATCGTACGCGAAAGAGTAATTGGTCCATTTTTCTTTGAACAGTCTTTAACTGGACAAGTATATCTCGAATTTCTCCAACTAGAATTAATTCCAGCATTAGTGGCTTTATTTCCGAATCCATTGGATCCAGACTCCCCTGACGAAGAACTGATATTCCAACAAGATGGTGCTCCTCCGCACTATGCGGCCACTGTGCGCACATTTTTGGATGAAACCTTTCCCAATCGGTGGATTGGAAGGAGAGGACCTATCGAATGGCCTGCTAGGTCGCCAGACCTAACTCCGCTGGATTTTTTTTGTGGGGTTACCTCAAATCAAAAGTATTTGTTAACAGGCCAAACAATATGCAGGAGTTGAAAGAAAGGATCCGAAGAGAAGTGCGTGTCATAACTCCGGAAATGGTTGGAAACGTGCAAAGAGAGTTTATTGATCGTCTTGGATATTGTCAAGCCGTAAATGGCGCACATTTTCAACATTTAATTTGATTTTGTTGTGTTTTTTTTTAATAAACAGGTCTTACTTATAGATGTTCAGTCCTAATTTTTTCAATAACTGTTGAGTTTATGTATAGGACATGGTACATGAAACATGCTTAGAATTCAATGCAAAATTCAAAAATAAAATAAAAAATATATGTTTTCATTTGAAAAAATGAAGTTGATGGTCGTAACTTATTTTTGAGCTACCCTGTAAACATGAAATTACCACAAAAAAAAAATTAAAAAATCAAAATCGACGGGTACGAGCGTTTTTTGAAAAAACTTACCGCTGAATTTTAAATGAATTTAGACATTTCTTCTGGGACTCACTGTATATTGTTTTCTGTGTTTGGGTTTGTTCGTTTGGGTTTTTACTTATAAATATATTTTTTAATAAAATTTATAACCAATTCGTGTTTTCTTATAAAGAAATTCGATTTGACAGTTAGACTCAGTGGTTTTGGCTGTTTATATTGGAGCATTATCATGCTGAAATGTAATATTTTGACCATATACAGCGTTTATCGATGGCATCATCACTTCATTTAGAATATTAACGTATTCAGGTGCAGTTAGTCCTCCTTCCACGATTAGGCAAATTCCTGGACCTCTTGCGCTAATCCACCCGCAGACATTTATAGAGAAACGCCCGCTTTTGTTTGTTTCGTGAGTGTATATCTCATCATACCGCATGCCAGACGGCCTATACACCAGAACTTGTCCATTATTACACGATTGAAAAGTTTTCTGGTCAGAAAATATAACTGTTTCCCAGAAAAAAATCTGATTTAAATAATCATGTGCAAATTCTCATCTGCCTTGTTTATCTCTTCTTATATCGGAAATTCGAACCCTGTTCCTAGCAGTATTTGCAGAACCTGGAAAGTTCGTCTCTTCTTTCGCCTTTATTGCAGTTGCGAATGAACGAATGATCCCTTAGATAATTAACTAGTCTTCTATCTTCATCTTCAGTAGAAATTCTAGGGGGGGCCTGAACCTGCTTTCCTAATAATTGTCCCATGCCTTGCTATTTTTTGTCTTGCCAACAACACGGTATTTTTGTTTACTCCCAGTTCGTCTGCAATATCCCTAATAAAATCACCATCTCGCAACTGACTAGAGATTATAGCCTCTGGCTGGGGTGTTAATTGTGGCATATTTTTTAAAGAAAAATTTGCTTGATAAGTTAATGATAAAGTGACAATCTATGTTGACATGTAAAATTTGTAAATGACATTTTACTGGTACCAGACTCGAAAGTAAAAAATTTCTAATAGTCAAGGAAAAAATAAGAAATTTTGCTGTCCTAGTTTTTTATCGGCACGATGGTACTTTATAAAAGATGTAAGTATGATTATTTATTTCTAGACAAGTGCCATTCTGACATTTATTTTATTAAAATCAATAATGGTAATTTCTTAACATACCTCATTGGATCTGGATATTCTATAAGATCCCCGGAAACATCCCTCTTCATTTCATTACTTAACCCCCCTGTAATGTATTAGAATGTATGCCTTTACACCAAGTAGTGACAACCAACCAAGAAAAAAATGGCTGGTAAGATGACTACCCATGACGAAGCAAAACATGATGCCCTCTGATTAAGTTTATTCAGCCCTTCTTATTTCTCTTGTCATGGTTCGAATGATACTACGGCATTTATGGAGTGTTGCAGAGAACTTGGCGATATGAATACAACAGCGGCGTAGATAAATGGTAACAAATAATATATTTATGTGATAAATTTTACTTAGGATCCTTAAGGTTCGGATTTATTTGGCAAAAAGTTTATTGCGAGAGTACTTGTTTATTTTTTAAACATCTTTGGTATATGGATTAATAATAATAGGTATATTTTGGTTTTAAAAATATATTTACTGAGCCCATAAAGACATTGTATATTGTACACATTTTGAAACTACGCAAGAAATTCTCGAAATCAGGGGCCCATATGTGATGTAAAATAAATCATGACTTAATAGAGGTTATTTATAATATAACAAACATAGATATAGGTCGGTGTTAATATTTAGTAACTTTTATTTTGGTTAAATACCATATTTTGGTATTAAAATACCATATTTTGGTATTTAACCAAAATAAAAGTTACTAAATATCAACACCGACCTATATCTACGGATAGTCAAACTCTAAAAGCAAAAATGGCAAATTTATGGCCTCGCGCATGTAAACAAAGCTGATCGTCAGATGTCATGCGCAATGCCGACTGATAAACTATTATTTACCTTAACCGACGAACAGGACCGTACTTCGCCCTTAATGAAAATGATTACACGGCAATATTTTGGCACATCAAGACATTCTTTACTGAGAAATAATCAATCTATTTTCTCGCATAAAAGAATTCTAGGTGGCCATCACTGAAAATCCACTTTTAGAATTCATTTTGATATCTATTGTCCACGTATCGATAGATTTTTAATATCGTAACATCCCAATGACTGATATCGGTTCTGGACGGTCATCGTTGTTTCACGTCGTTTTTTGGCAACCAAACAGGTACCAATACGACGGGGTTGCCTATATGACTGCGACAACATTGGTGCATAAGACAACCGACGAGCAACCTTTAAAAATACAACCGGTAGACCGTGCGCACAAACCCACTTTTTCACTCATAAAATTTAACTTTTTACTGCGCATCCCATAAGTTATATGTATCCATAGTTACAGGTCGGTGATTATTAACCTTAAAATACGTGTGTTTATTGTTGCTCGTGTATTCGTGATTTATATTCCTATTCAGTATTTAGCAGTGCTTTGCGAAGTTTTTTGATAGGTCACGGTACTTTGTTTTCTGTATGGTTGGCGGCCCTCGCCGTTTAAACCGCAACTGCAATAAAATTGCTGACTGTAAAAAGATTTGCATGACATATTGCTTGTAACTCTCATGCCAAAAATTAACTTGGAGCAACAAAACTGCAAAAGTATCGCAGGCTCTAATGTCGGCTTGAGGGCCAACCTTGTTTAAGGTTATTGAAATGTTAACTGATTTTATTACAGACGGCGTAATTTTTCTATTTGGGTTTCATAATGGCTACATTATGAAATACAAAAAAATTTAATAACCTGCCATTTTATGAAACTGAATTATTATTTTTTTTATGTTGGCAGCAGGCTTCGAATTTTAGGCTTACTTTGATTTCGTTGAAATTAGTTTTCTTGGCATTACGGATTCGACAACAATTTTACAACAATTTTTTATAGAAAACTTTAAAATACTAACCTTTAACCTTGCAAATAGATCATTTTTACTATATACCTGAAATACTCGGAAATATATAACATGCTGACGGTGTCCGTCAACTAATTTATAGTCACAACAATAAACCAACATAACGTAAAAATAATAGAAATCTCTTCCAGTTTATGCTCTATTTCTGAAGTTTTATTCAATAAAGTGCTATTTTTATTTTTACTTCAATTTTCTGGGCATTAATTGTTATTCCTGTCAGATTCTGAGTCGACACAATATTTTGTTCAATAGTATTATTTATTATTTTGTTCAATATTTTGAACTTTGTTCGACTCGCACCAAACCAAGTTTTGCATATTATTCTTTTTAAAAGTTTTTCTAGATTATTTTCTGCAATTTCTTATATTTCTGACTGAGTACAATTTTCTTCCTGACTCATTTTTATTAACTTAATAATATATTTATTTTTAATTATGACGGATGGGAAGAAGCTTTGTTGTGTTCAATTGCTTCTATCTGTAAAAGTATTGTCAACCCAGAAAGAAAATATTAATTCAAATATATGGTTCATAAGACAATTAGAGCACTTGTACTTTAGAAAACTCCCCGCTTCGCGGGTCGATTTCTAAATTAAGCGAGTACTCTAATGTCTTATGAAACTTGTATCTTAATATTCTATTAAATCGTGCTCGACACTTACAATAAAATAGTACGCCGTGATAACTACTCTATTGTTTGAAAGTAATAAAATATATTGCTTTGGAAACATTTTAAATAAGAGGCTAGGTTTTTTGGTAAAACAAGAAAAAGTTTATCGATCCATATATCATTTTTAACGATAATGGGATCGGCCGATTCTGTGGAAAAATATATAGTTTTAAACTGAAAATAAATATTGTTTGTTTGTACTCTTCGGCCGGTACAACTTTATGACCTTTTGTTGTGGAATTGTTTAAACTTTCAGGTATTTACTTATGCTTTCTCCAAATTATTCATTTTATTAGACACGACATTTTTTAACTTGTTTCAATAATTGTTCTAAGAATCGTTTGGTTTATTTAGGTATAAAAATATATAATAAAAAGTCTATACTTTTCAGGTGGTATTAATATCAAATACCAATGTATGGAACTAAGTATACAATAATGGCGTATTTTGTCTACACAGTAGCACATTAAAATACTATTTCAGATTGAATGGTACTACCAAGAAAAGGAAGTAGGTTCCAGTGATAGGATGTAACCACCTGCAGACCGGTTTCGAACTCTTTTGTTCTCGTCAGTACAGGGTAGTACCATTCAATCTGAAATAGTATTTTAAAATGCTACTGTATAGATTGTATAAGGTATCATCGGGTGGTCTGGAAAATAATAATTCTTCCATACATTGGTCTTTGATAAAAATCTAGGTTCATTGTAAATTTTTGAAAACTTCAACATACTATATCACGCTTCAACAAAGACCTGGAAGAAATTTAATGCTAGAAAAATACCACCATGTAATTTTCTCTAAGAAGGTTAACTTTGCAGAACCGGATATAGTCTGCACGACACGCAATTCCACTAGCTTCGTCTAGAAATTTGCCTCGCGTCAATCTGGGAGGAAACACGTTGTGATAATCACCAAGGCAGCTTCGCAGAAATTTGGTAAACTTTCCCGGACCATAAGTTGTATATGTTACGGGCAATGTAAATAATTGGGCATTATTTATAATACCCAGGCAGTTTAAAAAGTGCCCAATAAAATCGGACAATTTAATAATATTGTGCTTGTCTATGATAATTTATTACATTTGATGGTCAGTATAAATACTGCTATTATTTCTCTTGAGACTTTGATTAATTAACAGCAAGTTTGGTGTGATTCTCGCTGGCCAATCAGCATTCATTTTCGGTGGCTTGACGCTTGTACCATATTGCGATAACGAAGAGGAACTATCTTCTTTTGATAGTTATGTTCAATCTTTAACTTCGTTATCTGAACCAAGCTCTGATTTCCATAATAACGAAAGAGGAATAAATGTCTCCGAGCATCTAAAATTCAAGTACCCGGCCATGAAAAACGCGCATATGAAGGTTATGAAGATTCCTCAGAAGATCCCAATATGAAAAAAAGAAAATTCCCTGTTGCTAAAAAGGGTGACACAGTAAGAGTTCGAGTGCCAGACGTCGACGGGGGTCGCACCGATTGAAGAAATATTTTGGCATTAGTTCTTGAAGTAACAGATAACAATCTTTATAATTTAGGCACGACACATGGAATCTTAAAACAACTTTATGCTGGAAACCAATTTACAATATGTAATGGAAAGTTTATTTATGCCGAAGAAATTCCACAGTCAGAGATTTCACTAAGAGAATGTGCAAAAATAATGTCATCCAAGACTGGGGGGGCCAAGGCTATAGTAAATATGACAAGTGCAAGTGTCGTAGAGAAACTACGTACTAAACTATGTAACTCGAAATGTCACCAAAGTGGAAGCTGCTCTAATAAATAGGTACTCTAGGAATTCACATTTTTTTGTGTATATGTATTTGTAAGTACATACCTAACAAGTTTTTTTAGGTTACTTTGTTTGTCTGTTTGTTACTTATTCAAAAATTTGTTTTAATATAATATATTCTCAAATTGCCCACTCGACTTCAAACATTATTCATAATGCCCGGAAATATTTTCTATATAATTCATCATATTGTCATATCCCTTTGGACGCTTCTTAAACTGCCCGGGCATTATAGATAATGCCCAATAATTTACATTGCCCCGTAACATATGCACCGCAATAGCTTCTTACACTCTACAAAGACCACATTCATCCATCACTAGAATACTGCTCTCATGTCTGGAGCTTTGCACCCTACCATACTCTTCAGCTACTGGATTCCATCGAAAGGAGGGACATTTGTCTGATCGGAGACCACGAGCTGACGAAGAACCTCGACAGCCTAGAACATCGCAGACTAAGAAGTTGATTTGACACTCTTTTACAGATATTTCCACGGTAGACGTTCGACTGACATTTCTTGCTTAATTCTACCTGGACGAACCGCCGCCGCCCATCCATATATGGTTCAGCTGAGTTATCTTCGAACTTTTATTAAAGAATTTCTTCATCTGGAGAAGTTATACTTGTGGAACGACCTTCATGGGGTTCCCAACGATTCACAACCAACGTTAATCGCTTTATTCGCACACGTACCACTCACTCAGTGAAATTGTAGGAATTGTTAATACAATGCAGTTATATTATAATTTTTACAGATCCTACCTACGCCACTGTAACAAACTCATTTGCAATAAGGGGCGATACATGTATTAATACACCCCCTCGTTTAATCCTGCCGGGGTTAATTTATTTCGGATTCCGATTACAATGGCACGACATTTCTTTTATTGTGACCCTAAGCTGCGAAACTGTTGTTATTTATTAAAACTGTTTATTTAATTTTGGAATTGTATCGCGGCCAACAAAGCGGTTATGTGGTTTTTATTATTATTTTCTTGGAAAATAATGTTTTATTAGGAGAAATGGCTGAAAGAATGTGCAATAATATGCTTGGGTTTGTTATTGCTGGTATTATTATTATTATTATTTCTGTCTACAAGAGGTACTAGAAAAGTGGTCTCTATAACTATGACAGAACAGTTATTATTAACCCAGGGTTAGAAAAACTCTATTATTTGCCGAATGGTATGCTTGGCTACAGAGATCACGAGGGGATTGTTCTAGTGGCCGAATCTCATGTCGTAGAGTGTCAAAAGTTGTTGGGTTGTATATGTCGCAGCCTTTTAGTGTAATCAGCAGTTTCATGAAAAGTCTGCTCTTTTCATGAAACGCTGCCAAATACTGAAACAAATGATTATTACGCCAAAAGGCTATAAATTGTACCTGCCTGTTTCGGCCTATTGATGGAAACGAGCAAAATTACGTTAAGTGACTGACTTTACCGGACTTTTCATGTAACGCTCCGAATCTACTTTGCACTTGATGTAATAAAATGACTATTGTATAACCTGAAAATGACGACTTCTAGTAACATTCCCTCAGCGCTTGCAAAAATACTGACTACGAAAGAAGAGGTTATGAAAATTATGAATGAAGAAGATTCAGTTGTGGAAATATCTGATGCACATGAAGGTCTCGCTGATGAAGATGCTGATATTACCAATATTGTATCGCAGGAAAAAAATATAAACAGATCTCATGAAACAATGTGCGAAAATTGTTTACGTGTTGTTAACATTGCGGAAGTTTGCCAACAAGGATATTCAGTACTGTGCAATTTATGTTCTACATTTCTTGCAGAACGCGACGAAGCAGCCAAAAAAATCTTAAGTAATTCGGCAAAAAAATGCCGACTTGTGTGTTATTGAATATTCCCAAAGTTGACGGAAGTCCAGGAGATTCCAGGAATATGGTTTGTTTGACAATAGATCAGAAAAAAGGCGTAAATAAAATTGCTGGTAAGCACGGTACCATAAAGGGAAGGTTTGATCCTGAAAGTCTTACTGTTGTGGGTTCAGCATTTCTTAATAAAGAGGAAATCCCCTTGGAAAAGTCACTCAGCTTAAGAGAAGCTGTGTCATTGGAATCAGGTGGTCAAGGCATACTGAAATGTTCGTGTAAACCTAGCAAACAACAGTGTACTAGGAATAAGTGTATCTGTAAAACAAATAGCGTACTTTGTAATAGCCGTTGCCATAATTGCTTGCCGTGCTTTAATAAGTAACATATCGTTCTGATACCTTATTTGTAATTTATTTTCTTTTAATTCAGTAAGTGCAAAGTACGTACAAAGGAGCGTTACATGAAGAGTCCAGTAAAGTCAGTCACTTAACGTAATTTTGTTAGTTTTCATCAAGAGGCCGAAACAGGCAGACGTTTCATGTAACGTCTACAATTTATAGCCTTTTGGCGTAATAGTTATTTGTTTCAGTATTTGGCAGTGTTTCATGAAAAGAGCAGACTTTTCATGAAACGGCTGATTGCACTAAAAGGCTGCGACATATTATGTCACAATGGTGAAGGTGTCTTAGAGAAACCCGTCAATTGCCACTTGCAGAGAACTGGCCTTAGCAAGCTACATAACCATTCACAAAATCGACTGGGCATACCAAAAGGAGGAGAAGTTAGTTATATGGCAACCAATATGTTTTGTTGTTAGTTACGGAAACACCCGATGTCAGAAACTTGTAAAAAGCATTATTTTTTGAATTTGTGCGATTTTCGATGGATATGTTGGATGGAAACGATTCAAATGTTGAAATAAATTACCCAGCTAATGGAACAACTTCAATTATTTATCAGTAAAAAGAATATTTAAACAAATTCCATTTTACATTTTACCAACCTATTTTTATTTAATCGTCATTTCTTTTCCTCGACTCAATATTCCAAAAAAATAATTCGCTTTGTTTGGTTTCGGGACGGTTTAAGATTGATCCCGGTGATCCTACTTTCCTTCCCGCAGGGCTGAAACCCCGTATCTCCATTAAAGGCAATAACATTGTGTTTGCAGAGCATCAGGATAAGTATATTAAAATTTATTGATTTTTCATAGCAGACAATACGTCTTTCTTAAAAAATATAATACACTGAATCTCTGAATCTGTAGAATTATTTGATAAGCTGTATGAAGAGATATAAATTTTATATGATAAATGTAGATATTTAGATAAAAATACGTTGATCAAGGCTATTAGCTTTTTTAGATTTTTTTAGACAAAATAAATATTAACACAGTGAAACCTCTCTTAGGCGGACACCAACGGGACTGTCTAAATGGGATTGTTATTAGGTAATATGTAAATGTAAAATTATTACTATATATATATGTATGTACAAATAAACATAACATAGTTTTAGTTAGGATGTAGCACTAGAAAAATCTAATAACGAAGTTTGACGTGTTTGCGTTTTATACTTGCAATCTAGAAAATGTAATTCCAAGTCTGATAACAATTCCATTCCTGTAGAGTCACCTCTATTTTATTTATTTATTTTATTTATTTACAAAAATAGGGATACAACAGGCACTGAGCCCAATATAGCATCCACGTTGTGGTATTGGCTAGTGAGTGTTATTAATGCTTAAATTAAATATACATGTTAACCTAAAATTTATGAACATTTATAGCATTGATTTTACACATTTTTTAAATCTAATTATAGACATATCGAACATTTCCATCCCTAAAGAAAGCCTATTACATGCCCTAGTCGCTCTACAGAGAGGAGATTTTTTTCCAGAATTTGTATTTCTTAGTGGAACATCAAAAGTATTTTGAAGCCTTAAGTCACTAACCGGAACATTAAAGCTTAACTTTGACCTCAGCGTTGGCGAATCAACATGACCGTTGTAGATCATAACTACATCGGAAACCATTCGTCTCTCAGTAAGTGGCATTACAGATAATTTTTCCGTTACAGGTTTACAGTTGCTATTGACTATAGCTAGGTCTATTCATTGCATGCTCCTTTACCATACTAATGACTTATTGATAATTGATGACATTTGTTTGATTACTGCATTCAACTTCTTCATCAGAGTCGTCAGATGTGGTTTCAGTTTGGACTACATAATCGGTAGGAATGGGGTCACTATCATCGTCTAATAGCACATTGCTATCAATGTTAATGAACTCGCCCAAATCATTGTTATCAAATTACAAACTTCCACAACACCAATATTCTCTTTCAGACTCAAAACGCGACATATTTGTGCCATTGTTTACGAGTTTAACCTTACAACTAACAAATAAATGGCGGGCAGCTTTCGGGGAATCACACATATTTTCATTCGGCGAAGTCCTTTCGGGCTGCCACGCATACGCGATTGGTGGCCGGTCTGTCTTCAGAGAGTTTTTGCACCATACTTATTCGTCTCCCAAATACTTTAAAATTTGTATGTTTAAAGGAGGGTTTTCGCACTCTTTGTATGAAAACAGCCTGTCCGCGTCCTCCCAAAGGAGAGTCCGCCCAAGAGAGGTTGATTTTCATGGAATTTCATATACCTAGTTCCGGACTATGAAAAAAATGTCCGCTTTTATTAGAGATGTCCGCTTATTCGAGGTGCCCGTTATGAGAAGTTTCACTGTATTTATAAGAATAAAAAAAAAACATGCATCGCGCTTCACGAATGACGAATAGACGCATGGGTCTATTGCCACCTTAATGCTTTCAAATATATTTATATTATCTGGATATTATTGATTTTTATTTTCTTTAAACAACATCCCGTTGCCTTTTGTCTGCGTCCTTTCCCTGTAATAATATAATTAATCCCCAGAGGGCTAAACCAAACTCTTGCTTGGAATATAGAAAGAAAATAATAACTACAGTTCATGGCTTATATTTTTATTTTGCGTCGAATAACATATTTTCTTTAGGTTTGGATTTCAATAAAAATTTTTATCGATAAATCTTTAGGAAATAAAAATGTTTCCCTATTTTGCCACCAGGGGCGAATTTACCTGAAATTCAAATTTTTAGCATATCTTTTTTGCTTTCACAATTATTGGAGAAAAGGAATTGTAATTTTGAAGGCAAAATAATGCATAATAATTGCTAATACTCTTTATTCGAGTCGCCCTTATTGTATAAGGTATCATCGGGTGGTCTGGGAAATAATAATTTTTCCATACAATGGTATTTGATATTAATATCACCTGAAAAGTAAATAGACTTTTTATTTTTTAAAAATAATTGTAAATTATCAATTATCGATTTTTAACTTATTTAGGTAAAAAAGCAAATTTTGACAATTAAATTTCAAAAAGTACTCGAATTTGGGGTGTAAAAGAGTAAAAAAAATATCTATTACAACAAATACTACTTGTTTCTTTTTATCCATTAAATGACGCTTTTGTAATTAAATATTTTGATAATTCAGTTTAATTCAAACAATATTCATATTCGTCTACCTTCCATTATCTAAAATGAGTTCAGGTATCTATATTTTATGAGCAACAAGGCCATGTCAGAGACATGTTGCCTTCGGGCTTACATGTCCAACTTCCCTCTTTCAGGCAAATTATTTCCTGGATGCCCTGTTTTGAGCGCGTTGCGATGTAGGAAACCTAAGTATTATATTGCGTTTGTATTCAGTTTCAAATATTGAAATATTTCCAACTATTTTCTGTATATTGAAGTAGAAATTTTTAAACACAATGGTACTGTATGGATTCCTATATCAGAAGCTCATAAACTCATTTTCTGATCCAAATTGGCGCTAAATATTTTGCAAAGTAATACCGACTATGTACAAGGTGTCCCATTTTCGACACTTTTATAGGGTATCGCCGTAATTGTTAGTGCTATCAAAAAAGTAATGTAGGTGTCATGTGCTCTTTTTGGATCAAACTTAAAATGGTAAAATCAAAATTAGAAAATTTTAGCTCGCTTAAGAGATACGGGGGAAAGTTAAAAAATTGTCAATTTCTAAATTACCCTATATTTTCTTAGTTGAAAGATATATAGAAAAATGTCTTATACAGAAGTTTCTTTATAATGATTGTTGAATAATCTGCCGTTTTCAGAATAAGTATACGGGGTCAGGTAAAAAAGTTATCGGACCTAACCTCATTTTTTTAAATGGAACACCCTGTATATTTTAATCTAAAATGATACTATTTTAAATTCTCCTTTCAAATATATAACATGGATGGATGGATGGATAATATTGGTTTCCTAGGCCATTTATTAAACTTTATTACTTTAAACCACAGTAGACCATGAAACAAAAGCTAATTCCTAGAAACAACTACGTTGACTATTAATATTTAACGTCAATTTCATTTTTACATATTCATTTGCGAAAATGACGTATCAACAATTTAAAAAATTTTATATGATAAGTTTATATTGAAAGTGGAAAAAACGAAGAAGCGACACAAAATGTATATTTTGTTCGCTATCCGGAAAGACGGTAACCATTTAAGGACATATTCTGAACATTTGCGATGATTCCCGTTATTTTTTACCTTAATCTGAATATTTTATTTCGTTTCAAAGTAATAAAGTTTAAATAAATCGCCTAGGACACCAATATCATCCATGGTGGGTTATATATTTGAAACCAGAATTCAAAATAGTATCTTTTTTAGATTGAAATATACAGGGTGTTCCATTTAAAAAAATTTGGTTAGGTCCGATAACTC
The DNA here is from genome assembly GCA_963991005.1 of Barypeithes pellucidus. Lineage (NCBI taxonomy): Eukaryota > Metazoa > Arthropoda > Insecta > Coleoptera > Curculionidae > Barypeithes > Barypeithes pellucidus. Next base: position 17,390,022 of record OZ022562.1, on the reverse strand, counting down.
TTTTACCTGACCCCTTATACTTATTTTGAACGGCAGATTATTCAACAATCAATATAAACTTCTGTATAAAACATTTTTCTGTATCTCTTTTAACTAAGAAAATATAGGGTAATTTTGAAATCGTCAATTTTCTGATTTTTCCCCGTATCTCTTAAGCGAGCGAAAATTTTCAAATTTTGATTTTACTATTTTATGTTTGGCCCAAAAAGGGCACATGACACCTACATTACTTTTTTGATAGCACTAATAATTACGTAGATACTCTATAAAAGTGTCGACACAAAATGGGTCTTGAAAACCGTGTGCACCACTGCTAGATTTGTAAACAAATCTCCACTGGCAACATTTGGCGAATAAAAACATGGTTGCCAATGGCGTGCGTTGCTTGTTGTCTTTCTTTTTTTATTTATACAGGGTGTTATGGAAATAGCTTATTATATGTTTAAATGGGTGATTTTTTGGGTGTCTCGAGGAAGCCTACATACTTTTTTTTAAATGTAAAGTATAAATACTTAGGTAAAAAACCCTTATATTACTCGATATGTTTCCACGTACACGCCATATAAATTTGTTTTCAGTTAACAATTGTATGTACCCGTAGGTCAGTAGGCAGGCGATGATACTAGATCTGCCTATTTCTGGTTGAAAATATGACTAGCGATAAAGTAAGCAGATAAAAAAACTGTTGTTCCTCGATAATCCATCTTCTTGTCCGCAAAACATATATTACACCCACTGCATTTTAAAAGCACCACTTTGCATATCGTTAATCGATTCGCCGAATGCATAGGAAGATAGCCAGAATTAAATTACGACATACCTTTTCGACATTACCTTTTGATTCAGTGTTATGTTTCTTATTATATTGTTTTGGATTTAAATTTCGGTTGACATTTAAAAGCACCCGACCTGAATCTCTTCGTTCTCGTCACGTTATTATTATGTAAAGTCACAAACGGCGCTTTTTTTCTACCCCATGTACAGGGTGTCCCATTTTCGACATTTTCTGGCGGTATTTTGGGGTAAATTGACCATGGCGTACTGTTATAACGTAAATTATTAAAAATATCGAATTTTTAGGTTCTTTTTGAATATAAATATAAACAACTATATTTTCGTAAAGCCCAAAGTATGCTCAATTAATTAAAAAAATAATATATATGGTGTTCCGTTTAAAATCATTTATTTTTGTTAATATCTCAAAAAATAAACTTTTTAGAGAAAACTGGCCACGCCAATGAACTTTGCGTAAATATCTCCAACAAGATCGTTTTTAAATTTGTGATAAGTTAACGCAGATCGAAAATACGAGCGGTGTCTAAGGAGGAAAGATTTTCAAAATCACCCTGTAGATTAAAAACTAAGACAGCCATGACAAATTTGACACAGGAACCTTTCCTTAAAATGTGAGATACTAAAGTGGAAACCGCAACATTCTATATTTAATAATAACTATAATACCCCCCAGAAAGTGCCGAAAATGGGACACGCTGTACGTTGAAGTCAGTAGCTACTCATGCCTTAGAAATGCGGGGGTTGATTCGATTGGTATAATATGTAGTAGTATACAGGGTGTTACCATAAAGCAATTTTAAGTCGAAGACTCCTTATATACAGGGTGATTCACGGTGAATACAACGTGATTAGAAAGTTTCTGGAAAACGGATGATAAGTTTGTTTTGAACGTTTGGTTTCCCGGATAATCGACCATGGTTGCCGCTTCTACCTAAAACCGATGGCAACATCGTTATTTTAAATGGAACTCCCTATATATTTATAAATTTTCAGGCCCCACATCCATTTCTGAGCAATTTTTCTAATTAACACCCTATCTGTACCTATCTATTGCCGTTTTTTAGCCTTTTCTAAGTTCAAGTTAGAAAAAGAAAACCTAAATGTAAGGATATTCGTCTTATTAATATTAGAGCATAAGAGGTTAGCATTATATCACTGCTTAGCCAGCAATAAATCGTTCTGTACAATTAGCTTCAAGTTATCTAAATTCCTACCACGCCATAATATAGCAGTGTCATCAGCAAACATAGTCAAAATACCTCGAATATTAACATACGCCAAATAGTTTATATATAATAAAAATAATACTGGCCCAAGCACGGAACCCTGAGGTACACCACTTTGTATGTTCATTGCATCAGAATTAGACAACTGTTCCCTTACTATCTGCCGTTTTCCAGGAAGGTAACAGGCTAACCAATTCAAGGCAATGCCTCTCACATTATAGTGTTAGTTCCAGTTTAGCAAGCAGTATTTTGTGGTTAACGCAATCAAACGCCTTTGAAATATCACAAAATACCGCTGCCGCTACAGAGAAACCGTCACCGTTACCTACAATAAAAAAAAACAGGTATTAAATAATAACTTTTCAAATTTTTTCCCATTTGAATATTCAATCTTGTTTAACAATTAAGAGTGATATTGACTGACAACACAATATTTAAGTAAACAATTTAGTTTACATTGCGGATGCCAAGAAAGTTGTCGGCTTGTCTCGTCGTCCATCAGTTTGACTGCCTTTGCAAGTCACAGGAACGGCCAAACTCATTAAACGCGCTTGTGGTTTAATTTCGGTTGCAGCGAGAAAAGCATGCCTGACCACTGATACACTGTTCCTGTTTAAACTTCAGTGATTTATCTCCGTGACATGCCGGAGAAAATATGCAGGAATTTGACAGTTAATGTATAATGAAATAATGTGCAAATTGACGTTATATTTAAGTGGATTCCGGAGCATCGCTGAACGAGCTTTCTCCCCCAGCGTTTATTTCTGTTTTAGGAAAAAAATGATCAAGGAAAAAAAACTTTGTTATGCAACTAAAATTAGAGGAAAGTATACAGGGCGTCCCATAATATGTGGGAAATCTTCCTAGATCAGATAGAACACTTAAAAATAACAGGAGAAGTACCTATACATTTTTCTTCCTACGGCCTCGCCTCCGGAGATACGGGCCAATAATGGACGTCCCTGGAAATCGTTCTTTTAAATAATTTTTTAAGTACCAGGTGTAATTTAATAATTTTTTAGTATAATGATTATTAGATGAGTCTCCTTAAAATTCGCCCTTTTAAACACATTTGGCTTATTTAGTTTGCCAGGGACGGACTAGACGTAACACAAAAATGTTTTTTTATATACACCTTGTATGATGAAATAACGACAATAATATTTTTGGATGCTCTAAACCTTAAGCTGAAAAAAGGTACTCTTGATCAATATCGATAAAATGAATTGTTTTCGAAAAAATAGATATTGTCGACACAATGGGACCGACCCAGGAAATCATTAAGTCGTATCCAATTTTCGTGAAACGTACTGTACCTGTAAGTTAATCCCCTGATTATTGTTCCGTTTAAGCATTAATTTAAATCCAAGACTTAAAATCACTTTATAAAATTGGGCCTAAGGGGACAATTATGATGCTTTAGAAAACCTGTACTTCTATACTATTTTCAGGTAGCTGAAAATCCAGTTTCATTTATTTAAATAGCCAATTCCGAGATATTTGTGTTTAAACAATCAATTTGTGCGCGTACAAGGAGTAACTATTAATCCAAACGGTAACATGTTGTGTTGGTGTTACACGCGACGCATTACTCGGGAATATGTGTGACACACTGCCAAAATGAAGTCATTAATTGAAGTGAAATTACATGTTACCGGGAAAAACAAGCTGTCGATGTAGTTGCCGCATATTAATTTTCATTGCAGGATGTATGTAATTTTGTAATTTGAACAATAAATTGATTATTTTCAATTAGAGACTCATGAAAACCCAAAATATTTCCGGAAACTATTAAAACCTTAGGTATGACGCCGCTTTAAAGGTTGGAGTTGTTTACAACAAACATACAAACCACTTTAGTGTTATTCGCATGTTAAGTTTTCTAATTTTCATCTTGCGTTTGCAACTGAACCTGGGATATTTGCCAGAAACCAAAGCTTTCTGTAGGATTTATGCGACTGATTTAGTTAGATTTTGGCGCCGCCAAACTTTGCTTGAACCTCTTGCTGTGCATTCGTTCTTATGCTTCTACAAACAACTGGCAGTGACATCGGCATTTAATTAATTAGGTATTTGTCTTTTAGGAGCAGCAGAAATTGAGAAGTATCGATCCTGCATATAAGTTTGACTAGATTAGCACTCTAATTTGTACTATACAGGGTGTCCCCTGACCTATGGGCCATAGAGCAACTGGAGGTACTAAACATCAAACTAGACGTTTTTCGAAATATGCATAGTAAAAGTTTATTCTCGAAAATAAGCCATAATTTGAAAACGGTTGATTTATTCTCTCATCTGTTATCGAGTAGTTTTCCTCCAAGATTCTTAAAGAATGGCAATTTCTAAACTCAATCTCCAACCGTTTTCCAGATATTCCCATTTTTACTTTGATTTTTTTGATGCATTGTGATGTTTAAATGAAAATATCTCGAAAACGCTTAGGGATATTCAGATTGAGCCAAGTGTACCTTTTTAGTTTAGAAATTGACCCTCTTCGAGAATTTTACACACAGGTAAGGTAAAAATCATATATTTATTAATCCCAATGTACGTAACCAGCGCCCTCTAATGTTAAACTTAAAAATTATATTTAAGATTATATATATGTCGGCGTCAATTAGGAAAATCCGATATTCCCAGAAATGCCTAGTTTTTTTTTAATGATCAAACACAAGCACTATAGGAAAAATTCTTTACTGCACTCTGGGAGTGGTGCGTGTGCGCAAAAAGCGATTCACGTTGGTTTTGAATCGTTGGAGGTTATATTCGTTGGGAAAAACGACCTCGGAAAGGTTCCATAAGGACGAAGTCCTCCAGATGAAAGAATTCTTAAATAATGAAGTCCGAGGAGTACCAAGCTTAACCACATATGGATGGGCGGCAGTGGTTCGTCGTGTATTTCAGCTATTCGCCGCTCTTTGCGGAATTAAGAGGGCAAGGTAAGCCGAGCACTTTCCATGAAAATATCTGTAAAAGAGAGTAAAATCCCCAACCTGTCTTCGATGTTCTAGGCTGTCGAGGTTCTTCGTCAGCTCGTAGTTTCCAATCAGACGAATGGCCCTCCTTTCGATGGAATCCAGCAGCCTAAGAGTATGTTTGGGTGCAGAGCTCCAGACATGAGAGCAGTACTCTAGTGATGGTCGAATCTGGGCTTTGTATAGTGTCAAAAGTTGTTGAGGTGTGTACAACTTTCTGGTTCGGAAGAGTACCTACACCAAATTTGATACACCGTTTGCCTAAGAGTATCAGGCATTCCCTGTAATGACGGAATTCTCTCAGTCAAACGCTGTACTTAACTAAATGATTTAATTTACCCTGTTTGCCGGTTTTAGTCAATCATTGTAATTAGGACAGTGTTGCCAGTAGTGCAGGACAATGAGGTATTTTACATTAAAATATTTGTAAATAACTGATTATTATCATGAAATTGAAAAGAATATTCTTACCTCCTTCAATTCCGTAATATTCCAACGTTTTTTCTTACTTTGATTGGAGTAATAGTCATGTAACTTCTTATAAAATAATTCTCAATGCTTCGACATTTCATTTTCAAAATAAAAAAATCACTCCACAGATGTTAACAACAACTACAGCGTTCGACTAAAACCGGCAAACAGGGTAACTCAAATCATTTAGTTAAGTACAGCGTTTGACTGAAAGAATTCCGTCATTACTGGGAATGCCTAATACTCTTAGGCAAACGGTGTATCAAACGTAGGGTTATACTATTTGCCCGCAATACGTGAAATGACTAGGCATTTCGGAGAATGACGGATATCACTAATTGACGCCGACATATATTTCTTGCGAGTAGATATAACGAAGCCGACTATGCCGGTAAAATACTTAAAATAAGTAACATAAAAGATAATTTTGGTATTAAATTACACAATAAAATATCAACTATACCAAATAACAGACGCCGAACTGCTAAATTTTGCTAGAAATAATTGTTGATCTATTCTAATGTTTTTCCGAGCGACTAAAAACGACGCAGACTATTAATTGTCGACGCTTTACGACTGGCTTGCAGTAAACAGCCGAAAACTTAAAAGTACCTACTCCGGAACAAATTTAGAGTTGCGGTTTTTGGAATTTCATCAACAAATTTAATTTGTTTGGGATGTTCTTGAATTTATTTCTATAATAAAATAATCAAGGCTGGGAAGACATGGATTTTGGATTTTTTACAGACAATTAAAATTGAATCTGTCCTTATTTCTGAATTGAATCCGTTAAATTCGAAACTAATCTAGAATTAACATCTGTTGCTTCAGAACTCCTTACTTATTGTACTTCTTAAATCTTTAAGGGATAAGTTTGCACAGTGGGGAGATGAAGATATTAATGCAGTCTTGCAGATAGTCTTAACTGTTTTATAAATATTTTTAGATTCATAAATAAGTAATTAAATTTAATTAATAAAGGTTTCAAAAATACCTGAAGCTAGTGTTAATACTTTTAACACCATAGAGCTGAATGTTTGAATTTTCGGATATGTTCATTTGTTGAAATTTAATGTTTATAACGACATAACGATTATTCCGTAAGAGATTTTCCAAAGCCAATTAAATTGTTTTAAGATTTGTTTAATTCAGTTAGATAGAAGACTCGGAACTTTCGCTGAAGGGTCTTGTCATCCATTTACTTTAATGCTTTTCTAACAGACTGAGAACGCCCTCAGCAATTAAATGTTTATAATTTAAGATCTACTACGTACTTTACCATCAGCGAATTTTAGACGTTGGCAGCAGTGGCGACTCGTATCCATTTAAAGGGGTGAAATATATTCTTATTTTCGGACGAGATTGATGCCTTGTGCCATCGGAAGGCAAAACACAGTTTACAAAATAATAATATACGAAAAGCAACAGAGTTGCACTTACATACCCAATAGTTTTTGAAATAAATTTTGTTATTTAATTATAGGTAGTTAGTTTTGGGTTTCGGTCACTTTGCAATGAAATTCAAGTATTTGGTTTATGTTTCGATTTAGTTCAAAAAATTGAAAATTTCAAAATTACCCTATATTTTCTTAGTTAAAAGAGATACAAAAAAATGTTTTATACAGAAGTTTCTTTATATTGATTGTTGAATATTTTGCCGTTTTCAGAATAAGTACCTATACTGGGTATGGTAAAAAAGTTATCGGACCTTACCTCATTTTTTAAAATGGAACACCACATATTTTAATCTAAGAAGGTACTATTTTAAATTCTCCTTTCAAATATATAACACACCATGGATGATATTGGTTTCCTAAGCGATTTATTTAAACTTTATTACTTTGAAACGAAATAAAAGATTGAAATTAAATTAAAAAATAACGGGAATCATCGCAAATGTTCGGAATATATCCTTAAATGGTTACCGTCTTTCCAGATAGCGAACAAAATATACATTTGGGCGCCATTTCTTTGTTTCTTTCACTTTTAATATAAACTGATATCATATCAAATTTTTCAAAATGTTGATAGGTCATTTTCACAAATGAATATGTAAAAATGAAATTGACCTTAAATGTTATGATGTTAGCTTTTGTTTCATGATCTACTGTGGTTTCAAGTAATAAAGTTTAATAAATCGCCTAGGAAAGCACTATGATCCATGGTGTGTTATATATTTGAAAGGAGAATTTAAAATAGTATCTTTTTAGATTAAAATATACAGGGTGTTCCATTTTAAAAAATTAGATTAGTCCCGATAACTTTTTTACCTGAACCCGTATACTTATTCTGAAAACGGCAGATTATCCAATAATCAATATAAAGAAACTTCTGCATAAAACATTTTTCTGTATCTCTTGGAACTAAGAAAATATAGGGTAATTTTGAAATTGTCAATTTTTTGACTTTCCCCCGTATCTCTTAAATGAGCGAAAATTTTCAAATTTTGATTTTACCATTTTAAGTTTGACTCAAAAAGAGCACATAACACCTACATTACTTTTATGATAGCACTAGCAATTACGGAGATACCCTATAAAAGTGTCGAAAATGGGATACCCTGTACAATAAACCGAAACGTGAACAAATACTTGAAATTCATTTTAATGTGACCAAAACCCAAAACTAACTACCTATAATTTGAAAAAACGGTCACGATAAAATTTATAATTTATCTTATAATTTTAAGGTCTTCATTTTTTATTTTTGATAACAAAAGCAATTATTTTGAAAACATATACAAGCAGTATTGCTTCTATTTTGATAGGATAACCGAAATATGGCAAGTGTCAAAAAATGTAATATTCTCAAAAACATCTCGTATATTAAAAATGCGGAGGCCTAGAAAAATTCTAATTGAGCATCTTCTGTTTCACAAAAAAGTAGCACAGCGCTGCGAAACCCACATCCTTCTATCTTTATTAATAACAGAGACCCCCCGTAAAACGTCCGGAAGATGAACGCCCCCCCCGTACAAAGAAGAATAATTTAAGAAAACAATGAACGAATTGTTTGTTTCAATGAAATTAAGCTTGGCTTCAAAGTTATGTCGTCCATCAGTTCGAGCGCTTTTCCAAGTGACTGCAAACAACTTCGGCAATTAATCGTGTTCGCTTCACGAGCACACTGTGACACCAAACACTACAAACCACAAATTTAAATGGCTTAAAAGACTAATTTTAAACTGAGGTTTCGCAACGATATTCATTACCAAATAGTAGTCGAGACAATTAACATTTCTGGCTGGATTTTAAGTTACAGCAGAAAAATCCTTTAAACAAATAATCCAATTTCATTGTTTTCCAATTTCATTTTATTTTTTCTGTAATGCGATTTTCATACAATAAATACAGGATGTCCCATAACTTAAGGGCCATAGAGCAACTGTCGATACTCAACATCAAACTAAACCGTTTAACTTACATCAGTTTTTTCGAAACGTTCTTGTTCTAGAAATACAGGGTGGTGAAAGTGAAAGCTTATTTTCGAAAATAAGCCATATAGTACGGCAGCCCGTTACCAGGATTTCAGACTTATCACGACCTAAAATTTTTTCAGTTTTTTAGTGATTTAATAAGGACTTGAGAAGGAAATTAACAAGAACGGACATTGGCAACTTTGCGAAATCATTAAGAATCATCGTTACATATGCAAAAAAAGTGGTCGTAATAGTTATCGCGCCTTGTCCGTTCTTTTTAGTTTTTGACTCATAGTTATGTTTTTGAGAAGATGAAAATAGTAACAGACATTTTCCGTGCGGTGAATAGTTTTGATTTGAGAAAAATCGAAATTTGTTTACAACGGAGGATTCCGCTTATCACGCCTCGTCCGTTTTACTTGTCGGATGTTATTTTTCGTTATCCATGACCGGAAATAAATGAGAACGGACATTTTCATCGACGCGCAACCGCAGTGTTGGATCTTAGGTATGTAATTTTTTTAACGCTGTTCAAGTTATCGCGCCTCGTCCGTTTTCAAGCAGAAATCGTGTATTGTGGCTCGGAAAATGGTGGAAAAATATAAACTGACATTTTTACACACGCTGATGCTGAGTTGTTATAGACAACCAAGCCACACAGCAAGCAGGCGCCGTGTACCGCGATCATAGTTAGATACGAGATTCGACTCCCTTGCCCTCCCTGCAGCTGCGCAACACGGAAAATGTCCGTTCAACTCGATTTACTATTTTTTAGTAAGGAGTTATCAACACAATTTAAAAATAAAATTGACCCGGGCGCTCTAACTTTTTGATACCCCTTTTCTTTACATCTTTTATTTAAACTATGGAATTTTTGCAACACTCAAAACGTCCGTTGTCGATGAACTCACGTTTTTTTTATATTATGATTTCATTAAGAACGGGCAAGGTGTAGTAACAAAAAGACGATCTGCTTTCTTACGGACTGAAATCACTCTGACGGGTAACCGCAGCGTTACCGAACTTTTCCGCTCAAGAAAATCTTTCGTATTTTTTATTAATCTAGCGATTAGTCATTGACTAGATCAGAGGATCCCAAACTTTTTTGTGTCGTAGACCCCTTGCCATGTTTTTCGGTTTTTGGTGGACCCCCTACTTACCTGATATTGATTTTTGCTTGTAACAAGATGATACTGGTATATCATTATGTGCAGGTTTTTACAAGTTCAAAATGTACTGCGACCATAAAGCGGATGCCTAGATCCTACAACTTACACAATTTTATAAACATATATAATAAATTTTTTACTTCATAGGTACGTTTATAAATAATGTATATGTCTTTATATTATAAGATAGTATAATGTAAGTAGTTAGGTACTGTCAGAGAGTCAAATCCCCCAACCTGTCTTCGATGTTCTAGGCTGTCGAGGTTCTTTGTCAGCTCGTGGTCTCCAATCAGACGAATGGCCCTCCTGTCGATGGAATCCAGTAGCCGAAGAGTATGTTTGGGTGCAGAGCTCCAGACATGAGAGCAGTACTCTAGTGATGGTCGAATCTGGGCTTTGTATAGTGTCAAAAGTTGTTGAGGTGTGTACAACTTTCTTGTTCGGAAGAGTACCCCCAAGCTTCGATTGCCACAACGTGATTATGCCAAGACATATTTCCTCCCAGATTGACGTCCAGTAAATTAATAGATGAAGTCAATGGGATTACGTGTCCGTCCATGACTATATCCGGTTCTGTAATGTTAACCTTTTTAGAGAAAACTGCTGCCTGGGTTTTTTAGCGTTAAATTTGACTTGGTTACAGTCACCCCAAGCCAAAATTTCTTCAAGGTCTTTGTTGAGGCGTGATACTTCATGCTGTTTGAGAAGGATGTAATATATACAGACTTCGCTAAGGCTTTTGACAGAGTATCGCATAACGTTCTCATACACAAATTGCGTAATGAGTTTGGTTTTCATGATAATTTGATACAATTATTAAAGTCGTATTTGTACAACAGAACACAACGAGTTGTTATTAGGGGTTACTACTCTGATTATTTTTATGCACAGTCAGATATTCCCCAGGGCTCTAACCTTGGACCATTGTTCTTTCTATTATTTATCAACGATTTGGTTAATGAAATAGGTGGCACTAAAGTATTGTTGTTTGCTGATGATCTAAAACTATATGTAAGAGTTAATGACTGATAATGATTGTCCATATATTCAGCAAAATTTAGACAAAATGTATCTTTGGTCTGTTAAATATAAATTACAATTTAATATTGACAAATGTTTTGTACTTAGTTTTAATAGGAAGAGAACGCAAATCAATTTTGAGTACACAATGAATGGAAGGGCATTGGCTAGGGTTGTGGAAATTCGTGATTTTGGGGTAAGCTTTGATGCCCAGTTGACATTCAAAAGTCATATATATGTTATAGCTAGTAGATCGTCTAGAATGTATGGATTTATTGTTAGAAATAGTAAGGAGCTCAATGTAGTATCTGTCAAGACATATTTCATATGTGAGGAGCATATTGGAATATTGTTCTATAATATGGAGTCCGTGTTATGGAATTCATAAATATAGTATTGAGAAAATACAAAACAAATTCTTGAGGTACATACACTATAAGGAATCAGGAGTATACCAACTACATATTATTATAACAAAATTAGATATAATGAAAGTCCATAATATCCAAACACTTGAAAGTAGGAGAAATGTTTCGGCCATAATTTTTTTTATATAAAATACTTAATAACATGATAAATACTCCTGATTTATTTAGCTCTGCTTAATTTTTATGTTCCAGCATATATAACGCGATGTTCTTTAAGTTTTTATATTGATAATACACGTACAAACTACTACAGAAATTCTCCTGTTATAGCAATGTGCAAATTATATAATCATAAGCGATTAGAGTTTGATATATGGAATATTAGCTCAGTAAGTAAACTTAAAAAAATACTCTATGGAATGTTTTAACCTTAACATGTATAAAATTGTATTTGGAATTAATTGTTTCGTTGTTAAAGGCAATTTGATTAGTATAATATATGCATGCATCGGGTTTGGTTTACTGCCCTATACTACAAATGTATGTAAATTTGTTGTGTTTATAATAAATAAATAAATAAATAAAGAATTAATAAAACCCATGAAGCAACACAAAACTTATTGCCTGAAAAATCGAAAGAAGCTTACAAGGAATATAATACGTTTATTAAATGCCATTGGACCAAATGCAAGTGATGAGTTTCAGCGAACAGGTATTGTTAAGGGATTTTCAAGAAAGGTTAATCATTTTTAAATCTTCGACTTTATGGTCATGCTATTCAGAGCTAAAATCAACATTAATTCCGAATAATCGAGTCGATTTATCAATACAACTATATTTTTTAATTTCGAAATGGAAAACTGATGCGATCGTAGAAAAAATATTTTATGCAACTTATGTATAAAATTACTTTATGTATTTGTTGCATAAATAACTATTTTTAACTTTCAGTATTTGCTATAATATTTTTTAAAATAATATAAGTCATATTGCTCCATATTCAAACTCGGTTTACGATTTACGAACTTTCTTTTTATCTTTCAGCTTGTGAATGTAATCAACATGCCAGAAGATGCCGATTCAACATGGAACTATACAAGTTGTCCGCTAGAACATCCGGCGGTGTATGTCTGAAATGCCGTCACTATACTGCAGGAAGACACTGTCATTACTGCAGGGAAGGGTACTATCGGGATCCTACTAAGTCCATTACTCATCGAAAAGCTTGTAAACGTAAGTAATTTTTAAAAATTATCTAGTATACTCTAATCATTTTACCAATTCAGGAACATAAACAAACATCAGCGCGTGATAGCTATGTGCATAAACTTATTTCTATTGGCCAATCGCCGATCAAACTACAGGGTCGTACTTCAGTGTAAGCTATCATATCAGGTCTACAGGTTGTACTGTTACATTGTTCTTAATGCGACCCTGTGTGCTCTTCACGTGGTCGTGGCGTGTATATGTTTTGGTCTACTGAATTTGGAAAATGAATAGACTATAGAACAGCTTCCTATTTTACGCCCTTATGTCACTTGTGCTGTAATGACTTTATCAGCAATTAATTATTCATATAGGGTGAGCCTTCTAAAGTGAGTTTAAAGGCAGTATCTCCAAAAAAGATTGAAATATTATTATTATTATAACGAATTTTGAAGTAAATTGGATTTATTGGCCATTTTTTAATTCAATCTAAATTGCCCCCAATTCTTCTAGTAAATCTTAGTAATGACGGGCGCGAATAGAAGAAATCTAACAGTTGCTATTCTTTTTTCGAAAATTGTAAATAAATTAAGAATTTCTTAACTATCTTCAACATAACCTATAAATACCACAATAAAACGTGCGAAACTAGTATAAATTACAAATAAATCTTCTGATTTATTATCCGACAGTCTATGATAATAGTATTGCTGTTTTCATTGGCGAGTGGGCAGACACACGCTGGCACCTCTAATTAATAAGGGAGGACATAAATTACAATTATTATTATTTCAAAATTATTTAGCGTGTTTGTTTTGTATGTTTTATGTGCTCGTAAATGGTTTTTATCAATTGATGTTCATTTGATAAATTTTCTGCCCGTATGCGGATGAGCTTCGTGAAACAAATATTGTGAAAATTGCTATGGGAAGTACCATTATTTTTATTTGCATATGCTTATTCATTTAAACGATATTATTGTTCAGATTTATTTTTTTTGGACAAATACATGGGATCTATAAGGTGTTCTGATAATGTATCAGGATAATTGGAGATGTCAGTCTACATTTTGAAATACAGGGTGGTAATTCATTTTTTTTTTATGATCAAACACAAGCCCTATAAGAAAAATCCTTTAGGGCATTCTGGGAGTGGTGCGTGTGCGCAAAAAGCGATTCACGTTGATTTTGAATCGTTGGAGGTTATATTCGTTGGAAAAAGCGACCTCGGGAAGGTCGTTCCATAAAGATGAAGTCCTCCAGATGAAAGAATTCTTAAATATGGAAGTTCCCGGAGTACTGAGCTTAACCATATATGGATGGGCGGCAGTGGTTCGTCGTGTATTTCTGCTATTCGCCGCTCTTTGCGGAACTAAGAGGGCAAAGTCAGCCGAGCACTTTCCATGAAAATATCTATAATAGATAGTAAAATCCCCAACTTGTCTTCGATGTTCTAGGCTGTCGAGGTTCTTCGTCAGCTCGTGGTCTCGGTGGTCTCGAATAGCCCTCCTTTCGATGGAATCCAGTAGCCGAAGAGTATGTTTGGGTGCAGAGCTCCAGACATGAGAGCAGTACTCTAGTGATGGTCGAATCTGGACTTTGTATAGTGTTAAAAGTTGTTGAGATGTGTACAACTTTTTGGTCCAGAAGAATACACCAAGTTTCTGAGAAGATATCTTGGCGATTGTCACAACGTGGTTATGCCAAGACATATTTCCTCCCAGATTGACGCCCAGCAAAGTCAATAACAATAACAAAGTCATATAACAAAAAGTCGAGAAGTCGAGAACTCAATACTGCTTTGCTCCCCTTTAAATGATTTTACTGCTAACAAATAGTTTTAATTCCAGTTTACGCCTAAACATGTGGGTTATCGACTCGAATAAAAAGTACCTTCCTTATTAGGTATTCTTTTGTTTTTAAAATAACATGTCACTTTCTCCAATAACTTCCAAAAACAATAAAGATATGCCAAAAACCTAATTTGAATTCCAGGTAAAGTGGTCTCTGGTGGCATAGTAGAGATATATTTTTATAACAGAATTACAGAAGTCATTAAGCTCAGTCCCTGTGCCAAATATTTTTACAGGCTGTAACCTGACAAGTACCTATTGAGTTTTCGATTTTTTCTTATATGACTTACTACTTTTAAGACGTAGAACCACCACTCCCAACATATCCTGATGCATTATCCGAACACCCTGTATGATGTATACAGGGTGTTATGGAAATGATTTATTACATTTAAATCGCCAAATCCTGAGATGAAAATAAAATGAAGAAAAATATCCATAAATGGCGCTATGAATTATTGTACGAAATATACACTTAATATGAAATCTGAAAATTTACGTGGCCGCTACTGAGGACGTTCGCAATCAATAGTTTATTGAGGCGGTGTTGTCATATGTTTCAACACAGAATTGTAAACGCACGTGTTCAGTTTTTGCCAACAAGATGTCTTCGACCCGCGTTATCATTTCTTTTTCAAACTTTTTAGAAAAAAAATACTACAATTTTAAGGTACATACTCTCTTACCTTCGATCTTATAATCCGTTTTATAATTAAATTCCATAAAAAAACACAAAAAGTATGTTTTGCAACAGAACCAACAATAGGGAACATCACACAAATTTGAAATCACATAACAATATTTGTTATTTTGAATTATTTCACAACAGAAAAAAATCGGGTAATGCTACAACTAACACAACGTTTAAAATTCGTCAAGCATGTGGAACCCTCGACAGCGTCATTCCACCTCGAGCCTCGAAACATACTGAAGCAACGATAGTCGCGAGCGGCAGGTATCCAATAAAGGGCGAAACATGAATGTAGATTTTCTCTAGAACATCCTAGGAGTCACCCATTTAAATATACTAAGTCATTTCCATAACACCCTGTATATGTTTCAATTTGGTGTAAGTGCCGCTTTAAACTGGTATTCCAGGATCCCAGTGTGAAACGGCGCTAAATGTTTCCAAAACAGCCTTTAGAATGAATTCCTTATGGGTCAATCCGGAAATTTATCAACTCTATATTACCTACTTAATTTACTATTGCCTCAAGAACACTAACAATAAATAATACATAGAAGTAGAAATCGCCATTATCTTTGGTTGTGCCATCAGGAACTAGAGTTATTATAATATTAAATCCCATAAACTACTTTTGCTTTAATTGTTAAATAATGACCACATCGCAATTAACAATTTTTCCTAGCGATTCACATGTACAGCCCATTTCCTATACGGTTACTTACCTCTCCATTTACCACCCAGCACGATAAAATATTGACCTGTTTGCGTATGCCTACAGTGAGTGATTTAACTTTAATTTATTACACTGCTTAAAGGTTTTTATGATTCAAGAACCTTATAAGAGAGAAGCCTACAATAATTTCTTATCTACCGTATTGCAATAATTTATTAAAGCAAGTAATCGAGATCTGATTACGTTAATATAACCATTAGTAAATGCGTTTTTTCCTTTCATCTGTAAAAGGTTATGTTGTAAGTATAAGTGATTAACTTGCTCGATGAAAATGCAAGGGCATAATTCGATTCAATTAGTTATGAAGAAATTTGCTTTGATGTTGAGTAAGACCTGTTTTTGTCAACTTTGCACATCCTGTGCTAATTCCTTTACTTTCCCTAGACCTTTACCTACCAATATCACAATTTGTTCGATACCTATATCTTATTAGATCCTCCATATTTCAGAATACCATCCTATATATTTTTCTTTTTACTGTTCCACATGGTCTTTGTTAAATACTCTCGGTCTACATCACATTCTCATTATTCTGTTGTTTCACTAAATCTTATTGGTCAAGGTTTCTATCTTTCACCGACGGTCTGAGTAGATCTTCCACGTTTCGGAATACGTCATAGCATCCTATCCCTTCTTCTGTTTCTATTGCTCCTGGTCTTTTTTCCTGAACACGATTGGACAAGTCCTTATTTCTCTCTGTCTATCTTACTTATCTTCATTACGTTGGTTGGGTTGGTTGGTTAAAGGCGGGGGTCGGTTTAAAGGCCCGAACTTCTATCACTGCAGCCTTTCGGCTTATTGTGTACCTCGATCTTGTTAGAAGATGTTCGTTCCTTCTATGAGGTCCAGTAACCTTCTACCAAGCTTGTCATGTGAGAGGTTATCACCACGTTGTATGTGTAGATATTTTGTCTTCTACGAGACAGCACTACTCAGCGGTATATTATGTGTGGGACGGTTTCATTCTCTTCGCTACAGAGTCTGCATTCAATGGATCCGTTATTCATACCTATCCGTTGAAGATGTTTTCGCAGGTGGCAGTGGCCTGTTAGCAGACCCATCTTCTGTTTCAGCTGGGGCCATATACGTAATCAACTATCTTAAATCTTAATTTGTTTACATCCATTCTCCCTTCGTCCATTTCATTTGGAGGATGTTGTACTATATTTTATTTTCTTCTAGAATTGCTATATCATCTGCAAATCCCATTATGGATATTGTTCACCTTATATCTTGTGTTCTACTTTAACCACCCCCGAAATAGTAAAACAAGTACAATTGATCGAACGTTTGGCTTATTTCAGCGCTCAAGAAACATTTTGCGATCTCTCATGAAAGTCCAAAAACTGATGCGTATGATCGTAGATAAAAAGTAATATAGAAAAATTAACTCATTATCCCAAAGAATGCGCAAAATCGCGTATAACAATTTTATGATCCTAATTTGCAGTTTGCGGGAAGTTGTAAATTGGACATAAACACGTTTCGCCGATCTGTATCTGAAAAGTATCTTTGCTTTGCCACTTTTACGCCCCAATAACTGTTAGAACCGTCTGAATTAATGGTCCCGATAAAGATTTTAAAATCATTTACGTTTACGTTTTTAATGTATTAGTGTGTTTATGGTGATGAGGAGAGACCGGTTATTAACCGCACGTTTCAGTGCTGGGCAAAATGGCTTGAAGCCCATTAAACACTGTCAAAAAGTGCTGTATCTCTCTCACATTTACCTTTTTATTGGTTGTTTCATCTGCTTTAGTTTGCTTAAATGTGACAGATTCGATCGCTTTCCGACCTTATCCTCTATGTATTTTTAAATAATTTTTTTAATAACTTCCGCCACCATGAAATTTTGGTCAAGTTTGATATTTTATAACTTTTGTATTTTTTATGCGATTTTCATGATTTTATCATCAGTGTGTAGATCTATTTATTGTATTTTTCCTTAATTATTTTATAAAGTAACATTTTTTGATTAGGCTCTATTATACATGTGTAAATCAAACTGTTATTTTCTATCGTAATTTCAAAATACCCTGTAGGAAAATTGAGGTGGATAATTTTATTTACATACTGTATCTTGCAATCTTTGACGTATTCTAAACATTTCGATTTTTGATTCATTCCATTATCTTATTTCTGCTGCGTGCTGCAAAATTTGAAAGCTGATTTGAACTCTTTTTATTAAGAAACGCAAACACTAGATATATCATTAATTAACAAAAACAATTTTAATGTCGTGTATTTTCTCCTCTCGCAGCAATGACAGCAGAAGATTGCAACTTCATTGCATCGAATAAATAAGGTTACTTATCCTTTCTTGAGGGATAGCCTGATATTCTTCGGTCAGCGCCAATCGTAAGTCTTGCAAGGTTTGTGGTTGTGCAGGACGAAGACGAACTGTCCTTTTAAGTTGATCCCAAAGATATTCGATTGGGTTGAGATCCGGGCTACATGTGGGCCATTCCAATCTTGGAAGTCCAACTTCATCCAGATATTCGCTAACTACATGTGCAACGTGAGATCTAGCATTATCATGCATTAATATAAATTGGTTCCCAATGAAAGGAGCAAATGGAACAACTTCTTGGAGGATTTCCTAAATGTAACGGTGGGCGATTAGAGCTTAAAAACAACAGTGTGATTTACTCCTGTACAATATAGTCTAATCGAAAAATGTTACTTTATAAAATAATTAGGGAAAACCACAATAAATTATATCAACAAACTGATAACAAAATCATGAAAAGAGCATAAAATAAAAGTTATAAAATATCAAACTTGACTAAAATTTCAGGGTGGGGGAATTTTGTGCCGGCAAGTGTATACTTTGGTTAATAAAATCGTTCACTCTATATCAATATTTCAACAAATAACAAAAAGTATCATCACGAAATCATTGAAATATTTAAGATAATGATGTAGTTTCTTACAGTACCTTTACATCCTGCCTTTCAAAGTGCAATGTTCACACAGCTCAAATATAACCACTCTGAATAATTACCTCCGTACAAAAAGCTTCAAGCTATATACAGGGCGTTTGCATACTATGAGAGAGTAAGATGTCGACTTTATAAAAAGTTATAAACGGGAATATTACTAAGTTTTTTAATTTTTTTTTAATCGTGTGTTTATAATGTTTACATTAGTCTATCCAACAGAGAATGAGAGAATTTCAATTATCTATTATTTTCAATATTATAAACAGGATTAACTCCTGGTTGGTTCCAAAAGACGTTGGCAATCAGCTTTTCAGCTGACTGAATCCAATTCCTATTTTGTAGGCCAACAGAAATAATTGTTTTCTGATGGAATTGTGATTGTGATTGTGATGTTGAAAAGTTGAACAAAAATCCATTGTTGGGAGAAAACTTGTCCCGTGACCTGTGGAACTGGCTAATTATATAGATGGGCGACTCCTTGGGTGTCCTAGAGAAAGTCTACATACTTTTTTTTAAATCGACCCTCTATAAGCTTCGGTAAAAAACCATGAAATCATCCCACTTGCGACGACACCATAAATAGGCGTGTTCACTTAGCAAATGTAATGTAGATTAATCATGTAAATGTTTTGCGATGTTGCCAAACCACTGCAAGGGCTCCTTCCTCCCGTCGTTCGCCATGATGAGCCGGAAGAGCCAAAAGTTATAATTTGCACAATTTCTCAGTTTTTAAAGAGCCTCTAACGGCCGCAATTTGATATCGAAAGAGACGCAACTTGACATCGCAAGAGCCGCATGCGGCTCGCGAGCCGCAGGTTTCCGACCCCTGGCCAAGAGCGATAGACGAGGCTTAAGTGCTGCTAGACTAGACCGCGTTGTCTCGATCACTACCGTAAAGTTATGTTGTGTTGTGAAATAATTTATTTCCGTGTGCTTTTGATTTGAAAATCGTCTACGTTTGTTTATCTCGTTTGCAAAAAATATATTTTATTGTCATCGTTTTGAAAATTGTAGATGGAATTGTTGAGCTAAGAACTAAAATTGTAGCATACATATTTTTAAGTTTGATCTCTCTGTGAAAAATAACGCTTAAAATTTGACGTCGACGACCACCAACCTCTTGTGACTAATCATATGGGTTTGTTTAAAAAATTTCATCATGACAACGACATAAGGTGATTTTTCTCTCTCAAAGTGTCATTTATGGTTATTTTTCTTCAATTCTTAATCTCAGGATTTGCAGGCAATTCCACACTAAGAAAATTAGTCATATTTTTAATCTACCTAAGGTGTAAACGAAACTTGCACATCAAAATATATTTTTCCTTAATTGTTAATAAAAAAATATTTTATATAGCTTCGGATAACAAACCGTCACATCAATATGCGCGATACAAAATGCACAAATTCGTGGATAACAGCTAATACAAGCTATTTCTTAAACTTTTTTAGACAGAAATGAGTATCTGTACTCAAGAGATACATGCAGCTATGGGAACGGAACTTCTTGTTAATAATTGCATTAGAGAAACTAAACTGTTGATCTTTGAACATTACTTTTTCAATACAAATTGTAGTAGGAGTGTAAATTATTTATATATAAAAGTAACTTTAGTAAAATGACGTGAAATGGTAAAGTAAAAAATTATTTACTGGGGACACGTGACCGGCGATACCTTTTTAAATTCAAATTTGAATACTGCAGCTATAATCTAAAAAAAACTTTTAAAATTATCGTTTCTACAGGCAAATAGTTTATTTTAGTAAGTTATATGCTAAGGACTGAAAAAAATATTGACCCGAAAATGTCTCTGTGATAAGATGAAACAGCGAATATGTAGAACGGGAGACCAACACTAGAAAGAATATATTAAATTCAAAAAGTGATCAAAAAACTTATATCTGAACACTCTCCCTGTATGTTCATCCGTGAAAGAACAAGTTTATATAGCGAACTGTAGTTTACTCTTCATTACACCTTAACATCCAACTTTTTTGGATCACCTTTCTTAAGATTTATCATCGACAATGCTCATATAGAACCACTCCGAATAATTGCCATCTTTGAAAAAGAAACTAAAAATTGCACATGCACGGCATTCGTATTTAACTACTCTGTAGAATGTAAATTAACTGCCACTGTTAAACGGCGCTAAATACATATTCCATCTGTTTTAATCTGTCACATGCTAAGTGTCGCTCTGTGAGGTGCCTTAATAATTAGATACATAAACTAGGTAAATTTAACCTTATAATGAATATTGTCTGACAGTTCTTATGAATTGCATAGCAATGAGTCTGCTCGTATGTCTTCTCTACATTGTACTTTAGTCTGTAAATTTCTTCTTTTGTTAATTATAAATATGCAAGAATAGTTGTTTTTCTATTTGGGTTTCATAATGGCTACATTATGAAATGCAAAAAAATTGGATAACCTGCCACTTTATGAAACTGAAATTTTATTTTTTTATGTTGGCAGCAAGTAGGGTTCGAATTTTACTAATTAACTAATTTGTAGTCACAACTATAAAACAACATAACCTAAAACTAATAGAAATATCTTCCAGTTTATGCTCTATTTCTGAAGTTTTATTCAATAAAGTACTATTTTTATTTTTAATTCAATATATAGGTACGTATTACTTTATATATATATATATTTATAATTACTGTAGACATTTCCTGGGCATTAATTGTTATTCCTGTCAGATTCTATATTTTGTTCAGTAGTAGTATTCATTAATTAGTTCAATATTTTGAACTTTGTTCTGCTCGCACCATAACTCAAAGTTTTGCATATTCCTTTTAAAAGTTTTTCTAGATTATTTTCTGCAATTTCTCGTATTTCTGACGGAGTACAACTTTCTTCCTGACTAATTTTTATTAACTTTAATAATATATTTATTTTTAATTATGACGGATGGGAAGAAGCTTTGTTGTGTTCAATTGTTTCTCTCATGGCATATTTGATACTTGTTACATTATATGAAATTGTAAACGTATGGCCAACCCAAAATGAAAATATTAATTCAAATGGAAAAAATCTACTATATTTTTTAAAGTTTTTCAGACTCTAAAGACCCAAATAGAAAAAGTATTAATACATGGTTCATAAGACAATTAGAGCACTTAAAAACTCGAAACTGAAATTCTGAAATTTCTGATGTGTTTTGACTAAAATGAGAATGTAATGTAGTGAAAAGTCTTGCAAGAACATTAAGTATGAGATTTTTAAAAATATTTTTGCTTTATTCAAAAATAAACACACTTTACTAGACAGAATAGAAAAAAATATACCAAAACCAAGTTTTAATCTAAACAATAGACATTTGGACCATAAAAAATACAAAACTCTTTTAATAACTACAACAACGCAGTAATAAAAGAATAAAATTATTGTTTTAAGAACAAAAGTCACAAACGTAAACATCTTTCAAACTGGGCCATTCAATGTTTGTTTTCTAAATTCAATAAAATCGTTGAACCCAGCCCCTTGGGTGTACAGCATATATTGTGCCAGGTAGTGCCCCACGCATGAGCTGGCCATTTTTGTTCTTACGGGGATATATTAACATAGGTGGGACGTACTGACACCCTGCACTGATAGCTGCAATCAGCGTTACCAGGGAACCACGCTCAGCTAACGTAATTGCAACAATCTTACGTCTCTCTTTCCGGCCAATAACTTTGGGAATTTTACTTGGCACCACGGTGAGGTCAGTTTCATCGACATTATATATTCGATGTGGAGTAAAATTATGTTTTTCATAGGCGGTTTCAATTAAAACCGAAAGTCCTGGCGCTTCCAGTTGTCATTTTTCGCTGTAAAAAAATAAATTAAACTAATATGGGCCCGGCCCCGTGAAAGGCCCATATTTCTACATAACTGTGATATAATAAAAGTGTGGTGACATCTCAAATTTATTTAAATAGAGCAAGCATTTAGTTACTCATAATGTATGTTGCTTTATTACAGAGTCTATATAGTATAAATCTTTTGAGCTGCATCAGGAGGACACTTTAAAACATTGTACGTTTAAAAGTTAAATAACTTTACAGAGACTCTTACGAGAGCGCGACCGTTAATTTAAAGGAAACTATTTCCTCGTGCAGCTTTTCACGCCATGTTTATGAACTTTCTGGTCGCTATTTCAGTTTTTTAATTACTTCTCGTAACTTAATCGGATAAAATGTTAAACGGTGCAATGAAATGCCGTTCAGACGCTTTGTTGGAATTTTATTACACTTTAATGGCATAATTTGGAGTTAACTGATTAGTTTTGTAAATATACGCCAGGATTTTAGATCGATGATATGATTAACAGATGCTTTTGCAGTTATTTTTATTTACATCGATTTATTACTTAAAGATAGGAATTACCAGTCGAACAGGGGATTCTAATTGAGTAAGGTCGACAACTTTACCTGTAGCTACAAAAGGAATGCAGGCAAGAAAATTTTTTGGGTAAACAATGTTGTCACATATATTAAATTTTAATTTAATAACATGTTACCAAGTAAACCCTAAAATTAAGTTTACCCATTTAAAGTAAATTGTCATAAGTATATAAGAAACTAATATTCTATTATAGTTTCAATATCCTTAAAACTTTCTTTTCATACTATTTATTTTAATATTTAAATGCAAAATAAAATATTTTTTTATTAAAGTACTTCTAATCTAAAAATAGGGCAACATGGTGCAATATCAACGGTAACCCCGGTGGCTAGAGCTAATTTGATAGGTTATATCCCAGATAGAAGATGACGGCACACGTCTGGTGACACGCCTATTGTGCCGATGTAGTTGTTCGGCGATGTCCAATATGCTTCATCCAGTTGCGTAGTGATAGAGTTTGTTTTAAAACTGTGATAATGAATGAATATTCCCTGGTAAACCCTTCATAGTCAAACCCGTGAAGTGATTGCCAATGTGTACAGGGTGTGTGAAGAGGAATCACAAATTAATACATTTAAATTGCCACTTAAGCGAAAGCTAGAAAGGGTCGCAATGTATACGGGAGTAAGCGTGGGTGCAGTAAAAAAAATTCACAAAGAAGATACTGAAAGGAAAGAAAATAACCCGGATCAATTGTTGTCATCTCCTGTCAAAAAAAGTCTCTCTGCTGTCGAAAAAATCTAAGGCTTCGACTTTGGCATTGTTAGGAGAAGAATACAAAAGTTTTATTTGGAACTAAAAGTGGTTCCAACATTAAGAAAGTTGCTACAACAGCTGAGAAGTGACATAAACTCTCCGTTTTCCCGTGAAACTTTGAAGTGCGTGTTGAAATCAAATGGATTTTATTGGCGAAAATGCCAAAATAAGCGAAAAATATTAATGGAAAGGCCTAATATATTGCACTGGTGATACAAATAGATTTATGCCATGAAAAATATATATGATTACATTATTAAGATAATAATAGCACGCCCATGACTCTGCCATCTTTTAAAAGATATTGCTTTCCCCTTACCGATACCGCGTAGCTATAGACTCGCTTGTCGAGCTAGGTAGATGCGTTTATTGGTAACTTCTAAAGTAAATTACGTAGAAAAATATACCCGGTGACCACAAGATCATTCTACATAAGTACCTTATTTCAGTTATTATTATTATACTGCTGATAGATTTTTGAAATTTGGATTGATGGATAAAGACACATTTATTGATAAAAGAACCAATTTTTTTTTACACAGTTATATAACTATCTAAATTCCTTTTCATCGATGTATGACAAGTTGTCTTTTGTTTTCTAAATGGCGACCGAGCAGTGGAGAATTGGAAAGGGATTTAGGAACGTAGGAAAGCTATCAAATTGTGGGAAAAAATTTCTAATTTTTACTAGCAGTAATAACTAAGGAAGATGAAATTAAGTCATTTTCCAATGTATATCGTAGAATACCAAGAGGAGCTTTTATCTCCTTAAATAAATCATTTCCTTCCACGTCAGCCTCCTTCTTTTCCTGGTCAGTTAGTTGTTGTTGCAGAGCACGATAGTTTCTTAAAAGATTCTCTTCATTTAATTTACAAATATCATTAAAAACCAAAAACGTTGCCGTAATCACATCAAATCTACTATTTGTAGTGTTTAATCATTACCTATTAAAAATGAAAAATTCAAGCTCTGGTATAAAAATCCAAATATAAAAGTAAACATTCTTTTTATTGTTTCAAAGCAGCTTACAAACCTTCGGTTTGGAACCCCCTTAGGGTGGTCCACGTACGATGTACGAGCTTTTTTTTATGATCAAACACAAGCACTATAGGAAAAATCCTTTAGGGCACTCTGGAAGTGGTGCGTGTGCGCAAAAAGCGATTCACGTTGGTTTTGAATCGTTGGAGGTTATATTCGTTTGGAAAAACGACCTCGGGAAGGTCGTTCCACAAAGATGTAGTCCTCCAGATGAAAGAATTCTTAAATAATGAAGCTCGAGGAGTACCAAGCTCAATCACATCTGGATGAGCGGCAGTGGCTCGTCGTGTATTTCTGCTAATCGTCGCTCTGGGCGGAATTAAGAGGGCAAGGTCAGCCAAGCACCTTCCATGAAAATATCTGTAAAAGAGAGTCAAATCCCCAACCTGTCTTCGATGTTCTAGGCCTAGGCTGTCGAGGCTCTTCGTCAGCTCGTGGTCTCCGATCAGACGAATAGCCCTCCTTTCGATGGAATCCAGCAGCCGAAGAGTATGTTTGGGTGCAGAGCTCCAGACATGAGAGCAGTATTCCAGTGATGGTCGAATCTGGGCTTTGTATAGTGTCAAAAGTTGTTGAGGTGTGTACAACTTTCTGGTTCGGAAGAGTACCCCAAGCTTCTGAGAAGCTACCTTGGCGATTGCCACAACGTGGTTATGCCAAGACATATTTCCTCCCAGATTGACGCCCAGCAAATTAATAGATGAAGCCAGTGGGATTGCGTGTCCGGCCATGACTATTTCCGGTTCTGTAATACGCATGTAGGGGAGACCGAGGAGATTTGTTACAGAGTAGAGTTGTAAGAAAGACGATTTCTCGGAATCTATGGCCGTTAGCGAGCTGACAACAGCGCACGATTGTTTGTTTAGAGACGCGCTACTTGACGCAGTACGCGCCAATGGCCTACGATAAGCGGTTGCGTAATTACGACGTCTGCATGAAAAAACAACCAAAAAGTAAATTTTTGATTGTATTTATATCATGATATATTACATTCACGTGGTTATGCTATTTTTTTCTTATGTTGTGTGGGTTTAGAGTTTCAAAGCGTGGCATTGTGTTGCGAGGAGGGAGGATGTGACAGCGTGTCACAACTCTCCTATTAAAGGTTATTTTCTGGTTAGCTTATTTTACACGCTTTTTGCAATATTTTTTTCGGTTTATTTCTGTTCCTGTTCGTTTCCTTTGGTCAATTCTTACAACCTAAGTTTGATATAATCATGCCATAGTTACTTATAAAAGATTTACTGTTATGTTAATGTTTCATGTTATTGTAGTTCCTACAATTATGCCTAATGATAATTAAAGTAATTTTATGCAAAAATCGTATGTTTTGTTTATAATTTACATAAATTAATGTTATCTATTAAAATTAGTCTAGATGCACAGCTGTCACAACTTACCTTGGTACCTGTCACAATTTACCTCGGTGCTAGGAGAGTTGTGACAAAGAGAGTAGTTCCAGTTTTCGTGGATTTTCTCAGAAACCTTATAACTTCTATTGACTTTGATGACTGTTTTAAAAAGAGCACGGATTGAGCTACATTGCGGCATACAATTCATAATGGTGGTATGTTTGTTTGTTGAGATATGTGGTTTTAAGTAAAAATTGTCACAACTCTGCCCGGTCTCCCCTACTTGAATTTGGTATAGTATTTTATTTATCTAAAATTAAATTACATTATTTTATAAGGCATTTTAAGTGAACCTTCTTTGAAATAATGATTTTTATATTGGGGCAAAGTAAACCTGTTTATTTATCTAACGTTTAGATCGTCAATGCAGTTTGTTTTTCCTTGTTTAATTTAATATTATGAATATTCAAATAGCATAGGGATAACTATAAGATCTTTCCATTTTAGCAAATTGCTAATAAATGGATTTTAAATTACCATGCGTCAATTTATGCTGCGAAATTACTTATTATTTGTCTAATTCCACAGCATAAGGTGTACCATAGAGTAATGAAAATAGCATATCTTAGAGTTATGTCACCTTTTCCGTAAGATATGCAGCGGTATTGTGTAAGAAGTGCTTAATTATAGTTATCATTAACTTTTGCAACAATAGTACATTTTGTCCTTTAGGTTTAGTAATTATTGAGATAATTAATGAAGACGAATAGTCCAAGCACAAACCACTTGTACATAACTCACGATATCTCATTCGGTTACGAAATATATTAAAATCAATAACCCAAAAGCGTCATTCATTTATCATATTTTTAGCCTATTAAGATAAATTAGCTGCAAATTGGCTTTTGTTGAGACATATCTTTCGGAAGATGGGGACATAATATTAAATAAACGAAGGAAATGATGCTCGGGCGAACAAGTAAAGATATGTATATAGTTTTAGAAATTTCGCAATGACTTAATGCAATAATAATATAAAATATACAGGGTGAGCTGACGAAGAACCCCGATAGCCTAGAACATCGAAGACAGGTTGGGGATTTGACTCTCTTTTACAGATATTTTCATGGAAAGTGCTCGGCTGACCTTGCCCTCTTAATTCCGCCCAACGCAGCGAAAAGCAAGCCGCCCATCCATATGTGGATAAGCTTAGTACTCCTCGAACTTCATTATTTAAGAATTCTTTCATCTGGAGGACTTCATCCTTATGGAATGACCTTCCCGAGGTCGTTATTCCCAACCAATATAACCTCCAACGATTCAAAACCAACGTGAATCGCTTTTTGCGCACACGCACCACTCCCAGAATGCCCTAAAGGATTTTTCTTATAGTGCTTGTGTTTGATCATGAAAAAAAATTAAATATTTGAAAACTTCGACGCTTTTGAAGAAAATTTATTAGAACTTCCCTGCGAAGGTTTTTAGGTTACTATTTAAAAAAAAACATTATTGTATTAACTTCTGTTTTAGTAGCATGTAGCAGGGGTGGACATTCTTTCAAATTATTTACTAGGGACAACGATCACCGGCTAAAAATCTACAGAGTTAAGTACATTGTTGGAACGCGAACCCTGGGAAACAGCTACTCAAAAAATAATACATTATGGTATTCAAGCGCGTATCCAGGGAAAGTCATGAAGGTCATGACCCCCCCCCCCCCCCCCCCCTTTAAGATTTTAAGGATAGTATCTACCCCTACCAGGAGATTAAACCACGAAGGCTCACCTAAGGCTCAAGTGAGCCAAGAGACTCTTGTAAAAATTCTGAAAATTATATAGATCTGCTAAAAGTAATACAAGGAGTTCTATACATGCCTTGTGGTTTGAACTTGTCGCTCGTCGAAATCCGCTGCCAGTGTAAACACATTCTAAGTCACTTTAGTAATGTACAACGTTATATTATGGAATAAGGGGGTCTTAAGGTTTGTTGGGATACTGGTTTATTTGCAAAAACTGTCACTAGTAAGTCGTATTGTCGTTAAGATGTTTATTTCATGTCTATTTATAATTAACAAAAATAAGAACAAAAAAATAGACAAGAGACGTTTGAGTATAGAGTCGAACTAAGTGAAAAAGAATAATGATTAATCCTGCGTTGGGCCAATCAGTTTTATTAAGAAGCTTGAACGTGTGAATGGGACATTCATACGTGACAAATAAACTGTTTATTTTGAATAAGAGTCGTTAAAACAAAACCTTAGAAAGTATACTATTAGGGAAAAATGCATCATGGAATTAATAATGAGATCCTCATCTTATTGATTATTCAAGATAGAAAAATAGTAATTTGAAAGAAGGTAATTATTGGAAAACGTGAGCTTCCTGAGATTTAAGTTTTAAGCTTTTAGTTGTGTTGCATGATTATTAATTTAGGAAAATACAGGGTGTATGGTGGATACAACAATCCTCCCTCGTTAAGTGTTTTGATAAGGGTGCAATCACGCTATCAAAACATAAAACTGTTTGTTCCAATAAGTTAAGTAAAAGTTGACATATGAATATTAATTTGCAAATTGTCTCTGTCTTTTCTCTTAAATATTTAACCCTTAAGATATATTATATCTGTAAAATTAATACAGTTTCGCATATTATAATACAATAATAACTTAAATATTTGGAAATATTTATCCTAGGTATTTAAATATAGATAGATGAAATAATCGTTGTTAGCGATCTAGATTCTAAACGTAAGATATTTTGTTCCTAATTATTCAATATTAATTAAAATATGATAAAATTATATTTTATAAAGTATAGTGTAAATATATATAGAGTATGTATGATATAAAATACAAAAGCATTGTAATAATAATAATTAACCAAAGTTATTCATATTAATAAAATAAATCGGATAAGATAGAAAAGTTTTTTAAATTTTGAACATTTTCCGTTCTTTGCGTCTGTCCTTTGAAGTTTTTGGATCGCCGTTTTGTGAATCTGGTTCATTCAGCGATACAACGTCCATTTGAAGGTTGGAGAATACATCATTGGAGGTGAGTCTGCGTAAAGTTTGCTGAGGCTCCCAATCCATGGAGTGTACGTCATTGTTACTTATGGTGTTATGACTGTTTATACAAACTAGGTATTGGCATCGATCAGAGTTGAAAAGTCGTCTCAACCATGGGAAACGTCTCCAGTGACAACATCGACAGCATCCGCAACAGAATAAGATAATTAGGATGGCGGTTGCTATTATTCCCAAGAATACATTGTACCATTTAGAGTGATGAACTATAAAGGGTTGATTAATGTTTTGTCGAAGCTGGTCGTCGAATTGTTGTAATTTATGTTGTGCATGACGAAGTTCGTTTAGATTAAGATTGTTAAGCTTGATGGTGTCCATTTTTTCACCTTGTAAAAACTTTTGTTCCTGGACGCAACAGTCGTCGTTAGTTATATCGACTGATGGGATGAAATTGCTATAATTGGCAGACAAATTTGATGTGGCTACCAATAACGTAGACAGAGTATAACATTTGCATTTTGCTTTTAAGGTGAAAAGTCCGGTGCCGTGTAGTACGAAATCCAGCACAGGCGTGGAATCATCGCAGCTAACTGTACCCGCCACTGGTTCAGTTAGGATATACAACCATTGATTTGGCGATAATGGGTGCCATATTTCAATTTCGGATTTGATTGTCTTCGTCGTACAGCTTTTAGGTATACTTTGCGGTTGTCGTAATTTCAAATCGGTCTCGCAGGTAGGTCTCTCCTTGACTAGGTGAATGGTCACGTGCGAGCAGATATAATCGGAGGGCGGTGACTTCTTACAGGATGATAGGTCTTTAAGGTGCCCATAAAATGTTCGTGTCGTACTTAACAAGAGGTAAGGAAAAGAAGGATTTATATATGAGTATATGGTAGTGTTAAAGGACTGTATAGGAAGTGGAATAAGATTATACAGTTGATAAAGTTCATTTGTAACTAAAGGAATTTTTATTGCATAAATTAAAATTTTGTTCACGTAAATTACTGAAAGTTCACAAATTTCGAAATATTTATAAGCATTTTCAATGTTGTTATTGTTTATTGGAAATTCGAAATTGGCATTAATTCTAATTTTTGAAAGTTCATTTAATAAATGTCTAGGCGTAATAATAGATGGGTGCAAAACATTTTGTTTTGAAAATAATATAGATGATATAATTACGTCAAATTCTTCATTTAGTTCATTTATGAGATGAGATAATAAATTAAAATGATCGACAATAGTTTGTAAATAAGTAAGAGAATTTATAGTGGTTACTGTACCTTCAGAAAATTTATTAAATTTAATTATGTTATCGTTCAACTTTTCTTCGTTTAAACGAAGAGCTTGTGCGCTTTTGTTATAGTCTGAAATTGCATCGGAGATTATATGAATTTGTTGTTTAACTAATATTTGCATATCGCGGTTTTGTTGTGCAATAGATTCGATTGCATCATTATAATATTTCGCGTCTTCTGCGTCAGGTGTGCCAAAAAGCCATTTAAATGCATATGAAACTCCGTCGAATAACCCTCTTTTGGAGCGCTTAGCATCTAATTGTATTCCGTGTCCTGTTAAGTGACTTAAAGAATCAAATTTTTCGTTTAAAGTGTTCTGTGAATTTTGAAATAATTCAACGCGTTCTTTACATAAAAATTTACTTTGAAAAGTTAAATTTTTATTGTTACATAAAGGAGTAGATTTTTTATAGATATTATGAATGAGTTTTAGTTTTGTTTCGTAGATACTAATATTAGTATAAGATAAAAGTGTAAAATAATCGTGTGATATTTTTACTTGTCCAATGTGATGGAAGAAAATACCTGTTTTGCTATCGATGGGATTAATGTGGTATGGTAAATCATTTGCATAGGTAGAGGTCAATAGGTTAGTCAAGAGTATGATGGTTGTCAGTATCATCGTCATCTGAAAAGAACGGCTTAAGTAAGTTATGATGATAAACTGCGGATTTATTTCTTTTTATTTGCAATTTAACAGTTTGATTTGGAAAAACTTTTAATATTTTATAAGGTCCTTTATAGGTTGGTTGCAACTTTTTGCTAATGCCTGGTTTAAGATTTTTATTTTGAATTAAAACTTGATCGCCTACTTTATATTTATAAATGTTTATTTTCTTATCGTAATTAACCTTTGAGGTTTCTTTTGATTTAAGAATATTGTCCCTTGCAATTTCAAAGGATTTTTGTAACTTTAGTTTTAAATTGGAGTGATAATCGTCATAAGTGTATTTGAATTCTGGTTTAGCGTTTAAAGTATTAGGTATAACAATTTTGTGTCCGAATAAGAGCTCATGAGGTTTGAAATTTGTAGATTTGTGAAAATGTGTATTATAGGTAAACATGGCTAATGGAACGTATTCGTCCCAATCGGTATGTTTTTCGTTAATGTAGTGTTTTAGGTATTCTTTTAAAGTAAGATGTGATCTTTCTAATGCTCCATTAGTTTGTGGATGATAAGGACTTGAGAGAATGTGTTTTATTTTGAAAAGTTTATTTACTTCTTTTATTGTGTTTGATGTAAAATCTGTGCCCTGATCTGATAAGATGCTTTCTGGAATTCCAAATATAGTAATAAATTTCACTAATTCATTTGCGATTGTTTTCGCTTCATGGTTAGGGACGGGAACTGCATAAGAATATTTTGTAAGATCGTCTTGCATAGTAATTATAAATTTATTACCGTTTTCTGTTAGATCTAAAGGACCTACTACATCTAATGCTAACCTTTGGAAGGGGCGTTCGCTTGTAGTAGTAATCTCCATAGGTGCGCGTGCGGCTTTATTTTCGTGTTTATTTCTTTGACACGATTGACATAGTTTTAAAAAATATTTTATGTCGCCTTTCATGTTAGGCCATTTATAGTTTTCTTTTATGCGTTTATAAGTTCGTAAGAAGCCTGCATGACCGGCTAGAGAAGATTCGTGGTTATCTCTAAAAATTTGTTTTATTTCTTCGCGAGTTTTGGGCATAAAACGTGGTCTATTTACTAATATAATTGTTATATTTGTTTTCGAGAACAAAAATTCTAACATTTCATTAAACATGTTTTGTTTTAGATGCGGAATTTCTTCCACTGGGTTTTTTAGATATATCTCGGTTATTTTATTTTGTTGTAAAGAATTTCTTAGATTTAACAAAGAATGGAATAAATCATTATATGTTAATTTGTCGAAATGGTTTAATTTTGCAATCAAAAGGAAAGTAGTTTTATTCTCAAAGTTTAATAGGAGAGAATCATACTGTTCTATTTGATCACCTTGTAGACTAGTGAAGTCATAAAGTACTGATAGATTTTCAGAATACGTATTATTATCGTCAAGATCTTTCGAATAAATTAAAGCGTTAGGAAATTTAGAAAATAAGTTATCTTTGATTATTTTTATGTCGGGAATACTTTGATTCTCGTAATGATACTTAATAAATTCGCTATATCGTTCTGAATATTTTTCATTTTTTATTAACGAGTTTAATTGTATTGGGTTTCTAGAAAGAGCATCAACGTTTGAATTAATTCTACCCGGTTTGTAACGAATCTCATAGGAATATTCCTCGAGCTTTAGTCTCCAACGAATAAGACGACTACTGGGATCTTTGCAATTGAAGAGCCAGGTTAACGGTCGATGGTCAGTAAGAATAGTGAATTTTCTACCATAAAGATATGGGCGGAAGTGTTGGACAGCCCACACAATGGCTAGTAGCTCTCGTTCAATTGTGGAGTAATTACATTCAGCTTTATTCAGGGTGCGTGATGCGTATGCAATAGGGAGGTCTTTGCCAATTTCTCCCTGTGAAAGGATTGCGCCGATTGCATAGTTAGATGCGTCGGTCGTCAGCAGGAAATCTTCAGAAAAAACAGGATATTGAAGGATGGGCTCCTTCGTAAGGATGTCTTTAAAATAGTCAAGAGAAGAGTCTTGTTCTTTATTCCAAATAAAAGGTACATCCTTTTTTAATAGGGAAGTAAGTGGTTTTGCAAATTTCGAGAAGTCTTTTATAAAACGACGATAGTAGCCAATGAGGCCAAGAAATTGTTTGATTTGTTTTGGATTTTGAGGAGTTGGGTAATTTTTAATTGCCTTTATTTTATCAGGGTTAGGCGATATTCCTTTATCGCTAATGACATGACCCAAGTAAGCAACTTCTTGATGCATAAATTCGCACTTATCAGGTTGAAGGAGGAGAGAATTTGTTCTCAAACGATCAAAGACATTACGGAGTTTATCGGAGTGTTCCTCCAAAGAACTAGCAAAAATAACAACATCGTCCAAATAGGTGAAGCATTGAAGACCCTGAAGACCAGAAAGGGCGATTGTCATCAACCTTTGGAAAGTACTAGGGGCATTCTTTAATCCGAAAGGCATTCTTAAATATTCGTAATGCCCTGAAGGAGTGGAGAAAGCCGTTTTGCAAACATCATCCTTGTGCATTTGGAGTTGGTGAAAACCTGATGCTAAATCTAAGGTGGTGAAATATTTTGAGTGCCCTAGTTGATCGAGGATATCCTCAATGTTTGGAAGGGGGAATGAGTCACCTACCGTCACGTTATTTAATTTGCGAAAATCTACTACAATGCGCCATTTTTGTTCTCCAGATGCATCCCGTTTCTTCGGAACAATCCAGAGAGGGCTATTGTATGGGGAAACCGAGTTTCTGATAATACCCTGTTTAAGCATTTTATTAATTTGTTTATCTAGTTCTTTTTTATGAACTTCTGGGAATCGATATATTTTAGAAGAGATCGGTGTGTTATCAGTTACTCTAATTTCGTGTTTAAGGACTTCTGTACATGTTAATTTATCATGCGGTAACAAAAATATATCATTATATTCGTCACATATATTAAGGACTGACCGTTTTTCCTCAGAATTTAAATGAGTCAGGCGTAAGTTCTCGTGTAAGAGTTTAAGCCTGTCTTGAATATTAATTGAATTATTTTCATTATAATTTAAAATTCGAGAAGTATTCTCTAGAAATGGTTCGAGCTCTAATTGTATTTTATTAATTCTTAATTTTCTATTTGCAGTATTTAAGATGGTCGTTAAAGCTTTACCATTATTTACTTTTACAAGAGACTTTGCTAAATATACGCCTTCCGCGATATTTATTTGAGGACAGATGCCTTCGGTTATATTTTGGTTTAAAATATCAACTTCAATGACAGTTTCTGATCGGGGCTCTAATGTAAAAGCTTTAGAACTATTTTCATTTTTACAAAATAGTTTAATCGGTGTTTCGAGAGATGCAAGAAACAATTGTGACTTATTTAAATTTATCACGGCTCCGTTTGATAAAAGAAAATCGTTACCTAAGATACCATCGTGTGGCAAATTATGATTTTCGGTCACTAAATGAAATTTAGCGGAGAGTTTTTGAGAGGAGAAATTTAAATTTAAAATACAGCTACCTGATGTCTCGACAGGTGCGTTGGCACTTAGGCCTGTTAAAGTAATTTTATCGTTTGTATTCAGATTATAAACGAGATTATTTAATTTTTCTTGATTTTTTAGGAGAGATACTGATGCTCCAGTATCAATTAGAAATTTAAACGAATTATTTTGACAATGACATTCCAGATAAGGATTTTTATCATTATTATTTAGATATATTTTATATTCTTTTAAAGAGTTTAGATTCGCAAAATTTTGACAAGTTTCTTTAGAGAATTTATTTGAAACCTTTGCATTAGATCCACGCGGTGAATAAACAGAGCGAGAGTCGTATTTACTATTAAGGTCACGCTTGTGGAGTGTAAAGATATTTTTATTTCGCGAATTTTGTGATTGAACGTCGGATTCGTTTATTCCCAGTCCGTGGAAACGACGCTGTTCCCGGACGTTACTTCGTTTAAATTTACGCGATTTAACCCCTCGTGTAGAGTGTTACCAGAATTATTAGAATTATTTTTATTTTCGTTGTTTCGTTTCCTTTTAAAACATTCTGAAATAATATGCCCTTGTTTCTTACAATAATTACAAACTTTATGACCTTTGGTGTCATTCGAAAATGGTTTATTAAAATGAACTTCCTTTTGTACATTTCTTTTCTTAAAACAATCTTTCGTAAAGTGGCTTTTCGTTTTGCAGTGATTACAATATTTGTGTGTATAAGAAGAAGAAGAAGATGAGCTAGATTTTGAAATTTGAAGTGCTCTTTCTTCTTCAATAGCAGAATTAAAAGCATCGGATAAGGTTTTTAGTTCTTTGGCTCGTAAAAATCTAGAGATATCGGGATTGCTATGCAAAATAAATCTTTGTAATGACAATTCTTTAATAGTTTCGACTCGTCCTACACGTTCGTTTTCGTTTTGACATGTTAGACAATTCAATAAACGTGTGCAAAGTTTATCTACTCTATTATAAAAAGAATTTACTGTCTCGTTAGTGTTCTGTCTAATGGTGTTAAGTTCTTCCATTAATTGAGTATAGTGTTTTTTGTCTGAATATAATTGTAACAACAACCCTTTTAATTGAGCCCAACTTTGAATAGTTTTATCCCTTAATTGTGCTTTAGCGCTACCCGTGATTTTAGAAATTACAAATGCTATTAATGCATCCTTTTGTTGATCATTTGCAAATCGAAACGCATTATTACAATTTGAAATAAATTCGTGTAACTCTGTGCGAGTGCCATCAAAAGATTTTGAAATTAGTGAACACAAAAATGATAATTTGTAAATAACTTCTGCTGGAGTAGCAGGGGTACGGTCATTATTATCAGTTAATATATTAGTTGTACTATTTGCAGTACTGGTTGACGAAGTTGCCATTTTTCTTTTATAATTATGTATATATAAAAATTAAAGTACAAAGTAGAGGTACAAGTGTCGAAACGAAAAAGAAAAAATATCAAAAAGAGAAACAAAAATAAGATATAAAAATATGTAGAGAACTTTATCAGCAAAAATTATAAATGGTGGGATAGGAAAAAGAAAGGAAAAGTACGACTTACTCTAGTGGTCCTTGCAAATTGTTCGTCTTCTCGGATTATTGATCTGCTTGCCTTGGCTGAAGATCTTCCCCGTGTTGCGAACTGGTCCCGAAGTCTAAGGAGTTGAGACTCGCCGATTTGTTTGGTTATCAGTTGCCTTTCCCGACACAAACCGTGACTTGTTGCAGAATTGTGGATTTCTGCACACCCTTACCGAACTGCGCCAATTTTATGTTGGGATACTGGTTTATTTGCAAAAACTGTCACTAGTAAGTCGTATTGTCGTTAAGATGTTTATTTCATGTCTATTTATAATTAACAAAAATAAGAACAAAAAAATAGACAAGAGACGTTTGAGTATAGAGTCGAACTAAGTGAAAAAGAATAATGATTAATCCTGCGTTGGGCCAATCAGTTTTATTAAGAAGCTTGAACGTGTGAATGGGACATTCATACGTGACAAATAAACTGTTTATTTTGAATAAGAGTCGTTAAAACAAAACCTTAGAAAGTATACTATTAGGGAAAAATGCATCATGGAATTAATAATGAGATCCTCATCTTATTGATTATTCAAGATAGAAAAATAGTAATTTGAAAGAAGGTAATTATTGGAAAACGTGAGCTTCCTGAGATTTAAGTTTTAAGCTTTTAGTTGTGTTGCATGATTATTAATTTAGGAAAATACAGGGTGTATGGTGGATACAACAGGTTTTTTATTTTATTATTTGGCTTTTTAGGCGGTCGCGAAATTATAACGGCTGAGAAAGAATGGTCTAAGGTTCGGTAATATGGAACTAAAAATTACATTATATTCCTAGTAGAAAGTAAGAATAAGTAAAAGTTTTATGTCTTAAAATCAAACAAATTTACTGTGCCGATCCTATTTCCAAAAATTATTTTAATTAATCGTAAACCGGGTATTTATCGGAAGAAAAAATATTTCTTAAAAAATTCCAATCCTTTCTTCTAAGATTTGCAAAGGATACATAATTTATTTTCCAGGCCTGGTAATCTGAGCAATCCATTTCCGAAATAAAATATATTTCCAGTCAGACGCTGGAGAAGCGGAAAGTTCTATTAATAGTCCAATCATATTGCGTTTTTTTTTATAATAATTTATCGGCGACAGCATAATTCATATTTGTGGGACTCCTTTAAGATGTGGTAGAAACTACACGACTGTATTCACTCAAAGAGTTCCTTCCTAAGTTGACAGTTCAGGGATACGTCAACTAATTTCTACATATGTCGTAATTTTTTTTGTTTTTCTTAAAATTTCTACAGGGTGTGTGACTTTAATGACGTGCTAATATATATTTCAGAGTGTTGTTCTTTATGGTACGGCAGCCCGGTACCAGGATTTCAGAGTGGTCACGACCTTTTTTGAGTTTTTTGGTGATTTAATAAGGACTTGAGAAAGAAATTAACAAGAACGGACATTGGCAACGTTACGACATCATTGAGAATCATCTTTACATATGTAAAAAAAAGAAGTCGTAATAGTTATCGCGCCTCGTCCGTTCTTTTTATTTTTTGACTCAGAGTGATGATTTTGAACGAGATGAAAATAATAACTGACATTTTCCGTGCGGTGAATAGTTGTGGTCTGGGAAAAATCGAGAATTGTTTACAGTGGAGAATTCAACTTATCACGCCTCGTCCGTTTTACTTGTGGGATGTTAGTTTTCGTTATTCGTGACCGAAAGAAAATGGGAACGTACATTTCCATCGGCGCCCAAGCGCAGTGTTGGATCTTAGGTATGTCATTTTTTTAACGCTTGTTCGAGTTATCGCGCCTCGTCCGTTCTTTTTATTTTTTGACTCAGAGTGATGATTTTGAACGAGATGAAAATAATAACTGACATTTTCCGTGCGGTGAATAGTTGTGGTCTGGGAAAAATCGAGAATTGTTTACAGTGGAGAATTCAACTTATCACGCCTCGTCCGTTTTACTTGTGGGATGTTAGTTTTCGTTATTCGTGACCGAAAGAAAATGGGAACGTACATTTCCATCGGCGCCCAAGCGCAGTGTTGGATCTTAGGTATGTCATTTTTTTAACGCTTGTTCGAGTTATCGCGCCTCGTCCGTTCTTTTTATTTTTTGACTCAGAGTGATGATTTTGAACGAGATGAAAATAATAACTGACATTTTCCGTGCGGTGAATAGTTGTGGTCTGGGAAAAATCGAGAATTGTTTACAGTGGAGAATTCAACTTATCACGCCTCGTCCGTTTTACTTGTGGGATGTTAGTTTTCGTTATTCGTGACCGAAAGAAAATGGGAACGTACATTTCCATCGGCGCCCAAGCGCAGTGTTGGATCTTAGGTATGTCATTTTTTTAACGCTTGTTCGAGTTATCGCGCCTCGTCCGTTTTCAAATAGAAATCGCGTATTGTGGCTCGGAAAATGGGGCAAACATATGAACTGATATTTTTACGCACGCATTTTTTAGTAAAACCGTTTTCAGTCAAGAAAAATGTGTTTCAATAATAATGCAATATGGGGACATAGCCGATGCCGAGTTGTTATTGACAGCCAAGCCACACAGCAAGCAGTCTCATTCGTGCCGTGTACCGCGATCAGGAATTATACAGATACGAGATCCGACTCCGCTGCCCTCCCTGCAGCTGCGCAACACGGAAAATGTCCGTTCGACTCGATTTATTATTTTTTAGAGAACAATTAAAAAAAAAATTGACCGGTGCGCTGTAACTTTTTTATATCCCTTTTCTTTACATCTTTTATTTAAACTATGGAATTTTTGCAACACTCAAAACGTCCGTTGTCGATGAATTCACGTTTTTTTTACATGATTTCATCAAGAATGGACAAGGCCGCTTTCTTACGGACTGAAATCGCTCTGACCGGTAAGCGCAGCGTTGCCGAACTTTTTCGCTCCAGTAAAACTTTCTTATTTTTTAATAATCTAGCGATTAGTCATCGACTAAATGAAGTCGTGATAACAGGACATGTGTGTGTTTTTTTTTGTTTTTTTTTTATGATCAAACACAAGCACTATAGGAAAAATCCTTTAGGGCACTCTGGGAGTGGTGCGTGTGCGCAAAAAGTGATTCACGTTGGTTTTGAATCGTTGGAGGTTATATTCGTTGGGAAAAACGACCTCGGGAAGATCGTTCCACAATGATGAAGGAAGTCCTCCAGATGAAAGAGTTCTTAAATAATGAAGTTCGAGGAGTACTAAGCTTAACCACATATGGATGGGCGGTAGTTGTTCGTCGTGTATTTCTGACATGAGAGCAGTACTCTAGTGATGGTCGAATCTGGGCTTTGTATAGTGTCAAAAGTTGTTGAGGTGTGTACAACTTTCTGGTTCGAAAGAGTACACCAAGCTTCTGAGAGGCTATCTTGGCGATTGCCACAACGTGGTTATGCCAAGACATATTTCCTCCCAGATTGACGCCCAGCAAACTAATAGATGAAGCCAGTGGGATTGCGTGTCCGTCCATGACTATATCCGGTTCTGTAATGTTAACCTTTTTAGAGAAAACTGCTGCCTGGGTTTTTTTAGCGTTAAATTCGACTTGGTTACTGTCACCCCAAGCCAAAATTTCTTCCAGGTCTTTGTTGAGGCGTGATACTTCATGCTGTCTGCGAAGATGTGCGTCGGCAGCCGATGTTTGTGCATTCAAAGAGAAAGATGATAAAAGTGTGCTATCATCAGCAAAACTAACTATCGGGTTTTTCGTTTTCACTAGAAGGTCGTTAATGTAGAGTAAGAAGAGAGTGGGAGACAATATGGACCCTTGAGGAACCCCGGCATTGATGGTGAAGGTGTCTGAGAGAAATCCGTCAATCGCCACTTGCAGAGAGCGGTCCTTAAGAAAGCTAGACAACCATGTACAGAATCGACTGGGCATACCATAGGATCGCAGTTTACTTAGAAGCCCCTCATGCCAAACACGATAAAAAGCTTTAGAAATATCCAGTGTAACAGCCCGAGACCCCATGATG
Source organism: Barypeithes pellucidus (assembly GCA_963991005.1). Classification (NCBI taxonomy): domain Eukaryota; kingdom Metazoa; phylum Arthropoda; class Insecta; order Coleoptera; family Curculionidae; genus Barypeithes; species Barypeithes pellucidus. The sequence goes on along the minus strand of OZ022562.1, from coordinate 17,349,663 downwards.
TTCGATTGCGTTGTTCCAAATATGGGTGACATAGGCTAGAAGATCTCCAGTTGATCTGGACTTCCGAAAACCATATTGATGATCGCTGATAATGTTGAAGCCTTCCAGGTACTTTAGAAGATGTTTGTTAATAGCTTTCTCCATTACTTTTGATATAACTGAAAGCAATGCGACTGGTCGATAGTTGTTAGGCAGGGTTCTCTTACCTTTCTTTGGAATAGGCTGGACTGAAACTGATAGTCATACGTACAGTTCCATAACAAAAAAATCACTGAAATGGAACTAATAATAAATAAGATATCAAGCTTAAAAGTTAATAAAATTATCCGTTTTTTTTTCCACATACAATTCAGTTCCATTTTTTTGTATTATTCAACTGGACTATAATGGTAATTTTCTAATTAACGAGATAATTTTAAAGTCTTTACGAGTCGGAGGTGGCTTAAAAGGCACAAAAAGAATATAAATATTCTCACTATCGGGATTGTAAGGAAAATTTATTATATTCCCTACAGCACACAGGCAGCTTTTGAATTTAATTTCTTATCGGCCTTGCGTTTTCAGACACTCGCGGCATTTGCATTATAAGGCACCCTTTTTTTTATTATTTTTTATACAGGGTGTCCCAGAATATGTGTGCAATCTCCCAGGATCATATAGAACACTTAAAAAATAACAGGAGAAGTTCTTATAAATTTTTCTTCCCACGGCCTCCCCTACGGAGATACGGGCCCATAACGGACGTCCCTGGAAATTGTTGTTTTTTAAATAATTTCTTAAGTACTAGGTGTAATTTAATAATTGAGTATATGAGTATATGAGTCTCCTTAAAATTCGTCCTTTTAAACACATTTGGCTTATTTAGTGTGCCAGGGACGGACTAGACGTAACACAAAAATTATTTTTTTTTGTACACCTTGTATGATGAAGGAACGACAAGAAAATGTTCGGATACTCTAAAGCTTATGCTGGAAAAAGGTACTCTTGATCAATATCGATAAAGTGAACTGTTTCCGAAAAAAAAAATATTTTTGTTCAATATTTTTTTTTGCATTAGTTGTTGTTTTATGTTCATAAAATTCCCTCATTGTTGTTATGGGTTTTTCACATGTACCGATTGTGTGTTGTTTATGGTAGTGTCTTGAAATTTGTGGTTTTTCTCCTTTGCCTTATTAGTTACTAATTTAGTAATGGAATTTACGTATACTGAATATAAATCATATTGAACAAAAATAACATTGATCAAAGTGCTCTTTTTTCAGCTTAAGGTTTAGAGTATCCAAAAATATTATTGTCGTTCCTTCATCATACAAGGTGTACAAAAAAAAAGCATTTTTGTGTTACGTCTAGTCCGTCTCTGGCAAACTAAATAAGCCAAATGTATTTAAAAGGGCGAATTTTTAGGAGTCTCATCTACTAACTATTATACTAAAAAATCATTAAATTACATCTAGTAGTTGAAAAATTATTTCAAACCCAACGATTTCCATGGACGCCCGTTTTGGGCCCGTATCTCCGTAGGCGAGGCCGTAGGATGAAAAATTTATAGGTACTTCTCCTGTTATTTTTAAGTGTTCTATCTGAACCCGGGAGATTGTCCACATATTCTGGGACATCCTGTATATTACAATTATTTATGCAAATCCGGAAAAATTTTACTTATATTTTTTGATCTATTATCATAATACTGAATAATACTCTTAACAATGTAAAATTGCTATGCCTCATGATTCCATATAAATTTTCAAAATATCTGTTTTTATAGTTTTTTTTATTTTTTTTTATTTAACTCATAACGATTTCAATAATTGTATTTCTGTATTCTTAGAAAGTCGAATCGATGACAGTTTTAATTTATTAATATGGTAGATAGCTAGTGGATTACTTAATAGGATACGTCTTACGAAAGAAATATTTCACAATCTATTAATATGATTAGAGGTTTGACAGCATGCACCGACGTTTATCAAGAATACAATTTTCTCATAAATCAATGAAAAAGTTTCCCATTTATTGCAAACTTCCTTGACCACCCTGTATATAAGCCAAAATGTGAATATCTAAAATATTCATACCATAATAATGTACTACCAGAAAGAAGGAAATTCTTTGTGATAAAATAAACAATCGCAGGAGAAACTTGCAATCCGCAATTTATTATAAAATAATGGAAATACAAATCAATAGTACCAAATAAACATAAAAAATGATCCATATTTTTTAACTAAAAAATCAAATTAATTATTAATTTATGAGACGGTCAATTAGTCAATGTTATGTTAATTAAATAATCTTGTTGAAATATTCATAATTCCAAATAACATTGTTCACAATTCCTTCAATGTCCTTCCGAGGAGATTAAAAGATCTAAGAGTGTTAATAAATTGGTCGTCATTGTCGTATTGTCTACTGTATCTCATTATACTAGATTTAAGAACTAATGTAGACATACTAGTAAATTAGGAAATATTTTTAAAACATTATTTTCTTGCCTTCCTATGCAAATATTAGTAATAACAATTAATCTGCACTTGAATTCTTTTCAATCACGTTACAGGAGGTATTTAATGGTATGTTATCTACGATCATGGACCTAAAGCTAGTGAAAAGTTTCAGGAAACGGCTACTGTTGTGTACTGTGTTTTCAAGAAAAGTTTCATAAGACATTGTCTCAGAATACAAGTGCTCTAATTGTCTTAACCATGTATTTTATAATACTTTTTCTATTTGGGTCTGAAAAACTTAAAAAAATATAGTAGATTTTTGCCATTTGAATTAATATTTTCTTTTTGGATTCGCAATACTTTTACAATTCAATAAAATGTTACAAGTATCAAATATGCCACGATCGAAACGATTAAACACAACAAAGCTTCTTCCCATCCTTCATGATTTAAAATAAATATATTATTAAAGTTAATAAAAATGAGTCAGGAAGGAAGTTGTTCTCTGTCAGAAATATGAGAAATTGCAGAAAATAATCTAGAAATTTTTTGAAATTAATATGCAAAACTTGATTTATGGTGCGAGCCGAACAAAGTTCAATATATGGAACAAAATAATAAATAATACTATTGAACAAGATATTGTGTCGACACAGAATCTGACAGGAATAACAATTAATGCTCAGGAAATGTATACAGTAACTATAAATATATATATATAAAGTAATATATATAATACTATATTGAATTAAAAATATAAATAGTACTTGTATACTAGTACTAAATAGTATTGAATAAAACTTTAGAAATAGAGCATAAACTGGAAGATATTTCTATTATTTTAGGTTATGTTTTCTATAAAACTAATTTCAACGAAATCGAAGTAAGCCTAAAATTAGAACCCTAGTTGCTGCCAACATAAAAAAAATAAAATTTCAGTTTCATAAAGTGGCAGGTTATTCAATTTTCTTGCATTTCATAATGTAGCCATTATGAAACCCAAATAGAAAAAACATATTTAAATCTTCAACTTCGATGGTCATGCTAGTTCGCTAAACATTAATACCGAATGATCAAGTCGATATAAGCAAATATTCCAAACTTATAAGATCGAAGAAATTCCCTACCTTTATTGGGCCTTTATCAAGATTATTTCCTAACAATGTCAACAATCTCCTCCTTAGCCGAACACCTTATTTGTTTAAATCGGTTCAAGAATATCGATAAAACCAATATGGAGAAGACTCAATTTATTAATACATTCAAATATTACCTTCTTCCCAATTTCAGTAGGAAATCCCCAACATTAAATCAACCCCTCATTAACACAACTTATTTCTAAACAGATTACTCCAAATAACCTAAAGGGTCGTAATTTGAGGGAAATAACCCCATAAAGGGACCTTGCTCAATGTAATATCGAAAGTTACATAAGCACAGTCTTACCAAACAACTTATATAAATAAAACGATAATAAATGCCGAGACTGTAACTCAAAATAAGTTCTTTGTGTTGACTGTGGGTGTATATATTATTAAGCCTTGTTAGGGTGAATTGGTAAAACTGCTCCCTTGTACTGTATATACAAGAAAATGTTAAATCAAATATAATAAAAAAGGGAATTGACAGGTTCGTTAGGGTTGTTATAAAGAGGATTTCAAAAGTAAATAGTTTTAGAGGATATGTTATATTGGAAATGTATTATACTAAATTATATTACATACTACGAAATATATAATAATTAATTTTTTTTTCGAAAATTATGTCTATCAATAATATCAATATTATATTAATTTTAATATTATCAATAAAGCAATAATGACCGAAAGAGGTGGGAAACACTGTTTGTATTCGTTGCTTGCGTAGGCTAGAAATGTACATTTTTCTATCTGTAGTTTATAATATCTTATAAGAAAAAGTGGTTCTGGTAAAGCCTGCATTTCCGACCCAAAAGAATCGGAGCTGCGTAAACAAATAATACTTAAATTATATATTCCGCGAATGTCACTTGTCGAACACTACAATACAATAGGAGAGCTAAAACAATAATTGATTAAGTGGAAAATAAATAAATACACTGTTGAACTATTCCTGAAAATTCAAAACTATACATACGAAAAGGTTGTATGACAGCTGTCACCTGTCATATTCGAAATGTGATATGTCATATGTCACCTGTCAAATGTCAAAATTAAAAATTGACATACGTCACTTATTTAGAATGACGTTTAAGATTATGAGAAAATGAAATGGTGATTGTCACCTGTCATCTTCTATATCTATCTTATTGACAGTAATTAGTGCAATAAATATAAACATTATAAGATCCTTAAAACAGGCCATTTTAGGTAAAAAGTCAACCACTTTAATAAGCAATTTATAACTAGAAATGTCCATTCTACCGCCATCAAATGGATCCTATGCCTATGTAGTTGCATCAAAATAAGCACAAATACCTTTTAATTTTAACGATGGTCATTTCTGGTTATTTGAATAATAAAATATCGATATTTTTCTGATTTTAAGACGTTTAATTATCAAAGCTGTGACATTAATTGTGGAAGAATTCATGGTCATAAATATTTAAATTACTTTAGTAGTTTATTAATGCTAATAGAACATTGTTTTTAATGATGTTTTGAAATATACATACGAGGGTCTTTACGCCTAAAGATAATAATATTTATTAAGTTGTCAATGTTAATATATATAAATATGTATTAAATTTTTTTTTAAATTATATTATTATTTAAATAAATTATGCATAAAATTTATCAAGAATTTACGTTGACTTTCGTGTAGTGACGAACAAGTGAATCAAGTTCTCAAAAAAAAAATCAATCATTGTATATTTTATAAATTCCACCGTGTATTATTTGGCGTATCTCGGTAAGAGATATATCTTTGTTCTTATCAAATGTTGACCGCTTTTTCATATTTAACCGGTGAGAAGTTAGGTGACTCAGTTTAGATCAAATGACGTTTTCTCGTAAACGGTTAGGATTAGCGACATGAATAAAGAGTACTTAATTTTTAGGCAATAGTTAAAGGTATATAAAAACCATTGTCCAAAGATCCTATCATACAGGGCTTGAATAGAAAGACCATGAGTGTCACAGCTAGTCCGTTCCTGCAGCTTTGAGTAATTCACAACACTTTCTTGGATAGTAATTTGAAGGGTCTTACCTGGTATACACAGTGGCGGCTCGTGACCTATGATAGAGGGGGTTCACAAGTATCGTGAAATTATTTTAAACAACAGCTGTATCTCCAACTGAGCATTGATATGAGCTTAAGTGTTTTTTTTTGTGTTAAGTGCCCCAAGTCGGCTATTCCATTTCAACTTTCTAATAAAGTCCCTAGATTTACCCTTTGTGGTCTGCGTTCAATTAATTTCGGGTTTTAGGTCTTCTCGCATTCTTTACTTCAATTTCTGGCTAAACTCAAAGAGCTAAAGTTATTTTTTAAATAGTCCACCTTGAAACAAACTATTCATTTTCAAACAAGAGATGTTATATCAATATTAAAACATACACGCTCGAATTTCTAAATACATGCACGAACAGACAACAGCGCGGCGCACACTAAAATTGTGCGCCTTTTCCATGTTAAATCGCCATAGCTCCGCTGTTCCCCGCTGTCACCCGCCACCTGTTACTACACTTATTCGCATATGCGAGTATATCACGTCATTATCCTTGCTGAGTTGCCGGATGTATCGAGATATTATAATATACAGTTTGGTTTGACGGTACGATAAAATATTAGAGAGGGTCGGACTTTATACGATAAATATTATTCAATGAATATAAATTAATATTTTTTTATTCGTTTTGGGGGTGCACGTGCGCATGTGCTCCTGTGGAAGAACCTGCACTGGGTATACATCGTATTAAAAAAAATTAAATATACCTGGTGGTTCAATAATTATGTGTAAAAAACTTGAAAAGCTGTATATATTTTATTTATGATTAAAATTCGGAATGATGTCCTATAAGACTTCGCCCTTCATAAATAATCTTAACTTTCTCTATAAATAACATAATTTATGGCATATTCTTGTAATAAAATTCAAAAGCCTAACCATTATGTACAAAATATGTAGGTCGAATTACAAGTGCATTTCTTATGCACATAAATAAATCTGAAATGTATCATAAACCGTGAAATATTCGTATTTTGATATCCCCGACGTTTTAGTAATAATATCATTCCATAAACAGTTCTTGTGCTTATTAAGTTTACCTACAAATGTTGTTCTGGTTATTGAACGGTATGAACCAACAATCTCGGTAATAGCGATCTTTAGCATACAAAAAAATTAATGGTTTTATTTAGTGATGCCGCCGGAACCCGAACCGGATCTAAATCCGATATCCGGGGAATTCGGCCTTCTATTTTAATATTGTGTATATTAACATGTTTTTTATTCCGACCATTGGCGTTCGTGCCGGAATTGCCCTCGGTATTTTTGAAGAAAATAATGGTACGCCACTTCTTTTTTTTTTAAATATTTTTGAAATTGTCATTCCTTGCTGAGCAAATGTTGTCTCTTGATTTTTTATCGTTTGACGTACAGTTTTCGTATAAAAAAATTAAATTCATTCATTTGCACTCTGTTATGAAATTAGATATTAACAAAGATTAAAAAGGATCTAGTAGGTAAGAAGCAGATTTTGTTTTGTAAACATAAACAGTTTTTGACAGTTATCTACCTAGTCTAGTTGTCACGTCTTTAAGTCATTAACCTTAACAAATTATTAAAAAAAAAAACATGAAAATATTTTACACCCTGTATCTCAAAAGGTAAGACGTTTTTTCTGAAAATGGACCCAAGAATAACTTCCTTAAATATTAGCATGGTATTAAGAAACACCCTATACAGTGTCACCATTAAAGTCCGCACCATATGGAACTTTTTTTTATTAATGAGGTTAGTTAAAATTGAATTTCGGCAATCGTTTTTGCTTCAAATTAGACTAAAAATTATATAATCAAATGTCACCATCTGTCATTCGGTATCTGTCAAAAATTACATTCTAATCAAAAAATGCTGAAAAATGGCATTGTTTTACCGAATTTCAAAAAATTTTATTAGAAAAAGTTGTTTCTAGTACAATTCTTGGCCTAAATACAAAGTTTCAGTTTTCTAGCTCAAAGTTGATTTTTTTGCCATTTTTTCTAATTAACTTTTTTTTTATTTAATGTAAGTTCGCTTAATGGATATTAAACTATTTGCTTATACCATACTCAATATTTTATTTAGTTTGTATGAGCTTTTTTTTACTAGAATGCCATTTTTTTTCGAAATTTAAAATTAGAGGCAAAAAAATTTGACACAGGTGGTGCAAAGTTATCCTAATTTAAAAATTTTAACAGATAGACGTCAGATATTCCATTTTTTTGATAGTACATACACCTAAGAAGTTTAAAAAACTTATAATAAAATTCCCAGATATCAGATTAGTTCAAAATTTAGACACATTTTCTTTTTATCCACAATAAAATATCAAGGCAATTTTGAATTTTATAAGTAGGCTATGGAAAAAAACGAATTAGCGTGCCGAATAAATAAAAGAAATGTCATAAATGTGAATATTTTCGCAAGTTATAGTTTTCAGTGTTATCACCAATGTTGTCCATTCAAGAAAAAATAGAAATTGTCTTAATTTGTGGAGAGAATATGCCTCACCGGCAAGTATCTGCCATTTTTAATGAGAGGCATCCAGAAAAAAATTTGCAGCATAGCACTGTTTCAAGAATAATGTCAAAATTTAGAGAAACTGGATCTGTTCGAAATAATTTTAAGAAACCTCACGCGGCAAGTAAATACGATGAAGCAGCACAACTTGATGTTTGTTTAACTGTTATTGACCACGGTCAAACTAGTGTAACCAAGATAAGTGATGCAAGAGGGAAAGCGTTAGAAAAATTCTTCAGAAAAATCGATTTCGGGCATATAAACCCAAGTTTATAAACACATTAAAAGAACGCGATTTTGATATCCGACTTGATTTTTCGTTTTGGTATCAGGGACAATATGAGGAGAATATTCTTTTTCCATACAAGATATTATGGACAGATGAAGCCACTTTCTCTTCGAATGGTACCGTGAGCTCACAAAATTGCCGATGGTGGTCCCAAGAAAATCCTATCTTCACAATTGAAAGTCGCGACCAGTATCATTTTAAAACCAATGTTTGGTGTGGAATTTTGAAAGATGAGCTTATTGGACCATACTTCTTTAGAGCAAACTTAACTCGTGAAAGGTACCTGAATTTTCTTGATAACGAGATTACCGAAGTTTTGGATAACATGCCCTTACACCATAGACATAACTTATGGTATCAGCTTGATGGTGCACCCATACATCAAACTGTAGCAGTGAAAGAACGCATAAACCAATTATTTCAAAACAGAGTTATAGGGCGTGATAGAGAATGTCACTGGCCACCCAGGTCGCCTGACATAACCCCACTGGACTATTTTCTGTGGGGTTATCTTAAGCAGAAAGTTTATAAGAATCGACCGTTTAGAAATATCGAGCATTTGAAACAAACGATAGGACAGTGTTGTGCCGATATAAGACCAAGCTTTTTACAAAATGATGTCAAAGACGTTTATAGACGGACGGGTGTTTGTATAGAGCGAGAAGGACGTCACACTGAAATGTGAAATTTATATTGCTTTTGTGTTACCTATTTAAAATGATTAAAGTTCCTTTTTGTTCCTTTTAATAATAATGATAGTTTTAAGTATAAAATAAAATTTTTGTCAAATATTTAGATGTATTTGTCATTTGAAAAACGAAACATCTGACGTCTATCTGTTAAAATTTTTAAATTAGGATAACTTTGCACCACCTGTGTCAAATTTTTTTGCCTCTAATTTTAAATTTCGAAAAAAAATGGCATTCTAGTAAAAAAAAGCTCATACAAACTAAATAAAATAAAATGTATGGTATAAGCAAATAGTTTAATATCCATTAAGCGAACTTACATTAAATAAAAAAAAAAGTTAATTAGAAAAAATGGCAAAAAAATCAACTTGGAGCTAGAAAACTGAAACTTTGTATTTAGGCCAAGAATTGTACTAGAAACAACTTTTTCTAATAAAATTTTTTGAAATTCGGTAAAACAATGCCATTTTTCAGCATTTTTTGATTAGAATGTAATTTTTGACAGATACCGAATGACAGATGGTGACATTTGATTATATAATTTTTAGTCTAATTTGAAGCAAAAACGATTGCCGAAATTTAATTTTAACTAACCTCATTAATAAAAAAAAGTTCCATATGGTGCGGACTTTAATGGTGACACTGTATATACCCGAACAAAAATAAACGAAATTTAAATGGGACACCCTATATATTATTTTTTTAATTAATTGAGCATACGTTATATTTATATTCAAAAATAACGTACAGGGTGTCCCATTTTGGAGACTTTTATAGGGTATCTCCGTAATTGTGCTATCTAAAAAGTAATGTAGGTGTTACGTGCTCTTTTTGAGTCAAACTTAAAATGGTAAAATAAAAGTTTGAAAATTTTAGCTCGCTTAAGAGATCCGGGGGAAAATCAAAAAATTGAAAATTTCAAAAATTACATTACAAGAGCACATGACACCTACATTACTTTTTTGATAGCACTAACAATTACAGAGATATCCTATAAAAGTGTCGAAAATGGGACACCATGTACGTTACTTATAGCAGTAGGCCATGGTCAATTTATTAGGAACAAATTCAAATTTTTGACAGCTATTCTAAACATTAAATTGGATTATATAAAATATACATATAACATATTATACTTTTCATAATTATTATCATAAACGGCCATTGTTAAGAATAATTTAATAAAAAGCACATTATAAAACCTCTGACGTACTTACTAGATATGGGACGAAAATGGGACACCCTGTATGTATCTGACATAAGATTGCTTCCTAATTTGAAATAGCCCCAATTAAGACGTATCTTTTAAACCGACTTCGCAACCAAATTCTACATCTTCCCGCCCCTATATTATTTTACAGGAATAAAGCAACAGTCTTACTGTGCATACTAATAAATACAGGGTGTTATGGAAATGACGTATTATATTTAAATCGGCAATTCCTGAGATGAAAACAAATTGAAGAAAAATATCCAAAAATGGCGCTTTAATTTAATATTTCCTGTACATGACCTTATGTCAAACCAAATATGACCACGTGCTGCCCCTGTCAGGAAGGTAAACAGAGCAACATATGTCAACAGTGTTGTCATATCTTCAGGGTAAACTCTTTAGAAAGTCAATAACCGTTTGACAGATTGCAAGTTGTTTATTTTTCAGGGTACATTATTATAAACTTTTACGTTCAGTTCGCTGGGAAACAATCTCTGATTTATAAACTTGAACTGACTCGAACGAACCGCCGCGGAGTTTATAAATGGTCAGGTATGTTCTCATTTGTTCAATTCGAACGACACCCGTCAGATCTGGATAACTTAAAAGTTTATAAATGCCACTTACCCTTTAAAAAAAAAATGCAATTTTATTTAGCTTTTCGAACTTATTTAACAAACTTAATTTATAAAAAACACCAAGTACCTAGGTAACTTGAACAAAAACAAACCGGCACAATAAAATCACATAACAGTAGTGATAGTTAGTGCGTTCAACGCCAATCTCCACACACCCTACTGCGCATGCCTGTCATCTGTCATGTCATCTGTCATCTGTCATGTCATCTGTCATCTGTCATCTGTCAAGTCATCTGTCATCTGTCATGTCATGTGTCATCTGTCATGGCCCTAACTACCAGTGGCCCTAACTACCAGTGGCTCTAACTACCAGGGGCCCTAACTACCAGGGGGCCCTAACTACCATGGATACTAGTGGCCGCGTATGTTCTCTGTGGCAGCCGTGTATGTTCTTTGTGGCAGGAACCCAAAGCCGCGTCTGTGACGTCATAGCTCTCCAAATGATGACGTTGATGGCCCGCGCGTTTAAACCTGAAAAAAAGTTCCGGCTGCAAGGCTCGAACCGCCGACCTCTAGATTGATAGCCGGGAGTCATACCATTGAGCCGTCGCGGCAATTGATATAATTTCGCAACTATGCGTACCGTTAATACCGCTGCACGCGCTTAATTAACCAAATTGTCAAGAAGATGTTTAATAATATGTAATGGGGACTGTTATATCAAGATAAATGCTGTTAGAATATAGACAAGTTCACTATATTTGCGTTCAAAACCCTTTAACAGCAGGCAACCATATATTGTGCTAATACGAAGAACCATAAAAGGTGTTATTATTGAATAAAGTAACTAGGTGTATAGAACTATAAATAGGCAGATGGCATTGTGTATTAATTATTGGGAAGATGTTTAATAATATGTAATGGTGGCTGCTATATCAATACTGCTGCTAAAGACTGTTGGAATATAGATGAGATGGGTATTTGCTTTCATGTTTAATAGTAGGCACACATTGTAATAATACGAAGAAGCATAGTGTATTATTGATCAGATGTATAGACCTATAGACAGATGGTATTAATTATTGGCTTATAAAACATAGAGGGCGCTAATATCGTATTATTTTAAGTATAGAGGTCATTCAAGAATGCTATAGATGCAGCAATGCGAATATGGGGTGTACTTAATTACAGTACGTATCAACGTAGAGTAACGCAGCAACTGCAATCAATACTTCTATCATACTTGGTAGTATCAAAGCACAGGTAAAAAACGAGAACAACAAGAACTAAAAGTTTTTATTAACACTATCAAAATTACACAGAAATATCTAAAAAGTATAATTAAACCGCCGTTATGTAAATCAATGGTAATTATTAGGGAAAAATATAGACTTAAAAGTATCCATGTGTAGTAAATATGGTATTAAGACATTGACCATGTGTAGTAAATATGGTATTAAGGCATCGTAGGACATGTATCACAGAAGACATATTTCTGAAAATTACAATAACCTCAATTTAGGACCAGGCGAGTAAGGGTTAAGGTTATGAACAATATTATGGCGGTTCACCACTAGTTCGGGGTTCATCTAAACCACTAATTCGGGGTTCGGGGTTCATCTAAACCACTATTTTGGGGTTCGGGGTTCATCTAAACCACTAATTTGGGGTTCGGGGTTCATCTAAACCACTAATTTGGGGTTCGGGGTTCATCTAAACCACTATTTTGGGGTTCGGGGTTCATCTAAACCACTAATTTGGGGTTCGGGGTTCATCTAAACCACTATTTTGGGGTTCGGGGTTCATTCAAACAACTAGTTAGGGGTTCATTCAATCCACTGGTTCGTGGATCAGTGGTTCATTCAAACCACTATGTTGGTAAAAATATGCACAGTCACACTGTATATATCATGTTGGTAAAATTAGCCACCCTGTAAAATACCTGTTTCCTTTTATATCAAATAGCTGCCACAAATTATTAGATTATAAAAATATTAGATGCAAAAATGTGGATATGACAGTATAACAATTAATACTTCTAGTACGTATCATGTAACAAAGCGCAATCACTAGTGTGAAATTAAAGTTATTTCCTTGAGGATAATAAATGAGGGTGTGCGCAACATGCTATGACTCTGTAAACAGAAGAAGGTAATCAAAGTACGGGTCTGGAATATTAGTCATGCATTTAATAAAAGACGACAACATTCCGGAAACGCGTTAATTAGTATTCATACAATGTTACAGTTGCTTACATTAATAGTATTATTGACAACATAGTTATATCACATTGAAGCAAAAATACGGTACAGAGACGGACTAAAACAGCTTCTATGACCAGAACAAAGCTAACGTAATAACAGTTTTCAATAAAAATCACCAATTCACTCCAGAAACCTCTGTAATAAACAGGAAAACACTTAAACCCCGTTTAGGGAACAATGCAGTGTAGTGTAAGTGGTGGCTTAGGGTACTGTCATGGTATTGTATACGTCGTGTAGGTGGTTTGTCTCACTATTAGCTGTTCAAGGGACCATACAACGTAAAATCAGTGGCGATTATACCAAACATAGCTTATACCTAGACGGTTCATCATTAAATCTTGAACAAAAACTAGGCTCTTTAACCTGAAAAACACTTAAACCCTTTAGAGAACAAGACAGTGTTATGGGCTTGTATGCGTACTGTCATAGTAGTCTCCTGTTAGTGACCTTGTACACCTAGAAATGGTTTTATTACAGTTAAACAGTTGCTATGCCTCAGAACAAAGTAAAAAAATCTATGTAATTGTATTGTACATGGTACGCATATGGAAAAAAATTAACATAGGATACCAGAGAAAAGCGGATTAATGCGACGCTATATGCTGAACCTTTAGCATATTAAATTAGCCATTATGCAGCTATTTTAGAATAGAATTATATATTTAAAAATAGGCATCAAGAAAATCATTTAATAAAGTGTTAACTCAACATTTCGGAACTGAAAAATATCAAAGTTTCATAAACAGTCGAGGCGATCTCAATAAAAGTACCAAAGAATAATAACGAATACGCTCCTGAAATAACAAGATATAATAATAAGGCGATGCATCAATTGCAACAGCACCTGCATTCCGGATGTGAGGTAATCCAAATAAGGAAAACAACAACAGCAATTAATCATTATTTCATTCAATATTATAGGTATTAAAGATAGGCAACTAATTAAACTGCAAACATTTATACTTGCAATAATCGTGAATACTAAAAAGGTTTTCTAGAAATCTACATAACAAATACCCGTAAAAACCAGACAAAAATAACGATGTAAGGATCAAGACTTAACGAATAAAAAGAGCCCTGTGTTATACAAAACATCAATATCACTGTACTACTAAGGGGATGCTATTATGCAAATCATTAAGGTGGACAAGGAGCCACAGGCGAGCATGTTATGTATTAAATCCATAAAATCAAGGATGAGGTAGATATAATGAACCACAGGCGAACAAGATATAATTACCTCATCTAAAATATATGGAGGTTTCTACTACTGGGTATGTATTATGTAATTAAAACTAAAAATAGAACGATGTACCTAGCCGCAGACGAGAATTGGCGATGGTTTGTAATACATCATACATGATATCCTACCCTCTGGTACTCCTCTAGAGCCTCCATATTAATCCGAAAAAGTAATTACAAGTCGGCGGAACCGCCGATCTATGGGTTGCTATCCCTGCATCACAGAGGCGATCGACGGATTTATGCAAATAATCGTTTTGATGACGCCGTCGCACGTGCTTAAGATGCAGAAATTAAACACCTAATTTGATAGTTATTTCATAAAATTCCACTATATATGTTCTAGAATGTGTACTTAATATGCGGCAGAAATTACTGTTATTTTGATACAATAAGAGATCAATAATTATACCTATACGCGGCAGCGACTAAAAGCGAGGTTATGGCGTCGGTATATTACCATAATAATATATAAAATGGTAGCAAGCAGGGATATTATACAACAAAACCACTATACATATTAAACATATTTAAATCTATAAGGTAATGTAGAAAAACATTATTATACTTAAAATTATAGGTATTAAAGATAGGCAACTAATTAAACTGTAAACCAATGTACATTAAAACAGGGTAGGCAAAGACAACACATAACAAATATCCGCAAACCAGATATAATTGAACAAAAGGCATACAAAATAACGATGTAAGGATCAAGACTTATGAATAAAAAAGGGGTCTGCACAAAACAAAAAAAAATAATATCACTACTATGTGCTATTACACAGATCATTAAGGCGAGCATGCTATGTCAGGGAACCAGTTAACATCACAAGATATGCATTAAATCCATAAAATCAAGGATGATGTGGATACAACGAACCACAGGCGAATAAGATATAATCACCACAACTAAAATATATGTAGGATTATCACTATTGAGTATGTATTATGTAATTAAAACTAAAATAGGACGATGTGTCTATTAACGAGCAGCAGGCGAGAACTGGCGATGGTATGTAATACATCGAACATGGTATATTAAACACGATTAATACGCCATGTGCAATATAATTCACGCCTTCACAATTTCCGCTAAAGTACGGATCTGTAACTGAAATAGACTTAATCATGAAATAACAAATAAACATATACGCCTTTAATAAGGAACCGGTATCAATAAATCACGAGACGGTGCATTAGCATATTAAACAGTGGGTTATATAGAGGCAGACATGCCTGCATATTTAATATGAGGAGTTCGTGTTTTGCAGATCTTATTAATTTTTCCGATATTGTTTTCGCTGTAAAGGTTCAGGTATCGGAGCACAAAAAACTGCAAATAAATATGTAACCATTTCCTATGAACCGACAGAACGGTCAAAGCCAAGGACAAGGTTTACTGAATAAACATATCAAGAGGCGTGTTTATGATAATTCCAGAACGCCAGTATTTAGTAGTTTTGCAAGTTCAACAATAACATTCATTAATGATTGTAGTACTTTAAACTTAAGATATTAGAGCTTCTGTGACCATCCCAGTTCATTAAACGCTGGAATGTGTTCTAATGTTTTCCATGGTTTCCCATAGACACAGTTATTAAATAATTTCCATAAATTCTTCTCAAAATCGTTTTGGCAGCTTAGCATAAGCCCCATATTTAAAACAATGTATGAATTTAACCATGTAGATTGATTAAACGCCAACACCCGTGTATCAGTTTAACGCCCACAGCCAATACATACTTCAAGTTCCTATAGTGGATTACTGGCTTATTATGCAACTTTGTCAATAGTTTAACATTTTTTACATAGGGTGATATATCGCGATTTAGACACCGCCGACCTTCAACTTAGTAGTCGTAAGCCATACCACGGGACTATGGAATTTTACCAATAAAAACACCAAGTATTATACGGGCGGATGTTCTAGAATGTGTACTTAATATGAGGTAGAAATTACAGTTATTTTGATACAATAAGAGATCAATAATTATACCTATACATAGCAGTGACTAACACTAAAGCGAGGTTATGGTGTCGGTATATTAACATAATAATATATAACAATGATAGCAAGCAGTGATATTATACAGCAAAACCACTACACATAGGACCTATGAACCATATTTAAATCTATAAGGCAATGTAGAAAACCATTAATATATTCAATATTATAGGTATTAAAGATAGACAAATAATTAACCTGTAAGCCAATGTACATTAAAACAACACAAACATTACGCAGACGAGCTGTATATGCATACTTGCAATAATCACGAATACTAAAAAGGTCCTCTAGAAATTCACATAACAACTGCCCGGCTAGATATAAACGAACAAAACCAGACAAAAATAACGATGTAAGGATCAAGACTTAACGAATAAAAAAGGGGTCTGTGTTATACAAAACATCAATATAATATCGCTATCTACTAAGGGCGCGCTATTACACAGATCATTAATGTCAGGGTGCCATTCCACATCACAAGATATGTATTAAATCCATAAAATCAAGGATGATGTGGATACAGCGAACCACAGGCGAATAAGATATAATAATCACAACTAAAATATATACAGGTTTCTATTTACTACTACTGGGTATGTATTATGTAATTAAAACTAAAATAGGACGATGTGACTATTAACGAGCAGCAGACGAGAACTGGCGATGGTATGTAATACATCGTACATGATATCCTACCTATAGGATCTGGTACTCCTCTAGAGCCCCATATTAATCCGAAAAAGTAATTACAAAATTATAAATTACAGTTGTGTACAATTCCAAGACAAAAAACAACATAAACAGGGGTTATTATAAGTGACTTTTATTCCATTTGTATTGCAACAAAATTTTCATTAAAACCTAGTCGATTTTAAAGTTGGGTTTAGCACTCAATGTTTGAGCTACATGTTTTTTACCAATATTTTTCTCAATGTATGATTAATCTAATATCAACACGCATGGACAAGAACGTGTTCTATCAGAAAATTTTTCGATCGGAAATCATGTATTACAACCAACCGAAACATTATCTTTTGGCACAGGAATATATGAGGATGCTTTAGCTAGATTATAGTTGGTTATGATAATCTCTAAATGTAATATTTTTCCAAAACCCAACCTGATCTGTTTTCAGCAAATTTTTGGCATTTTTCTCATTTATATTGAATAAAAAACTTCTTATAAATTTCGCTTAAATCTGTTGTTTATGACATAGCCTCATTTTTAGTGTTAAATGATTTTTCTCTATTGTTTCTTTTGTTTGTAAACTATAATAACCAAATAATTCCACATTAAACTTTAGACATCTATGTTTTCGTTAATTTCCACGTGGTAATCACGTTTAAGTCTGCGATTGATGTTTTTTAAAAGATTGATGGATTAAAATATTTTTGTACTCACTGCACTGATACACCTTGTATGTTTAGAACTAATTCTTTTTCTCATCATTTTTTTTAAAATAACAGTAACAGAATGGTAACAATACCGTTTTTATGTTCATAGGGTTGTTCGTTAGTAGTAATGCCTTCTTGTGGTTACAAGGATTGTATGTCTCAGAATGTTGAAACATCAACTATCGTGACACCTTTTATAGTACAGTGAAAACAATTTAAAGATGGTTCTGAACAAAGATAAGCGTACTATTTTTTGTTCTAGGTGTTTTAATATGGCTTTCAATTTTCACGTTATCATCACCTTTAGGCTGCTTTTTTTTTTGGATTCTTCTGTTTCTAAGTTTTAGGCCCATCACATAGTTGAGACTTAGATTTTTATGGATTAGAATAGTGTATTCCCATCTGCGTTTCTGCGCATTTTTAGTTTTCTTTTTTATGGTGAATATGAATTCTTTGACGGAATATTTGTATATATTTAGATGAACTAAGACGTCCTTTTGATCGTTTTCCTATTGTATGCGCAATAGCTGGCAATAATTTTTGTTTATTGGTATTTAACTCCTTAGCAGTATTTTTATAGGATGACTCATGATTAGTAAATGCCCTTTAGTTAACTGAAATTCTTCCCCAACAACACCAAGTGTGATGTTGATAACAGTATTGGCTGAGAAGAAACAAACCATTATCACTTCTAAATCCGTACAATACAGGGTGTTCAAGAGATCGTTCATAGTATATCATGAACACAACTCAAAACGGTTATTTTTATTCAACAAATTCGGTTTATTACCCTATTTTGTTACTACCAAAACAATATAACGAAATAAATAGGATTAAAATCAAATTCGCAGAGAATAACCATACAATTGAAATACATTGCTTTATGAGAGATACTTAAACATGTTAAATTAAAAAGCCAGATTATTTAAAACTTTCGTGTGAGATGGGGTAAATTCTGAGGGCTTGAACTTTGACGTTTTCATACACAGTAGACATGTAATAGGTGTTATATTTATCGCATAAAGCTTCTTCAACATTATGTTATGGACTTTACAGTCTTAATAACTTGATGCTTAACATCGAACCGGTAATATATCTGAACCGGTGGTTAACAACCCTTGTTAACCACTGAACCGGTGGTTAACAACCCTTGTTAACCACTGAACCGGTGGTTAACAACCCTTGTTAACCACTGAACCGGTGGTTAATAACAACCCCTGTTAACCACCGAACCGGTGGTTAACAGGGGGGGGGTTGTTAACCACCGGTTCAGTGGTTAACAAGGGTTGTTAACCACCGGTTCAGTGGTTAACAAGGGTTGTTAACCACCGGTTC
This sequence comes from Barypeithes pellucidus, assembly GCA_963991005.1. Taxonomy (NCBI): domain Eukaryota; kingdom Metazoa; phylum Arthropoda; class Insecta; order Coleoptera; family Curculionidae; genus Barypeithes; species Barypeithes pellucidus. The sequence goes on along the minus strand of OZ022562.1, from coordinate 17,330,503 downwards.
AGATATATTACCGGTTCGATGTTAAGCATCAAGTTATTAAGACTGTAAAGTCCATAACATAATGTTGAAGAAGCTTTATGCGATAAATATAACACCTATTACATGTCTACTGTGTATGAAAACGTCAAAGTTCAAGCCCTCAGAATTTACCCCATCTCACACGAAAGTTTTAAATAATCTGGCTTTTTAATTTAACATGTTTAAGTATCTCTCATAAAGCAATGTATTTCAATTGTATGGTTATTCTCTGCGAATTTGATTTTAATCCTATTTATTTCGTTATATTGTTTTGGTAGTAACAAAATAGGGTAATAAACCGAATTTGTTGAATAAAAATAACCGTTTTGAGTTGTGTTCATGATATACTATGAACGATCTCTTGAACACCCTGTATTGTACGGATTTAGAAGTGATAATGGTTTGTTTCTTCTCAGCCAATACTGTTATCAACATCACACTTGGTGTTGTTGGGGAAGAATTTCAGTTAACTAAAGGGCATTTACTAATCATGAGTCATCCTATAAAAATACTGCTAAGGAGTTAAATACCAATAAACAAAAATTATTGCCAGCTATTGCGCATACAATAGGAAAACGATCAAAAGGACGTCTTAGTTCATCTAAATATATACAAATATTCCGTCAAAGAATTCATATTCACCATAAAAAAGAAAACTAAAAATGCGCAGAAACGCAGATGGGAATACACTATTCTAATCCATAAAAATCTAAGTCTCAACTATGTGATGGGCCTAAAACTTAGAAACAGAAGAATCCAAAAAAAAAAGCAGCCTAAAGGTGATGATAACGTGAAAATTGAAAGCCATATTAAAACACCTAGAACAAAAAATAGTACGCTTATCTTTGTTCAGAACCATCTTTAAATTGTTTTCACTGTACTATAAAAGGTGTCACGATAGTTGATGTTTCAACATTCTGAGACATACAATCCTTGTAACCACAAGAAGGCATTACTACTAACGAACAACCCTATGAACATAAAAACGGTATTGTTACCATTCTGTTACTGTTATTTTAAAAAAAATGATGAGAAAAAGAATTAGTTCTAAACATACAAGGTGTATCAGTGCAGTGAGTACAAAAATATTTTAATCCATCAATCTTTTAAAAAACATCAATCGCAGACTTAAACGTGATTACCACGTGGAAATTAACGAAAACATAGATGTCTAAAGTTTAATGTGGAATTATTTGGTTATTATAGTTTACAAACAAAAGAAACAATAGAGAAAAATCATTTAACACTAAAAATGAGGCTATGTCATAAACAACAGATTTAAGCGAAATTTATAAGAAGTTTTTTATTCAATATAAATGAGAAAAATGCCAAAAATTTGCTGAAAACAGATCAGGTTGGGTTTTGGAAAAATATTACATTTAGAGATTATCATAACCAACTATAATCTAGCTAAAGCATCCTCATATATTCCTGTGCCAAAAGATAATGTTTCGGTTGGTTGTAATACATGATTTCCGATCGAAAAATTTTCTGATAGAACACGTTCTTGTCCATGCGTGTTGATATTAGATTAATCATACATTGAGAAAAATATTGGTAAAAAACATGTAGCTCAAACATTGAGTGCTAAACCCAACTTTAAAATCGACTAGGTTTTAATGAAAATTTTGTTGCAATACAAATGGAATAAAAGTCACTTATAATAACCCCTGTTTATGTTGTTTTTTGTCTTGGAATTGTACACAACTGTAATTTATAATTTTGTAATTACTTTTTCGGATTAATATGGGGCTCTAGAGGAGTACCAGATCCTATAGGTAGGATATCATGTACGATGTATTACATACCATCGCCAGTTCTCGTCTGCTGCTCGTTAATAGTCACATCGTCCTATTTTAGTTTTAATTACATAATACATACCCAGTAGTAGTAAATAGAAACCTGTATATATTTTAGTTGTGATTATTATATCTTATTCGCCTGTGGTTCGCTGTATCCACATCATCCTTGATTTTATGGATTTAATACATATCTTGTGATGTGGAATGGCACCCTGACATTAATGATCTGTGTAATAGCGCGCCCTTAGTAGATAGCGATATTATATTGATGTTTTGTATAACACAGACCCCTTTTTTATTCGTTAAGTCTTGATCCTTACATCGTTATTTTTGTCTGGTTTTGTTCGTTTATATCTAGCCGGGCAGTTGTTATGTGAATTTCTAGAGGACCTTTTTAGTATTCGTGATTATTGCAAGTATGCATATACAGCTCGTCTGCGTAATGTTTGTGTTGTTTTAATGTACATTGGCTTACAGGTTAATTATTTGTCTATCTTTAATACCTATAATATTGAATATATTAATGGTTTTCTACATTGCCTTATAGATTTAAATATGGTTCATAGGTCCTATGTGTAGTGGTTTTGCTGTATAATATCACTGCTTGCTATCATTGTTATATATTATTATGTTAATATACCGACACCATAACCTCGCTTTAGTGTTAGTCACTGCTATGTATAGGTATAATTATTGATCTCTTATTGTATCAAAATAACTGTAATTTCTACCTCATATTAAGTACACATTCTAGAACATCCGCCCGTATAATACTTGGTGTTTTTATTGGTAAAATTCCATAGTCCCGTGGTATGGCTTACGACTACTAAGTTGAAGGTCGGCGGTGTCTAAATCGCGATATATCACCCTATGTAAAAAATGTTAAACTATTGACAAAGTTGCATAATAAGCCAGTAATCCACTATAGGAACTTGAAGTATGTATTGGCTGTGGGCGTTAAACTGATACACGGGTGTTGGCGTTTAATCAATCTACATGGTTAAATTCATACATTGTTTTAAATATGGGGCTTATGCTAAGCTGCCAAAACGATTTTGAGAAGAATTTATGGAAATTATTTAATAACTGTGTCTATGGGAAACCATGGAAAACATTAGAACACATTCCAGCGTTTAATGAACTGGGATGGTCACAGAAGCTCTAATATCTTAAGTTTAAAGTACTACAATCATTAATGAATGTTATTGTTGAACTTGCAAAACTACTAAATACTGGCGTTCTGGAATTATCATAAACACGCCTCTTGATATGTTTATTCAGTAAACCTTGTCCTTGGCTTTGACCGTTCTGTCGGTTCATAGGAAATGGTTACATATTTATTTGCAGTTTTTTGTGCTCCGATACCTGAACCTTTACAGCGAAAACAATATCGGAAAAATTAATAAGATCTGCAAAACACGAACTCCTCATATTAAATATGCAGGCATGTCTGCCTCTATATAACCCACTGTTTAATATGCTAATGCACCGTCTCGTGATTTATTGATACCGGTTCCTTATTAAAGGCGTATATGTTTATTTGTTATTTCATGATTAAGTCTATTTCAGTTACAGATCCGTACTTTAGCGGAAATTGTGAAGGCGTGAATTATATTGCACATGGCGTATTAATCGTGTTTAATATACCATGTTCGATGTATTACATACCATCGCCAGTTCTCGCCTGCTGCTCGTTAATAGACACATCGTCCTATTTTAGTTTTAATTACATAATACATACTCAATAGTGATAATCCTACATATATTTTAGTTGTGGTGATTATATCTTATTCGCCTGTGGTTCGTTGTATCCACATCATCCTTGATTTTATGGATTTAATGCATATCTTGTGATGTTAACTGGTTCCCTGACATAGCATGCTCGCCTTAATGATCTGTGTAATAGCACATAGTAGTGATATTATTTTTTTTTGTTTTGTGCAGACCCCTTTTTTATTCATAAGTCTTGATCCTTACATCGTTATTTTGTATGCCTTTTGTTCAATTATATCTGGTTTGCGGATATTTGTTATGTGTTGTCTTTGCCTACCCTGTTTTAATGTACATTGGTTTACAGTTTAATTAGTTGCCTATCTTTAATACCTATAATTTTAAGTATAATAATGTTTTTCTACATTACCTTATAGATTTAAATATGTTTAATATGTATAGTGGTTTTGTTGTATAATATCCCTGCTTGCTACCATTTTATATATTATTATGGTAATATACCGACGCCATAACCTCGCTTTTAGTCGCTGCCGCGTATAGGTATAATTATTGATCTCTTATTGTATCAAAATAACAGTAATTTCTGCCGCATATTAAGTACACATTCTAGAACATATATAGTGGAATTTTATGAAATAACTATCAAATTAGGTGTTTAATTTCTGCATCTTAAGCACGTGCGACGGCGTCATCAAAACGATTATTTGCATAAATCCGTCGATCGCCTCTGTGATGCAGGGATAGCAACCCATAGATCGGCGGTTCCGCCGACTTGTAATTACTTTTTCGGATTAATATGGAGGCTCTAGAGGAGTACCAGAGGGTAGGATATCATGTATGATGTATTACAAACCATCGCCAATTCTCGTCTGCGGCTAGGTACATCGTTCTATTTTTAGTTTTAATTACATAATACATACCCAGTAGTAGAAACCTCCATATATTTTAGATGAGGTAATTATATCTTGTTCGCCTGTGGTTCATTATATCTACCTCATCCTTGATTTTATGGATTTAATACATAACATGCTCGCCTGTGGCTCCTTGTCCACCTTAATGATTTGCATAATAGCATCCCCTTAGTAGTACAGTGATATTGATGTTTTGTATAACACAGGGCTCTTTTTATTCGTTAAGTCTTGATCCTTACATCGTTATTTTTGTCTGGTTTTTACGGGTATTTGTTATGTAGATTTCTAGAAAACCTTTTTAGTATTCACGATTATTGCAAGTATAAATGTTTGCAGTTTAATTAGTTGCCTATCTTTAATACCTATAATATTGAATGAAATAATGATTAATTGCTGTTGTTGTTTTCCTTATTTGGATTACCTCACATCCGGAATGCAGGTGCTGTTGCAATTGATGCATCGCCTTATTATTATATCTTGTTATTTCAGGAGCGTATTCGTTATTATTCTTTGGTACTTTTATTGAGATCGCCTCGACTGTTTATGAAACTTTGATATTTTTCAGTTCCGAAATGTTGAGTTAACACTTTATTAAATGATTTTCTTGATGCCTATTTTTAAATATATAATTCTATTCTAAAATAGCTGCATAATGGCTAATTTAATATGCTAAAGGTTCAGCATATAGCGTCGCATTAATCCGCTTTTCTCTGGTATCCTATGTTAATTTTTTTCCATATGCGTACCATGTACAATACAATTACATAGATTTTTTTACTTTGTTCTGAGGCATAGCAACTGTTTAACTGTAATAAAACCATTTCTAGGTGTACAAGGTCACTAACAGGAGACTACTATGACAGTACGCATACAAGCCCATAACACTGTCTTGTTCTCTAAAGGGTTTAAGTGTTTTTCAGGTTAAAGAGCCTAGTTTTTGTTCAAGATTTAATGATGAACCGTCTAGGTATAAGCTATGTTTGGTATAATCGCCACTGATTTTACGTTGTATGGTCCCTTGAACAGCTAATAGTGAGACAAACCACCTACACGACGTATACAATACCATGACAGTAC